>OU015640.1:7500000-10000000 GCA_907165235.1 Zeuzera pyrina
TGCAAATTTTAGGAAATAGAATGTTGTCGAATCTACGAGTGCATAATGCTTTATGCCGTACTTCGTAGGCTTATTTGGCATATAAACAACACTCAAAAATCTGCCTCGGAATGCAGGTAATTGTTCGTCCAGAGTGACATTTTCCGACACAGAGTAATTACTTTGGAAATTATTATTCATCATATCAGTGAACTCTCTTACTGCTGCTAATTTGTCTGTCAGTTGTCTTTCGTTTCTAGTATCTTTATCGTCAAAGCGAATACACCTTGTTATAAAAAGAAATCTGTTGAATAACATAGTATTTTGAAAAAACTCGATGCCCGTTCCATCTGTAGCCCATAGAACTTTAAAATTTAAATGAGATGAACACAACTTATCAGACATATATAGCAAACCTAGGTAAGCCAAAAGTTCTTGGTAATCTAGCAATTTGCAATCACGTTCGCGTTAAAATTTCTCCTGAATCCATTTTATGTGTTGATTGGTGTGATGCAATATCAAATTTATTGTATCCTTCGACAACATACAAAATAATGATTCAGATATTGTACAAATTTCTCTAGCCGTACCCTTAAGCCCAGGCATATCCCTCATAATATTGTGGCTACGAACTCGGACGCTGGTACGCGGCGGCTCTTTTGCCCACTTCGTGCAATTATTTTTTGATATGTAAAAATTATTGTAATTTCATCTTACGTGAATAGCCAGAGGTTCATTGTCACTACTACTCCATTCCGGGTCCGTTTCTTTAGCACTTTCTTCAGATTCTGAGTTGTGATCACATTAAATCTCTTCGGCGTCTACTTTGTCTTCATCGGGACTGTCTATGATGCTTTCTTCCTCCTCTTCTAATTAATGTTGAGCAATCTGGTTATCTGAAAGCCGTTGGTCTGCCATTGTAAGCGTCCTAACCTAAAAAAAACATAAAATCTAGCATTAAATAAAAAACAAAACAATTTGAATCATTACGTAATAAAAAAATAAAAGTCATAGAACTTACTTGTCGAAAAAAGTTTTACTTATACTCGCCTGGGGTAATATATACCCCAAAGACAATCTCTTGACACTACCACACGGCTTGACACGGCGCACGTGACTGAATTGTGGGGAGGAGAGATGTTTAGGCAGCTATTAGGAACGACATCAAAGTAATTTTAAAAACGGCGATGTTGCAAGCGTTCGAACATGCTGTGGGGTAAAATATACCCCATGCGAGTAATTAAGGGTTAATAAAGGAAGAGGGGAAACCAGAGAGCGGAACCACAGAGTATATGTAATAGGAAGCACCATTAAAATAATTTAAGGTTTACTTTCAAACGCGACTCTTAATATTTTATTTCATATGTCGAAAAATTATCACCAAGAAATATTTTGCAAAAGTGTTGTTGCGGCAAGCTAATTACATACATATATACATACATATCTTCACGCTGTATCCCTAACGGGGTAGTCAGAGAGGACGGAGCGCCAACCGTCGCGGTTCTTACATACTTCCTTCGCTACCTCGAATCTCATCATTCTCCTCACACATTTTCGGTTAGGTGTACGAGAGATTTCGAAATTTCCATCGGCTAACACTCGAGCTATTTGATCTTCATAAGTCAGCCTTGGTCTTTTTTGGCTTCTTTTGCCACTTACATTCACTCTGTATATTTTCTTCGTCAGTTTTTCATCATTCATTCTTTCCATGTGTCCAAACCATCTAAACATTCCTTTCTTCATTTTTACAATAACACTGTCGTGCGAACTTGTCATACTGCGTATCTCTTCATTGCTTATCCTGTCCGCAAGGTGACACCGCACATCTTTCTAAGAGATCACATTTCTGCTGCACTTATCATACTTTCACTCGATTTTGGGCATATCCAGACCTCACTACCGTACAATAAAGTTGGCACCAACACCGCATTGTGGATGGCCATTTTGACAGTGTTAGATATATTCACACTATCTACTAATGCGGACAGAGCATCATTCATTTTATTGCCAGCTGCTACCCGTCTCTCCACATCCAACTCACATCTTCCATCCCTCGAAAATACACTCCCCAGATACACAATTTCATTCACTTGTTTTAGACATTTTCCATGTACTCAAACCTCACATTTCGTTTGTACCTATTCCCTTTCAAACACTAGAACCTTAGTTTTGTTCACATTCATATTTAATCCTTTTACTTCACATTCTTCTTTCATGTACGTTACTAGTGTCTGCAACTCTGCTTCTGATGGTGCTATAAGCACAGCATCGTCAGCTAATTAATTTCTCTGAAACACTTATATCAAAGTCTAATTAACTATGAAATTTGCAATATGAGAAATAAATAAATATAAACTGGAATGTGAAAGGAACAATGAGACAATCATATCTATTTTTTGTTTTATCAAATTAAAACTATATGACGTGGAATTTATTTCACAACTTCAGTGTTTGAGAGAAAAAGCTTATTTGAAACCATACTGTACGCTACCATCATTTCGTTTCAGTGTGAGGATGAAATTTCTGCCAGCAGCGAACGAGGCGATAGTATCATGCCTTGATAACACATGATTACACATTACGTAGAACACACAGAGATTGGAAAAGTCTGTTGTTATGCTTAATAAATGTTTAAGTCTGGGTTGCTATACAAATTCTCGCGAAGCCCGTAGGATTGAGATTGAGAAATTCCGATGTTTTGATGCCTCACTTTGAATTTCAATGGCAGGACTTGATTGCTAATGACTCACTTTGACTATCAATGACTAGAGACCACAGTGTGTTGTCACACTAAAAGAACACCCATCCCGTAGAGCGCCGGTGGCATAAGCGCATGTCGGTCGCTGCTAACTCGGTCATAATAAGGCTGCAGACATAAAAGACATTCTGCAACAATGGTGTGAACCATAGTGTAAACACTATGAAGAAAAGTAGAAGAGTGGAGTCACTACACATAAGAGTATAATATAAAGATTTCCATTTCAATGTGCTTATGTATGTAACACAATGCTCACATTAGGTACATACAGGGACCATCTACATTTTAAGTAGCACTTATTATACATATTTTAAGGTAAAAATGTACGAAGCAACACAAATATTTTGCAGCAGGCGTAACTACCAAGCATGTATCTTTGGTTTGTGATATCGTTATGCGTCTAACAATCATCAAAACTTAACAATATAATTATTGTTTCTAACCAACAATAAGAAGGAAGTAAACTTGGGCAAGTCTAGTTGCAGGCGCATGATGCGCGCATCGGAATAACTAAATAAAAATACGGTTTCTTCCCATAAATAATAACATTTTTCGTTGTCATGATTAAAATATTCGAGTAGATATATTGAATAACCTTTTAAAACACGGTAAATTTCAAAAACAGCTTCGACTAAGACGAACGAAACTGGCGCGAGGCTTAATAGCTTTGCGATGAGTTTTTAAGGCGCGTGTAGTCGTCAAAGACCTTGAGCATCGCGCCAGAATCGAGCTGAGGGGGCGTGGCCAAATACTTTTCACAACGAACTCCGCGACGCGACACCACAATAAAACAGCGCGTGCATGAATCGCCGCCTAGCGGCAATTTTTGACATTAACATTTATTGACATTTTTATAAGCCTCATAAAATTACGATTTGTGAAATTTAGTTGTCAAATACAAAAAAATACATTGTTAAATACGAATAAAATAAAACATGTTTATAAAGGGATGCAATTATAAATATTATATTATTAGTAACAAAAATGCTATTATTCATGACTCGGTAAGAACCATTCTAGTTTTAAACCCACGACATATCGTGAGTTCTCCGTATCAAACCATTACAAGGAACCTTACTCATAAAATTAAAACGCAACTGAATTGTATAATATTATGTAGACATTGCGTGCTGTTGCTCACAGCGCTTTAAATACAAGATTTTGGAAGGGTATCTTCAAAGCGTCTTTGGCTCGCTTGATTATCATTCTCTTTTTTTTCGAGAATCATTCTTAGGTTGTAAGTTCAAATCTCGACTTGGTCGCTCCACAAATTTTTTTTTTCAACTTTGTTTTCAAGACAGTTTTATTACCGGCCGTTGATAATGTTCTAAATCCCCATATCTACTAGTATCCATATTCTATACTAATATAATATTATAAATGCGAAAGTCTCTCTGTCTGTCTGTCTGCTTGGTTTTCCCGGCTAAACCGCCGGACAAATTTTGATAAAACTTGGCATGGAGATAGTTTTACTTGATTTTTTAAAAACCTACCCCTAAAGGAGTGAAAAGGGAGATGAAACTTTGTATGGGAAATTATTAACCGCTGAACCGATTATGATATAATTTGGTACAGAGATACACCTTTTCTATTACAAAAACCTAGTTTTCTTTTTTAACAAAAGTCTACCCCTAAAGGGGTGAAAAAGGGGATGAAACTCTAAAGAAGAACTTGATAATGCTAAACTCTAACAATATCGGTATCAAATGAAATGGAATACGCAGGGGAAGGTTTCCGTATACGTGACATCATCATAAACTCAATATGGCGGATGTTCCATAGTAGGAAATAACTTTTTTGTTCAACACCAACAATATGGGTATCAAATGAAATAGAATACGCAGGGGAAGGTTTCTATGTATATGTCGTCATCATAAATCCAATATGGCGGATGTTCCATAATGGCAAATAACTTTTTCTTTCAACACCAACAATATGGGTATCAAATGAAATGGAATACGCAGGGGAAGGTTTTTGTATACCTATGTGACGTCATTGAAAATCCAATATGGCGGATGTTCCATAATAGAAAATAACTTTATTGTTCAACACCAACAATATGGGTATCAAAGAAATGGAATACGCAGGGGAAGGTTTCCGTATATGTGACGTCACTATAAATTCAATATGGCGGATGTTCTGTAATAGAAAATAAATTTTTCAAGACCTCCAACAATATAGGTATCAAATGAAATGGAATACACAGGGGTTTCTGTGCATTTGACATCAACATAAATTTGGCATGGCAGATGCTTCGCAATAGAAAATAACTTTTTTCAAGACCTTCAAAAATATATGTATCTCCGGTATCCTCTGTAACCCGGAGAAGCCACGGGAAAAGTTTCCGCGCAGACGAGGTCGCGGGTACAGCTGGTATATAATGTCTGTGTAATGATATACTACTAGTTATGTTGAAATCATTTAATAATAATTGAATTTTTCAAACAATGCGTAACAAACTTCGTTCTTTGGTGGAAGTCCCGCTTGTTGCAAGGACTAGTTGTAGTGGTGTTGTAGTCATTTTGCGTAAATACCGAAAGTTATGGTACACTTGAAAGTACTTTCAAATTAGTAGAAATAGCGATAAAAATGCTATTTGCCTTTGTATACCTAATATAATCCACTACAATAAGATATATCCAATTAATTATATATATACTAACTTGATAAAATACAATCATAGGCACACACATAAATACGTATCCTCACGCTGTGTCCCTAACGGGGTGGTCAGAGAGGCTAGACTTTAGCTAACATAAAAAAATATAACAACTCTTTAAAATAATTATAAAATATGAAGAAAAATTGAAACAATATGAAAGGGAAATATTAAAATCAGCAACAGAGTGAGTATTTCAAATTACAATTTAATATACTTATAATTAATAGTTTAAGCTATAAATTCATTATTTTTTTCTTTAATCATATGCAATGTTAAAATAATGGTTATTACAAAACATATTATATTTACAATGGTAAACTATCTAAAAATGAAAGTTTTATAGTTATCGGTTTTAACTTTTTTTTAACTTATCGATTTAAACAGCATTCAAAAGCCTCTCACCGAAGCATCCTCAGGATATACAAGAGATCGGACTCAGTCAATTAACTAGTACCGAATCTTTAGTCAATTAACTAGCACCGAACTTCGTGCTGCGTTGATTTGGTGCTAGTTAGCTGACTCAGTCCGATCTCTTGTATATCCTGAGGATGCTTCGGTGAGAGGCTTTTGCATGCTGTTTAAATCAAGTGTACCATA
The DNA here is from genome assembly GCA_907165235.1 of Zeuzera pyrina. Lineage (NCBI taxonomy): Eukaryota > Metazoa > Arthropoda > Insecta > Lepidoptera > Cossidae > Zeuzera > Zeuzera pyrina. The sequence goes on from OU015640.1 coordinate 7,505,997, forward strand.
ACTTTCGGTATTTACGCAAAATTACTACAACATCACTACAACTAGTCGTTGCAACAAACGGGACTTCCACCAAAGAACTAAGTTTGTTACGTATTGTTTGAAAAATTCAATTATTATTAAATGATTTCAACATATCTAGTAGTATATTATTACACAGACATCATACACCAGCTGTACCCGCGACTTCGTCTATACGGAAACTTTTCCCGTGACTTCTCCGGGTTACAGAGGATACCGGAAATACCTATATTTTTGAAGGTCTTGAAAAAAGTTATTTTCTATTGCGGAGCATCCGCCATGCCGAATTTATGATGACATCAAATGTACAGAAACCGCTATGTATTCCATTTCATTTGATACCTATATTGTTGGAGGTCTTGAAAAATTTATTTTCTATTACAGAACATCCGCCATATTGAATTTATAGTGACGTCACAAATACGGAAACCTTCCCCTGCGTATTCCATTTCATTTGATACCCATGTTGTTGGTGTTGAACAAAAAAGTTATTTTCTATTATGGAACATCCGCCATATTGGATTTTCAATGACGTCACATAGGTATACAAAAACCTTCCTCTGCGTATTCAATTTCATTTGATACCCATATTGTTGATGTTGAACTAAAATGTTATTTTCTGTAATGGACCTTCCGCCATATTCGATTTATGATGACGTCACACATACGGAAACCTTACCCTGCGTATTCCATTTCATTTGATATCCATATTGTTGGTGTTGAACAAAAAGATTATTTTCTATTATGGAGGAACATCGTTACATCAACAGAAACCTCCTGTGTATTCCATTTCATTTGATACCCATATTGTTGGTGTTGAATACAAAAAATTTTTGTTTGTGTATTAGATAGAGTACACACGTAAGAAGTGAAACTTCTTTATGACATCATTTTTCGAAAAATGATCTACTATTTACAACTTTACAGAAATTGGTTAAATAAAGCTAAAAAATTTAAATTAGATAAAGCTTAAGCAAAAATAATAATCGCCATCTTGGATTCGAAAATAAACATAATTTTCGTAATCAGCACTCTGAGAAACCTATAATGTGACACCCATATCGATTTATCCAAAAAAGTAATATTGACCATCTTGGATTTGAAAATGAACGTCATTTTCGTAATCAGCACCCCGAAAAACCTAGAATTTGATACCCATATCGATTTATCCAAAAAAAAAACTGGGGTTAACCTGAAATAACCCCGAAAAATAAATACCATAATCACGCCCACGTGTTGGATGTATTAGAAAATAAAGATGGCGCGTAACGGAAAAATGTGACTTAGAAAGAAAGATGGCGCGTAACGGAAAACCCTGAGGATTTTTTTTTAAATGGCTATAAAATTTTTCTCATACGTCGATAAAAAAGTCACTTCAAAAGTTTTGCTGCGTATTCCATTTCATTTGAAACCCATATTTTTAGCGATGAACAAAAAATTTGTTTTCTATTGAGAAACATCCGCCATTTTGGATTTATGATGACGTCACATACATAAAAACCACGTCATTTTTTAAAAAACAAATTAGCCTTCATTTGTTTTCGGGTACATACTAACTCTGTATCAAATTTGATCACAATCGGTTTAGCGGTTTAGTAATTCTCCTATGAAGTTTCATCCCCCTTTTCATCCCTTTATGGGTAGATTTTTGATAATAAAGAAGTCTATGTTTTTTTAATTGAAAAGGTTTATCTCTGTACCAAATTTCATCTTAATCAGTTCAGTGGTTTAGAATTTCCGATACAAAGTTACATCCCCTTTTCATCCCTTTAGGGATAGATTTTTGAAAAAAAAGTAGGCTATGTCCATTCCTTAGTATCAAACTATCGCCATGTCAAATTTCATTAAAATCGGTCCGACGCCTAAGTCAAAACATACCAGACAGACAGACATACAGACAGACTTTCGCATTTGTAATATAAAGTATGGATTTAGAACATTATCAACGGCCGATAAAAAAACTGTTTTGAAATTAAAATAAAAAAAAAATGTGGTGACCGAGTCGAGATTTCAACTCACAACATAATAATGATTTTCGAAAATGACACAAAACAGTAAACGAATGAGCTAAACACACATGGATATAACATGTCAAAATTTTATATTTAAAGCGTTGTGAGCAACAATACACGACGGCTACGTAACATTACATAATTCGGACAATTCTGATATTTGTAAGAGACTGGTCGAGGCTTCGGGAGACCGCCGGGCTGGCAGCTTCTTCCGCCAACGAATCAGTTTGGATAGTCACGTCATAGACTTTAATTTAAATAAATAAAACAATTAAAATATCATTTCGAGTTGAAATTTTGAAATGATAGTTTAAGATGATATTATAAATTAATGTATAAACAACTACCTTGTACACGAATTTTTAATCGTACTTGTTATCATGATAAAAATTATATGATTATTATATAAATATTATCACACTGCTTTGTATATTCAGTTACAAAGAAATCGTTCTGTTTCGGTAGACCTTTAAAATGATAGTAAAAATAGTTATATTTTTATTGTTTATGCTCTCCTTCGTATATATTAATACTGCTGCGCGTATATTAGCCTATTTTCCTGCACCATCCATAAGCCATCAAGTAGTGTTCAGACCTCTGATGCAGGAACTCGCCAAGCGTGGCCACGAGTTGGTGATTATTACTCCAGATCCAGCATTTCCGAAAGGTCAGACTCCACAAAATATAACAGAAATCGATGTACACGATATATCGTACAACACTTTGAAGAAAGTTTTCGACGACCAGGGCAGTAATATGAGTAAAACTACTTTTATGAGATTAATTTTCTCTCTCTCGTCAATGATTGTTGATAAACAGATGGAAGCTGAAGAAGTTCAAGCGCTCATAACTAGAAAAGAAAAGTTTGATCTATTATTTATTGAAGCAACTGCATTTCAGGCATTACATATGACACACATCTTTAAAATACCAACAATACTAATAACTTCTTTTGGTGCTGTTTACCCACTTTATGAAGTGTTTGGTGCACCACAGCATTTCCTTCTGTATCCTGAGTTGTCGAGAACGAAATTATACAATCTTACTTTATGGGACAAAATACAAGAATCTTATGACGAAATATTGTTTAAATACAGCGCTTTGAAGGCATACGCAGAATACAATGAAATTTTAAGAAGTAAATGGGGTCCAAATGCCCCAACGATAGGAGAGTTAGCATATAACGCTGATATGCTATTTTTAAACGTACATCCCTTATGGGAAGGTAACAGGCCAGTCCCTCCCGGTGTTGTTCATTTGCATGCTCTTCAGATAAAACCAGAACAGGATTTGCCAGAGGTAATAAAATTATAAAGTTACAATTATTTTTCTTCATTTACCTATTAAATTTTCATTTGCTGTAATAGCGTTGTAATCGTTGTTATCGTTGTTATTGTAATTTAATATGAAACGCGTAGTGTGTTCTTATACAACAGTGATATATATATATATATAGTTTGTCTGAAAAATCCTCGTGAGCAGCGTGTAGATCAAATTTTTTGTATAGCGAATACCGTTTTCTTTTCAATAGATACATGTGCTACATAGCTTGTTTTTGTAGAGCTGTGATTGTTCTGTTAAGAAAGGGCAGAGAAAGTATGAGTATTATTAACCAAAGAGCTAGTCCAAGCACTGGCACGCGATTCGTCGCGTTTTGATTTTTGATAAGATATCAAAAGTGCAAAGTGCCGCAAAGTTAAATACGTGTGCGATATGTATTAAAAATAAGTCTGGGACAAAATTTTCAATTAATGTTATCTGTTTAGCAACTTTTAGTTTCATCTGACGACATGTCCTTAACTAAGGCAGTTTATTGTACCACTGTAGCTACTTTTGAGATAGTATTTATGTATGGATACGTCCATGGAACTATTTTATCATAATTATATACTTAAGTACATTAAGTGTTCGTAATTTCCGAATATTTAGAAATAAGTCAGAAGTAAAAACCATGCAAAATACAGCGACAAAACATGGTTAACAAACGAACGAAACCCAGTGTGTTTAAACGTCCCCAAACCGATCTTCGCGAATATTTAAAACTATGGTAAGGTTAGATTGATTATGTTTCACCTCGTTTCTTGTGTAGGTATACTGCATAAAAGTATGACAGTAGTAGTAGATTTAAAATTTTACTTCTGTGATGACTTCTAACGAATCTTAGTACATTTGTCTAGTACAGTCTAGTCGGCGATATTATTTTCTTGTAAAGAAATATATGTAGTACATAGCATGAACAGACAATAATGTCCTAACTTCGTTACTTCGGTTCGGTTCTGTAAAGAAATAATAACAAATAAGGTATTTGAAGTAAGTATTCCTAATTATAGTGTGAGAAAATAAAGATAATAATACTTCAGAAAATCATACCATTTGCGTATACCATAGAAACAAGCTAAGCAATAGGCTTTGTATTGTGGTTACAGCACAACGAAGGGGAAGAACGTCCAGATTTCGAGACAATTTGAAAAAGGAATCTAATCCGGATCTTGACTGAAAAGATAAATATACTTACTACTTACTGCCACCGCACTAATACTAACGCTAAGATCTGAAATTAACATCTATTTCTTTTACCTTTATTTTTTAGGATCTCAAATCTTATTTAGACTCATCAGTTCACGGCGTCATATACATGAGCTTGGGCACAAATGTGAAGCCTTCGTTTTTACGTCCCGGGACTATAGACATGTTTTTGAAAGTATTTTCCAGACTTCCATATAACATACTTCTAAAATGGGATAATGATTTACCGAACGTACCGATAAATGTTAAGGTTTCTAAATGGTTTCCGCAATCGGATTTACTAAGTAAGTATCATTCTACTATTAAATTAATTAAAAAACCTGTCAATTACAACTGGATTGCTAGAATTTATAGTATAAAAATGATATATGTAGGTAATAATTGTGGTATCAATAACAATAACAAAGTCTAGGTACTTTATTATGAAACTACAACATTCGTATACTTTTGCAATATTCTTTCGAGATAACAGTGTAAATTGTTAAAATTTCTTTCCTATGTTTTCTTTACGCTGAGTTCAAGAGGGTAGTAAGAATTTGTTTCTGAGTTAGAAGTATTTATATTCACTTTCGTGACATCCTTATATTTAGTTTTCTAGCAGTATTTTTTTTGTGATATGTGTATTAACTAGACAATAATAAGCATTTATTTGTCGCAAGAGCGGGGGGTTGCGATGTAAACGACACACTACGGATGCCGTAATGCCAACTTAATTTAGGGTACAACGGTACTTGCAATCATGATTAAATATAACGATAACTAAGCTGTTAAGTACCACAATCGGCACAGCAGTAGACATAAATTGTCTTAAATATTAATTAATAGTTGTGGTACAAATCTTATAAATTATTATAACGAAAGAATTATAAAACATTCAAGAATTCCGGTAGTAGATTATAGACTCGGGTGTTAGTTTGCCGAAATCCATTTCGTGTGATGATTCGTTAAAATATTTATCTATTTTCCGCTCAAAATGCCAAAACTAATCGACACGTGTTTCGACTTTCTACGAAGCATGAAGGAAGAATAAGTCAGATGACTCATTCGTTGATTTAGTGCTGGTTAGTTGACCGAGACTGATCTCTGGAATATACTTGGGATGCTTCGTTGAGAGGCGAAACACGGTCAATTACTTTTGAAATTTTAGGCGGAAATTAGGTAAATATTATAAGAAATAATGACAATTTCCATAGTATTATTTCTTTGAAACCCTAAGCATTCGACGCAACAATTTTTCTCGTAACATTTATTATTAAACAAATGTTATTGTATGGGTTTTAACAAAATGTTTTAATTACAGAACACCCAAAAATCAAGTTGTTCATTACACAAGCTGGCTTGCAATCAACGGATGAAGCTATTCTAGCTGGTGTACCTCTAATAGCATTTCCTATGTTAGGCGATCAATGGTACAATGCCGAGAAATATGTTTATTACAAAATAGGGTTAAGATTAGACATGATGACGATCACCGAGGATGTATTAGATAAATCTATTAAAGCTGTCATAGAAGATGAATGGTAAGTTTCTTTGTACATTGGCCACACAAAATTGATAATTATTTTATTATTCAATGTTCCTATTTTCACAATATACATACCTACATAGATACATACATATATGCGTACATACGTACGTACATACATACCTATCTTCAACGGGGATATAAATGCACTTCTTTCGCTTTCTCAAATCTCATCTTTACTGTTCAACTAAACAATATGCAGTGTTGCCCGTTATTTATACTTCGTAAAAATAAAATAATTAACCGACGTGAAAGAGTCTCTGGTTTACATTCTAAAATGCTTTTTTATTACGGACACGCATTACATTGATCGCGATCTAGTGGACTGAGCGATTTATCACTAAAATCATCATTATAAATAACTACGTTAAATATTCAACTGCACATTACATAAGAAGTTTTAACGACAATACTTTTTATATTGTAGCTATCGTCGTAACATTGTTACACTTCGGACCAGGATGTATGATCAACCACAGACATCTCTCGAACGCGCAGTTTGGTGGACTGAGTATGTGATACGTCACCGTGGAGCGAAACATTACCGTTCTCCCGCAGCTATTGCAACATGGAGCGAGTTTCTTATGTTAGACGTAGTTTTTACTTTAATTTCAGGTTTAATATTTATTACTTTACTGATAGCTGTAGTACTAAGTTATGTGGTAAAGAGAATAACTAATACTGTCTTTGACAAAACTAAGGCTAAAGTTAACTAGATATTTTGTTTCATTTTTATACTCGTGGTATGTGAATGTGAACGAGTACGTGAATTGTAATTTTGTAAATAAAACGTTGAATAAATTATTAACTATTTGTAATGTTAGTTCCACATTAATTTTAATGACATAAAATACCCACGTGTGATATTTTGTAACATTTTAGTAACAAGAACGTGGGTAAAATGGATTTCCTGCGTGTAGTGGGGCTGCATAAAAGCCTGATTTTGATCTTGTAAGAGTTCAGTTGTTAAGAAGCCATCAAATAGTCAAGTACATAATAGTTGTGATGAAGAATTGATAGTGTGTTCATAGTGATCAGTGCTCCCGTTACATTTCATATTTAACATATCAGAAGTGTGATTTTACCACGTGCCTAATGAGCGGTTATTTTGCTTGTCATCACAGTGTTTAAAGTGATAATGGTGACGAAGGTTTATCAGTGTAAGAAAAAACATTGTTTTAGTTGTGACCTGGGTTTGTGCCAATAGCCATACATGAAAATTACTATGTGAGTGTCGACTTCGACTCGACTCGAAGGACATACGATTCATAAAAAATTTATACTGGAACCAACTGGTAAATGTACGCGTCGAAAATAAACTCACAGATGCTTTGTGTAAAAAAGTTGAAGCATTTGAGATGTGGATATACAGGAGAATGTTAAGAATATCGTGGAGGGTTAAAGTGTGTAACGAAATAGTGTTGGAGCGGATTGGAAGAAAGCGTGACGTTCTTCGTACCGTCAAAAAGAGGAAATTAGAGAATCTTGAGCACATTATGGGAAATCCTAAGTACGAACTGCTACAACTAATAATACAAGGAAAGATACAAGGGAAAAAAGTGCTGATCGCAGAAGGATATCGTGGCTTAAGAACTTGCGCCAATGGTACAACAGAAGCACAACATCCCTGTTCAGGGCTGCAGCGTCCTAAGTCCAAATCGCCGTGATAATCGCCGACCTTCGTTAGAAGATGGCACCAATAGAAGACGAAGAAAGAAGCTGTGTCCCGCAACTAAAAGGGTGCGTCCCGCAAATAAAAGAGGTGTGTCCCGCAAATAAAAGGGTATGTCCCGCAACGAAAAAGTGTCTTACAGCCACAATAAAAGGGTTTGTACCACAGTCGAAGTAAAAGGTGAGTTTCACAGCAATATCAACCTAAATTAATTGTTTGCAAGCGATACTTGTCTGGATTTCTCATCGGTTCTTGTCAGATTAACTTTCCACAGTATTGGTGAATTGGCTAACGTTTGGAATATTTTGTAACTGGGTTTCTCGAAATAATATTTGACCATGAAAATAAAACTGTATTTCTCAAAAGAGAAAACTAGTGTTCCATTATATAAATGAGGGTATGCTGACCCATTAGAAAGCAAATTTTTGATTTTGACTAGTGGGTAAAAAAAAAAAAAATTTTTTTTTGACCAATCTAAATTTTATGCATCTGTAAGTACATAAGTATATTTTTTTTAGTGTTTAATCGTTACTTGCCAACCATTGTATTACGAGGGCGTAATCAGTAATCAGGAAGGCCGAAGCTAAAAGGGTTAATATTGTTTTTATACATCGTGTGCTGACATTTATTTTCAATAGTTTTCATCTTAACAGTTTCGATTGTTGCATATTATCCGGTATCGACGAAACAGTTTATGATAAACATATTGTTACCTTTATTAATTTTAATCGTTGAATATTTTGATTCGAATCTCCTAAATCTCTCCTTGGGCATAGAAATTATAATATTGTACGAGATTGTACGCAAGAAAAACTATTACGAGGACGTAATTTGTATTGTCAGGAAAGGCCGAGTGTTAGTTCCACATTAATTTTAATGATATAAAGTACTCACGTGTGATATTTTGTAACATTTTAGTAACAAGAACGTGGGTAGAATGGATTTCCTGCGTATAGTGCGGCTGCATAAAAGCCTGATTTTGGTCTTGTAACAGTTCAGTTGTTGAGAAGCCGTCAAATAGTCAAGTAATAATAGTTGTGATGAAGAATTGATAGTGTGTTCATAGTGATCAGTGCTCCCGTTACATTTCATATTTAACAGTAATTAATAATTTTTTTCGATTTCTAAAATCAGATATTCTTACTCATGTGAAATAGCAATTCGGTCAGGACAGCTCAAACAGGATTTGAATTTGTTCTAGGCAAGTATGGAGACAAGAGTGAATGATGATGGCAGGATTGTGTTAAGAGTGTATATGGAAAAGGATCTTTTTGTTTGCTTTAACGACAATACTTTTTATATTGTAGCTATCGTCGTAACATTGTTACACTTCGGACCAGGATGTATGATCAACCACAGACATCTCTCGAACGCGCAGTTTGGTGGACTGAGTACGTGATACGTCACCGTGGAGCGAAACATTACCGTTCTCCCGCAGCTATTGCAACATGGAGCGAGTTTCTTATGTTAGACGTAGTTTTTACTTTAATTTCAGGTTTAATATTTATTACTTTACTGATAGCTATAGTACTAAGTTATGTGGTAAAGAGAATAACTAATACCGTCTTTGACAAAACTAAGGCTAAAGTTAACTAGATATTTTGTTTCATTTTTATACTCGTGGTATGTGAATGTGAACGAGTACGTGAATTTTAATTTTGTAAATAAAACGTTGAATAAATTATTAACTATTTGTAATTAATAATTTTTTTCGATTTCTAAAATCAGATATTCTTACTCATGTGAAATAGCAATTCGTCAGGACAGCTCGAACAGGATTTGAATTTGTTCTAGGCAAGTATGGAGACAAGAGTGAATGTATATGGAAAAGGATCTTTTTGTTGCTAATACTATATTTAAGTACAAAAGGATTCTTCAGCATAAGTGGGAATGAAAGGGTGATACAATTGTGATTGATTTGTTTCTGGTGGACAGCCGAATCGAATAGCAGGTCACCCTGACCTGCTTTACATAACATACGACATAAGAGCACATAGAGGACCTACTTACGTTCAATAACTATTTTAATTGAATCTCGAGTCACGTGATTTATACATTTGTTAGCAAATTATTATAATCTTAGCTATTTAAGAATATGTTTCAATCTTGTTTTATCTTTAAACGGAAGTACCATTTGAGAAATGGTACTTCCTTCAAGGCTAATTTTGGTTGAACAAATAATTATACAAATTATAGACAATATAAATTTGCATATTGTTGTAAATGTCTCTGTAATTAAATCTAATAAATGTAAATCAACAATAAGGTAAAATAATTACTGTATGATTATAGATTACTATGAATTCGTGTAGAATTATATTACAAAATATTGTATTTCGGGGAGTAGGACTGACCGTAGGAGGTCGAGACGACACAGCCGAACACCCTACAGTCAGTCTTGTTTAACTATGATACGGTGTGTGTCGAGAATAAAAGCTGCTGTGAATATTGATATAAAAGCCCTAAGTAGAACACTGTGTTTCTTTTTCTCGTTATTTCATTCTAAAATCTAAGGTGCATAATTGAGAAGGAAAATTATAAGTGAAGTGTACAACTGTGTTTCATTTTCTCGTTTTTTAATTCTAAAATCCAAGGTGTATAATTGAGAAGGAAAATTATAAGTGAAGTCAACATATTTATTTATATTTTGGTACTAACTATTAGTTTTGATAGTGCCACCCCAAAGTAAAGTCTAAGCTTGATGCTACTACGTCCAGGGTGCGCATAATTAATTGAATTAAAATGTACAATAAAACAAACATTTTCTTTTATATGAACGGTGAATGAACCCAGAACTCTCAGGCCAGAAGACCTTTACATTGAGGACATTTCCTCAGTAAACGTCATAGGCGGTTGATACTGAGTCGACTTATAGAAATCTCTAGTGTCAATTTCTAGGTCAGATTTAAATTGAAACCCTTTAGATTAGTTTTAGACAACAAATAGCATTGCCACTATCAACCGCTGCGATTTTGGAAGAAGTCCTGCTGAATGATAAACGCTTTCAATTCCCTACTAATACATTTTGCAAATATGGTTTGGTTATTGGGCAAATATGGTAAAACACTAGTTCAACTTACGCAAGATTGCTAAATTCAATCGTTATGCCAAAATTCGCGTTCTTATTACAGATGTTTTTTAGAAAATCCCTTGTGAAAAATGGACAGACCGCGTACGGCGATTCTGTAACAGTTTCAGTAAATGTAGTTGTGTGTGGTAGCAAAAAGCTTATCAAACATGATGAGGGCAAATTTATTTCACTTTAGTCGACTAGAAGAGTACACTTTACGAAATAATCGTATCAGTTTAATTTAGCCGTAAATGAGTAATGATCATGAATTATGGGCGAAACTGAAATAATATGACCTCAGTAATAATACGCTCCAGAACAAAACATCGTGTGCTAAAAGCTGACATCGACCAAAGGACATTTCTTCCCACATATAAAACTTTTACATGAACCCAAAACAATGGTTCTGGAAGCGTGTTATGTAATTTAACGTCTACACGGCTGTTGCTCAAGTAGTGACGTAACTAATAAGCCATCTGTTAGCTATTGTTATTATTTGTGACTAAATGTTGAAAAACTTATTGAATACTGAGGTATCAATAAAAAACTTATATTGCAATACCAGAGTGCTGAAATTTATTGATTATCTATTCCATTGATTTATTCATATTATCTATTCAAAAACAATAGATGGTATTATAAAACACAAGACAAGAAATACATCGGGGGAGGTTCGGTCATTCAGGTCCGCCGACTGCGAAACAATTTTCTGTGCAAGGCCCGACAAGCATTTAGCCGGTTTTTTAACACGGGGTATCTGTCGGTAATATTAAGAGTTAAGATTGAGCACACACAGACTGACGTGAATAAAACGTCGGCATATGCTTTTACTTACGTTTTTGAAGCAGAACCTGAATTTCCTGTGAATATACATTAGCAAAAGATTATACTAAAAGCTTATTCTACTTTTACTTAAGCAAATGCTAGCCAAATCTACTTATTGCTAAAATTGTGAAAAAAATGTCAACAAAAAGTACACAATTAGTATCGGTAAAAGATTATTCACTTAAACGAAAGCAATTGCCATAAATAAAAGTTTATACTAGCTAACAATTGCTAACGCTAATACTAAATACTAGAGGTATTTGTTTTGGTTTTATTCACATCACCCATTATCTACTTAGTCATGCATTCGCCACCTATCAATACTTTATTAATAAATGCTTCTTCAGCAGTATAGAGCACGGCGAGTACGGCGAATGCATAGCCAGCAATCCTAATAAGGAAAATGTAAGAGCCTCACTCGAGGAGTCTAGCATCGATCTCCGAACCAAGGTCATTTATTTCTATTCTGGTTCCATTTTAGTTATATAGTCGAGCTAATAACATTTGTTCTAGTTCTAATTAAGTTAATTATAGTCCCTTTACAATATAACTTAATTAAATAAAGTTTTTAATAGAATTTTTAAAAACATATTTTCAGGCTCTCGAAACTTGACTATCTCGTCAATAACAACAGAATGTGTAATGTAATAGCCTTGATATAACATCATCATAACATTATTGTTAACTTATGTATTACGCATTCATTGCTGTTTAGTTAATTGCTTGTTTATTGCTTATTATAATTATAGATTATTTTTATTTTTACTCCTGTATCTAGTAATGTATTACTTTACAATTTACAATTTGATTTTTGTAGCTGTGCACGAAGACTGTATCAATGTACGAGTAAAAGGCAATTTAATCGACTATGATATTATTATTAAAAAATAAGTACTCGTACAAGCCGTTACGATGTTTGCCGGTCGAAATAATCTGTAGACAATATTTTACACTTTTGTTTTATTAAGAGCCGATACACAATAACAGCGATACGACATGCTGTGAATTCCTGCTATTTACATACAGGAAATCCGTTGCTATTTTGTATTGCAAGGCGTTCGTCGTGTGGCATGGCCATTCTTAATCTCTCAGAGATAGTGTTAGATGATATTTTAAACTTGTGAATATCCCAGGAAATGTCTAGTCTAGGAATGTAAAAGTTGTACAACATTATGAGTGGCATATTAGTTAATTTGTGACCTAAGATAACTTAAAAACTTAAAATTAACATACGTGACGTTAAATCGCATTACAACAATACGCGTCCCAAATCACAAGTTTCGGTGATACATTGGTTGGTCATTAGAATGTGTAAGGGATTTTAGTGTTGCGAATTCGCATCGATACAAATATGTGCTTGAACCCTAAAATTTGGGCGTGACAGTCTAATTGATGTAATAGTACTCTAATTATAGGTTATGTAGATATACTGACTGTCAGGGATAAACTGATACAAAAGATAAAATTAAATAACGTTCGTGTCGATTATTAGCGTATCATTATCACATAATCGGAACTGTTCTTTTAACCAACACCGCGTGTGTTACCATAATGTATCACGTCACACGCACGAGTGAAACATGTACCTGCTTATATCTAAGGACGTCACTAGGGGAGAGAAAAGGGGAAGCTTATGTTAAGGTATGTCTGCGTAGAAGTACAAATGTTCTAAACGCGTTCAAAGAGGCAATTCACAATGACATTTCAAAAGAATTTTTACTTCTACAGAAAATTTTCTAAATGCTACACTGATCAAGATTTTAAGTTGCGTTTAAGATTCACACAAGATTAGAATTTTGCGCCATTTGTACGGTAGTGTTGCCAATGAAATATAAACGGCGCGACAGCTGATTGTTCGGAATTATTAAAAATGGAGCTCTACACGAAAGAACAGCGTGTTTTCATACCAATATTTTGAAAATAATGAAGACTTGCCATTAACCGTTCGCAATTTTTGTACAAAACATGATCAGAGTATTGATTTAATTTCATTAACTGTGAAGAGATTATTTGAAAAATTCAGGGAGAGTCTTTTCATGCACTTCCCGACCTCAGATCGCCCGTAAATTATTTTTCCTATCATTTTTGTTATATTCTCTTCCTTTTCCAATGGGTTTCATTCTACTATTTTTTTTTTTCACTTTTTACCATTTTCAAAGGCTTCAACCCTGGTCTATTATGCGCTATCTGGGTTGGGACACCCATTATGTATGCATATTCAAGGAATTAAACATACCCATACAAAGTATATTAATATACTTATGTCGTTTTATCATTTCGGTTGTCTAATGTCGACGACCTCATTGGTGCAGTGGTATAGGCGTTGCGTCTAAATGCGGAAGGTTCTGTGTTCGATTCCCGCCCAGGTTAATTTCGAAAACACACTTTTCTAGATTGTCTCAGGTCTGGGTTTACTGGTAAGTAACCGTCTACAGTTGTTGTCGTCGTCTAGTTTTTACAGGACGAGGACTAGTTTGATACCAGGTTTGTATTGTCTGGCGCATTTATTTATACTATTATTATTTACCTTCCTGATGCTATGTACGTATACCTAACTGAAATGTACGTATATTGTTGATAAACCCATCAAAGTCACAAAGTATTGCGTAGTCACGATGAGAACTCTCAGTCATGAGTTCACGAGGTCATGACCCATAAAATCATATCAATCAGTCCTGTAATAAGCAGAATTTTACGATTCAGTAAAATATATATGCAATTCCACTTTTATCCGAAATGCGATAAGAACAACTATTTAACTGTCTTCCAAATAAACATACATACATATCTTCACGCTGTATCTCCAACGGGGTAGTCAGAGAGGACGGAGCACTAAGCTTCGCGGTCCTCACATATTTCTTTCGCTTTCTCATCATTCTCCTTACACATTTTCGCCTAGGTATGCGAACGCTTTTGACATTTCCGTTGGCTAACACTTTGGCTATTCGATCTTCATAAGTCAGTCTTGGTCTACCTTGGTCTCTTTTATCACCCGCTTTCGCTTTGTAGGTTTTCTTCGTCAGTCATTAATCAGTTAATCACTCATTTTTCTATCTGACCGAATCATCTAAGCATTACTTTCATTTTTACAATAACACTGTCATGCAACCTTCTCATACTGCGTATCTCTTCATTGCTTATCCAGTCACATTCTTCTTTCATACATGTGACTAGTGTCTGCAATTCTGCTTCTGGTGGTACTATAAGCACATCATCGTCAGAGTACACAAGACAGTTTACCACTAGACCATCACATATCATACCATTGGCCAGACAGCCATCACGCAGCCCTGTCTGACGCCTGAACAGACTTCAATCCAGGGCGACAAGTCACCATCTATCCTTACACAGACTGCGGCCTGTGTAAGGATAGATGATAATGGGGCCCTCCACGCCATATATACAGGAAGAAGACTGCGAAAGATTTCCGGTTGAATGTAAGTAATAAAATTAATTAAATGATTATTTGTTTTGAAAATGTCTCAATATTTTAATGTTTCAAAATTATCATTAATAATCGGCAAATTGCTCAAAGCGGGGCGTGGTTGACTGAAATTGATGATCAGATCGAAATTTGCGAGGATCTGTCGAGTTCTAATGACGATGAAGATCATCTCCAAGAGCAAGATTATCTATCAGAATCTGAGCTGGACGATGAACTGTCAGGTGAGGCATCGCAAGACATTTCATAGATAGAATCCGTCAGTAATTAACCACCTCAACGAAGTCTCAACGACTGTCAACGACTGAAGACTCAAAGAAGTCGACGTGCTGACACCGGCATAAATAACACTATGTGGTCGAAAAGTGCTCCTTTGAATACAGGTAGAACGCGCAACATTGTATTTGTAGCTCCTGGTCCGAAAGGGATTGCTCGACAGAAATGTACTGCTAAAGATCGCTTGACTTACTCATCGATTTGTCTTTGCCCTGGATAAAACCCTTGACTCATCAAAGATTTCAGAGTAAAACATTGCCAAGAAGGCTGACATTTAAAATGAAATACTTTCACTTTACTTTAATCAGAAAACCAACCAACAACGTCAATGCAGGCACAAAGTTATTCCGTAGATTGCTGTTATGACTGTGGAAGAGGCCGTAGTAGAAGCACTCAAAAAAATAAGAACTCGTTCAGAAAGACGAGAAAAACACACAGGTAGCGAAAGAAAATATTTTAGTTGTAACTTCTACATTCAACTCATATGAACAATCTATAAACAAAATTAAATTTTAATGAGGACAAGCTCAATGACGTAGTAAATAATTTCCTAAATCAAACACATAATATGAATGAACAGAATGGAATATAAGTAGAATATTATCCCTATCTACAATTACAGCAGACAAGTTCTGTCGCGCAAAACACTCGTTAAGATTGACTAAAGTTAAACTAAACTCGTTAAGATTGAATAAATTTAATTGTAATTAAACGATTTCAATATATCTAGTAGCATATTATTACACAGACATATTATTTATATATTTAGAACTTTATCAACGGCCGAAAAATTAGTTGTCTTCAAATTAAAATTGAAAAAAAAAAGTTGAGATTTGAACTCACAACAGACATTGATTTTCTAAATGGCACGAGACGTGTCATCAATCGAGACAAAGACGCGTTGACGTTACACGCCAAAACCTTGTATTTAAAGCGCTACGAGCAACAATACGCGATGTCTACATAATGTTATACTACTCTGTCAAGAAAGTATCGGGAAAATATCAATAATACACGAAATGTTAGTTATTCATCCAAATTTATTTTATCACCTTCAAAGTATGCTCCTTCAGAAACGATACACTTACGCCAACGAATAATCCAATTACCAAAACATTTTTTAAACGCTTTTTCCGGAATTGAGTTCAGTGCTAGCCGCGAATTCCCCTTTACGTCTTCTACCGAATGAAAACGGGTGCCACGAAGTGGTAATTTGAGTTTAGGAAAAAAAGAAGTCGGCTGGAGCCATATCTGGTGAATAAGGTGGTTGCTCAATGGTATTTGTTGAGTTTTTGTCAAAAATTCGTTCACAATGATCGTCTTGTGCGAAGGCACATTATCATGGTACAAAATCCAAGAATTTTCTTTCCACAAATCTGGCCTTTTTCGTCGAATTTACTCTCTTAAACGCCGCATAACGTCCAAATAATATTCTTTATTTACCGTTTGACCTTCCGGCAAGAATTCCGAGTGCACAACACCGCGATAGTTAAAGAAAACAGTCAACATGACTTTGACTTTTAATCGACTTTGGCGTGGTTTTTTTCGGTTTCGGTTCAGTTGGAAGGTGTCACTCCGAAGCTTATTGACTAGTTTGCTTGTCAAACTCGTAAACCCATGACTCGTCACCAGTAACAATGCGTTTCATGAATGTTGGGTCGGAATTGACTCGTTCTAGCATGTCCTCAACGACTCTTATGCGATTGTGTTTTTGAAGAAAATTCAGGTCTTTTGGGACTAGCCGAGCGGCAACATGTTTCATACCCAAGTGATTGTTTAAAATGGTACGGATCGACTCGTGAGACACAGAAAGTTCGGCGGCTATCTCTCTCAAACTTGAATGAGCATTTTTAATCACTATTTCCTTCACTTTTGCAATGTTAGCTTCAGTTGCAGACGTTGATGGCCTACCAGAGCGAGGCAAATCTTCCATCACATCTCGACCGCTTTCGAACGCTTTGTACCACTCATAAGTACGTGTTTTTAATAAAGTCGATTCACAGTAAGCCTTCTGTAACATTTTCAGACAAACTTTGTTCGATGTTTTTGTCCCTTATGAAATTCGCAACATACACTAGAATGATATAACTAAAAACAGCACTGTATTTAATCTAAATAACAGATGCAACTCAAACTCCGCGCCAAAATGGAAAACAGTTGTGCCAATCTAACAATAACAAAAAAAAAATTTAATTTGGAACCATAAACAAATCATCCATTCCCGATACTTTCTTGACTGAATGTACAATTCGATCGCGTTTTAATTTTATAAGTAAGGTTTCCTATGACAATGTGTGAGTGTACGGAGCCTAGATTTAAACCCACGATATGTCGCGGGTTTAAAACTGTTTAGAATTATTCTTACCAAGCCATGAATAGTATTTTTTTACCAATTGCATAATAATATTTATAAATACACCCCTTAGTAAATATGTTTTATTTTATTCGTATTTATCAAATAATATTAATTTGTATTTGACAACTAATATTAACATGACGAATTTCTCAAATCGTAATTTTATGGGTCTTTCAAAATGCAGGAGTCAATAAGTGTAAATTTCAAAAAGTGCCGCTAGGTAGCGGATCACGCACGCGCTGTTTTATTACGGAGTATTGCGTCGCAGATGTCGTTGGGAAAAACGTTTGGCCACACCCCTAAGACTCGATGCTCAAGGTCGTTGAGAACTACACGCGCCTTAACAGAAAATAGATTTAGATTAGTTATAAAACATTGATTAGACAATCATATTACAAAATAAACCATTTCGTTGAAGATAAAACAATAGTCTGGAAATGATCTTCTCTGCGCATGCATTTACTGGCTTTCTGAATATTGTATTTTAATAAACCTTTTGTAAAATTATATTGAAAAAATGATACCTGAGTTTCTTGTCGGTACTTCTCAGTGACAAGGTTTTCTGTTTGAACCGAACCAAAGTAGACGACGTTAAAAAATACCTACTAATTGGGTTTACTTGAATAAAATGACTTGACTTTGACTTTGAAATATAAGGCATTGCAATGTTTGACTATCGAAATAATCTGTAGATAATATTTTACACTTTTGTTTCGCTAAGAACCGATTACACATTAACAGCGATACGACGTTATTTTAAGATGGTGAATTATCTTTTTTGGATAAATCGATATGGCTGTAAAATTTTAAATACCTCGGGGTGCTGATTACCAAAATGACGCTCATTTTGTTATCCAAGATAGGGAATATTTCTTTTTTTTGATAGATCTACATGGGTGTCATATTCCAGATTTTTATTTTTGTGATATTTAAATAAATGATTGGAAATTAACCAAATTTAATTTCTTTAATTTCTTATTATTTTTAGTTATATTATGCATGACTTAGTATCATTATGAAAGTAGCCTTATTTATTTATTTTTGCATACATGAGGAACACCCGTTCAAGGTTGGACCTTGAAACGAATACAAATTTGAATTTCAAATTTGAGCTGTCATCTCATCGTCTGCAATTCGTGTGCTTCTATTCGTCATCAATCGTGTTATCTCATTGTATATCATTGCATTATACTACGGCCAATTTAAAATGACGCCCAATCTGCTTAACATTCCCTTTCCGCGACAGTACTGTATACATTATGAAGTATAAGATTTAGAATCCATTTCCAAAACCGTCTTTGGCGAGGAGGTTAGTTAAAGAAGGAATATTTTTCTAAGAACTAAGTTTAATTTGTGGTTGGTAACAAGTGAACATGGACGATCAACTATGTAAGTACAACTTGCGATGGGCTTGCTTTTTCTACTAGAACATGGATATCGAAAAACCATCAGCCAGGTGACTTCTTATTTTGACAACACCCGTTACGATGACTAGTAACTACATGCAGACAGATCTATTCAAACTACAAATTAAGTACGATACGAACTATGATAAGAAATCATTAAATTTTATACTTAAACAATTTATATAATAAAGAAACAAAATTTTTAGACACGACAAAATTTTATTTGTAAGTGCCCTAAAACGTATGATACCTACTAACCTTTAAACTTAACTTTTATTTCTCAATTGTATTTAAATGAATTTCATGTTAAAAATATATTATACAAATCTACATAAATAAAACCTATTGCCACATGTATGACGGAGCATCACTTGAGAACGGCTCGAGTGTCAGGACAATGTTGGTATGAAAGAAAATTTTTGGTAAATCCACGGAACAGTCACAAATTTGGATGGTATTATTGTATCAAAATTTCAATAAAAAAAATTTAATGTGTTACAAACATTCAACATCTCACCCAAACGAAGCTGAGGCGGCTTCGTTTGGGCTGAACGCAATTAATGCGATAGTTTACAATCAGTGAACAAAACTTGTACTTATAATTACATGTGTACTTTAAAAGTAATTGGGTGATATTTTCCCAAAGTTTAAGTTCACAAAATAACAATACAAAGAAACAGAACAAGAATCATATCGACTTTTAATTATGTAGGCATTATAAAAATTAGTTTTATCTTAATACTGTCTGGAACATGTATGATACATGTTATATTATCAACCGAGGTACTTTTATCACATTAATGAATCATGATATCTATATACCTAACCGTTGTGAGTAAACGTTTGTTCGTATATTACGTATTTACATAAAGCGTGATAGATAAAAGTTTAGTTATCGTTACAGTTATCGTTAAGACTACTAAATAAATTATCTAAAAACGAGAAATTAACGCGATTACCTTTTTGGCTGGACGAAATGTATTTGCTTTAATTTCTCATTTTTTACATATTGCGAAAGTTTAAAAAACTACTAAATAATAATTGTTTAATGATAAACTTTCAATATTATGTAATAGGTGCGGTGCATGTTACAAATCTACAATAGAGCGTATGCACGGTGAAATTTTTATTTTTTTAATATTAGGACAGGTTTTTTAAATGTTTCTAAATGGTTCTTCGTGGGTTCGTCATAAATAGTTTTGAATGTTTGACGACTTTGAATAAAGTGCTACACTGGACGCTAATTTATTTTAACTGTATCTTAAACAATTCACGTAATTCAATTGTTTGAAAGATATGTTCATTAGTTATGAACAATATAATATAACATGTATTTATGAACATAGCTGCAA
Organism: Zeuzera pyrina; assembly: GCA_907165235.1. Classification (NCBI taxonomy): domain Eukaryota; kingdom Metazoa; phylum Arthropoda; class Insecta; order Lepidoptera; family Cossidae; genus Zeuzera; species Zeuzera pyrina. Next base: position 7,526,477 of record OU015640.1, read on the forward strand.
ACGAATATTTCAGGTAACAGAATAGCCTGTCTGTATCGCTCCTAGCTCTAGGTAATGGCAAAACGCGACGCAGTTTGTGACGCTGTAACCCGTAACGTCATCTCTGTCTAATATTAAATTTAAAAACTTAACAATAATTCTAATATTTCTCTAGAAAATTTAAACAGTTTTTACTGTTTTATTTAAACTAGTGTTAGCTTCACAAAAATTTAATCGCGTCAATTTGTCAGCTGTTATCCATGCCTGTGTTTGTAACATTACAATAATATGAAATAAAAATAAAAAAGTGCATACAACAGGCGACGCAAAAAATTGGTTACGTCTAAACGGGTTGTTTAAGATTTTGACTTTAGCCATTTTATTAAGAAGAAAATGAATCATATCGATAATATTATTCATACTCATTGCAAGTCATATCGATATCATTACCCTGAAGTGCTATTCTTATGTTCCAGGACATCAGAGACAAAAAAAATGTTTGATAGTTTCGAAAATCTTTTTTTCTTCCTTTTAACGGAACTCTAATAAGATAAATGACGCGTCCGTCTGTCCGTCCGTCACAATTAATTTTCTCAGGGACCATGCGACGTAACTATTGGACCTAGAATTTTGAAAAATTCAGAATATATGAAGTCTCGCCTAAAGTTTCAAAAAACATTACAGAAGTCTCATAAAACTTCAGAAATTAAAATTAGAAATTTGTCGTTTCATTAACATTGTATAGAAAACATTGTGCGCGAGTCTAGCTCTCGTTTTGTCATAAAGTCTAGGTACCTTTAAACATCTTTATGTACCTATGTAATTCGTCTGTACGTGAGTTTGTCACTGAATTCTTCTTAAACGGTTGGACTGATTTTGTTGAAATTTTTTGTGTGTGTTTGAGTGGATTCCTGGAATGTTTAGATTCACAATTAGACTTAGTATGTGGCGTGGCAATTGAGTTCTACGAATTTTTTTCTTATTCTTAATCCGAATCTGTAAGACTAAGTACAAGAAGATTGCAGAGTTAGGGATATTGTTAATGTTAACGTTGTTAAGGAATGTTGAACTTAACATTGTATTTACTTATGAGACTCTACATTTTCTAAACCCGCGCCGTTGGGCACCGTTAGAATTTGATATCATGAACAAAGAAATTGAAGGACAGATTGGTCAAAATATCATTGTACCAAGCAAATCTGACTTTGCAAGTCCAGTAGTTCTAGAAAAGAAGAAGACTTAACTGCCGTTATTTCGTTCATTTTAAGTTTTTAAGTGTTATGATTTTAGAAGGAACAGTAATAGTGTGTATCTTGACGAATCAATCTTACCAGCTAAAACAGTAAAAAAGGAAATGAAGAAATTAGACAAGTTATTCGAAGAAGCAGAAGAATTTGGCTTAAAATGTAACTGGATAAATACCATTTTTCGACAAAAATTCATTTCATTGGTTACACAGTACGCGAAGGAGAAATGAGACCTTCGGAAGAGAAAGTATCAGCTGTCACTAATTTTTAAATTCCGCAGAATATTAAAGCAATACAATAATTTTTTGGGATTAACAGGATACTTTAGAAAATTTATAAATAATTATTACTTAATTGCCAAACCATTAACGAAGTTGTTGAAAAAAACGGTTGTTTTTAAGTTTAATATAAATTGAGAGAGAGCTTTCGAACAACTGAGACAAGCCTTATGTCAGTTTCTCTGACTGTCAGTCAGCAACGAAGTATGTGAAGCTTTTTTTATTTCGAAGACACCCTAAAGGTAATCGTTTAATAAACGGTTTATAAAAAGAAGACGACACCTGCTCATCTCAACCTCAACCTCAACCACCTCAACCTCGCCTCACCTACACCTCAACCACCTCAACCACGCGCCGTCCGCGGGGCGACTAGACGCGTTGGGTAGTTCCTAGAAATTCGAACATGTCGTCTAGTGAATAGAGTTTACATACGCTTTTAATAAATACACGAGAATGTCAAACGCGTGGCCGCCGCGCGGCGGCTGCAAGAAAGTTTTCGCGCCGTGTCTCTGCTGTAAGGATATATTACAATGAAAATCAGTCTTTAACTTTAATCTTAATTTTTTAGATGTAAAAACTGCTTTAAATCTATTTTGAGAATTTCTAAGTAACACCCGAACGAACTAACAAACATAACAACAGATTATATTATTCAGACAAACGCAGTTTCATATTCAAATTGATTTTCATTGTACATACATTTATTATGATGCGAAAAAAGCATTTCCTCCCGGCGACGTGTTGTGCTAAGCTTGTGCTTCCTGTAATAACTAAATTTTGAAAATATTTTTTATATCTTTTGATTGGGTGAGTAGATTTCGTTAAAATAAACACTATTTCTATTACTCATATGGGATAAACAGTATCTAAACGCACATTTTTGCGGTTAATAAGTAGCTATCCACTCATTTTACAATTTAAGTGTGACAAGTTTACTTGTCGCACGTAAATTTTGATTAGCACACGTAAATTCACGATTTAAAATAAGAATATAAAATGAATATCTAAAAAAAACAATCGATTGGAATGGATACTATCCATCAGTCTGAAAGATAAAGAAAATTTTGATTTCGAAGTTTCAGGTTCAAAATAAAGTTATTATTTTGTGTAATTTTCCTTTTTACCGAAATTATCTTTGCATTAGTAATAAAAAATAGTATCTGCAACTCGTGCAGTGTTATCGACTGTCCACTCTTCGCTCGTGCGCACAACTTCGCCCAAATGGGCTATCAACAACTTACCGCACTTGTTGCACAATATACTATTGTTACTATGTTACTCAGATTAGAAGGCTCATATTTTTCAGAAATTAGATTCAAATTCAGTCAGAGGTATTTGCGTGATGCGCTTACATACGAAGAAAGTGTACGATTTTATCATAGTACTAGCTGTAACCCGCGACTTCGTACGCATGAACTTACGATGAAAATATCGCTACAGTAAATCTTATTGTAGGTTATTGTATTATAATATACACTATACTGCGTAGTCATGGTGTCATCAAGGACGCATGTGTAGAGCTGAGGGTGATCAGTCATAATCGAGCCCGTATGCGAAAAAACGCTTCGTTTGTATTCGCTGGTGCAAAGTGAAAAATTTCCAACATTCATTGTGATTTTTCGTCAAAAAGTAATTCTTATTACATGTACAGATATTTTAAATTTTTTGCTCTAAATATTGTACCGATGTATTTCTAAGATCAAAATAGTTATAAATAAAGAAGCTATTTATCGTCGTGGATATGGTGATGTATAAAGCAAAATATAATTGTGCTTTTCCATTAAGTTCCCTTTCAATGACGTAACTGTCTAAAAAATCTTTCCTCAATTTTACGTATATGAATATGTTATATGAATTTACAATACAATTACAGGCCATTTCTATAAATATTTATTTTGGAATTGGAAAAGCCTAAATTCCCTAAATCAATAACTTTTTCAAAAATATCTCCAATGTACAGATACAATTTCGTTGCTATTTTAAACTATGTCTCTGCTATGTCTGTTCTGTTATTGAATGTAGGTCAACGAATAAACTACTAACAGTTAAACCCACTTTACAAGCGCCGCTCAGCAAAAGAGAGCTCATTTCAGATCTCAGCTTCCAGACAGCAGATCACGATAGTCTGACTTAAAGAAACGCAACTGTAAAGACTACTTTAGATATGTAGGGACATTGTAAGTGTGTTAGAAAAGACGAATCAGCAGTTTTGTGTGGAAGTGTGATGTATGCGAGCGTCGACGGCAGTTACTGCGCACTGCCCGATCGGAACGAACGCGACCTAAATTGGGGTTCAGTTGGGACAATAAAATTGTACGGAACTCTCTAAATTTACATCTTTATTTCTGCCAGTGATTCCCAGTATAACTCATATAAATAGGAATATCCTAAAGTGGTGACCCCGACGTGATAATCTGGAGATACTGTTCTAAATGTGGTATCAGTTTATAAACAATTTAAACACTCAGTGACGAAGTATTACGCAATTTCCTGCACAATGACAAGACGTGACTGTGATATGCGACAAGTACTAAACTTCCCACCTCTACTTGGGTTCAGTACTTAGTGGATAAACATTTTTGGTATTTTTTTTTACGTCGCATTACGGACTTTTACAATGGCAAACCCAAACCAGCAAGGACCTAAACTTCTTTCTCCGCCCAGCTCGAGTACTCAGCCAACCGGTGATCTAGCTAGTATCAGCGTTGCTTCAAAAATTCCTGAATTTTGGATGGATATGCCGAGGCATTTGTTTGCACAGTTCGACGCAGTGATGGACCCGCCAAAGCAGGGTGATGCTGCGAAACATAATATGGTTGTCACAAAATTGGGCCGCGAGGCTTTACAACAAGAAAGCGATTTGATTTACACGCCCCCGGCCGATAACAAATTTATGACCATCAAAGAACGACTGTTAACGACTTTCGAAGAGAGCGCTGAGAAGCAGTTTGAAAAGCTCGTAAGTAAGATGGATCTAGGTTCACAACGCCCATCACAGCTTCTGAGAAGGATGTCGGCATTAGCCACTAACACGCAGGTATCGGAAGAGGCATTAAGACGTCTCTGGATCTCTAGGCTATCAACGGAAGTGAGGAACGTTTTGTCAGTGACGCAAGATATGAAATTGGATAATTTAGCAAAATTAGCTGACAACATTATGGAAAATATACACACGGGTGAAGTAGCCGCAGTTGCATCTGCCATGACCGCAAACGACATATCAGACCAGTTAAGACAGATGACGAAGGAGCTGCAGGAGTTACGTTTGGAAGTGAACGAAATTAGAGGAAGAAATATGAATAGAGGAAGAGCATGGAATCGGCCAGGGTCAAGGTCACGGTCTCGAAGTCAACCAAGGACTCCAGAAAGCCCGGAATGGCTGTGCAGATACCATTATCGTTGGAGAAACCGTGCCAGGATGTGTGAGCAGCCTTGTAACTGGAAAAAGCCTGGTACATCAGCGGCTTCGGAAAACTAAAGACGGTACAGTCAGTAGCGGTGGGCGACTTCGTACCAGGTAGAAACCACCGTCTTAGTGTTTTTGACAAGGAACTGGGACTAAGTTTTTTAGTGGACACCGGCGCAAACGTATCGGTAATACCAGTGTCGCGTAAACAAAAGTTATCGGGTGAGTGTTCTGACTATAGACTATTCGCAGCAAACAATAGTGAAATTAAAACATATGGTACTAAGGTTATAAGTTTAAATTTAGGATTAAGACGTCCGTATCGGTGGGAATTTATTATTGCGGACGTGACCCAAGCAATATTAGGGGCAGATTTTTTAGAGAGTTCCGTACAATTTTATTGTCCCAACTGAACACCAATTTAGGACGCGTTCGTTCCGATCGATACCAATATAATTGATACATACATATTTTCACGCTGTATCCATAACGGGGTAGTCAGAGTATAACAAATTACAGTATAATGGATGCATACCTTTATTTCTAATTTATAATATAATGTACGTGTGCCTTTATCGAAATTGTGAAATAGTTTATAGTTAGTAAGCTCTACTTATTATTTGCTATGATCATTTATAATGCTGCATAAACATTGTGTAACAATAACATTGAAAAGCATCAAAATGCATACACTGCAATAAGCACTGCAACTAGACTATTTCGTAATGCAAAGTATGACTCCTTTATATCGCGTTTTAAGTTACACATTGTTTATGTAATAATACCCGGATATAATTATATTGAATCTCAATATTTATTTGATTGTAACTAATTGTAAGTACTATGTATGATACTACATGTAATTTTTTTTTTTGACATATTGTTTTGAAAATTTTATAAAAATTTTGAGGGGTGTTGTGTAGGGACATTGTAAGTGTGTTAGAAAAGACGAATCAGCAGTTTTGTGTGGAAGCGTGATGTATGCGAGCGTCGACGGCAGTTACTGCGCACTGCCCGATCGGAACGAACGCGACCTAAATTGGGGTTCAGTTGGGACAATAAAATAGTACGGAACTCTCTAAATTTACATCTTTATTTCTGCCAGTGATTCCCAGTATAACTCATATAAATAGGAATACCCTAAAGATACTTATAGATTTTCGTATGAATATTTATAAATTTACCTTAAGTTCTAGAGATTTTCAATTTACGCAGGAACCCTAAACACTTCCCGGATAAAAAGGAGTCTAGATTATTCTTTGGATAATCTTCCAGTGTAAATTTCGCCGAAGTCGATTCAGCCGCTTCGAAGATTAGTCCGGACAAACAAACAAACAAACACACGGATAGAAAAAAAAATTAAAAACGCTTGTTTGGGTCTTGGCTACGTGCAGAAATTGATATAAGCTTAAGAAAAAGCCTTCATTTCGATAATCTCAGACAGACACTTCAATTGTATTTATATATATATATCGGCGCAAGAATATCTTGCGTTGAAGCAAAATAAAATTATAAGATGAAATTCACTGTCAATATTTAATTAATGCATTAATTAATGAACTATCGAAGGTATGTAATTTCTAATTGTAAAATAGACTAGACTCGTGTTGGTTTTGTGACGTCAGAGCAAGAAATAGGTAATTGAGGGTAAATGAACTATAAAGTGTCATTTGCTTGACAACTGCTTTTAATAATAGAAACATGAGGGTGATTGCGTTTTCTTGTACTGACGAGTAAAAAGAAGAGATCTCTTGTGCTCCAGCTCTCAACCAGTGCGGACGGGTGGTGACAAGTTAGAGATCTCTCCTGTACATGGTGATATTTAGTTTATAGTTCATAAATTATAGATAGTGATAGTGAGTAACGATTGTAAATACAGTTTTAAATAAATTGTTGTGAGTTATTGTGATTGAGTCATTTTTGTAATGAATTCAAAAGGAAATACTAGTGACGTCAGTAATGCTGACGTCACACATATTTTTAACCCTTCTGGTGTATCTGCTTCGACATCAGAAGTGGGATTGCATAACCTGCAAAACCCTTCTGCCGGTCATCCTACTGTATTGACAGTCGACTCAAATCCAAGTCCAAACAATATAGGCGTGCCAGCTGAATTTTTCATGCAAATGATGCAGGTGATGAAAAGCGTGTCTGATCGTCTGGTAAATCAATCTGACAACAATAAGGTAAGAATTAATGATATATTTCTACCTTCATTCGACCCGGATGCAAATGTTGGCATACGTGAATGGTGCCAACATGTAACGAAAGCTATTGAAACTTATAACCTTAATGATTATGATGTACGAATGAAGGTAGGAAGTTTATTAAAAGGCCGTGCAAAATTATGGGTCGATAATTGGCTAATAACTACTTCCTCGTGGGAGGAGCTACGCGATAACCTTATAACTACTTTTGAACTGGAAAATAGGTACTCTCGTGATATTGCCAGATTTAGAGACCACGTGTACGACTGTAATAAGGATATCGCAGAGTTCTTGTCCCAAGCTTGGGTGCTGTGGCGACGAATCACGAAAGACAAATTGGGTAACGAAGACGCAGTAGAGGCGGTTATTGGTTGTGTAAATGATGAACATTTACGTATTGAACTTTTAAATGCTAAAGCTGCGTCTGTACCGGAACTCATTTCGGTCGCTTCAACAATACGCCGAAAGCGTACTCATACAGGTTCCAGTAAACACATACCCAGTAAACGCACCCGTCTGCCAGAGGAAAGCTCGTGCTGTGCAATATGTAAGAGACCGGGTCATATTACGCAGGATTGTTGGTACAAAAATGCGGAAAATTCTCAGGTACGTAAAAATATTATGGCCGCCAATCAAAACAAACCCACTTGTACATTTTGTAAAAAAGTTGGTCACTCCTTTGAAAACTGTTATAAGCGTGATAGAACTCTGACATCTAATGTGAACTGTGTAGGTGTATCTAAATTAAACTCCATGCACATTATTATTGGCGATCTCTCCTTGCATGCGATTTTTGATAGTGGCGCAGAGTGCTCCCTCATGCGAGAATCGACAGCTGCCAAACTACCGGATCGCCGGTCACAAGCTGTAAGTTTTTTGAAGGGTATTGGCCAGTTTCCTGTTATATCACTAACTGTACTGAAAACGATTTGTGTAGTTGACAATATTAGTGTAGAAGTTGAATTTCATGTAGTACCTGATTATGAAATGTCCTATGACGTGTTATTAGGCATGAATTTGGTCAATAGCACAAATCGTAACGTTCTCGTTACTTCAAGCGGAACGAAGTTGTTTCGTCGGCCGGTGGTCACGCATATGCGATTATCCAATGCTTTATTCGACAAATTAGATTGTGATCTTACTGATGAAGGTGAAGTTGAATTATTGCGTGTTCTGCTAAACAAATACGCACATTTATTTGTACGGGGCTTTCCAAAAACACGGGTTAACACTGGAGAGTTAGAAATTCGTTTAAAAAATCCGGATAAATATGTAGAGCGCAGACCTTATCGACTAAGTCCTATTGAACGTGAAAAAGTACGTGAAATCATAAATGAACTATTAGACCATAAAATTATTCGAGAAAGTAAGTCACCTTATTCGAGTCCCATTATTCTCGTAAAAAAGAAAAATGGTGATGATCGCATGTGCGTAGACTATCGTGAGCTGAACGCAAATACTCAACGTGACCACTATCCCTTACCACTGATTTCTGATCAAATTGATAATTTAGCTGGTGGGCGGTACTATACTTCATTTGATATGGCAGCTGGATTCCACCAGATAGCGGTCTCTGAACAGTCAATAGAGAAAACAGCATTTGTCACACCGGACGGCTTGTATGAATATCTTACAATGCCGTTTGGTCTGAGTAATGCGTGTTCGGTATATCAACGTTGTATAAATCGAGCATTGCGTCCGCTTCTAAATGAAGGGGTAGCCCAAGTTTACGTTGATGATGTGCTCACTAAATGTAAAGATTTCTCTCAAGGGATATCGGCTATAGAACAAATACTCATCGCTTTGCAAGTGGCTGGCTTTTCCATCAACGTAGACAAAACTGCGTTTTTCAAACGTTCAATAGAGTATTTAGGTAACGTGGTGTCAGATGGTCAAGTCAGCCCGTGTCCTCGCAAAGTAGAGGCTCTGGTGAAATCGCCTATACCAACGACAGTCAAACAAGTGAGACAGTTTAACGGTCTTGCCAGTTACTTCAGGCGGTTCATTCCCAATTTCTCGCGAATTATGTTACCTCTTTACGGGCTAACTAAGCAAAACGTGAAATGGGAATGGGACCTTAGACATGATGAGGCACGTAACTTAATTATCCACTATCTTACTACCTCCCCAGTCTTAACTCTTTTTCAAGAAAATGCACCTATAGAACTATATACAGATGCTAGTAGTCTTGGCTACGGAGCAGTATTGGTTCAGGTAATCGATGGCAGACATCACGCAGTGGCCTACATGAGTGTGCGTACCACTGATGCAGAGAGTCGCTACCACTCATATGAGCTGGAGACACTTGCCGTGGTGAGAGCCATAAAGCATTTTCGCCAATACTTATATGGACGTAAATTCAAGGTCGTTACGGACTGCAACGCTCTTAAGGCGTCCAAACACAAGAAGGATTTGCTACCACGCATTCACCGCTGGTGGGCTTTTCTTCAAAACTATGACTTTGAAGTAGAATACAGGAAAGGTGAACGATTAAAACACGCAGATTTTTTTAGCAGAAACCCAGTATCCTATAGAGTCAACGTAATGACTAGAGATTTAGAGTGGTTAAAGGTTGAGCAGCGGCGGGACTGTGCACTGAGGCCATTGATCGACAGCTTAAGTCAAAACGAGCGTGTTGAAGGATACATGCTCGAAGGAGACTTGCTGATGAAAATATGGCATGACTCTCAAAACTGTGTACAGTAAGCTACTGTTGTACCTAAAGCTTTCACGTGGAGCTTAATTAATACTTACCACGGAGCTCTCAAACACCCTGGTTGGGAAAGGACTCTCCAAAAACTAAGAGTCTTACTGGTTTGACAGAATGAATACCGTGGTACGTAATTTCGTTGATAACTGTGTCGTGTGCAGGACCTCAAAAGGTGCATCAGGCGCTGTCCAAGCTCAGCTTCACCCAATTCAGAAACCCACCGCTGCTTTTCAAGTGATACATTTAGACATCACAGGCAAGCTGGGTACACCTAATGACCAAGAATATGTAGTGGTTACAGTAGACGCATTCACTAAATATGTGCTATTGTACTATGCCACTGATAAAAGTCAATATAGTAGTTTAGCTGCCTTAAAACGTGCCGTACATCTGTTTGGTGCACCTGTTCAGGTTGTTGTCGATGGTGGCAGGGAGTTCCTTGGTGAATTCAAGAATTATTGCCATGTTAATGGTATCAATATTCATGCAATTTCGCCAGGAATTAGCCGAGCGAATGGCCAAGTGGAGCGTGTTATGAGCACGCTTAAAAATGCCCTGGTCATGATCAAGAATTATGACACAGAGCAATGGCATACAGCACTTAAAGAGCTTCAACTCTGTCTCAATTGCGTGGTGCATAGGACAACCGGTGTTTCGCCATTGTCTTTGCTAACTAGGCGCAAGCACTGTGTACCGCCAGAGTTGATTAAGCTCGTAAATATAGAAGATGAGACCATCGACTTCGAACGACTTGAACAGCACGTAAAGCAGAGAATGATTATGGCATCAGAAAAAGAAAAAGTGAGATTTGATAAACTTAAAGCTAAGATTAATCACTTTCAAAGAGGAGACTACGTGCTTATAAAAAACAATCCTCGTAATCAAACCTCTCTAGACCTTAAATTTAGCGAGCCGTATGAAATCTATAGAGTTCTTGAAAATGAACGGTATCTAGTGAAGAAAGTAGTTGGCAAAGGACGTCCACGGAAGGTTGCCCATGATCAGCTTCGCAGAGCACCGCAACCGGGTGAACAAATGACCATATCGGCGAACAGTAACCAGGACGATGGACAGCAAACTGATCAGCTCCCAGTTGCCTGCAGCATCTCGGTTCCTGTGAGCATACATGAACCACCAACACCTAGACAGTAAGACTAATCTAGTATTTAATAATGTAACTAATGAATTATTGTAACATTTTATTTCCTTTCTGTTTTCTAGAGCCACTGTGTACCACGGCCAATAAAATAGCCCAGAGCACAGCATCGACCCCATCTTTGTCCTTTAGAGCCTCTGTGTACCACGGCGCACAGGACCGCCCAGAGCACAGCATCGCACCTTCCCTTTACAATAATAACATTTTATTTCCTTTCTGTTTTCTAGAGCCACTGTGTACCACGGCCAAAAAAATAGCCCAGAGCACAGCATCGACCCTATCTTTTTCCTTTAGAGCCTCTGTGTACCACGGCGCACAGGACCGCCCAGAGCACAGCATCGAACCTTCCCTTCACAATAACAATATGCATAGAGACGTGATGGATGGTCCAAATGCATAAAATAAAAATGATTTATAATGAAACTTATGATAATGATTCATGATAATATTAACTACAGGTCTTGTATAGAAGACTGTAGACAAAACTATAAAATTATAATACCAACCGCATTGAACATAAAATGTAAACATGTGATTAGATGTAATTAACTATTGTTAAAACGTTAGAGGCTGGTGCAGAGCTCGCACCGCCTATCAGAATGGCCGTATCGGCGCAAGAATATCTTGCGTTGAAGCAAAATAAAATTATAAGATGAAGTTCACTGTCAATATTTAATTAATGCATTAATTAATGAACTATCGAAGGTATGTAATTTCTAATTGTAAAATAGACTAGACTCGTGTTGGTTTTGTGACGTCAGAGCAAGAAATAGGTAATTGAGGGTAAATGAACTATAAAGTGTCATTTGCTTGACAACTGCTTTTAATAATAGAAACATGAGGGTGATTGCGTTTTCTTGTACTGACGAGTAAAAAGAAGAGATCTCTTGTGCTCCAGCTCTCGACCAGTGCGGACGGGTGGTGACAACTTAGAGATCTCTCCTGTACATGGTGATATTTAGTTTATAGTTCATAAATTATAGATAGTGATAGTGACTAACGATTGTAAATACAGTTTTAAATAAATTGTTATGAGTTATTGTGATTGAGTGATTTTTGTAATGAATTCAAAAGGAAATACTAGTGACGTCAGTAATGCTGACGTCACACATATTTTTAACCCTTCTGGTGTATCTGCTTCGACATATACAATTTCACGTTTCTTATAATGCTACTTGGTGTCACTAAACATAAGGGTGTTTTGCAACGTGGCTTGCTCAGGCCGGTAGAGTGAGGTGTGGGTTGAGTAATTGATGATGTTATTATTACTGTCACCTGGAGAGTGGTGTACCTAATTTGTTTAAGGGCGCCTAGTACACCTCTGCAATCGACATCTAATGGGATAATTATAGAAAGTTAATTAAATAGACATCAGAAAAACATCACACAAAGAAAACATTTATTTCTTCTAACTTAATCTCTATGGTGGATACAATCAGTTCACTATGTATTTATTATTAAAAGTTAGTAACAATTTAAAAAGATTAAATGCTATGGTTAAACAACATTATCCTGTTTATTATTCTATATGTATTAAATAAAGTCACCTATTATATAACAGCACTTGGATATTAATTAGTTTACAGAATAATTCATTAGTATAAAAGTTTTACAAGTATTGAGCTCAGATATTACTTGTTATAGTTACAACAACATAATTTATTTATGTTATCTTAAATTAAAGAGAAGTATACCTAGTTATAAAGACTTAGACACCCTTTCCTTGTTTATGTACTGCATTTAAATTCTTAGTGTTACAGATACATAAACCCAAGTACATTTTATACCTTATCCAGTATTTTATTTCGCAGAGAAAAATATTTATTAGATACACAATACATTTATGTGGAGCTAATATCTAACAGAGAATCATTTATTAGTTACACGCAGAGTGTTATCAGTTTTATCACTGATCAATCTTAAGAAGGAGGTGGTCATCCACCAACTGCACCTACTCCTCAGTCTTCCCCTTTGTCGAACATCTACTAGCATCACAGCACCCACATGCCCCGGCCCTCAAAGATTCCCCTTTAATAGGAACTGCGGCCTGGTCACGCGATATAGCACCCAAGTGAAGAAGACTTAGACTTCTTGATAGTCAGAGTAGTGCACCAAACCATTCTAAGAACTATTATGATTAGTTCATACTGAAGTTTAGATGAATGTTGAATAGATTTTAACTACTATTCCTAAGTATTCATTACTTATAGGGACAGGAGGTCCACCTGGTTTCTATAGGTGTCCTTTGAACTCATGGGATCCACCATGAGATTACCTAAACTACTTTAACATATTATTAACTAACTCATTTAATCTAATTGGGGTTGCTACTCCCAAACAAATACAGCTAAGACTATCCTAGGCGACATGTGGCCTAACTTTAAGTTTCTTCATGAGACTTTGTTGAGGCAGCTTGTCCCGCAGCAGAGAAAAGAAAAAGGAAGCTATTGGATACGAGACGCTTTTTATACCCCACGACGAAGGTCACCTATGCTCCTACTCCTGGAACAACTAGTGTAGAGACAGTGGTCGACAAACCCTATCTAAAGTTACACCTACCTAGCGAGTCGATAAAATTCATTAATTTTTTCTAAGTGTATGACGTTTATGTCAACTATAGTTTTAGTATTATTCGTTCGTACTAATAAATTTATTAAGTAGAGACCTAATATTTCATCAATTTAGAGCTTATTCTATCTAACAACAAAGGCTACATATTTAGAGTCTATCGATATGTTTATCGAACATATCCTTACATCCATACCTCCAAGTATAGACAATATAGACCAACGGTACATTTGTTATCGAAGCCGTGTGCGTGTTCTAGAATGTTACAGAAAGTTCTATTTACAAACGAATTATTAACAATAATTTTACTAAAGGAGGTCTAGATAATCAGTAGGCTATCACTTTTACATTAATAATACTCAATACTCAAAGATACTATATTTATGACAAATTTATTCCTGCTGAAAGACTTACGGTCAATGCTTCAAACGATATTTAAGAAAGCTCAACGGGTCTACGTTGTCCATGTCCGTCTGTCATAGTGAATGTTGTTTGTAAACAATTAGTTTAACCAAGGAATGCTTTATTTTTCTAGATAACAGAAGTTAAAAGTTAATTTATCTTTTAAGTAATTAAGTGCCTCTATAAATATTATAAGTTATTGTTCCCCACGTCGATGGAGACTCAATATGACTGCTACAGTTTGTTGTGACACTGCACACTCGCTTATTTATGACATCGTTTGGTAATGGTTGGTACAAGCTGGCATCTAGTTAGTATATCTACATTACTTTATTTATTTATTTATTTATTATTTGTGAGACACAGGTACAGTCAATTATGTGATATAAGTAAATTCTTACTCAAGTAGGTATCTGCCTATTAATGATACCGAGCGTGAATGAAATAAAATATCGTGCGCTCTTTCGCGCGTCTTAACAACGGGAAGGTAGTTACCTACTACCGCCGCATGCGCTGCCGATATGTTTACAATATACACCATGCTACTTTATCCTGCGACAGCATTACAAAGCAGCCCGCATTATTATCAATTAAGATACCTATCTATCCTTCCTTCCCCTCCCCTCCCCCTCTCGTCGTGTAAAAACAGATTAATATTTATATATTTAGTTATACTATAATATATTTCAGATATTAGCTATTACTTATATATACTTGAATCCATGTACACATAACATAGATATACACATCCATACCTACATATACATTCACATACGCATACACTTTTTCTGTATCTTTTTTATGTTAGTGCTAGCAATGCTGTGTCTTGTTTCACAAATATATACATAATATAATATATATATACATAACGTGTTCTATATTTTATCATTATTTAAGTTACTGTTAATATTTAATGTAAGATATGGATTATACAACTGGCTTAGATATGTGTTCCATAAAGTAATTCATGAGTATCTTTTTTATGTTAGTGCTAGTAATGTTGTCTTGTTTCATTAGGTAAATTGTTTATTAATCTAGGAATGAGGTAATTGAGGTTTCTTTTACCATACGTGTTAGTTTCTCGACAAGTATTTACATTCCACTAGTACCTTGCCTCGTAGTATATTTGTGTTATGGAATGGGCGTTTGAAATTCATTCTTGTAGACATTTTCCGTAAGCAGTGCATATTTAACTTTCTCGTGAAGACGTATGATTTTGCATGGGTGAAATAGTCCGTGATAGTTGTCCTTGAACGTTAATTTGGTCTTGAGTGGACCAATCATTTTTAGTATTCTCAATTGTAGAGTATTGATTCTGTCCAGATAAGTTTTGTACGTGCGTCCATAGCTTGTTATACCATATGAGATGAATGGTTCAACTAAAGCCTTATATAATTGAAGCATAACTCTATATGGAATTCGGTTTTTCATTATCCAAAATTTCGACAGTAATAATCTTAATTTGGTGCACTTTTTTACGATATGTGGACCCCAATTAAATTTGTCGTCTAAAACTAGTCCTAGGTATGTAGTTTGCTGCACTTGTTCAATTTCTTCGCAGTTACATGTAGGTTTTCCCATATGCAGAAATTCATGGCTATGCGCTATTACATGAACCTTATCGACATTTTTATAATTTAGTGCCGATCGTACATGCATTACTTTTGTTTTTTGAGTGTTCAGCACAAGGCCCGAGTCGTGTGACCATTTTGCTAAATTAGTGAAATCAGTTTGGATTTTATCTACTGCTATCTGGACTTTTATCAGTGGATATAAGGCATGTATCATCTGCAAACTGGTAAATTGAGCAATGTTTAATTACGTTAACTGAATCGTTAACATATATTAAATAATGCAGAGGCCCTAATACAGAACCTTGGGCTGTGCCTTCTGTTACCGTTATTTTGTCGCTGTACGAGTCCCCTATTTTGACAGTGAATTGTCTGATTTGAAGATAGTTTTGGAACCATGCGAGTAGTTTTCCTCGTATGCCTTATGATTTTAATTTATGGAGTAGTAAATCATGCCTTAAAGTGTCAAACGCCTTGCTATAATCAATTAAGACAATTACAACGTGTTTTCTGCTATTTAAATGTGTGTTGATTTCGTCTGTAAATTTAGTCAGTAAGCTGCTCGTACTTTTGTTGTGCCTGAAACCAAATTACTGTTTACATATTATGTCAACTTTATTGTAATAGTTATTCATCATGTCTGCAATATATTTCTCGAAGATCTTATCCAGGATAGTTAATATTGTAATAGGTCTGTAGTTTTCGTAGCTTTTTTTGTTACCTTTTTTGTATATAGGTCTTACTACTTCAGTTTTGAGGTTTTCAGGGTATATGCCAGTTTTAAGACTTTTGTTTATAAGGTCTGTTATGCATGGGATGATACTATTGGCTACTTCTTTGATATCCCTGGGGCGAATTCCATCGTATCCTGGGCCTTTTTTTATATTAATTTTTTGTAAAATTTTCCTTATATTACCATCGCAAGCTCTTTTGAAGTACATAGATTTATCCTGTTGAATTAGGTAGTCGTCCATATTAAGTAATCGTAAATTGCATGGTGAGGTTATAGCTTTAACGTTATCCTTAAATGCAAGAGCAAAGTCATTAACCACCTTAGTTTTATTACGGTGCGTTATTTCGAATGCATTACTAATAAAATCATCTATTGATTTGCTTATTTTGCCAGTAATATTGTTTATTATTTTCCATATTTTTTTTGTGTCTGATTTATTGCTATTTATTAATTTTATATAATCATTATGTCTTGTCTTAATGAGTGTATTTGTTTTATTTCTTATTTTTTATATTCATTTTTCAGTATTAGGTTTGTGGGGTCTTTAGAGGATTGTTTAAACAATAACTCCTTCTTTAAACAAGCATTTTTAATACGTTTATTTTACCATGGCTCATTATTTCGTTTATGTACGTTGTTTATCACTTTTTCATATTTTGCTTTGTTATAACACTTATGATATTTATTGTTTATATAATGGTATATTTCATTAGGGCAAGAGAGATTTTTTGTTTTATCCCAGTCCACTTCATTTAGTTCAGTACGAAATAATTTGTTGTTACAACTTTTTATACTTTATTGATCATGCTGTGTATGACTCGATCAAACAAAGGTTATAATTGTCATTCGATGGTCGGCCAGTACAATGTCTAACGCCGCGGAGCAAGGACTGTAGTCGTAGTGCGCTCTTGCAAAAATATGATCAATGCATGTTTTTGATACCTTACCTTGTTTTTCTTCTATTCTTGTATATTCAGAGATTCCGCACGACAATCCCTGCTCCGACAGTATATTTTCTAGATCTATAATCTAATCTATATAATATATTTCTATATATAATCTAGATATTCGTTTTTGAGGCTGTTTTCGTTTCGGATGTCAATGTTAATATCACCCAGCAAAACTAGATTGTCGGTGTCATATCCTGAGAGTATGTTCGTTAGTTCGGCGAGGAATAGGTGTTTATTATTATCTGGAGGTCTATACAGTGCACACAATAATGTTTCATGGTGACCTTGTGAAGTGATAGTACCCAAAAGGCACTCACAGTGTTTTGTAGCCATATTTATGGGTTTACAATTATGTTTTTTATGTACATAAACTATAATACCCCCTCCTTTCCTGTCTTTTCTTAACATTGTGTGCGTTGTGTAGTTCATTACGTTATATAGTGGAGAAAAATGTCAGATGAGATGTTAGCCTCCGTCAACACAAGAACATCGATAATGTATTTGCAGTTATTAATACATTGAAGAATTACAGAAAACTTTTTCATCAGCGATCGTATGATAGTGTGGACAAAGGTCAACGTACCACTGTATTTACTTTTAGATACTTTGTCAAAAAATTGGTGAATATTTAAACAGTTAAAAAGCTCAATAATATCACTGTAGTTAGCCATTTTTAAGTAATAATAAAATGATAGATATTTGTTATATAATCAAGACGTAATTATATTGGCAGCACATTACCCGCAAAAATTAATTATTTTTTATAAATTTCTGTATGTCCTCTTCGCATCTGATGGCGTGGATCTTGTTTTCCTCCTTCCTTACCAGGATTTTTTGATCGCTGAACCATATGAATTTAAATTTATCTTTTAGTTCGGATTTAGCTTTCCATAGTAGGCTTTTATAGTATGGGGAGAGAGCTTGACGAACGTTTATTTTTTCGGATGCTATTTCCTTATTTACTGTAGGTATCGGTAGTGATTATCCGTGCTTCGCGAGCAGCTTTTACCGACTTCATTGCTTCCAGCTGGGATCTTGTGCGAATTATAATGACACTTTTTTCGTTTATTGTATTTATAGTTTTGATTGATTTAATAGATTCTTTATCAATATTAAGCTTTGTGGCCAATTTTTGTGCTATGTCCGATTGTAGTCTTGATTCAAATGTAGTTGGAATAGGTACTTACAACTGTCCCAATAGTTGGTGTTGTTTGGTTTCGTTGAGGCGTTGCTTGAGGGTACCTATTTCTAGTTCAAGGTGTTTGTTATAGTTATTAAGGTATATTTTACCTTTTTCAAGCTCCTTGATTCTGAATTTCAGTGACTTTACTTCTTCGTTGAAGTCATCTATCTTATCAGTGCAGTAACTAAGAGAGGCGTGGAATTCTTGCAGCTCTTTTTTTATTGTTTTTTCTACGTCTTTAGCAATATCTTGTAAAAGTTTTTTAATATCTATTGACGCGACGGATGGTTTCTTCATGCCACTCTCCTCTTGAGCCTCATCGTCTTCATCCTCAAGTCCATCTTCCTCGGGTACGATGTACGATCTTCTGTGAGGGGTAAGAGTGTGACATTCAGCGCAAGTCCATTCCAAGCTGTCCGTTACTCGTATGGCAGATATTTGCTTGTTGGTAAGCCCTGCACACGTGGTACTGGCATGTACAGTCTTTTCACATTTATGGCATTGTAGTCTTGGGTTTTTCTTTGTTATCGACTTGTTACAGTTATCTCACTTAGGTAATTTAGATGTCGGCATTTTTAGGTTTTTTGTTTTATTGTTATTCTGTTGGTTATAAATGGAGGTGATTGCATAAAAAAATAAAACTAGTGTACACAAGCTCTCAGTGACAGTCGAACGCGAATCAATCAATGTACGTACCACAATTAAAATATCATTTCAAGTTGAAATTTTGAAGTGAAAGTTTAACGTGTTAAAATAAATAGATGTATAAAAGAAACCAAGCTCGTAAACAAATTTTTAATTGTTGGACTTGTTGTCATCATGAAAATGATTATATATAACATTAATAATGTTAATAATAAATTAAGAATAAACTTAAATGTTTACTTCGTTAACATTTATTTACTTATACAATTAATATTACTATTCACATTAAGAATATCAGTTCTTTCTGATTTTAGATTTAACAAGAAATTTGCAAATATTTTCTTAAACCTATAATTCAATGCTACAGTTACTAAAAACACTATAAATATTAAACCTAAAAGTAAAGTGAAGACAACGTCCGCAATGAGGAACTCACTCCATGTTATATTAGCAGCTGGCGCACGATAGTGCTTCGTTCCACGGTGACATATCACATACTCCGTCCACCAAACCGCGCGTCCGAGCGCAGTTTTCAGTTGATCGTACATCCAGGTCTGTAGTGTAACCATGTTATGGCGAAAGCTGCAGTTCAAAAGATGTGTGTTATTTATTTATATATACAGTCATTAAATAAACTATCTCAATATATCTAGCTTTTTTAGTAGGTATCACAGTAGGAACCTGTGACACACAGATGCCCAGCTCCGGGCATTACGGGTGGGACTGGGTTATGTGGGGCTTTTATCTACCAAAATTGCGGTGGTTGTCCTCAGTGCGTTGGCGAGGGACTCCGGAAGATCGCGGAATTCCTACGGAAACGGATCACACTCGAGCCCTTATGGCATAAGCACTTATGGAGAGTGGGGTAGTTACAAAACTTTCTCTGCACCCTCACAATATCACGACTTACGTCACGGAATGCAGTTTTGAGTAACACAATTAAAATATCATTTTAAGTTGAAATTTTGAAGTGAAAGTTTTCGTGGTAAAATAAATTAATGTGTAAAAAAAACCGACCTTGTACACAAATTTTTAATCATTGAACTTGTTATCATCATGAAAATTATATAAATATGAGCACACTGCTTTGTATAATCAGTTACGAGAAAATACTGCTTCTTTCTGTCTCAGTAGACCTCTAAAATGATAGTAAAAATACATATATTTTTATTGGTTATGCTCTCCTTCGTGTATTGTAATGGAGCTGCGCGTATATTAGCCTATTTTCCTGTACCATCAATAAGCCATCAAATAGTGTTCAGACACCTGATGCAGGAACTCGCGAAGCGCGGCCATGAGTTGGTGATTATTACACCAGATCCAGCATTTCCGAAAGATCAGACTCCACAAAATATAACAGAAATCGATATACACGATGTATCGTACAACACTTTGAAGAAAGTTTTAGAAGACCAGGGCAGTAATATCAGTAAAATTAATTTAATGAGATTATTTTTCTCTTTATCGTCAACGCTTGTTGAAAAACAGATGGAAGCTGAAGAAGTTCAGGCGCTTATAACTAGAAAAGAAGAGTTCGATTTATTGTTCATTGAAGCAACTGCATTACAGGCATTACATATGACTCATATTTTTAAAATACCAACAATACAAATAAGTTCTCTTGGTGTTTCGTACCCACTTTACGAAGTGTTTGGTGCACCACAGCATTTCCTTCTGTATCCTGAGTTTCGAAGATCGAAATTATACAATCTTACTTTATGGGACAAAATAAAAGAATTTTATGACGAAATATTGTTGAAATACACCGCGTTGAAGGAATATGCAGAATACAGTGAAATTTTAAAAAAGAAATGTGGTCCGAATGCACTAACGATAGGAGAGTTAGCGTATAACGTTGATATGCTGTTTTTGAACGTACATCCGTTGTGGGAAGGTAACAGGCCTGTCCCTCCTGGTGTTATTCATTTACATGCTCTTCACATAAGCTCAGAACAGAACTTGCCAAAGGTAATAAAATTATAATGTTATACCTAATTATTTTTCTTCATTGACATATTATCAATTCATTTTCTATGATATTATTGTTACTATTGTTCTTATAATTCGATATGACGTAGTGTTTTCTTAGATAACAATTATGGGATTAAATTAACGGCTTATTACTCTTTGGAAAATGCGTATGCTAATACGCTAAACAATGCATCAAAATATTTATTTGAAGTTAGTATTCGTTATTATAATGTACGTCCAAATGCCCCTGTACGCTAGCTTATCAAATTATTTGAAGAGAATATGAACCTAATAATACTTCAGAAAGTCACACCGATTACGTAGAGCATAGAAACAAGCTAAGCACTAGGTTTTGTATTATGGTTACAACACAATGAACAGACAGAACGCCCACATTTCCAGAAAATTTGAAAAAGAAGATAAATTACGGATCTCGACTTGAAAGATAAATGCACTACCTACTGCCACCGCAATAATGACATCGTTGAGATTTGAAATTAAAATTGATTAATTTTATTTTTTAGGACCTTAAGTCCTATTTGGACTCATCAGTTCACGGCATCATATACATGAGCTTGGGTACAAATGTGAAGCCTTCGTTTTTACGTCCCGGAACTATAGAAATGTTTTTGAAAGTATTTTCCAGACTTCCATATAACATACTTCTTAAATGGGATAATGATTTATCGAATATACCGAAAAATGTTAAGGTTTCTAAATGGTTTCCGCAATTGGATTTACTAAGTGAGTATCTACTATCAAATTAATTAAAAAAACTGTCAATTACAACTGCCATAGAACGGTAGAACCCACGAAGTGTAATTTTCGATTTCGATTATTTATGGTTTAAAATCGTATTTGTAGGTACTACTAATTGTGGTATCGATAGCAGTAGCAAGGTCTGATTAATATGAAAGTATAACACATATTCTTTTGTAATATATTTTCGAGATGACAATAATATACATTGTGAAAACGTCTTTACAAATTTTCTGTGGCTAGTAACAATTTGTTTCTGAGTTAGCAATATTTATATGTCGGTGGAAATAATAAAAGGCACTCATTTGACTATACCATGGCAAAGCGCGTCTTCCGATGACGCGCTAACGGAACGTCGGGGCCGGCGCTGGGTCAGTTAGACTACGGCGGCCGGTGCGATAGCATTTCTCTGACGGATCGTTTGCCATTATTAAATTTCCAATTACCTACGTAAAGGTGGCACTTTACATGGCTATTTGTATTTGCGTATTTGGCATATTTGGCAAACAATTACCACGTGTGGACAGGATATTTGACAAAGTATTGGCCTTATTTGCCTATTTGACAAATATGGCCAATACCAAATACGCGTTACCGTGCGCTTGTCGGTTTCTCGACGCACATCAAAGGGGTCAAATAGGCAAATACGCAAATAAACCGTCTACACAATGGCCATATTCAAAAGCGCACGCGCCGTGGATCTGTATGGGCGTGCAGTATTTTGTGTCTGTGTTGTGAGCGCGAACAAAAATAATAGTCAACATCCACCAGCGCCTTGCTCTCCATGGTCTTTTCACTACTTTGTATTTTTTCACGCACTGCATGTAATAATTACATGCATTTAAATAATAAAATCCCGCTGCAAGTTGAAACACGTCCATAGTTTTGGTGAACACATTTCCTTCTGCTACCAATTGTTTGTGTGTTTGTTATTTGGCTGCCATGTATGGATGGTCGCATTTGCCTGTATTTGCCTGTTTGCAAGTACGTCATATATTTTTCCAAATACAACAAACACCCAATAGCAAACACAAATAGCCATGTGAAGTGCCACCATAATAATTGTTACAAAGAGTTTTCTGCCGTTTGCACATTAACTTTGTCTTAATGTTGTATTTTATAGAGTAGTTCGCCTCTTGTAAGATTAGGTACCTATTTCTCATGGCTGAGTTGCAAAAGCGCGAGTTGCCCCGTGTCTTTTCCGACATATATTTGCTTTTATAACATCCTTATATGTCTAACTTTCTGGCGGTATTTTTTTTTGTGATAGGTGGGAAAAATAAGCATTCATTTGTCGTTGGAGTGGCCGTATGCAATATACCACACTCCGCATAGTAGTAGATATACTATATATACATAAAATATCTTAAATAACCACTATTAACAAAAAGTACATATATATGTTAATATTTACAAACTTAAAACTACACATTATCTTAAATAATAATCTTCCTCAAAGTTGCCGCTTAGAAATCTGTCATTGCTCAAGGTACCTAGCGGACTGGCAGCATTGCCTCTTTGAATAGCCAAACTGATTCGTTGGCGGAAGAAGCTGCCAGCCCGGCGGTCTCCCGAAGCCTCGACCAGTCTCTTACAAATATCAGAAACCAATCGATGGGTGTAAATATTAACAATAACCACTATTATATTTAACGAAATAAATTGAAAAAATCGGCGATCGGAATCGGGCGAAATATCGATCTAGCTAAATTTTGGGAAAATTTTCTCCGGTCTTTCACACACTTTAAACTAGAGTTTATCTTTTCAACAACAGAGTGGCTGAATGTAGGTCTACCACGCCGAAATACGCGGGTTCGAATTCTGCAATGTGGTCGGACCTTTTCGTTTTTTTTTTAATAAATTGAAATAATATCTCTAAATTCAGTTTGCAACAAGTACCTATTAAAAGCACATATCACTTTAATAATGTACTTATAATAAAGAAAGAAAATTAAAAATACTGATAAAAGCATAGACTTCATCACTTCAGGCAGCCTGTCCCGTACTACGAAGTGAGGCAGATAACATCAGATAAAACATATATTTCTGGGTGCTGTTTCCTATCGAAATCGCGACCAATCAGCTTGTCTGATAATAAATGTATGTACAGGTGAGTTAGGTTATCTGATTTAGCTCATTGTTGCTGTTCGGATACGGCGTCTGGCTTTTGGAGTTATTTATAAAGTCTGTGGCTAAAAGTCATGCATTAAAATCTATTATTTATTTTCCTGAATAATGAATATGAATTTAATGTTAAATTTCATGGACTTCCCTTATTTAAAAATACTATGCTATTTAAAAGAGTAATATTACACATGCAATATTTGTATATTTATTATCGCGTTCTCGAAAACCGTTCTAACGATTTCGAAGAAATTTACAACATACAGGTTTACGGTAGTCAAAAATCGATCTAACTAGGGTCCAATTCTAAGAAAATTCGTTTTCTCTATGTTTTTACACATTTAAAACTTTTATACTCTAAAATCTTCTGTTTTAACAACAAAGTTTATCTTCTCAGTGGCTAGAGCGTAGACCTACCAAGCTGAAATACGCGGGTTCGAATTCCGCAATGTGGTCAGACTTTTTTTCGTTATTTTTTTTGTAAGACATCGAGTAAAGCTTGGTCACCCAGGTAGTTATTGATAATTGTGGTAAAAATCGCATTAGAATTATAGCGGTTGAACAATTAAGTTTTAATAATAGAATTCACAGGTTTCGGAAAAGATTGTAGGATATTAAAACAATTTCCAAAGTATTATTTCTTTGAAACTCCAAGTATTTGACACAATAATTTTACTTGTAACGTTTACTTCTAAATAAATGTTATTGCATGGGTTTTATCAAAATGTTTTAATTACAGAACACCCAAAAATCAAGTTGTTCATTACACAAGCTGGCTTACAATCAACGGATGAAGCTATTCTAGCTGGTGTACCTCTAATAGCATTTCCTATGTTAGGCGATCAATGGTATAATGCCGAGAAATACGTTTATTACAAAATAGGGTTAAGATTAGACATGATGACGATCACCGAGGATGTATTAGATAAATCTATTAAAGCTGTCATAGAAGATGAAAGGTAAGACTTCTTGGTACATTCGGCACACGAAATTGATTACAATTTTATTATTAAATATTTCCCATTTTCAAAATACACTTAATATTAGCTTCTATTAGGATCCAACTTGAAGGATTTTGTAAAATAGACTGCTACTGGTGTTGCTCGTTATTTAAACTTCGTAAATATAAAATAATTTATTGACGTCAGGAGTCTTTTGTTTACATTCTAAAATGCTTTCGAATTATTGACACACATTATATTGATCGCAACCCAGTGGAATTAATGATTTGTCACTAAAATCATCACTATAAATAACTAAGTCAAATATTCAACTGCATATTACGTACAAAATTTTAACGACAAAACCTTTTATCTATATTGTAGCTATCGTCGTAACATTGTTACACTGCGGACCAGGATGTATGATCAACCACAGACATCTCTTGAACGCGCAGTTTGGTGGACGGAGTACGTAATACGTCACCGTGGAGCAAAACATTACCGTTCGCCGGCGGCTATCGCAACATGGAGCGAATTTCTCATGTTAGACATAGTTTTTACTTTAATTTCAGGTTTAATATTTATTACTTTACTGATAGCTGTAGTACTAAGTTATGTGGTAAAGAGAATAACTAATACTGTCTTTGACAAAACTAAGGTTAAAATTAACTAAATAACTGGTTTTATTGCAATAGTAGTAGTGATGTGAATTGTAACTTTGTAAATGAACCACTGCAGCGTATAATAGTGGTATCCGTAAAACACTTTTTACATTTTACATCCGTAAAATATTTATTTTGAGTTTCTTAAAGTTAAATATTGCTACTTATGTTAAATAACAATTCGGTCGTGTCAGCTCGAACAGGAGGTTCTGTGTTGTTTGGGTTTGTGCTATGCGATGACGGAGAGGTTCTGAATCGTCTGTAGCCAAGGCTATACAATAAGACTACGGCGTTTCTCATTGGTCGTAAAAGGAGACTCAAGAAGCCGGCAATACGGACCAAGACATGATGAACCACAGACATCTTTTGAACGCGCTGTTTGGTGCACGCAGAGTGATACGTCACCGTGAAGCAAAACATTACCGTTTCCATGCGGCTATCGCAACATGCGAATTTCTCATGTTAGACATAGTTTTAACTTTAATTTCAGCTTTAATATTTATTACGTTATTGATAGCTGTAGTTTAACGAATACGGTCTTTGACAAAACTGATGTTAAACTTAACTAAAGAATTTGTTTTATTGTGATAGTAATAACGTGAATTTTATTTTGTAAATAAAAGGTTAAAGAAATTATTAACTATTGCAGTCAATAATATTTTTAACCGAACAGCACTAGATTATTTTCAGTGTAATAAATTAGATATTCTTACTTATGTTAAATAGAAATTCTGTCGCAATAGCATGAATAAAGACAGTGAAGTGAAAGGATTATATATGAATGTGAATAAAACTAAGGTTCTGTGTTTGAAAGACGAGATTTACAGAAAGTGTGATACATGAGTAAATGAAAAATATCTAGAACAAGAGAACGAAATTGTATATCTGGGGAGTGCGTTTTCGAAGGATGGAAGATGTGAGTTGGATGTGGAGAGACAGGTAGCAGCCGGCAATGATGTGAACGGTGCTCTGTCCGCATTAGTAGGCAGTGTGAATATATCTAACTCAGGCAAAATGGCCATACACAATGTGGTGTTGGTGCCAACTTTATTGTACGGTAGTGGGGCCTGAATATGCCCGAAATCGAGCGAATGTAAGATGAATACAGTAGAAATGCGATCTCTTAGAAATATGTGCGGTGTCACTCTTGCGGACCAAATAAGCAATGAAGAGATACGCAGTATGACAGGGTTGCACGATAGTGTTATTGTAAAAATGAAGAAAAGAATGCTAAGATGGTTCGGGCACATGAAAAGAATAAGTGATGAAACACTGGACGAAGAAAATCTCTAGAGCAAAAGTGAGCGGTAAAAGAAGCAAAGGAAGACCAAGGCTGACTTATGGAGATCAAATAGCTAAAGTGTTAGCCCACGGAAATGTCAAAAGCACTCGCACCTAGGCAAAAATGTGTGAGGAGAATGATGAGATTTGAGGAAGCGAAATAAGTATGTAAGGACCGCGATGCATAGCACTCCGTTCTTTCTGACTACCCCGTTAGGGATGCGGCGTGAAGATACGAGTATGTATGTGCAGAGCTTTTTTTGTGGGGGCACGTGGGGGCACGCAATGCCCCCAATGGAAATTTCGAAAATATCGAAAAATTGCCATAAAAACTGAAAAAAATGAAAGAATTTGAAAAAAATGAAAAAAAAATCAATTTTGGTAAACTTTACAAAAATTTTTGAATTTTTTTTAATACGTTTAATAATCACGTTTTATTTCGGAAGATATTATGTTTTTAAACATTAAAAAAATAATTTACTTCGATTTTTTCCTCAAAACACAGTGGCAAGGGGTGGGGAGGGTGATATAAAAAATTATGGACTTACAACTTTCGAGAATTAGCGCGCCCCTAAAAAAGAAGTGACAAAAAAAGGCCTGTGTATGTGTATATGCAATTCGGTCGGGACAGCTCGAGTAGGATTTGAATCTGTTCTAGGCAAGTAAGGAGACAAGAGTGAATGATGCTGGCAGGATTATGTTAGGAGAGTATATGGAAAAGAATCCTTTTGTTGTTAATGAAACATTTAAGTAGAAAAATATTCTTGAATATATGTGAGAATGAAAGGGTGAGACAAGTATGATTGATTTATTTCCGCCGACTCGAAAAGCAGATTAGGGACACAGCTGCACATAGAGAATTTACTTGAGTTAAATCACAATTTTAATTGAATCTCGAATTATTGGATTTATTGTGTGTTTTAATACTATGTGTTCGTTTTTTTATAGTGCCTATATGATAGTGATAGTAGTTGATGCTACTTCGAGAGTATGCCTATTTTATTGTATGAAAGTGTAAAACAAACATTTTCTTTTACCTGGACGGTAAAGGAACCTTGAACTCTTAGTCCAGAAAACCTTTACATTGAGGTCATGTTTACACTAAACTTGTCATAGGCGGCGGATTGTGAACCGACTGAAAATCCCTAGTGTAAATTTGTAGGTTCGATTTCAGTTGATACCACTTTAGACCTACATTAAATAACAAATGGCGCCCTCACTATCAACCATTTCGCTTTTGGAACAGAGAAGTCGAGTTGAATGATGAACAGTTTTAATTTTCTACTGCTACATGTTATTAAATTGGTTAAATAGCAATTCGACTTATGCTTACAGGTTTGCCAAATTCAATTGCTATGCCAAAATTCAATTTCTTATGTCAAACATTTTCTCAGAAAATCTCCTGTGGAAAATGGACGGCCTGTGAACAGTGATTCTATTACAGTTTCAGTAAATCTGGTAGTATGCGGTTGTACAAAGCTTACCAAATGTTATGAGGAAATAACTGAGCAGACAAATCTGTTTCAGTTTAGACTGACTGGAAGTGTGCACAATGTACATATACGAAACAATCACATCAGATAATTTAGTTTTACTGTAGACAAGTAATGATTATGAATTATATACGAAAGTAAATCTTAGCAACCTTAGCAAACACTCAAAAAAAAAGTCTTAGGCTAAAGCTGACTTCGACAAAGGGACATCTATTCCAACACTTAAAACTTTTACTGGAGCTACCCATAAACTGGTTTTTCGCGTGGGTTAGCAAATTTCCAGTTACTCAATTTAGTGGCGCCGATGATAGAAAAGAAAATACAAATATGCGAAATGCTAAATTTCCTAATAAACGATTGGTTCTGAGATGATCGTCTGAGATATCTAGCAGCAATCATTTCATCACCGGCCTTAGAACAGTTCCGGAAGCGTGTTATGTATTTTAACGTCTACGCGACTGTTGCTCAAGAGCCGTCGGTACTAATAACCCATTTATTAGCTATAGCGACCCGCCGCGGCTTCGCACGGGTTAAATTTAAAAAAAAATACAACCCATGTCACTCGCTGATAATGTAGCTTTCTAATAGTGAAAGAATTTTCAAAATCGGATCAGTAGTACCAGAGATTACCCCGAACATCCAAACTCACAAACTTTACCTCTTTATAATATTAGTATAGACTAGCTGAACCCGCGACTTCATCTGCACGGAACATTTTTTTAGTGGCTGTCCCGGATTAGGTTGGATTATATGTATATGTACATAGTATGTTTAAAGACTGTTTTTGAATAAAAGTCTACGTCTAGCCTTCGTCTGTCTTCGGTCATATACTATCTCTTTACCAAACATCACAATTGGTTCGGCGGTTAAGTATTTTTCATTCAAAGTTTCATCCCCCTTTTCAACCCCTTAGGGGTAGATTTTTGATAAAAAAGTAGCCTGTGCTCTCAGCTTCACCGTTCTCAGGTGTCAAACTATATCTATGCTACATCATAATCAGTTCAGAGCATTAGCATTTCCGGTACAAAGTTTCGTCCCCCGCCCTCCCGTTCCCCTTTTCACAGATTTTTGATAATAAAAAAGTAGCCTATGTGTTTTTGATGAAAAAATTCTTATCACCGCAACAAATTTTACCATTACCCAGATTTAGCGTTTCCCATACAAAATTTCATCCCCCTTTTCACCCTCTCAAGGGTAGATTTTTGATAGAAAAAGTAGCCCATGTCCGTTTTCTTATGTCAAACTATCTCCCTGTCAAATTTCATTATAATCAGTTCAGCGGTTTACCATTTCCCATTCAAAGTTTCTTCCCCCCCTTTCACCCCTTTAGAGGTAGATTTTCTTAATAGTAATTAACCTGTCATGAGCGCAATCACATGGTCTTACTATGTACCGACTTTCGTCAAGATCAGTTAAGCTCTTCTTCAGTTATAAAAGACATACAGACAGACTAAAATTTTAAAAATGGTAGAATCGAAGTCAATTAGTCACAAAACGACTATTTATCACAAAATTTGACAAAATATTGAAATTACAGACAGACGCAAGAGATTTATATAGTAGTATGGATATTATATACTATATTACTAACTGTACCCGCGACTTCGTCTGCGCGGAAAATTTTTCGTGGCTTTCCCGGATTAGGTTAGATTATTTGTACATGTAAGTACCTGTATACATATTTTTATAAAGATTATTTTTGAAAAAGAGCCTACCTCTGCTTCCGGACACGTACTATTTCTGTACCTAATTTCATCATATATCAAATATCATCATAGTTCAGCGGTTTAGCATTTCTAATTCAAAGTTTCATCCCCATTTCAACCCCTCAAGGATAGGTTTTTGATAAAAAACAGCCTATGTCCATTTCCAGGTGTCAAATTATCTTCATGCCACATCATAATCAGTGCAGCAGTTTAGCATTTCCCATACAAAATTGCAATCCCCCTTTTCGCCCTTCTAGGGGGAGATTTTTGATAAAAAAGTAGTCTGTGTTTATTGATGAAAAAAGTCTATCACTGCACCAAACTTTATCATAACTGAAGTTTAGCACTTCCCGTACGAAATTTCACCCCCTTTTCATTCCTTTTAGTGTAGTTTTTTGATAAAAAAGTATCTTATGTCCATTCCCAGGTTTCAAATTATATCCATGCTACATCATAGTCAGTTCAGCGGTTTAGCATTTCCTGTACAAAATTTCATACCCCTCCCTCCCGTACCCCTTTCCACTAATTTTTGATAAAAAAAACTAGCCTATGTATTTTTGATAAAATAAGTCTTATCACCTCACCAAATTTTATCATTACCAAGGTTTAGCGTTTCCCATACGAAGTTTCATCCCCCTTTTCACCCTCTTAGGGGTAATTTTTTAATTAAAAAAAGTAGCTTATGCCCGTTTTCTGATGTCAAACTATCTTCCTGCCAAATTTTATCATAATCGGTTCAGGGGTTTACCACTTCCTATACAAAGTTTTATTCCCCTTTTAAATTCCCTCCCCCTTTAAGAGTAAATTTTCTAAAAAATAAGTAGCTTATCATGAGCACAATCACGTGTTCTTACTACGTACCGATTTTCATCAAGATCAGTGAAACCGTTCTTTAGTTATAAAAAGACATACAGACAGACAGACAGACAAAAATTTATAGAAGAATAGAATCGAAATCAGTGAATCATAAAACGATTATTTATCGCAAAATTTGATTTATATAGCAGTATAGATTGTTAATATTTGAGACTCAATGTTACAAATTACAATCCTAATTATTTGTAGATGGCAACACTGTCGTTTGTGAGCGAAAAGCTTTCACATGAGTACACGATACGTTGCATAAAGTTAGTATACCTAGGTATACTATGTTTATGATACGTTCTGTAAAGTTAGTGTACCTACTATTCTATGTTTATGATACGGTCCATGAAGTTATTATACCCTAGTATTCTATGATACGTTTATGATACGTTCAGTCCCTCCGGTTAGGCCGACTACTTTGAATAGCTTCAATCATTCTGATCCCTGTATACGCGTAGATCTTGACATCATAATATCCATAGACAACAGACTGATACTATGGTCGACAGTCGACAAATCATTATTGATATTCGATAATTTGCTTCTGTTTCAGGAATAAAATTTGTAGTTTATCTAATATTTCCTTCCAGCCACGACTGTATGCATGTAACAAGCATTTACACTTGCTATAGAGTAAATAATTGTAGATACATAGCTTATAACGAAATTTAACAGCACAACTCATAGATATTTTAATAAGGATATCTTAGATGATTCATTAGGGTAACAATAATGAAATTAAAGAATAATTTGGTATTTCTAATAAGCGATTCTATGTTAAAAAAGTATGTACGTATTTTAGTCTGGTGCTATTTATATTTTTAGGGTTCTGTTTGTTCGTATATCATAACCGTTTTACTTAGAGACTTTTGGCACTATGTGGATTAAATTTGGAAGATAGGGGGTATCCGTGAACGGCTATACGACATAGTGTAGTAAAATTACATAAAAAAATAATTTAGGGATGCCAATCAATGCTACATGTAACTGAGGGATGAAAAAAAAATTCCAATAATACTATATATAATCTCATAAAATGGATCAATAATAACAAGCTTAAAATAAATTTAGAGAAAACCAAGATTATGACATTCAAACAGAGGACCATTCAAAATAATCTAAATATTCGATATGAAAATAAATCTATTATGAATACTAGTGACACTGAATTTCTTGGATTACATATAGACGAAAATTTGACATGGAAAATTCACATCGATTCCGTAATAAAAAGATTAAATCAATATTCTTATGCCCTGTATAAGTTAAACAGAATTGTTAATAGAAATGTAGTAATGGCTGCATATCACGCATATGTTTCATCAACATTGCGTTACGGAATGGAAATTCTCCTAACATAGAACTAACTTTTAAAGCACAAAAGAAATGCGTAAGAGCCATATGTAATCTGAAGCCGTCCGACAGCTGTAAATCGCTCTTCGTGGACTTAAAAGTTTTGACTCTCCCATCATTGTACATACAAGAATTGACATTATTCGCAAAAATGAACTCTCATCTCTTCACTTTTCTTGGTAGCGCTCGTCATAAACAAAGGATTAATATTAAGGCTCACAGAACAGCATTATTTTCTAAAAGTTTTATAGCAATGATACCAAGAGTTCATAATAAGTTACCAATACAGCTTAGAAATTTAGACGATGGCAAATTGTTCAAGAGGAAACTACATAAATTTTTAATCTCAAAAGCATATTACACTATTCAGGAATTTTTAACGGATGGAAATATATGAAATGATTATTGTAAAATGACATTTAAGAATCAATGTATCATGTTTCTTTAATTGTTTGATGTTCTTTTGTTGTGTGAATTGATTGTTGATTGTTTGATATTGATTGATGGTGTTCTCAAGTTGACATTATTAATATTTGAATTGTGTAAATACTTTATATATAGCTTAAAATTTGTATGCCGTTTCTAAGGCGGAGCACAGTGGCACTAAGAATTTACTTATATCACATAATTGACTGTACCTGTGTCTCACAAATAATAAATAAATAAGCCTGTGAGGTATCATAAGATAGGTCTTCGAAAATTATGTAGAGGTTCAAAGTGTTTTTTTTTTAATTTAAACCAATAATAGTTATGCTCTTCTAAAGTATGGGGTGGAAAATTCTGGAAAAAATGAAGAACTTGAAGAGTTGGTCACATGCAAGAGGGCGATGTAAAGGAGCATACTGAAAATAAGAAAAATATAGAAATAAGAAATGAATACACAAGTCGAAAACAAGGCTAACGGATGCCCTCCATTGTTATCGAACTAAAATAATAGTAGGCAGGCCATCTAGATCGGTTCACTGATAGAAGATAGACAATAGAGACGACGCGATGGAATAGGAGCCGATGGCAAGAAGCGAAAAGGACGGCCTAGAAAAAGATAGACAGATGATAACATTGCTATAGCAGTTATAGAATGAAAGATCAAAGCGAAAGATAGGGAAAACCAGAGTAAGCTACTCCTATCAAAGAACCGGATGAGTAAATTAACATATGAATAAATTTTTGTAACTTGTATATTATTTACATTGTATATAGGTACATTTAAATCTTATAGTCCATGTATAATGTTGAATAGGAAAATAAAGGCTTTATTGTTGTTATTATTATTATATAAGCACCCGCATACCTAGGCGAAAATGTGTGAGGAAAATGATGAGATTTAAGGAAGCGAAAGATATTTCTTTTGCTATAAGAACCGTGAAGCTTGGCGCTCCATCCTCTCTGACTACCCCGTTAGGGATACAGCGTGAAGATATGTTTGTATGTATTATTAGAGATCTTTCATCGAAAAATCGTTTAAATTTTTTAGTTAAAAAAGAAAGAACAGAAAAATAAAATAAAATAAAATCATTAGAACTACTGACAGACTAGACAGATCATACTGTTCGAATATGTCATCAATACCATTAAATTAGGAAATAAAAAACAAAAAAAACACACAGCAGTCACCTTTTTTTTTTTATTGCGTCAGGAAATGCTTTATGCATCCCGTCCTGCCGTAGGGGGGTGGCAGAGGGGGTATGTGGGACTCCTCGACATTAGGGTGCTAGGCCGAGTCTACCCACTAAAACCTGACGGTGTTCCTCGAGAGCCTTGATGCCGGGCAACGGGAGCGCGTTGGCATTCTGCCGCGACCCCGGCGGCTATGCCCAGCTTGAGCCGGGCCCTCCTCCGTTTGCGGGCAGTTTTATCTGCCCGCTCTCCTGGGAGGCGCGCGGGAACACCGCGCGCACCATCCCGAGGCCATCGGTGAGGCGCCTTCCCCCGAAGGACACCCCAGGCCTCCGAAGTGGCGGCTTCCGCACCCCGCCTACACCACGGCAGGGGCGTCAGCACGCCCACCTGATTTTTACGTGTTTACTCACGGGTTTTTACAAGTTTTCCTTCTTCCCGTCTCTGATTTTAACGTGTTGTCTCACGGGTTTCATTTCGAGTTTTCCTTCTCTCCACCTCTGGTTTTAACGTGTTTTCTCACTGGTTTCGTTTTGGAGTTTTCCTTCTCTCCACCTCAGATTTTTACGTGTATCCTCACGGGTTTTTAAAAGTTTTCCTTCTTTCCACCTCTGGGGCCACAATACCCTTCCAAAAGAGGGGCAAGTGACCCCGACATCTGACCCCCGCCCTCACGCAGAGGACGGGGAACACAACTTGTCCCCATAAATGGGGACATCCCCCCCCGGTCCGGGTCAGGCCCTTTCCGCACTGCAGCCTCATCGGCCCCGACCCGGTACTGAAGGCGACGCCGAAGCACCACCCTCAGGAGTGTTTATCGACTCTCCAGTCTAGATCCGCAGTGTTCAGTGGAAACAGGGTCACCTCGAGAAGGGTGTAGACATGAAGTCGACGCACTGCGGTCTTGGGGTGGCAGGCTAAGGCTTCACTTAATGGGAGCTATAAGCGTCTGTTGGTCCAACCCCTGTGGCGGGTCACCCACACCACTCGGCCCCACAGCAGTCACCTAGGGTTAAAGCACATGTCACTGTTAGTATAACCCAAAACATTAGTTATCTATGATTGTCAAGGCAACATCAGTAATCACAGGTGTTAATATCTAAACAAATAGTCTGTGTATAATGTTCATTTTCTGTTAGATTCGACCCTCTGTGATTTGCTCGTATCACACAGTTGCACAGTGCCAAGAAGGTATCTCAGACCCTAGGACCACCACACTTGATCATCTCAGCAGTGACCTCATCGTTTCCCGCAGCCTTTCCGCATTTCAGACTTCTTATCACTTACTCAATCTCTTTCACACTAACGGCATCCTCCAGTCGCTGACCCGAGTGTTTCATTAAATTCGCTCTCCGTATTAGAGACGGAGACGCTACTCTCACACAGTTCTCCATAGTATACGCTCCATCGCTACAGACCATCTTTTTATCTGTTAGTAGGTAGTTTTGCACTTTATTCATTCTGCAAGGTGCCGGACAACTTCGGTACTTACGTTTTTCTTTCCAAAATAATTTGGAATTTTACTCGAAGTTCCCTGACATATTGTTTTCGTCTAAGATCCTATACCTTTCACGCTTCTCTTTCATTAGCCTTCATTTTGCTTTCTGTAGTTTTCATACTACAGTCATTATTAGCAGCAAGGGAGTCTCGCTATGCTTTCTTCTTCTTATACACAGGTTTTTTTACCATATCATCCCACCACACATCACGCTTTTTACCATACCCAATCTTATTCGTTCCACACACTTCTTTCGCAGTCTCGATCATACTATTCCTAAGGTTCTGCCAACATTCTTCAACATCCTCGCTCATCACTTTCAATCTATCGTCAAGCTTACCGGCTACTACCCTTTCATATACATTCCTGGAGGTCGAATCTTGCAGTCTCCAGCCTTTGATGAGACAGACCGCTGGAGGCTTGGACACTACGTAACGTCGCCATGCTGCAAACAGGCATCTTACTCTGGTTATGTTTGGACTAAAAATATAAAATTATACAACATTGTCAATGTGTCATGTTGGTTAATTTCTGACCTAAAATAATGTTAAAAAACTGGAATTAACATACGGTACGTCAAATTGCATTACAGCCATACGCGTTGTAAATCACAATTTTTCGTGGTGCATTGGCCATAAAAGATTTTGGTGTTGCAAATTCGAATCGATACTAATGTGCTTAAACGCTAAAAGTGGGCGTGACAGTGTAATTGATATAGTGAAACTCAATTTATATATTATGTATATATTATGTAACGTCAAGGATAAACTGATACAAAAGATAAAGTTAGATAACATTAATGTCATTTATTAGCATATCATTATCAGACAATCAGAACTGTTCTTTCAAACAAAACCACGTATGTTACCACAATCTGTCACGTCACACGCACGAATGAAACATACTTACCTAAACCTACTTATATATAAGGACGTAACTAGGGGGGAGATAAGGTGAAGCCGATGTTAAGGAATCTCTCCGTAGGAGTACTGAACGCGTTCAAAAAGGCAATATGACGATGTTTATAATGACATTTTTGATGAAGTTGTAACGTGCCTCGCGGTGATGTTAATTTGAATGTTGTGTTATTGGTAGGCATGAACTACTCAGGATACTGGGTTTCTTTAGGGTCACCCTGGAGAGGAATACAGATCAAATTTTTATAAGGGCGCCTTCACTGTATTGCTACAATCGATTTCAGTTGTGAAATGAGAACACACTTCATTATTTTAGATTTATTATATAACACTTATACACATATATAACTTTGACATTTATAATTGACTTAATTCTAAATTATATAAATACTTAAGATATCAATTAATTGACATTAGAGTATATACAAAAGATTACTTATTAGCTTTTCATATCCTACCGAATACCTACCTACCCTAGGAATTTTGTTACAGGGTTCCAGGCTAAATTCCATGTTTAGTTTCTTACTTAAGTCCACAAATACCGTGGATTAGCGGATGAATGGTATATGTTTAATTCCATGCTTCATTCCATGCTTAATTCTATAAACACCAGGTACTAATGGTGTACTCATAGTTCCATAAACACAGTGGACTAATGTTATCTTCTTAATCTCATAAACACCGTGGAATGACGGTGTATTCCACATTTAGTTGGATATTTTCTTTAAAGATACATGATCAGATGGATTACCTTCTCGGATCGTTTGTTTGTGCATTACAGTATGAGGTTGGATTATCTTAATACATATTTAGTCTCTTTTCTTTGAGATTTATTAGTGAGTTATGAGTACAGTAGACTTCATGGAAATACTTTGAGACCATTGGAGAGACAACTCGGCTTGCGGAAGACCTAACTAATTGTGCAGTCACTAAGGGTTTAGTGAACACCGTGGATATTCTTATGGACCATTGGTGGGACAACTCGAGTGGCTATATATAAACATGGTTATCTCCTTAGATGGTAATGTACAAGCATATATAAAAATTATTAACATTCAGGAATAAATATACATAACTTACCTTATATTTTGTTATTGTAGTTCATCTTAATGTTTTAATTGTACCTTATATTAAGAACCTGAAGTTACACCTATTAATGTGTGTAAAATCTCCTTTATAATTTGTTTATTTTTTATTTATTTTATTTTATTTATTTTTATTGCGCTTGAAAAATGGCTTCGCGGCTTACGGCTCAACAATTATCTTAATTTTTCTTTTAATTTTTGTTTGTTTTTGAAAATGTTTTTATTTGAATGTCTTCACTGGCATTTATTTGTACTTTATATATTATACACATGGCTCACACTACACTACGAACACATTTCTTACAAATACAATTATCTACTCATAAACTGTGACACACGGTATTACTTGGATGTATATATTTATATAGAATTCCTTACTCAGTGCTGTATAGCCCATATTTATATCAGTATGTTAATTTTGTTTACTCTTGGACTTGGACTTGAAATGAGTTTCTGCTTGACCATTTTCATACTATTTATACATCGATGTGGCTTTCAATAAAGTTATTGGAAAATCTGGTTTCCTTCGAATTATATGTTTTCAGTAATGGATACAGAAATTGAGGACACCGACGAAATGACAGAGATTGATTGCCACAAATTAGAATCTGTTGAGGAATGTCAAAGGATTATATCTATAGATAATAATTTTACCGTACTTACATTTAATATTAGAAGCATATCTAAAAATTTTGACAGTTTCTTGGTAGAGTTAGGACGACTTAACATAGAATTTGATGCCAGTGTTCTCACGGAGTGCTGGTTGGCCCAGGAATCTGTTATTAACCAAATTGATGGGCACTCATCTTTCTGTATAAAAAATCTCTTATATAGGGCTGGCGGGCTAGTTATTTACATCAAGAACGATTGGTCGGCTGTGGCTACAGAGGTAATGTTTAGCGGTGCAGACTGTCTTCTTATACAAATTTCCGATGGGCCTTCAATTCTGGACATATACCGATCTCCTTCCGTTCAAAATATTGACGACTTTCTACAGTCGCTTGATAGTGCTATCACTGGGTTAAGTAGTAATGCCTCTCTGATTATAGCTGGGGACATGAATTTTAATCTATTGTCCCATGGTTCCGATGTCAGAGTCGATAAATATTTATGTTTGTTGGCCGAATTTGATTTCGTGCCCGCAGTTACAAAGGCCACACGTGAGGCTGCATGTTCGGATCACATCTTTGTGGGATCGAGAACTAAGGCGAGGTCCATAGTTTGTAGCACAACCATAAATGACCACGATTTTGTTATGATTGATATTGATTACTCACCTCGCAGATGTGCTATTCGAGACAGGCACGTCGTAAAAATTAATCGTGATGCAGTGTTAGCGGAGCTTGAAGAGGTTGACTGGAATGTGATTATTGAGATTGATGATGCCTCTAATGCAGTGCTGAAATTTTCTTCCATTATAAACGCAGTTATATCGAAACATAGCTTAAGAGTACGCCTGAGTAGATCTAAATTTGTCGTTAAGCCTTGGATCACTCCTGGTCTGCTCCGTTGTATTAGGAATAGAGACAAACTTCATATGAAGTGCAAAAGAAGTGCTAATGATTTCATCGCTAAAACCACGTATCTCAGATATAGAAATTATTGTAATGATCTGCTTTATCGTCTAAAAGTTTCTTATGAAAAGAAGATTCTGGAAGATTCTAAGAGTGACTCAAAAAGGCTATGGAAGTCTATTAAAGATATCTGTTACAATCATAGAACGGCAATTGATGCCAGAGAACTTATTAATTCAAGGGAAAATCCTAAAGAAGCGCTTAACGCATGCAATTACTTTTTTGCTACGGTAGGCCAGTCGCGAGCGGACATGATTCTTAAGAGAATTAAGTTGACTGAGAGTAACTTGGTGAGTGGAACAAGGATTAGTACTGCTAGTTGCGGCTCCTTCTTCTTTTATCCAACCGATCCAATGGAGATTGATTCAATTATATCAGGTCTTAAAAGTGACAGGGCTCCTGGTCTAGATAATGTGCCTACCTGGCTTCTTAAACGGGCCAAACATCTTATCTTGGAACCATTGACACATATCTGCAACCTTAGTTTGTCCTCTGGTGTTTTTCCTGATTCATGGAAATTGGCTACAGTCGTACCTGTATATAAATCTGACGGTTTTCGTCTTGGTAGATCCACTGAGGATGCTGTTGCACTCCTCACGGATATAGTAAGTACTACCTTGGATTCTGGACTGCGTTGCGCTGGTGTTTTTCTGGACTTAGCCAAAGCGTTTGACACGGTGTCCATTCCTCTATTACTTTGCAAATTGGAATTCGTGGCATTGCGCTTGAATGGTTTCGAAGTTATTTAACTGATCGCAAACAATCGCTAAAGATAAATCTCAGCCAAAGTGACCCTTTACCTGTTACTGTGGGCATACCTCAGGGCAGTATTCTCGGTCCAGCTCTATTTATTGTTTATATTAATGATATTCTAGACCTTTGTAAGGGAGAAGCCGATATCATTTGCTATGCAGATGACACCGCTGTCCTGTTTCGAGGTCGAACGTAGGATGAAGTGTTTGTTTCTGCAGAACGAGGAATGTCGCGGATTGCCGAGTGGCTAGATCACAATCTCCTCACTCTCAACACTGAGAAATCTAAATATGTCGCCTTTCACATCACCCGTTCGACTTCCCCTGAATGTTCTCATAATTCGAAAATTCATTCGTGTCATCAAAGTCTCAATACCTGTGCTTGTTCTTCTATTTCGCGTACTGATACAGTAAAATATCTTGGAGTATTGTTTGATGAGCGTCTCTCATTTAAGTCACATGTTATATCTTTATCTAGCCGGATGCGTAAAATGACTAACATCATGAAGCTCTTAAGACGTAGTGCTGATGCCAAACTGTTAAAAATTGTTTATTTCACGCTCTGTCGTTCTTTTCTGACATACTGTATCTCCATTTGGGGCGGAGCGGCTAAAACTACTCTTCTTGGTTTAAAGAGAGCCCAACGGTCTTTGCTTAAAGTAATGCATCGAAAGCCGCGTTTTTATTCTACGGACTGTCTATATAGGGAGTGCGAGGTTCTGCGAATTCGACAACTTTTTATTTGGAGGTCTGTTCTTAGAGTTCATTCTGGCATCCGTTCCTCTGCCGATTATCAAAGTCTACTAACTAAAAGAAGATTCGCAATCCCTATTCCTCAAGTGAGGACCTCCTTTGCTCGAAGATGTCCTTATCACCTGCTTCCCTTGGTTTATAACCGTGTCATCCGTTCCTGTAATATTTCACAGCTGTCTACACGTGAATCGAAAGTTAAATTGCGACAGTTCCTTTTAACGCTTAATTACAATGAGACAGAATTACTCATGGCTGTTATACAATAAACAAAAACGCTTCCATTTGTGATAAAATACAAATACTCACTAATATTATCCTCTCATATACGCAACATTCTTACATTTATTTTTTATTTTTTTCTTCATTTGGTCTCCACGACACAGGCTTTGCCTAGTGTGGGGGCCACTGATACTTCATAGATAATTTAGTACATAAAGAACAATTACAAAACGTTATAAAGTGTTGTAATCTGTATTTGTATTTGTAAAATGTAAAATGTTGTAAGTAGTATTTGAATATGTATTTTTTTACTATAAACTGTTGAACTATTTGTTTTATACATAGCTTAAGTAAAGCTTGTTATATATAAAGTGAAAGAATTAGAATGACCTCGATAAAAGTAACCACTGAAAAACAAGCCGGAAGCAATATCCATTTGCTCGAACATTCTATTCTACTTGATTTGTGAAACAGATATATATATATAGCAACACTCGTCTCTCTCTTATCGAATACAATTGAATAGGAATTAATTACTCGTATTGAAATTTTTACAACTTAATTTATTTATCTCATCGTCAAAATGGGAAAGCAAATCTGAATAAATTATATTAATACCGAATAAATTTATTATCACCTAAAATTGTTTTATTTTGTTTATAACAAATCTAATATTCAAGGCAATTACTAAACGAAACGTAAGTAAATGTAGATTTTAACGAGAGTAACAACGAACATTACAATGAAAACAACTAAATAATTAAAAGTTTACTATATTATGTTCTTGTTTAAATAATACATTTAAATTGCAATATTTATTGATTTCCTTGAGAAGCAATGAAGTAGTACTAGGTACTCAATTGCGAACAAATTTCCGAACGGGTTACCTATTACTCATTGTATCGTAGACAATTGTCATCTGTCACACACTAACCTCAACAATATTATTGCGGAATGCAAATTAAATTTGTGATCGAGTCTAATTTGTATGTAATGAACCATAAGTATAAACCTACAAAAAAATGTGTTACAAAGTTTTACTTCTACAGAAACATTTCTAAATGTAACGTAAAAAAATTCTAATTTTTTAAGATGGGTTTAACGCTTGTAACAGGTGTCCCAAGATTCACGTAAGATTTGAGGTTTGCGCCATTTGTATGGTAGTGTTGCCAATGAAAAAAAAAGACGAAAGAAGAGCGAGTTTTCACTGTAAAACATTATTTTGAAAATAACGAAGATTTGGTTTGAAATTTTCGTACAAAATATGGTCAATATTTTGATTTAACTTCATTAACTGGGAATTAATTTCTGGGAATTGATTTAACTTCATTAACTGGGATTATTTAAAAAATCGGGGACAGCCTTCAGAATTTTTTATGGATTTTTTCAGTCTAAGGTTTAAGCCCAAAAAGTCTACAACCACGCTAGGCTTGAAGGAAGAAATATATATTTTTATACTTCTTAAACTTCTGAGAGCTGAATCAACGAAATTCGGCCACATTTATGCGAACCGCAGTCCTAATAATTTAGACAATAGAGAGCATACCTATGTGCCGGAAAAGCCGCGGAGAGCATTTATTCGATATGCTATTCCCTACCATAAACCTGTAGAGTATACTTCATGAACCAATAAAAAAAACCTTGTTTTTTCTATCAAAATTACTTTTTGCGTGAATTTTCCCAGATAGCAATTTGAACTTCAGCCAGGCGTGCACAATGTTTGCTATGCAACTATGTACACTTGAAGCAAGTTTAAATTAGACTTCTTCATTAGCACGCGTCAAAGATACAATAATAACAATTACAGTGTTTCGTGTTGGAGTTATTCAAGCACGACACTTCATCGTCGTATTAGAAGACAATTGTGTGGTATTAAACTAAAGTAAGTTCAAAACCAAAACAAAAACTAAAGATTATAAGATTGCAGCAATATTGTCAAAAACTTTGTTGTCATATTCGAGATAGCAGTTTTAATCACTAAATGAAGATTAAGATGACGTATACAGAGTTATAAAAAAAATTAAGAAATTCAAATTCAACGGCCTACGACGGCATTAATGCAAAAGTTATTAAAAAATGTGTAGTACCCACTACCAATTCCCTAAAGTCTTATAATCAATTTGACCTTTGAATATGGAATATTTCCAACTAGATTAAAAAAATCTGTAGTAAAACCTTAATACAGTAGAAACTCGATTATCCGGCCCTCAGTTATACGGATTCGCGATTATCCGGACTATCAACCGCGACCAATTAAATAATTAAGTAATATTGAACCAAGTTACAAAATCTTTAACATCTGGACTAAAAGTCAAATTTATGCAAGCATGACGTTTCGGAACTGGCATTGCCCCGCCCGCGCCCCGCGGGATCGCTGCCCCACGCGTTGCGTTATTGTTTTAGTTAGTTAGCAATTGTTATTCCGCTCTGACGTGCGTGTCACGTCTAAATATTTGAAAATGTCAAAGCGTAAGAGAGTGGTGTTATCGCTTAAAGACAAAATAAATATTATAGATTCATTAAAAAAAGGAGAAACCGGTCGTAAGTTAGCTGATAAGTATGGTGTAGGTACATCCACGATAAGTGATATTAAGAAGAATACCGATTCAATTTTGTTGTACACCTGCAAATTAGATAGTGAAGACGGGAGTAAACATCGGAAAATGATGGAGAAACCGAAAAACAAACTTTTAGAAGACGCTTTGTATTGTTGGTTTTTACAAAAACGATCAACTGGGCAACCGATATCTGACCCTTTGCTCTGTGAAAAAGCATTACAATTAAATAAAAAATTAGGTGGCGATGAATCGTTTGTCGCAAGTAACGGATGGTTATACAGATTTAAATCTCGTCATGGAATTCGTGAATTGGAAATACAAGGTGAAAAAATGTCAGCTAATGTAGACGCAGCAAACTCTTTTAAAGATGATTTTAAGAAGAAATTAGATGAAAATAACTATGACTTGGATTTTGTTTATAATGCTGATGAAACCGGATTAAACTGGAAGTCATTACCTTCAAAATCTTTAGCTTCTAGGCGAGAGAATTCAGCTCCAGGATATAAAACTAGCAAAGAGCGAGTAACAATATTAGTTTGCGCTAACGCTACCGGGACCCATAAAATACCTTTGCTCCTCATCGGAAAATCAAAAAAACCCAGATGTTTTAAAAATATCAGAGTGCCCTTAATTTATAAAAATCAAAAAAGCGCATGGATGAGTCTGAAATATTCATTGACTGGTATGACAACACTTTTATCCCTGAAGTAAAAGAAAGACAAAACGAAATTGGTAAACAAGGTAAT
The DNA here is from genome assembly GCA_907165235.1 of Zeuzera pyrina. Lineage (NCBI taxonomy): Eukaryota > Metazoa > Arthropoda > Insecta > Lepidoptera > Cossidae > Zeuzera > Zeuzera pyrina. The sequence continues at coordinate 7,570,385 of OU015640.1, forward strand.
GTACTACTTTTACTGGATAATGCGCCAACCCACCCTTCAGCTGAATTGTTAGAGAGAGAAAATGGAAAGTTTAAAGTAAAATTTTTGCCTCCTAATGTGACATCCTTGCTACAACCAATGGATCAAAGTGTTATTGAAACATTGAAACGACTTTACAGAAAACAACTTTTACGTAGGTTGTTATCTGTTGATGAAGATAATGTAGAAGTCGTTTTATCATTTTTTAAGGAAATGAATTTGAAGGAGTGTTGTTACATGATCGTAGATGCGTGGGATTTGATTGAAAGGAAAACTTTAAACAAGGCTTGGAACAGAGTACTTAATCGGGAGAATGAAAATTCAATAACCAATACGGATGATTCTATTTTGGAGGATATAAATGAGCTAATGTTAAAGATACAAATATGCCAGGATTGTGATTGTGATGGTGATGATGAAAGAGTGGGTCACTTGTGACAGTAATGATCAAGGCTTTCAGATTATGTCGGATGATGAAATCGTAGAAAACATATTGCAGATAAATGAACAGCAGGAAATGCAAAAAGATGAAACAGAAGAAAATCTAGACGTGGAAAATGATGCAGGACCATCTCATGATGAAGCACTTCAAGCCCTGGAAACAGCTCTCAAGTGGTTTGAAAAACAAACAGAGAGTGATACTGTGAGTTTACTACAGCTGAAACGAATTCGTGATATAGCAGCAATAAAGAGAAAAAGTGGCTTACGTCAAATGACAATTACCAAATATTTTAAACCAAATTAAACAATTTATTATTAAATTATTATTATTATAATTAATTAATAATATTATTATTATTATTTATTAATAATAATTATTACAATTAAACTTAATTTATTTTATTTCACAAAACCCGCTTTTCTTATACATTCGATTATCCGGATTTTCGATTATCCGTATCCCTAACGACAACAATTAATCCGGTTAATCGAGTTTCCACTGTATAAGAAAGGACAGAAAAGTATTTAAAATATTGTAGAAAATAACGTTTGACAAAATGTGGAATTTTATAATATATTTCAATGTATTAAAACTACAACAATATGGGTTTAGGAAGTGAAGGAACACAACTTTAGCTGGCTTTTCTTTAATGAAACTTTTAATAAGTTCTTTTTATGATGGTATTCCAGATGCTGCAGTCATTCTGGACGTGAGTAAAACTATTGATATAGATTGCCATAAAGCGTTGTTAAGGAAACTTGAATATTACGGAATAAAGAGAAAAGCACTGAACGGGATCAGTAGTTACTTCGACTGCAGAAGGCAATGTAAAGAAATATCACGAAGGAGTAAAGGAGTAAAAAAAATAAGATTATTAATGTTAAGTCCAAATACACATAAAGAAACTCTTATGGGGTGCCGCAAGGTACTGTTTTTGGACCTTTGCTTTTTCTGTTATCTATAAATGACTTTACTGAAATAACTCGACATGATGATATTCTTTTCGCCGATGATGTGTCGCTCTTAATTAGATGTACTGATAAACTGCTATTTGAAAAAGCAATAAATTCAACTCTTTTTTTATTTACGAATTGCCTAGAAGGCAATAATCTCAAAATGACAATAAAACTAAATACATTTAAGACTCGTAAGAGCGTTCCAATAAAAGTGAATGTAAATTGCGGATCTGATATCGAAAAGGTTCATGAACTACTTTTCTTGGTTTAACAGTAGATACGAGGGCTGCTATTTATGTATCCGGAATAACAAAGTGAAACAAACATGTAGCATTTATTATACTTTTATTGCTTTTCAAAATATTCACCATGATGATTGATGCACTTTTGCATGCGTTGGAACCAATTTTCGTAGCACTTTTTGCATTCGGATTGAGGTATCGCCAAAACGTGTATTTTGAACGCATCAACAGCCTCTTCACGGCTCGAAAAAGGTTGACCACGTAATTTGTTCTTCACGGTTGGGAATAAATAGAAGTCGTTGGGGGCCAAGTCGGGGCTGTACGGCGGATGACCAGTTCATTCGATCTTTTGATCTTCCAAATATCGAGTTGTTTCGGCCAATGTGTGGCAGCCAGCATTGTCATAATGAAGAAGGATTCTGCGTTGTCGGTTGTTCTTTCTTATTTCTTCAAAGACTTCTGGCAAACAAATGGTCGTGTACCTTTCAGAGTTAACCATTTTACGATCCTCTAGTGGCACTGCAGCTACATGTCTATTTATACCAAAAAAACAAGCGACCATTTGCTTCAAAGTGCTTTTTGAACGAATGACTTTTGTTGGGTTCGGCTCATCTTGGAACACCCAAACCGTTGATTGTTGTTTAGTTTCAGGATCATACGCATATATCCAAGATTCATCACCTGTGTAGATATTATAGACAGCTTTTGACGTACCCTGTTTGTACTTTTGTAACATTTTTTCACACCAATCGACACGAGCCCGTTTTTGGTCAATTGTCAAGTTGTGCGAAATCCAACGTGAACAAATTTTTTTTACAGCTAAATGTTCGTGTAATATTTTACATATACTCGTCATACTTATGCCCTGAGACGCCTCTATCTGGCGATATGTAACATAATGATCTTGCATTATTAGTTCCCGCACAGCATCAATATTTTGAGGTACAGCAACCGATTTAGGGCGACCTTCTTTAACTTCGTCCGTGAGAACAGACCGCCCACGATTGAACTCACTAAACCAGTGATGCACAATAGTTTTCGATGGTGCTTCGTCCTCAAAAGTCGAAGTGAGTTGATCGGTGCACTGTTTTTGAGTTACCCCTCGCCGAAAATCGTAATAAATCATAGCACGAAAATTTTCACGACTTAAATCCATGGTGATAATGACTCGCAATTTTCAAAATGACGCTACAAAGGATAAACAAATGACAGCTACATGAAACAAATTGTATTCTTCAGCCAAAGAATTTTTAAATGTTATAATTACTTTTTTAATATTGTTCTTTAACTGGCCAGTTCCGGATACATAAATAGCAGCCCTCGTAATAAGTTACAGTGAGCGGACCATATTGGGATTTTGACTAATAAGCTTAGTTCGGCAATATATGCTATTAGACGCATTAGACAGTTGACAGATGTGGCCACGGCTAGGCTAGTGTACTTCGTATATTTTCATAACCTTATGTCTTATAGCCTACTACTGTGGAGATTAGCGGCTCATATGAATTCTATCTTTAGTTTACAAAAGAGAGAAATAAGTACCATCTATTCTACAGTATAAATGCATGAGATACCGATTTAAAGACATTGATGTACTTACCTTACCCTTGTTATATATTTTTGAAAACATAATGTACACTAGAAAAAAAACATAGATCGGTATCAAAAGAAAGGTGTTATTAATGGTATGGAAACTCGTGGTCGTGATCAGCTAGTTACTGATAAATTTAAATTACAAAAGTCAAGTGGGTCATTTCTGAGCAACCGTGTTTGTTTTTTAATAAAATTCCTCAAGAAATTACTCAATTAACGGAAAAGCAAATTAAACTTGTTATTAAACGCACTGATTGGAAAATCATGCTACAAAGTTAGCGATTTCATTGAATAAAAAACAATAGTCTGGAAATAATCTTCTCTGCACACGCATTTTGCAACTATTGTAGAATGATATTGAAAAAATGATGGCCACCAAATCAAATGCCTTTGATAAATCCAAATAACAGGCAAAAACAGGCGTGTTTCTAGATGTATAGTACTGAACAGTCTGCTCGAGACCCAGAACCGCACTTTCAGTAGACAGGCCAGGCCTAAAGCCAAATTGATTGTCACATAGTTCAATGTGCGCCTCCAAGAATTTATCAAGCAAACCGTCCAGCACCTTCGCTGTAACAGTAGCCAGTGATATAGGCCTGTAGTTTGACAGATCCGAGACATCACCAGTTCTATTCTTCATTATAGGCACAACAATTGTGTGCATAAGATCTTCAGGCAGATGACAATGGCTAATACACAGATTAAATAGTAAAGCAAGCACCCATGGTAGATGTATATCCGCGTACTTCAGGTGCTCGATGCTCAGACTGTCATGCCCAGGAGACTTTCCTCTGCTCATCTTTTTAATAAAAGAAGGAACTTGCTTAGCAGTGAAGTGCACAGTTAGCTCCTATTGACTACTCAGAGCATCGCACACATGGGACCCGGAACCAAGTTTTGATTCGATGCGGAAGTGACGCTGAAAAATATTTCAGCTCGCTCGCTCGACTCGCTCACGCCAGCAACACTCACACTCACTCACACTCACTCACAACTCACACACACTCATCTTATTAATAATTGACATTAAATAATTATTTATTATATGAACTGGACAATTAATATTGACAGGTTTTCAATATTTTATTTAAATATTATTTTGATAAAATATCATTCCCTAGTTAAATAATTGACATATAATTGACTTTTCCATTATTAATGTGTTGATATATTGATGTACGATAACTAAATGGGAAATTAATAGATTTTTTTCTTTCTACAAAATTAACTAGTTTGGATAATAAATATTTCCATGCTATGTTTTAGTAGAATGTGTAAACGAAAACTTATTTACGGCCATCTATTTTTTATACAGCTACTCGCATTCTAGCAAATAAAACATTATTATTATTTGTTAGATCACTTTATTGAGAGTGATTAGGTAATGTGGACCTTTGTTCGGCAACACACTGCCCCACTATCGGAGGTTTAAGTGTCGTCGTACCATTGCTGTTATGCAGATTATATCAGCTTTTTGGATTTTAGATATTATAGCTCTCGGAAGGCCCACTTTAAGTAGACCCTCCGGCAGACTTGTCGGAATAAAACCTGTGCTGGAGAGAATAAGGAGCACAAAAAACGCCTCTCGCTGCTGCCATACTTGCTGGATCTCTTCGGCAAGCTGCTCATACTTCTTCATCTTCTCCTCGGTGTAATCCTTGATGTCGTGCGTGTTGGGTACACCAATATCCAGCAGCCAAACGGTGTCCTTAATTATCTCCACTAGTATGATATCTGGTCGATTGTGTTATTATTATTATTAATATTATTAATAATGTCAAAAACTTGCCTCGTCATATTTGACTCAGCAATTTACAATCATCTAAAAATCAAGCTTGCAGCAACCTTATGTGCTACATGGGCTGGGATACCCATAGGTACACATGCGTATTCATGAACTACTTACATCGTTGTCTCATTCACCTCCCTAAATCTTGTATGTACATAAATATATTGTTGATAAACCCATCAGAATCACAAAATAATGTGTAGTCACGATGACAACTCGCAGTCATGAGTTCACGAGGTCATGACTCTCATGACCCACAAAACCATGTCTATCAGTCCCGTAATAAGGAGAATATTACGAGTAAGTGTATGGTACATGAAATTTTACTTCTATCCGAAATGCTAAGAACAATTATTTAACAGTATTCAAAATAAACATTATGATACAAATGTACTCATTAAGTTAAATTACTTATGCATTCATAACCAAAATTACACACATAAATAAATAATGTCATGCTATTCTAGATGGACAGTGTTAAGGGCATTACTAACAAAATAAGTACTTTTTGCTTCTTCTAGCAGTAATTAGGTACTTAATTATGTAGACTAACAAAGAAGCACCATACATATATCAATTTAATATATCGTTACTATTTAATTTTCTTATTATTATAATACTTAATAAGTCCTTACTTACTTTTACCTTTTACTTATTTACCAACTTTTACGGCCTTATGTTTCCAAAGCCATCTTTGGCGAGGCGAGGAAGATTTTTCTAAAAACTAAGTTTAATTTGTGGTTGGTAACAATTGACGGTATAGAACATGGACCATCAATTACTCGCCTTCTACTACAGCATAGATATTGAAAAGCCATCAGCCCCCCGACTTCTTGCCCTGACTACAGCCGAAACGATGACTATTAACTTCATACAGACAGATTTATTCAAACGACAAATTTAGTACGATATGAAATACGATAAGAAATCATGATTACTTTGTCTACATAAATATCTTTTAACAAATTATAGAATAAAGAAAGAAATTTTTAGACAGAACAAAGTCTTATTTTTTAAGTGCCCTAAAACGTATGATACTTACATACAAGGTAATAGGAATAAACTTTTATTTTCAATCTCATTTGAAGGAATTTCATATTAGAAATATATTATTTAAATCGATATAAATAAAAATATTGCCACATGTATGGCGGAGCGTCACTTAAGAATGGCTCGACCGATTTGGCTGATTTTTTTTTGTGATCGTAATTGTCAGGACAAGGTTCACATGAAAAAAAATTTTTGGTAATCCACGGAAGAGTAGAAAATTTTGATGGTATTATTGTACGAAAAACTCAATAATAAAAAATTTTAGTATGTTACAAACATTCAACATCCTACCCGAGCGAAGCCGGGGTGGGTCGCTAGTTGAATATGTAATACAATTATTACGAAAGTTTACAGCTAGTGTATAAAACCACTAAAAAAAATCACAGAAAAAAAATACAAAGAAACAACAAGAACTGTGGACTTTTATCTATGTAGGCATTATAAAGAATAGTTTTATCTTTATACTGTCTGGAACATGTTTTGGTTTACATTTTTATGCATCACTAGCTTTTGCCCGCGACTTCGTTCGCTTGAAGTTTAAAGACAAATAATATCTTTATAAATTATAGCCTATGTGTTATTCTGATATATGAGCTATATTATTGTAAAATTTTATCAAAATCAAAACAAGTAGTTACTGCGTGAAAGAGTAACAAAGCAAATACATCCATCCTCGCAAACTTTCGCGTTTATGATATTAGTAGGATGTTGTATTATCAACCTAGGTACTTTTATCACAGTAATTAATTATGATATATACCTAGGCATTGTATAAAACGTTTGCACGTGTGTTACGTATTTAAATAAAGCGTGATATACAGGGTGTATATGAAAACGGGACAGTTACTTTAATGGATGAAAGGGCATAACTTTAGTATGTAGTTACAAAAAGAATTATCGAAAAAAACGTATCCGTTTAAGAGTTGTGACCGTTTTAATTTTCAAGTGTTATCCCCACCATTTCTCGTAAAATTGGGTTGATCGTGTACAGTTACAGATTTTAAATCTTATGTATTTTTTTATTTTGTAATAATTTCATCCGTTACTGAAATACAGCCTGAAAACCCCCATTGGGGTATACGCATTATTTTCGAAAATGGTTTCTTCGTCGCTTCGTCTCGAATAGTTTTGATCGATTGACGACTTTGAATAACGTGCTACACTTTACGATAATTTAATGTTGACTGTTTCTTAAACAATTCACATAATTCAATTGTTTGAAATATAAGTTCATTAGATGTAAACATAATTGCCGTCTCTGTCGCTCGTAGCTCTAGGTAATGACAATACGAGTTTGTGACGCTATAATTTGTAATGTCATCTCCGTCTAGTATTAAATTTAAAAGCAACAACTCTAATATTTCTCTAGAATATTTAAATAGTTTTTACAGTTTTGTTTAAACTAGTATTAGCTTCACAAAAATTTAATCGCATCAATTTGTCACCTGCGATCCATGCCTGTCGTAATTTTGTAACATTACAATAACATAAAATTTAAAGAGAAATAAAAGGTGCATTTATACATTATGCAACGCAAAAGATTGCTTACCTTTGAATGGGCTGTTTAGGATTCTGACTTTAGCCATTTTGTTAAGTAGATAGTGGTAGTTTTCAACTAATCGCAAAAAACTTACGCTGTAATTTTACATTCTTTTTGGCCAAGAAGTTCTATACACTTATAATGTAGTCGGATGGAGGAAGCCGGAGATAGTTTAGTTAGTTGTACGCATTAAATTATACGTTACACTAGATTAGCACATCAAAACAAAAATCGTGGCGCTACGCGCTGGAAGAGCTTCGCCGTAAGTAAAGACGAGATATATATATATGTCGGTGGAAATAATAAAAGGCGCTCATTTGACTATACTATGGCAAAGCGCGACTTCCGATTACGCGCTAGCGGAACGTCGGGGCCGGCGCTAAGAGTCTGTTAGACGACAGCGGCCGGTGCGATAGCATTTCTCCGACGGATCGTTTGCCATTATTAAATTGCCAATTACCTACGTAATAATTGTTACAAAGAGTTTTCTGTCGTTTGCACATTAACTTTGTCTTAACGTTGTATTTTATGGAGTAGTTCGCCTTTTGAAAGATTAGGTACCTATTTCTCATGGCTGAGTTGCAAAAGCACGAATTGCCCCGTGTCTTTTCTTCTTTTCGTGAATTGAGATTACGGGACCAGTGAGTCTGATTGAGGGGTAATCGCGAGTGAACAAAATGCTAAAAAGCCTATCCACATTGTTAACACCCTTACTCGTCGCATCCACGGTCTTTCGTAAAAGGAGAATTTGGCTACTGATCGACATGTGGACGCTTGCGAGATGCAAGGATTACGTTAACTACTGAAACTACAGCCCGGTGAATCGTAGCCATTTTATTCTGATTCTAGCGCCCAATGTTCTGTGTGTTGATTCTAGTTATAGTATTACTGGCATTGGTGATTCAGGAGTGTATAGTACCGAGCAAATATCGTGGGAGGTTATAATTAAAGTTAGTGGTGTGAAAATTTTATTTCATGTCGAACCTGACGATTGTGAAGGTGTAATCTAATTAATAACTTTGAAACTCTAAAACCTTATTGTCACTATGACAAAAACAAGTTTGAACAATGCTAGCGCTTTTGAATTCTTTTTAAAGTAGGGTAGCTAAGTGTTTGAAACTGAGTACGGATAGGGAATGAACGCGATGTTGCGAATGCGACGGAACACGTGGTAACGAATATTGAAGAGAACGCTAGTTATGATAGATTTGATGGCAATGAATCGAAATTGATTAAATTTAACGTTGGTGGTTTTGTGTTGAGAGTAATTGAAGCTACCGCAATATTCGGTTTGGGAGTCGCATTTAATGTTAGTTGCTTGAAGGTTGCCGTTAAGTTTTGAAGTCTTTGATTAGTAGTCGGATCTAAAAGTATCTACGCTCATGAACGTTTTCGTAAAATGTCACGAGGTAAAATTCTCAGTTAGATTCGTGCGATGTTAATGAGAGTAGAGGAGATTGTGTTATATCATGACTACTTTGGCCGCGATACACACACTAAGCGTAGTCGTAACTGCGCTCTGAATTATTGTCCAGAGTGCGTTGAGTGGTTGGTGATGTGACGATGACCTGGGTGACATGCATCACTACGTTTCTGGTAGCAACTGGGCCCTGATTGTTGGTGTGTGTGTGTGTATTCATGACTGATGATTGATAAGGCTGTGTAAATAGTTGTTAAAGATTACCAAAAGCTTATTGCGCTTTGTGCTTTTCTTCTCCTCATTCCGATTAATTATTGTAACGTGCATCAGGTAGGCTAAACCTGTAATAACCTCAAACTGCAGTTGACTTTTGTTATGTTCACGGGAACACATGAAGTACTGTGATACGTCTGTATGGCTATGTAGTAGCGAGCGATAATTAAGCGAGAATTTATATTCGAATTGATTTTTTTATGGTACCGTCATTGTTAAAATCTGCTGAATAATGCTAGTAGTTTGTGAAAATGAGTCAATTAATATGGCGACCGCGTGGACAGAGTTATTGTATGTGGCAGCGATCATTCGTTTTCGTTTATCTGAAATCCTGGGCAAAGGTGTCCTTGCGTGGACATCACTGTCGGTTTACTCCGTTGTCACGAAGAAGCGTATAGGTAGGTAGGTTAGGTAGCCCGTGAATAGATACATAGGTAAAGTATAGACTAGGGGTGTAGGTCAAATAAACTAGTTACATTAGGTAGGCAGTTGGGTTTATTATCCAATCAATTCTCAATACGCCGCACAACTACGTCTTCTGTAGTTACGAGGGAGTCACTGACCTGAACGTTGCGTTTTGGTAGGCCTGCTGTGGAATGATGTTGAAATAGTGGTGCCTGACTGAGTTTCTTGTCGGTTTTCGGAGCTGGAAATTCTGATTTAAAACTTACTAAGCGAATGTGGTGTACGATGAGTGTACAAGGATAAACTTTAAGAATTTGAAGTATCGTGTACCCCACAAGTTTGCATAAGGTACCTAAAGGGAGTGAAGTACTCATGGTGACGATGAGTCGATGGGCGAGATGGAGCCCGAGAGTGACGCGGTGGTCGTGGGACCATTCGGCGTGTGAGGTGTTGAAGGTACGTTATGTAGCATCTCGTTGACTAGCTGCAACCCGCTGGCCTGCCTCGTGCTATAAGCACGTTAGTCCCCAGCATGTGGCGCAGATCTGTAGCGAGTGCTATGCGTAATTTGTGTAGACGTGATGAAGGTACGTTAAGTAGCATCTTGTTGACAGACTGCAAGGCGCAGGTCTGTAGCGAGTGTTATACGCGTAACTTGTAAGGGGGTGTTTAGGGTGTTCGTCATTGGGTACCTTGTGTTAGCGTGTTCGGGGTGTTTGTGATTGCGTACCTTGTATGAAGCTGTTTAGGATGTTTGTGAAGATGTTTAGGGTGTATGTGAAGATGTTTAGGGTGTTTGTGAAGACGTTTAGGGTGTCTGTGATAGAATGAAGAGATGTTTGTTGCAGAGACGTGGAGATTTCGTTGTATTTCTTTTCGAATGAGAGTGAGATGAAGAACGCACGAGGACGTGCGTGTTGTCAGGAAGGCCGTGTCGGTGGAAATAATAAAAGGCGATCTTTTGACTATACTATGGCAAAGCATGACTTCCGATGACGCGTTATCGGAACGTCGGGGCCGGCGCTGGGGAGTCTGTTAGACTACGGCGGCCGGTGCGATAGCATTTCTCCGACGGATCGTTTGCCATTATTAAATTGCCAATTACCTACGTAATAATTGTTACAAAGAGTTTTCTGTCGTTTGCACATTAACTTTGTCTTAACGTTGTATTTTATGGAGTAGTTCGCCTTTTGAAAGATTAGGTACCTATTTCTCATGGCTGAGTTGCAAAAGCACGAATTGCTCCGTGTCTTTTCCAACATGTATATACATTCAGTCAAGAAAGTATCGGGAATGGATGATTTGTTTATGGTTCCAAATTCAATTTTTTTTTGTTGTTGTTAGATTGGCACAACTGTTTTTCATTTTGGCGCAGAGTTTGAGTTGCATCTGTTATTTAGATTAAATACAGTGTTGCTTTTAGTCATATCATTGTAGTGTATATTGCGAATTTCATAATGGACAAAACATCGAACAAAGACTGTCTTAAATTTTGCATCGCCAATGGAATTTCGTGTTCGGAGTACCTGAAAATGTTACAAAAGGCTTACGGTGAATCGACTATGTCAAAAACACGTGCTTATGAATGGTACAAAGCGTTCCAAAGCGGTCGAGATGTGATAGAAGATTTGCCTCGCTCTGGTAGGCCATCAACGTCTGCAACTGAAGTAAATATCGCAAAAGTGAGGGAAATAGTGACTAAAAATGCTCATTCAAGTTTGAGAGAGATAGCTGCCGAACTTTCTGTGTCTCACAAGTCGATCCGTACCAGTTAAAATAATCACTTGGGTATGAAACATGTTGTCGCTCGGCTAGTCCCAAAAGACCTGAATTTTATTCAAAAACACAATGGCATAAGAGTCGCAAAGGACATGCTAGAAAGAGTCAATTCCGATCTAACATTCATGAAACGCATTGTTACTGGTGACGAGACGTGGGTTTACGAATTTGACATGCAAATTAGACAAAAAGCTTCGGAGTGGCGCCTTCCAACTGAACCGAAACCGAAGAAACCAAGCCAAAATCGATTAAAAGTCAAAGTCATGTTGACTATCGCGGTGTTGTGCACTCGGAATTCTTGCCGGAAGGTCAAACGGTAAATAAAGAATATTATTTGGGCGTTATGCGGCGTTTAAGAGAGCAAATTCGACGAAAAAGGCCATATTTGTGGAACGAAAATTCTTGGATTTTGCACCACGATAATGCGCCTTCCCACAAGGCCATCATTGTGAACGAATTTTTGACAAAAAACGCAACAAATACCATCGAGCATCCACCTTATTCACCAGATATGGCTCCAGCCGACGTCTTTCTTTTTCCTAAACTCAAATTACAATTTCGTGGCACCCGTTTTCATTCGGTAGAAGACATAAAGGAGAATTCGCGGCAAGCACTGAACTCAATCCCGGAAAAAGCTTTTAAAAAATGTTTTGATAATTGGATTATTCGTTGGCGTAAGTGTATCGTTTCTGAAGGAGCATACTTTAAAGGTGATAAAATGAATTTAGATGAATAACTAACATTTCGTGTATTATTGATCTTTTCCCGGTACTTTCTTGACAGAGTGTATTATATCGCCGCTGCAAATGGGCAAAACCTGTTCACGACGTTTTAATTTTGTGTAACATAAATTTCATTCATTAAGAATCCATTTTAAATTTATATTTTGCAGTCTAATGTTAAAGTGGCACTAAGCATAATTTTTTTAATGAAGTACAATTAACATACAGTTGGATTTATGGTGAGGTCACATTTACAGAAATTTTTTATGTATCGCATTTCATTTGATACCCATATTGTCGGAGGGTCATGTAAAAAAGTTACTTTCTATCACGGAGTATCAGCTATATTGAATTTATGATGACGTCAAATATAAAAAACTGCGTGGCATTTTTTGAAAAAAAAAATAGCCTGCATTTGTTTTCGGGTACATACTACCTCAGCACTAAATGTCATCATAATCGGTTCAGTAGTGGCACTAAGTATAAATTTTTTAATAAGATACAAATCTGTACCTAATAAAAATATTATACAACTGCATTAAATAAGAAAAGAAATAAGATACGCTATGTTTTTCACTGCACAAGCCTCGAATTGAGTGTGAGCTAGGTGTGGTCCCGGAGCCTCAATTGGGTTTTGAGTGGAATATAGCGATTCCCTCACATGCACTCGATCTAGTGTTATATGGATATCGTTGCTTATATATTTACCTGAAGCCGAGAGCAATCATATATTGTAATCGAAATTAATGGTTAAATCTCAACGCAATGCGTGTGCTTTTGCTACTTTCTTAAACAATCTAATCCATCGCAAACACGAAGTAGCGGCCGTAAGCTGTAGTATCAACATACAGTAGATAAAGTGTAATACTCATGAAAATTGAGTCATATCCATAATATTTTTATTCATAAATTCATAATCATTGCAAATCATATCGATATCGATCATAACCCTGAAATACTGTTCTTATGTTATTTCGGGACTACAGAGAAAAAAAAATTAAAAAATATTTAATAGTTTCAAAACATTTCTTTTTTTCCTTTTGTAGATAAGTGACGCGGTCGCCTGTTTGTTCGTCACACTCAATTTTCTCAGAGACCATGCGACGTAACTACTGGACCTAAAATTTTGAAAAATTCAGTGTATGAAGTCTCGCCTAAAGTTTAAAAAAAAGTTACGGAGGTCTCATAAACTTTCAGGAATTAAAATTAGAAATTTATTATTTTATTAACATTGTATAGAACACAATGTGCGCGATTCCAGCTCTCGTATTTTCATAAAGTCTACGTTTAAATATTTCTATGTATCTATATTATATAAACGGCTGGACTGATTTTGATGAAATTTTTTGCATGTGATTGTGTGAGTTCTTGGATTGATTAGATCCATAACTAGACCCGGTAAGTGGCGCAGCAGTTGAGTTCTAGGAATTTTTTCTTATGCACCGTTCGAGTAGGACAACGTCTGTCGGGTCCGGTAGTATAATATGCAAGTAGAATTTGTAACACTAAGTACAAGAAGGTTGCAGAGTGCGGGAAATTGTTATTGTTAACGTTGTTAAGGATTGTTGAAATTAAGACTATACTTACTGATGAGACTAGTTTTTCAAAACTCGCGACGTTTGGCACCATTAGAATTGGATTTCACGAACAAACAAATTGAAGAGTGGATTGCTCAAAATATCATTGTACCAAACAAATCTGACATCGCAAGTCCAGTAGTTTTAGCACAGAAGAAGAACACTTGTTTACGGCTGTGTATCAACTACCGACGACTGATCAAAATAATTATCAAAGAAATATTTCCATTACCGCTTAAAATTCCTTCCCTTCCCTTTTGGTCTACGTACGGCTTCATCTACTTTTTAAAGTTTCATGTTCATACACTAAACTTTAAAAAACAGAACACTTTAAGTTTTTAAGTATCATGATTTTAGACAAAACAGTAATGGCGTATCTTGACGAATTAATCTTACCAGTTAAAAAGTAAAAAAGGCAATAAAGAAATTAGACAAGGTATTCGAAGGAGCAGAAGAATTTGGTTAAAATGTAATTATGATAAATGCCATTTTTTGTCAGAAATTAATTTCCTTAGTTACACCGTACATGAAGAAGAAATGAGACCTTCGAAAGACATATTCAATATTACAGCAGTACAATCATTCTTCGGGTTAACAGGATATTTTAGGAAATTTGTAAAGAATTATTATTTGATTGCTAAACCATTAACGAATTTGTTAAAAAAAGCAGTTGTTTTCAAGTTTGATATAAATTATGAGAGAGCTTTCAAACAACTGAAACAAGCCTTATATCAGTCGTAGTCTTAAGAATTTATAACGCCAATTTCGAAACAGAGCCGCACAGAAATGCAAGCAACGAAGGATATGAAGCTTTTTTTATTTAGAAGACACCCTGAAGATAATCGTTCAATAAACATTTTATAAAAAGAAGACGACACCTGCTGAAAAGAGTTATCATAGTTATCATCTTGAAATTTTGGCCACCGTAAAAGCTGTTAGAAAATTCAGTGTACCTACTGGGAATAGATTCTAAAATCGTGAGAGATTGTTCAGCTTTAACCATGACCTTTAAGAAAAAAGACTTGCCCCCGAAAGTTGCCTCGTTGGGCGCTACTGCTTTAATAGTACGATTACGAAGTTGTGTAACAATCGATTTGGTGCACGAATGAAATACGCTACCCATAAAAATGTATACCGATACTGTCGCACGTCAGAAGAAAGCCCAAAATGATGACTTAAAAATAAAATTACCGAAGAAAGTTTTAGAAAGAGAATCCTACAGAGATTATATGGTAGAGAATGAATTACTACAAGAAGCAAAAGAAGAAGGAATATTTAAGTTACGGGAAAAAATTTCAGGAAAACAAAGTGCTTTTTTCTGCAAAATTTTCGTATGGTTCGAACGACAGGACAACGTCTGCCGGATCACCTAGTTAACGAAATAGAAAAAAAACATTTTTTTTTATTGATTCCGCTTTCAATCTATTTTAAACACAAAGTAATTTAAAATCAATAAAAAAAAACGACAAAAAACGATAATGATTAAATAAACTTCATTGATTATTTACATATTTGGGAAATGATGACAAAGAACTTAGGAGACACTTCGACAATGGACAATATATTTCGTCTTTGATTATTTTCGTACCAAGTAAGTTTACAAGGTTAAATGATTAAATTATTATCAGGAAAAGTTGTATAAATAGTAGCAAAAGCATTTTTTTGAAAATAGTGTTTTTACGGTATCGGTCACAATAATATAAAAAAATGTGGGTTAATAAAAATTTCATTACATTTTTAATAATTAACTTCATTTATTGCAATGAAGCAGCGCGTATATTAGCTTATTTTCCCATGCCATCGATAAGCCATCAAGTAGTGTTCAGACCTCTGATGCACGAACTTGCCAGGCGAGGACACGAGTTGGTGATTATCACACCAGACCCAACGTTTCCGAAAGGTGAAACTCCACTAAATATAACAGAAATTGATGTTCACGACATATCCTACGGTATTTGGAGACAATTCCTAGAAAATATCGGTAGCGATATGAAGTCTAGTAATTCAACGCAAAATGGTCTTTCGATCTTAACAGAAATTATCGATAAACAGATGCAAACTGAGGAAGTAAAAGTGCTTTTAAAGAAAGAAGAAAAGTACGATTTATTGTTTTTGGAAGCATTCCAGTACCCTACATTAGAAATTACCCACGTTGTCAAAGCGCCTACTATACAAATCAGTTCATTTGGCGCTTTTTATCCTAACTATGAAGTATTGGGTGCACCACAGCATTTTCTTCTGTACCCTGAGTTTTCAAGAAGAAAAATATATAATCTTACATTGTGGGATAAAATACAAGAACTCTATGACGAAATTGTAATGAAATATAATTTCCGTAATGGGTATGAAAATTACAACGGTATCATAAAAAAAAGGTGGGGTCCAAATGCACCAACACTTGAGGAATTGGCGAATAATGTCGATGTGTTGTTTTTAAATATACATCCATTGTGGGAAGGTAATAGGCCCGTGCCTCCTGGTGTTGTCCATTTGAATGCTCTTCACATAAAGCCTGAACAGGATTTACCAAAGGTATTAATCATTGTTATTTATGTTGAAAATGTTAGTAGTAAACTGAAATCGTAAGAAACGATTGATGTGTAAATTTAGTAAACCTGTAAATTGTGATTAATAACAAAAGAAATGCAGCAAACGACCTGCCGAAAAGAGAACTCGTGGCAAGAGAATTTGCCAGTCAGTTAAGGGCACTTTCAATTTAGGCGGTTGTAACAGTCTAAATTCAAAGCGTAAAAGGCTGCCAATGTGATTATATATTAGTGATGTCTATCAATATCTGACATCATTTGAACCATGGATTCGGACGAAGTAGCGTTACTGTTAGTGCTTTTGTTGAAAAAATATAAACAAAAACGACGCCGTCCTAGAACATTACCTACGTTTTCTTTATCATATAAAGCAAATGATTTTTATAAGCTTTACTCAAGTTTAAAAAAAAATTTAACCAAGCGGGACGCCCTCCTATTTCATTTATAAATTCTTCTGTGTTTATATCATCCATAAATTATGCAAAACTATTATATATTTACTAGCTGTAAAACAAACACCATCATTCACCGCACTAGTAAACAAGCAATTGAACACGTGGCATTTGCGACGTTGCCGTCCTGCTACCGTGCGTGAGTCGTACGGGCGTCGCACTGCTTTCTCGTCGCGTCAATTGTAAATAAAATATAACCATAACACGTATATTATATAGCTTGAAAGCCAGTTTTAATAAGTACCTAACTAATTCATTTTTTAACTAAACTAGAAAATAACAATATTGTAATAACCACATAGAATATTACACATAAACGACAATTTTGTTGTTAAATTTTTGAAAGAAATCAGTGATGCATATTTTTTTGTTAATAAAATTAATAATTATAACTTTTTTTTAGTTATTGATTGCTATTTATTATTCATTTTTGACAAAAATGCTTACATGATTGAATCGATCAAGGAAATCTATATATTACGAATATGTTCCAGGATTTTAAGTTCTAATTGGACCTTTATATTTATCTAAATTAAAAAAAAGCAAGTTTAATATCCACAAAGAATATGCATATAAATTATCATTTTATTGTTAATTTATCGAAACGAAATAAATTTGAGAGCTTTTTGATATCAAAACTCAATATTTTTATAATGAGCTCACAATGGTATTAACTATTCATTAGATATGAATACTTTTGATGAAATCAATCGTAGTACGAAATCTAAGTACCTGCATAAGAGAATCTTAAAATCTTTTTACTTTTTTAGGACCTTAAGACCTATTTAGACTCGTCAGTCCACGGTGTCATATACATGAGCTTGGGAACAAATGTGAAGTCTTCGTTTTTACATCACGGAACTATAGAAATATTTATGAAAGTATTTTCTAGACTTCCATACGACGTGCTCTTGAAATGGGATCAGGATTTGCAAAATGTACCGGAAAATGTTAAGATTTCGAAATGGTTTCCACAATCGGACTTGTTAAGTGAGTATCACAAAATATTTTTATATTTTATTGATTTAATAGGTATTTTAATAATGATACTTTCTTTGTTAAATCGTGAACTTAATAGTTTTGCATACAAATAAATTAATACATTAATACATTTAATAAAAATTAATACAATACATAAAAAAAATAAAAATTAAATTAATACAATGCATACAAATTAATACATTAACATTTATACAGAGATGTGCAAAATAGTTTATTAAAAATATTTAAATACAACGTGCAAAATAGGTATTTTCAAAATACTTTCTTCAAATAAAATACTTATTTCATTGATTTTAACATTAGTTTTGTTCCAAGAGTACATCTTTCATGTTCCGTCTATGTGGCCTCACAATCGTTTCACCGAACGAAAGTAGACCTGGAAGTGTTTCCAGGTCTACTTTCATTTAGGGTGGGTGCGTTCTGAAAAAAAGTAATTATAAATTTAATAATGAAACATACGAAATATGAATTAAAAAAATAAGCAAAACCATTTTGTATTTAATAAATACTTAATATTTATGTAGATTATTTCAAATAAAATGCAAAATGTATTTTGAAAAAAAGTATTTCAAATGCAAAAAAAGAATAGGTATTTTGCATTTTGTATTAGCGTTTTAAATAGATGTATTTCAAATAAATCACATCTCTGTATTTATGTATGTACATTTTAAAAATATTTTCTATTTACAGAACATTCAAAAGTCAAACTTTTCATTACACAAGCTGGCTTACAATCAACAGATGAAGCTATTCTAGCTGGTGTACCTCTAATAGCATTTCCTATGATGGGAGATCAGTGGTTCAATGCTGAGAAATATGTTTACTATAAAATAGGCATGAAATTAGATGTGAAAACCATCACCGAAGAAGTATTAGATAAATCTATTAGGACTGTCATAAATGATGAAAGGTTAGTTTTTCTCTCAATTATAAAAAAAAATATGAATCAATTATATTTCACAATTTCCTGTATCAAATGGACTTGAATGGTAACCAATATTAAACGTGGTAATACGATTGAATCCAACTGCAGTTATAAACGAACGCCCATTCACAAAAGATATTAAGGGTTCAAACGAAATTTGTAGTTAAACTGCTACACGGATGTCAACCACTGTCTACACCAGCCATTCCCAAAGTGGGCGATAACGCCCCCTTGTGGGCGCTGCAGGCTTAAAGGGGGGTGGTAAGAGACCCAGAAAAAAATAGGGGCGTTGTGTAGAGGGGGGGGGGGGGGGGGGGTGATTTGTAATTTCATTTAGCTAGGAGGCATCTTAGACAACGACTGCATGAGCTCTCGACTCAGTAGACAAAATAAGTTTGGGAACCAGTGGTCTACACGACACTGTCTACACGGATGGAAACCAATAAGGTCACCTTGGTGGGAAGGCTCACCGTGTAAAGCAGGCATGAGGCTTCATTGTTCCCTGTCTTTCGTAAGCGGCGACTAAAGGCGATTTTGTAGTCGCGGCCAATCGAAGTGAAAGCTTCGGTCGACCATTCGATTCAAAGAATGACAACGCTTGTGATTCGTGCTATTGTGGCATTGTGAGGATGCAGGGAATGTTTTGCAACTACCCCACACCTCATAAATGCGGACGATCAAAAAGTTGCGGACTCTTTACGAATATACCACTCGAAATTATAAAATTGTCAAGTACTTACAATAACAGGGCTGATTATCTTCTGAAAAATAGTACCGAATCCTGTCCCAACAGCTTTGCATTTCATCGTGTAACCCAACACAATAATAAAGCCTTCAAAGAATTAAATATAAAAAAACTGCTGACTTATGTGATATCTCAGTTCATTTATTAAATAAAATTATTACTGACATTGCTCCTATTATAACTGACATATTTAATAAGTTTATCGACGAAGGAATTTTTCCTGACCTAATGAAACATAGGAAACTGATACCTGTTTTTAAAGCGGGCAATAAAAATGACGCGTTAAATTATAGACATATTTCAATTTGAAAAATAGTGCTGGTTAAACTGTTGTCGTTTCTTAAGGTGAATAATATATTTCATAAACACCAATTCGGTTTTACTAAGGACAGGTCAACCACTGACGCAGGAATAACCTTAGTAAAATCTATATATAATGCATGGGAAAATTCACAAGATGCTATTGGTGTCTTCTGTGATTTGTCAAAAGCATTCGACTGTGTAAATCACCAAATTCTGCTACTTTTGTACATTACGGTTTGAGAAATAATTCGTTGCATATGTTGAAATCTTATTTGACTATTAGAAAAAAAACTGTAATAATTAATGGAAAAACCTATGCCCGCTTCAGTTTGCTTAGGTGTACCACAAGGATCGATCCTAGGCCCCTTGTTATTCTTAGTATATGTAAATGACTTGCCATTCATGGTTGAAAAGTTTAGTGACGTAATACTATTTGCTGATGATACTTCACCAATATTTAAAATGTCTAGGAAAAGTGATCAATCCGATCTTGTAACTTCAAATCGAACTCTTGATACTATAAAAGATTGGTTTGATGCCAACAATCTAGTCTTGAACAATTTAAAAACTAAATGCATAAAATTTACACTATGTAACAACATTAAAACTCATGCCACTGGGTTAAAAACTGATAATATCCCTCTCGAATATCTTAATACTACTGTATTTCTCGGAATTACGATAGACTCGGAACTACAGTGGGGTCCTCTCATTATGGCACTGTCATCTAAATTAAGCTCAGCAGCCTATGCGGTTCGTAGAATAAGGCAATTTACTGACATTTCGACTACTAGGACTGTTTATTACTGAAACGTCCACAGTATAATGGCCTGTGGAATATTGCTGTGGTGAAGAGTAGCTGAATTTGATGTCATATTCATGCTACAAAAAAGAGCAATACGTTCAATATATGGCCTTAAGCCAAGAGTTAGCTTAAGGCAATTATTTACAGAAATAAATATATTCTCGCTGTATATTTATGAGAATATTATGTACACCCGGAAAAACCTAGGGCTATTTAATAGAAAATGTGACGGTCATGGATACGACACGCGTGGTAAGGATTGGGTCATTTTACCACTAACAAGATTAACTAAAGTTAATAACTCCTTTATTGGTGACAGTATACGTTTTTCCAATAAAATTCCAAAACATAATCTATTAAAATTGACAGTAAAGAAATTTAAAAATTATATCCAAAATGCTCCATGGAAAAAAGGTTATTATAGTATTAAAGAGTATTTAAATGACAGTAACGCGTGGATATCACAACATATTAAATGAATTTTGAAATAACGTAGCCTCTAATGATATTAATACATCAGTATATTTTTTAACACTTTTTCATGTTACATTCACATTTTGTTGCAAATAATATGCTTTACTGACTTGAAATCAATAATGTTAATGTTCATTTTAATGATCTTGACATGTTATCTATTATTATATTTGACATGTGTATTTCATATTTATTACATATTCTCTAATAATAAATCTGACATGTGCATTTTAATAGGCTTCACATTATATCTACCATAATATTTGAAATTTTGTCTTACAATTAATTCTACGTATTTTTTGTTATAATATTTGGCAAATTGCTTGTTTATTGCTGCATCAATTACTTATCTTTTATTTCATTGTCAAATTGTAGTTTTACCAATAATCATTGGGGAATTTTGTACTGATTGTTATGACGTGTAAAATGTGTGTATGCACTTACATAATATATCAAATTAAAATTAAAAAAAAATGCTACACGACAGCGCGAGAGGGACTGAAGTGCGATTGGTTTCCGTAGAAATTCCGGGATCTCCTGGAATTCCTCAACGACCTGGAGGCGGTAGTTGGCGGGATTTTCCTCCATCCAATGCCAATTCGATATCATAAGGCTATCTAAGCAAAACAAGGAAATTAAATTGTTCTGGGTTAAGGTTCACGCGGGGAGGAGGGAAATAAGGGAGCAGACGAATTGGCTAAAGACGCCGCTCTAAATAAGAAGTCAAGGCCGAATTACAACGCGTGCTGTGTTTAATTCATCGGGAGACAAATCCGGAAGGAGTCGATTGTTGAATAGAACAGGCGCTACAAGGATCAGTAAACGGCTGGACAACAAAAGTTTATTTTTCAGATGCCAACGCCGCCTACAAGATAATTATGAAAATTAATATGGACCACAGTCTGGCCCAGGTCTTGACGGGGCATGGCGGGTTCTCCGAGTATTTATATATATATATATATATAAAAAGATAAAAAGATACTGTGATATTAGGATAAGCGAAATAAACCATGTAGAAAATATGAAATAATATTAATATATTAAGAAAAAAAAACTAAATTATAAATAAAGAAAACCCTAGCTAACAAACCGATAGGTAATCCTTTGAGAATGAGTGCATGAAAAGGAATGGAAGAAAAGATAGATGAACAAGAACCCTGACTCCTATACCAAGAGAAGCAGTTAAAGAAAAAAAAAAGTCCCTCGGCAACGCCCTGAGTTAATTCATTCAATGTATTAATATTATGTTTATTTAATGAATGTATGTAGTTCTTTTAATGAGTGATTCGTATGTATAAATAAGTAACACACATCTTTTGAACTGTAGCTATCGTCGTAACATAGTTACACTGCGGACCTGGATGTACGATCAACCGCAAACCTCGCTCGAACGCGCGGTTTGGTGGACGGAGTATGTGATACGTCACCGTGGAGCGAAGCACTACCGTGCCCCAGCTGCTAATATAACATGGAGTGAGTTCCTCATGTTGGACGTTGTCTTCACTTTACTTTTAGGTTTAGCATTTATTGTATTACTGGTAACTGTAGCAGTGACTTATACGTTTAGGAAAATATTTGGAAATTTCATTATTAAATCTAAAATAAAGAAGGGCTGATTTCCTTAATGTGAATAGTAATATGAATATTGTTTAAGTAAGTAAATAAATGTTAATGAAGTAAACATTTAAGTTTATTCCTAACTTGTTATTAACATAATTATTGTTTGGATGCTATTCTTATTTATTTTCCTGCTGTAAAATGTGTGGAACATAATTTACTTCTGAATTAAATCAAAGTTGTACAAAAGAAAAAAAACATATGAAAGTATTAATTTCAATTTAGACTTAAAGCTGACATTAACGTTGATACATCATACATACATTCCACAATGAGAGGATGTCCTCAAGGTGGCGTTCTATCACCCCTTATATGGACCTACGCTGTGGACAGTTCTTGCATGAAATGGCTGACCTTAGGATTGACACTCAGGGATATACAGATGACCTGGTAGTTATAGTCCGAGGTTTCAGCCTAACCACTATTTCTTGTGTTATGCAACGAGGCCTCGACACTTTCACTGAATGGTGTAGAGAGAACGAGTTATCGATTAATGCTAATAAAACAGTAATTGTGCCGTTTACGAGGAAGCGATGATTGGATAGGTTAGTAGCTCCACGACTAAACGATAAATCGATACCTTTTTCCACTGAAGTTAAGTATTTGGGAGTTATAATTGACCAAAAACTGACGTGGAACAGTCATATCACAAGTACCTTGCAAAAGGCAAAAATTGCCTTAGGTACTGTAACGAGCCTATGGTAGTCCTATATAAAAATAGGCATATTTCAGGCTATAAATAAGCGCATATAATAATAGACTATATAAATATTATCCGTATGTACTACGATGAATAACCAAATTTTAAGTAACAAAAGGACGAGAGCTGTTGTTCTAAGCACCATGGGAAAGCGCGTGCAATTTAAAACGATTTACAATTTTTTGTTATATTCGACCGTCTCATAAACCATGCTTAAGCACTTACAAACGTCCAAGTAATCGAAAGACTAGTTTGGAGAAAACGAGAGATATCGCCACATGTGCAAGTTCTTTGTCTCCAACTATCGGTATGGTCATAAATTTAACAAGTTTATTAGGGGCTAAGAGTTTTGAGGAATATTAGAAATGTTTGACAAAAAATTGAAATACTACAAAAAAATAAATGCTTGCGAGTTTTGAAGAGAGAGCGAGGCGTTGGTTAAGGGGACTGGACTTTCAGCCACGGCGGAGGATGGACGTCCTAGTACCGCGATCTGGATATTTGCCTAATACTGTGCATAGAATTAAATAATACCAGTGATAGTGATACAGTGAAGTCGCATTACTAGAGCACCCCGGTGAGCCCGTTCTGATTTCCATGCTTTATATAATTACTATATATTTGTTACGAATTTAATTATATATAAATATGAATAATGTATATTAATTACAAATCTAAAACCTCCAATTCACTACAGAGTTCTTTGAACCCTCCATGACAAAGCGAACCATGGTATATTCTTATCAGCCATCGAATGTATATTTGATTATTTATAATATTTATAAAAACGCACTAACCTGCGCAGCGTCATAGTATCAGCTGTGATTTCCTTCGTTCCCTCCATAAATGAGGACGAACCATATTGTATGAACAACAAATCTAAACAGCAACTTGTTGACTACATTATTATATTATAATCGACAACAACCCATCAGAATTGTGGAACCAATATTTTGTCGCTGTTGCCCATGAGCTATGACCCGGGACGAGCTACGGAAACACTATCGCTATATGCGCAACGATATATTATACCTCATCAAGAAACCAACGACATTATCTACAGAACCGAGCCTCTCAGTGGTTTATACGACTTGTGCACGTGACACGATGCGTAACAGGTTTCACAATTCCTTAGAAACGCAACAAACAGTAAAACCTATGAATAACGGTATTTGACATTTATTGAATGGAACGTACCATGGTGGACTGCCACATGCACTCAACTGTTTTACACAGGGTCTCGCGACTCTAAACCATTACTGCACATTTGGTGACTTCAGCGTGCTCTGGTGGGCGATGCAACTCACTGGCGCTCATGACGGACCTACGATGATTAGGAACCCGGATCCTTGAGCGATACCTGCGGGTGCTCTTGTGTACGAAAGATGTACAAAAGTCTAGGACGGAGGGGCGCCATGTGATTGTATCGTTATAAGACCCGGACCACGCTGGACCACTTCACCAAACATTAAACCATTCTGCCATCGGAGGCAGGCTATTAGGACACTTACACAATGCCTAGGTCAGGCTAGGGCCCCTAATACCGTCGGGTGGTGGAAGTTGAGCGAAGTGTATATTAGAGGGGCGCTGTGGTTTGTGCCTTGGCTCGTGAATTCCAATGCCGACTATAACTTAATATTATTAATAAATATCATAAGCATGACTTATTATCACGAATCATACAAGACTACTCTCCGAAGTCCCCACATGGCGTGCGGATGGATGAGTCAGCCTTTGATATGCACGGTCGGGTTGTAGGTGTGTTTGGGAGACCCGAATGCCCCCACGATATTAGGATATTATCACGGCTGGCAGAACTAGGTCTATCAGACGGGGCCTGATTCGCCTTGTTGTGCCAAGACTGTTAAATCTTATTGTTCATAGGAAACCTTATTATACGAGTACATATTTTATGGTATTGATAGTATATTGTGTACATGCTTGCATGATTAATAATAAGTATTATTAGAATTATATGCTGTCTTATTGGAATAATTATACGTCTCACTGTGTCTCTAGTAATTACTCATTCCTCATGAGCTAGAATAGACTTTAGTTGTGTGAACCGACTACCACGACTGGCCGACAATTAGAGGTGCCTAGAAGGGAGAACGGGATTCCTGGAAACTAAGATAAGACGCATGCTTTCTCCTCTCTCTCCTATAATTTATAATTATAAGTGTATACTATATTTCTTTATGTTAATGATAGACGAAAAGCATTATTCCACAACATTAGGGTCCGTATTAGGGAAATAGACGATCACGCCATGGCCAAATTATATTAGACAAGATCTAGGTAAACCTAGGTATCCTAAGTTAGGACACTAAAGAGTAAGGTAGTGATAGGAAGCTATGATGTAGGGGATTACAAATTAAATAGGTAGGTTGGGCGAGCGCGAATAGATGCGTGACGTCCGTGACGCACACCAACAAAAGGGTTGGTTGTATGTGTGGTTGGTGGGTGTCGTTACAGTACCTGCAGTCGGATGGCAGGGAACAACTGGGGTCTGAGCCCAAAAGTTGTTCTGTGGCTGTATACAGCCATTGTGAGGCCGATAATTAGTTATGCCTCTGTAGTCTGGTACGAGAAAGCCCACCAGAAGACTGTGATAGATAGGCTAGGTGGCTTACAAAGAACCGCTTGTCTATTAGCAACCGGAGCCATGTCGACCTCGCTGGGTGCGGTGTTAGACGCTTTATTGAGCCTACCGCCCCTTCACTTGTATATGTTAAAGGAGGCGAGGAGCAGTTTTTACAAATTATCCGCCCAGGACGGAACGAAATGGCTATCGCAGAAACTAAGATCTCTTCAAGACTCAGTAACGAATATTCTGATTCTGAGTATGTCAACTGACGTTATGCTCCGGCGGTGTACCTTCGAAAAACATTTTATAGTAGAGATGCCTTCCAGAGATGACTGGATTCAAGGAAAAATGACCTGGAAACCTGGCGGTCTACTTTGGTATACCGATGGCTCAAAATCGGACAACGACGTAGGATGTGGAATTTTTGGAGAGCGCCCAAGTTTCAAGAGAAGCCTGAATCTTGGGAGGTACGCCTCCATTTTCCAGGCTGAAATGTTCGGCATTATTGAATGTGCGGACATTATCGTTAGAAAGCACTACGTTAACCAAACCATATATATACATTCCGATAGTCGGGCAGCTCTTTTGGCATTGGCTTCGAATGTAATCACATCGAGGCTAGTTAATAACTGCGTGACTATTTTAAACACTCTGGGAAATAAAAACAGAGTAATTCTAAGATGGGTTCCTGGCCATGCGGGCATCGTAGGCAATGAAAATGCCGACGAACTCGCAAGGGCCGGCACCAAAATCACATTTATTGGTCCAGAACCTTTTTGTGGTATCCCCAAAAGCCAGGCTCAACTGATTTTGTGGAAATCCTGCTTAAAAGCGTCTTGCGAGTATTGGAAGAATATTCCGGGCCAGGAGCGTTCCAAAGCCCTAATAAAGCCATATAATCGCAAGGTGGCTTCTAGTGTCACGGCAATGTACCGGAGCAACTTGCGTATCTTGGTTAGGGCACTTACTGGGCATTGTTGCTTAAATAAGCACTTGTTTAGTATGGAGCTCTCCAACACAAGATTGTGCCGGTACTGCCGGGAGGCGGATGAAACGCCTATGCACATTTTGTGTGACTGTGGACCACTGATGCGCACTCGTCGATCCTGCCTCTGCCAGTATTTTCTGAGTCCGGTGAGGTTCAGCATATCACTCCAAGGAATACCTTGCAGTTTTTGACTACAGTGGGACTTGGCAGTGTATTGTAACACAGTGGCGATCACAATAGATCAATTTTGGTCGCAGTGATACAGGACTGGTAGGACCTGCATAGCCAGTTACACGAAATAAAAAAAATAATAAATACATACATACATATCTTCACGTCGTATCTCTAACGGGGTAGTCAGAGAGAACGGAGCGCCAAGCGTCGCAATCCTTACATACTTCTCTCATCATTCATTAAAGTTGATACCATTCATAATGCAGAAAATATTATTATGTATAAAAAAGTTCATAAAAATCTATTTACAAGTTGACAAGAAACGCGCACTCAGATAAACGCGGATAATGCTGAATTAAGTAACTTATATTTATTTTTAACTTTATAAACTACATTTTAGAAAAGGTTAGAATTCTTTTTAAAAATCTATATAGATAAAAATCATTGCATCAAACTTTGATGCATGTATGAAAGATTTTGCTTGAGAACTACCCAACCGATTGAGCTGTTTTTTTGTTGTATTCGTAATTGTCAGGACAATGTTTACATGAATGATAATTTTGGGAAAATCCACCAGAAAAGTTGAAAATTTGAATAGAAAATCTCTATAAAAGAAATGGCAAAAATGGCGTCGCAATATGACTTTCAGTATCCCAAAGGGCGAAGCCGAGTCGCTTCACTAGTTAAATATAAAATACAGTTGATGTAAGTTATAAAATGAATACCTAGGCGAAAATGTGTGAGGACAATGATGTGATTTGAGGAAGCGAAAGAAGTATGTAAAGACCGCGACGCTTGGCGCTCCATCCTCTCTGACTACCCCGTTAGAGATACAGCGTGAAGATATGTATGTATGTGTAAAATAAATTATAATATAAATGAAAAAATTATAAAGAAATGTTATGTGGTTGTAGTTATTATTTTAAGTAATATTTTCTACATAGTTTGAGGTTACAAAATAACGGTGCAATTAAACAGAACAACAACTGTATCCACTATTTAATTATCATTATAAAAAGTGGTTTATCTTCATACTGTCTGGAGCTTGTTTTGGTTTATATAATATCTCTGTGCTACATAATATATTGTCTACAGAAGTACATTATCATAGTAACTAATTATGGTATCTATATCCCTAAACGTTATATCTATAAGTACCTACCTATGCGTATACTTACATATTTACATGTTGTGGTGTATAGATAAAAGTTTAAGTCTCATTGCTACCATTATAAGACTAATAATTGTCTGAATATAATCTCGTAAAAAATGAAGCACAGATTAGGTCTATATTCCGTAATATATATTACGAATCTGTAACACATTGTCTGCATTTAGGTTTGCATGTAGATTTTTTTTTGTTTAGTTGTTGGTAGTTGGCATGTAACCGGGAAGTAGTTACAGTGTAGTTAGAAGTAGACCGTCAAAGATAATTTAATATTGTACGTGCTTCAGAAACATGTTGTCTAATGCAGTCAGCATTAGTTACATACATTTATTTACCCGAAGCCACGAACGGTTAAAATTAATACACAGTTAAATCACTGATAAGTTTAACTGAACCCAATGCGTGTGTTTTTACTAGTTTCTAAAACAATCTAGTCCACCTTTTCGTAGTCCCCGAACACGAAGTAACATGCAAAAGCTGTAGTATCCATATACAGTAGATAAAGTACAATACTCGTGACAAATGTATGATATCCACTAAACTATTCACAATTATAGCAAGTCATTTTGACATCATTGCCCTCAAACGTCATTCGGGGTCTCTAAGACCAAAGCAAATATTGAAAAAATTTGATGATTCGTGTTTGGAATTTGATGATTAAAACAATATTTTTGCTTCCATTTTCGGTTTTTTCAAATTAAACAGAACACTTGTCAAATCACTTATGCGTTTGTGAACCTAGAGTTAAAGAGTCGGGGAATACAAAGTTTTACCTAAAATTTACAGAAATATGGTACAAAAGTCTTAGGTCTTATTAGTACATATTATATATCCTCACGCCGTATCCTGATTTTTTTTTGTAAACCATTTAGTCTACCTTTAATGACACACCGAAGTTGGTTATATAGGCTTGTTCCTTTAATAATATGAATTTAAAAAATCGGTTGAGCGAAGTGAATGAAGTGGCGTAGACCGTAAGTGAGCCATGCCGACTTAACGGATAGAGCTTGCAAAGTACTTTTAAAGGCGATAGGCTAGTTATCTGTTACTAAATTACCATTGCCATTAATGATCCATCAAGTTGAAAGTGGCATCCAGTTGTGACTTTGTTGTGTGTTGACATTAAGTCCACACCGAATGGGAAATAGTATAAAGTTATCTTAAATGTTTAAAAAAAAACAATGCTCTCAAAAGTAATACAGAAAGAAACAAACATTTTTTTTAAATAAATACGCAAGGCAATACATTTTTTTTTTAAATAAAGAAACAAGCTTTTTCCTGCGACTTCGTTTATGTGGAATGAATGAGATCATAATACGTTTTTTATGTGACAAATATAAAACATAAAAAATTTGGTCGGCAAGTAAAAAAAAATTGTGGATCTCGACAACAGCGCCATTTGCCAGGTTCATCAAAATTGATTGTTTAACCGAATTTGATGAATTTTTTTTAGATATGTGTCACTTTTAGGTATGTGTCATGTGGTCACCTGAATTGGTCTTAGCTATAGTTAGATCTGGTCCACATTTTTTTTTAAATTTCCGACCAAATTTTTTTTTTACATGGGGACGTTTAGGAGGAGAAGAAATACGAACACGTGTACACCAAAATTTTATGTATGAAGATATAAAAATGTAAAGATTTAAAAAATACACACAAAAAGAAAAAATTGAACAATTTGTTTACAATGAAAACAAAATTATGTTAATATTCAAAATAATCGAATAAAATAAAAGAAAACTGTTTTTGTATTTTTATATTTTGACTATGATATCATTATATAATATGATTGATTATTTGGACAATAAAGACTGAATACTTAGACAACACAAGATATACCAGTACTGTAAGGTTACAAGTCAACATTAGTAGAAAAAAAAAATTGTCTCGGTTCATTTTCGTACCACGTCATTCTAAACTTCTAAAGGGTTAGATGATTAAATTATTATCATAAAATGTTGTATAAATAGTAGTAAAAACCATTATTCTGAAAATAGTTGTTGAAATGGTCTCGCAGAATTCAATTAAAAAAATGTGTGTAAATAAAATTATATTTATATTTTTTATATTTAACTTCGTTTATTGTAATGAAGCGGCGCGTATATTGGCTTATTTTCCCTTTCCATCAATAAGCCATCAAGTAGTGTTCAGACCTCTGATGCAAGAACTCGCCAGGCGAGGACACGAGTTGGTGATTATTACAGCAGATCCATTTCTGAAAGGTCAAAATTCATTAAATATAACAGAAATTGATGTCCACGACATATCATATGGTATTTGGAGAGAATTCTTAGAAAATCACGGTAGTGAAATGAGGTCTGATAAATCAATGCAAAAAGCTCTTTCAATCGTATTAGAAATTATTGATAAGCAGATGGAAACTGAAGAAGTTAAAGCGCTGTTAAGGAAGAAAGAGAAGTACGATTTATTGTTTCTAGAAGCATGTATGCATCCGGCGTTAGAAATTACACAGATTGTTAAAGCGCCGACAATACAAATTAGTTCATTTAGCGCTATTTATCCTAACTACGAAGTACTGGGTGCACCACAGCATTTCCTTCTCTACCCTGAGTTTTCAAGAACAAAATTGTATAATCTCACGATATGGGATAAAATACAACAAATTTACAACGAAATTTCCGTGAAATATCATTACTGGAATTTATTTGAAAATTACAACGGAGTCTTAAAAAAAAGGTGGGGTCCAAATGCACCGACACTTATGGAATTGGCGAATAATGTTGACATGTTGTTTTTAAATATGCATCCATTGTGGGAAGGTAACAGACCCGTGCCTCCTGGTGTCATACATTTAAATGCTCTTCACATGAAACCCGAACAGGATTTACCAAAGGTATCAAACATTGTTCGTTGTATTATAAGTGTAGGACCAGAACTGGAATTATAAGAATTAATTTATGTGTAAATTTAGTTATTCTAAGTTTTCTTATATAAACGAAAACGATATCAAAACGCAATATGAGAGAAAGAGAAAGAAAGAGAAAGAGAAATAGTGGACGGGAGAATTTTAAATGTCAGTGAGTTAAGAAATATGTGTGTTTATAATGGACTAAAAACAAGAATGGGATAGAAAACGCTTTTCTACCAGACTCCCATTTACTGTAGTGTAGGTTGATATACGATGTTGTGTCTAATATAGCTTGGAAGGCAGTTTCAATAAATAATAAGTTCATATTTTACCTAAGCTAGAAAAAAGAAAGTTTAATATCCACGTAGAATAATAATGTTAATGCGCCTGACCACACCATTCATCTGATCTCAAACTAGGGCATTTTCCCTGTGTTATGAGAACCAGACGACGACTACTGGGGGCGTCTTCCACTATACCCAGACCCGAGACAATCTAGAAAAGTTAATTTTCTAAGTTGACCCGACCGGGAATCGAACCCGGAACCTTCCGTGCTTGGGTTAACATCTAAATCACTGCGCCAACTAGGTCGTCGTAGAATATACATATAGTCATCATTTCAGTGTTAATTTGTCAAAAAAAAATGAAATTAAATTATAAAATCTTTTTGACATCATAATCTAATAATTATGGCAAATATTTGTAATAGTGAGCTCACATTAGTATTAATGATTCATCTTAATAGAAATCTTTACGACTATGTTAACAATACGAAATCTATTTAGATTTATTTTCGATATCGTTTTGGATTTAGTAAGAGCATGTTAAAATCTTGTTGCATTTTTTAGGACCTTAAGTCTTATTTAGACTCATCAGTCAACGGAGTCATATACATGAGCTTGGGTACAAATGTGAAGCCTTCGTCTTTAAGTCCCGGAACTATACAAATGTTTCTGAAAGTATTTTCTAAACTTCCATACAATGTGCTCTTGAAATGGGACGCGGATTTACAAAACGTACTGGAAAATGTTAAAGTTTCGAAATGGCTTCCACAATCAGACTTGTTAAGTAAGTGTTAAAAAAAACTTAGTTTGTAGTTTTACAATATTCTAATGCTTTATTTGCTTTGCTTTAATAATAATACATAACTAGTTCAATAGTGAACTTATTTAGTTAAGCATAAAACAGACAAAGGTAATGGTTGTCTACATTTCAAAAATACTTCCTGTTTACAGAACATCCAAAAGTCAAATTATTCATTACACAAGCAGGCTTACAATCAACAGATGAAGCTATTCTAGCTGGAGTACCTCTAATTGCATTTCCTATGTTAGGAGATCAGTGGTTCAATGCTGAGAAATACGTTTACTATAAAATAGGTGTGCATTTAGATATGGAAACTGTCACCGAAGAAGTATTAGATAAATCTATAAGGACTGTCATCAATGACGAAAGGTTAGTTTTCCTTGCCATAAACAACAAAGTTACGAATTGTTTTAAATATTTTCTGTATTATGAATCAAACATCGAGTGGTCTTTAGGATATCAAAAATTAATAAATTTTTTAATTAAAATGAAGTATTGTTTCGGACACGTAGATACTGATAATGATATCTGTCCATCTATAGATATTATGAAATTCGACGTCTCTCGATATATCTGTCCGTTTATGTTATTATATTGCGCGAGAACCACTTATTCGGTTTAAATTCGGTGAAATTTTGTGACTAGTATTTCCACTTTGGACAATATTGCCGGCAATGGCATCGTAGGTGGCGGGAGGGAGCGAAGCCAATAATTTTGTAGTAGCCTACAGAACAGAATATATTATAAGTGCATTATAAGTATATGTACATTAAATAACCATCGTACAAAACAGCATAATATGATATGGCTGATTGCCTTTTAAATTTTTAATACATTGGCGTTTTCAAATTTTTGCAGTTTAAAGTTTATTTAATGAACGTAATTAACAAAAATTATTAAACCATATCTTTCGAACCACAGCTATCGTCGTAACATGGTTACACTGCGGACCTGGATGTACGATCAACCGCAGACGTCGCTCGAACGCGCGGTCTGGTGGACGGAGTATGTGATACGTCACCGTGGAGCGAAGCACTACCGTGCCCCAGCTGCTAACATAACATGGAGTGAGTTCCTCATGTTGGACATCGTCTTCACTTTACTTTTCGGTTTAATATTAATTGTGACTTTGGCCACTGTAGCATTGACTTATACGTTTAGGAGAATATTCGGAAATTTTATTATTAAAACTAAAATTAAAAAGGCCTGATCTGACTTAATTAGTGTAAATAGTATTATTAATATTATATAAATAAGTAAATAAATGTTAATGAAGTAAACTTTTAAATTTTTTAATAAATTACTATTACCTGTTATGAATATTATCCATGTATTTCGATTATATCGATGTTGTTATTGTTATAAAATAATATGTGAAACATACTTTACCTTTGAACTAGGACTAACTATTACTTAGTAACTAGGAATAACTGTTTTATATAGTACAAAAAAAGTTATGTGAAATAATTTAGACAATTTAGACCAGAAGCTGATATTAGTGTTTACAGCAATCATTATATATAAAAAACCATAAACGTTACAACCTACAACACCAATCAAACGGTTAAGATCATATTAGAAATCTCATTACAGATTCTAATCCTAATTATGTTTATAAAATGACCCTATACATCTCTGTTCCATTTTCAATGAAACTCATTTAACTTGATCTTCATGATTTGTATTTTAACCACCAACACAAAAAGATGGGTGTTAAGGGCTCGGTGCCTGTGACTGCCGGTATATCTGTGTGTCTGACTGTCTGTGGCGTCGTAGTTCTCCAACGGATGGAACGATTCGGACGTGGTTTTTTTAATAAAAACTAGTCGAAATAGAGTAATTCTTAGCTATGTGTGAGGAAGATTAAGTCAGGCTTAAGCAGAAAAAATATGCTTAACATGTTTAACACAGCCTAAATTAAAATTAACGAACTCTCTAATACTGCCGTTTATATAGGAAGTTCCTTGCAGCATCACGAGTGAAAACATGCAACTCGGAGTTCAGTAGAAAAGTCTTTGCTTGATATTTTTAATTAAGTTGAAATGAATAAATTCTTAAGCGTCGCGTTTTAGGTAAGCAGTACCTTTACAGCATTAGGACTGAGGAGTTGGAACATGAAATTTAGTGGAAAAGTCTTTACTCGATATCTCCAATACAAAATAGAGTGAAAGCCCTTAAATCCCACGGTGCAGGCAGATAGCACCATTGTAGAGTCAAGACTGAAGAATTAGTGAAAAAGTTTTAGCTTGATGTCTTCAACATTAAATTAAAATAGACTCTCTTGAATCCTGCTTTCAAGGCAAGCAATGTTTTTGTAGGATCAGAATTTAATGGTCTAAGGTCCTGGGATAAAGTCCAATCCAACGTTATCCCACACTCCAAAATACGTCAAACCGTTTAACTTACAGAAGGTCATAAATAAATTACGTATTCCACACAAAAGATTGCCCTCTTTTTTGGACAACCGGGTGAAAAATGTTTTCGTAAGTTTACTCTCGAACTTGTTTGCTCAAAGAACTTCGAAAACTAAAAAAAACCGGTCAAGCCCTACGCAGACTCGCGCACTCAGAGTTCCTTACCATGTACAATGTATGTTAAGATTCAAAAAGAAACTTAACTTTAAGTTGAAAGACACGTTCTCCAATATTCTCTAACTGCAAAAATAAGTTATAAATGGAAAAATATTTTTTCGATAACTGTAAATAAATGATTTTCAAATGTTTCCTTTATTTGCACTGTAAGGCCATGCCTAATGCCAAATTTCATGATTCTAGATTAATGGGAAGTATCAAGAAGCAAATGGGAAGCAGAAGGTTATGATTTACTTGCGAGTGTCAAAATATGAGGCGATCGATAAATATCCGCATTTTTTGGATTGCGTTGACTTAAAAACTTGTTTTTTTTTACAGCTCCACGGGACCACAGATATAAGTATTTGATATTAATTTTATACCTCCACACGTTCCTGAGAAAAGGATCTGAACAGACAGACGGACAGACAGACGGACTACAAAGTGAATTGAATAAGGGTTAATTTTTTGCTATTGAGGTACGGAACTCTAAAAAGAACTTATGTTAGGCCACCAAAAAATAGGAAGAGTAGTATTCGCGACCTTCCCAAAATGCGCAGTTGAATTGACTGGACTATATCCATAGTAATTATTTATTATCCATTTAATTTATCAGATTTAAATTTGTTTATCGCAAGTTGATTAATTTATATAAATAAAAATCAATTACCACATATATGACGAGCATTACTTGAGAACGGCTCGGCCGATTTGACCGATTACTTTTTTGCTGTGTTCATAATTGTCAGAAAAAGGTTAGTATGAAAGAAAATTTTCGGAATATTCACTGAAAAAGTCTGAAATTCGGATGGTATTTTTGTATGAAAATCTCAATAAAAAAAAATTGGTTATGTTGCAAACGTTCAACATTCCACCGGGGCGAAGCCGGGGCGGGTCGATAGTTCGTTATAAAACATTGTTCTATATATTTTACCATTTAAGATTGCGACGAACCCGAACACCGTTTTTAAAAAGTATTAAAATACAATGATTTTCATAAAGCGAGTGTATTAGATGATTGTTAAGTTCAGACTGAAACTTAACGATACAATGATCGACACCTTTGTTACCCAAAACTGTTGAGTAAGTAAAATTATAAGTCGGCACAGCGGAACTGCGTGGACGACCAGACGCTATGCTCTGATAAGGACGGCACCTGGGTGCATAACTACATTTTATCTTGCTTGTTATGAAAGTAAGTTGAAATATGAATAACTGTCCATTTATTCGAAAATCTATGTGGATGAAGTATTAAAATAAAATGTGATTTTAATGACTATTCCTCACGAAGGCATCTGTTACTGTGAACTTAATTGTAGTAACAGTCATGATGACTCTTAATTTTAGATAAGTCCGATAAGTTTATACAGGGGGTTAACCAAGTGTTGAAGATTTTACTAAATTTATTAAAAAATGTCGATATTGAACTATACAGTAAACGTGATAGACAAACTCAAGGTGATTCCGTAATCGCCAACTTAGGTTAGGTGAAAAAGAGCTCACGCATTTTAACTACGTGTCGCCATAATTCAAATATTCAAATACAGTTACAAATAGTACGCAAGAGATCATTTGCTCTATCGGATAGTAGCGTGTGTTTATGCATGCCATTCTTCTTTGCCATTCTTCTCCACCACATTAGCAGTCACACGAGTTTTTGAACATATACTATATGTAACGGTACGCGTAAATACGCGTAAATACGGTAAATACGCTCAGCAGTAGTGGCAACGGCAGTCCGTAATTTTCTATTAATGTTTATCGTCTAAAATTGTTATGCTTTCATATTTGCTTCTTTTTCATCTGATAATAAATTAATAGCGACTCTGTCACAAATATGTCTACTATTTTTAAAAACAGATATATTTGCCCAAAATATGACAAAGTGGCAACAATAAGAGACTACGCGCACCCGCTCAAGCGTACACTGTCACTTTATCGTCTATGCGCGAGTTTTCCATCTAGTCTGGATTGATCCCAAAAGTTCCGTTTTACCTATCTTGGAAAGGAATAATACCATTAATTGAGTAACGACAAGTAATTGAAATTTGTCTATATTTGTAGACAGTTTTCATATTATTTATATGTAGTTTAACAAACAAAAAGAACGACCCGTATAAACATTTTTCATCATTTATAATCATTTGATACAATTATATTATATTTACTAAAATTATTTAATACTAGCTATTGCCCGCGAGTTCGTCTGCGTTAATTTTGAAGAAAATGTTGCTATGGTAAATCTTATTGTAGGGATTTTATTATAGTCATGTAGTTATAAAAACGAAGAATTAAATAAAGTTGAGAATGACTGGTCATTATCGAACGCCGACATTCTGCATTGAAGACCGTATGTCTTGTATGACCTACGCGTTTCTCGAAAATATTCTATTAATAGAGATTTGACTTATCATTTCAAATCTCTGTCTGTCTGGCTCTGTCAGTACCATTACAATAAAGATAGTGTAAAGATAAAAACTTTCCTATCAAGTAGAGGATATCATTGTCATCCAAACAGCGCAATTTTGATCGAAATTAATTAGCTATTTTTCGTATTAGTATAGTACTCGTATCAGATAATATGTTACCGTATGTTCAATTACCTTACTGCTTAACTCGTTTCAATGAGATTTCAGCTTTATGATAAATTATGATACCTGTGATTGCGAAAATCAAAATGGCAAGTAAAAGAGACTGATTTCCGTTATTACATTATTATATACATACATATATTGACGCTGTATCCCTAACGGGGTAGTTAAAGAAGACGGAGCGCCAAGTTTCACGGTACGTATATACTTCTTCTGTTTCCTCAAATCTCATTATTCT
Source organism: Zeuzera pyrina (assembly GCA_907165235.1). Lineage (NCBI taxonomy): Eukaryota > Metazoa > Arthropoda > Insecta > Lepidoptera > Cossidae > Zeuzera > Zeuzera pyrina. The sequence continues at coordinate 7,608,031 of OU015640.1, forward strand.
CCTCACATAATTTCGCCTAGGTATGCGAGTGCTTTTGATATTTTTGTCAGCTAACACTCTGGATATTTCACACAGAGAAGTTATTTTAACAGAAGTTATTTTAACCAGACCGTATAGTAAATATTTTTATACTTTCTAGAAACAGAATTATGTCTTAATTGCCTGGTTGACTTTTAGTCGCAAAAAGTCGTATTTTAATAAATGCCAGAATAATCTAGTTAATGTATTTTAATAGACAATACATATATCATTTACGAGTACAATTTATTACTTTAAAGATAGCCATATGTTTTTGCTCCAGTGTAAACATAAGTTATTTATGGATAACGATAATAATCTGTCTCACAGAACTAGCTGTCAGTTGGACAATACAATAAATAAGTAAATAAAACAGATTTTAAATGGTTATTTTTACTAAAATACAAGCCAATTCCAGCCCGCTTCGCTGGGAAAAAAAAAAGTTCAAAAAATGAATAGACTTAAACCATCTACAAACGATTTCGCATCGAATGGTCGTGGTCCCATGTCGATCCGTTCAGTAGTTTTAACGTGATTGACGCACAAAGAAAACATAACTTCATTATATATATATATATATATATATAGATATAGATTACAGTCATCTTTACCATATTAGTTTTTAATGTCCTAATTATTTATTTGTTGCAACCAAAACTAATAGTGCATTCAAATAACGGTTGAAATCGAAATTTCGATAATGAGACTGAATTTTCGACATAATGTTTGTAAGTGTTTCAAACATGCTTGTAAAATTTCAACACGTTAGCCACCCGGCTTCGCTCGAAAACCCAATAACAAAAAGTCAGACAAGCGTTGTTTTCTAAATTACTCCACAACGGTAAGTCAGAATTAAGATAAAAGAATTATAGGAAAAAATTATAGAAAATAAAGTTTTACGTAAAATTGCTTTTATACCTTTTTGTCGTAAGTGTCAGGCGGTTTGAAGCACAAGAAATGAAAAATTTCTTGAAAACATCCTAGAATCGTAATAAAATATTATTTCTTAACTTGTTTTTTTGTAATCGGTTCATAAAAGGTTATAATTTCTTTTCACAGGAATAGAATTTTTATATTTTTGTTAAAAAAAAGTTACTAGTATATTTATTTTTAATCTACAATTTTAATATTATAATGGAATATTTTTTGTTATTTTTTATTTTCATTTGATTCCTTGCAAAATGTACTAAAAAAATATTTAATTGGTACATTCCTAACGATTATAGTTAAGCAGATAACATCAAATTTATATTCTTATAGTCCAGCAGTTAAGAAAGGATTAAAATCGAAACGAACAGAAGCAGACGTCTGAAATTTGGATGTAATATTTATAATATGTACTAAACGTTCACGTGAAATTTTATTGTTCTAACTTCCCAGATTCACCTGACAAAAAAGGGATGAAGCAAACACGTTTTTAAATAGGTAACTCAAAAACGACATCATTCAATCGAAAAAAGCTTTAGGTAATAGTTGTAGAAGGCATAATTTTACAGGAAATTAAAAATTATTTTCCGGCGTAGATGTAATAGTTGAACATATAGGCTAATTTTTTAACAAAATCATGAAAAATCCGTGTTGCTACAGACGAAAGGAACCTCGACGTCGATAAGGATAAGTGCGGGTGTGTTAATTGACCGATGTTGGCTGTTGACATGTCAGATTCGCGGCGAGATCTACAATATGTAATTGAATAATCCATTCTAAATTGTGTAATACAGTTATTAGAGTATTTAAAAATTGTGGAACGTATGATTTCAGAGATTTTTTTTTTATGAATTTCAGTCGTATGTATAACATTAACGGAGTTAAGGCGGTTTGAAGTACAAAAAATGAGAGAACCGTGATAAAAAGTTATGTCTTATAAATAGAATTTTTATAGTCTGACCACATGCAGTATTCAAAGCCGCGTATTTCAGCTTGGTAGATCTACGCTCTAGCCACTGTACTACTGAGAAAGTAAACCCTGTTGTGAATTCAAAATAATTCTTCTGATTTTCATTACAATAGTGCAGAGCGATGGAAATGTATAAACTGTTAATTATGAAATGTAACAGATGCACTGATCACTATGAACACGCTATCAATTCTTCATCACAACTATTATGTACTTGACTATTCGACGACTTCTCAACAGCTGAACTCTTACAAGACCAAAATCTGACTTATGCAGCCCCACTACACGCAGGAAATCCATTCTATCCTCATTCTTGTTACTAAAATGTTACAAAATATCACACATGGGTAATTTATGTGATTAAAATTAATGTGAAATTAATGAAATATAAAATCTCTATTACGTTATAGGACACCGTATCCAAGAGTAGTGTAAGAAAAAACAATGTCTTCATAACAGCGAAAATGAAATCACTGTCAACCTAAAAATGAAAAAAATTCAGCTCAATCTTCTTATTCTTTTTCTCTTCAAAGGTAATTAACAACTTGTAAAAAGGCGTGAAATAACACAATTTTTTCATTACTTTTTATGCTTTTCTATAACTACATTTAAACTACAAACACACTTGCGTACCTACATTTCAAAAAATGTTTACGATAGACGTTTTGATATACTCTGAATTTGTATTTACCAGTACTCAAATCTGAAATAAGTATTTTAATATTTTTCGTTTCTCTATTCGACTGTTGGAAAGCTACTCAGAAACTAAAAATTAAATTGATTAAAGTTTTTAGTAAATAAATAATTTGCGATCAAATTTCTGACCGCCATTGCTGTCCCTTAAGGAAAATGCGCGAAGAAATTACGATATAGTATTCCTTCGGCAATCTGTCACTCTCAGCTCAATCTGCGTCTTTAGCAACATCATGACTATGTAATGTAATGTATATAAAATCCCTATAATAAGACTGACTGTAGTGACATTTTCATCGAAATCAATACGGATAAGGTCATGGACAAAAGCTAATTACAATTACTACTAATAATTATTAAATAATCCTAATATGTAATAATTAAATAAATAATAAATAAATATTAACGTTAGGATATGTATGTACTTTTTTGTTATTAATAAATACCTACAATATACTAATAATCTAATTATAATTTCATAAAAAACGGAACGTAATGTAAGTCTATATGTATTTCGTAATATATAGTATATTACAAATCTGTAACTGAGCTGTCTACACGTTGAAAATATTTTTTTTATATTATAAGGACAGGTTTTAGAAACGTTAGGGATTGTGCGATTCACATAATACATTATATATCTGTGACAATTTTGTAAAATTTCAATTAAAAGAGCGGGGATAAAATAGATTGCTTAAGTGTTAAGAAGTTGTTTAAAATGCCCTAAATTTAGCCTTTGTCTTAAGTAAAATCATGTGTAGTTGTCAAGTAACTGCAACTGGTCTTGTACAAAGTAATCGGATGGAGGTAGTCAGAGATAGTTTACTTTAACCGCGACCTTTTGCTGTCAGACAGATATAGTTTGACGCAATCACAATTAGTATATTAAGTACTTATCTATAGCCGGAAACGGTCATTTATTTCCTCGGACCAAGAAACATATTGGACGAAGCCATAATAAGTTGTCGCCTTTAACGTTGTGCCAGTTCAAGGCAAGGGACACGCGACAACATATAAATAAGACGCTTGAACTTAACGTGATGTATATATTAATTACAATGTACAGATTGTGGTACAAATTAAACGTGAGTACGCGGCTGCTCGCTCAACTGATCGCGTCGCTGGTCTGCTGGTGAGTGCGGGCGGCGGGTCGGCGACGTGCAGCCCCCCCGCCGCCGCCGCTCACACTGTCCGCTTGTGCTTGCGTCAACAATCTGCCGCCCTTGGAACATGTTGTTCCAAAGCCGGCAACGGGCAGAGACGATTGAAGGCCCTCCTCACTGTTCCTGCTGCAGTGTAGATGTCCGCTACACGATTGACACCATCGGAGCCCGGGTAGACGGTTTTTATACGACCCAGCATCCAGCGATTAGGTGGAAGCCGGTCGTCCTTAATGATAACCAGATCGCCCACATGCGGTTGACCTCTGTCCTTCAGCCACTTGTTCCTTGTTTGCAATTCTGAAATGTATTCCTTATAGTAGCGGTTCCAAAAATGTGTTTTTAATGACTGAGTTCTCATGAAACGACTGAGATTGCTGATTCCTGTGTCTTGTACCTGGGGAGCAGGAGACATCATCAAAGTTCGTCCAATTAAAAAATGCGCTGGAGTTAATGGGACAAGGTCTGAGGGGTCCGATGAAAGAGGAGTGAGAGGCCTGGAATTTAATATTGCCTCGATTTCAACCAGAACTGAATTCATTTCTTCGTAATCGAGATGAGTCATCGACAACACTCTCCTCAAATGATGTTTGACCGATTTCACAGAGCTTTCAGCTAAACCGTTAAAATGAGGACTATAGGCTGGACTAAATTTGAAAATAATTTCCCTTTCCGCTGAATTTGAAATAATGTCATTACAGTTTTGTTTTAGAAATTTCGAAAGTTCATTGCATGCGCCTACAAAATTGGTGCCATTATCTGAAAATATGACAGCGGGCTTGCCCCTGCGGGCAATGAATCTATTTAGAGCTGAAAGAAAGCCCTGTGACGTTAAATCAGTGACAAGTTCGATATGTATAGCACGAACTGCCAAACAAACAAATATACATAAATATGCCCTTTTAAGTTTGCAACCTCTGCCTTTTCTGTCCGCTATAAGAACTGGTCCCGCGTAATCCACAGCTGTGTTATTAAATGGGTAGTCTGCATGCAGTCTTTGTTTTGGCAGGTTACCCATTATTGGTTGATATGTTTTACCTGAAAATCTACAACATTTCATGCAGTTACGAGTGGTTTTCCTTGCAAGGTTACGACCATTAATGATCCAAAACTTGTGTCGTAAAGTCGCTAATAACAGCTGTGGACCTGCGTGCAATAAAATAATATGATAGTGTTCTACTAGCGCTTTAGTTATTTTGTGTGATGCATGATGAATTGGGTGTTTTGTGTTGAAGTCATAATTAGAGTTAGATAATCGCCCTCCAACTCTCATTACTTCCCCATCATCTAGAAATGGATTCAAACACAAAAGTTTATCTTTCGAAGCCAGTGAACGACTATTTTTCAAAGAAAAATATTGTTTACAAAATGAATCTCGTTGTACAACTTTACAAAGTACCTGTGTAGCCAAATTAAGTTCCACTGTCGTTAGCGGACCCGTAAATTTATTATTTGGATATTTACAATTATGAATGAAACGTTTTAAATAAGCTGTAATTCGTCGTAATTTACTAAAATTTGAATACATATCAATAAATTTACTTTCATGAGGTTCAGTTGTTGATAAGTGACACTGGAACTTGACCTCAGGCAAATCATTGATGTGTATGTTTTGAGGTTGTATGGGCTTCTGTATTTCTGTTTGGTGTAAGAAGTGTGGACCTCCCCACCACAAATTTGAGTTTTTAAGTTGCAAAGCATTGAGACCTCTAGACCCAATGTCTGCAGGATTTAACCCTGTTGGAATATAGTTCCATGAAGAAGGTTCTGAATTTTTTGTTATTTCAACAATTCTGTTGTAAACGAACTGTTTTAATCTTTGTTTACTGCATGTTTTGATCCAACCCAGAACGATGGTTGAATCGCACCAATACAGCTGTGTATCAATAGTTACACGTAATGAATTCCTAGCCTTCTTGGCTAATTGTGTGCCCAACAAAGCTCCACAAAGCTCTAGTCTAGGCATTGTTAGTTTTTGCTTTAGTGGGGCCACCCTACTTTTGGCCAGTAATAAGTGAACAGTGACATTACCATTATATGTAATTGAGCGTATGTATAAGCAAGAAGAGTAAGCCTTTATTGAAGCATCACTGAAGATGTGAAGTTCTACCTTTATAAACTTATCGCTGAGCCCTTTGCGAGGTACTTGAATAGTATTCAACTCCGGTAAGTGTTGTATGAAAATTTTCCATTGAGATTGAATTTCAGGTGGTAATTGATCGTCCCATGAAATATTTTTTGCCCAAATAGTTTGTAGTATAAGTTTAGCTTGTAGCATACAAGGGTTAATTAAGCCTAGTGGGTCGAAAACTTGAGCAATGATAGACAAAATTGTACGTTTGTTTACTTGTGATCCTGGGGTATCTGTAGATGTTAATGAAAACAACAATATGTCCCTTCTACATGCCCATTGTAAACCTAACGTTTTGGTATATTCATGTTTACTTAAATTTACTAAATCCTTACTGTTGTTTTCATCAACAATGTGATTGAGTATGGATGGACTATTTGAATGCCACTTGCGTAAATGAAAATGAGCCCCCTCTAGCTCACGTATGACACCCTTGCATGTTTGAATCAGTGTTTGCTCATCGGAATGGCCGCTGACCAGATCGTCTGCGTAGAAGTCGGATAAAATTGTTTCACTCACATTTTTGTCCGTGGAATCACGACCAAGTTGCGCAAGACATCTGAATGCTAAATATGGGGCAGAAGCCGTTCCGTAAGTTACAGTATTTAACTTATATTGTTTGATTTCTTGAGTAGGATCCGATCGCCAAAAAATCTGCTGTAAGTTGCGTTGATCGTTATTAACTAAAATTTGTCTATACATTTTTTCTATATCTGCAGTCACAACAAACTTATGCTGACGAAACCGAATCAATATACTGATGAGATCATCTTGTATAGTAGGGCCTACATATTGAATGTCATTGAATGACTTGCCCGAGCTTGTTATAGCCGAGGCATCGAAGACTGCCCTAAGTTTAGTGGTCAGGCTATCCTCTCGCAAAACCCCATGGTGAGGTAAGAAATATGAAACTTCTGTGCTATCAACGTCTGTGTTTAGTGACATGTGACTTAAAGTTATGTATTCATTCATGAATTGTGTATAGTTGTATTTAAATATAGGGTTCCGTTTGAATTTGCGTTCTAGCGCATGAAACCTGATTAGGGCTTGTTCCCTTGAATCGCCTAAACATTGAGGAGATTCTTTAAGTGGTATGGTAACCACGAACCTACCATCTGGTTGACGTATAGTGGTTTTTGTGAAAATGGTTTCACACTCACTCTCAACCTCTGAAGGGGTTTGTTGAGTGGTGCCGACTGATTCAAGTTCAAAGAACTTATTTAGTTTTTCTTCTAGCTCAGTGCTATGAATGAAATTGCAATGGACTGTATACTTAGGTTTGAAATATGAATCTGGAACCTGACCAGAGATTATCCACCCTAGCTTTGTTTCAGCAAGGGTAGGCATGTTTTTACCAAGTGATATGCGATGTTCTGACAAAAGTTGCCAGAACAAGTCTGCTCCTAGCAACATCTGCACCTCCGACGGAATGTTGAATGTTGGATCCGCAAGGTGGATGTGCGAAGGAATTTTGAAATGATTAATAGAAATTTTATTTGAAGGTATTAAATGTGTAATTTTTGGTACAACGAAGCAATTCACTTCAGTTGTGTAGTCACTAATAGCGGACGAAATCGTTACGTCACATCTTTTAGTAACTTTTGAAAATTGATTATTTAACCCTTGAACGGATATTGAAGTAGAATAGCTTGGAATATTAAAATGTTTTTGCAAAGTTTCTGTGATGAAACTTGAGGTGCTGCCATTGTCTAGCAGTGCACGTATCTTGTGTAAGTGACCTTTGTTGTCAGTGATGTGAACTATAGCAGTGGATAGTAGTACCTGACCTTGATGCGTTGTAGAAAGTGTAATGTTGTTGTCTGATTGATTTAAGTTAGCATGTGTTTCAGACTGCCTTCGGTCTGGCATTGCAGGCAATACCACGCACTCGTTTTGTGAAGTAGAAGGTTTGAAATCTGTGTTTTGCATGTGATCTAAGTGTAACATACTATTGTGTCTACGTGAACATAATTTGCATGAACCATATTTGCAGCGCCTTTCATCATGTCCTCCTCGCAAACAATTTATACAAAGGTTTAATTGTTTTACCTTTTCAATGCGCTTTTCTATTGGTAAAGATTTGAATTTCATACAATTATAAATCAAATGATTATGTTTACACATAGGACATGAAAATCGCGCTGGCTTTGACGATGTTGTTTGGTTAACTACAAATATTCTAGGCCTCGTGTGTGTGATATCACTGTGCCTCCGTGTTGCCTGACGATGTGCTTCTTCCATCGTCTCCAGCAAGTCGGCCCGATTCTTTAGGAAATCATTAAAATCATTTAAAGTAGGAATGTCCTTGACTGAGTTGCGATGTGCCTCCCAATCACGGACTGTTGCTGGATCCAACTTACTAGAGACAATGTGCATTACTAAAATGTCCCAGTGTTCTGTTGGCACATTTAATGTCTTTAGAGACCTCAAATTTTTGCTGACCACGTCTATGGTATTGCGTAGGGCCTTTGCAGATTCTTTGGAAATTGGTTCAATATTGAATAATGCTTGTACATGATTATTTATTAAAATACGTTTGTTATTATAGCTATTACACAATAAATCCCAAGCAACATCATAGTTTTCTGAAGAAAAATCTAGTGACTGAATAATTAATGCCGCACTATCTTTTAACGAAGCACGTAAGTAATGAAATTTCTGTATATCGGGTATGCATGAATTTGTGTGAATGAGAGATTTGAATGTATCATGGAACTCTAACCAGTCCTGATAGCGACCAGTGAAAACAGGTAAATTAATTGTTGGTAACTTCATGTTTGGCCCACCTCCATGTGCAAGTACATTCGAACCTGCCACCGAAGCGAAGTCACTTCCCGCAGAGGCATTACCCGTTGCTGCATTCCTGCTTAACAACTCCTGTGCGGCGGCCACCGCACTGAAGTAGGAGCCCTCGAAGTTCTCGCGTTCGGTGAACTCGTCATCTGGAATTTCCGTTGTAGATTCTATCTGAGTTTGATTGGAATCAAAATCCTTGTACATTTCCTGAATTCTGTTCAAGCGAATATTTATTTCATGAATTTGTAAACTGCTTATACTTCCGCAAGCCAAGAATGGCTCAAGGTAAGCTTTAAAAATGGTAAGCTTCGATTTATGAGATGCTCTGAGTCTTTTTAATGCCTTAAGCGATTCCATTGCAAATTATAAATAACTCGAGTTTAGCAAAGAAAATTATTGAATTATCCAAGGAAATCAAATGCAAACCAACCAGCCAACAGTTGAATAAAAAATAAAATTGATTATGCAGAACAAAAAAGTGAAATAAGAAACAGTGAAAGCAAGTGAAACGATACTTAAATTTTAAAAAATGCGTGATCGATAATAAATAATCGAAGCAGGCAGTGCTAAGCGTGCAAATCTGCGAAGTCACTGTGCAGTGAGCCGCTTTCAGCTTCCATGCGCAGCTGTCATGCGCCTAGGCACACTCCGCCACACCCTTTTTGCGATGACTCACACTCGGCACCACGCGAGAACCTGCTAGAATGCACAAACAAATAGCAAAGTAGGTAGTTATACATAAACAAATTAAATTATTTGTGATGACTAGTTGAAATCGAGGCAACAAACCCAAAGACCTCTGAATGTGAGCAATAATCGAATATAATTTAAGTACCTATATATAATTTCTAGACGGAAAATTACGTAATAATTTTACGGAACTATGGAATAGACGAAATATTTTATTATTGAATTGTAGGTGATTGAAGTTCAAATGAAATAAACGTTATTAACAACCTGTACTGTAATATTGAAATGAAAATGTGGGTGAAATTACGATTAAATTGAATTGGATATTTTTAGATAACGAACAACTAAATTGTTTTGAAGGTTGAAATATTTTGAAAGTTGAACTTATATTGTTTCGAAAAAAGGTTTACAATAAAATGCGCTTTAAATTGGAACGGACTCACGATTACACACTGCAAACCCCCTTTCTAGGTATATTGAATATTGTTCTGGATTCTGGAACGTTCTTGAATTTGTGAACGCGTAGACTTGAAGCGCCGCGATGTCCCCGACTTGACCTCACCGCTGCGTAATTCGTTCGCCGCTTGATGTCGTGTAGCCGATTAGCCGCTTCAAACTTCGCATCCGGCTCGAAAACTTCATGTGCCAGTTCAAGGCAAGGGACACGCGACAACATATAAATAAGACGCTTGAACTTAACGTGATGTATATATTAATTACAATGTACAGATTGTGGTACAAATTAAACGTGAGTACGCGGCTGCTCGCTCAACTGATCGCGTCGCTGGTCGGCTGGTGAGTGCGGGCGGCGGGTCGGCGACGTGCAGCCCCCCCTCCGCCGCCGCTCACACTGTCCGCTTGTGCTTGCGTCAACAAACGTCGTACATCAAAAGAGTTTTCACATATCTTTCTATCTCGTTGAGCGTACCATGAGTTAAACAGTTAGTCATAATATGTATGGCAACCACGCACTATCCGTGTAAGTCGTGTCAGCACATGACCGACTGACTTCACGTAGTGTTTTGACTACTAGTTTAAAAAAAAATGTTATGTTCGGTTGTGTATTATTGTACTGTGACTGTTCCCTAATCACGCACATTAGTAAAAGTCCAGAAAGTCGGTCAACAAAAAACGGACACACTCTTAGAGCAAATGCTTCGTCCATTTTCATTCTTGGTCCTAGTTTATTTCAGTCAAATGTATTGGTTAAATCAGTAATATATTTAGCCCGCAGTGTGTGTGCTATCATTAGTTCCCAAAACTGACAACTAGTCTATTTTTCCTTAGATCTCGAATAAGAAGCAAAAGAACATTTCTTAGAGTAATATGCGGTACCTTTTGCTCTTTTTCTGTATATATCTTTCTTTTCATTTGTTGTTGTGTGTGCAATAAATTCTTAAATAAATAAAAAGTAATGGGTAAAAACTAAAGTTTTGATATACGGTCGATAAAGTATAGCACTCGCGATAAATGGATTATATCTATAACAATCGCAATCATTGCAAGTCATTTTGACATCATTACCCTAAATCGCTATTCTTACGTTATTACGGGTCTTAAAGACCAAGATACCAAAAATCTGATGCTTTTAAAAATGTTTTTATAGTTATATATATATAAGATTACTGAGGATTACTGATTACGCGTTTTGCATCGCGCCAGGCGTCATGTGAAAGAGTTCAAGCATGTATGAAAGCGTTCACGTAGAAATGTTAGTTTGATTTGTAACGCTGCACGTATAATATTTTACACGGCGAGCATTGTTGCACGTGGGCACATTATTTTAGAATTGTGCGATATCAGAAATAAACTAACAAATGACTACCGTGGCCAAAGCGGCGAGTACTGTCATCCACCACACACTGCACTATCTACAATAAGTCCTAGCGTACTCATAAACAAGACCACATATCACGATAACATGTTTGTATTTGTGTCTGTGCGCGGGGATCAACGCGGCTTCCGCCGCAAGTATCGCCGTGAATCATGCGTCGACTCTTCATCAACGGAGAATCGCGTAAAGCGCCGCGTGATGCGACGTTAAACGCGAGGCGCATTGCACCGTATCCGTATCGTAACTACTGAAGTCGGCTAAATATGTATATTTCTTCAGTAAAATGTAAATTAAAAAAAAAAAAGTTTATAAAAGTATTGCATAGTCGTTAATTGGTTAATAGGGAACGAAGAGAATATTTTGTCTCGGGTAATTTTTGTAACATGCAAGTCTAAAGGGTTAAATGATTAAGCGATTATCAGGAAGCGTAGTATAAATAGTTGTAAAAGACATTTGTACGAAAATAGTTTACGCGGTCTCGCCTACAACAATTCAAAAAAATGAGGTTTACCAAAAATTTAATTTTATTTTTTATATTTTACTTTGTTTATTGCAATGAAGCAGCGCGTATATTGGCTTATTTTCCCACGCCATCAATAAGCCATCAAGTAGCGTTCAGACCTCTGATGCAGGAGCTCGCCAGGCGTGGCCACGAGTTGGCGATTATCACAGCAGATCCGATGTTTCTGAAAGGTCAAGCTGCAATAAATATCACAGAAATTGATGTGCACGACTTATCATATGGCATTTGGAAAGATTTTTTAGAAAAACACGGAAGCGAATTAAGTTCTAAATCAATGCAAAAAGTTTTTTATATGTTAACAGAAATGATCTACAAACAGATGCAAACTGAAGAGGTACAAGCGCTTTTAAAGAAGAAAGAAAAATACGATTTGTTGTTCATAGAAGCATACCATTATGCCGCATTAGAAATGACTCAGATTGTTGAAGCACCGACAATACAAATCAGTTCATTTGGCGCTATTTATCCTAATTATGAAGTATTGGGTGCACCAGAACATTTCCTTCTTTATCCTGTGCTTTTTAGAACAAAATTATATAATCTGACATTATGGGACAAAATACAAGAATTCTATGATGAGATGATATTGAAATATCGTTTACAGAAATTAATTGAAAATCACGACGGAGTATTAAAAAAAAGGTGGGGTCCAAATGCACCGACAATTAAGGAATTGTCAAATAATGTGGATATGCTGTTTTTAAATATACATCCATTGTGGGAAGGTAACAGACCCGTGCCTCCTGGTGTTATCCATTTGAATGCACTTCACATGAAACCCGAGCAGGACTTACCAAAGGTAACAAACAATGTACTGTAATGTAACAACGTACCCAAAGAGAGAATTCGAGGAGAAAGAACTGACACTGCGAGTTAACAAAATGTGTATGTTAGTAATGAAATGAAAATAAGAACGGGTCATAAAGCGAATTGTTGCGTATTAAATTTCAAAAATAACGATCACATTTTTCCAAATTTCTACCATTTATTGCATCTAATCTACGTTTGAAATGCGATGTCGTCTGTAATTAGTTTAATAAACAATGAGTTCATTTTTTACCTTAAATAGAAAAGCAATACTTTAGTAACCACGTAAAACATAAACATGAACGATCCTTCTATCGATAATTTATCCAAAAAAAGAAATAGAAGCAAAGTTAGGAAAGTTTACTTTTTAACATCGAATCAATAACACCATTCAGTTTCGGCCTGCGATGTATCTTAAAGTTTTTATTCTTTATTATTTCTTTTAAAACGAGCACAAATTAGCATTAATTATTAATTTTCAATAAAAATATTACAATAAAATAAATCATGCGAAATTTAAGTTAATTAGAGTATGTTGTAATCTTCTTGCATTTTAGGATCTTAAGTCCTACTTAGACTCATCAGTTCACGGCGTCATATACATGAGCTTGGGTACAAATGTGAAGCCTTCGTTTTTACGTCCCGGAACTATAGAAATGTTTATGAAAGTATTTTCTAGACTTCCATACAATGTGCTCTTGAAATGGGACGCGGATTTGCACAACATTCCGGAGAATGTTAAGGTTTCGAAATGGTTTCCACAATCAGATTTGTTAAGTGAGTATCACAAGAAAAAAGTTTTTGTAATTTTTATTGATTCATTGGCTGCAGCGTATTATTTTTAATACATTTTGCATTTTGCATTTGCTTAAACACGAATTAAATTAATATTTGTATCTACATTTCTAAAATGTTTCCTATTTACAGAACATCCAAAAGTCAAACTATTCATTACACAAGCTGGCTTACAATCAACAGATGAAGCTATTCTAGCTGGTGTACCTCTGATAGCATTTCCTATGATGGGAGATCAGTGGTACAATGCTGAGAAATATGTTTATTATAAAATAGGTATGAAATTAGATATGGAAAGTATCACCGAAGAAGTATTAGATAATTCTATTAGGACTGTCATCAATAATGAAAGGTCAGTTTTTCTCAAAGTAAGCAAAAAATTATAAATTGTTTTAAATTAACCCCTAAGGAGGTGAAAGTATATAAGGATTGCGACGCTTGGCGCTGCGTCCTCTCTGACTACCCCATTAGGGATACAGCGTGAAGATATGTATGTATGTGTATATATAAATATATATATATAATATAATATAATATATGAATAATATATATATATAATATAATATATATATATATATATATAAAGATTAACGATGAAGTGAGAATGGTATCATGTTTAGTTGCAAAACCTAGGAATTGAGCCATAAGATGTTTGATCAGGTGAAGGAAGGTCATTCCACAAGATCAATGTTGCTTGCATATGAGAAAATATACGAACGACCGACATTTGCAATAAATATCGAGCGTATGCGTATTGTTATCATTAATAGCTTGGAGTCGCGTACGCATAGACTCGCTTAAGCGAGTACAAATGTTGGTTTCTCGCAAATTTTTACATATGTCTCCATAACGTTGCACGAGATTCTCCGTTCTCCTTTCATTACGGTGATCCCATCTTCCATCAACCCCATAAATTTTCTATGGGGTTAATATCAGGCGATTTAGCTGGCCATAGAATCACCGTAATGTTGGGGTGCTGGAGGAACCAGGCATTGTTTATCCTTGCAGTGTGTGTTCTAGTGTTATTGTTCACGTAGAACACTCTGGGCATTTCTTGCTGCAGATATACAACTCGCAAAGTTAGCAGCATACTCTGCTCCATCATGTTGAAATAATTGGTAGTATTCGCTCTAGGAGGTAACTCAACGAGTTCTCCCACTCTATCAAAAGTCATCCAGCCTCACAAGTTACACGAGATATGGCCCGACTCTTTATTACGTATAACGTTTTTTTTCTTTGCAGCGTGTATGGTTATACCGCCATAGATTCAGTCTACCGTGATCACTCGATTTAAACGTTTTTTCATCTGAAAAAATTGTAAACGACCAATCAAAATTCGAATATCGCCGTGTAAAATTAACACCGGCAACTTTATAAGCTTCGGTTAGATCTACTTTGTAAGCAGGATATTTGTGGTGTAAATTCATTGAATGTTAATTTCCTATAGTTTTCGTTTGCACATCAAAACGCTTCGCAAAATAGCTAGTTGGCAAAGTCGCAAAGTAGCTACCCATCTATTTAGTAAGTTCGTAACATTTCCAAGCGTTGTTCATTTGATAATTCCACAATGCCACGATTTCTTTGACAATGGTTTAGCACGTCGCCTTCTTCAGCATACCTTATATACCCATAAACTTGCTATATTTCGTTAAAAAAATAAAGTAAATAGTTTAAAAAAAAATATGAAGCTGAACAATGCGTTGACAGATTAATGACATTATTATGAGCCTACTGATATGACTAATTCTCTTGATATGGCACTAATACTTCGCCCTTGTTGATGCACTGTAATAATTCTGTAACGGTCCTCAGTAGAAATTGCAGGAGGCATTTTCCAAAAGAAATAAATAAATCATTTTACTTAAATTTTTACAAAGACATATGGTTGACATGTCGTACTTTTTGTGTCGCGGTTTCTTTTAAAGAGAATATAATATGCTAAGGCGGTGTCCTGGGTTCCTCTACCTCTACTTAATTAATTTTTAAATTTGCAGTAAAAATTCTTTCCAATTTTATTATTGAATTTTAAGTTCTTGATGAGTAAAAGTCGAATGTGTGTCGGTAGGTCGGTGGAAACGATTTATAAGTGTATGGTTCCGTGTATTGAGATTTTGAGTATTTTTGAGTGAAAAACTTTGAATAACTTATTTTTAACTTCGGTTTATTATTAAGTAACGACCGCCCGCGTCTTCATCCGCATGAACTCGAATTTCCCGTAGGAATCACTTACTTTCTCACGGTGAAAGGATGTGAAAGAAGGACAAAGAGACGTTCGAATTTATAATATATACATAGTTAGAATTAGTTTTGATCTAGTTCGTAAAAACAATAATTCGAATTGACTATTAATATTTTTTGAGTAGTTGAACAATGACTTCTTGTTGCTTACGTGAGTCATTGCAACTATAAATCCCAACCGGATTGGACTTCTTTCTTCCTATTGCCAGATTAGTAGGATACACTCAGTTTAACAATGTTTATTAAAAGTTTAAACAATTAATTGTGACGCTGTATTAGTTTTATTTATTATCGAATTATAAATCGATACTAAATGACATAATCAGTCATAAAACAATCGCACTCGTTAACAACTCAATTTCTTGTCATTTGTATTTGTTTGGAATATCTTAGTTGGCTATCGGTATCCCTACTATCTAGTAAATTTTTCTTAGTATTTGTCTAATCCATCCAATTAACTTAAAAGAATTTACACAAATTATGAAAATTGACTTAAAAATTTTTATTCTTGACTAATAACTAAATCATAGGCGTTCCAAGTTTGACTACGCATCCATAAATTGCAATTAAATAATTTTATTTACTGCTTTTTGGCACATGTCCCTCTTTGATTCTCTTCATTCGTGTTAGTTCGGAATAGAAATATTACCGATTGGTAACCCGTACGTTTATCGTTCAATTTTGAATTTAGAAATGACAAAGACGCCAATAGAAACTTTAATTTGCTAACTTTGTCTAGTCGATAAAACAGTCTATTACACGGCAAATTCAAAGGTTTTTTAAACTGCTAAACATTTACTTTCGCGATAGTATATTAAATAACCAACATACAAAACTACATAATATTATAGATCCTTGCCTTTAAAATTTTTAAAATACTGGCATTTTCAAATTTTTGCAGTATCAAAAAAAGAAAAGCTTTAATTATCAATAATTATGCATAATTAACAAAAAATTATAAACCCATATCTTTCGAACTGCAGATATCGTCTTAACATAGTTACGCTGCGGACATGGATGTACGATCAACCGCAAACGTCACTCGAACGCGCGGTTTGGTGGACGGAGTATGTGATACGTCACCGTGGAGCAAAGCACTACCGTGCCCCAGCTGCTAATATAACATGGACTGAGTTCCTCATGTTGGACGTCGTCTTCACTTTACTTTTCGGTTTAGTATTTATTGTGTTTTTGGCAACTGTAGCATTGATTTATACCTTTGGAAGAATATTCAGGAATGTTTTTATTGAAACTAAAATTAAAAAAGCCTGATCTGTCTCATTTAGTGTAAATAGTATTATTATTATTGTATAAATAAGTAAATAAATATTAACGAAGTCTGCAGTAAAATATGTGGAACATATAAGAAGTTTATTTAAGAAGTAGGTCAATTGTGTATAGGCCAAAAAAAGGAATTTGTGAATTTCTAAATAAAGGCTTTTTTTAATCTCATGTAATTTTCAGCACGTAACCACAACCCAAACAAGCGTTTTAAATTTTTTTTTCTATCTGTTTGTTTGTCCGGGCTAGTGTTCGAAACGGCTGAATTAATTTCAGTGAGATTTTCTCCGGAAGATAGAGGATTTTCCAAAAAATAACTTAGATTGCATTTTATTCGAGAAGTGATTAGGGTTCCTGCGTAAGTAGAAAAACTCCAGAACTTAGAGGCAAATCGCCTATACTACATACTACGTATAAATAAAATTGGTGTCTATCTGTGATTTTGAAATAAAGGCTTTTCATAAACTTGTGATTTTCTGCACGTAACCATGATCCAAATAAACGTTTTAAAAATTTTTGTTTGTCGGTCTGTCTCTTTGTTTGTTCGGGCTAATCTTGGAAACGGCTGAATTAATTTCAGCAAGATTTTCACTGGAAGATAGAGGATTTTCCAAAGAATAATCTAGACTACTTTTTATCCAGGAAGTGTTTAGAGTTCCTGTGTAAATTGAAAAACTCTACAACTTAAAGGTAATATAAATATGTATGTATACAAAAATCTACAAGTATAAAAAATTGTTTCCACGGTTGAGTCTCTTTAAGTAAGACTCACAATAAAGTACGTTCCTCTCTCTCTCTCTCTCTTAAGCTGAGTGGCGCCCGTAAATTGGGTTTAACATAAATATTTTTATAATATAATAACTGAAATAGACACAGCACAGACATCAACCCACAGTATTTTACCTCATTATTAGCAGCAAAATCGTGTCTGTAGAGATGATAGTTTTGAAAGAGTAATTGTTCGCGCCGCTACTTAAAAATAAATAAATATTACTTATAACATATTCAATTTAAAATTCCGGCTCGAGGGTGATATCTCTGTTCACTCCTTTTTCCAAATATCGCTATCCTTTTTTCTCCACTCACGCACCGCTCTGCGCGTAAGCAAGAAAGAAGATAAACTGTTGTCATTCTTACTTCGAGCGTTCGCCGACGCAATTCGGTACTCATCTCGACATCATAAAATTCAACCGTGCGCATGGGACGTCATCTTATACTAATTAAATACTTAATTAATTAAACCAAACGAATTAAAACTGTAATTCAATAAAACTATAATATAAAAAAGCCCTAGTGAAAGTGAAAACCCAATAATCGTAGCTGTGAAGTATCTGTGAAACTATGTGTTGAGGAGCGACAAGTGGTTATACCGACAGGACAATACTGGACCCGGACAAGGGAGGCTCTGCTGCTGCTGGTGCTCGGTGAGTCCGCCTCTGTTTTCCCTTCTCTTTTATCATTTCCATCGACAGAGATACTCCTTACAGATACGAGATACACCCGCGTATACAGTCCACTTATCATTATTGAACCAGCGCAGGTGGGTCTTTCTGACAACACCAGTAATTGAATTAGATATTTTAGGCTTTTCTGATTACAAAATAAATGTTTATAGAAATGTGTGTTTGTATGTTTATTTTTTTTAATTAAGAAACCGCTAATTAATTTAAATGCAAATTTCACATTTTTAAAGACAAGACTCGCAGTTACTTAATAATTTGCATATTATTAAGCTGTATTTATCACATGGGTGCAGAGCGACTAAAATGTAAATACATAAAATCTATAATAATAGGACATTGTATTCAATGTAAGTGTAGCAAAAGACAGAGTCCTTTCGTCGAAAAAGGGATGAAGTTCAGTTGCATAATAGGGCGGTGCAATTTACAAATTAAAAAAAGATTGCACTTTTGATACTTGTACAGAAGTTGTACCAGCAAATACAATCGAAGTTTTTTTCACAAATAAGCTCGATGATGAGTGGTCGCTCTCAGCTCTACATCTGCGTCCTTGACAACAACGTAACTATGCAATGTAGTGTATATAATCCCTACAATAGGATTTGCTGTAGCGATATTTTCATTGTAAATTCACGCTGATGAAGTCGCGAGTTACAGCTAGTGTAAAATAATTTAGACATTTTAGACAGTTTAGACCAGAAGCCGACATTAGTGTTGATATTATTCATTTCACAAACAAACGCTTTCGATTATATTAGAAATTCCCACTACAGATCCTACTACAATTATAACCCTATATATCTCTATTCTTTTTATTATAAAAATTCTCAATGAACTGAAAAAGCTAGTCGAACTAAAGTGGTTCTTAGCTACGTGTGATGAAGACTAGGTCAGAGGATCCGAATATTATCAGCAATTTTTTTTTTGATGAAGGGATCTCAATCGTAAAATGTAACACTGTAAAAATTTACTTTTCCACTCGTCTGATTGAGTTCAAAATAGGTACACTGCAATAACGGACGCTGCGATAATGTGGTAACCTTGATTTGTTGCTGCAGGTTTGCTACATACACTCAGTATCGGCGCCACAACAATGTGCAGTAGGTGCGTTGTGTTTGGGGGTCATTCAACATGACATAAAAATTAAAACTATTATTACTTGAAAACTTCCGACACATGAAAACCAATTAAAAAAAGAATGTCCTTTTTAATATCATATTAATAAGGCGTCGAGGGCCCGCTAAATAAATAAAATAAAACTCAACACAGAGCAGGTAGTTGGTATCGTTGTTTTGTTATGATGGTAGGTATCTATAACCTACCTACTATCTATTCTGCCCTCGACAACTCTAAATAAAAAAAAAGAAATTTATTAAATATTAGCGACCTTCCCTGGCTTCGTACGGATAGAATTTAAAATAAAATATAAAATAGCCCATGTTACTGACTGATAATGTAGATTGCGATTGGTGAAAGAGGAGGAAGCCGAAGATTCGAAGTCCGCGGACTGCAGCAGTAGTCCTTACGCTTCTGCCTGAGGCTGAGAGTAGAGGGGCGACATATGCCTCCGTTCTTACGGAGGCAAAAAATAAAATAGACCTCAGCCAGATAGGAATCAAGGAGATGAGGTATAGGAAGGCGGCGACCGGGGCTGGTGTCTTAGAAATACCGGGCGCTACTAGCAGTGAAATGGCTGACTCCCTCGCGACCAGGCTGCGGGAGAGTTTGAACCCTGAGATTCGTCCGAGTCTCCAGGCCCACGAAGTGCGCAGAACTGCGCGTGTCGGGTCTGGATGACTCGGCGACGGTTGCTGATGTTGCCGCAGCCGTCGCAAAAGCCGGAGGTTGTGCCGTGGAAGCACTTAAGGTGGGAGAGATCCGCCGCGCCCCTTCGGGGCTCGGAGCAGCATGGGTCCGCTGCCCAGTGGGGGCAGCGAAGAAGGTGGCGGGTGCCCGACTGCTGGTCGGATGGGTCTCGGCAGGGGTACAGCTCCTTGAGCCGAGGCCCCTGAGGTGCTACAAATGCCTCAGGGTTTGGCACGTGCGGGTCTCCTGCACGTCAGAGGTGGACCGCAGCGGACAGTGCTACCGCTGCGGCCAAGAGGGTCACAAGGCCGGCGGGTGCAATGCGGCGCCCAACTGCACGTTGTGCGCCGCGAGCGGTCTGCCTGCCGGTCATTTAACGGGGGGGAAAGCCTGTGCGGGGGCCAAGCCCAAAAAGGGCGAAAGGGTGGCTTCTGCCGCCGCCCGTGTGGCTCCTGCCAGGCTGGGAGTAGAGGGGATGGCCACGGACTAGTGACCCCCCAGGTGACCAACGCTCTGGCGTGCACTACCTCCGCCGCCGATTGTAGCGGCGGAGGCCCACTGAGGCTTGGGGTGGCATTCGGGGGAGTGCCACCCCTTAGATAGCCTCGAGATGGCGCGCGCGGTGTTCCCGCGCGCCTCTCAAGCACTTAGGGTGGGAGTTCTGCCCTCCCACCCAAAACGAGACGAGGCTGGCGGTTTAGCGCCAGCCGTTGCCCGCCGGGGCCGCGGAGGAATGATAACGCACTCCCGTTGCCCCGGTACCAAGGCTCTCGAGGAACACCGTCAGGTTTTAGTGGGTAGCCCGGCATTGCACCTCACAGCCGTGGAGTCCCACATATCCCCCTGCCATCCCCCATGGCAGGACGGAATGCATAAAGCATTTCCTGACGCAAAAAAAAAAAAAGATTGTGATTGGTGAAAGAATTTTTGAAATCGGTAGAGTAGTTTTTGAGTTTATCCATTACATACAAACAAACAAAGTTTACTTCTTCATAATATTAGTCTAGATTTATTTTCTAAATAAAATTATATACTTACGGTACTTGGATAAACACTCCAATAATAATTTAATTAGTTAATTTATATCGGCTATACAGCCACCACCTGAAACACCTCAGACTTTCCATTGCTATTATTTATTACTAGGTATTCATTACGAAAAAAAAACATTCAACTCCAGCAGAATGTACCAAATTTCAGCCTGAGATATCCGGTAAACGCATATCCTGAACTGACATTAACCAAAAAGAGGTCTGCTCTGAAAATGGAATAGCGAAAGATGCAAATGTTACTATGACAATAAAACAGCAGATTTAGAACGATCTCTAGACAACTACTGAAAAATGATCGGATGAGATGTCCAAATTTGCTAGAACATTATTTTTTACTCGGTCAGTGAAGGTGGTGCAGAAGGTAACCAACGATTTAGTCAGCGACAAACGATAATCGTCAATTACTCATATTATTAATACTATTTTCACCCATCCAACCATGAAAGTGAAAAAATAATCTGAATAATTTGTTATTATAGAATTTCATTGTAATATATAATTTAAAATAAAATTTGGTTTGTTTTAATAAGTTTGATTTGTTATAACGATCATTATACTTTAGTCAATACATCAAATTAATTATCTCGTTTATAAATGCAACGTTGGCAAATGTAAAATAAATAATTATTAACCGGTAATGATTAATATGTCAAAATCAAATTCGATTAATGTATTTAATCTAAATTTAAAAAGCAAATAATTTATTAAAATTGTTATATTTTATGTTAGTTTATAACGTAAACCGTTATGGCCAAAATACTTGATTCCAAAATGTTACTGAACGTTTCCCACAATCACTGTCTCTTTGACAGATGACATTTATAACCTCTACCGTGTAATTGTCTATTGTTGAATGTGAACCAATATGTTGGAATATGTTTCGTATGTAAGTGAATTGTAGTAAAATTTGTGTGCAGTAAAAAAATCGTGCTACAAATTTTGTATTTGTGACAATGTGAAGAATGTGTTAATAACAAACGAAAGCGATCGAGTGTTTGCGTCGCGTGCGATTCCTACTGACGCAACAATAATAATCACCCTAAATATTGCTGTTGTGTGTATGCTACGGCAATATTTAGGCACCACTCTTGTCGAGTCGAGGCGAGCGCGAGTGTGGTAGCTGCGCTCGTGTGCACTCGTGTCCGCTCGCCTGGGCACGTGTCGAGTCGCCGCCGCTCCGCTCCGTGTCGGTATTTGGTGCACGAGTTAAAGGACGCGAGGGGCCAACACGAGCGCGCCTACTATACTCTCGTGATTGTCAGTGTGAATTTTTATTTCAAGCTGCATGCAAAATCAAACATGGATAATAATTCTGCCAATGCGTAGATACGATGCTTACGTCCTTAATTAAATAATAAAATAAAAAACTGCGAAGTGATCAAGGAGAGCTGGCTACGAAATAATTTGTATGAAATAATCTTTTTATTACATTTTTCAAAAAGTAGACTTTTCCATGTGTGTTTAGCGTGCGGAAAGTTATTCTTTTCCCCACTAGTGCTTTTTGTTTTCCTCCTGCATATAACATCCAAATGCATGAAGGAGATTTTTAAACAAAAAGTTTCCTGTACTAAATTTTTGTATGAAATGAATAGTCATTTCATTTTCAACCGACTTCCAAAAAAGGAGGAGGTTCTCAATTCGGTTGTATGTTTTTTTTTTAATGTTTGTTACCTCATAACTCCGTCATTTATGAACCGATTTAGAAAATTCTTTTTTTGTTCGAAAGGATACACTTCCAGATTGGTCCCATTGAAATTTCACTGGTATTGAAGCTTTGGTTTCGAAGATACACCAAATAATGCGACCTGGTTATTTATATTGACGATTCTCTTGTATGTCATTTGTTAACTATCGTTGTCCCCACATGGTATAATGGTAGTATGGTATAATGATAAAGTAGGGAGAAGATATAAATTGGCTGTGATGTAATAAATTCAGTCAGTAGAGTCAGTCTTGTGGCGGACAGAGAATACGACTGGTGGCTGTCGTCTTGTCAGAATACTGCTAGGTTGTAATTATGATGCGACTTTTACACTGATCTTTTATAACTGATTGATATTGATATGATATTAGGTATATTGATGATATTGATAATGACCATAATGGGCAATAATATCCCATGTTCGATCTGTTCGCATCCTTTATTGTGAAAGCTCATGGTTTGTGCTCCTCAATAAAATGGAAGTTAGCACATTGTGCTCCAGAATTAGAAAATAAACTAATTGTAGACCTGCCCTAGATATTTATTATGGCCAAGGTCACTCAAAAAGGAGAAATAAAAAAACTTTTATAAAAAAATTAAACCGACTTCAAAAAAGAACACTGAAAAGTATGAAATAACTATCCCTTACGGATCGAAACTTAAGTACAAAAATAACTTTATAAATACGATACAAATACCCATATAATTAAATTTGACAGTTATTGAAGTCGGTGCCAAATCAATGTTCGACAACGGAAAGTCTATTAGTTTAGTAGGCTTGGCACCGACTTCAGTAACTGTCAAATTTAATTATATGGGTATTTGTATCGTATTTATAAAGTTATTTTTGTACTTAAGTTTTCACATTAATGGTATTTACTGTAAAATAGTTTATAGCGTAAATACTATTAATACATGAATTAAATTTATAATATTTTTTTATTTTATATACGTATAATGTAAATAAATAATGCAATTAAAATTATTTTGAATTTAGATAAATTATTATCATTGAATTGGCTGAATGCATAGAAACCGTCGCTCTGCCATGTCCTATAAAAAAAAGATACTCCTGCGAAATTACATTTCTGTGTATTAAAGAACGTCGTTCGATGCACGTGCGGAATTGTCATTTCCATTCGTCCCTATTGTTGACCCGCGCCTTCGGCTTGGGTCAACAAACCGGCACTCGTGAAGAAATGACATACTTTCCACACTTGTATCGTAATGTACTATTATGATTAATCAAAACTCAAGTGAAAACGTGATTTCACAAAAAGTACGATGCAAGTGTCTGTAACTACATATAATTTTTGAGAGGTACTGAAGTCGATACCAAGCCTACCAAATTAGTACCTAGACCATCTGTTGTTGTTTATTGGTTTAGAACAGATTTCAATAACTGTCGACTTACTGTATGGCTATGGGACTGTATGGGTTTACGTTAGTAATTGATTAATCTGTGATATGGATATTACAATTGTACTATAATTATGAAGTACTTTTAGTACTTGAGTTTTGATTAGTATTGGATAGGCGTTTATTGTATAATTTTGTAGTGTTTTTATTTTGAAGTCGGTTTAATTTTTTTTCTTACACAGATATTTATTTTACTCTTTTAAGTGGGCTTTTCCTAAAAATATATTTAGAGTAGGTCTACTACCTCATTTTAGAAAGAAAAATTACATAAAAAGATTATCAGATTTTAAGAAAATTTCTATTGGGTGACCCTGGACATACTTCTTTTTAAATAGAAAAATAATCATCAAAATTGGTGTACAAACGGCGTACAAATCGGGGAACATATAAAAAGAACATGAACTTTGAATATAGAGCCTCCACTATTTTCTCTTTTTCCAGAATTTACGTATTTTTTTAACGTAATCATGCGAACTTAATTATAATGTAATAGGTGAGAACGCACAAAGCTGTTAGCATAATTCATCGACCATCATATGCGAAGTCTAGGTAACGACTAAGTAAAGCGAGTGTGAACGGTCGACGCTCGTTAGCGTTTGCCTCCGCAACGCTCACTCGAGCGCCTCGCCGAGTGAAGGCACCATACAACCGCGCACACATACAAACCGCGTACGCTAGCTTTCTATGAAGACATCTTACTGTTATGTGTGTAATGTGGTAGAGCTCTCCACTAAAATTTGTAGAATGTTTTAGATTTTACTCGGTGTCATACATAAAAAAGATTGTGTGCCTTTAGACTAAAGGTTTAAAACGATAAAATAAACCGGTCAAGTGTTGTACAGTTAGTTGTTATCAATCGCAAATTACGTCTCATAGCAAAATATTTCTTAGGTAAACCGATATAAATACCATTTACAATGTCATAATCCTAATACTGTTCCTTCTGACATTAGCACAAACTAACGTGCTACACAATTTTCAAAATCAGGATATAAACAGCTTTCATTTGATACCTTGCTCATGCTTACGATTTAAAAAAAGATTCTACTTTTTAATTAAACACCCCAATTAACTTCTAATTCTGAAAAGTATTACATACCTAATAATTTAATTTGCAGTCGGAGGTTACACTAGCCACCTAAGTACATATATCTCCTGTAGTGTCCCCGCAAAGACGAGCCAACCAAACCAAAAGCGAAGCACTACCTCCCTTTCTGGCAGCTTTTCGTCGTATTTTCGAACCGTCATTGTTTCGGTCGGGATAGTGATAGAAAGCTGAAATTTTGAGTATAAGATCTTTAGCAGACTTTTATCAAACACACCAGGTATCAATTATCTAGATTTTATACGATATACAGAAGCACTACATAGGTTTTGACTTAATCGCGAGTGTCAAAATATGAGGCAAGGCATAAATGGCCGTATTTTTTGATCGCGTTAACTTAGAAACTTGATTCATTTACAGCTCCAAGGGATTGCAGATATAAGTATTTGATATTAATTTCAATTTGATACTTTCACACGTTCATGACAGACAGACGGACAAACAGGCGGACAACGAAGTGATCCTATAATGGTTCGTTTCTTCCTTTTGAGGTATCGAACCCTAAAAATCGCATGTTAGGCCGCCAAAATACAGAATAAGTCGTACTCGCGCTTTTCTCAAAATGCACAGTTGAATGACCAATTGACTGGAGTATATCCGATTATTATCCATTTACTTTATTAGATTTAATTTTGCTTGTCGTAAGTTGATTCATTTGTTATAAAAAATTGTTCTAATTGAGGTTATTGAAGACATAAACAATCATTACATTTTATCTTACTTGTAATGAAAGCAGTTTAAAATTTGAATGATTTTGAATGCTTGTTTACATTCATTCGGAAATCTATACATAGATTCAGTCGCATTCAATTAAAATAATAAAATGACAATTACTAGCAGTTTCCAATGTGAAGACATTAATCGCAATGACAGCGAAGTTATCAATGTAATCATGATGACTTGTAATTTTAGTTAAGTATGATAAGTTTATAGAGGCGGTTACCTAATGTTGTTATGAAATTTAATAAAAAACTTCAACATTGAACTGTCTTCAAACAAAAAACAACTGACAAACCTTCAAAGTCACCTTGACAAACGTCAAGGTGACTCCATAAGGGCCTATTCAGATTAGGCGAAAATAGTTTTAACTGACATCACCGTAATCCAAACATTCAAATGCAGTTGCAAATAGTATGCAAATATCTGCTCTAACGGTTAGTAGCGTGTGCTCGCATATTTACCGCGCTACGCAACAGTCGGATATTTACCTCGCTAAGCAGTCGCACGAGTACTTGACCGCCACTGCTGCGCGTACAAGAAACGCGCAGCAGTGGCGACACCCCGGCGGCCTATAATTTTTTGTTAATTTTTTTCATCTAATTTTATTGTTGTGTTTTTGCGTTTTGTGTTTTTTCATATTTGCTTGCACTTAATTTGGTAATGGAACAATAATAACTATATCACAGTTCACACAGTTCAGTTTTTTTGCTCGAAACATTCAACGGTATGCTGACAAAGTGGCAACAACGAGAGGCAACGCTCATTTGCTCAAGCATACACGTTCGCTTTTCCGTACAGTGTTTTCCACGGCCAAGCTATGCGCAAGCAGTTTTTCATATAGTCTGAATTGACCTGTGAAATATTTGTATTTAATCTGTCTTGTAATATTTCCGTTTCAGTTCATTTTATCTCTCATTCCCTCTCTCTCTCTCGAAGTTGTCTTAGAAACGTGGCTGTCGTCTGTCGCTATAATAAATTAAAGTCACCAATTACTAACGGCATATTTTATTTAAAGTTTGCATCACAACACGTCAAGTATGGGGTTCGAACCTACACTCCCTTAGGTGAGACTGTAAGAGACTGGTCGAGGCTTCGGGAGACCGCCGGGCTGGCAGCTTCGTCCGCCAACGAATCAGTTTGGCTATTCAAAGAGGCAATGCTGCCAGTCTGCTGGGTACCTTAAGCAATGACAGCTTTCTAAGCGGCAACTTAGGTGAGTAATTACAATTTGTCTATTTTGAAGATCTGTAGACAGTTTTCATCTTATTTCGTTTAACCACGCTGTTCGTTATACAAAGAAGACGACCTGTACAAGTATTTTATACTTGTACTTGATATAATTACATATTTATTAAAATCATTTCATAGTAGCTGTACCCGCGAGTTCTTCAATTCTTTTTGGATTTCAAAGAAAAGATCACTATACTCAGTTGTATTTTAGATGTTTTATCAAAAACGAATATATTAATAGAGTTGAGTACGACTGGACACCATCGAACGCCGACATTCTGCATTTAATATATTTTTTTGTCTTATATTACGCGTTTTTCGGAAATAATATCCTATTAATAGAGAATTGAAATCTTAACATTTTAAATGCTCTATTTGTGTCATTATAATAATGATCGCGTAAAGATATAGGTACCTAAATAAGTAACTGAGACCACAGTCTTTCAAACAGCGCAATTTGCGTAGATATTTAATAGCTACGTTTACGTATACTACTCGTATTAAATAATATATTCTTACACGTTTCATCAACGCCTTACTAACTGTATAACTTATTTCAAGCAGTTTCAGCTTCTTACAAGGAATTACATTAACTGCAATTGTTCAAATCAAAATGGTAAAAAAGTGAGGGATTCCTGTCACTACATTATTGATATATTTATTTTTCGCGGAAGATTTAGAAGTTTCTATATACATGTCAAATTAACGTTGAAGAATATTAAGAATTTGTCAAAAAAATTCTTCCAGGAATTTTAATTATGGAACAAAAATTATTAACAAAACTTTTTAATTTGTAATTAGAATGTGACAAATAATAAAAGGATAATGTTATAATAAAGATTACGAACAATTTTTTAATAACAATAGAAAGATTATTAATCAATAGCACATGTTGATGTCTATAAATAATACGTATCTACGGAATCTATTTAAATGCCTTTAAGCGATGTGGTGTTTTTGCATAACCTACTAGCTTTCTTTGACTTGATTATGAACTTGACTTGATTATGAACTATTTTGACTTGATTATGAAACGATAATATTTCTCTACTTACTTTAGGCCAAAATATGAAGTGTTGTACACGTAATGTTTAAACAATGGCGAAAACTGTACAGACATCCACTTTTTTTTTACCACGAAGGTGGCAAAAATGTATACGGCCCGCCAAATCGCTGGTTTGCGAGAACACTGACGCAAGTCAAAATTAAAAATATGTACACATTTTTTTTTTTTTTGTTTCTGAGAGGCGAAATGCGAAACCCCCGCGGGCTACCCAGCCGGACTCTACGCCGACTGGGGAGTGTCGGACTCGAACCGACTAAACAAAACCCCTCTTTGCTGTTAGCCCTAGTGGCTTTTACAGCGTCACAGGTCGCGTTGGGGCGAGCGCTGAAGGCGCCCTGCCAGATGGTCGACCGCCTGAGGGTTCCTCCAGCCGAGGGATGCCTCGTATGGAGGGCGGACCTCGGGCTCAAGGCGTCGCCAGGGGAGCTTTCCGCACCTGCGTGCATCTTAACGGGCTTCCTATTCGGGTGAGGGCCGGGCCTCTAGCGGACCCGGCCGGTGGACCTCGGGCTCAAGGCGTCGCCAGGGGAGCTTTCCGCACCTGCGTGCATCTTAACGGGGCTATGTACACAATCTATCTAACAAAACATTATATTCTCTTTTTTGTGTCATTTGGACTACCTTGTTCTGGTTTGTGTCAAAGAGAATATAATCACTATGGTCTTGTCGTTTGGTTTGTGTCAAACCAAACGACAAGACATAATATTTTGTTCTGTTAGATGGTTTCTGTATATTTTTAATTTTGACTTGCGTCGTTGTTCTCGCAAACCAGCGAAATGTTAAACCGCAGCCTATAGACGCCTATAACACCCGACCGACCCTGTAAGAACATTTTTACGCTCTTCTTGAAGAACCCTATGCTGTAGTCTCTTGAGAAAACCTCGACAAAGAGCTCATTCCACAACCTCAAAGTTCGAGGGAGAAAGCTTCTTTGAAACCGAACCGTGCGTGACCATTTCCACAAATCTTCAAGACTTACAATTTTCGTTAAGGCTTTTCTGTACCTCGTGAGTGAAGCCCTACATTCCATTTTTTTTTTTATTTTTACTCTACACTAGATCTTCCTTATAAATAAGTACCAAACTTTAACTTTTTTTTACTTAGTAATAGTAGATTCAACACGTGAGTGTTTCTTTAAGGGATTTATTTTTACATTGGACGTTTTATGGAAGTAAAAAAGATCAAAACGGGTTGAAATTATCCATTCTTAAATTTTTTTTGGATTACCGATTTGGATGCTGGTTTTGGATTACCGATTTATGTCTTTGTCCCAAACTACTCGGTAGATGGAAAGATGACAAAATAAATCGACCATGACATATGGACAGATAGACAAACAAAAAATGGATAAACGGCGGAAAGACAGACATGGAACTCTGAGTCCATGATAAAGAAAAAATGTCCATGTCCATGTCCAGGAGTCCATGATAAAAAAAAAACTTTTCGAAGTTAGACCTAACACAAGTTCTATAAAAACTTGTACTGAATAGCAATAACAAGATTACGTAAAACTATGTGAGATTTGGGTACATGGAAAATGTCTAGAACAAGTGAATGAAATTGTATATCTGAGGAAAGCGTTTCCGACGTATGGCATATGTTAGTTGGATGTGGAGAGACGGATAACAGCTGGCAATAAAGTGAACGGTGCTCTGTCCGCATTAGGAGGCAGTGCGAATATAGCTAACACAGCCTAAATGGCGATCGAAATGCGGTGCTGGTGCCAAATTTATTGTACGGTAGTGAAGCTTGAATACGTCCAAAATCAAATGGAAATATGATAAATGCAGTAGAATTGCGATGTCTTAGAAATATGTGCGGTGTCGTCCTTGTGGACCAGATAAGCAATGAAGAGATACGCCGTATAATAGGGTTGCACGACAGTCTTATTGTAAATATGAAGAAAGGAATGCTTAGATGGTTCGGGCACATAGAAAGAATGAATGATGAAAGATTGCTGAAGAAAATCTACAGAGCGAAAGTGGGTAAGTAAAAGAAGCCAAGGAAGACCAAGACTGACTTATGAAGATCAAACAGCCAGAGCGTTAGCCGTCGAAAGTGTCAAAATCACTTGCATATCTAGGCGGAAATGTGTGAGAAGATTGATGAGATTTAAGGAAGCGAAAGAAGTATGTAAGGACCGCGAAACTTAGCGCTTTGTCCTTAGTGACTATCCCGTTAGGAATTTAGCGTGAAGATATATGTGTATGTATGTCTTCTACCTTCCATTGGAAGTCCGTCAAAATCAGTTCGGGCGTTTTGAATGTCAGATAGAGACACTGACAAAAATAAAAACAAACGCATGCCTAGGTTTTTGTTAAGGAAAAGTCTTTCTTTCGAAATTATAGACGCTTAAGTTTAATTTATATGTAGATATATGCATTATCTACAAAGGTCATCATAGTAATTAATTATAGTATCTATCTACCTAAATATATCCACGTGTATTGTTTATACTGACATGTTTATTTATATCTCATGATAGATAATTAGACAATTATAATGTCGTAAAAAACGTAACATATCGATAAATCTATAGGTATCTCGGACTACATATTGCATATATGTATTTATTATTATTATTGTTGATGAGGGACGTCTGCCAGGCCCAGACGGGTGATCAGTCCTCTTTTGGACCATTTCACCCATTTCCCTTACGTGGAGTATGGTCTACTGATGGCCTAGAAAACGTTCCCCATCAAACCTTCTTGTACGCCTACAAAATTCTATTATGTCCTCGTAGCTGAGAGATTTCAGTTCCTCCTCCCCAAGCAGGTCCGTTCCGAAAATCTCTCATCTTATCCTTGAATACGTTACACATTCTATGTGTATGTGTTTGCTAGTTTCCTCTTTGTCACAGTGCGGGCACTGTGCACTTTTACTTCCCTTACTAATTAGAGCCTTGTGCCTATTTAGTAAGTTGTGTCCAGTTATTATTCCTGTGATCGTCCTAATGTTTGTTTTGCTCATACTTAGGATATTTTGTACCTTCTTCTTATCTATTTCCTTTAGGAACATCTTTGACTGTCTACAGCCTACTTTATTCTTCCATGCTTTGATTGTTTCTTTCATAGCTATGGTTCTGATGATTCCTTTTATTATTCTTTCTGATATTGGGAGAACTGGTACAGGTCCGGTGAACCTCCTTTCCGCTCCCTCTCTTGCAAGTTCGTCCGCCTTCTCATTGCCCTCATTCCCTTGGTGTCCTGGGATCCAGGCAATGGTTGCTTCTATTGAGGATGCTAACCGATTTAACGTTCTTTTACATTCTAGTACCAAAGCTGATTTGGTGCTAGGTCTATCCAATGCCTTTAATGTGGCTTGACTATCAGTGTAAATTACCACATCTGTGTACATACATTGTCTTCTTCTAGCATCTTTTGAGCACATGTCAATACTGCGTATACCTCAGCTTGGAACACGCTGGTATATAGACCTAGCGACATGCTCATTTCCTTTTGTTCTGACTTGGGTGTGTAAATGCCCGCGTCCGAGAGTTTTGTGCTCTCTCTGCGAGAGCCATCTGTATACCCTATAAGTGTTCTTGTATTATTTTTTATTTCCCAATCGTCTCTTTCGCCGATCTGTACTCTGTATTTCTTCATTGTCATTGTTTTGTAATACCATTGACAGTTTTCCCGCATATATGGTATCTATTTGTGCATGTCCTTTATCTAGATGATTTGCTTTCCATTCCTTATATGTTTTCATCACATACCATTGTTCTATTGCTTTCTTTTTAATTTCTATTTCGAGTGGATTCATGCCTAGGACAATTTCTAGAGCTGCCATTGGTGTCGATTTTAGCGCTTCTGTCATCATCAGGAAGGCCATTCTCTGTATTCTATCTAGTTCCTTCTTATTGCTCTTGATTTGTGCTTTGTGCCACCATACCACCGCGTCATAGGTTAGTCTTGGTAGTATTATGGTTCTGTATATCCAGTGTGTCATGTGAGGCTTTATACCCCAGGTTTTTCCTACCGCTCTTTGACATTGTATTAGGGCTGTTTTAGCTCTTATACTTACTTCTTTAATGTGACTGCAGAATCTTAGCTTGTCGTCTAGATTTATACCTAAGTATTTAATTTCTTTGACCATTTCTAGTTCTTTTCCTGATAGCACTATGTCTGGCATTATCATTATTTTCCTTTTCTTGGTGAATACTATCAGTTTGGTTTTGTCCGGGTGTATCCCCAGACTCTTATCCAGGCACCATTCTAGAATAGTTTTTATTCCTTCCATTATTACTTCTTTAATACCGTTCAGAGATTTTCCCGTCACTAGTATTACTCCGTCATCCGAGTATACTTGCATATATATGTGCATCTCGTTAATCTTTTTCACCAGTGAGTCTAGCATTAAGCACCATAGTAGTGGAGACAGACATCCTCCCTGCGGGAAACCTCTCCTCGCCTCTGCAGTATATGTCGTGTTTCCTAACTGTGCGGTGATTATTCTGTTTTTAATCATTTTTATTATCTTTCACTTCTTAATATGTCTTCTTTCCAGGTTTCGGAATAAAAACAACTCTCACTTGTCTCCATGTAGCTGGAATGTATCTCAATGCTATACTTTGTGTGTATGGGTTCTTTAGTATGGGCATAATTTTCTTCAAGCTTCTCTGTAGAATTTTGGGGAAAATTTCGTCTGGTCCTGCCGCTTTGAATGGTATGAACGACGTCACTGCCCATTTTATCTGTTGTTCTGTAATCATCTCCTCTGTTACTGCCCATGCTGGTTCTTCATACTGTTCACACATTATTCCTTCGGCAGTGTATTCTGCACTATCTGGGAAATGTGTTTCAGTGATTTTCTTTAGAACTTCTTTTGGTTCCGTGATAAGACGGTCACCGTCCTTAATGCTGCTCAGTGTGCAGGCTGTGTTGCCCGCTAGCATTTTAATTATTCTAGAGGCTTCAGAGTGTGTGGAGATGCTCTCGCAATATGTTCTCCATCCTCTCCTACTTTCTTCTGAGCATTTCTTTTTAAAACTGTTTCTTTCATTCCTGTATACGCTCCAGCTGTTTTTGTCAACCTTATGCCTATCTTTATCCTTATGGCTATCCTCAGAGCTTTTCGCGTTTTCTTTCTTAGCTTGCTAAGTTCTTTTGTCCACCATGGTTGTCCTTTCCCTACTTTAATTTCTCGTAGTGGACATGATTCGTGATAGGCTTGCTTTAGTAGTTCTTTAAGTTTCTCAGCTCCTCTTTCAAGGTCCTGAATACTCCCAAATCCTGTAGTCTTGTGTATCCAACCGTTGATGATTGAATCAAATTTATCCCAGTCCGTTTTTTTGGGGATTCTTATTTTCTTTATTTCTACTTTACTATCTAACTCAAAAAAGATTCTTCTATGGTCTGAGAAGGCATAGTTTCTATCCACTTTCCATCCCTTCACAAGTGAACTAATCTGTTTTGAGCTATAGGTAATGTCTAGTACTTCTTTTCTGTTTTTGGTAACGAAGGTAGGTTCGTTGCCAATGTTTAGGACGTCTAATTCATTAACTAAAATGAAGTCTAAATATCTCTCGCCTTTCCAGTTTGTGTCTGTGCTACCCCAAACAGTACCAGTACCCTACCAGAATAGGAACATTCTTACCTTTGCATCTGTTGATCAGTTCTTGTACCTTCGCTGCAGGTGTGTCGAAGCCTCTTTCACTAAGAGTGTAACTTGAGGCTACGCCGATGCTCATGGCCCTGCCTTCCTCAGTTTTCGTAGGGACTTCTACAGTCACTAGATCTCTGTAACACATAATGGCCGTATAGCCTACGTTCTTTATGTTCCTACCAATATATATACATGCTATGCGAGGGAGCTCACCTTCCGTGTGGTAGATGATTTCACCCCCAGAGAACCGACTCCCACTACCTGGCTGTTGTACGTGTATGGTTCTTGTAAGAGAGCTATGTCAATTTTCTTCTCGATGATGGTTTTGCAGAGGTTGTGCATCGCCTCTTTGCAATGGTGAAGATTTATTTGACATATTCTTATTGATCTTTGTGTTTTGTGTTGTGTATTGCGTGTCGTGGGTTGTGTGTTCTGTGTGCTATACTGTGTGTTGTGTGTGCTATTCTGTGTGTAATGTGTGTGCGTAGTGTTACTGTTTGCGTGTTTGTCCATTTTTGTTTTTGGTACCGTCCTAGAAGCCGGACCCCCCCAGACGCACTGCCTCCGCCAGTCTTGGCACGGCCAGCACCACCAGAGAAGCACCCACTCCCCGCCGGTTTCCTCTGTCCTTTGTCCGCCTGTCTCGGTCCAGTCGGAGTACCTACTTAAAGTTCTGATGCTGTCACCCTCCTGGCACCCGCGTGAACTGGTGCTCACCCCCACTCGTAGATGTTTCACCCACATTTGAGGGCGCGCACCTGTGCACGCACTTGCATACGCATGTACAGCATTTGCATCCTGCCTTTTTGACTACTACACCTTTGGCCGCCGGAAGCTCACCTCTTCTCAGGCTTGACCTGAGTAGTCTCACCTGGACTTGGGTTGCCTGAAAGCTAAGCCAACGATGGTAGTCCTTCCACCTTTCTGCATCTTCGTGAGAAATACCCACTATGAGTCGAGTTCCCAAAGGCAGTAGCGCCTTTGAGATCTCCGTCCAGTCGCATGTCCTCGTATCTGTCAGGTGTCTGTTCTGTCTCACCAAGAGCCTGAATGGGTCCTTGGGGAGGTGTTCTTTTGGACCTGGTATCTACACTATAGCCTTGGCCCTATCGACTCTCCGCGCAATGATAGAGACGCCGTTGTGGTCTCCGAAGGAGCATGCCAAGAGCCAGTCCCTCGCCCCCTCGTTCATTGGTGTCACAAGGTAATGACCTTCTGACACCAACCCCGAGGTGGCAAAGGAGACCCTCGTCGTGTCTGCATCCTCTTCTTCCACCGCCTTCTCTATCATTTCGCCGAGTTTTTGTCGTATGACAGAGGCCAGGGCTTCATCTACCGGTTTTCCGTCTGTCCTTCCTATTGCGATGGCGAGTCCCGTCTGTCTTCGCGATAGGCCGCGCGGTCCGTCATCGTTCTCGGCAGCTCCCCAGTTTACGCGCTTCGGCGGTGGCCTCAGCTCCGGGTCCGTGCTCTGTCTTTTCATCTTCATAGGTCTCTGGGGGGCAGAGGAAGATGATGGTGCTGTTTGCTCCGCATCTCTGCTCCTTTCGGCTCGTACCTTCCTCCGACGCCGTGCCTTCTCCATTTTCTTTTCCTCCTTGGTGGGAACTCGACTGAAAGGTTCTCCCTACTCCATAGTGTTACCTGTAGAAATGGGGCTTTTCAGAAGTGTTTCCTCTTCTAAGTGCAGATTGGCAAGGGAAAGTGCATCCTCAACCTCAACTGTACTTGGCTTTGATTCTATCAGTTCTTTAGGAGGTACTCCCTCAGTGTTACCTTCGGGCTTCCTCCCCATTATAATGTTTTTATTTAAATTATCCATACAATTTGGGTTTTTAATGGTGAGAAATAAAGTAAGGCACCCCGGCAGAGCTCCCTTGCCCATGTGCCGGCTACATTTTCGCGGATACAGGGGGCGCGGCTCCCCTGTACTCAGGCTCGTACGACGCAGACGTTATGAGTGCTGGGTTCCTCCCCGGGTCTGGAAAATCACTCGGCGAGTTTGACTCTCTGGATAATCAGTAGGTACCGGATAACTAATACCTCTTATGGTACTCCTCTACTTTCCCTACCTTTCTCCAGATGTCTCCCTCCGAGTCGCTTCCCATCCCCGTTGACGAATCCAGCACTCACGACCCCCGTCTACGAAACGGCTCGTGAGCTGGATAGGCCAGCTCTCGAGCCGCGGGATCGTTGGCACGAGCTCTCCAACCGTGACCCCAGGGGGTGCGAGGATGTTGGGATTACACATCCGCCACCTCCTCGCTTTAGTGGCGGATGTAGGGACAGGATGAGGATGTGGTAGGATGGTTTGGATTGGATTCAGGAAGGTGCTAGGGAGGGGGATTTTGTACATTACATACGGGTTTTCCTCCGCATGTGATGCACAGCTGTGAGGATAATATCTGAAGGGGTTTTTGGTTGAGACATAATTCGTCCCATCCAGAAAACCCAGCATCGAGGCGGAGTTATTACATATATGTAAGAGAGCCGTTTGTTTCTAGAAAATATTAAAAAACAATATTCTTATACAAATCCAAAAGCTTAAAGCATAGACTCAATATAAGTTGCAACGTTTCTAATCTAATTCCAAACAAACACTGTCAAAATTTGTTAGTTTGTTTGAGATCTTATTTCATTTCTCAAAATAGGTATTAGTACTAGAGATACTTTTATATTTGTGAATATGTTGAATAGTGTCTATAAAGTACAAACCCAGAAAGTAAACGACTGATCTTGACATAACCACAATTAAAACATAATACAATTTGTAAATAAGCTAAATAAAGAAATACAATCTCAATAACTGTTTGAATTTTTGTCGAATCTTCGCTAGTAAGTTTGATCACTTTACGTTTAAAAACTTTACTTGAATAAACAGATTTGACTTTAGCTCTGAATGAGTTAGGCTTTTATTTACTTTGCTAATTTGCTGTTTGGTAATTGATTTTGATTGTTTCTGTATAGTATTCCTATTCTCAAACAGTTTGAAAGATAGGTTTATTAGTTAGGAACACGATTGTGCACGAATGAACTCGAGTAGTAGCATAACTAGGTTAAGCGTTGTCTCTGTCGCTCCAAGCGCAAGGTAATGGCACTGCGAGTTTGTGACGTCGTAATCCATAATGTTTTCTCTGTATAATCAACATTTAAAATTTTAATCACATATAATATTACCTGACCATGATAATAAATAAAATAAAGGGGCTGTTTAAAAGAGCCTGACTAAAGCCTTCACACAATATAAAAATTGTCTATGGTAGTTGTCAAGTAGCCGTAAGTAGCCCTGCTGTACAATGTAATCGGATGGAGGTAGTCATAGATAATTTAATTCTGCTTAGAATTAAATTATCTGTGACTACCTCCATCCGATTACATTGCCCGATTACATCCGGTTACTAATTCTGACTAATTCTGACTAAATGGTGGCACTTGCCACCATTTGCTATCGGACAGAGGTAGTCTAATATAGTCAGAATTAGTATATAATATATTTATTTGTAGTCTCGAACGGTCATTTATTAACGTCAAAATTAATGGCTAATAGTGATATTATGTTCATGCGAAAGCAAAACAGTGAACTAATCTGTTTTTTATAGCTCTTAAACAAGAACTAACGGGCAAAAACTATAGTTTCAATATCCAATAGATAAAGTATAATGCGATAAAAGAATCATATCTATAATTCAATCACAATCATTGCAAGTCATATTGACATCATTAACCTTAAACGCTATTCTTACCGTGTTCCTAGTCCATAAAGACCAAAGTTCTAAAAAGCATGAGATTTTTTAAAACGTATATTTTCTTCTTTTTTTAGATTTAACGAATACTCGTACTATTATGAGATAACTGACGCCTCGTTTGCTGCGGTGCTGTGTTTGTTGCGATTTTCGTGTGAAAAATTCAAGCATAATATGTAATCAATGTATGAGAATCAAATGAGAATGATCATGTAATAGTGTTAGCTTGATTTGAACCGTTGCTCACTTATAGTGGATCACGCGGCAGGCAATGCTGTGGCGCATGTGATTGTCTATGCTCGCTCTAAATTCGAGTCGCTCTAAATTGTGGGACATATGAACAAAACTAGGAAATGGCTCTGCCTCGGAATAAGTGGCAGTTAAAACCATCAGGCACGCGCTACACCACGCGCCGAGCAATGCCTCGCGTATTCGTAAACAAGACCACATATCACAATATGTTTCTACTTGTATAGCCGCAGACACCAACGTGGGTCCCCCCATAGGTATCGCCATGCGTCACGCAGCGCTAAACGCAGCACGCAGCTAAACGCGACGCGCATCGCGCCTTGTCACAAGCGTTTGTCTATCTGTACGTCTGTCGCGGTCGATTTTCTAAGAGATTATGAGACAATTTCTGGAGCTGGAATATTAAATTTCAGGTAATATAATGCGTGACCTTAAGTTTACATAAAAATATTACGAAAGTCTCATAAATCTCCAGATAAAGAAATTTAGAAATTTGTTATCGTTGATATTGTATGGATCACGTGCGAGTCGAACTCTTCTTTTATTGTTTTTTCGTAAAATATTTAGTCTATCCTTAACAAAATACTGAAGATAGTTCAATAGGTTTGTTTCTTTACAAACATGGAAATAACAAAAAAAAATGTAATAAAGTATCGCATAGCCGTTAAAGAAGGCTACCAAACAGAGCATACAAAGAACTTATGTAGGCAAAGCGTCAGTAATTTGTAACTATATGGCTTCGTTTCGCCATAGTGTCATCATGTTGTGTTGCGTATTGACAATACGCTATGTCCACACCGAATGGGAAATAACATACAGTCATGTATCTAAAAAGCATACAAATTAAAAAAATTTCCAAAATTATAAGTCAATGAAGATGAACATTTTATTAACAATACAAATAGAAAACTAAATGAAACTTCTTTTAATATTACATATCGATATCCCTTTCAATTTATTTTAAACTCAGAAAGGTTTAAAAATAACAAATTTCAAAAAACGATTAAAACGTTAGAAAAAGGTTAAGTGCCACAATCCCAAAACACAGAACAGCAGCGTTATAATTCGATTTTAATAAAAGTGAAGAATAATAAAAGAAGAATTTAATAAAAGTGAAGAATTTTGTTTCGGATCATTTTATACCATATAACTCCACGTAAGGGTTAAATGATTAAATTATAAATTGGAATTAAATTTTTCTAAATGTGAACTCTTTGTTTCCGATTCTGTTCCAATTATTACAAAAAATGAAATAATTAATAAATTTAACAATCTGGCACCGAATATTCTTGTCAAAAGAATCGCTGTACCTCCTAGGTGCTCTCGTTTTAGATGACTCTATACCCTGCTTTATCAATAATCACATACAAAAATTTAGCCAGTCTTCAGACAAACTTTTAAAAATTCCCATATGGCTCTCCTCATTGTCCGCTTTTCATTCCTAAATTTACATATGCTCTTCGCTGTTCTCAGCTTTTTCAATTTCAAACGCTTTTAAAATCTGTAGACAATATTCTAAAAAATACATCATCTAAAATATTTAATTGCTCCTTTGTTGATGACAGGGTCTGGAATCAAGCTTCGCTTCCTATCTGTTATGGAGGCCTGGGCATACGCAAAATCTCGAGTGTGTCACTGCCTGCTTTTCTTTCGTCAGCCTACAGCACGGAAAACCTTTTCCTATCTATTATTCGCCCTTCCTTAGGATCGGTTGAGGTGCCGTGCTTGACTGATGCTCGAAATGCTTAGTTAAGAGTTTGTCCAAGTACTAACCTGCCTACCTCAATCTTTTCGCAGAAACACTGGGATGAGCCTCTATGCAAAAATGTTCATTTAAAACTTTTTGATTCTGGTAGTACCGAAAAAGATCGGTCTCGCCTCCTGGCTGTTTCTGAGAAGGAGTCAGGACACTGGTTGAAGGCCTAAAAAAACTTAGGAACTTTAATTGACAATACCACGCTTTCTCTCATAGTATCCCTTCGTCTGGGGGCCAGGACTAACCTTCCTCACCGTTGCCGCTGTGGTGATCTCGTCGATGTACTAGATCACCACGGTTTATCCTGTTTACGTAGTGCGGGCCGCATGTCACGACATGCTGCCTTGAATGACGTCATTCGGCGGGCTCTTGTCGCCGCTGGCGTTCCTGCAGTCTTGGAACCTGTAGGTATTGCGCGCAGCGACGGCAGGAGACCGGATGGTTTGACGCTCATTCTTTGGAAACTTGGAAGATCGCTGGTGTGGGATGCCACTTGTGTCGGTACACTTGCTGTTCCCCATGTGCCGGCAACTTCCAAGTCAGCAGGTGCCTCAGCCAGCAGTGCCGAAAACTTGAAGCGGCGTAAGTATGCGACTCTCTCTAAGAGTTTCATATTTACACCCTTTGCAGTCAAAATTTTGGGTCCCTGGGGCACATAAGACCCTGGGGCCCTGTAAGAGACTGGTCGAGGTTTCGGGAGACCGCCGGGCTGGCAGCTTCTTCCGCCAACCAATCAGTTTGGCTATTAAAAGAGGCAATGCTGCCAGTCTGCTGGGTACCTTAAGCAATGACAGCTTTCTAAGCGGCAACTTTGAGGAAGTTTATTATTTTTTTATTTTTTATATTTAACTTTGTTCAATGGAATGAAGGAGCGCGTAGTAACCCATGCCATCAATAAGCCATGAAGTAGTGTTCAGACTTCTGATGCAGGAGCTCGCCAGGCGTGGTTACGAGTCTGTGATTATCACACCAGACCCCATGTTTTTAAAAGGTAAAGCTCCAATAAATATAACAGAAATTGATGTGCACGACTTATCGTATGGTGTCTGGAGAGATTTTTTAGAAAAGCACGGTAGCAAATTAAGTGCTAACCAATCAGTGCAAAAAGCTTTTTCGATCTTAAGAGAAATTATCCATAAACAGATGCAAACTGAAGAAGTACAAGCACATTCAAAGAAGAAAGAAAAATTCGATATGTTGTTTATAGGCATTCGAGTATGCCGCATTAGTAATTACCCAGATTGTTAAAGCACCGACAATACAAATCAGTTAATTTGGCGCTATTTATCTTAACTATGAAGTATTGAGTGCACCAGAACATTTCCTTTTGTATCCTGAGCTTTCGAGAACAAAATTATATAATCTCACAATATGGGATAAAATACAAGAATTTTATTACGAAATCACATTTAAATATCATTTCCGAAATTCCATTGAAAATGACAACTGAGCATTAAAAAAAAGATGGGTCCAAATGCACCGACACTTAAGGCGCTCCCCTTGGTAAACAGGCAAACGTATAGAGCACCTCATCTAGAATTCGTAAAATTCTTCATGTAATCCAGTAATTATTTATTTTACTTATAAAAATAGGGTCTTTTGAAAAAATTTAAATGGTCATGTTTTATATCATAAAATTATCTATACATTAGTGTACATCGCAAGTAAATATAACTTCTATTTGTGAAGTAGATGCACGTATTTCTAATTTTTAGGTTTTCTTTTGAATACAGATTTTATATGTATTTTATATATAACTGAAAAATATGAGATGGCAAAAGTGTTGTTAAAATGTCGAAAATTATAACAATATTTTTATTACTTTTTATATATTTTCAAATACCGAGAAGATAGCCTCTAAAACTAGCAAAAAAACAGTATTTGACTAGGGGAAGCGCCTTAAGGAATTGTCAAATAATGTCGATAAGCTGTTTTTAAATGTACATCCATTGTGGGAAGGCAATAGACCCGTGCCTCCTGGTCTTATCCATTTGAATG
Source organism: Zeuzera pyrina (assembly GCA_907165235.1). Lineage (NCBI taxonomy): Eukaryota > Metazoa > Arthropoda > Insecta > Lepidoptera > Cossidae > Zeuzera > Zeuzera pyrina. Next base: position 7,649,807 of record OU015640.1, read on the forward strand.
CACTTCACATGAAACCTGATCAGAATTTACCACAGGTAGCGTCGTACATTGCTTATTACATTAAAAATTTACTTAGTATCAGTTTAGGTGTAACACTAAATAAATAATTTTAACGCTAGATGCGAAGTACGTAACGTGGCCAAAGAGAGAATTCGAGGAGGGAGAACTGACATTGTGGGTCAAGGAAATGTGTGTTAGTAATGAAATGAAAATGAGAACGGCTCACGAAGCGTATCGTTGCGTATTAAATTACAAAAATAACGGTCACATTTTTTCCAAATTTCTCACATTCAATTCAATAAACAGGGTTGCTATATTATTGAATTCAATTAGTAGTTTATTCGAATATTAATATCGATAACAAAATGTGTTATTTTTGTTCAAATTATTTATAAATATCTTTGTTTAATAAAGTAAAATATTTGATTATTATTGTCATTTTTATATGTAGTACTCAAATAATTATAATAAATATACGAAATAAATGAAATTTCAGTATCAATATTCGATATCGGTACATTGATAAATAATATTAATGAATTATATTTTGTAATGATATCCCTGGTATTTTCTACCTTCTTTCTTTCTATATCTCTTGTCACTTTCATTTTGTTTCCATACAAAGTCTGCAATAGCTCCATACAAAGTTGACACCCCCTGGGTAAAAAGCAATAGAATGACGTGAAGCTCTCGAGTTTTGACTTATACATTCAGTAAAGAAAGTATCGGGAATGGATGATTTGTTTATTTTTGTTGTTGTTAGATTGGCACAACTGTTTTCCATATTGGCACGGAGTTTGAGTTGCATCTGTTATAAGATTAAATACACTGCTGCTTTTAGTTATATAATTCTAGTGTATATTGCGAATTTTATAATGGACAAAAACATCGAACAAAGAATTTATCTTACATTTTGCATCGCCAATGGAATTTCGTGTTCGGAGTCACTGAAAATATTACAGAAGGCTTACGGTGAATCGACTTTATCAAAAACACGTGCTTATGAGTGGTGCAAAGCGTTCAAAAGCGGTCGAGATGTGATGAAAGATTTGCCTCGCTCTGGTAGGCCATCAACGTCTGCAACTGAAGTTAACATCGCAAAAGTGAAGGAAATAGGGACTGAAAATGCTCATTCAAATTTGAGAGAGATAGCCGCCGAACTTTCTGTGTCTCACGAGTCGATCCGTACCATTTTCAATAATCACTTAGGTATGAAACATGTTGCCGCTCGGCTGGTCCCAAAAGATCTGAATTTTCTCCAAAAACTCAATCGCATAAAAGTCGCTGAGGACATGCTAGAACGAGTCAATTCCGATCCAACATTCATGAAACGCATCGTTACTGGTAACGAGACGTGGGTTTACGAGTTTGACATGCAAACTAGTCAACAAGCTACGGAGTGGCGCCTTCCAACTGAACCGAAACCGAAAAAACCACGCCAAAGTCGATCAAAAGTCAAAGTCATGTTGACTGTTTTCTTTAACTTTCTTTCTATCGCGGTGTTGTGCACTCGGAATTCTTGCCGGAAGGTCAAACGGTAAATAAAGAATATTATTTGGGCTCTATGCAGCGCTTAAGAGAGCAAATTCGACGAAAAAGACCAGATTTGTGGAAAGAAAATTCTTGGATTTTGCACCACGATATTGCGCCTTCGCACAAGGCCGTCATTGTGAACGAATTTTTGACCGAAAACTCAACAAATACCATCGAGCAACCCGACTGGAGCCAGATATGGCTCCAGTTGACTTCTTTCTTTTTCCTAAACTCAAGTTACTACTTCGTGGCACCCGTTTTCATACGGTAGAAGACATAAAGGAGAATTCGCGGCGAGCACTGAACTCAATTCCGGAAAAAGCGTTTAAAAAATGTTTTGATAATTGGATTATTCGTTGGCGTAAATGTATCGTTTCTGAAGGAGCATACTTTGAAGGTGATAAAATAAATTTAGATGAATAACTAACATTACGTGTATCATTGATCTTTTCCCGGTATTTTCTTGACAGAGTAGTATAATCTCGAGCAGTAGTGGGGAACAAGCCGTCAGTCGTTCTTTTCTATGACGTCACGAACACCGTCGCGCTCTTCTAGAGGACGCCAGTGTTACCCTTTATGTTTATTCGTCGGTGTTGCTAACACCTTGTTACCCGATAGGCTCACGTTATTACGATGACCTCTTGCTCTGTAGTGAATGATATCTATAAAACTATTGCCAATTTTTGCAAGTCATGTTGACATCATAACCCTGAAACGCTATTCTTACGTTAAGGGATATATTTAAATTGTCTTCGAAATTGGTGAAAATGTGGACGAAATTGCTATTAATTGCTATATAAAAATATAACGTCATGCAGTTAAATGTTACTTCTTGTTAAAAATTATATTATCTTTAAAACATTTATAGACGTTATAAAATGATCATAACACCAATAAAAAGAAATATTTAAAATATTAGAAAGAAAAAAAGAAAGGAAAAAAGAAAGGAATCATCTAAAATAGTAAATTTTGCTAAGAAATTTAATGAAACTCTTGATGAAATGAATGAATAAAGTTGACAAGCTGTCATCCTGACAAGTATCGCTGTTGCCAGTATCTTTGAATCTAACTGAATACCGTACTCTGAAGAGGTAGTTGAAGACAAATTATATGACCTTGAGTAATCTTTGATCACTAACGTTTCATTTCTGTCTTTCTAACTCCTGGAAACAATTCTGAAATACGCCTATTAAGATTGCTATGTGTATAGATATACCAACAGCAGAAGAGATGGAAAGATACAGAGAATTTCTCGATTTCAACTACCTCCTTAGAGTGCGGCCTCCTATTTAAATATTGCTTCATGTATAAAGCGGATTCTGATCTGGCGTTCCACCGGCCGCTGTCGCGGCACGCTTGTCACGCTCGCTCGGCTCGCGCGTTGTGGTGAAAATACAGACCTAGCATAACCTAACCAAAAAGAGTGTTCATGTAGAAATTACAAAATTAATATAAAGAAAAACTTAAAAAAAAATAAAAGTAACACTTTAAATCTAAGATACATATCGAATGCCTTGTGTTATAAATATGCCGTCGTGTTGCATAATTTTGCAAAATTTACACAACGTGAAACAATCTAAACTTTAGCCTGTATGTGTCTTCACAAATGCCACCCAAGCATTTATTATTACCATTACTACATTAAAGTTTCAGTGATTAGTCAGAAGCAAAATTTTATAGCGAAGCTGTTAATTTTGAAATGTAGCCTATTTAGTGAATAAAAATAGCTTAATTGCGGAGACCATTAATTTTAAAGTACATGTCATTTCATATCAACAGTAGCAAATTAATAGAGAAAGCCATTAATTTTAAAAATTGTGAGTTGTAGATAGTATTACTAACTCTATAGCTCCATTATACACCCTACGTTATTCCTTGTCTTTAAAGACTAGAATATAAAAAGTATTTGATGCTTCAAAAATTATCATTGCCTCCTTCTTCATGTTTAGAGGGGCTCTTACGTGATCATTCACGCGTCTGTCAGTCTGTCATATTCGATTTTCTCAGAGACTATGTGACATAAATACTGGACCTAGAATTCAAAAATTTAAAGTAACATGAGGCCTTAAAACTTGTAACAAAAATATTACGAAAGTCATACATACATACATACATATCTTCACGCTGTATCCCTAACGGGGTAGTCAGAGAGTACAGGAAGTCACAAGTCTCATAAATATGCAGTGCAAAAGCGTCCCCACAGCCCTGGAAAATGAACCCAAATAATAAGAGCAAAGTTATGTTAAACTAACTTAAAGTACCTGTACAAAATAAAAGAAAGTGTTTTATATTTTACATCGACATTGCTTTAAATCTCTTATAAATAGAATGAAATGTCTATTGTACATACTTTCGGGCATGGATGGCTGAAGAGTTAAGAGACAGACCAATAGCATAATGATTAAATAATGTGTTACATTTTGTCTCGGATCATTTTTGTACAATATAAGTGTAAGTAAGGGTTAATCGATAAAATTATTATCATTAAGTGTGATATAAATAGTCGTCAAATCCATCTTTTTTTCTTAGAATTATTGTGACCACTGTTACGGTATCTACGGTCTCGCTAACTACATTAAAAAAATGTGGGTTAATATAAATTTATCTCTGTTTATTATATTCAACTTTGTTCATTGTAATGAAGCAGCGCGTATATTGGCTTATTTTCCCATGCCATCAATAAGCCATCAAGTAGTGTTCAGACCTTTAATGCAGGAGCTTGCCAGGCGTGGCCACGAGTTGGTGATTATAACACCAGACCCAATGTATCTGAAAGGTCAAGCTCCAATAAATATAACGGAAATTGAAGTGCACGATTTGTCGTATAGCATGTGGAGAGATTTCTTAGAAAAACATGGTAGCGAATTAAGTTCTATTAAATCAGTGCAAAAAGCTATTTCGATGTTAACAGAATTGATCTATAAACAGATGCAAGCTGACGAAGTAAAAGCTCTTTTAAAGAAGAAAGAAAAGTACGATTTGGTGTTTTTAGAAGCATTCCATTATGCCGCATTAGAAATTACCCAGATCATAAAAGCACCGACAATACAAATCAGTTCATTTACCGCTGTTTATCCTAACTATGAAGTATTGGGCGCACCAGAACATTTCCTTCTGTATCCTGAATTTTCGAGAAAAAAAATATATAATCTCACATTATGGGATAAAATACAAGAACTCTATAACGAAATTTTCATGAAATATTATTTCTGGAATGAGTTTGAAAATTTCAACGGAGTATTAAAAAAGAGATGGGGTCCAAATGCACCGACTCTTAAGGAGTTGGGGAATAATGTTGACATGCTGTTTTTAAATATACATCCATTGTGGGAAGGTAATAGGCCTGTGCCTCCTGGTGTTATCCATTTGAATGCTCTTCAAATGAAACCTGAACAGGATTTACCAAAGGTATTAATCATTGCTTATTATATTGAAAATGTACTTAAATTCGGCTAATGTAGAAACTTAGTAACACTCTTAATAAATAAACTTGGTGCTCCATCCTCTCTGTTCACCTTGTTGTGGATACAGCGTGAATATATGTATGTATGTATAAATAAATAATTATTACGTTAAGTGCGAAGTACATGATGACTTTGTCGAAAAAATGAAGGAAGGAGAAAGGATACATAACGTGGCCAAAGAGAGAACTTGGGGAGGGAAAATTGAAATGTGAAACAAGGAAATGTATGTGTTAGTAATGTCACAAAGCGTATTATTGCTTATTAAATGTCGTATGTAATATTTCAACAGCTAGTTTTAATAAATAATAAGTTCATTTTATTATAATATTTCAGTAACCACGTAGAGTATAAAGATAAACGATTGTTCTATTGCAATTTATCTAAAAAAGAATAGAACCATACTTATGAGAGTTTACTTTGTCAACACGCATCACTAACAAAATTCAGTTTCGGCCTGCGAGACATCTTATAGTTTTCATGTTCTGTTTTCAGACTGTTCGTTTTATTAGCACTCCCATAATTCGATAATTATGATATTCATCTTTTAAAATAAGCACACGTTAAAATTAACCATTTATTTTAAATGAACCGCTTATAATTAAATCAATCATGCGGAATTTAAGTTACGTCATAATATTTTTGAATTTTAGAATCTCAAGTCCTATTTAGACTCGTCAGTCCACGGCGTCATATACATGAGCTTGGGTACAAATGTGAAGCCTTCGTTTTTACGTCCCGGAACTATAGAAATGTTTATGAAAGTATTTTCTAGACTTCCATACAATGTGCTCTTGAAATGGGACGCGGATTTGCAAAACGTACCGGAAAATGTAAAGGTGTCGAAATGGTTTCCACAATCGGACTTGTTAAGTGAGTATCACAAAAAAAGTTAGTTTAACATTTTATTGATTTATTGGCTGTACCGTATCAACCGTACCGTTTTTAATATATTTCTTATTAAATAGCGAACTTATTTAGTATTACACAAAACCAAATTAAATGAATATTTGTATTTACATTTGTAAAATATTTTCTTATTTACAGAACATTCAAAAGTCAAACTGTTTATTACACAAGCTGGCTTACAATCAACAGATGAAGCTATTCTAGCTGGTGTGCCTCTGATAGCATTTCCTATGATGGGAGATCAGTGGTACAATGCCGAGAAATATGTTCACTATAAAATAGGTGTAAAATTAGATATGGAAAGTATCACCGAAGAAGTATTAAATAAATCTATTAGGACTGTCATCACTGATAAAAGGTTAGTTTTCCTCTCGATAAGTAAAGAGGTTATGAGTTGTTTTACAAATATTTTATATAAGTAATAAAATATCCAATTTTGTTAGAGATGTCGACAGTTATTAGAATTTTTAATAAAAATGAATGACTGTTCTGGTCGAGGAAGTACTGATCATGATATCGTAGATATTACATTTCATCATCTAGTTCTAGATCATAATATGTATAGATCAGTTTTGTACAACCAGGACCAGTAAATAAAGTTTGTGCTATATTGTGAGCAAGCAGCACCTTAGTGGGAGGTTGGTTGATTGAAACTATGTTATCGTAACAACCATTGTTGTTTCAAACTATGCGATTACAACGGGGTCGCAACAGCAATTGCCTTCTCGTGAGAACAGAACAAAATACATTTTATTATATTCCTGTGTGCACATACACAAAACGCGTATCGTACAAAACTAAACTAAACGATAAGTGATAAATGATCATAATGACTAAATGATAATTACCTTTCAAATTTTGAAAATATTGGTTTATACTTCCCAAAGTGGGCGATAGCGCCCCTCTGCGGGCGCTGCAGGCCTAAAGGGAAGCGGTAACAGACCCAGAAAAAAAATGGGAGCGTTATGTAGAGGCCTGGGGGGTGATTTGTAATTTCATTTAGCGAGGAGGCATCTTAGACAACGACTGCATGAGCTCTCGACTCAGTAGACAAAATAAGTTTGGGAACCTAGAGTTTATACGAATTAAAAAAATATAGAGCCCCTTGATAACGTGTCGAGTACATTTACCGCAATAGTTTTAGTGGGTAAAAGCTGGGTTACAAAAAAAAAATTAGTTTTATACTTCATTTAATGAATGCATGCATAATTAACAATAAACATTAAAATCATATTTTTTTAACTGTAGCTATCGTCGTAATATGGTTACACTGCGAAGTTGGATGTACGATCAACCGCAAACGTCACTTGAACGCGCTGTTTGGTGGACGGAGTATGTGATACGTCACCGTGGAGCGAAGCATTACCGTGCCCCAGCTGCTAATATAACGTGGAGTGAGTTCCTCATGTTGGACGTTATCTTCACTTTAGTTTTAGGTTTAATATTTATTGTGTTTCTGGTAACTGTGTCGTTGACTTATACCTTCAGGAAAATATTAAGCAATTTCATTATTAATACTAAAATTAAAAAGGCCTGATTTGTCTTCACTAGTGTAAATAGTAATATTAATATTTTTATTGTAAGTAATAAATGTTAACGAAGTAAACTTTTAAATGTTTTCGTAAATTAATACCTGTTATTTTTATCAATGTTTGGAATCCAATATCGGTTATTTTTGGCAGTAAAATAGGTATATGGAACACTCTTTCCTTAGTAACTATTTCAATGTCATATAGAACAAAAAATAAATAAAAGAATTTACACAATTCAGACCGGAAGTTTTGTACCATTATACATAATATGTAACAATTTTCTTGCAGTATAACTACTTACAACCTTGAAAAAGAAAAGTATTGTTACTCAGTTGCATGTGTGCGCGCCGTGATATACTGGTACTTGATATAGCTATTAGGTAGTTTATATGCATTAATTGATTTTAAATTCGGAATTATACAAAATGTAAATATAATTTCTAAGTTAAATATATGATTTTTATTTGTTTAAATGACTGTTTTTTCTGAGATTATGACTTGTTGTAATACTGTATAGATTAGTTCTTAGTCATTAGTCGAACAGACAAAGTTTTCAGCATGTTTCAAATTTCCTCATGTAAAAAGTAGTAATTATCACACTTTAGTATGTTACTACCCACATATTTAAAGCAAGACAAAAATTAGATTTAGAATCTTAATATTATTCCTTCTATCTACTACATTATTGACATTTATGAATCTTCAGGTCTGCAATTTTTAGATGCGTTTTGACATTTTTAAGCGTTTTTTTAAAATGATAATAAAAAAATGTACACGATCTATTATGCTATATAATTTTGAGTTAGAGATTGTAAAGAGCTTTCATTTGATAATACACGTCATGATACCAAAACCAAGGTTTTTCGATTTTTTAGCGTTCCGTAGCCAAATGGCAAAAAAACGGAACCCTTATTTCGTCCTGTCCTTTTGTCCGTATATTACAGCCATTTTATTCACAATATAGATCAAAAGGTGACGCCCATCTCCCATATTACTATGGACTAGAAAATAAAGAATGGGTACCACGAATACCTTGTTCGCGATTCGATTTAAGTGCGTATTTTTAAAAGTCGGGAAAAACGATTATCGAGCAAGTGAAAGTTTTGAGGTCAGACTTTTTGGCACGAACGGAAAAAGTCTGATCGGCATTTTGTTAAAAGTTCAGATTTTCTATTTTTGAAGTACACAAATTATAGTATATTGTATGTTAAAATTGCATGCAAGTGAGAGGAATTGGAGGAATTTTATTTAACAGTCTTTGTTGCTCCAGTAAAGCCTACCTACTATCGCTTTACTGTAAGAATGTTAGAGATTTGGTTGTAAGAAAACAGAACAAGTTTTACATCAGACAAGTGTTATTGGAATCTGAATTATGAACACGAAAGATGAAGCTATATAGGCATAATGCCTTATGCGTCTCAAGAATTGAGGAATAATATGAGAAAACAATTTGAGATGAGCAAAAAAGAATAACTTATTTTTCTAAGGAGATAAGCACCAGAGAATGTTTTATAAAATTATTAAATAATTCTCCTCTTTTTCACTTCTCCTTTGACTATTATTTGCTGCTCACAATACTCAAATAAGGGAACTTAAAGACAGTCAGGTGATAGTCGATGTGTGATCGATCACGTTGAGAAAAAAACAAAATAGTTTACAGAATAAAACAAAAAAATGTTTTTAATACTTTTATTTATTCATCAGATTCTTCTCTTGTTATTACATTATCAAAGAACTGTAAGTTCATCAAACACATCTTTTCACTATATTTCCAATGTGCCCCAGAAATAACTTGCGCAGAAAGTCAGATAGGAATGCTAAAAGTTACCATCGCAAGTAATCCTAGATATTATTTTCCTCGAGATATCTATATTTGTTTTCACCATTTATACTGCATGTGAAAACACTATTTATGATAATCTTCGATTACCTGAATCAAGAAAGTTGTTTTATATTATAAACAAAAAAAAAAATATAATGGTGTAGTATGACTTCCCGCACTGGCTTTCAGCACTGGCACGCGTTCAGCCCAGCATAGCGAATAGAGATTAATTTAGCAAAAGGACTTAATTAACAACCTTCGCTTTGACGTTGTTTTCATCCCAAACAGTTTCAAAGTAGCTGTCATTTATTGAAGGTGACCTTGCATATCTAATAACAGGTGCAGAAGCGAGAGGTGTAGGTGAATGAAGGCTAGTGGAAAAATGCCCATTGAAATAGACACATCATAGCATGGTTTACTTAAGTTATCGTATTATTTTACGCTAGTTGTTGCCGTACTTCTTCTTGGGCTTCTTCATGACGGTAAATAATACTGTGGACTATGTGGTAGATGATATATTGGTACTGTGCGGCGTGTTAACGCCATAGCTCTGTAGTTTACATCTCATGTCTTATACTAATTCTTACAGCTATTTACATCGGATATGTACATGACAATTTCCTTTGCAGCGATGCCGATATTTCATTTGTAGATCGCGCACAAGGTCACGATTTCCTGTGTCAGATCTGATAAGCTAGTAACTAATTAAACTGTGATATTATACCACTTTTAATGCGAGTCTTCAAAATAAAGTTTCTTATTTTCCTTTTAAGATATCCCTAAAATCAAAACCATAAAATCAAAATTTCACCTCGTCTTGACTCGAAAGAAATAACTTACTACACCAGATGGAAACCATTCGGTGATTTTAAAAGTTCGAGATTCGGTGAGATTACTCTTATGTTCTGATCCAACACCAGACATCGCCAAGTTATAGTTACACGTATGCCGCAGTTAATTGCATAGAATATTTGTTGTCGTGGATGGCTCTAAACCCTCTATGCTATACTTGAATACAGTCCAGGAGAAGAACGAATAAGAGTCGGTTTTTCAGAGCCGAGGTAACAATAAAACAAGCACGATTAGTGCGAAGTCATATCCAAGGTCACAGTTAAAGTAAACGATTATTTCAATGTGTTTATCAAAGCGCACAGAGAAGCCAATCAGGGAACGGACCATTTTTTAGTAATGAGTAGAATAAGGGGTCTGTTTGAAGCATGACGACTTTGCGTAGTGAGTTCCAGACCTGAAGCGGTTTGTCCCATCAAAAGCTGGAAACTCCAAGATGCGACCACCAGGAATGAATACGAAATGGTAGTATCCGGTAAGTTTGATAATATATTGAAAGTGATGAGCGAGGATGTTGAAGAATGTTGGCAGAACCTTAGGGATATTATGATCGAGGCTGCAAAGAAAGTGTGTGGAACGAATCAAACTGGGAACGGTAAAAAGCGTGATGTGTGGTGTGACGCTGAGGTGTAAGAGTCTGTGTATAAAAAGAAAAAAGCATGGCCAGACTACCTTGCTACTAAAAATGACTGTGGTATGAAGAATTTGATGAAAGACAGATGTAAGCTGTAAAGAGCAAAAATGAAGCACTAGCACTAGAGAGAAGCGTGAAAGGTGTAGGGTGTTAGACGAAAACAAGATGTCGGATAACAACGAAGAAAATTCCAAATTATTTTGGAAAGAAGTACGTAAGTACCGAAGTGGTCCAGCAACTTGGAGAATGAATAAAGTGCGTTCGAAAGAACATCATGTGCTAACAGACAAAAAAGGTGTTCTGCAGCGATGGAGTGAATACTACGGAGAACTGTATGAGAGTGGCGACTCCGTCTCTGATACTGAGAGCGATTCTAATGAATTGCCACACTCGGCCCAGGGTCTGGAGGATGCCATTAGTATGAAAAAGATTGAGAAAGTGATAAGAAGTTTGAAATGTGGAAAGGCTGCGGGAATTGATGAGGTAACTGTTGAGAGGATCAAGTATGGTGGTCCTAGGGTCTGGGATGCCTTCTGTGCACTCTGCAACCTTTGTTGGCAGAAGGGGGAGGTTCCAGAGGACTGGCGCACGGCAGTCATAGTACCTCTATATAAAGGGAAAGGTTCCTACCTAGACTGTGCGTGCTATAGGGCCATCAGCTTGGTCAGCTTAGCGAGTAAAGTCTATACTAAAGTATTGACTGAACGTATGAACGGTATTCTGAAAGATATTTGTGGGCGGCGCAAGGTCGTTTTAGGAACGGTAGGGATCGCACAGATCAGATTTTCTCACTTCACGTTATCTTTGGGGAAGTTTCTGGCTATAGATCATAAAGTTTCCTGCGCTTACGTGGATCTAGAAAAAGCATACGACAGAGTAGTGCGAAAGAAATTGTGGAGTCTTCTACCTGAATATGGCGCGAGGACCCCTTACTGCAGGCTGTGAGATCATTACATTGAGGCCACAGAGCCTGTGTAAGAATAGAAAGTGACATGCCGCCCTGGTTCCAAGTCTGTTTAGGTGTCAGACAGGACCGCGTGATGTCTGCCTGGCTCTTCGAGCTATATTTGGACAGTTGCCTCCAGAGATTGAAAGGTAGTATGAGTGGTATGATATGCGACGACATAGTGATAAAATGCCTATTGTACGCTGACTATGCTGTGCTTATAGCACCATCAGAAGCAGAGTTGCAGACGCTAGTCACGTGCGTGAAACAAGAATGTGAAGTGAAAGGATTGAATATGAAAGTGAATAAAACTAAGGCTCTGGTGTTTGAAAGAGAAGCGGTACAAACGAAATGTGAGATTTGGGTTAATATTAAATATCTAGAACAAGTGAATGAAATTGTGTGTCTGGGGAGTGCGTTTTCGAAAGATGGAAGATGTGAGTTGGATGTAGAGAGACGGGTAGCAGCTGGTAATAAAATGAACGGTGCTCTGTCCGCATTAGTAATCAGTGTTAATATATCTATCACAGCCAAAATGGCCAATTACAATGCGGTGTTGGTGCCAACTTTATTGTATGGTAGCGAGAGAGATACGCAGTATGATAGGATTGCATGACAGTGTTATCGTAAAAATGAAGAAAGGAATGCTAAGATGGTTCGGTCACTTAGAAAGAATGAGTGATGCAGGACTGACGAAGAAAATACACGAATATAATACAGAGCGAAAGCTAGTGGTAAAAGAAGCCAAGGAAGACCAAGGCTGACTTATGAAGGTCAAATAGCCAGAGTGTTAGCAGACGAAAATGTCAAAACCACTCGCATACCTAGACAAAAATGTTTGAGGAGAATGATGAAATTTGAAAAAGCGAAAGATATGTTAGGACTGCGACGCTTGGCGCTGTCTTCTTTGACTACCCCGTTAGTGATACAGCGTGAATATAGGTTTGTATGTATGTATTTTTATCAAAGTCGAAAGTCACGTAATAAAGGAAGAAATTAAAGAAATACAAATAACAACAATAAAAACAAGATAAAAAAATCAGTCAAATATAAGTTTGACGTTTGACATAATATTTGAAAGCAAAAACTAATGTTTTCCAATTTACAAAAAATAATCAATAGAAAATACGGTTTACGTATAGTATTGAACTATTAAAAAGCTGGTAGCTTTTTAATAGAATGCTATGCTAGAACGACATTATTTTTTTTTAATGAAAATAAAATCTTCAACACTAAGTAACCGCCTCTATTAAGTTATCATACTTATCTAAAATTACCAGTCCTCATGACTAGTACGAAAAGTTCATTGTTACTATCTATACCGCGGAGTTCAAGGACGTATTCGTTTTCTTTTAGTAATGAAGATTGCAAACAAAGATTTCCACTGAACTCCGAGTTACAAATCCTCACTCCTGATACTATGAGGAACTTCCTTCATGAATTACATGATTTGAGAGTCTTTTGATTTTAAATTAGGATGTGTTGAACACGTCCAGCATACTTAATAGAAGAATTCCGATTATTAAACATCTAAACACGCGACTGTTTTTTATTTTGGCTTGACGTTTCGATTTAATGCACCGGCCGTAGTCTCAAGCAAATTATCGCTGCAGGCTTTTACCACACGCTTATGTGTTGAAAGTTGTTTTTCACCCTTTAGATTGGAGTGCCACCCCTAATTTTACTTTTTTTCGCTGCATTGCTGCGTAGCGGTTCATAAAATACTTCCATATTCTAAAGGAGAATCCCCATCCTGGACTAGGAATAGACCCTAGACGAGACAAGACCAATATCGAAACTGTAATGGAGCATTTATTGGTTATATCATTATTATACTAAAAGTACGCGAAAAAAGAAAATGATTTTCAAAAGTAGTAGTTACGTTTTGTTTTGAACACATCAATTCGTTCAATAAAAAAAATGCTTTTTTTTATTGAACGAATCGTAGTGGTTGTCATATACTTCACTCTAGGGCTGCCAATGTGTGGAGATGTCCCTAAACAACGGGGAATTTCGAGCCGATTGGATATGTAAGAAATATTACCATGCTAGGCATTGTATAGTTTTAGAGTAAGCCCTCCGTGTACCAGATGACTAAGGATCTCGTCTCATACTAGGTGGGATATGACATACTCAAAAATATAAAAGTTATAAAATTAGCATACTTACTCTTCTGGGGAAATTAAATATTTGATATATAATTAATACATGGTAATAATCAGGTTCAAGTAAAACTCTGAAAAAAAACATGTATTTAAAATGTTTTATTAATAAATCTTCATAACACAACGATCATTTTCTTATGTTGTAATTTTAAATGGCACTTGTAATTATCGCAATCGTTTTAATTTATTAAATCATAATGTATTTTCAAACGATTAAACATGAACTAAACACAGACAAGATATATTTTAATTGAGATCGTCGGTGTTCAATTTACCAGTCTTGGCAAAAAAAAAATTGTACGCTCCATACATATCAGAGCGTAACATTTTTTACAGGTGTATTTAGTTTTACCATGACGATCTTTGTTTCTAGGGTAACTTAAGCACCTTTTCGTTGCACTAGACCTTTCTGCAGGAGGTTCTGTTAAATTTTCTGACGAATTTTTGAAATATTGATTCTTTTTGATGAATATTGATTATTGATGAAATATTGAATAAAATCGTCCGACATTATTTCAATAAATGAAAAACTGCACCGCATATTAAGTAGCTCTTTGGACTACGCATTGATTCATGTATGAACTTATCAGTTTGCACCGCTTGAAGTAGCAGTGATAAGTTATTGCGTAATATAGCAAAGACTTATGCAACAACTCATTAATTCTAAGCTGTTACTTTATATGTAGGTACAAATAACGGTACAAAAAAGTAAATTGGAAGTAAGGGCATAAACAATTATGTTTACAGCTCCACACTGGCACAATGATTTTTGTCATTGACGTTGTATGTACTAACGCCTAAAATCCATTTTAACTTGATACTCAGTGGTCTTGCGTTATTTACGATGCAAACCTCTTGCTCTTATGAATTATATCTTTACTAATTATTCACAATTTTTGCAAGTCATTTTGACATCATAACCCAGAAACACTATTCTCACGTTATTCCTTATCTTTAAAGACCAATGTTTAAAAAGCATGTGATGCCTTTAAAAAATTTTTTTTTCCTTTTTTAGGGTACGAGATTACTCACGAGTCTGTCCATACGTCACAGTCGTATTGCTCAGAAGCTATGTGATGTAACTACTGAACCTAAAATTCTTAAATTTCAGGAAATATTTACACATAAAGCCTTCAAGTTTATAAAAAAAATATCACGACCATTATGAATCCCCAAAGTTATATTTAAAATTTTGTCATTTCATAATTATGGTGATTACATGTATAACACACTTTGTGCGCGAGTCGAATTCGCCTTTAATCATTTCATTACTTGTAAATCATTAAGTCTGCTTCTAATGAAAAGTTCAAGCTAAAAGTGGAATCAAGTTGTGACATGGGATCGTTGCGCGCTGATGTCTACCCGAATGGGATCTGGCATAAAGTTATTTATCTAAACATACGAAAAAATAACAATGTTCCCAAAATTATAATAGAAGTCGATAGAGATGAACCATTTTTAACGTAAAAACAAAGTTACGTTTACTAATTTAAAATGCCTTTGAAATATCTACACAAGATAGAAGTTTTTTTTTTAAATTTCATAGCGATATTGCTTTAAATCTATTTTAAATACGAGAAGGTTGAAAGTTAACGAAATTTGAAAACGATAAAATAAATATTGTGATCTTCAATGTTTGGGCAACCATACCTGAAGAGTTAATAACAACACATACCAGTAGTGTAACGATAAAATAATATTGTATTAGATAATTATTGTCTCGGATCATTGTTGTACCATGTAAGTCTAAAGGGTTAAATGATAAAATTATTATCATTCAGCGTAGCATAAATAGTCGTGAAACACATTTTTTTCTTATATTAAAATAGTAGTTAATACAGTATAGCCCACTAGATATATAAAAATGTGGGTTAATAAAAATTTATTTATCTTTTATTTACTTAACTTCGTTTATAGCAATGAGGCAGCGCGTATATTGGCTTATTTTCCCATTCCATCAATAAGCCATCAAGTAGTGTTTAGACCTCTGATGCAGGAGCTCACCAGGCGTGGTCACGAGTTGGTGATTATCACACCAGACCCAATGTTTCTGAAAGGTCAAGCTCCAATAAATATAACAGAAATTGATGTGCACGACTTATCCTATGGTATTTGGCGGGAATTTTTAGAAAATCATGGCAGTAAAATGAGGCCTGATAAATTAATGCAAAAAGTTTTTTTTGTCACGTCTGAAATTGTAGATAAACAGATGCAAACTGAAGGAGTGAAAGCGCTATTAAGGAAGAAAGAAAAGTACGATATGTTATTTCTAGAAGCATGCGCGTCTCCCGCATTAGAAATTACACAGATTGTCAAAGCGCCGACAATACAAATCAGTTCACTTGGTGCTGTTTATCCAAACTACGAAATATTGGGTGCACCGCAGCATTTCCTTCTATATCCCGAGTTTTCGAGAACAAAATTACGTAATCTCACCTTGTGGGATAAAATACAAGAATTCTATAACGAAATTGTCATGAAATATCATTTCTGGAATGCGTTTGAAAATTTAAACGGAGTATTAAAAAAGAGATGGGGTCCAAATGCACCGACTCTTAAGGAGTTGGGGAATAATGTTGACATGCTGTTTTTAAATATACATCCATTGTGGGAAGGTAATAGGCCTGTGCCTCCTGGTGTTATCCATTTGAATGCTCTTCATACGAAGCCCGAACAGGATTTACCAAAGGTATTAATCATTGCTTATTATATTGAAAATGTACTTCGATTCGGTTGATGTGTAAATTTAGTAACACAGTTTTATTATACTAGTTGCGAAATACATGGTGAGCATAACAAACGGGATCGTATCACACAACGTGGCCAAAGAGAGAAGTCGGGGAGGGAAAATTGACATTATCAGTCAGGGAAATATGCGCGTTAGTAATAAACTGAAAATAATCACGGGTGGTGAAATTTATTGTTTCGTATTTAATTATAAAAATAACAGCCACATTTTTACCAAAATTTCTCACATTTACTGTACATAAATTATGTTTAAAATGCGATGTCGCGTGTAGTTGCTTGAATGCGAGATTTAAAAAATACTAATTTCATTTTTTTTCTAAAAGAGACGAAAGTTATATTTTAGTAATGACGTAGAACATGAACGTCGTTTTATTTTTATTCTTCATATAGAAATAAGTAGTATTAAACTTATGAAAGCTTACTTATTGAACATTAATTTAGCTTTGGCCTTATATATACATACTCGTACTACTTCAATGTTTTTTATATTCTGTTTTGAAACGGATTGTTCACTTCATTAGCACACTCGTTATTTCGTTTTTATGGCTAATATCTTTTATGATGCAAACACACTCACTTTAACAATATTCACTTTGATTTAATTGCTCATACTGAAATCAATTCTGTGAAACCTAAGTAGATATTATAAACAAGTATGTTACAGTCTTCTAGCATTATTTAGAATCATAAGTCTTCTTGCCATAGAAACGAAGTAAGCACTAAGCTTAAAATTTGGTTACGGCACAACGAACTGGAGAAACATCCAGCCTCTGAGTCGATTAAGAAAAGGAACCTAGCCCGGATCTCGACTTAGAAGGTAGATAAACTAATGCCACCGCATATATGAATTTAACCTTGATTTCATGTGATTTTTAGGATCTTAAGTCTTATTTAGACTCTTCAGTCCACGGCGTCATATACATGAGCTTGGGTACAAATGTGAAGCCTTCGTTTTTACGTCCCGGAACTATAGAAATGTTTATGAAAGTATTTTCTCGACTTCCATACGATGTACTCCTAAAATGGGATCAGGATCTACAGAATACACCGGAAAATGTGAAGATTTCCAAATGGTTTCCACAATCGGATTTATTAAGTGAGTATCACTAAAAATCAATTTTTATACCGTTTAGTTTATTTATTTTCTATGTACGTACATAGTATGTAAACAACAATCTTATTTAGTTTTACATAAAATGTATTTCCTAATTACAGAACATCCAAAAGTTAGACTATTTATTACTCAAGCAGGCTTACAATCAACAGATGAAGCTATTATAGCTGGTGTACCTCTAATAGCATTTCCTATGTTAGGAGACCAGTGGTACAATGCTGAGAAGTATCTTTTCTATAAAATAGGTGTGAAATTAAATATGGAAACTGTCACCGAAGAAGTATTGGAAAAATCTATTAAGACTGTTATCAACGATGAAAGGTTAGTATTTGACTCATTACGAATTATTTTACGTTTCCTGTGTAATAAAATCTCGAACGGTAACTTTGATGTGCCAACAATTCTTAGAATAAATTATTGGTATGGTCATGCAGGTACTGATAACTTATTTAATGAATATATGTGTATTTACCAATAAATAATAAACTAATTTTTTTTAACTGTAGCTATCGTCGTAACATTGTTAGACTGCGGACCTGGATGTACGATCAACCGCAAACGTCGCTCGAACGCGCTGTTTGGTGGACGGAGTATGTGATACGTCACCGTGGAGCGAAGCACTACCGTGCCCCAGCTGCTAATATAACATGGAGTGAGTTCCTCATGTTGGACGTTGTCTTCACTTTACTTTTAGGTTTAATATTTGTTGCGTTTCTGGCAACTGTAGCGTTATCTTATACGTTTAAGGGAATATTTAGGAACTTTATTATTAGAACTAAAATCAAAAAGGCCTAATCTGTTTTCATTATTGTAAATAGTAATACCAATATTTTTGAAGTAAGTTAATAAATGTTAACGAAGTAAATTACAAGTTTTTTAAACCAAAAAATTCAACATTGGCGTCGATACTATCATTACGATACGATCATTTAGATTTAAATCGCCAAAATTTATGTCTACGCACCCTAATACATATATATGTGTTACATGACCCTATAGATCGTTTTTAAGTTTGGCTAATCGAAGAAATAATCCTGCTAGTCTGCTAGGCACCCTAAGTAATGGTAACTTTCTAGGAGGCAACTTTGAGAGTCTATTATTTTAAGGAATAATGTATCAAGCTTGTCAATATCAACGTGTATGTACTGACTTATACAATAAAGTTTTCTGTATTACTTTTAAGAATTTTCTTACAGGAAATTAATATTTTTAAACAGTTGTGTGTGTGCGCGCCACGATATTTTGATACTGGAGATTATTTTTAGATTTTTTTAGTTAATAAAACGATAAATTGTATAATATTATGTAAATAACATTTGTAAGATAATTTTATGATTTTTAGGTGCATAAATGACTAATTTTTGCGAAATTATGATTTGTCGAAATATCAAAATGAATCTTAGTCATGAGTAGAGCTCCAAAGATAATGTTTTTAGCAGAACTTTCCCCATATGAAAACAAGTAATCGCTGTACCTAAGACAACCCACATATTTAAGACAAGACTAATATTAGAATTATAGTCCTAACATTTTTATTTTATTCTTCTGCATGTGCTTAAAAATTATTGACAGAGTTGTTGGCACAAAATTAAATTTGGATCCAAGGTGTATTTTGTGAATTACTACGCAGTAGTGTAGTGAAATTAAAAAAAAAAATTATGGTTGTCACTCCAAACTGAGAAATGAAAAAATTTCAAACGTGAGAGGTATCTTTATATAGGTCTTCAAAAATAATATGGAGCTTCCAAAATAACTTTTTTAATTAAGTCATTGTATTCTGAGATGCACGATTCTTAACTCGTAAAAAATGTGCCCTTCTCTCTTAACTTTTCAACTATTGAAAATTCTATAAAAATTTAGTAGAAATTTCAATAGTTAAAATTGGTGGGAGTGAGACATGCTGTATAGTTTTTGAGATTGGACTCCGTTTTATGTTACACGCTCAGCGACTGCGAAAATAGCTTCGTTTTAAACTACAATTTTTATTTTTCCTGTTGATTAAATTGATATTGTACATCCGACTATGTAACCCTTCCCTATGTGTGGTCTGACAAATTAATCCAAATTAATTTCCGAAGTCAAAACTCAAAGTAACAACTAAGATAATTCTTATTATATATTCTTATTCTTAAAATATATAAACGTTGAAATTGGATACTATTAAGCGATTGAATCAAAAGTATCTATACATATAAGTAAAATCGAAGTGTCTGTCTGTGATGTCGAAGTAAAGAGTTTTTATTAACCTTTACTTTTACTTTACTTACTCTTAATACTGACGTGGGTGTCCCACAGCCGGAAGGGAAACAAAATTTAGTCCCATTTCGTCAATACACCCCCGCCCTCTCTGCTAGTTTCAGGATTTTATCTCTTGATTCGTTAGTCAAGAGCTCACATACGGTGCTGTGACACATTACGCTGTAGAACTTGGCAGTGTCTCTGAGACGTAAGGTCAGTATCAGTCTTTGTTGTCTGACAGTCGTTTTCTAAGTGCCTATGAGATGTTACCTAGCAAAAATTCAGGTGTTGATTGTTAATGGTGGAGACTTCGGAGAAAACCTGGTTCTCATACTCATATCTTCACGCCGTATCCCCAACGAGGTAGTCAGAGAGGACGGAGCGCCAAGCGTCGCGATCCTTACATATTTCTTTCGTTTCCTCAAATCTCATCATTCTTCTCACACATTTTCGCCTAGGCATGCGAGTGCTCTTGACATTTCCGTCGGCTAACACTATTTGATCTATTCATCTATTGATTTTAACTATTTGATCTTTATAAGTCAGCCTTGGTCTTCCTTGGTTTCTATTATCACTCACTTTCGCTCTATAGATTTTCTTTGTCAGTCTTTCATCACTCATTATTTCCATGTGCCCGAATCATCTTAGCATTCCTTTCTTCATTTTTTCAATAACACTGTCGTGCAAGCCTGTCATACTGCGTATCTCTTTATTGTTTATTTTGTCTGCAAGGGTGACACCGCACATATTTCTAAGAGATCACATTTCTGCTACATTTATCTTACTTTCACTCGATTTCGATTTCGTGGATCTAGGAAAAGCATTTGATAGAGTAGTGCGAAAGAAATGTGGAGTCTTCTGCCTGAATATGGCGAGGAGGGCCCCTTACTGCAGGTTTTGAGGTCATTATATTGTTAAAGCCTGTGTAAGGATAGATGGTGACATGTCACCCTGGTTCGAAGATTGTTCAGCCGTCAGACAAAGCTGCGTGATCTACTGCTGCCTGGCTATTCGTGCTTCATTTGGACAGTTGCCTCCAGACATTGAAAGGTAGTATGAGTGGCATGATATGTGATGGTACAGTGGTAAACTGCCTATTGTACGCTGACGATGCAGTGCTTATAACACCATCAGAAGCGGAGTTGCAGACACTAGTTACGTGCATGAAAGAAGACTGTGGAGTGAAAGGATTGAATGTGAATGTGAATAAAACTAAGGTTCTGGTGTTTGAAAGAGAAGATGTACAAAGTGTGAAATAAGGGTAAATGGAAAATGTCTAGAACAGGTGAACGAAATTGTATACTGGGGAGTGCGTTTTCGAGAGGAATGAAAGTTGTGGCAATAAAGTGAACGGTGCTCTGTCTGTACTAGTAAGCAGTATGAATATATTATCTCACTCAGCCAAAATGGCCATACATAATGCGCCGTTAGTGCCAACTTTATTGTATGATAGTGAGTCCTGGATATGCCCAAAATCTAGTGAAAGTAAGATAAAATCTAGTTACAACAAGAAATAGACGATAATTCAGGGATATAAACTTTTAAACTTTTGCTTTGCATTATAGAATATATCTAAAACGGGTATAACGCTATTACCTTTTTATTTTGGCTTGACGTTTTGACCCAGTTGCATCGCCCATGGTCTCAAGCAAACTGCTTGAATAAGACGAAATCTTAAGAAAAAAAAGGGATTCAAATGCAACGACATTTAAAAAAGTGGCAAATAATGTAGATTTGCTGTTTTTAAATGTACATCCTTTGTGGCAAGGTAATAGACCCATGCCTCCTGGTGTTCTCCATTTCAATGCTCTTCATATGAAACCCAAACAGGATTTACCAAAAGTATTAATCATTCCTTATTATATTGAAAATGTACTTAGATTCGATTATGTGTAAACAGTTAAATTTTTATTGACCTAGGTACGAAGTACATGGTGAGCATAGCGAAGAAGATCGTAGTACACGACATGGCCAAAAAGAGAACTCGGTGCGGGACAAATGACATCGTTTGTTATTAGTAATGAAACGAAAACAAGAACGGATCACTAGACCTATTGTTGCATATTACATTACAAAAATAGCAATCATATTATTTTTAATAAAAAATAAGTACATTTTTTACCTAGAATAGATAAAAATTACAATTTAATAACCACATAGGACAAGAACGTGATTTTATTGTTTATTTATCGTTCAGAAATGAATAATACCAAACTCGTGAAAGCTTACTTTTTTAACATAAGATCACTAACAACATTTACATTTGGCCTTATATGCCTCAAAGTTTTATACTTCCTGTTTTGAAACAGATTGTTCGTTTTATTAACACTTCTATAATTCTACAATTACGGCAAATATCTTTTACAATGAACTTTAGTATTAATTATTTTTTTCGGTTTGAATGCTTGTGATGAAATCAATTATGTTATCAATTAGAAAAGGACTCTGGCCCGGACCTCGACTTAGAAAGTAGATATACTAATGTCATTGCAGATTTGAAATGAACCTTGATTTCATATGATTTTTAGGATCTTAAGACTTACTTAGACACATCCATCTCGGCGTCATATACATGAGCTTGAGTACAAACGTAAAGGCTTCGTTTTTACGCCCTAGAACTATAGAAATGTTTATAAAAGTATTTTCTCCACTTCCATAAGGTGTGCTTCTGAAATGAGACCAGGCTTTACAGAATACACCGGAAAATGTCGATTTCCAAATGAATTCCAAAATCGGATTTATTGAGTGAGTATCACAAAAAGTCCCTTTGCATTTTCATAATAATTTATTTATTTATTTGGTACGTACGTACGTATGTAAACAACGAACTTATTAATTTAATTTTATATGAAAACCGTTTCCTATTTACAGACCATCCAAAAGTCAAACTATTTATTACTCAAGCTGGCTTACAATTAACAGATGAAGCTATTCTGTCACGAAAGTATTATTGGATAAGTCTATTAGGACTGTCATTAATGAAAAAACGTTAGTTTTTCTCTCGATAAACAAAAAAATTGTAAATTATTTTATATATTTCTTAATCTTTGGAATGCCAAAAATTTTAAAATTTTAGTCTGAATGATTTATCGTTCTGCTCATGTATGGTTACTGATAATAATGTAGCTCTATCTAGATATTTCATTTAATGTATACCATGCATGTTTAAGAATAAATAATAAACTCGTATCTATTGAACTGCAGTTATCGTCGTAACATGGTTAGGTACACTGCGGAGTTGGATGTACAATCAACCGCAAACATCACTCGAACGCGCAGTTTGGTGGACGGAGTATGAGATACGTCACCGTGGAGCGAAGCATTACCGTGCTCCAGCTGCTAATATAACATGGAGTGAGTTCCTCATGTTGGACGTCGTCTTCACTTTACTTTTAGGTTTATTATTTATTTTGTTTCTAGCAACTGTAGCGTGGACTTATACGTTTTAGGAGAATATTCAGGAATTTTAATATTAAAACTAAAATTAAAAAGACCTGATTTATCTTATTTAGTGAATAGTATTATTAATATTGTATAAATATGTTTCAAGTTTTAAGTTTTTACTTTGTTTTGTTTTTTCTTCTGCACAAAATTGGCAAGTTCAATTTTGAGAAGGTCAATTTTGTGTACTTTGAAACATATGTATTCACTGATGATTATCGGAATTACTTCTGTTCGGCTTCATAAATAATTATATAATAAAGGTAAAAGTAAGTTGAGAGTAAAATATCACAAAGTTACATGAAAATCTGCCCTCAATGTGCGGTGGAGAATCTGAGACACAGATATTGATAACTACCGCATTAATATGAAAAACTGTTCACTAGCAGCTCAAGATAATATTGTCCTAATAGGTGAAACAAGTCCAGCTTTACACCCAGACACATTAATTGGTTAGTCAGGCGATCTTATTCAGGTTCAGCGTTTATTATGAAAAAATATGAATGCGTCGGCTTGAACGTGACTCACAAACTCAAATAATTTCTCAATCTCAGTACAGGATGAAATCAATTTACTTCGGGTACAGCGTGAAGATATGTATGTATCACTATATCGACGATGTTCATTCTGCTCTTTGAAATGCGTAATACAAGAAATTAGAAACTACGTTACAAGAACAGGTAAAGGCTGGATTTAAGAGAGTCACTCGAATATGGATCCCTTATCAATTTAGGCGCCTAACATTTCCTGTGAATATGGATATTTTACTAGAATTTGAGGGTTTGTCAAAAAAGCCACAGTCACTCTCATAGTTAGGTTAGAGAACGCTCCTAGAGGTCATAAGATAGCTTCTCTCATAAGAAAGGAAGAGTTATAGAAGCGAAGATCTGCTACAGCGCATAGCTAGAAAACTGCAACATCAGTGTTACAGACGATTGCAACATAATAACAAATAAAAGCGACAAACTTATGTCGTTGTTTTAGTCTCATAGTTAGAATGTGTATTTGAATATTTAAAAAGTTATTATTGCAATTAAATTCTTTACCTATTAATAACATTTATGTAACTGTAGTCTAGTGGACATTTTTGAAGAATTGTCTGGTCCAGTAAAGATAGAGACGTTAAACATTATTATGGCGGCAGTATAGACTGAAATATACAAGTAAATGTTGTACACAAGTGGGTGTTATTTGGACGAGTGAAAATGTGTGAGAGAATGAAAGCAAAAAGAACGAGTTAAGCATTGTATTTCAATCAAAAAATCAATAAATGAATTCCAACTCTTAATATTTTTCACTTTAATTTCATTACATTATTACATATTAATTATAGTAAGAATAATAAGATCTGGTGTGAGAGAATAAAAAGCAAATAAACAAGCCTGTCCACATCGACAATTATTCAATAGCAAGTTTAGACAAAGCTGGTGACGAAGACAGTTCAGAGCAGAACGACCTGCCGTGTTCGCATCTGAACAACGTCTGATCTGTCTCTGTTTTTTGTTTCTGAGAAACAAAATGAAATCCCCACGGAGACTCAGCCGGACTCTACGTCGACTGAGTAGTGTCGGACTCGAACCGACTAAACATAACCCCTCTTTGCTGTTAGCTCTTGTGGTTTTTACTGCGTCACAGGTCGCGTTGGGGCGAGCGCTAAAGGCGCCCTGCCAGATGGTCGGTCGCCTGAGGGTTCTTCCAGCCGAGGGATACCTCGTATGGAGGGCGGATCTCGGGCGTCGCCAGGGGAGCTTTCCGCACCTGCGTGCATCTGGTATTTTATACCAATGAACAAACAACAGATAGCGTAGTGGGAGTGATACACGTATTTCGTTGTACTAACGACTTAAACGTAAAATGAAAACGTAAAATAATGAACAATCTCCCACAAGTAATTCTATTTTTTTACGAGATTTATTTTGCCTGGCACAAAATAAGAAGCAATTTGACGTTGTAGTGATGTCTTCTAAAATAAATCGACTTACCTTCCTTAAGTGAAAAAAGTAACTACCATATTGTAACATTAGTAATTTCTGTGCCTCTAGTGAAAAGGGGTACAAGTTGAAAAACGCGGTTTTCCAGGAGACGCAAAAAACTGTTGAACCGCCCAAATTACAAGACAGATATTTTTATATTTGTATGTACAAATTTGAGTATAAAATACGCTCTTTCACGTAGTGTTATTATTATTAATCTAAACTTCATAATTTATAAAATAACGACTTATATCCACTATATTCACTATACACTATATCACTATATTCTATTTAAGTGATCAACGGTATGTATTTGGGTTTATTTTATAATAACTTTTTTCATAAAAATAATATGTATGAAAAGTGTAGGTAACATTACGTGCCCGGTGTATACCTTTTATTAGGTATCTACATTTTCGGTCTATTCATAAAAATCACAACTTGTAGCCTTTGCCACAAAGTATTTATAGCGTGTAACGTGATATAAAAGGACTTATACAAATATGTTTTAGTACTTGTACCCGAAAGCTATGGAAAATTTTAGAAATAAAAGGTGAGATGTGATTGTTTAATTTTTTTTAATAAATTAAAGAACATAACAGTTTTTTAAAGCAGTGGCAAAGAGAACATCACACAAATAAATCTCCTAATTTTCAACTATTCTACGTTATGATCAGTGGGTGCTAAAGGATGAGGGTCTATTACATCTTCAGCACTTAATAAATTTTCATAGAAATGTCTCACGCTAGGGTTCACTAATGGAAGGAGAGATATCAAGTCTCGTTTCTTCTCTTGCGATATTGCTATTGGGCCATCGTAGCACCGGGGAATGCTTTCGGTTTCAAAAACACTACTTGGCATTGGAGACTTTCCTCGTTTTCTTAGAAGGCTTACGGTATTCCAACGTTCGCTTTCGTAACCCTGATAGTGGAATTTAGAAAACTCTTCTCGTGTGTATCGAAAGATAGCAGCCTCTGAAATGTTGAATTTATTTTTGTCTTCGTCACCTTTTTTTTGTAAGAGAGGTCCTTTAAGCAGACTTGCAAAATCTAGAAACAGATCGGTATCCATTTCAATTACAGTGAAATATTGTTTTTTACCACATGTCCGGATAAGTTGGTACCAATCTCGCGGATGATGTATGTCCATTTGCGTTCTTTTCTTTGCTTTTTCTATCAAGGCATGGTCAACATCACATTCCATGTGGGTATGGCCGGGGACAAAAAAGTTATGTGTAATAGTTTCAATACTGGGATGGTTGCGTACAGCAAGTAAAAACATGCACACCATATAAAAGTTCTTATTTTGCCCGGCGCAGGAATCAGAGTAAAAAATTATATGCTTTATTTCGTGAGGGACGTAATTAAGAATGTAATTGTATACACAGGATGCTATTTGATTACCTCCTCTACCACCAATACCTTCATGCCACATAAAACAATATGGTTTATTGGTGGTACAGTTCCTTATGGTCAGATTAAAAGTCCACAGCTGTCTTTTGTAAAATGCAGCACCTGACTTTAGATATGGTGTCGGTAAACATTGCTGCAAATCAAATGCAGCAACAAGTGTATCAGAACTCTCAATGGAGAGTGCTTTATCTATAGCTTTCCGGTCATAAATAGTTTCTGCTCTTTTAATATGTTCGGCTTTGAGCTTTTCATTTTCTGATTTTTCTTCGCCTTCGCAAAATTTTATCTTCGTATCAAAGATGTTACATTTAACACATGTGTCTACGTATGGCTTCTTAAAGGAAAGATTTTGACTTTTAAACACTCAGCTATATATGGTTAATGATACTGGATTTTCAGTGATATCACGATAGGCATTATACATGTCTGCCAGGCATAAATGAGGAGGTAAACATTTTTTGTTAGTCTTAGATCGGCCATAGTGGCTTTCATATGCTGGGAATGATAAAATGTGTTCTTTCATAGCTTCAAGTCTTTTATTACTAATTTTTGTGGCACTCGGCTTATTCCCTCTTGTAGAATTATTGAGCACGAGTCCTTCATTAAGCTTTAGCTTGTCAGATATCAATTGCACAAACTTCGGAGTTTCGTCGAACGTTTTAAGAAAGCAACCCTTACATACGCGATAAGACTCAGTAGTCGTTTTCAAATAATAGTTATTAGCAAATTGTCGCTTATTATTTTTCACTTCAAGTCTTGCCGTTTTTTTGTTTTTTATTTCAATTAAATTAGCAATAAATTGAACCCTTTGGTTATAGTCTCCTAAAGTCCTTTTTCTGAACTCTTCCGGTATGTTTTTAACACATTTCATTCTACAATTTCCAAGCGTTTTAAACTCTCTTTCTTTTACTTTTTTACCTTTATTTGTTTCGTAACTTTTCCCCAAATTTCTTTTTTCACTTTTTCTAGGTTTCCGTTTTCGTCCCTTTTTTACACCTTCTTTTTCCCAAAAAGTTAAATTGTCCTCCGTGTCCGTTTCAGCAATAACTACATTCTTTCTATTCCTAGAACTTTGACGGTGACATGTACTGCAGTCTGATTCTGAACATTCTTCAGAATCAGGAATATAGTCATCGCTGCTTCCTGAACTGTAATCTATATAGAAGCACGGCAAAGAGTCTACTAAGGTGGACACGAAATCAAAACATACCAGAAATGTGTCATCTGCCTCTGTAAAATAATTGTCTAAAATTTTATCGTTCACATGTTCAAGCTCCGGAGAATTTTCAAATAAATCATGTACAGTTTCTTCATGTGAATATCCATCTTTCAAGCAACTGTATTTTGGAGAATTTATCAGCACTTCATCTGGACTAAACTGGGTTTTATTGGAGAAGCAGTCGGCATTATCTGTCTTCTCAAGAAGATTGAGCATTCGACTTATTCGGTTTCTACTTGCCATCCTAAACAAAAAACATTTTTTTTTACAAACCTAATAATTTTAATTGTTAAATAATAATAATATGTTAGATCTACGCATTTCATGTTCATACGTTTAAAACAAAAATATAACGGCTGTGACTATGACGAACAGATGCAAATCGACTAACGAACGTGGCGTAAGTATGTATTCATAATAATTTCACTTAACAACAGAACACTAAATTACGACAAGCTTTCGCAGTCTATTGCTACCTTCGCACAAAATAGTTTTAAAGTAACAGCTGGTACCTAGTTAAAGCAAAAGGTAATTTAAGAAGTTAGTTACTTAATGCTTAATTGCAAGATCTTGATAAATGTTATTAGGAACTTGGCAATATTAGTATAAACATTTTCCATACAATAGATATGTTTATTTCGTTGAAAAGTATGATTTTCTTAATAATTTTACGTAACTGTTCTCAATAAAATCAGTCTAAGCTACTTTTAATTAACCAAACATAGTTCGAAATAAGTTTAATTTGAGGTGTAACGTGATATATCTTAATTTGAATCTCTAATTTGTAAGTATTGACAGCATACCTTATTCAAAATGATTACGTGAAAAGAGATATAACTCACGCGTACAGTTGTCACCCTCCGTGGTTCGCAGGCGCGCCTCTCTCTCATTACTAGACGCGGGCGGACCAGTGCAGGCGTGCACGAAGGCACCACCCGCCCGCACAATCTCTTCCCTACCTCAATCGTACTGACTTATATTTATTTTCACCTAAATTTGAGCAGTTCATGTGGTTTATGTCGACTTGTACTGATTGCGTTTAGTTTTTACTCGTGAATATGGATCTAAATTGATATATTCTCTTAAATACGTAACACTATTGGTGTAAACTGCTTTAATGTCTACCTTTGACCACCAAACATTTTTAAAAGATATAAATACATTTATTTTGTTATACACAAAGAAAATATAAAATTGCAAAACACAACTTCATCCATTCCATATTTCACGAAAAAATACGACAAAATATTTGTTGATAGAGATACATGTAAAGATGAAACCCCATGTCATGGAAATTCTTTGCTAAATATACCATTTTTCACATTTTTATCTTCGTTATTTTAAGAGCTAACTTAGATTCGTTTACACCAACAGACGCACGTTTTTTTTCTGAAAATTTTGGTATACATAACTCAATTCGACTAAAATCAGACTTGTACCCTTTTTCACTAGAGGCACAGATTTATCCCTCAATGTACACTTCATTCTCAATGGTCATGTCACGAACTAACGTGTTAGGTATACAACTTTAATTTCGTGATTAAAGAGCTTCCTTTTAATACTTTTGAAATGGGGAACTAAAAAAGAAAACCATTTATTCAACTTTTTAATCAGGTTCCTAAAATTAGCATCCAAAATCAAAGTTTGATTAAATGAACTATGATTGCTATATTATGCATAAGTACTTACAACAAAAATAAAATTCAGAATGATTTGTTGACTTACCCTGCATACATATTTTAATAACTTTTTAAAAAACGACACCTACCTATATAAAAATTTTTGATAGATACCTACAAATACAAAAAACGAACCAGCAATTTCTTTTCATAGCGACTTTTCTTTTCGTATTCTATAAAATTGTCGACATGCATTAATAAAGAGATTAGATGATACGTAAATATCAAAATTGAACCAACTTTAAAATAAAAATACTGAAAACTAAGAAATAATTATACCTTACTAATCAAAAAGTACATTAATAAATATCTAGGACCAAGAGTCATAATGGACGAAGCCATTATGAGTTGCCGCTCTTATCGCCGTGTGTTAAACGAATTTTCAATCGACTTCCAAAAAAGGAGGAGGTTCTCAATTCGGTTGTATGTTTTTTTTTAATGTTTGTTACTTCATAACTCCGTCGTTTATGAACCGATTTGAAAAATTCTTTTTTGTTTGAAAGGATGCACTTCCAAATTGGTCCCATTGAAATTTCATTGATTTTTAAGCTTTGGTTTCGAAGATACACCCAATAATGCGACCTGGTTATAACCTTTATTCATTTATATTGACGATTCTCATGTATGTCATTTGTTAACTATCGTTGTCCCCACATAGTATAATGGCAGTAGGGAGAAGATATAAATTGGCTGTGATATAATAAATTCAGTCAGTAGAGTCAGTCTTGTGGCGGACAGAGAATACGGCTGGTGGCTGTCTTCTTCGGATTGTAAGAATACTGCTAGGGTGTAATTATGATGCAACCTTTACACTGTTCTTTTATAACTGATTGATATTGATATGATATTATATTGATGATATTGATAATGGCCATAATGGGCAATAATATCCCATGTTCGATCTGATCACATCTTTTATTATGACAGCCCACGGTTTGTGCTCCTCAATAGAATGGAAATTAACACATTGCGCTCCAGAATTAGAAAATAAACTAATTGTAGACTTGCCCTAGATATTTATTTAGGCCAAGGTCACTCAAAAGGGAGAAATAAAAAAACTTTTATAAAAAAATTAAACAGAGTTCGGAAAAGACCACTGAAAAGTATGAAATAACTATCCCTTACGGATCGAAACTTAAGTACAAAAATAACTTTATAAAAATACGGTACAAATACCCATATAATTAAATTTGACAGTTATTGAAGTCGGTGCCAAATTAATGTTCGACAACAGAAAGTCTATTAGTTTAGTAGGCACCGACTTCAGTAACTGTCAAATTTAATTATATGGGTATTTGTATCGTATTTATAAAGTTATTTTTGTACTTTAGTTTTGATTAGTAAGGGATAGTTATTTCATACTTTTCAGTGTTCTTTTTTGAAGTCGGTTTAATTTTTTTATAAAAGTTTTTTATGTATCTCTGTCTTATATTCTTATTTTATTGAGCGTAATCACAAGTAAAACAGTGAGCTATAGTAACTATGGCAACCTCGCACTGTACTGTCGGTGTAATTCGTATTAGTTCACGTCACTACCGGCATGACGTACAAACATCAAAGTACTGAAATAATTATTTGTAAAGTACACGTAATCTTTAGTGTTTTGGCTACTAGTATTCACAAAGACAAAAGTATGTCATCTTCGGCTGCGTATTTTGTACCCTGACCCTTTCCCTAGACACTTAAGATTTAAGAATATTTCGCAAATAATGATTTCAGTACTGTGATGTTTTGATCGACACGACCCGTCATGAGCTGACACGAATTACACCCAAATTGCACCATAGGCAGTGAGGTCTCTAAACTTATTATAGTTAACTGTTTTACTCGTGATTACGCTGAATGAGATAGACAGAGAGACACGAAAATAATATTGTAGCTCCTTCCATTATGATTTTAAGTCCGAGCTTATTTTTTTTCTTTATTGGTTTGGCACCGACTTTAATTAACAATAATTGTGAAATTTAGTTATAAAAGTATTCGTATAGTATTAAATTTGTACTTTATTTTTGTTTTTAGTAAATAATAATTATGTATTTCATCGTTTTCTATATTATGTAAGTACAATGTATCTGCTTGAGTCTTCAGGACGGCAGATCATTGTGAAATGTACTTTATTACAATAATAATTATCGCTTTTTAAGGGTATCTGCTGTTAGCAACACCAGCGAGCGAAAAAGAACAAGAGAACACTGTCGCTCTCTAGCAGAGCGCGATTGCTTTCGTGACGTCATCAAGAAGAACGACTGACGGCTTGTTATCCACTACCACGAGATTATATAAATCAGAAATACAAATTAATTACATTCCGTTTTTTTTTTTTCATTTTTGACATTAATTTTCACCGTTCGCTGGTCCGACGTATTACACGTAGCACTCTAATAACACTGTTTCTCCGTTATATACACAAAACTATGAAATATTAACAAATAACACTAAATATTATCGAATTGAAAAAATTTTGGATATTTGTCAAATATTTTGTTTTTAATTTGCAATTAATTTTAATTTTTTTAATTTGTTTTTAATTATCACTTAAAGGTTGCCTACATTCTTAAATCAAATTAGTGTCTTAAATCAGTTCACTCAGACTTACACTAACATGCGAATGACACAATTCATTCTAAATGTGAGACAGAATAATAACAAAAGAATATTATTGTTTGCGATGTGCAAACAAATAATAATCTCCTATTCTTTACTTTTAAATGTTTTTTAAAAATACAAATTTTTACACTTATCATAACGGGTTAATTCATGGTGGTTTTTATTGAAGCACAAACACACAAACGGACAAAAATTCTATAAATGTTTTGTTTTACTAATAACTAATAAGTATGGCAACTCAATCAATAATTTGCGAATTAGCCCATCTCTAGTTATGTTGTATATGTCATGGTCGCCATATTCGTTTACATTAAAGACATAGATGAAAAAGTGGATGTAATTATTAGGTCTTTACCTATGAAATTGCCGTTTAGTATACAAAAAGTTGAAGGATTTTATATTTATATTTATATATATATATATAAAATAAATATATATATTCTATTAATCGCATACTTTGATTAATAGAAATAAAAAAATGCACTCATGTTGTCGATGCATCTCTGCCAGCGCAGTGGTAACTTTTCAATGCCCTTCTTAAAGAAGTCAGGTGTACGGGAGCTAACAAACTCTTTGTGCGCGCCAATGGCGGCTGAGCAATACAGCCGGTAACACCGACGCGCTTGGCGGGGTGAGGTGCTGGTTATAGTTATGACAAGAAAAGCGTATCTTCAAAAGTGCTGCACCAGACAACTACGACCTATACCTCAGATGTTCGGAGGTTTGGATGGCGCGTCCTGTCGTGATCCTGGGCCTGGCAGCGCTTCTTCTCGGCCTTTCTTGTGGTCTTCTTATTAAGTGGACTGTATTTTGCGTAATTAAATAATGAAATGGAGCGGCGCGTTTTCGTTTCTTTCGTTTCTGTGTCTATTAAGCAACGCAAGGTATACCTCAACGCGTTCGTCGCGCGGGCGATCGTTAATTTCATGCGGCACCCACTTATCAAGCTTTTTTAGCTTGCGAATTTGACGCAAATGGACCAATATTGTTTTCACATTAACATCAAAAACTGCTGCTAACTCAACGGTATATTAAGTGTCGTCAGCGTCCACTATCGCCTTTAATTCGTCATTGTTGACTTTAGTTTTCGGGCGGCGAAACGGCAACTTCATAGGTAAAGACCTATTATTAATTGAATACAGTTGTGGGTGTTCCTTTCCATAAGTATTTAACACATTTAGTTTTATAGTAGTCATCTCTGCTCACTTTCATTATTTAATCAAAGACTGCTTATGATTGTTTACATCTAGAGTTATGTATAATGTACTATAATTATCATTTAAATAGTAATATAGTCTACCATCACAACTAATAATTAATAAAATTACAACATAGTTTACAACTAAGTATTTAATTTCTTGAAAGTAAAATAAAATGTGAGTTACATTTATAAAGAAAAATTGCATGATATCAAAAATAAATGTTTAAAGAAAGTTATAACGTTATTTTTCTCAGATAAAAATTCCTAACAGATAAAACAAACCACGACTTTGATGTTTATCAAAGTATTCACACTAAGTATAATGTTATCAAATTATTTTATTATGTGCATTAACCCTTAAATGTCGTGTCCTAAATAGTATCCAATTCAATTCAATTCAATTCAAGGGCATTCAATTGGAGTGGGCGGCATTTAGGAAACTGTCAGGTCTTTTCATCGCCCATCCCAAGACAAAATTTTTTGCTCGGAGTTTTTGTAAAGAATTGAATCTGAAATGAGAGGAACCGACAGAAAATCGAAGTCGTTTACTTTAATTAACGTAGCTCAAAGAATAGGTAGGCAGAAGTCGCAGTGGGATGGTCAGATTGGTTGACGAATTGATAACTGTTTGGACAGACAGATTCTAGAATGGAAACGGCGTTTGGACAAAAGTAGTGTAGAGAGCTCTCCAGTGTGATGGAGCAACAACCTGCGCAAGGCGGCTAGCAAGCATAGGATAGGTAAAGTGGTGAACTCTATGGGATAGTCCTTTTTTAAGCGGTGTACTATTATAGCCTAATGACATATGCAATTTTGTGTTAAATTTTGAATTCACTTTGAAATACAAAAAATAACCGTACGAACTCATTTGTATTTTAGGATTAGAATAATATTCACAAAGACAGGCCAGTAATTGTAACAAGAAAAACATTTTGTATCGGGTCGTTTAAAAAAAATTTACTTCGTAAGGGTTAAAATAATAATCTTACTGAAAGACTGTCACATGTAAAAACCTGAATTTTCATTCTATTCTTTTTATGTGGTCTCGCGTCTTTACCATACACATTTAATATGTATATTAAAACAAATGCGTGTTTACTTTTAATCTTAAACTTCATATATTATACCACAGGAGCGCACATATTGGCTTATTTTCCCGTACCAGCAATGAGCCATCAAATAGTGCTTCGACCTCTGACGCAAGAACTTGCCAGACGTGGTCACAAGATAGTGATAATCACAACAGATCCAGAATTTTCAAAAGATCGGGTTCCACAAAATATAACGGAAATAGATGTCCACAATATATCGTATAGCATTTGGAGAGATTTCTTAGAGAACCAAGTGAGTAAAGTGAGTAAAACCAAAGCGATGCGAGCAGTTTATTATGTATTAAGTGATATCATTGATAAACAGATACAAAGTGAAGAAGTTAAGGCACTTATAACGAGAAAAGAAAAGTTTGATTTATTGTTATTAGAAGCAAACGTACATCATTCATTAGAGATGACACATATTTTTAAAGCACCAACAATACAACTGAGCTCATTTGGTGCAATCAATACAAATTATGAAGTCCAGGGAGTGCCGCAGCATGTTCTTATGTACCCTCTTTTTTGGAGAACAAGAATATATAATCTTACATTATGGGAGAAAATACAAGAAATTTATGAAGACTTCATGATTAGGTACCATCTTTGGAAATCATATGAAGATTACAATAAAATCTTGAAAAAAAGGTGGGGTTCAAATGCACCGACACTTAGAGAATTAGCAAATAACGTTGACATGCTCTTTTTAAACGTACATCCTCTATGGGAAGGTAATACGCCAGTGCCTCCTGGTGTTATTCATTTTAATGCTCTTCATTTGAAACCTGAAAAAAAATTGCCTGAGGTACCTATTTTTATTTATTACACTATTATTACCATATGTTACGTTTACGATTACATTACTTTCATTAATTATTTTGAATTTCATAACATCTGCTCGTAACTATGAATTTCTATTGTTTAATTTATATCAAAGAACCAAATAATACCCGAGTTTCTTGAGGTTTTCGGTGCTGGATATTTCCGAAGCAGTGGTAGATTTAACTTCTAAAAGTATATGAAAATGACACAAAAAAACTTTTTTTTTATTAACTTATTTATTTTATAGGAACTACAAACAACTTCTAAAAGTACTTATATAACTTCTAAAAGTATTTTGTGATACGAATTTGTACGAGTACATTTAAAGAAATTGTGTTTTTTAATTTTCAGGATCTCAAAACGTATCTAGATTCATCGGTACGTGGAATCATATATATGAGCCTGGGTTCAAATGTAAAACCTTCTTTTTTCCCTACTGAACGTATAAACGTGTTAATGAAAGTATTTTCCAGACTTCCATATAACATACTTCTTAAATGGGACAAGGATTTTCCAAACCCACCAATAAATGTTAAAACTTACAAATGGTTCCCGCAATCAGATTTATTAAGTAAATATGAAATCGAATTTTTAAAATTCTTATTCGTAAATACTATTTATTTCTTAGTACTTAGTAAAGAAAATGTAGGCTTTTGCAGATTCCTGCTGTTAAATCTTAAAATGCAGTCGGAGGTACAATTACTCCTGATCTGTTTGTGAATTATCTAAATTTTTTTTTAAGTAAATGTCACGATTCAAAATTTTGCCAATATCACGTAATATTAAGCAGAACCACTGATTAGTTAAACAGCTACGTTTACGTCACAGTATTGTTGTAATTCATTCAATATAATATGAAGCACGTTCTATGTAAGTTCGTTTTTTCTTCTTGTAAATAAGTCCCTAAAACTCCTCCAGTGAAGTGATAGTAGGATTTACCGAATTTTTGTTATTCTGACACTTTTGTACTTTAAAACTCCCGAAAATGTACAAAATAGAAAATCTAAATAAAATGACAATTTCACTTCTCACAGTGTCACACAGTCATCTACATAATATTTAGATAGCTGGTTAATTTTCAATTGCGTGTTCAGATTTAATAGCATAAATTTTTTAAAGCCTACGCACATTTTCTCTTCTAAGCACTTCCCTAGTGCTTACTAGAGAAGATACAAGCACGTCTTCTTTACATTATTTTTATATCCTTTCAGTTATTTTTACATGGAGTCTTTTGAATTTATATTAACTTATTTGTTACAAAATACTAAAATAACTTTTTTATTTCCAGGACACCCAAAAATAAAATTATTCATTACACAAGGTGGTCTACAATCAACGGATGAAGCAATTGCCGCTGGCGTACCGCTAATAGTACTTCCTATAGTCGGAGACCAGTGGTATAATGCTGAGAAATGTGTTTACCATAAGATAGGAAGACAATTAGATATAGCAACCATCACTGAGGATACATTAGAAGAATCTATTAAGATTGTCATTAATGATGAAAGGTAAGCTGTTCGTCGTGGCACACTTTCCCATTATGACTTGTACTAAATAAGTAAAGCAATATATAGCGTAAATATTTTCATAGTAATATTGTGTATCACACGGAAATTTTCTTAATAAACAAAATTATGCAAATATCTTCTTTTTTCCGTACCTATTAACTATTCAAACTTTATTTAGTAACTGATAATAAGTTTTTAATTACAGCTATCGTCGCAACATGATTACACTGCGGACTTTAATGTATGATCAGCCACAGACGTCATTAGATCGCGCTGTTTGGTGGACAGAGTATGTAATACGTCACCGCGGGGCCAAACATTATCGTTCTCCCGCGGCTGATATAACGTGGAATGAGTTTCTTATGTTGGACATCACTTTTACTTTGCTTTTAGGTTCAGTAGTCACACTATTATCGATAATTGCGTTATTAACTTATGTGACAAAAAGAATATCAGGATATGTCTTTGTTGAATCTAAAATTAAAATAAACTGATTTCATAAATTACCTTACAGTAGACATTTTACCTTTTTAATTTTCACCGTGTTTACTGTTAATTTACTTTACAAGCAGTGACGTTCATTGCTACAGTTTAATATAATCAGAATTGTCAACAAAGACATTGCAAGGCCGCAGGGAGAATTAATCTAACGGGGCCTTAATTAGATTACACTGTACATGACTACTCTACGGCTACTTGTTAACTATCAACTACTTCATACAAACGCTGTAGCAGTGATTTTCTAACCGAAGTTAGATTCTTATAAACTACCACATTAGCACGCAGGCAATCCATTCTATTTATCCACACTCTTGATGTTAAAATGTTATAAAATTATCACAGGCCATTAACAGTTAACATTATTGTAAAGTTAACATAGTAGTTAAATAAGAAGGGAATAAAGTATTAACATGATGTATTGTAGATG
Organism: Zeuzera pyrina; assembly: GCA_907165235.1. NCBI lineage: Eukaryota > Metazoa > Arthropoda > Insecta > Lepidoptera > Cossidae > Zeuzera > Zeuzera pyrina. The sequence continues at coordinate 7,687,639 of OU015640.1, forward strand.
AAGTGGTGTTTTATATTTTTTGTACATTGGCAGAGGTTTTTTTTAAAGAATTACCATAAGTTATGTCAAGTTAAGTTAAGTCAAGTCGCGAGATTCTTTTTTTAAAGGAATGAATTTTAGTGTAGTGTTATACAATTAAATATGAGCTACATGCTCATATTTAATTGTATAACACTACACTAAAATTAAATATGAGATACATGCTCATATTTAATTGTATATCACTACACTACAACATTAAAAAATAAACTTGATCTTGGGATATATATTCCAGTTGTAAAGTTTTATTAGCCGATAGTGCAATAATTTGATTATAAGTCTCAGTTCGTAACTTGGTAGCTGCAACAATATTTTCATCAAACGGATTGAAAACCCATCTTTTCGAGAAATCATTGTTGTTATCTGGAAAATATTCTAGTAACTGAATCTTTAATTCACCAAAATGCGTTTTCATGGTCTCCAACAGGCGGTCAATATCTGAATTTTCTAAATTCGCATTTTTGTTAATGTAATGAGAAGTGGCAGTAATTGCATCAAAATTTCGTTCTTCAAGGCGTATAATCCAAATTCTTTCTTCTTAATAAAGGCATTGACTTTATTTATCATAAGTAAAATGTTTTTGTTACGGCCTTGTAAATTCGTATTCAAGTCATTCAAATGTGAAAATATGTCCGTCAAGTAAGCCAGCAGTTATAAAGATTCTTTATTTCGTAAAAATTTAAAAAACGACCTGTTTTTATTTGTAAAAAAGAGTTTTCATTCATCTCGTAATTCTTAAAGCCTTGTTAAAACTTTTCCTCGCGACAGCCATCTCATCAGTATGGAAAAGCAGTGAATTGTTCTTGACACCCATTTCTTCGCGGAGTGTGGAAAGCAATCTAGTTTGCAACGGTTGGCTTTTAATAAAATTAACAATCTATCACGGTGAACACCTTGTGATAAAACATTTTGTAAATTGTTTGGCATCCTTTTTGCGGCGAACGCAGAAGAAAGCAGTGCGTCCATTCCACATGCGGCATAATGTCTTTTAATTTTACTATCACGCCACTGTTCTTTCCAGTTATCGCTTTCGCGTCATCAGTACACACTGCAATGCATTTATTCTAATCCGAGTGTTCGTTGTGTATTGCTTCAATGAATACGTTAAGAAGTCTTTCGCCAGATGATCGACCAGGAATTGATTTGTAAAAAGCATATTTTCTTTAGTAGACTCCTCGCATTCATATCGGACAAAAGATAAAAGTTGCGCCAAGTTCGACACGTCTGTTGACTCGTCAAATTGAATAGCAAAAATTCACTTAATTAAAACTTTTTCAATTATTTGGTTGTGAATATCGATGGCCGTTTCATTAACACGTCTCGATATTGTATCATTCGGACAGAGTATAATTTTTAATTTTTTAGCTTCTTCCAGACATCATAATATTGACCATATCAATGACAGCAGGTAAAATGAGTCTTTTCGCTATAGTATGGGGCTTAGATTCCCTCGCGACTCGCAGTGCTACAAAGTAGGATACATGAGGTGATGCAGTCGCATTACGGCTTGATTTTTTTATATCAATTTGTTGATGTTTCAAAACAAGTGACTTACGCTCGAAGAACTCTAACGGTTTGCTTTGTAAAGACGGGTGTCTTGTTTCGAGATGCCGGAGCATTTTTGAAGGCTTCATGCTTTTCGCGGATAGGACTTGAAAACAAACAACACACTGTGGCTTGACATCCAATGCAATAAATCCATATTTCAGAATGTGTTGTTGTATAACCTGGTCTTTTTTTTCACCGTTTCACCTGACGTAGAAGGGACATTTCGTTTTGTCACAAATTTGTCCATTTTAATTTAACTTTTTTATTGTTATTTGTAAAAATGAAACACTGGGCGAGTGAGATATGATCGTTGTTGTATGTACTTGCTTCCCTGTGCTACTTCCGTAAAAATGTAAATGACGATGAAAGGCAGAGGCCTCGCGTATTTTTGTTTTTATAACTAACGCATTTTTGAACATGTTCGAACTTGTCTAGCGAACGTGTCACGGAATGTGCGGGCGGCTTATTTGACAAGTTCGTGCAAGTACAACGCAGGTTGTAAACCTCGCCTAGACAGTAATTTTAGACCCTCAAACTGGCGGGCGCGATTGACACGCGCGATAATTTATAATTGTAATGCGTGGTTTTGCGTTTTTATCTCCTGAGGGTGCCTCGAAAATTTAAAATAAACGTATAAATGAACTAATAATTAAAATATTATTATAGTTATAATCTTATAGCGAAGGGGTCGCAAGAGTTTATACTTAACTTTTTGGCTTTTCCGTGGGTCGCGACATGAAAATGGTTGACAAACAATGCTCTATTTTATACTATTACAAATCTGTAACTGAGCCGTTTCTTTCCATTAAAGATATTTTTGAAAAAATAATCGAGTTAGGCTTTTTAGGCGTATCTGAATTTAAACCAACATTTTTAGGATTTTTGTCTTTTTGTCTGTTAGTACGTTTATTTATTTGAATGTAAAACCACCGAAGGGATTTTAATTCTAATGACACTGTTTGATAGATTAAAGTTGCAGCTATTTAACAGGGTATATATTATTACGCTGTACTTATATAGAACTTTGGGCCTAGACAAGTGGCTCGAATGCCGTAACCGATAGTAGAATAGAATGAGGAATACAGCGTGATTTAGAGTAACGAATTTTATATTGGTTGTCAAACGTTATTTACTTTCTTATATATCAAACGATACGTAAAATCGTGTAAAACTCGCCGTATAAAACGTAGCCAAAGGGCACTTTTGACAAGTAATAACGCTAGCAAGCGTTTCAATTTGACGAAACGTTTGGCACTTGTCTAGACGCTTAGGTCTCTACCAGCTCTAAGTTCAGATTCTGTTATGTAAATATACGTTTCTATGACAGTTTCTATTGACAGAGTCAATATTGACATAAGAATATAATATGAAAAATATATTCATTTAACTATTTATAATATACACCCATTTATAAGAACGATGAATAGAAATATATGTAAAGCTACTGTTTCTTCCAAAATGGTTTCTTTCAGCACACTTGCGACAAGCCAGATATACACTTATAACATATATAACCTGTTATATGTGTACGTTTCTATTTAATAACTTCATTAAATAGAAACGTACACTTATAACAGGATATTTTTAAATAAATGTAATGAAATATCTGATAATAAATATATTACTGTTATAGCTGCTAAGGAATAAGCGGTGAAGATATGCAATACTTTACGTACTCATTATGCATTTTTATTATTATGCTTTCTTTTAATTCTTACAAACTTACGTGCTATGTGCATAGAAATATTTGGAAAAGAAAGACTAAAATGGGCGTTTTGCTTTTTTCCGAGCCATAATAATTATTAAAGTAAGCATTTGTACGTCCGCACCTGGCAAATTAGGGTCTAAGTTAACTATAAAAGAAAGTAGAAACTACAAACCCACTAAGTGCATAACGAACACGCACTAACTTAAGGTTCTGTAATAATTATTACAGACACACTATAAGTTTAGTTTAATAAATTATAGTTAAAATTGATACGGGTTCGATTCCCAGTCGAGTTGATTTAGGAGGCGAACTTATCTGGATTACTTCATGTCTGGGTGTACTGGCAGATGTCCCTAGCTGTCGTCGTCTGGTTCTCATAGCGCAGTGAATACCCTAGTTTGAGACCAGATGATGGGTGTGTATTGTCTGGCGCGTTATTATTATTATTATACTTAAAATTTTTATTTTAAGTATAATAATAACCTCAGCCAAGCGCGAAACGGACTAGCATGGAGAGAGTTCCGTACTATAAATACTTGTATTAATCCTTTCCCGATGTACAGAACCCTAAAAATATAACAAAAAATATTAACATACATACATATCTTCAAGCTGTATCCCTAACGGAGTAATCAGAGAGGATGGAGCTTCTCGGATCTTACATAATAAAAAATACCTGTCTAAATAATATTATGAATCATTATCAGTTTAAGACAAACAATACAAACTTCACCAATTAACGAAAAAGATCTCAAAATGTTTAAAGACGTAAAATTATCGTTTATATTTTTCTTGTAAATTATGAGTAAAAATAAATAAAAATAGCCTCTATTTCTACTTATACTTTAAAATTTAAATTATAAGTAAAGTACATAATTTAGTCAAAATTTTAGGATCAGTACTTTCGGAGATAAGGGGAGATACTTGATTTTTGTATATTTTCTTTAATATGAACCCCACGAATAAATAAGACCGAGATGGAACTCAGTAGATGCCCATGTGGAAATACATTGATAAGAAAGAAACAAGTTAATGAAATAATAAGGCCTTTTGTACGCAATAGCTAATTAAACAAATGAAGAAAACAAAAATGATTAAATAGGGTCTCTGACTTTACGTCAGAAGATTTAATGATGAGTATAATAAAAAAAATAACCCCCAAAATCAGAATTCGTTAATTTACGCTACACATCCCTGATTCCTCACTCTATGTACGTACCAGTGGGTCTACCATGAGGCGCAATTGAAATATATTCGTTCCGAGAACGACCCCGACATCGGCATGTGACATTTCGTTCGTCCTAATCCCTACCATGAAGCGATCCGAACGAGCGAAAGTACGTAAATTTGACAGCATTTCTTTCGTTTTCATAGTAGACCCACTGATTTTAACTATTTTCGTCCAGTGGATTAGGATAAAACATGCTATGTCAGATGGGCAGACAACACACTACTAGCGATTGTATAAGGCAAGGGGGGCCAACTTGCGGCTCGCGAGCCACATGCGGCTCTTTGAAGCATTATTTGTGGCTCTCGATAAATATACTCGAGTTCCCTTTTCATTTTTGTGCTATTGTATTTTAAAAATTTACGTATTATTTTAAAATATAGAATCGAAGTATCCCGAATTAAAAAAGGCTGCTTGTCGAAATATTTCAATATTCGGAACAACGTACTTATGTGAATCATTTTATTCCACTTTAAAATTCGTGAAATCCTAACACCGATCAGTATTAACTAACCAGCATCTCAAAGAATTACTGAGAAGTGCTGTCAAAGAATTATTATCAAGAGAAGTAAAATAAATGTGTTTAATTTTTAATATTTAAATTTAATACACGTATTTTGTACTTTTATTTATATGTTTTCAATAAATATAATTTCTGTAAAAAAAAAAAATTTAATACCTTTTTTGCATACCTTTTAAATATGTATTTAATTGTGGCTCGCAAACAATTTCAAATTTTGAAAAATGGCTCGGACTATCAAGGAGCTTGGCCACCCCTGGTATAAGGGTTACATTTTTTCACCAGTTGTGCGGAATTCTTCGATTTAAATCTTTTTATTCCTCAATTTTTTAAATCTCATTTCTAGTTGTGCATTACTAATCGTTTTCGTACCAAGTTGCAGCTCAGAGCGGCTAGATAAGTGTCAAACGCTTCGTGTAATCGAAACGCTTGCTGGCGTTATTGCTGTTCGAAAGTGCCATTTGACGTGACGTTTCATTTGATACCTAAGAAAGTTAATAACGTTTGACTACCAATTTAAAATTCATTACTCTAGGTCACGTGGTATTTGACATTCTATTCGACCAGATACACGCACAGGAAGATAGACGGACAAATGGTCGTAATATTAAGTTATAATAAATATTTTTCTTGTAAGTTAACTTATAAGAAGTTATGTTTTTTTATAAGTTAATATTACGACTATTGAACAAATGTTAACTCTTAAAAGTAAAACAAGGCGATTTTTGGAGAAAATCGTATTATGATTAACGCTAAGATAACAATTACGAAGTTAAATAACGCTATGAATGCGACGACTACCGTGACGCAATCAGCAGCTATGTTATCGAGTATCTTCACTTGCAGTGGCTATGACGGTGATATTTTTATTTCATTGTAAGGTACTCTCGTAAGTATTTGTCTATTATATCATATTAAAATTATGTACTTCAAATTTATGCTAGGCTACACAGCAAAATAAATAGTACTGACAAAAATTTTTTTTTAGTAAATTAAAAACTGGAGGAATTTCAATTACATGGTTGCTTAATGGCTTAAAGCTATTAAAGCAGTGGGCTGGCTCTAGCCTAACATACACAAGGTCCGCGCGGTGGAGCACATCCAGTCACCTTTTTATCTAGTTTCGAGAAAAGAGATGGAATGAGATACCATGTTACAGAATCAAGTAAATATAATTGATTTTTTACCTAACTATTAAGACTCATCAGTCCACAGCACCATGAACTTTTCATGTCACTTCCCAAATATGTAGAGGCGTTTGTGAAAGTATTTTCCAGACTTCCCCATGTTATACTTCAGTCTATTATAATAGATATACAGAAGATGTATAATATAATATACGTAGAAAATTTCAAACATTGATACTATTATCAATCTTTGATTGAGATTTGAGGAAGCGAAAGAGGTGTGGAAGGACCGCGACCCCTGGCGCTCCGTCCTCTCTGACTACCCCGTTGGGGATACAGCGTGAAGTTATGTTATGTTATGTTATCAATCTTTGAAAATATTCAGTCTATCTAGACCGTATCCATGACGTCGCCTCATGATCATCGGTAAAGTCTGTTGTGCCAGATATTACTCTGACACAGCAAATCGTGACCTTGTGCGCGATCTACAAATTGAATATTTGCATCGTTGCAAGGAAATTTGTCACGTACATCTTCGATATAAATAGCTGTAAGAATTAGTATAAGACATGAGATGTAAACGACAGCTCTATGGCGACGACACGCCGAATCAGTAGAAATATACCATCTACCACAAAGTTCACAGTATTATTTTACCAACATGAAGCTAAAGAAGAAGTATTGTAACATCTGTCATGTCTTGTATATAGGTGTTATATACCCATTGTGTTTTCATTGACAATCGCCATTAAGGGTACATTAATTTAACTTCAGTGGCGTAAGACGAAGGACGTTATTTGCTTGGTAGAATACATATATATACATAATAACGCGCCATTTGAAATTCAGGACAGAGAGAAAATTGAGGTGTAACTGTTTCACAATATTATGGCATTTTTCTAACAGTAGAAATCGGGCTTTCAGATGAGGAAATACTTAGTATTGAATATCACGTATCTCAGTACCTTTTAAAATATATTTCCAGATATTAGGTACCTACCTATTTGTCTTTTACGCCAGTCGCTAGTCACAGATGTTCGATCACGAAGAAATGAAATTCCGACGTCACTTGTTCCGTTGACATTCTCAACGGACGTGTTGGGAATTGTGATGTGATGTAACGGATTTACTTATCTGCTCCATTTTGGGTTGGGATATTTAAGAGTATGTTACGACTCAAGTGGACTGCTATTTAATTTGTGTTTAATTGAAGCTACTAAGCAGCTCTGATAGTCTGGGAAAAGAAGTAAAATATGTCTAATTTTCCCGTGCGGGTCCCTATTTCAAAGAAATCATAATATCATAGTATTTATGATTTTATCGCAGTAAATTTAACAGAACCTGTGTAAAAAACTGTTGCGATCTGTCTCTGCTCTCTGATAGCCTCGAAACACTAAGCACTCCCAAACGAACAGAAAGACGATTCTGTTCGTTCGTATGTATTATCTATTTTACGATATTATTATTATTATTATTATTAATGAATAGAGCAAAAAACATTTTCTTTTTGATTTTTTTTTACTCTATCGTAAAAACGATAACGCATAAACTCAAAAGTAAAACAATTAACAAAAACCAGCCAAGTGTAAGTCGGACTTGTGTTAAAGATGTCGATTTGAATGAAAGAAGACACAATTGTTTTGGTAATTACGTAACACAAATGTATTATTGGATACAATCCCTTCAGTGCTTGAGCCTGACTCGTACTTGCGCGGTTTCTTTTATAGAACAATGTCGTCGAGTATTGGTTTCATCTCTGCGTCATTACACTAAGTCTTTACCACCGAAACCAATCCAGATCCCATGCTTATATTTTGTTAAACTTTGCTTATATGGATTGTACATTTTCCACTATTTTTGGCATATTTAACAAAATTGAGATGGTTGCATTTTGTGAAAAATAAATTCGAAATACTATTTTTTTTATTGAAAATAAACTACAATTTCGAATTCGGCGATACGACAGAAAAGTAAATTTTTTTATAAACAATCACTATTTCTCTTACTTTTATATTTCTCAATCTGAGCAATAATCTTCGAATTAGATCGTATCTACTTAGGTAAGTATGACCTCTTTCTAGCCTACCTACATGTTAACCCTTACCCTAATTTTCGTAAGGCTCGTTCGTAATTTTCGTAAGTATTCGGTAATAATAATCACACGTAAGTAAAATATACATATTTTTCTTACCCGAATAATAAACAAACTCGAAAACTTTTTTTTGTTGTCTGCTTTGCGTCAAATGTGTCGAAGGCAATAAGTAGGTCAGAAGCTTGTCTCTCAAATCCGACTTAGTCTACATGTCTAAATATTTAACCAAAGAGGTGGCAAATTGATGTCATGAGTTCATATATTCTAGCTATCTTCATACCAAAGTTTCAAAGTTGTCGATGGACACGTGTTTTACTTTTCAACGAAACGTCCTTAGGACATTCTAGAAAGTCAGCTAGTACAGAACGTTAAAGTGAGAAAGGTACATTTCGGTGCTAGTTCGGTGCACGATTCGGTTTCGAAGGAGCTTTCTCCCTCGAACTTTCGTGGTCAAAGGTCGTGGAATGAGCTCTCTGTCGAAGTTTTGCCAAGAGACTACAGAAAAGGCGTAAATAGGTTTTTGCAGGATCGGCAATGCGCATGTGAGAAAAAAAAAGTTAAGTGATCGAATCTGATCACACATGTTGATCAATAAGTTTGAAATGGGCGGAAGATATAAAAATATACGAACGAGATCGATTCCCACAAAGTAACACCTGAATCTATACAATGTTATTATTTTGTTATGCAACCCGCCCCGGCTTAGCACGGGTAGAAATTTTTTGCTTTTCTGTAGGTGAAAGAATTTTTGAAATCGGTTGAGTAGTTCATGAGTTTATTCATTACATACAAACAAAGTTTACCGCTTTATAATATTAGTATAGATGCACGAGAAATGGCGTGGTGTTATTTAAAACAGGTGCAAAATAGTCATTATGAAATCATTTCGACTTTGAGAGTTTTATTGAATTATCTTCTGATATATCTAGATAGGTTGTTGAATGAACAAAGTAAATGGTTCAACGAATTTCATGGTCGATTGGCCTTTGGATATTTCCTTTAACAAGATTTTTTCATTAACATTAATTTGAAGTTGCTTTGAAGTTCTAAGTGGTTTGGTACAAGTATGAAAAATGAATTTGAAATTCAAGTAATGACTAACTTGTAATTTTGTAAACACGAAGAATAATAGTATGAGAGTTCAAGTTCAAGTCAAGAGTTATACAATATACCCTTGCAATAGAGCAATTGATCTCCCCAGGCTTTAAGATCCTAATAATGTAGACATAGCAATCATTCTAAGTATGTTCTAATTATGTAATTCTAATTATGTTTAAAAAGGAATTAAACTATGGCATCGGCAATCAGTTCAAAAACAAAATACCCCCAAACTTAGAACCACAACCTCGGACCAAGGAAATAATGGACGGAGTCATAATAAGGTGCCGCTCTTACCACCGTGTGTCAAACAAATTTTCCTGGCACTTTTTATCTCATTGACCGTAATCACGAGTAAAACAATCAGCTTTAGTGAGTATGGTAACCTTGCACTGTCAGCGTATTTCATGTTAGCTTATGATTACGGTCATGTAATAATTATTTGCAAAATACTCGTAAATCTTAAGTGTTTTGGGTACTAGTATTCTTTGGGTACTAGTAAAAATAAAAATTTCTCATGTTCAGCTGTATATCGTTGTACTGTGACTTTTCGTAGTCACATATATTAGTAAAAATCTAAAAAGTCGGTCAACAAAAAAAAGGACACGCTTTTATAGCATATGCTCCGTCCATTGTAATACTTGCTCTGAGACCACGTCTTTTTCTTTTACACGAATGTCTTACTGCGGAGGTGGAAGTGTATTGGTGTACTAGATGTGTACACGGTTACACTTAGATCAGAGAAAAAAACAAGAAAAAAAAGTTTAAAAAACAAATACATAGCCACCTGCTTATTTACACAACATTTCTTGCAGACATAGTGTGCTGTATTTACAAATTTTATATTTACAGAATACCTTCGAAAACATGCTCTATTTGGTTATAGGTTTGTTTGTTGTGCCTATTAACAAGTATCCAACACTTGAACTTAAACCAATGATCTACGTAATTATTTAATTTTCAAAGTTAATCGTAATTATGCTTAATAACTAGCCAAAGTGATAAGTCATCATATTTGTCAATCCTTAAGGAATTATAATCTGTGCACAATAATACAGACGAGCTTATTTGTTTTGCCATAACTTGATAGTAAAGTCAAAGCGAATATATTATTATATGTATCGTTAAAAATTATTTGTGCTGGATTTTTGAAAATAAATTATTACAACAACTAATCCCTCCACTTCCCGCATCGAGGTTCCAAGCCTGTTGGTTGGAGGTCCCTAACGCCAAACTGCACTCTACGCACTCCAGCGGGGATTAGCCGGTGTAGGTCGCTTTCTGGGGCCTTATCTACGCATGGTACGCACAGACGAAGAATTCAGTACTAAAAAGAGCGGGCAGGGGTCGCAATAAGCACACTTCCTCAATTGATCCCCCGCATACCTAGGCGAAAAAAAATGAGAAGAGAATGACGAGATTTGAAGAGTCGAAAGAAGTATGTAATGACCGCGAAACTTGGCGCTCCGTCCTCTCTTACTACTCTCTTAGAAATACAGCATGAAGATATGTATGTATATACTATATGCATAATATGACAATCTCACGTACACGTGCCGAAAGCGTACGCGTTCATACTTTCAAGGTCAGGTGAAGGCGTCGGTTTCCCGTCACTTATTTGTATTTGCTGTGCCCAAACTCCAGAATAATTTATAAAAGTTCGTTTCATAAGTTACACTTTCATTGAAATATATGTAATTGTATACTGATAGATCTTATTCCCACAATATGGTTTGTAAAGACGGTAATATTATGCTGGGATTCGATAGAAGATACTGTAATCAAATTATTATCAAATTCTGTATTTTACGCGAGAAAAACCGCAGGGTAGAGCTAGTTAAATATATCAATTTCCTGTCAGTAGACTTGAACAATTAGGCCTCTAACCGAGAAAAGAACTTAGACCTCTCGGTTGGAAATTGGTCAGACAACGGACCAGTCAAAAGTTAACGATAGCAGTAAAATTAAACGCTGTAAATTTAACGAGAAGGTTTTGTAAAGTTGTTACATTTTCCTCGCTTCCATTTTTAACTTGATCCTCCAGCTAAGGAACAGATTGTGTTTGAAACTTCAACTCATTGGATATTCCTTTTACGTCGAGGAGTATTTTTAGAGCTGCATTTGGATTTTCTTCAAAGAAATTATTATAAATTCCCGTATTTTCTGCTGCGACACTCTAGAGACGTTTTTATCTGAATACTGTAGACGGAAAACACTAGAACTCGACTTAGATACTGTATTTCTAATAATAATAATGTACTCAGACATTTCACACATTTATTCACACATTTACGAAAAAACACGAATTATTTGTATGAGCGCCAAAATAATGTGTCATGCACTTAATATTTATTATCAGGGGCGAGCTGTTTACAATTGTTTTAATTTCAAAAAACGAGACGTATCACAATTGAATTCTCCCTACACAGTGTTATGCAAAGAAATTACATTTCTTCATTACATTTCTTTAGTTCGAATTAAACTGAAACATAAAAAGTCGTGGGTTGTTAGTAAAGTACTCTTTGTATATCCGTGCTATAGCCGCTAATGCCTAAACCGATAGTCTCCGTCTAAGTACATAATATATCGCAGGTAGATCATCATTCATAATGGACACTTTGCTCGAACAGAAGCTCAAACAAACAAATATTTTAAAGTATTGATTTCATTATTTAAAAATGCTCCGAAGGCAAACCATTTTTTTTGAAACGTAGACTAGTGAAATGTACAAAATATACTGTATTGTGATACCTTCGCGCATTTCTCTTAGGCGATCGACAGTAATGACGACCACAACTTTGTTCGGCAAAATGTATTTGTCATTATTATATTACAATCAATTTTTTATTTTCGAATTTCACGTTACTGTCCACTCTTATAAAAAGATAACAAGGATCAGTGGCGGTACCTTCATACAAGCCCAAAAGTCCAGCTTGCTTTACTAAAATCCTCAGTCAAGAACACAGAATACTAGCGTTTGAAGAATGAGTAATATATATCAACTTCAAATAATATCAAACAGTTTTAAAAATTCCCGCGAAGCACTTGTCGAACTAAAACAGTACAGGAAACTTAGAGCGTATATCAGTTTTTGACCCCAAGTCGCGACCAATTAGTGCATCGGTCGATCGACACTAACGACGACTTCTCAAGGCATAATCAGAGCAAAAATCAGAGTAATTAAGTGCTTCACTCCCACACGTCAGCTTGCAACGGGGCTTGCAACCTCTCTTTCTCTCTGAAGGCAAAAGTCGTTATAGCTGTAGCTTTTTTACTAAAGTTTATGTAATTAGTAAGAAGCGAAAAGCCCGGCTCTCATACTGAACTTCGTATGGTTTGAGAGATACGATAGTAATAATGTTCTGTGGATGCGATACGAATACAATTCAACGTGATTCAACTTCACTGTTTTTACTTGATAATGTTTGAGCCGGTGAACGAGTGATAAGTATTTCTTAATTTCCGTCATAAGTGAGTTAAATTATAATAAAAAATCTAATAAGTTGTTCATTGTGACGACATGAAGTGTATACAAGTTTTAATTGGCGTAGAAAATGTAATATCTTTGAACTTTGCACAGAAAAACAACTAATTGTTTTGTTAAAACCTACGCCTGATTTGTGTAATACTTGACTAGTACCTAAATGACGTAAAAGACAATAAACAGGACGGTGTACAAACAGGACTGGTAATTCACGTAAAAGACAAGTTACTTAAAGACAATACTTGCAACCATATAGTACGCTCTAATTCTATTAAATATCTAGGAAATTTTATTGATGATACTCTTTCTTGGCACCTTTATGTGGAGACGCAGAATGAGAAAATTGCATTTTATTTTCAAAAATCTTAGAGACGTTACCGACTTAAATGTACTAAAAATGGTTTATTACGCTTTGGTAAAATCTATTTTCTCCTACTGTATAGCTGCTTGGGGTGGTTGACCCAAAACCTCAAAGCTGTGTTTGAAAAGGGTCCAGAGGTCATTATTAAAAGTTATTACATCGAACCCGTCTCTTTTCCCCACCAAGATCAGGATCAATTTAGGGTGATTTCAGTTCGTCAACTGTTTATACTTCAAACTATTGTACGTAAGCATTCTGAGTTACAGTATGATATCAATATATGTCTAAGAAAGCGTAGGTCGGACAGTGTGTAATGTCGAAAGTAGGAGGACTGCTTCTGCTAGTCGAAGTTATTTCCATCTAAGCTCTATATTATGTAATAGAATTAATAAAAAGGTCAATATTAATGCATTGACCTCCCGTCTTTGTAAAAAAGTGACGTGTAAATGGTTAGTGACATTGTAGTATGAGGATACGGAGAACCTAATATCTATTTTAGTGTTACGTGCATATATACATTGTTTATACATACACACTTTTATACACTCACACACACACATACCCGTATTATTACACTAACACGTGCACATGTACACGCACATAAATTGTTAATTGATTTTCGTGTATTATTTTCTTTTAAACATGTATTTTTTGCTGGGAACATGTAAAAAATGCAACTGGAGGTGGGCGTCGCCGACTGCAACACAGTTTACAACTAGTGGCATCGTTTCTACTGTTTTCCTTGTAACCTTGTTCCCTGTGAAATAAATAAAGAATGTCAGTTTACGATACTGGGATTTTCGCTTGTTCTCCCGGTTCCCATCAAGTTATAGGTAGGTGGTACTACTTATTATTAGTGCTGTATATTTTATTCAAATGACGAAAATCTTTAGAATCTTTCTGATTAAAAAACTACGCTGACGCCATAAAAGACACATGAATTCACAAAAACACATGAAATAGTGATTTTTTTAGTATTTTGGTTAAACAACAAATAGAGACACATTAATGTGTTAAGAACTGATAAACTATTTGCGCCTGTACATTTTTGATAGCAAAATATTATAAAAATTGTTTTGTTGAAAAATAACGCGGGGAGCGATCTCTTTCCTCTCTTCTTGTCCACCGGTTGTGTCAAAGTCATGATTAATAGTAATTTATAATATTTTAGCCTTCCCTTTACATTTACGAAAACAATGAAGAACATGTATGTCGGGCTTGACTTACCCTGAAGTCCTAGGCTCGCCTCTGATAAGGATGTATCGTAAACACAATATTTTCTTAATTTGTTACCTGCACTGCCCCACCCTTTTATTATACAAAAAAAAATACAAAAATTCTTTATTACAAATTTTTTTTTATGTGAATACATATCCGATAGCTTCCTCACTAAGCAAAGCCTGTATCGAAGAAGCCAAAAACTAAAATAAAGGTCTCACAGCTACGATCCTCTGGCGATAGTCAAGTTTAACAAACATCATTATGCTTGTAGGAATACATAACAAAGAAGAAAAATTTAAAATAATATAAAACCATTAGAAATACAATATACAATATCTGAGGAATATTTCGCTTCAGCATGTCTGCCTCAATAAGTCTTCTGTTTCTTTATATGTTAATAAAGCAAGCCATTTATGTTTTACAGCTTTCGCTTCCAACACAGTCTTTAATATTACATATTTTGACAACTTTGTTATAAATGAATGTTCTAACGAAACAACCAAAACGACCTGCGAACTTCGTGTTTATTGATGGAACGGTCAGTCGACAAACCCTGCGATTCCTCAGAGACGCATAGTCACAAGAAGTTAACACCGATTTATCTACTCAAATCGACACTTCAAGAATGAAGAGCTGACGCACGCTAAGTACTCCAGCTTCTTGATATAAACTCGTAGTGACGTATCTGTAAGACTTCTGTAGCATAACTCTAAGGACCGAGCGCTGTGCTCTTTCAGCCCGTATAATAAATGTTTTGGCAGCGCTGCCCCAACATGTTATGCAGTAAAGTAGCAGTGATTGACACAACGCATAATACACAACTTTCAGTGTGTTTATTGACGCCAGATGTCGCAGGTTTCGCGTTATATTTACAACCGTTCTTATTCTAGCCGAGAGAAGCTCAATATGCATTTCGAATTTACATCTTTTGTGCATGTTAAAGTTTCACAAAAACATAACTGCGTATCCTTATTACACGATTCATTGTGAATTTGAATTTTTGTCGGTATGCTAGGAGTGGAGGCAGTAGTCTTGTGGAAACATAGATACGTGGTCTTTTTTGTGTTTAAAGTAAGAAGGTTTCTCTGTAACCATTTATAAGTTAGAGCCATGCCTTCCTCGGCAGTGGAAATTACTTCAGGCCATGTAGGTCCATGAAAAATTATCGCGATGTCATCAGCATTACACAAAACATCAGCGTTTCTAATCGGGATATCGTGTATGTCATTAATATGGAGAACAAATAGCGTGGGCCCAAGGATTCTACCTTGAGGTACACCAAATTCAATAGATTGTGAGCGACTAGTATACTGGCCAATCTTAACACATTGTTTTCGTTCCATTAAATAACTTCTAAACCAATTCAAGACAATACCTCGTATCCCCATGGCTTCCAGTTTATTCAGAAGTATAAGGATAGAAACACTGTCAAACGCCTTTGCCAGATCGAGAAAAACGCCAATACAACAATTATTACTATCCAGATGTGATGACACGGCAGTTGTAAGTAATGTGACTGCGTCCTCTGTACTTTTTGACTAACGGAAACCGAACTGGTTTGAAAAAAATAGTTTATTGGATTCCAAGAAGTTAACGAGACGCTTATTAACCAGCTTTTCAAGCAATTTTGAGAAAGCCCCTGAAAGGGAAATTGGTCGACAATTATCAACAGAGTATTTTGGTCCACTTTTATGGATTGGAGTAACTAATGCATCTTTCCACTCACAAGGGAACGTTCCATTTGAGAGACTTAAATTTAAAATGTATGTCAGTGGGATAAAAATTTTGTGTTTAACATATTTTAAAAGAAAATAACAATAACCATCCATTCCTGGAGCTTTATCGTTATGTAATTGCATTATAGTTTTTCCGACTTCTTCGTAATCTGTTAGACTCATAAATAACGAGTTTCTTGAAGAACTGCTGACTCAAACCATATCTGCAAGATCTAATTCTGTTTTGTTGATATTACGGAGTACATAACCAGCTAATTTTTGACCGACAGTAGAGAAGTGATTATTAATAATGTCAATTGATTCCTACATGCACTGAAGTCCAATAAGGTTAATAATTCAGAGGGTTCTTTATTGTGACTAGTAGAAACGCATATATTCTTAATTGATCTCCAAAGCTTTTTAGTGTTATTTTTATTAGCTTTAAGTGTTTTGTCTTCATATTCTGTTTTTATCTTTCGCAACAAGGCAACGAAAAAATTCTGGTAATGTATTTAGATCAATTTGAGTATTTTATTATTTAAATACTTAACTTTTAAGTGTTAGCGGTCACGGTATCGCATGCATCGCATTAATCCTGAAGTTATCCAGGGCGTTAAATTGTATTTAGTCCTACTAAGCTTGATTTCCTTGGAATGCTTACTAACTATATCAGCTAAAAGTTTCATGAAAACCTCGTTAGCTTTATTAACGTCATCAATATTGCAAACAATAGACTAATCGACATCCGCAAGATCTCCTTTAACGGCTTTGTAGTTCCTTTTTATAACAAAGCGCTTTGGACGCTTCGGTTTTGGTTTAGAGAGATTCATCCCTACCATGACTAGATAGTGGTCAGTTATATCAGTTTGACAAACTATTCTGATTACCGAAACGTAACTGCTCACATTCGCAACATAGATATAGTCAATGCATGATAGCTGTTCTCTAGTGGGTTTGGTGATAACGGGAAGAAATCCATGTTCGGCCATGAAACATTGGTATTTCCGAGCTTTGTGGATTTTCTGTGTAGTCCATAATGTTTACATTAATGTCACCGGCAATTACAAAGGGCAGTTCATCTGTTTCACTAATGTAAGTGTCTAAAGAAGAAAGGAAATTATCTAAGTATCTGACCGATGGTGAAGGATACATACCCAGAATATGTATAAATTTGGGTATGTAAATAGCCATACAATCAGCTTCGGCTATGGTAGGTTTCGAGACTATAGAGCTCCATACATCTCTTACATAAACAACGACTCCACTGTTTTGATTAGTGTACTTATTTGTTTTATATAACATATATCCTTGTATTTGTGGAATGGTTAAAGAATCGTTTAGCCACCAGCACTCAGTTGAAATTAAAATACCCATAGAAATATCCAAACGTACAGGAGCTACCAATTAGCTATCCATATTTTTCTGTATGCTCCTAATATTCAGCGAAAATGTTTTGAAATTATGTTCCGGCGTGAATACTAATTTGCAATTTTCCGAAACACTCACCAATTCACATTTAATTTTAATAGTCTAAAACAACCCAAATTGTCGGTGAACATCATAGTCGCACTAAAAACTTGTCCTCGGGCCATGTTGACCACACCGCTTTTATCCATTTATAAAGATTCCGATACAATTTGTTTTTGAGAAACTGTTACTGTTACAGTTACTGCAGTTACTACAATATTTATATGTTTTGTACCATCGACGTATACAGAAGTCCAAGAGCCATTATGCAACTGAACTTTACCCCTTTTCACCAAATTATTTTTTTTACATTTTTTTAGATACGATGTCTTGTTAATATAGATTCTATAAATTTGCATTTTAATCGCTCTGCACCCATTCGATAAATATAGCGTAATGATATATACATTATTATGTAACTGAGAGTCTAGTCTTTCAAACAGTGAAATTTGCATATAAATTTAATAGCAATTTCTTAATTTCCAAAAAATGAACATAAAAACGCACACACGAACATATTTGTATAAATATTTATTTTGGAATCCGAAAGGCCTAAAATACCTAATTCAATCATTTTTTCAAAAATATATTTTATGTATAGATAGGTACAGATACGGCTTTGCTGCTATTTTTATATATTGTGGATAGATGTCTCTGCTGTGTCTGTTTCTGTTATTATATGTACATAAGTTAAATCCACTTTACCGGCGCCACTCAGATTAAGACAGCTCATTTCAGATCTCAGCTTCTGGATGGAGGATCACGATAGAACATACTTTAATGTGCAAGTTTGACTTAAAGAGATGCAACAGCGTAAAACCAATTATAGTATTTGTTTGTTTGCACATTTATAGATTTATTTACCCCTAATTTCTAGTTTTTCAGCTTTCACGCAGGAACCTAAATACTTCTCGGATCAAAAGTAAACTAAATTATTCTTTAAAAAATCCTCTACCTTTATTCGAAAGTCTTGTTAAAATCGGCTCAGTGACTTAAACGATCAGCCCGGACAAATAAACAGACAGAAGAAATTTTAAAAACGCGTGTTTGAGTCTAGACTACATGCCAAAAATCACTTACTAAGTATTATAAAAACCCTTTATTTACAATAATATAGATATAGATGGACAGATGTAATACATTTGTATAGATATGTATAAGTCCGAACAATAAATATACGCACGCACAGACAATTTCTATAAATATTTATTTTTGAGTCAGAAAAGCCTAAAATATCTAATTCAATCACTTTTTCAAAGATATCTCCAACGTACAAACTAAATGACAATTCCAGCTTTTGTATGGGCCCACGCCCCACCAAAAAAATCTATGAACAATAACAACGAATGTATCATTTGAAATCTTAGATCATACAGTGTACAAAAAGTGAAAATAAATTTTTTTTCGAATGTGGGAGATCGTCAATGTAATTGACGAAAATTGCGTAAACGCCTGTTGTTTTATATGCACCAATTATACAATACATTGCATACGTGATTTAGTAGGCGTTTACTACAACTGTTCTGTTCTCTCGCCATTCATGAACATCTTGCTTTTGCTTGTATTATTTAAATTTTTGCCAGTTTCTGGTCATTTCAAAGAATAGCCTTGTATTACCTACATAATTTCTGTCGTATTCTATGTACGTACTATGTATTGGTCTTCTATTTGTATTTTTTAGCATGTGACGTAACTGTTTGATGAAAGCTACTAAACTACTACTACTACTACTACTACTACTACCTACTAAAAGGAACGGTTATAGTAATATAGGTACTTCCAGACTCAGCCCTGTATCCTGGGCCCGAGAATACGACTGCGATGTTCCCCGCCTATACTGGACCGTAGTGAGTTTTTGGCGGAATTTTATGGGGAGCGGTTGGGCATTTATTTTAATTATTTGCAAATGGTGTCTAGTGGATTTTTTGATGTAAAATTAGCATAGTTTTACGTCCCAAGTATCTATGCTGTTGTGCTGCCATATGAAATTTTTAAAATAAGTGCTTATTTAGTAGAGTGATGTGGAGATTTTTTTAGTGGCTTTGTCAGCCTCCGCGGATCGTGTTAGAAAGAGTGCCTCAATATATTTGTCGTCAGAAATTCTAAGAAACATTTAAAATATATTACGTCGACATTTTGATGAAATAATATGAAGAATTTCATTATGTATTACTGAAGACGTCGGTTATATGGGCTAAGAGCCCTTCCCTACCAAGGGAGAATCGTACTACTACCAGCTTGTAGTAAGACACGACAAAAGGGGTCGCGGCCGATTGGAGTGGGGGCTCCGATCGTCCTTCAACGCGACCCCGAGGAGGACAACAGTACGTGTGGTCCTCGCTGTCGTAACACTGCGAGAGTGCAGGTGGAGCTCTGTAACTGCCTTCCCCGAGAAGGGTGCTTTGGCACAGCTCGAGAGGGACTCCGGTCGAGTTCCATAGAAGACCCCGGAGCTCTTCGACAACGCGCCGATGACGACTACCGTCAGGTTTCATAGGGTATACGCAGTTAGAGAAGTCCCACATACCACCTCTCCCACCTCTCCCCGTCCCCCGATGGAAACAGGGATACATGAAGTATTTCCTCACTTAAAAAAGGTACTTCCAGTCTAGTTCGAAAGTTGAGTTTTTTTGGGTGTTAATTTTGAGGGCATAACTAGAAAGTTACAAAACAATTTGTGTTTTGGGCCATAATATCGTAAGTGCAAGTAAGTAAAAGGGCAAGTGTAAACGGCATAGCAAATTTGACGCATGCCTGGTTATCGAGTGGAAAGGTCTTTAAATCACGAATCAAAAATGTAAAATAATATTATACTTTGAGTTACACTTTTAGCATTAGAATAAGTAGTGCTCCACAACTTCTCTCCATTAGTAACATACAGATTTTTTTTTTAAATCATGAGCTTTGGTAATAAAGTCTACTTGTATTGCAGAATAAATGTCAAGATTGCATTATATGAAACATTTTTCTTATATAAAAGGAAAACTGCGACTTTTTAAGGTATATTGGAAGGATTTATTGTATAAAGAGAAAGTTCTGCGATTAACTTTGTTTTGCGATTATTGATTGGTACAACTGCCAGTGAAATTCTAATTGTACAAATACAATTAGCACAAAACTGGTCTTTTATATTGAAAATCTTCAAAACAGATATACGAACTGCGTGAAACATGTTGCATTCTGGTTATGTATAGTAATATTCAGTACATAATTTACAATGGCTATTGTTGTACTAGGAGATTATAAATGATTCTTGTTCACGGTACAGTGAGCTCACATTTGTCTTGTGCATTAACCTAGATGCTAAAACCATTAATATTAGTTTGTGTTATTTATATTTTCAATGCTTAGGTTTAGATTGCATTTTTAATTTTTGCATTAATCGGACTTGAACAAGTGAATTTTTAATGTCGAAAATGTTAAAAAAAGTATTAACATGATGAAAATTTGAAGAATGAGGAGTGAAAAAAACTCATAGATGAGAAGAATTCTTCACATTTTTATATAATTATATTGGGTCCTTACATATGAAATTAGCGTTTTGTCGTACTGACCAAATTGATCTGAAATATCTCCTCTTTGGTTAAGAATTCCAAATTCAAATTTATAAATTCATTTAGCTGGTACATTTGAGTTTTGAAAACAGTCATTCATTTGTTTTTTTCCTCATTATTTTTTTCTTTGGCGTCGCTTATTACCGCACAATGGAAAACATGAAATATCGGTATATTTACGAGTACGAGTTCTACCGTGGCACCAGTGCTGCAGAAACAGCTCGAAGGATTAATGATGTGTACGGCGCTGGTGTCGCAAAAGAAAGCACGGTACGTTTTTGGTTTCAACGTTTTCGTTCTGGAAATTTCGACCTTCAGAACCAAGCCCGTGGACGGCCGGAGACCAAAGTGGAAAATGAAGAATTAAAGGCTATTGTGGAAGCGGATCCATCACAAAGCACTTCAGAGATAGCTGCAGGCTTCGGGGTAAGTGACAAAATTGTATTAATCCACTTGAAGCAAATCGGGAAAGTAAATCGAACTTGCAAACACGCGTCGACTGCTGTGTTACTTTGCTCAACCGACACAATGATGAAGGGATTTTAAATCGAATCATTACTTGTGATGAAAAGTGGATACTGTACGATAATAAGAAGCGCTCGTCGCAATAGCTGAACCCTGGAGACCCAGCCAAATCCTGCCCTAAACGAAAATTGACTCAGAAAAAGTTACTTGTGAGTGTTTGCTGGACTAGCGTCGGTCTCGTTCACTACAGCTTTCTAAAATCTGGCCAAACGATTACGACAGATATCTATTGTCAGCAACTGCAAACCATGAAGGAAGAACTAGCTGCTAAACAACCGAGATTGGTCAATCGCTCTAGGCCACTGCTGCTTCACGACAACGCAAGACCACACGCTGCACAACAAACAACCACTAAGTTAGATGAGCTACAATTGGAATGTCTGCGACATCTACCTTACTCCCCGGACCTTGTTCCAACAGATTACCATTTTCTCCGGAATTTGGACAACTTCTTACAAGGAAAAAAATTCAACTCCGATGCGGCAGTCCAAACCGCCTTCAAAGAGTTTATTGATTCTCGCCCCCATGGTTTTTTTAGTAAAGGGATCAATGAACTACCTATGAGATGGCAAAAGTGCATAGATAACAACGGTGCATACTTTGATTAATTAAATATATTTTACAAAAAAAAAATTGACTTTATATTCCTCCCGTACAAAACGCCAATTTCATATGTAAGGCCCCAATATTATAACTAAATAAAGAAGAAAAGATTGTAAAGTAACTGAATTTCAACATCTTCAGTTTATAACGTACCTGCATTGAAGAGACAATAATGTTCTTTTTACTAATTACACATTAAAAGATCTATGTTTCCAGTGTATACTAGATGACAAGTAACAAGTTCGGAGATTTTCGATCGGATTTCCACTGATACTTTTATTGACTTTTATCCTTTTTAGATTGTCTTTACCTACCTACTTACTAATGTTCGATAATTCCGTGGCTGTATTAATTTTTCCCATTTGGGTGACACTAATAAACCCCATACATGGTCCGAGCATTGGTCTATCCCACAAAAAACAATACACTTACCTTAATTTTATTGTTTTAATGATGTGTCAGGCCAGACAAGTTCGCCGCCGTTCATCCTGGATCCTAGATGGCTTTTGTTTAGGGATAAACACACAACACACACACAAACACACACATTTGTGTCCACAGAGTTAATGTTTTTATCGGACTTTACGTATTTAAATTATTTATTTTTATTTAATAAGAGGCACAAAGCACCGACGCCATTTAAACCGAGCGACCGACGAGAAGGGTAAAAACAGTCTCTCTTGCGCTGTTTTATCGTGCGCGTACACAGATTTTGTTATGCGCAGATGGCGGCAATTTTTAAAACAAGGCGGGTAATAGCGACGAGGAGATGGACTGTATTTATATTATGAATTGGTTAAGATAAATAATATTTAATAAATTATCCTTTTATTATTCACACCTACACCAAAAGATAATGAACGACTCAACTAACTAAAGGTGACAACTGTCAAAAAGAATAATATAAAAAATTATAAAATATAAATATTACTATCAAGAGCATCAATACTACTCAAATTACATACATACATATCCTCGTACTGTATCCCGAATGGGGTAATGAGGGAGGATGGAGCGCCAAGCATCGCGGTCCGCACGTACTTCTTTCGTTTTCTCAAGTCTCATCATTCTCCTTATATGTACTTTTAAAGCGATGAATTGGAAATTATGGTGGCGGGGATCTCCATTTTTAACCGACTTCAAAAATAGGAGGAGGCTCTATGTTCGTCTACATGTATGTTTTTTTTTATGTTTGTTCACCGATAACGTCGTCTATAGTGGAGTGATTTAGAATTTTTTTTTTGTTTGAAAGGGTATACTTTCTAGGTGGTCTTATTTAAACATCGATGTTAGAGCTTGGAATTCGAAGATATACCAAACAACGCGACCTCGTTATAACCCTTATTAATATTGATGATTGTTTTGTATATCGTTGCGCTCCAGAATTAGAAAAAAGTTAATTGTAGACCTGCACTAAATATTTATTTAGGCCAAGGATTTAGGCCAAGGTCACTCAAAAGGAATAAATAAAAAATTAAAAAAAAATTAAACCGCCTTCAAAAAAATACACTGAAAATTATAAAATAACTATCCTTACTAATCAAAACTCAATGTAGTAAAAATCTATACACATATAGGTACACACATAGATACTGTAATACTGCAGTAAAAATCTTTACACATATAGGTACACAAACAAACAGGCCAAGTTCTTGGGGATTTTACTTTTAGTGTAAACTTCCATGAGCTTTTATTGAAAGGAATGCTGATTTCGAAATAACCTTTTAGTAATTGTAGTAATTATCAATATGAATCGA
The DNA here is from genome assembly GCA_907165235.1 of Zeuzera pyrina. Classification (NCBI taxonomy): domain Eukaryota; kingdom Metazoa; phylum Arthropoda; class Insecta; order Lepidoptera; family Cossidae; genus Zeuzera; species Zeuzera pyrina. The sequence continues at coordinate 7,711,686 of OU015640.1, forward strand.
TAAATATCGTATATACTTGCATATCGGACATTAAACAGGTATTAACGTAATGCTCCGACTGGACGTCTTGCGAATTCATTTTGTCAAAAATTCCACCTTCCGCTCAATAAAATCTACGGGGCATGATTACTCGGAGATAGCAAATTATGCAAAGGAAGCCAGCAAATGAAGCGGAAACACGATTATTTTGTTCTGAGAGTCGCGAAAATTTATACGAAATGTTCACTTTTATTTAACGACATCGACTGAGCATTGAGACGTGCGGAATAACCGCGGGGCAATAGTATTCATTTTACCATGAATATTCTAAAGTTATAATAAGAATTTTTCTCTACATGCAAAATGCTTTCTCTGTACGTTCCGTTCGTTTCCGAATCTCTCCTTCCGAAGTCGTGGCGACTTACAACAAAAGAAATAGTATTTTTCCAATAAAATTGGAAATACCTACGTGCCATCTTTCAAACGGAGTTCAAACGGAGTTGGAGCTTATGTGCGTAACTGGGATACTACCCCCGATCCCCTCGAGGCCACTGAGGCCCGGTGATGTGTCTGCAACTAGCGGATACTGTAGCTATATCGATTCAGGACGCCCGGCCTATTCTATCTCTATCTATGTCTATATTTATCTCTGTTTGGCCGGGTGCCCCGCGCTATGGACGCCTCTGATTGGTCCCTTGTTGGGTAAGGCAATTGAGCGTGCGGGTGAGTAACTGTGGTGAGTTTGTGTAATGTGTAAATGCGTGTATATGTGTGTCAGCTTTCTTTATTAATAAGTTCTGTATTTATTACATATAACTGGACTATCCTATGACTATTCTATATATCTATTTATATGTATAACTATGCTATCGATAACTATACAATTCTCTTATCCTATATCTATCTGCAACTATACTCTATAACTATGTCTATATTAACATGTATCTAATTTCTATTTATGTATTATTTGCTATAATTATCTTACTATTGATCTATATTTATTAACAACATACTATTTTCTCACATATTAACTGTTACATCTATGTTATACCTACACATGTCTATACAGTACGATTATTACTGTAATTGTTATATTATCGTGCTATCGCTATTATTAAGTTTCCTATTGCTATATTTCTATGCTATTATCCATTCGCACTATCGTGTCCGTTTACAATTCACGCGTACTATTACTGCACCTCACTCATCACTTCGCGCACTATCACACTTTTTACACGTTGCGAACAGATTATGTACAAACAAAGATCTAATTTTAAAATATACGAGCGCGCTTGATGTCGACTGGAGCCGAGTACACCCAATCCAGCGTCACCGACCCGAGCTTGACGGTTCAGTTTCGTTCACTGTTCAAAAGAGCGCGAGGTGCGTCTGAAGAAGTTTTCACTTCAATAACTTTATCTCGTTTAGATTTATTCGATTTATCGTTGGGTGGAAAACAATGGCTGAGCCAAACCAAAAAAAATCTACTTCGCACTGCCACAAACAGCATGGTCATGTCGACATCTGAACGATAATGCAAGCAAGGCAATAACTTTTCCATAGGTGTTAATATTTTAAATGCTGCGATTGTCGCTCCGCGTGTGTAAATGCGCGCCGCCCAAATCGCCAAATGATGCAAATTAGCATATCTGTGATTCAGGTCGGTCTGCATTTTGTTTATTTGTCGTATAATTTGCCACTTTCTTGTTTCGCGGAATTTCATTACTTTGTTTATGATTTGCGAGTTCTCTTAGTCTCAATGTCTTATGTATTTACAGATTCGTGAATATTCAATGAGTAACGTAATTATCATTACTTTAAACGTTCTTTTGGCAATTGTGTTATTATTACCTTTTTTCACATTGTTACGGCTTGTTAAATTGAGGTTGTGAATACAATGAATAGAGGTTATGAAAATACAATTAGATCATACTTTACTACAAACAAGCGCCTCCTAGCTGTGTTTAGTTGTTTATTTATGATAATAATTAATTTTGCCAACTCCTACATAAAAATTGTTATATGCTAAACAGCTCTATAACATTTATATACAGGGTTATTGGTAATTCGACGTATTCCCGTTAGGACGTGATAGTGGTGACTATTTGCGATAATTTTAACCCACATATGTATTATGCAAAAGTGAACCATTTTTGAGTTATCATGTTTTTTAGCTTTTATCAAAATAAGTCAAAATTGCAACATCAAAAATTTATTAAAAAAAAACTATCACTTGAAATCTCATTTTTTATTCTGATTTATAAAAACGATTAAACACTGGTTATTTATCAATATTAAAAAAACAATTATCTGTCCAAATTTAAAAATGCGAGACGAATAACGATATTAGTTCAATATTTTTTTGAGATTTGTTTCCACTAAAATGCCTTAAAAACAAAAAAATGTTATGAAACTTTGTTTGCAGATTATTTTAAAAACATAATCGTTTTCTTAGCTCTCCATCAATGCATAACAATTAGGAACTTATTTCAACGAAACTGAAAAAAAAAATCACAAAGGAAGCAGGCGGAAATTCGTATTCGAACTAAACTTAAGGTCGTTCTTTAAAATTTCCATAAAATTAATTAAAAACAATACCTAATGTAAATAAAACAAAAAATACAAATTTAAAATAAAATGTAGAACCAGTAACAGTTTCGTAGTAATAACAAGAAACAATTAATAATAAGTAACAATTAAGACATTTTGTAATTTAGCTGAAGTAAAGTTCTTGCTCGAAGTGACTTCCCCTATTACTAGTTGTGACTTAACTACCGAAGTAGTCAAACGTACGCCAAGTCACATTCTTGCAATGTAAAATGCAAAATGCTGCAGCTTACGAAAATTTTTTGACAAATGAAATGTTTGACCTTCCTAGAAGACGTGCCTTTGGCTACAAGGTAAAACATGATATACCAGCAAGATGGATGTCCTGCACATTTTGGTGTCAATGTCAGGCGATGGTTCGAAATCCATTCCTATTTGTTGGATAGGCCTTGGAGGACCCATTCCGTGGCCTGCGAGGAGTCCGGACTTAACGCCGGTTGATTTCGATGTCTGGGGTCACATGAAATGCCTAGCTTACGACGTCTCATCGGTGTCATCCACGGAAGAACTCAAAACAAGAATTATAAATGCAGCAAATGCGATGCGGAATAATTTGCAAACAAAGTTTCATAACATTTTTTTGTTTTTAAGGCATTTTAGTGGAAACAAATCTCAAAAAAATATTGAACTAATATCGTTATTCGTCTCGCATTTTTAAATTTGGACAGATAATTGTTGTTTTACGATTGATAAATAACCAGTGTTTAATCGTTTTTATAAATCAGAATAAAAAATGAGATTTCAATTGATAGTTTTTTTTTAATAAATTTTTGATGTTGCATTTTTGACTTATTTTGATAAAAGCTAAAAAACATGATAACTTAATAATGGTTCACTTTTGCATAATGCATATGTGGGTTAAAATTATCGCAAATAGTCACCCCTATCACCTCCTAACGGGAATACGTCGAATTACCAATAACCCTGTATACAGAACAATAATGTCGTTCACATATGTGATAAATTCCCAAAATCTTTAGCTATTTTGCGCTCAAACTCCAAAAACATAATTATGCTTAATTATAGAAATACAATTATGCTTTAAGTGTCATGAAAATAGTGGTTTTTATGCAAGTTTTTTTAAATCGGATTTTTATCGATTATTTGACATTGAAACTGCATATTTTCTTTTAATAGACAATAAATGATTCTTACGATATTCTTAAATTAAAATGTTAAAAATGAAATATATATTTCCTGATTGTTTCAATGCAGGTTGGGAATAGAAATAAATTACCTACAGAAAGTCGTCTTAGATGGTCGTGGGATGGAATTTATTTTATAGAATTTGTACACTATTATAGTAAGTTACTAATCTGTGCTATTATCATTATACAATCCGAAATTATTGAGTTCCTCTTTGTTATCTGTAGGCCTTATTGCTAAAAGAAAGCGAGATGTTACACATTGATATTTTATCCACCGCAAAAAAGGAATAGATTCATGTGTTATGATATGTGCGCTTGTCTTCGAGGTCGTAAGCAGTAAAATTTTGGTACAGCAGTAGCTGTAAAAGGCGAAGTTATAATACATACATACATACATATCTTCACGCTGTATCCCCAACGGGGTAGTCAAAGAAGATGGGGCGCGAAGAAGCGAGCGAAGTTATAGTAAAATCTAATATGGACTTATCAACGTCGTCCGGGTTGAAGTAAGCGAATTCAATAAAAATGGAATGGAAACCAATGGAAACAAAAACCAAAATAGAAGCTAAAAGTGGCGGAAGTAAAATAAAAACTGTAATAGAAATTTCACCAAAAGTAGGACAATATAAAAGTAGAATAACAGAAGCAAAAGCGTGCCTAATCAAAGCTAAAACGTATTTGAATAATAGCAGGAATTTAAAGACGGAAATAAAAACGGAAGTGTTAGAGGCAGTGGAGAGGATGTATGAGATTGTTAAAGAAGCAGAGGAAAGTAAAAATGGGAAATCGAATGAGAAGAAAACTAAACATAGGGAAGATATGAACGAAAAAGGGAATAAAAGTGATGAGTTATTGAAGCAAAATAGTGAAATGATAGAGTGGTTGAATGAGCATGCAAAGTTAATGAAAGAAAGTATAAAAGAGATAAGTACGAGTATGTGTAATGAAATGATGAAAGAAAATAAAGAAAAGATGGAAGTATTAAAAGAAGAATTAGGGAAAGAAAGAGTGAGCATAGTGAGAGAGGAGACGACATATGCGAGTGCAGAACGGTGGCTAAATTATGAAGAGCCCGCGCACTGCACTCGGTGATTGTGTCGTCCGAGAAAGAGGAGGAGACAGGAGAACAAGTGTTAGAAAAGATAAGAATGGCTGTAGATGCGAAACAAGGATGGATAAATGTGGAGAAAGTTAGAAAGGCGAAAGATAGAAAGGTGATAGTGGGATGTGCGACAGAAAAGGATAGAAGAAAAATAAGGCAAAGATAGGAAAAGGCAGGAAAACACTTAAATGTAGAGGAGGTAGTGAATAAGAACCCGTTACTGGTTCTTCGAGACGTGCTGCTCATCCATAATGACGAAGAGGTTATGCGCGCTCTGAGGAATCAAAACCAGGAGATTTTTAGAGATTTAAATAAACTTGAAAACACAATGAAGGTTAAATTTCGAAAGAAGGCGCGAAATCCGTTATGCAACCAGATGATACTAGAGGTGTCACCTAAGATCTGGAGGCATGCACTGGACCAAGGGAGAGTCAAGATAGACCTCCAGAATATCTATGTAGAGGATCAGACCCCTTGATTCAGTGCATTCGCTGTCTGGGATTCGGGCATACAAAAAAATTCTGCAAGGAGGAAAAAGACAGCTGCAGCCACTGCGGAGGTGCCCATCTGAGGGTACATTGTGAAAATCAAAATCAAGGAAAAGAGCCTAAGTGCAGGAATTGCGTCCGCACCAACATCGACGGCCACGCCCACAATGCGTTCGACACTGAGTGCGTTGTGAGAAAGAGGTGGGACATTGGCGCGGGCGTCAATAGCCTATTGCTAAGGGCGCCCCAGGGGATAAAATTGGGCATGACAGAAAGAAACTGGGTTTAAGGGTTGTACAGGCCAATCTCCAAAGGAACAAGTTGACAACCGACGAATTAGTGCAGGTTGCGACAGAAAATAAAATAGATATCGCTCTAGTCCAGGAACCTCACATTGGATGTACGGGGCATATAAAAAACTATCCGGGTATAAGAATATATCAGGCAAAAGGAGGCCCCGATACAAGAGTAAAAGCCTCAGTCATGGTCTTCAACCAGGGGATCGACATCATCCCAAACTAAAACCTCATGACGACTAATATTGCTGTGATAACAATAAAGGCCGGCATGGGGAGGGTGGTGATGGTGTCGATCTACCTGAAGGGGGACAAAGATCTGGACCCGTACATCAAGTGGATAGGTAGAGTAGTAGACAATGTAGGGACGGACAGGCTGATAATGGGGGGCGACGTGAATGCGTGGAACCCGTGGTGGGGAAGCGAGAGAATGGACGCTAGGGGTAGAGATGTAGCCGTGATGCTGGACCAATATGGCCTGCAGGTACTCAACTGGAGATCTGAGCCGACTTTCGAAGTAGTAAGGAACAATAAAGTATGCAATAGTTGTGTTGACCTGACAGTGTGCTCCACTGACATGCTTAGAATGGTTGAGGACTGGAGGGTGGAGCCGGAGCTTATAAATTCGGACCACAGGGCAATCGTGTTTTCTATAAAATTTGGACAAAATGAAGAAGGAGCAAAACTATGTAAGGGAACAAGGGTATACAGCACAAAGAAGGCCAAGTGGAGCCAGTTCGCTAAGGAACTGGTTCAACTATGGAAAGATATAAATAAAGGTTAAATAGAGAGAAAGTTGAACAAATTAACAGTAAATGTGATCTTAATGGAATGGTAAACAAAATTTCAGAGACCATCGGGGTGACTTGTAAAGGCTGTATACCCTTAATAAAGGGGGAAAAAAACGAGATTGCCCTGGTGGACCAAGGAGCTCTCGGCACTGAAGAAGGAAGTCCTCACCAAAAAACGAAGAATAAGGTGGACCGCTCCCGTGCGGAGAGCATGGGTAGTGGAGCAATACCTGACGGTCAAAAAAAGTATCAAAAGGCGGCGGAGGAGGCTCGGATCGCCAGTTGGAAGAGCTTTTGTGATTGGTGATTCGCCGCACAGCCCGAAGGGAACCGGATGTGCCGCTGGTCCTGGAAGGACGGATTTTGGACGCGGTGGAGTCAGTCAACCTGTTAGCCAGAACATTTTACCCGGAAGTTAATGAGGAGGGAGACGATGCACACAGAAATTAGACGGGAGGCGGTGCGGGTGAATGGGGGTTCGGGCGAGAAGGAGCTTGAGCAGCCATTCACCATGCACGAGTTGAGGTCCACCGCGTCGAGCTTCAGCCCGAAGAAGGCACCGGGGTTGGATGGTTTCACCGAGGACATCTGTTTGGCGGCGATCAACCTGGATCCCGACCTGTTTCTCGCGCTGTATAACCGATGCCTCACCCGCTCTTGATTCCCCAGCGCGCGGAAAAGGCAGTGATAGTGATACTGAGAAAGCCGGGCAAAGGTCTATATACAAGCCCCAGATCATATAGACCTATAGGTCTACTACCAATCCTAGGTAAAATCCTGAAGAAAATGGTGGTGAATAGAATAAAATGGCACATCATGCCGAGCGCGAGCCCACAGCAGTACGGCTTAACACCGCAGCGGGGAGTGCAGGACTCCCTCTATGTCCTTATACAGCATATTAGACAAAAAGTCAAGGACAAGGATATCGTTGTTTTGGTATCTTTAGACATAGAGGGAGCTTCGACAACGCGTGGTGGCCGGCGGTGCACTGTGGACTCGCAAGGGCCAATTGTCCGGCTTACTTCAGAATAATGGTTGATGATTATCTGAAGGAGCGAAAGGTGATCCTCAGGTACGCAGGAGCCGAGTCCGTTACAGCGACGTCGAAGGGATGCGTGCAGGGCTCAATAGGGGGTCCAACATTCTGGAACATCATTTTGGACCCCCTTCTCAAAGATTTACACAAAAAAGGTCAATATTGTTAGGCATTCGCTGATGATGTGGTCCTGGTTTTTTCCGGGAAAGACACACAGAGGCTCCAGCGCCAATGAAACTCTCTGTGGTGTTCGGGAGTGGGGCATCAAAAACAAACTCAACTTTGGGCCGCACAAGACCAAGGCCATTGTAATTACATATAAATTAAAATATGATGTTCCACTCCTAAACATGGGCGGAGTGGGCATTGAACTGTCGAGGAAGTTAAAGGTCCTGGAACTCACGATAGACGACAAGTTGACATTCAACTCACACGTCACTGCGACCTGCAAAAAGGCCATTAACATTTATAAGCAGCTATCGAGAGCCGCAGGAACCAACTGGGGTCTAAGACCGGAGATAATCGGGACCATATACACGGCGGTAATAGAGCCCATAATCATTTATGCGCCTCCAGCATGGGCCCCCGCATCCTTTAAATTAGGAACAAGAAAGTAGTTGAGTGAGGTACAGAAGAGTATGGCGCAGGAAATTATAAGGTCATATAGAACGATCTCACTCAACTCGGCCCTGCTACTTGCCGGGATCCTTCCCCTGCACATAAGGGCCCGAGAAGTGGCCCTGTTATATGAGTCCAGGAAAGGTTATTCCCGGCAGGTTATCGGAGACCGGGACGTGGAGGGACCGTTCTTATATACGGAGCTGCCACACCCTGCGAAGTGGTCCGGGCTGGAGTTCGTATGCCTGGGAGACGATGCAACAGCTGAAACATAGGAACATCAAGCTGAATTAAAAAATTTTACAGACAGCAGCAGGATTGATGGGGGGGTCGGCGCGTCGTTATCTTTATGGAATAGCGCCGCGGAGATTGCTTCCCAAAAATTCAAGTTGGACAGTTGTTGCACCGTCTTCCAGGCGAAACTACTGGCCCTGACCAAAGCAACCGAACGGGCCCTCTTCGGTACCTCAGTCAGCTGCAGCATACATAGTGACTCGCGCTCCGCGTTGGAGGCGGCCTTGGGCTGCAGATCTCTCCACCCCCTAGCCGTGCAAACTAGATCAAATATTACCAAAATAAAGCAAAATGGAAAAATAATAAGATTCTTTTGGGTAAAGGCGCACGTGGGGGTGGAGGGAAATAAACGAGCAGACGAGTTGGCAAAATCTGCAACCCATAAGAAAACAAAACCAGATTATGATGCGTGCCCGATTTCATTCGTCAAGCGCCAGATTAGACAATCGGCGATTGACGAATGGAACCAAAGGTACGCTCAGGGAGATACCGCTTCCATAACGAGGATCTTCTTTCCAGATGCAAGGTTTGCCTACCCAATTGTCAGAAAGATTGGCCTGGACACCATTTTGGTGCAGGTATTCACGGGTCATGGCGGGTTTTCGGAGTACTTGTACCGGTTTAAATGCAAAGAGAGCCCGTCATGCCCCTGTGACGCGGATAAGAACGAGACAATAGTACATGCCCTAACTGAGTGTCCCATATTTAGTAAAGAAAGCTATGATATTGAAATGAAAATAGATAGGAAAATAGAGATAGATATAATATGTGACGTTATATCCGATAAACAAACAAGGCACAGATTCCTTAAATTTTGTAAAAATGTAGCAAGGAATCTGTTAAGTAAGAACAAAACAAAATAGTTAACTGTGATCAAATTAACTGTTATAGAAATAAATTAGAATAAGTTAGAATGAGTATAAAAGTTGTTAACTAGGTAAATAAAAAGAATAAAGTTTTAAAAACAAAATGTAAAAATGTTAGGAAAATTATCTCAAGACAAAACAAACAAAGAAACAAAAAAGTTGGATATAAGTCGATTGTAATATGTAAAGTAAGAATACTGTAAAATACAATAAGAAAAAAGAAAAATGTAAAACATAAAATAAGAAAATGTAAATGGTAATATAAGATAAAGTGAAGAAATTACAAATAAAGATAAGACGATTATAGATTAAAGTAAAGTAGGACAGAAATGTGAAAGGAGAGTGAACCCTTGATGATCGAATGACAAAGAGGCGAGCAGTGAAAGAGATAAATAGGCAAAATGTAGAAGATATAATAGAAAAATAAATAAAGATAAGATTAGTATTAGGAGAAAATGAAGAAAGACAGAAAGTATGAAAGAAGAGTGAACCCTTGAGAACTGAATGACAAAAAGGCGAACAGTGGAAGAATTAAACAGACAGATAAAGACCCTTATTTTAATTATGTAGGGGAAGCAGATTAAAAAAAAAATTACCTGACTAAACAATAAACTAAAAACTTATAGGAAAAGTCAAAGACTAGTATAATCTAATTGACCAACCAGAAATTACTAGATTAGTTGATGAATGAGTTCTATTTAGATAATTAATTTAATAAAAAATGTTATTATATGTAAGTATTAAAACTACACATTATCTTAAATAACAAACTTCCTCAAAGTTGGCGCTTAGAAAGCTGTCATTGCTTAAGGTACCCAGCAATAGCCAAACTGATTCGTTGGCGGAAGAAGCTGCCAGCCCGGCGGTCTCCCGAAGCCTCGACCAGTCTTTCAATACAATTTGCTAAAAAGATAAACAAAAATTTGTGTTTTACTTAATCAAATAAGAGATATTACAACACATAAAATAATATGCACAAAAATTAAATTCGATTAGTTCATGTTACAAAATTTGCCTTATTTTGTTACCAAAAATACTCAAAAATTTTGCTTACTTTCTTTGATTCATACGTTTAACTGTTTTTATTAGCATAATTTGCATATGTGGTTCACACGTCATTAGTCATTATAATAGTGCTTAAATAAGAAGGAATGTTAATGTTAGCTTGAAGAGTAGAATTCTTACTGTTATCTCGAGACGTCTGCAGTTAATAATTTATTATTATATGCACATAACATCAAATGTTTTTTTTTCTTGCGAATGCAACCAAAAGCCAAAAGCCATTAAAATATTCTAAGCAAATATAAACACTTTGTTCGTATGATACTTTTTCAATTTACCTTTTTAAACGGTTTCAAGATTAGCGACTCCATTTTCCATAAAGGTGATTTCCATCGTATTGTGAGACGCGAAAATTCTTTTAATTCCATCCCACCTCTTTTCGTGTAGGATTAACGTAATCCCCCGCTGACGTGGACTCTCTCGGATAATCGTGCACAGACGACAAGAAATTCTTGTTAAAAAGAAATTTCCAGGCGGGATTCAGGGCGTCTTTGCAATAGCAAATATAGACGTTTGAATTTTTGTTCGATAAATTGTCAATTATTGAGAACTTGGATATAAATGCATTCCAAATTTGGATGAGCACACAGTATAGGAAACTTTAAAAAAGTTCTGTTTCTGCTAAGAAAAATCGGTGTATATACATATAGACATGCATTGTTTTGTATTCTGTTACATCAATCATGCATTTGCATCTGGATTTTAAACTTCATCGAGATCATAATTATGCATTATGCCTTTTTTGTGGTGATACAGGAGAAACCTGAACATATGTACTCAAACCCCTGGGGGCGACACTGTTTTATTTTAACAATTAAAACATTTGCGGTGGTCGTCCTCGGCGTGTTGTTGAGGAGGGGTTCCAAGATCTCCTATACGGAACGCATCAAAGCCCCTTTCGCGCTGTGTCAAAGCACTGCTCGAAGAGAGGGGGGGGGGGGGGATGAGTGATCGAGAGACACGTGCTGTCATTCTCCTCGCAGTCTCACGAATAGACGATCAAAACTCGTAATTAGGTCTTTGAACGAAGCAGCTTGAAGTCGTGTATAGTACTTATCTATTTTAACGTTTAACATAATAGCTTAACTGATTTATTTTATTCAGACTGGCATTTTGTTGGTGCCGTGTTAGGGTGTCTACCTTTCAAGCCCAAACTTCTGGTTCGATTCCCGGCAAGCTCGACTAAAGAAATGAACTTTTCGAAATTGCCTTGGGTGATCTGAAAATCTAGGTGTTATGAGGATCAAACAATAATACATTGGAGCGAGCGAAGAGCGAATGCGAGAAAATCGGTAATAATGACGTAACCTTCTGGACAAGTGTGACTGACTAGGTATCATTGCTACCCATTAGACTGATCTGTGAACAAATATCAGCATCTTAAACATGAAAGAAATAAAAATTTTGTTTGCTTTTTTTTTGTTTTGGGTGCTAAGCAAATAAAAATTATTAGAATATACTGTTTTATGTATAATTTGTTAATATTTACAAACTTAAAACTACACATTATCTTAAATAACAAACTTCCTCAAAGTTGCCGCTTAGAAAGCTGTCATTGCTTAAGGTACCCAGCAATAGCCAAACTGATTCGTTGGCGGAAGAAGCTGCCAGCCCGGCGGTCTCCCGAAGCCTCGACCAGTCTCTTACAAATATCAGAAACCAGTCGATGGGCTTCAGGGCCCCAGGGACCCAATGTTTCGACTGCAAAGGGCGTAAATATGAAACTCTCAGAGAGAATCGCATACTTACGTCGCTTCAAGTTCTCGGCAGTGCTGGCCGCGGCACCTGCTGACTTGGAAGTCGCTGGCACATGGGAAACAGCAAGTGTATCGATTCAAGCGGCATCCCACACCAGCGATCTTCCAAGTTTCCAAGGAATGAGCGTCAAACTATCCGGTCTCCTGCCGTCGCTGCGCGCAATACCTACAGGCTCTAAGACTACAGGAACGCCAGCGGCGACAAGAGCCCGCTGAATGACGTCATTCACGGCAGAATGTCGTGACATGCGGCCCGCACTACGTAAACAGGATAAACCGTGGTGACCTAGTACATCGACGAGATCACCACAGCGGCAACGGTGAGTAAGGTTAGTCCTGGCCCCCAGACGAAGAGATACTATGAGGGAAAGCGTGGTATTGTCAATTAAGGTTCCTAAGTTTTTTGAAGGTATTACCTTCAACCAGTGTCCTGACTCCTTCTCAGAAACAGCTAGGAGGCGAGACCGATCTCTTTCGGTACTACAAGAATCTAAAAGTTGTAAATGAACATTTTTGCGTAGAGGCTCATCCCAGTGTTTCTGAGAAAAGGTCGAGGTAGGCAGGTTAGTACTCGAACAAACACTTAACCAAGCATTTCGAGCATCAGTCAAGCACGGCACCTCAACCAATCCTAAGGAAGGGCGAATAACAGATAAGAAAAGGTTTTCCGTGCTGTAGGCTGACGAAAGAAAAGCAGGCAGTGACACACTCGAGATTTTGCGTATGCCCAGGCCTCCATAACAGATAGGAAGCGAGGCTTGATTCCAGACCCTGTCATCAACAAAGGAGCAATTTAATATTTTAGATAATGTATTTTTTAGAATATTGTCTACAGATTTTAAAAGCGTTTGAATTTAAGAAGCTGAGAACAGCAAAGAGCATATGTAAATTTTGGAACAAAAAGGCAAAAGCGGTCAATGAGGAGAGCCATGTGAGAATTAATTTTGAAAAGTTTGTCTGAAGACTGGCTAAATTTTTGTATTTGATCATTGATAACGCAGGTTATGGTGTCATCTAAAACGGGAGCACCTAGGAGGTACAGCGATTCTTTTGACAAGACTTTAATATTTGGTGCCAGATTGTTAAATTTCTTAATTATTTCATTTTTTGTAATAATTAGAACAGAATCGGAAACAAAGAGTTCACATTTAGAAAAATTTAATTCTAAGCCAATATCTTTAAACCTTTGAATGAGGGTTTTAAGGTCATCTAAAACAGTAATTGTTTTACCTCCTATTGTCCCGTCGTCAAGGTACCAAATGTTAAATTTGGAATTTAAATTCAAATCGCAGGATGGATAGCCGAACTGAAAATAGCTGGTCCGAGAGGATCACCTTGTTGATAGCCAACTTCGGAATGTAATAAATTATCTTTATTTATTAATTTTGAAGGACTGCTGTAAGATTGCCAGAGGTAGGGATATATGTCCGGAACATGCTGTTTTATCTGTGTCAACAAGGTGGATTTATCAACAGAATTAAATACATTTTTTATGTCTACTTTGAGGAGTACTTAACCTCCATCTTGTGTCAAGAAAGCACGCGCTGCATGCACTGCCGCTTCACATCCTCTCTTTGACCCAAAATCTACTTGTGTAGGACAAAAATAGTTTGATACAGTAAAGAGAATGTGACGGCAAGAAATTTTGGAGGCAATGCGGCGTATACTTGCACCTACGGCAATTGGCCTAACGCCACCGTCTTTTTTTTTTAGGGCACATAAATTTAGCACCATACAGGATGTCGGTTATCTCCGGGGGCACCTTACCAGCCAGCATAATGTTTATTAGAGCTGTTAAACTAGATAAGAGTGTCTTACCGGTGTCATGGACAGAGCCTGTAATCAGATCTTTATAATGTTGTGGCGTTAAGTCATTGAGACCTCCCGCGGAACCGCTTTTAAAAGAACTTATTGCGGCACACACATCTTCCTCCGTAGCTCGAGTCGACACATTATTTGGATGTGGGGGATCTGGCAGACAACTAGTATAATTTTAATTTACACGTTGTATCACAAAATCGATTAGGTAAATATTATGTTTCCCTTAGTACGTAACTGCACGAGTGATATGGGAATATTCAAAAATTTCACGAAAGATCGAGAATTATTTTTCTAATAACGTAATTTACGAAGCGTTTGAAAGACATCGTGAAACATTATAAGCGCTGGTGTTTATAACATGCATCTTCAATATATTGACTGGGTAATAGCTATTGGATGCCTTATGATTTTATCTTGTAAAATATTTTCTTTTTTTCATAATTGACTAGCGTTTTGCCCTGACTTCGCCTAAGTTAGTGTGAGTTTTGAGTATTCTTATCTATAAATACCCAAGAAATATTTATTATAGGCTACGATAACCGTCCAGCCCGTGAAAAAGCCTAATAGATGTCTAGAAAACTTGACTGACATAGATTCTTCACTCGACCTCCATCATCACGTCATTATTCATTATGTTCAGTCTCTTTTTTATTTCGTTTATGAAGAGGCCTGTGCCAGGATTGAGACCTATAAATAGGCTTTTATGGAGTACAAAAATGTGTAGGTGTATAAAAATTTTATGTATCAATTTTTGAAGGAATATTGAAATCAGCATCGGAATTAATAAATCAAATTAGAGATTGTTATGTGTTAGCTGTTACCCACGATTTCGTCCGCGGGTAAAAAAACATGAGTAGCCTATTTCCTTCCGTGTCCGGAAAAACGCGCAATTAAAAAAAACTAGCTAATCCACAGTAGTTTGTATTTTTATTTACCTAATAATTATAGTTTTTTTGGTTCATGGAAATTTGGTTTTCCTTTAAAATAAATTTATAATATGAGTGAGTATTTTTTTTATATGTGCGCATTTATACATGAGAGGTTTTTTGCTTATGCGATTTAATCCATGTGTGGAAATTTCCACGTGTGGATATTTCTTGTGGGCTTATATAACATTGCGCTTTTTTCTGTGCGTTTATTTCCTTTGCGTTTTTTTTAATTGCGCTTTTTTCCTAGATTCATTTCTTTCGCCAGAAATTAATTAATATAGATTTCTTCTAAATTTTATCAAAACCGACCCAGAGGTTTAGCTGTGAAAAAGTAATAGACGAACAAACAGCTCTTTCGGTATGGAAGTATAGACAAAATGAAGCAATTTCACAGCTACTAGGTACTTTTAATCATTATAATATCCGGATTTTAAAATTAATTTTGTAATAATGTTTTTAATTCAATCAAAAACCAGGAGCAGATATAATTCTCACAATGACAGTAAAAATTATGTTCAATATAAATGGAGTTGCTGCTAACAGTACAAAGTAACTACTATAAGTTATAGGTTATAATTATTTAATAAATAAGTCATTTTGTATTTTCAAGTAAGTAATTAATGTTATCATTTAATGAAATGATAAAATTTTATTGTTTTTGTTATAAATAATATTGTTATCGTTATTATTAGCATTTTTAAAGTGATATTAAGTAGGTCCCGTTTTTGAACATTTCGACCTCGAATATTCTATTCGTGGACATAGCATACGTGCCAAGTTTGAGACCGCATTACCTATTAATTTTTAAAGTGTAATATAGCAAACCATTTATAATTCAAATGTATTTAATTTTCACTTTACTTGGGTTCTATAATTTAGCGTTAAAATGAATAGACAAAACTTATTTGTGACACTGGGTTGCAATGAATTGAAAAGGAGTGCATAAATTGGTTCAAAGCATTTTGTATTCTGTTGTATTTTATTCTAGTTGTGTTTATTAATTAGGTTCATCAACTATTTGTTGTCCCCAAATTTCTGACAAAAGTTACTCGGAAAATGTAAATTACATATTCACTTCATACGCAAACATTGTAACTACAAAGCTAATATTATATTAATCCCGTCAATATTACATTAGGTACATTAATTTCAACAATATTTCAATAATTTTGTCTACTTTAGTGGTTGTCTAGGAGACAGGAGAGAATAAGCAATTTTAATTGTCCAAGGGACAATTTTTCTATCGTTCGAGGATTTCTAGATTATATAATAACTAGAGGTCGCCCAGTGGTCCAATTTCGAACGTAAATGTAAATATAAACTTATAACATAAACTCTTTGGCGACGATCTTTACTCTGTGCGACTGATTGACTGAAGAGGTTACATATTATGATCATAAGCTATTAGGAGTTTGACATTGACAACTTTTTTGTTTGAACGTAAACAGTTTGAATGTAAACAACGAGTGTTTTGTTTAATTTAATTTAATGTGTTTTTAGCTTTCTGCGCTTTTTCTCTATATAAACCCAAACTATGCCAAATCTCACACTCCTCCGTGCGCGCAATATTCTTAAAAATGGATCCGAAGATTTCACTTCAATAAAATGATTCCTGTCGGTAAAGGTCACCGATTTATAGTAAAGGTGTGTTGCATAACTCGAACTTATAAATATGTAAGTTATTACTATCCTTTTTGTTATTAAGATAATAAATTCTACAAAAAATGGTTGATCAAGCCATTTAAATGTTAGTCGCTTTCGGTATTAACGTATGAGTATTTCATTCACGAGGAAAAAAGGTTAATTTGTTTGATTGTTATTAACCCCATTCGATTAATTTCTTTCAGACCGTTTCCCTTTATTCACGTGGTAAACCATTGTACAGATATCAAACACTAGTATTTACAATTTTAAACGATTTTATTTTACTTCAAGTTTCATATAGGTATTTGTTTAGAGAAATATGTAAATAAGCAAAAGAAATAGCAACTAAAATTACAACTTCTTAATATTTAAAATTAATAGTTTCCGCTATATTATATTTCTATATGGACCGGACTATTTTGTAATTAAAAAATATTCGATTTGAAATTACGACTTCTTAAATTTCAAATTCACAGTTTCCACTATATTATATTTACATATGGACCATTTGTTATTTAAAAATATTAAATTTGAAATTACAACTTATTGTATTAGAAATTAATAGTTCGCGCTCAATTATATTCAAATATGGACCATTTTTGAATTAGAAAATATTCAATTTGATTTAACAGTTACCACTAAAATTAACTGCTCATGGCCATTACAATTTAAAAATTAACTACTTATATCGTTTTAAATTTCAACACTAAATTAGATTAGTAGGTAATTTATTGATCTCCGTTGATTGTTTCTTTGCCAGCAACTCAAAATTAGTTACTTAGATACATTAGTTTAGGACTTTAGATATTAAGAGTTACAAGGCACATATACAAAAAATGTGTTTTTTCCATTATATTCAGGTACTTAGCACAAGCCCTACTAACACTTGGCCGGTTTTAATTATTTATTCGTTTAGTTTGGAGTTTGTACTATATTTATATCAAGTTTGACGCGTGCATGTATTATTGTTTTTACGACAGAGCAAAAATAAAACGAAAAAATTCCGAAATAATCACATTTCTTGTATTTAATTTTTTACTTTCTGTTTTTCAATATCAGCGACTTCGATAGCGATATAGGATATCGGCCATAATAACATAATACACTCTATTATAATTTCAAGCGGTCATCTATTACAGTTTTTGAAACGTAATAGGTATAATCAGTAGCGTAATTGATCTCGAAATTTTAAAGAAAAGGTAGATAGCTTGAAAAGTAGGTATGCTCTTAAAAGGTGGGACAGACAGACGGTTGGATGGACGGACAGAAAGCGAAGGCGTAGTAATAGGGTCCCGTTAGCATCTTTAAGTACTTAATACCTTTAAATACGAAACCCTAATAATAATCTTCTAGGCTTGTCAGTATTGTGTGTACGTAGACTTTATAACTCCAGATAGCCTGTCCCGTACTACGAAGTGAGGCGAATAAAATCAAATAAAATGTAGACGCGTGAGTGCTGTTTTCTAACGAAATAGCGGCCAATCAGTGAGCCTAGACAAATGGCTCAATTGTCTTAAACACAAATTGTCGTAGTAGAATAGAATGACAAATAACACGTATTCTAGCGTAACGAATTTTAAATGGGTAGTTAATCTTTTGGTGAGAGTTGCTGCCACCTATCCAAAGGCGATAACAGGCAGGACACACTGATTAAACACTTTTGTTTTAGATGTTGGGGAATCTTTTCTGATCGAAGGATCAAGCTGTATGCTCCAAAGACCGGCCATGCTTGTGCGATCGTCTTTCGGCTTGAGCTATTTGGTCTTCCATGCCAAGGGTGATTTTATGGCCCAAGTAACGACAAATGGTCGTCGACACCTACGGGTAGTTGGTGATTTTTCGCCTGTAGGACGTTTATCTCTATATCTTAGTTTTTGACTTATTCCTTTTCAATCTTAATTTGGCTGATTGACTCTGCAAGTCGCCGATCATAGTGAGCATATCCTCGACGCTATCCACGGTTAGTGCGATGTCATCCGCGAACTGCAAGTTATTCAGTCTCTCTCCGTCGATAATAATGGCTCTGTCATTCTAATCCAGTCTTCTAAAAATGTTCTCGAGGGTAGCATTCAACAATTTTGGTGAAATCGTGTTGCCTTGGCGCGCTACTCCCTCCAGTTCGAAAAGCGCTGTACGTTTCTGTAGACTGACCAATGACATCTCAAGCTGCTGTAGATGCTTCATAAGATGGATGTACCTTTCGTCCACTCTGCAGTCTACTGGAGCCCTCTCAACTGCCCGAGCCTCCACCGAGTCAAACGTCCTCTCATAATCTATGAAGGTGATGATGATTGGCTTTCGGTATTCCTGGCACTTTTCAATTAATATCTTCAATGTTTGCAGATGATCATCTGTGCCGTATTTCGATCGGAGAGCGGCCTACTCACTCGGCTGGTAGTCGTCGAGTTTATTAGCTAGTCTATTTAGGATAACTCTGGTAAATAATTTATAAATATGAGACAAGAGACTAACAGGGTGATAGTTATTAAGCTTTCGAATGTCCCCTTTCTAGTGGAGAAGAATTATTATTGCGTTGTCCCAAGCCTCAGGTACCTTGTGGTTTAATATGCAGTTTGCAAACAGCAGTGCTACAGCTCTCCATAGTGCCTCTGACCCTAGCTTCAGCATCTCGAGTATGATGTTATCTTGGTCTGGAGATCTTCTGTTTTTTATTTGGGTCAGCGCTAGCTTTATCTCTTTTACAGACACGTCAAGAATTTCCTCAGAATCGACATTAGTAACAGGTGGCCTGCATCTCTCCCTCTGCGATCTAGAGAATGGTATTTTACTTTTGTACAGTGTCTCGTAAACATTTTTCGCTACTCTTATAACAGATGCTCTTTATTCGTGATTATATTCCGTCTCGTATTATATTTCGTATTCGTCGTCGTCGTGAGCATTTTTCGTCAAAAAACTGGAATATCGCCTTTTTACCATTACATAATTTTGCACGTAGTACTTGTTTGCTGGTATTCATTTCGATTGCCTTTGAAATTCTGTCTTCGTGGTAATGCTGTAAATCCTCTTTCAGCTTTTGGCGAACATCATTAAGTAGAACCCGGTATTCCGGAGTTTATCCAGCCTCATCTGATGACGTTTCTCTCCCAGTTTAAGTGTATGATCTGTTAATTTCTTGTGTTTGAAATTTATATCGTCAGGAGTCACTTCATTCAATGTTTCGATCATTACTTTTGCTAGGTGCTAATTTCGGTCGTCCATCGGCAGAGATCTTATATGTTCGAAGTCTTGCAGATGATTTTCGACGTATGAATGGTATTCCCCGGTATTCGGTCTGATAATATAAGGAGAAAGAAGAATGTATACGGAGAATGATGAGATTTGAAAAAGCGAAAGAAGTATGTAAGGACCGCGACGCTTGGCGCTCCATCTTCTCTGACTACCCCGTTAGGGATACGGCGTGAAGATATGTATGTCTGTATAATATAAGGAATAAAGTAGTATGAATGAATAGCTATTATTGATCATAATTTTGCATTAGTTGCGTGTTGTCCTTCATAAACATTTCAACAACTCTAGTATTTACTACTCTGCGTAATATATCTTTCACCATTCGACTCGCCAAATGTACGAGTGTGGCGTGGAGCAAAATTAAAAAAAATAACATGTCAACAAAGAACCAATGTAACGGACTAAAGTTAACGGAAGTTCAGTTTAAAGGAATTGAAAAAAGGACTTTGAAAAAAGGAAAAATGTTAACATTTTTTGAAGTTAAATTAAAAGTTAATCAGTTAAGCAAATTCTTAACTTCGTTAATTAACGATTAACGGATTAATGAGTTAATGAGCACCTTTGCATTTAGTTAAGACAATTTAGGAAAAACACGTTTCTAAGTTGTCTAATTGACCAGGAATTAAACGTCCGAATCCTTGACTTGAATTGAATGTTATGTCAAAGATGTTATAAAAAAAAGATATGGCCACACACCAACGGCTCAGTCAACCCAATCTCAAATATCTACACAAGTTACACTTTCGTAAAATATTTTTCTATCTTTTCATTCAGAAATGAACACATCAAATGACACCGATCTATATATTTCACTTTAATAGAGTACATTCCGACTCGACGTTTAATAGTGTCAATATAATTACATGACATGGCATTTACAGCAATCGAGCAATAAAGATCAATCATTTAAATCTAATCAAATCGCGTCAATTACTCAATCAATTGGAAAATGATTTGATAAATGGATTGATTGTGCTATCGATTTTCAAGTTTATTGAATGAATGCTATGTGATTAATAATCGTCTTATGGCAATAACAATAATTCTATCAATCTAATGTAGAAGATGTGTTTAGAGGCGCGAGAATGAAAATTGTATTTTTCGATATCAAGTAAGTCCGTAACAACAAGGGTTATTTTTAGTCAAATGTGGCTTTATGCTATATGGGACCCCTTTAACATTAAAAAACTTATTTCTCAGCAATAATTGACTGCAGAAACTTCGCACAGAGTTCATTTACAGTGTACTGTCATAATATTATCTAATCTGTGGTACCATTCCAAAATTAAAAAGGAACACTTATGGAATAGCCGCTTTTATAATTCACAGTATAACGATTTAATCGCCACGATTTTAACGTGCACGATACGATACGCAAGCAAAACGCTTCCGAAAAGAAAAATATGCTTTTTCCATCGACGATAACGTCTTGCCATGGACGTTATCGTCGATAAAAATTTAAAAGCGTTTTCATATATTTGCATACATTTTGCTTCCCTATTAAATCATATAACGGTAAAATCGTGGCGTTAAAATCGTTTAATCATGAGAGTGTCTGTCGGTCGTTATATCACAGCTTCGGAAACTTTACCGCAATATCTTGGTTGTCAGTTAAACCACAGTCCAGCCTTTGTCTAACGCTTTAATTAAAATGTCGTGGTTGTGAATTTTGCAGGTGGTAGGATCTTACGCAGAATCCGTTCGCTTCAGATCGGATTCCGATCGCTATCAGTATCTTACCACTGTTATGTTTGCTTGCACTGTTATGTTTCAGTGAGGAGGGTAACACGTAGCCAGTGAATTTTCCGACATAAGTGGCACGACACCTTAATAGTACTAGATACAGAAACAGAGCCGCTTAGTACTTCGAATCTGGTCCGGACACTGCACTATCTAATGTTCTTCTTTCTGTGGCTGCCGCCCGCTTTCATCGCTGCATGGTACACTTCACAGCAACAGGATAGGATTATAACTTTCTACCTATTTTTTGTGATCACAGAATGGTTGCTTCTTTGATATACCTATTTTACTCATTTTACACTTGTTTGTGCTTCTCTCTTGAGCTGCACGACGATAACTGTCAAACTGTCGAAAACTATTTCTGTCATAAAATTAGAATCTACACTAAATGTCACATTTCTAGGGGTTAAAGTCATCAGGTGTTGTTATAAATTACTATATAAGCCATACCTAGAAATCCTCTTATCTCTAAATTTATGTTACCTTTGTATTCGGAAAACATTTCCCTGAATCTTCTCATTCGTCGAAAGCAAAAGTTACAAACACAATTACAATATTCATTCGGAATGATTACGATGTTCCACTAACGAACTGCTCATTGATCCCTAAAACTTATAACGAGGTCGGGTGAAGTCAGCGTTAATACAACGGTTGCAGAATGTTAGCACTTTTCATTCATACAAACTTAATTCATGCAAACATATTTGAGGTTCTAATACGTGGTGCAGTTATTATGGAAAATAAGCAATACGTGATCTGTAAGAGATTTTTGGAGTTCCATACTTTAAAACAATAAACAGAGTTCTTTTAAGGTTATTCATATGTTTGACTGTTCGTCTGTCTGTCAGTCCGTTGCAGTCGTTTTTTTAGGAAGTATGTAACGTGTAAACATGAAATTTGACAAAGTGGTACATTTGGTTAACTCACCATTTTTCGCCAGTTAACATTTAAAGTAGAATTGAAAAGGGGACGAATTAGGTACGTACTAGTACTTGTAAGTACTACTACTATTCTATTCTAAGTAGAATTCGTCCTAAGTAACTTGAATTTGAACCTAAAAAATTAGGGAATGTAAAGTCTTATGGCAGATTTACATTGAGTCCGTTCGTCCGTCGAAACAAATCAGTGCTAAATTGGTATTGCCATCGTATAAATTGATTTGAAGTCAGTACAATAATGTCGTATCATTACTGACTTCAATATTCTCGCCAGATATTTATAAGTTATGCACATTTTTAGTCTCACTGTTTGAATCAGTATAAGAATAAAATGAACGGGTTCTTACTGCGATATTAAATTATTTTTTTGAGTTTCTCGATATTTCGATGTCGTTGCAAGCACAATGATCACGGGTTAACTGGCGTAACTGCGGGTGGATATTCGAGAGCAAATATTTCACTCTACCCTCTTTCTGGCTCGTAGCGCTGTCGTAGTAAAAAAAATTAATATCGCTGTAAGAACCCGTTCACTTTATTCTTATAAAATTGACAAATCAGTCCACTCCCTCTGTCGCCCGCACCAGCGGTACTGACCTTGTCTAAACATCGAAGTTAGTAGTTGGTTTGTAACTGTCACTGCATTATAGGGTAACTCCGAGTCCTGTTTAAAGTTTTAGTATTTTTCGCGCTAAAACCTTACGCTGATATTTCCGGCCGCTCGCGTTGTGTGTACCATTTCGTTCATTCATACGGAGTCATGAATACGTAGCAAGCAATTCTTTGCTAATTGCATTTTCATATAAAGTTCAACATAAATTGTTACGTGTTCGGCAGATCCGACTACAGTCGAGAATTATTTACGTTTTTCTGTGCAAACAAAAACCGTCGAGAGGATTTATAATTTGGGTAATATTGTACTCGTATCTTCTGCCGTTTTCAAGTACTCATTTCTACCCACTGACTTTAACACGTGCGGACACCATGTATAAATAACCACGTCTCCTGATTTTATGTAAACAGTGTCAGTCAGTCCTCGGCACTTATGCCGACGCTTGTACCTGATTCAATGTAAATCTACCCCTATGTTAACAATGAAAGAGACGTGAAGGGTAAGCAAAAGGAACACGGGGAGACGGCACCAGCGAACAACCGTACTCAATTATTCTAATCCATATTTTACAAACGCTACTGAGCAGCGCTCATGTTACTATTTTTTTTTTTGCTTGTTTTTTGAGTACTGTTATTGCTAATTGTTGCTTCTATAAATACATATATATCTTCACGCTGTATCCCTAAACAGAGTAGTCAGAGAGGGCAAATCCAACGAAATATGTTCAGCAATAATTTTGAATTTATTTATGTAGGAACGCTAGTTTTGTGCTTTCCCAATTAGTTATAACGGGTTGTCTTTCAGACATTGACCATTCCAACATAAAATTTATCCACTCACCGTGTTAATTAAAATTTAATTTACGATTTAAATATTATTAACATTAAAATATTGTTATTTTTGTGAAATTCAAAATCAAAGGAAAGTAGTTTTATTTATTATATGCAGTTCCTATTTAATTACAAATAGTGTTCCCCATATTGAGCATTGGAACATCTTACCTAAAACTATACTAAAGTAGGTATATTAGAAAAATATTGCGACCGTCCTAGGTTTTGAAAATGTGAAGAAATTAAATTTTGTAAATTTATCATTTAATAAATATCGTTCTGAATCCTCTTTTCGCGAGTCGCACATAATTGACTAATTTTTCAAGTCTAAATACGGAAATAAAAAAAATCAGGAATGATTCTTGGAATTCCCTATACACCTCTCGTGAAAGTCTGCCCAGACCATTTTCTACAATATTTCTGTATTCTTCTGGCCACCTTCTTGTGAGACCTACTTAGGGAAGCCTTGAGACTTTTTCTTCGAAACCGTGTTTACTTCAACATTGTTTTTGCAGTTTGTTTAAAAATTCTTAAAACAAAGGAGTCGGAAAATTCATCTTGTTTAAAATTCTCCCCGCGGTGTCTTCATTCCTTACTGACACAAGTTTGAACATAATACGTGTTTGAATTTGTAAAAAAAATAGACAAGCACGAGTTGAACTTGCTCGCAGATGGTTCCGTGAAACAAAATGATTTCATTACACATTAAATCACTGTGATTAAGTGACACCTAAAGGATGAGTGATCTAATGGAATACTATGTCCTATAGTATGATCTATAAGGTTCCAAAACCATACCTACTACCTAATGTATGTACCTAATGGTACCTAATACCTATCTCAGGTAGCCGATCGTCAATTCAGATCCAACTCAGACAATCAGATTCAAGATCAAGGTCGACCAATATTGAAACTTCTTGTAGCGTCTTAGTTTGTTAACCTTTCTGTCGCAGAGAATATGTGTCACAGGACACAGGACTATTACTTCTTATTTCATACAAACTGGTGCTCGCAATTTCATCCGCGTGAAAGTAGATTTTATTCCACGTCTCTGTTGTGTCCTCGAACACACAACAAGTGAGTGGTGAATTTAAAATTATATTTAAATAACGATAACTGTTACTGTCATCCATCTTCAATAAAGTAAAACCTAAATGTTGTTCCAAGCTGAACTTAATCTACCTATGCAAACCGCAACCAAATTCGGTCAGTAGTTTCTAGAGATTGGTGTGTACATACAGACAGACAAAAATTAAAAAAAAAATCTTTTTTTGTGTTCTGTTACTTTTATTTTTATCGCCCACACCCATTTTTTGATAAATTTGTTCAATGTACAGACACGGTTTCTACTGTTTTATTATATGTATATATGTGTAGATATACCTACGATCACGAGAACAATTGGGTATGTGAACACCATAGAATTATTCGCACATCTTATACCCTGCACAGTCACCGATCTTCCTCTATCTGTATACCTAAATAAATAAAAATCGATGTTAGTTTATATGTCCCTCATATTAAGTGACACGTAGACAGTCGGTATCCAAGATAACAAATTTAATATATAGTAATTATAAATTATTATATAAATTTAATATATAGTAGTAATTTAAACTAGTGTCACCTTCATTAGGTTGAGACTGTGAAATCGAAACCTTTCAAGAACATCTTTTTAAAAGATATTAGGAATAATCCGATGCCAAAAAAGTCTATAATGATATCGTTTTTCTCGACTATCTAATCTTGATTTTCTTAGAACTTACGCTTCTCATCGAATACTGTACTTTAAGTCAAAAGAAAGATTGAAAGAACAATTCGAATTGTTATGAGGATAGATAACGCGAGAGAAATATTTGTGAATGTTTTAAAAATGTCGTTAGCCTCACATCGACAATTTTTCAGGGTTCGACATCTCGTAACAAAGAACAGAACAACTTATCCACTTTTTATTTATTATTACAAAAGCGACCCGCCCCGACCTCGACCGGCGGGGTTATTACCTAAAATTTTGCAGACAGCAACAGCCACGCGATCACTGCGCGACCGGTGACTGATTGTATTAGAAAATTGGTATCATGTATGACGACTGCGTATCTATTAATCTATGACCATAAAATGCACTTTTCGCAGTAGATTTAGCGCCACTATACAAATTACATTACACAAATTCTCGATTTGACAGCAGATATCACTCGATATTGGCTGTCGCATGCTGACTGCAAATTACGTAATAAGCGTGTCGGTGAGATGTTGAAAATTTGCAACAAGCCAATTTTTTTATTGAGATTTTCATACAAAAATATGATCTAAATTTTTACTTTTCCAGTGTATTTTTCTAAAATTTTCTTTCATACGAACCTTGTTCTGACAGTTACAAACAACAAATAGAAATCAGCCAAATCGGCGGGGTTATTACCTAAAAATTTGCAGACAGCGACAGCTACGCCATCACTGAGCGACCGCTGACTAATTGTAAAAAAAAATTGGTATCATGTGTATTGATTGCCTGTCTGTTGTACCATGACCGTAAAATGCACTTATCGCGGTAGATTTAGCGCCACTATACAAATTACATTATACAAATTCTCGTTTTGACAGCAGATATCGCGCGATATTGGAGTGTCGCATGCTGATTGTGTTCGCAAGTGATGCTCCGTTACATGTGGAGTTGATTTTTATTTATTTAGATTTAATTCTAATATCTAACAATAGTATTATCATTACAAAGTACAGTTACAGCAGTATACAGTTACATATATACAGTACACAGTTGTATATGACGTCTTTGTACGATTTCCTTTCAAGAACCTTGGCGTTTTGGAGATGTAAGTCGTTATAAATAATTTTGTAATATTTGCATATCCGTACTATCATATGAATAAATACACTCTATTTCGCATTTAAGGTAGACATAATTCCATCATTTATTATACAAATATACAATAAATGATGGAATTATTAAAATATAACAGTACACACCTCGACGCCTTTTCTAACTATTAGTAGAGACAAATGGAAAATAATTGTGGATGATCGCTGACCGATCTATGTATGTCAGCCCCTTATAATGGCTTTACCTGCGCGGGAATGTAAACAGCTGAGGCATTCTATTTATTTCTCTTTCTGCTAGACCAGAAGGGATTCAATACTATATAATTCATATCAATTATTATAAAAATAATTTTAATTAATTAGTACAATATGGTTCGTTTATTCTATTTTAAACTTCGGTAATTAATTAAACAATGTTTTAAATATCTTCCAGATAATTGTTCGTTATCGAAAGCTTTAATTGTGTCTTAAAAATTTGTAGACAATTCTGTAAAATCTCTTTAATTAATATTGAACGTTCCTCTTCTTGATATTCAGTAATAACCAGTTTTTTCCTTTTAAATTTAATACCAATTACAAATTTTTTTTTCGAGATATTTCCATATTTTAACAGAATTATTAATTTCTGTTTATTTTTATTACATAAAAAAGTGTCTAATTTTTATTCAACCTGACAGAGATTAATATACGTTATGTAAACGATTTCGAGCTAGTGATGCTCAATGTGAAAAGTAACTGTTATCGGTTTAGTAATAGCGTTATTAATGTTTAATAGACGGGGAATTTCGATTCACTCGGAATAATGGGTTTATAAAGGAAAGTATTAATATGCACGAATTTAGTGTAATAGGCAATCTACAATAGTACTACGTGTAAATTTGTACGCGTAAATATTAATTGATTGGTGACCAAAAACTACAATATTTAAAAGTCAAGTTAGTCCTGAACCACTTCTTATATGTTTGCGAATCATCACAATCTCAAACACAATACAATCACAAACAAATTGTTGTGTCTGGACGCGTATCAACTTTAAGTGAAGTTTTTATATTATGGAGATCTCTATGGCCGTAGTGAATTTGCGTGAACGAAATCAGAAAATTGCTTAAAAAAATAACACATTTTTACTTAGTTACGTCGAAAATTGAGGCCTAAAAATTATATTGAAATTAAAATTGCATTTAATTTAAATATAATATAAATTATATATAATTAAAATTATGAAGTATGCCGAAGTTTTTGTTTTACAATATTTCGTGTCATATAAATCAACCTATAAAAATTTAAAGAATTTTTTAAAATAAAAGCATACAGTGATACGAAAAAAGAAATCACTCAACATGTAATTATTTCATGAAGAAAAAATAAGACCTATCACTTTAATTTAAAGTTGACTATAAGATTTTATCATGAAATATTTAAACAGTGCGACTATCCAAAGTCAAAGTCAAATCAATTTATTCAAGTAAATCTAATTACAAGGTGTTTTTGAACGTCAAATCTACTTTAGTTCGGTTCGAAAAAAAAACCTGGGTACTGAGAAGAATTAAGAAGAAACTTACACCCAGTTGCAGAAACGCTCCTTAAATTTTTAAAACTACTTTAAACACTAATGAATCATTAAAACGTTACACAAAACAGCATTTGGATGTCATTTTAATCCTCCTTTAAGTTTAACTAACGAAATGTCAAATCAGAACTTCAAACTTATTTTTACGTTGCACAAAACGTCATTAGCGCTAAAGGTTCATTAATTTGACAGTTTGAGGTTAGAATTTTTAATGACTGCTCAAACATCCATTAAACTCGTCAATAGCCGTGAGAATATTAATTTCAAACCAATGTTTGTTTTTGGTGGATTTCAGTGTTTTACCATTAAATACAATGTCATTGTCTAATCTTTCGTCTCTATCTGATCCAGAAGAATATGTTCCTAGACGTCGAATAATTCCAGATCGAGTAAATTTATTCGAAGAACATGATGGAGAAGATTTCCGTGTAAGGTACAGGATTTCTAAAGAGGTAGCTGTACAAATTTGCAGGATTCTCGATTTAGAACCGGAAACTAGAAGAAATAAATCCATTAATGGACTCACACAGTTGCTGATTTGCCTGAGGTTCTTTGCTACGGGATCGTTCCAGCAGGTATTAGGTGATTTGATTAATGTGCACAAATCAACAGTATGTAGAATAGTGCAAAAAGTAACCGGCAAACTGGCAAACCTCAATTCAACATACACTAAAATGCCTGACAGGGATGAGCTACGAAGAGTCGCTGAAGGATTTTACCAAATTGATGGCTTTCCACGAGTAGCAGGAGCCTTAGATTGTACCCATGTGAAAATTGTTACCAGAGGGGGGTCTATATCGTTGTAGGAAGGGATTCTTCTCAATTAATGTGCAAGCAGTTTGTGATTCTTCACTGAAAATGAGAGACAGTATTGCTCGTTGGCCGGGATCTGTCCGTTACTCGACAATTTTTTATAATTCACACTTACGTGCAGATTTTGAAATGGGAAAATATAGCCCCTAGTTCTTGTTGGGGGATAGTGGATATTTCAATAAAAATTATCTACTCACTCCCTTTCTGCATCCACAAAATAATGCAGAAGAGGCTTATAACAAATGCCACATTTCAACCCGAAATACAGTGATGTTTTGGGGTTCTAAAACGCCGATGTCCATGCCTTGAAAAAGGAATTACATTAAATAAAACATCTACAATTCTTCAGGTGATTGTTGCGTGTGTGGTGTTACACAATATGTGTATCGAGTTAGTTGAGGTGGAACCTCCAAATGACTTGGAAATTGACAATGACGTAGACAATAATAGTTTCAACATTGGAGCACATGCTGTCCGAACTGCAATTGTGAATAATGTTACAGTTGGACTTTATGCGTAGGGAATAAGGTCGATTTTTGGTGGAACACGAAACATAACTTTTAGTGCTTATATCTCGAGACCTAGGCTTTATCGAGTTATGACCTAAAAACGCATTGCTAGGTTTAAGGCCTACTATCGAATGGTATAAGTCAAATTAAGAAAGAAGAACCAAGTTGCACCTCGAATATTCCCGAGTGATGACGTGTCATGTACCTATGACTCATGCAAACAGGTGGCGTCGAGAACAATGTCGAATTACCGTTAGCGAACGTAATTCACTAGAAAGTTCCACCCTCTTTTTAGCCGACTATAAATAGAGCTCCGTGTCCGCCGCCGAGTCAGTGTTGCTTAACTAGCGATCGAGGCGACATCAAGGCGAATTACATAGATC
Organism: Zeuzera pyrina; assembly: GCA_907165235.1. Classification (NCBI taxonomy): domain Eukaryota; kingdom Metazoa; phylum Arthropoda; class Insecta; order Lepidoptera; family Cossidae; genus Zeuzera; species Zeuzera pyrina. Next base: position 7,741,601 of record OU015640.1, read on the forward strand.
ACTACGACGACTACTGCGACGACCTTGGATAGAAGAACTCTGCCATTCGGGAACGTTGTTATTGAGTGAAGCGTGTACCTTCGGTGACTACTACCTACTTTGAGGGCGACTATGAAGACTAGGGACCGCCGTAATTAAGTTCGCGTGTTCTTGACATCTGCTCGTACGAAGGAAAATAAAACTCTTTGCACCCTTAACCGGCATCTTATTACCCTCAGCTCGTAACAATTGGTGTCAGAAGTGGGATGCCGGTCACACCAAGGGACGAACAAGGAGTCCGCACGAGACGTCAAGCGACAATGGATTCGGTGCGTCGAGAGGAAGCACTACTTGACACATCCACCGACGGAGCACCCGCTACCGCAGGAATGTCCGCGACGGCACAAGTGCCAGTTTCCACTGGTTTGCCCGCTAACGTTGGTACGTCTGGGGTCGCGAACTTCGATATGGCAGTGTTGCTAGCTAGCTTGGCTGAGATGAAGGCGAGCATAGTGCAAGTTAGGGATACCACCCAAGCTAGCATAATGAAAGCCATGGAAGCCACGGAAGCTAGCATAAAGGAAGTCAGGGATACCACGCAAGCCAGTATAACGGAAGTAAGAAAAGCTACAGTAGCAAGCAAGGAGGAGATACTGAGCACCATGAATTGTAAGATCAAGGTGTTGGGCGACACCATGGGCCAACTGGGAGCAGAGATTAAGGATATTAGGAGCACAGTAGAAAAACATGATGTCCGTATAAGTGCACATGACAACATTTTGTCAGAACATGACAAAGACATACAAACCCTGTATGAGAACCTTCTCAGAAGGTCGGAGTAAGGGACGCGGTGTCTGTTTCCAGTGTCCTACCTAAGTTCGAAGTACCTCACTTTGATGGAACGACATCATGGACAGCTTTTCGACTCCAGTTTGAGACGGTGGCAGAGGGCAACGGGTGGAGCGATACACAAGCACTAACAGCCCTTACACTTGCTCTGCGAGGTGATGCAGTTCAGGTGTTAGAAAACGTTTGCAGCAAAGTAAGGACGCTAGCCAATATGCTCGAAGCATTGGAGTCCCGATACGGTGAAAAGCACCTCAAGCACGTTTATAGGGCCCAACTGCGAGACCGTGCGCAGAAGAGCAGCGAAAGTTTGCAACAGTGGGGCATGGCAGTTGAGTGTATGGTACGACGAGCCTTCGCATCTACACCGGCGCTTATTGATACAACTGTCGTGCAAGCATTTGTCGACGGGATCCGCGACACGGAAGTTAGAGCTGCGGTCCGTTTGGGACATCACCAGACTCTCAAGGCAGCCCTGGCACACGCACTTGAGGTGGAGGCAGTGCGTCAAGACAGCTGAACTCATCGTGTGCGAGAAGTCACGATGCAGGTAAGATCTCAAAGAGGACCAACTTGTTATGAATGCGGCGAGAGAGGACATCTTCGTGTCAATTATCCCAGTAAAAGGGCTAGGAAAACGTCGTCTGGGACACAAGTTGACCCTGAGGAGTTAAAACTAAAAACAGCCAAGCCTGCGGGGCAAACGCTGGCTGGTCAAAGGCAAGCCCCTATTGTGATAGTGTCTCAGATGCGTGATGGAAACAGCTTGATCGTTGAAGGAAAGCTAAACGGAAACCCATGCTGTTTCACACTGGACACCGGTGCATCACGTACTATTGTTAAACCTGAACTACTTCCACGAACTGTGAAATGGGAGAAAGGATCTTCACGTTGCCAGTTACAGACTGCTACGGGCCAGCCAGTGCTTGTCCTTGGTGAAACAAATATGACATTGAAAATGGGTGATAAGACGGTGTCACATCCAGTTCTGATAGCTAACATTACAGACGATTGCATCATTGGATTGGACTTTCTGGCAAAGCAACGTTGTGTTCTCAATGTAGCAAAAGGGGTATTAAGGTTTCCAGATGAAGAAGTCTTTCTGGAAGGCGCAAAACAAGGATCAGTGCACAGTTTGAAAAGAACTGTTTTGCCGCCGAGATCAGAAACCTTAGTAGAAATAAGATTCTCGTCGACAGTATGCAGTAAACGCAGTGTTATGATAGAAGACATTGGGAATCACCCCGACTGGATAACTGCGCGTACCCTAGTGATGACTTCGGGACAAGCCAAGGTACGTGTTATCAACGTTAGTAACAAGGAGGTCGTTTTAGAAAGGAACTGCGTAGTGGGCAGATGCGACCCTGTTACGTCCCTGAGAAGAGCAGACTTGCATGAAACAGACCACGATAATCATGCTGCAACACATATATCCACGTTACTTGAAAACTGTCGGGAAAATTTGACCGATCTGGAATGTCACAAGGTGGAACAGTCCTTGTTAAGTTATCAAGACATCTTTTCGAAAGGCGATGACGACTTGGGACGTACTGGGCTTGTAAAGCACCGCATAGATACGGGAGATACACAGCTTATAAGACAGAGACCTCGACGTATTCCATTAGCAAGGGAGCAAGAGGTATCAGAGATGTTAAGAGAAATGGTGAAGAATCGCATCATCGAACCATCGACTAGCCCTTGGTCATCTCCTGTTGTTCTGGTTAAGAAAAAGGATGGCAGTACAAGATTCTGTGTTGACTACAGAATGCTGAACAGTGTTACGAAAAAGGACAGCTATCCCTTACCACGCATAGATGACACATTAGACTTGCTGAGTGGCATGAAATGGTTCTCCACAGTTGACCTCAAAAGTGAATATTGGCAGGTTGAACTCAGCCAGGAGGATAAGGAGAAGACTGCGTTCACTACTGGCCCTGGAAATGGTCTCTGGCAGTTCAATGTTATGCCATTAGGACTGTGCAATGCTTTGGTTACGTTTGAGCGCTTAATGGAACGCATTTTAGTGGGGTTACTCGGCGATGCGTGCTTGGTTTATTTGGATGACATTATCATCATGGGGCGCAGCTTCGTGGAGCACCTGCATAATTTAGAAAAGGTTTTCCAAAGAATACGGGAAGCTAACCTGAAATTCAGTCCTAAGAAGTGCACTCTGTTCCAGAGGGAGGTTGGATACTTAGGGCACATCATCTCGGCACAGGGAATTCGAACGGACACTGAAAAAATAAGAGCTGTCCAGGAGTGGCGAACTCCCTCTGACAAAACTGCTGTACGCTCTTTCTTGGGACTTTGTGCGTATTACCGCCGATTTGTCAGGAATTTCTCTGAAGTGGCGAAGCCCTTGCATCGGTTGACAGAAGACAAGTGCCAATTTGAGTGGAATCCTGAATGTGAACAAGCATTCACATTACTCAAGCAGCATCTGTGTGACGCTCCTATATTGGGCTACCCTACTAGAGAGAGACATTTTGTTGTAGACACAGACGCCAGCAATGTCGGCATTGGAGGAATTCTATCTCAAAAACAAGGAGAACAGCAGGTCGTCATTGCCTATTTCAGCAAATGTCTTTCGAAACCAGAAAGAAATTACTGCGTTACTCGATGGGAACTTTTAGCTGTTGTTAAGACCTTACAACACTTTAAGAAGTATTTAATTGGAAGACAGTTTACTTTTCGTACTGATCGCGCTGCTTTACAATGGCTTCTTCAGTTCAAGAACCCAGAGGGACAGGTAGCGAGATGGTTGGAACAGCTGCAAGAATTCGACTTCGTGGTAGAACATCGGAGAGGAAAATCACATTCTAATGCTGACGCTTTATCCCGACGACCTTGCGAAGAATCTTGTCGGCATTGTTCGAGACAGGAGGTTAAAGAGAACATACGAGTTATAAAAGTAAATGCTTTAGATGACACGTGGAGCGACGAAGCCATGGGGGATGCACAGAAAGAAGACAGCGACTTGAAGTGCATATTAGAGTGGAAGCAACGTGACCATAAGCCAGCTTGGAGTGAAGTGTCGGAGTTCAGTCCAATTACGAAAAGTTACTGGGCTCAATGGGACAGTCTAGTGGTACATAATGGAGTTCTTCATAGGAAATGGGAGTCGCCCAGTGGACAAGAGGTTACCATGCAGGTCGTAGTCCCCCGAGGAAAAGTGGCTTCGGTGTTACGCCAGATTCATGTTGGAGTATCGGGAGGACATCTTGGCGTAAAGAAAACCTTGGACAAGGTGAGGAAGAGATTTTACTGGGTACGGTGCCGCGAGGATGTGGAGGACTGGTGTAGGAAGTGTACAGCCTGCTCCTCAGTAAAAAAGCCGCAAACAAGAACCAGAGGCCAGCTGAAACTGTATAACGTGGGAGCGCCCTGGGAAAGAGTTGCAGTCGACGTAGCTAGACCGTTTCCTGTAACTGAAGACGGAAATCGTTACATAGTCGTCCTTCAAGACTATTTCAGTAAATGGCCAGAAGCGTTTGCTGTTCCCAATCAGGAAGCTCATACAGTTGCCAAAAAGCTCGTTCAGGAGGTATTTTGTTGGTTTGGCGTACCTTTGGAATTGCATACTGATCAAGGTAGGAATTTCGAATCCGCATTATTCCAAGAAGTTTGCCAACTACTTGGGATACACAAAACGCGTACGACACCAGGTCATCCGCAATCCGATGGAATGGTCTAGAGATTTAACCAGACGTTGGAGAATCACCTGGCCAAAGTAGTGAAAGAACATTAAAGGGACTGGGACCAATACATTCCGCTCTTCTTAATGTCTTACCGCTCCGCTGTACATGATAGCACAAATTTCACACCATCTAGGATCAATTTTGGACGAGAGATACGACTACCAGTTGATGCTCTAACGGGAATACCACCTGACACTCCAAAGCCAACTACCGATTACGTGTCCGATCTACAGCAAAAACTGAATGACATTTATGAACTCGTAAGAAAAAGTAGTTTGAAAACCAGTGAAAGAATAAAAACTCGCTATGACCGTAGAGCCAATGTAATGGGATTTGAGGAAGGAGCTTTAGTGTGGTTGCATAATCCCATTAGGAAAAAAGGGAAGTCTCCGAAATTTCAGGCCAGATGGGATGGACCATATACGGTGATAACGAGAATAAATGACGTTACTTATCGGATCAAAAAGGAGCCTAGAGGAAAACTAAAGATCGTTCACGTGGATCGCCTAGCTCGCTATCATGGTTCCAATCATGCTCGGGACGACCATGACTAAGAGGGGGGCAATGTTACAGTTGGACCTTATGCGTAGGGAATAAGGTCGATTTTTGGTGGAACTCAAAACATAACTTTTAGTGCTTATATCTCGAGACCTAGGCTTTATCGAGTTATGACCTAAAAACGCATTGCTAGGTTTAAGACCTACTATCGAATGGTATAAGTCAAATTAAGAAAGAAGAACCAAGTTGCACCTCGAATATTCCCGAGCGATGACGTGTCATGTACCTATGACTCATGCAAACAGGCGGCGTCGAGAACAATGTCGAATTACCGTTAGCGAACGTAATTCACTAGAAAGTTCCACCCTCTTTTTAGCCGACTATAAATAGAGCTCCGTGTCCGCCGCCGAGTCACTCTCTCCCCGCCCCATCAGGGCAGGCGTCCCACAGGGCTCCGTTTTATCGCCCACGCTCTACTCGCTCTACACGAACGACGTCCCCAAAACCCCCGGTGTAGAGCTCGCCCTATTCGCGGACGATACCGCTCTGTTCACATCAGACCGGAGTCGCCACAGAGTCTCCCAACTCCTCCAAGTCGCGGTCACGAGCCTAGGCGAGTGGTTCCGTCTTTGGAGAATCGAAGTCAACCCCGAGAAAAGCGCCGCCGTGTATTTCTCGAGGGGAACGACGACCAGCCGCGCCCGCCGCGCTAACACTCTCAGAACAATCACACTTTTCGGCCAGGATATCCCTTGGACTAGGAAAGTCAAATACTTAGGAGTCACCCTTGACAGTGCCATGACCTTCGGCCAACACATCAAAACGGTCCGCGACCGCGCCGCGTTCGTCCTCGGTGGTCTCAACATGCTCATTTGCGCTAAAAGCAAAATGTCCCTCAGACATAAAGTTACCTTATATAAGACGTGCGTCAGGCCTATCATGACGTACGCCAGTGTAGCATTCGCTCACGCTGCGCGCTCTCACATCAACTCCCTCCAAGTTATTCAGAATAGGTTCATGCGCAGGGCTACCGGTGCCCCTCCTTACGTGCGCAACGTAGATCTGCACTACGACCTAGAATTACCCTCTATAACTCAATATCTAAAAGAGGCGTCCCAACGCTTCTTTCACCGTTCCTCCTTACACCCGAATCCCTTAGTGGTCAGGGCGTCATCGTACACCCCCGAACGCCGCGTCCGCAAACGCTATCGTAGACCTAGACATGTGTTAGGCGACAGCGACGACGACATTACACGTTCGAACTCGAACATGCCAACCTACACACTACGACCGCACCGCCCCCACCGGCGGAGGCGAAGACGACCCCCGCGACACCCGTAGGGTCTCACGTTTAGAAGCTCGATCACTTAGCTCTACACGCACACACGCGGGCCTTAAGCCACATTGTAAACTGCCACGCGGAACACTAGGCACACTAACCGGCACTCAGCCGTCTCGCCGGCCGGGTCCGCTAGAGGCCCGGCCCTCACCCGAATAGGAAGCCCGTTAAGATGCACGCAGGTGCGGAAAGCTCCCCTGGCGACGCCTTGAGCCCGAGGTCCGCCCTCCATACGAGGCATCCCTCGGCTGGAGGAACCCTCAGGCGGTCGACCATCTGGCAGGGCGCCTTCAGCGCTCGCCCCAACGCGACCTGTGACGCTGTAAAAGCCACTAGGGCTAACAGCAAAGAGGGGTTTTGTTTAGTCGGTTCGAGTCCGACACTCCCCAGTCGGCGTAGAGTCCGGCTGGGTAGCACGCGGGGGTTTCATTTCGCCTCTCAGAAACCAAAAAAAAAAAAAAAAAAAAAGCCGAGTCAGTGTTGCTTAACTAGCGATCGAGGCGACATCAAGGCGAATTACATAGATCACTACGACGACTACTGCGACGACCTTGGATAGAAGAACTCTGCGATTCGGGAACGTTGTTATTGAGTGAAGCGTGTACCTTCTGTGACTACTACGCGAGTACCTACTTCGAGGGCGACTATGAAGACTAGGGACCGCCGTAATTAAGTTCGCGTGTTCTTGACATCTGCTCGTACGAAGGAAAATAAAACTCTTTGCACCCTTAACCGGCATCTTATTACCTTCAGCTCGTAACAATAATATATTTTCAAACTACTTTTTTTCAAATAAATATAGCAAAATACATATAACCATACAAGTTAGGTAGAAAAGAGAATGTAAAATTACAAATTACTATCAGCTAGCTAAACAGCCGAGTTGTTTCAAATAAAATTATAAAATATAATTAAATAAAACATGTTTTTTATTTACCATTACAAGATGGGTAGACCTAGCTAAACAGATTAGTTATATCAAATTAAATTATAAATTATACATACACACATATCTTCACACTGTCACTGTTAGTCTAATCGTAACTGCAAATGGGTACACGGCATACACGTTTTAAGAATGATACAAAAGTCAGTGTTAAGCTTCACTAATTTTAGTAGCTGTACATAAAAATAAAAAAAGGCTTGAAATAATAAATTCAATTACTTTCTGAACAGAAAATACAGTACTTACAGAGAACAAACAAACAAAATAAAAAATATTTCATACTCATTCATAATTATTCACAAGAAAAAGAAACTAACTTAAGTATAGTACAGAAAACTCAACATAATTATTCAAGAGAAAAAAATAACTAAACAACAAGACAACAACTAACTTATAACTAAACAAAGAAAAATTATTACAGATGTCATATTTATTTTATTTTTCAAAACTTCCATCCTTAATTTGTGTTCTTTTTTTTGGTGTAAAATTTCCATCATCAGCTTCTTTCTTTCCAAGTCTGCATTTTGCCATTTTTTCTTAAAATACAGTGTCTTCAAGGCTTCAGCAGATGTATTTTTAATTATTTTTCTTTCCTTGAATGCTGAAACAACAAAGTAAACACCAGTCATGAACATCAGTGATAAATTTAATACCAAACACTACCTAATAAAATAAGTTATAATTTATAAGAACCTTTTTTCTTCAAAACTTTGCCACGTATTGGTGTTTCCATTATTATTGCGGTCTGATGTACTTCTATTAAAACCTCATCAGAGGTCTGCTGCTCAGCTAAAATAAAATGCACACATCAAAAAAGCAAATACACAAATCTTTCACATTCTCATTTTTTGATTTCTGACACATACCTTTATCTGCCACTTCCTGTGTTGGACATGATGAGGAAGCATAAACAGGTATCCTTTCATTCTCCGTATTACGGTTAATAGAATCTGAACAAATATGTTACAGCAAGTAAAAAGAAAGACAAAAGAGTTGATTGCACAACATTACAGTATAGGTACTAAGTACATGTATTATATATAGTATCTATATTGTTTAATAAGAACATGAAAACAGCATGTACATACATACCTTTAAAAAAACCTGATGCACTATCATATGGATTGCACAATGGTTCTACCTGGTCCTGGATAATGGCCAGTACTTTAACATCATTATTGTTCTCTTTGGCTTCCAAAATCCACCACCGGTTTTGTTCATTTGAATCTAAAAGCAATATATGTTTTACTTACTGATTTAATTCATCGAATTATTTATAAAAACTAACTGTGAAGTTATAGAAAATAATCATCACATACAAGAAAAATGCAGATGAATACCTTGTCTTCTTTGACGTTTTTTATTGCATGTGCGAGATCATCTTCCGACAATATGTGATTTTGTTCCGCAGTGATGTATGCTAATTTCTGTAGAACAAGAAACAGAAATAACTATATTGTACAACAAATATAAACAAAACACCAGATCAGAAATTCACAAGATCAAATTTTTACAAGATGGCCTAATTGCTAGACAGTTGTCTATCTTCTACTAGGCAATCAGTGGGTTTAAGACCAAGTATGAAAAATTGAAAATCACTTAATAAAACATACATTCCTTCAAACTTATAATTATCACAGTGTTTGTGGTCATATTGATAAGAGTTATGACCGTCTAGTCATGGACAGTATGACGAAAAATGTGTATGCAACTTACATTATTTTCTCCGACATCTTTTCGAGATTTTTGCTTCAGATTATCATATAAAGACTTTAACCGGTCAGTGTCCCTTGGACCACTGCTGCAGTTACTATTGTACTTGAAGGTAATGACATTCCAGACATCCCTTTTCTTTTTTATATAAATTCCTCACGTTCTTTTACACTACTATGTGCTTAAATCTGTAAAACGATCATTGACATATTTTATACTGCGTGAAAATGATACCCTGAACTCTGAAGTAAACCAAGCTAAAGACAGTTTATATAATACAAGGATGAATACACGTGATGCGATGTTGGTTATAATTGGTACTCACTGCATAACGAGATCCAGTAATAAAGCCTTTTCCTCTTGAGTATAGTTTGCGCCGCGTTTTTGAACTTGTTGAGACATTTTGTTTAATTAAATATGTTAGATTTTAAGCAATAAAACACACAGACGCTTTGATAGAATTGGGCGCGAATTGACATTAGAATGACATGGAAATTCGACGTTACGTTTTATTTCGACGAATGCATTCAAATTCTACGATAGAAATTAGTAACAAAACGCAACCATTCACTTGCCATTCATTCGCTTTATTTAGTTTTTTGGCAACATTTTTAATGTCGCCTTTAGTTATAGGACCTTTAAATGTACTGTCAAAATCTTTATGCCACGTCTTTAAATCTAATGAATAATTAGCGATAATGATTCATTAACTGAAGCAGTATTTATGGAAAGCTTTCTGCAACTGACTGTCAGGTATAATTTTTTCAACATAATTTTATAACGGGTTTATTAAAATGCAATGTTCAGAAAGCTAGTAATGCAGTTATAAAAAGAAAAAGATTGGTAATAATATGAAAAGCGCTGGGTAATTTCTTTTTAGGTTATATTTCAATCGGTTCAACTTAGGAAACGAAATTTTCTAAATTATCTTGGGTCTCTATGTACTGGGAGACGCCCCTAGTACTCGTCATTTGATTTTTCATAGCACAGGGAATGACCTAGTTTGAACCAGATGTTTGGTGTGTATTATCTGGCGCTCTATTATTGTTATTATATATTTAATACACTCTCGAGAAAATTATACAGGTCACAGATCATTACACATTCATATTGTACACTTTTTTCAATAACATTACAGCTACTATAATGTTCTTTTTTTCAAAAACTGTAATTATTAAACTGTTATTTCAAATTGAGCACAACGCTAAATCGTGTCCTTGCCCTATTATCCCGGATAGGTACAATGCGAACAATTTTTATTCTTTCGACAATAAATTATCCGTGAGCCACAATTTGGTCGCTTTTTTCTTGGGTTTCCCCTCATGTCACCCAATACGAGATTTTAACATTATTGGTAAGAGAAAAACATATCGCTATTCGTAGATTTCGAATCGAGATTTTATTAGTTTGCTTTACTAGATTCTATTCCTTATTGGAAAAACATCTTAAGCGACAAAAAGAAAATTTAAGAGAAAACAATTCTTTTGACAAAGTATTTTGAACATTATGTTTTTAAGTTAAAGTGCAAAATCACTTAATGAGACACTGGTTTTCAGAAACTTGTGATTTTTGGTATGGTTATGGTATACATCATTTATAATCATAACTCTCTCAAAGAACGATAAAATATGGTTTTTGAAAAAAAAATTATTTACTATTCACGACATTATGGTATCGTTATGGGAAGAATAATTATGGCTTATGTGTTTTTACGCTTATCGAAGTGTATTATACGTAGAGGTATCAATGATAGGCTGTGTTTTGATAGAAGACTTTCGAATACTAAAAACTTAACTTTTCCTAATCTAACCAGAAGAAAAAGTCGTTATTGGTAATACAGATTCGTAAAGTGAAATTTCGCTTTCATTAATTTATTTTTTTTACTTAATTTAATTAATTATTTTAATAAAACTGAAAACATCAACTTTAAAGTTTAGTTTTGGCTTCCGAGAATTGTAGAACATGAAACCATCCAACCATTCTTCATATGTTCCGATTACGAAGAAAATTAGTGTATGTCTACTAACAAAAACAGAAATGATTTTATTTTTGAAAATACAGGGTGTCAAAGGTGTACCATTGAGCGACAGAGCTTATAAGGGATAAGAATATCTATCGATTGGACCCGCGCATGCATGTTCAGCAAAAGTTGATAATTTCTGAGTACTATGTATATGATACCTAATTCCGCATTTATTCAAAAAAAGGTAAGTGCGTACTCACGTACGCATGTTAGAAGTTATATTTCTTTGACTTTTTTAAGCATAATTGGCCACATGTAAAAAACCAAACTGGCCACATATAAAAAAACAAAACTGGCCGCATATAAAAAACAAAAGCGGCCGGTTAAAATGAATGAAATAAAATACGAAAAACAAAACTGTCCACATATAAAAAAATTGAAACTGGTCACTTAAAAAGAAAATAACCTGTCTTCATTGCTAATTTCATGTTTTGTTAGATCGACGTAGACGCGCAACTTCCTTTGCCAAATTCTTCTAGACAGTAGGTACTACAGAAGCGTTACATCGATGACGTAACTTCCGCTACATTCTGAAATTACACTGAACTATTTTTCAAAATGCACCATAAGAAGTATAACTTCATAAACGAAACTGGCCGCCTGAAGTGAATGAAATAAGTAATAATAAATTACGTCTTACATCGGCGCGCGCAGTTTCGTCACACGCTTATAAATATAGTCTGGTCTTTTTCCCAAACGCACCAGAAGAAATAAAACTTCAAAACACATACTAACATCTAACGTGTTAGTACTAAAGTCACGATTTTTTTCACTAACATGTTTTCCACTTATTGGGCCTTTCAAATAGCCTTTCAAATTTTCGTTACCATCCCGTATATCGTTTTAGAAATTCTCCGATACAATGAAGTGTTATCAAATTTCACTCACTAATAGCGTAAAAAATAAAGTGGTCTATTCAAAACCAAGCTTGCTGACACAACAAATTTATTGGTATTGGTATTTTTTTTTAAAACAAAATAGTAGATGCAATAGAAAAAGTGTGCGAATTACATACTTAACAGTTATTCAAAATAGTTCTTCATAATATTCAAAATAGTTAGCAAAACAGTTCATAACACTTATCCTATCGATCAGGTTATGTTCAGATACATTCATACATACAAAAATATCTTTACGCAGTCAGAGAGGACGGAACGCCAAACGCCGCGGTCCTTGCATAATTGTTTCGCTTCCTCAAATCTCATCGTTCTATTCACACATTTTCGTCTAGGTATGCGAGTGCTATGGACATTTTCGTCAGCTAACACTCTGGTTATTTAATGTAACACTAGCTATTTAATCTTCGTAAGTCAGCCTTGGTCTTCCTTGGCTTTTTTTACCACTCGCTTTCTTCTCGCTTCTTACTATATGTCTGAACCATCTAAGCATTCCTTTCCATTTTTGCAATAACATTGGTCCCCGTCGTACTGCGTATCCCTTCATTGCTTATTTTGTTTGCAAGGATGATACCGCATATATGTTTAAGAGATCGCGTTTCTACTGTATTTATCTTACTTGCAATCGGTTTTGGGCATATCCAGGCCTCACTACCGTACAATAAAGTTGGTACCAACACCACATTGTGGATGACCATTTTGACTGAGTTACATATATTCACACTCCCTATCGGTGAGGACAGAACACCGTTCACTTTATTGCCAGCTGCTACCCATCTCTTCAACTCACATATTCCATCTCTCGAAAACACACTTCTCAGATATACAATTTCGTTTACTTCTTTTAGACCTTTATCCCATATCTCACATTTCGTCTGTACCTCTTCCCTTTAAAACACCAGAAGCTTAGTTTTGTTCACTCTCAAATTTAATTCTTTAACTTCACATTCTTCTTTCATGCACGTGACTAGCGTCTGCAACTCTGATTCTGAAGATGCTATAAGTACAGCATCGTCAGCGTACAAAAGGTAGTTTACCACCGTATTATCACATATCATACCACTCATACTACCTCTCAATAAAGCAACTGTCCCAATACAGCACGAAGAATTTGGCAGATATCACGCACTCCTGTCTGATGCCTGAACAGACTTTGAACCAGGGCGACACGTCGCGACGTGTCACCGTTTATTATTACACATGCTCTGTGGCCTGATATAATGACGTCACAGCCTACAGTAAGGAGCCCTCAACGCCATACTCAGGTAGAATACTCTACAATTTCTTTCGCACTACTCTATCGAATGCTTTTTCTAGATCCACGAAAGTGCAGAAAAGTTTTTGATCTATGGCCAGACACTCACCCACAATATTGCAGAGCGAAAAAATTAGACCCATACAACCCCTACCATTCCAGAAACCACCTCGTGCCTCCCTCAAATATCTTTTGGAAAACACTTTTATACATTCAGTCAATACCTTGGTATAGACTTTACTCGCTAAACTGACCAAGCTGATGACTCTAGCATGCACAGTCTAAATGAAAACCTTTCCCTCTATAGAGAGGTACTATGACTGCGGTGCGCCCAGTCTTCTGGAACCTCTCCCTTCTGCCAACAATGATTACACAGTTTGCTGAAGGTATTTCAGATCGTAGTTCCATCGTACTTGATCATCTCAGCAGACACCCCATCATATATCGCAGCCTTTCCACATTTGAAGCTTCTTATTACTTTCGCAATCTCTTTCATTCTAATGGCATCCTTCAGTCCCTGACACGAGTGTGGGAATTCATTAGAATCGCTCTCAGTATCAAAGACAGAGTCGCCATTTTCATACTATTATCCATAGTATTCACGCCATTGCTGTAGTACATTATGTATTTTCACAACAAAAACGCTTTTGGACCATTCGATTTTATCTTTAAGTCATAAAATATTTGTTATCATAGTCGTTACCAGAGCGTCTAGACCCCCTCTTATTTTAACAACAGATGCAAAAAGTTGTAAAGAAAATTGTTAAAATATAAACCATATACTTTATCAATAATTCTCTCAATAAGACTCACCTGGACATACGACTCACATTTATTATCAGATAAGCTGATCGGCTCTCATTTTGTTAGAAAACAGCACCCACACATACGCATATTCTTTGATTTTAATTGCTTTAATTCATAATACGGGACAGGCCGTCTGGAATTATTTTATGATAAAAACAGAAACGTTTGAGGAGCTGAAAGAGGTGTGTAGAAACTGCGATGCTGCGCTCTATTTTTTTTGCCCGTCATGTTACGCAATTCTTGAAGATATATAATACGTAACATACCTATTTATTGTTACATATCCTCGTTCTGTAAGACAGTGAATGAAATTTATATCTTTGGACGCCTTTAAATTAACCTAAAATTTTAAATAGGAAGTGCTATTGAAATCCTTTATTTGTAGACAACACTCACAGATTGTAAACAACACTTACAGAAATAAAAGGTACGTTTTATTTTTAACAAGGAGCGGTAGTTATAAATAATACGAAAAACAAAGCGTCGCGTTTTTACGCGACGCTTTGTTGCAAACAATTTAACTTCAAATACGACACAAACATCAAATAAGTAGACCGGCTGCTGTTTTCTAAATATTATCGTAGAATCAACGCATAATTCGCTGATTTATAGCAAAATAGCAATTGTCGATAACATGCTTATTTATTGTACATTAGCGACACGCGTCAGTTTTGCATGAGAATTTGTTACTGAAACCTTCATATTGCTTTGCTTCTATGTATTAGATCCACAATAAAACGAATCATATTAATTAGCACTTTCGGACTTCAGTTATCTCGAAAGGACTAAGAACAAATGCTCGTAAGATCGCTTTGTCGTCCGTCTGACGTTTTTCAGGATCCTTTTTCTCAGGAATGAATAGGGGTTGAATGCAGGAATGAATGTTAATATCAAGTTGAAATTTATGTAAAACACCAAAATCTACAATCCCTTGGAAGTGTATAAAATTCAAGATTCTATATCATCGAAATAAAAAAATACATTTGTGCGTGTCGGAACAGAGTCCGACATGCACGTGGAAGATTTTTTTAACATTACAATAATAAAAATGCGTATAAAATAGATTGCCTACCCATTGGTGATGCTGTTGCTCTAGTCCTCTCGAGCGTTTAGATTGGGGTAGTCTAATCTCGACTATAGTAACGAATCGTCGTTGTTTAATGAGAATTAATGGCATAGTGAAAACCGCATTGAAACTATTCATAATAAGCGACAAACACGCATATCTACTGGCTGACAAGTTTATTCTGGTCGCTCGAGTTAAGAAATACGCAACGTCAAGTCTATTTATTATTATATCTATGTTTCGTGTTTGGACGTCTTTACTCTTGACATTTAGAAAATGTTTTGACGGTACATTGAGTTCCGTAAAAGTTTCCGTAAATATTTATTTCGCGTTGTTCAATTACCCAATAAATCTGCGTAGTAAATAAAGTACCAAGGGACTATTAGGGAAAAACCTCGAGTAAGTTATTTTCGAATGATGAAGACAGAAGTAAAGCGTTTTAACTGGAAAAGATTATTTTATTATTGAAATATTTTGTTATTGTTGACTCAATAAAATACATAAAGAAAAATACGTTATAATTTGTTGTATACCTACAATAAAATTGTAGCTAAACGATCTGCATCTTAAAATAAAATATAGAATACTAGGTGATGCCCGCGACTTCGTCTGAGTTTCTATTTTTAAAATAGCCTATGTCTTTCCTCAGGATTCAAAACATCTTCACACCAAATTCGGATTCGGCAATTGAATGAACGGTATGGTAAACCCATAAAATGCGAACAAAGAAACAAACAATGATTTTTATAATATGATGCTATGCTAAGGTACCTTCTTCAGCTTATTGCTTCAAAATGCTTAGTACTTTTCTCACTATTTTCTCCGGGTCGTCAGACCATCTCGTCAGTTGCCTACTAATACTTCTATTCACATGCACTTCTATTTATGTACATATTCTGAGTTTCCATATCAGTATTCTTTCGCAGCTGTATAGTGGGGAGACAAATTTAAAAAATCGTGTATAATTTATCGCAGTTTGTTATGCAGACGCCGACATCTAGTTATATAAATTCAGTCAGTCGGTCAGTTAGTATAAATTATATCGTTTTTTAAACGGTTTTATTTAGCTTGCCCTGTTTGTTGCTTGGGTCAAATCTAGTAATTGAAATTATACCCTATTTCTGTTGACCGATTGATCTGAAATTTGGTACTCATCTTTAATTCTAATGACAGTACAATTACGTATATTCAGTATCGTTGTAAATTCAAGATGGCCGCCACCACAAAATGGCGGATCGCATATTGTTTTACAACCCTCTCAATATGGGTATCATATTGTACTTAACTATGTATGGGTACTTGACTAGTAGAATACAGTAAACCATGAAAAATTTCAAATTTCAGATGGCCGCCGCTACAAAATGGTGGATTTTATATTTCTATGAAAGGGTTTTATAAGTAGAACACAGTACATGGTGGATCATAGAGCTTAGACAGTTTATACGTTAAATAGAATGAGAAATATTAATTAACGAAATAAAAACTAAAAACTTGAAAATAAAAAAGGTAAGAAAAATTTTAAAGATAAACGGTTTTATTGAAAATAAATATAATAAAAAATAGTGGGGCGTGTGAAATTTTATTTTTAAACGGTTTTATTAGTCTAATCAATGCCCTAGATTGATGAGGAGAGTGGTGTGACGACTGGTACCTAGGACCTACCTAATTATTTTTTAGCTTTTAGTACATTATCTACATCATTATTATATTTCTTTTCAATAAAACCGTGTAACTTAAAAATATTTTTTTGTTATGTAAGAAATCTAGGTTGACTTTTCACAAATAAGGCAAGAAAAAGACGAGCCATACCGAACATGCTCCTCAACTCTCAGTTGTGGAGGCCACAGTCTATTTTCAGGGTTTATAAGCTGCCTATAAGATTTTTTTTTTCGTAGCGCATAGAAAATCTTAAAAATGTATCCATTCCCCCAGGGATGAGACTGGAGTTTGTAGAGTTTTACCTTATGCGCTGGTTGTCTTGAGCGAATTGTTAAAGGTCTCCAGGAAAGGAGCGCATGAGGATCCCTCTTGCACTGTGTTAAAATACGTCTTGGGGGTGAGGACTACATCCCCAAGAATTCCGCATTGCTACGACAACACGGACCAAAAACTCTGTCTCGTAATTGTAACGTAATCGGATTCGCATGGAG
Organism: Zeuzera pyrina; assembly: GCA_907165235.1. Lineage (NCBI taxonomy): Eukaryota > Metazoa > Arthropoda > Insecta > Lepidoptera > Cossidae > Zeuzera > Zeuzera pyrina. The sequence continues at coordinate 7,758,817 of OU015640.1, forward strand.
TGCACAACCGGAGCCCCTACTTCGATGGGCCACAACCCTGATTGCCCCTTATAGTCGCCTTGAACTATAGGTAGGGACACCGTAATCTTGTTTTCTCATTCGGGCTACAGGTCTAAAGGATTCTGATCTAGAGCGACGACTACAACAGTTTAATATGCTTTCGAAGCGTAGATTCGTAGTGCAAGAACTTAATATCATGAATGTCACTCATCGATTCAGTTACTGATCTCGTATAACATTATTTAATTTCAGTGATCGTGAACACTGTAGTATCATTTCGCCACGAGCGCTTCTAATTTAATATAAAAGGAGAATATTGATATATTATGTAGTTATTTTAACAAGGTTTTTGTGTTCGTAACGGGAAGGCACGACGTAACTGTCCCAAGCATTCTTACTCTTAATTACTACTGGAAAACTTAATAAAAGTTACGGAGATAAGAGTCGTACTCTAATAGAAGTTACGAGTCTGTAACTCGATACGGATCTTAATGCTATATCTTACTCTTAACATTCTGGGTGGAGCGACAAAAATGATATAGCGCCGGATAATATCTGAAACGTGTAGATATTCCAGATAGTTTATAGAGAAAATTAGGATCTGTTATTCCTCTCACTCATAAACTGAATAATGGCTAACGTTCATCTTTGTCCTCCAAATAATTCGCCGGGTCGTTGACTTTCTTCTGAGTTTATTACCTTCATATTCATATTTAATGACATATAGTCCAAGATCGTCCAAGCAAAGGGTGACATTGTTTGTTTTTGTTTCGTGGGGAAGTTTAAATATTTCTCTCGTAGACCAAGATCTAAAATTCACGTAAATGTATGTATAATATATTCTGCAATAAACAGATACTATGAGAGATTATGAAAGATCTAAAATGTAAATTCTAGTATTTTATAAATAGATGCCTGCGCCGAGTCTTGAGATTCATTTGGCCGAAAACAGTCATATTTGACGCTGATTTGAGGATACTGTGCCGTGTGGCAAAATCAGGTGGATCTTTTGCATATGTTTTACGCCATGATATAAGCTATAGGCTAGACGCAAATGTTGCGATGAAAACTACAGGAGAAACACACAACTGGCTATCCAAAGCAGATTTAAAAGCCGTCGTCATTGAAGCGCAAAGAGTATGGGTTACATGGCACGAAAACATTAGAGCTGAAGTTATTGTATGTACTTTGCTGCTGCTGGCGGTGCATAGTAAGACAAAAAGATTTTTCGTCAAGTCGAAAGTAACGATTTTTTTACTTCGTTCAAAGAATGTAAAATTAAATAGATTTAAAAAAAAGTATTTTTTGTTTTTGACGGATTTTGTTGTGTTCTTGTTATAAACGGCTTAGATCTTAGGTCTAATTATAGTCCGTGAAATTTAATAGGTCAGATTTGACGTTTCTCAATTTTCATGCCGCTATAACTTTGTATCAACGTTCCTGATACCTAATACAAATTTAATAAGTAAATACTGAATAAAAAAACGCTATTTATTTTGCCCACGACTGATCATTACACAAAACTACTAACTTTGATTTCTTTTAGTTAAAAACACAGATATTTCCTTATATATCTTCAAAAGAATTTTCTAAATGGACGTTGTTACAATGTTATGTCACGAGGCGTATTTCTCTAGTACTGCTACCATTTGCAATCGTTTCGTTACCAGACGAAATCGATAATCGATTGAAATGTCATAATAATCGAATAATTTAAAATTAAGATATCATTATATTTTTTAAATTATTTTATTCTTTTTTATTCTTTATTTAATTTATTCTTTTTTTGTGTTTGCGTTTTAGTAAAAATGTATATAACAAAATCATTTTTGAAACCAAGTAAAATTGATTATTGATCTTTCGTTCAAAAATAAACCCCAATAATAACATCAGAATGAATGTTGAATGATTTTCAAGTTTAATTCTTTTACTTTTTTCGTCGAGCATCGGCGACGAAGCTCCGACATGGATCCAAGCTCAAAAATGATTAAATATATATTTTTCACCAATATTTTTTATTACAGTCTGCCTTTATTTACTACAAATACGTAGTGTGCTTATTATAGTCTTAAATAATGAAATTTTTTATACATTAGTCCCAAAAAATAAATATATCCAATTAAGTTTATTCATTTACTTAAATATGTTTTACTGTATCTGGTATACAAATACCATATCTCAACAAACGTACTATGTGGCTAACAAACTAATAATTATAAGTGAAATATTATGATGTTATTATGAACATCAAACAATGATATCGATTTTCTTTAGAATCGAAAAGGAACCGAGACATATTTGTTTGGTTCCATAACTAGACACAGCCATGTGACAGATGTCAAATCCGACCTATTAAATCTCACGGACTATAATATAAATGTTTTTTTTTTCTTTTTCAAGCAATATATTTCTATTTCAAAATTAGAAGAGAAATTAGATAGAAGAGAAAGAATTTTAAACAGAAACTGATGAAAGCAAACATGAAATATTTTTATAGATACACTCAATTTGACATACAGTAAAAGTGCAATAAAAAGTTTTTTATGAACTTTTAATTTTTTACTGGCCTCCATTAAACTCGTTACTAAGTCTGGATGAGGTCATTTAGATGGAAGCTCTCTATATAATGGCCGAACTGCAAGGGACCTGTTTTAATTTACAGCCCAATCTCACCTCTCCTATACCGTCGTAAAATAAATCATTGTGAGACGATTTTTCCCCACTTTACTCTAAAAAAGTTTTGCTTCATGGGTGAAGATTATTCGTTGTGAATTTTTGGGATTTTTATTCTAACGTAATATTAACATTCTACTTTCATGCAGGTCTAGGAGAAAACGAACCATATAAAGATGGACTGTTGATGAAAGATGGATAAAGTTGCTTTTTTCACACAAAGGTCAAGCGATGGACGTATTACAAGGAATTAGTATTGATAAGGTGATGGATTAGCAATATATCACTAATTGGTACCTCTTTGCCATCTACGAGAGTAAACATTTTATTATAGTTATATACGCTATGTTTCGATGTCGCTATGTTTAAACTTATGACAATAAATCAAAACTAGTCGAACTCTAGCTCTATGGAAAGGCTTTTTTAAAAAGTAAAAATAAACTACAATAAACGTGATAAACTCTTATAAATTTGATTCACCTTCCGCTCAAAATGTCATACTTATTACCTGACACGTGTTTCGTCTCTTAGTGAAGCATCCTCAAGATATTCCAGAGACCAGACTCGGTCAGCTAATCAGCACATCGAATCGAATCGAATCGAATCAGTTCATCATCATATACAGCTGACTCATTCTCTGATTCGGTGCTAGTCTGTTAACCGACTCTGACGTCTGGAATATCCTGAGGATTAATCTATGCTATAAACTTAAATAAAATGTAAACTTATTCAATGGATCCAAAAATCATTTTGTCTGTTTCTAAGCCTATAACTAACTTATATTATGAACACGGACACGATATGAAATGACATGTTCTCTCCTTAATCAAAAAGAATCTTAGAACTGCTATTAATGCAACACGAAAACTTATAATATAAACATCGAGTCATGAATCCGCTTAAAAGAATTTGCTATCTGAGTAACGAAACGGCTATCAGAGAATATTATGTAGAAAAGAAGGCCACTCCCGCCTCATGCGTAAAAAATTGCTCATTCTTGGCCGAATATGTAGGGTTGTTTCGGTGGGTGTGAGATGCGGAGAGCATCTCCTTTAGTTATACATTCATTATATAATAACGAAAACAACGTAAACAAATAAACTGTTCGTATTTGTTAAATTTAATTCCTTGTACTTATTATATATTATCATATATAAAAAAGTCAAGGAAGATCAAGGCTGACTTATTAAGATCAAATAGCCAGAGTGTTAGCAGATGGAAATGTCAAAAGCTCTCGCATAACTAAGCAAAAATGTGTGAGGAAAATGATGAGATTTGAGAAAGCGAAAGAAGCATGTAAGAACCGCGATGCTTGGCGCTCCGTCCTCTCTGACAACCCCGTTAGGGATACTGCGTGAAAATATGTATGTATGAATATAATATGTAAAATTTTATAAATACAATTGATATTTCTATTTTTGTATGAATAAGTACGAGCATACCAAGATTATTAGCATATTAAGTACAAACTCGAAAAGATTATTTAAAATGTCAGTTTTTTACGATACAATTTCACCAAATCATTTATTACAGATTCAGGTTTAAAAATTATGCGACTTTAATATTTGAATATCCATTGACTGAATAATGTGTCTGTTTCACAGTACTTGGCCTTCATAGCATGATAGTGTTTCAGAGGTTGATATAATCAATGACGTTAAGTAATGTTACGCGTAATCGCCTAGTAGATGGCCCTAATGGCATCCATTTCGAGTTAACTTCTTCGTAAGGAATGTCAAGTTGTTGGTCGTTAAGTCTGGATAAGACTTCTGGGCGATGTAAAAACCTGAAAGTAGGTACTTCAAAAAATCCAAATTAGACTGAAGTGCTGCTACCGTACTGACCATATTCTTCTCATCACTTCTCATATTGGTAAGAATAGGTCAACTTATATGCAACAGTTTTCACACTAATAGAGATGTGTCGTTTTAAGCATATTATTGAAAATAGAAATTTAGGCGAACCCAAATGTGATGTTTAACATAATTATAATGTGTATAATAATGTGCCTATATAAATATTGGTTACAAAATATTTGATAACAATTTAGCTTAAAATTACTGTTTACAAATTATATTGCTTGTACGGTTAAACCTATGTTTACTTTGCAAAATTTCGTGTGAATGTAGGTTATTTGACGTAATATTTACTTGAAAATATGCGTAGCCAGGGCCGTTTTAGGTGTTATAGGGTCCGTTTGGCACATCAACTTTGGGAGTCTTTTTAAAAAGTCATAAAAGGTACATACATACATATCCTCACGCTGTATTCCTAAAGGGGTAGTCAGAGAGGACGGAGCGCCAAGCGTCGTGGTTCTTAGGTACATACTATTTCGCTTCCTCAAATCTCATCATTCTCCTCACGCATTTTCGCCTAGGTATGCGAGAGCTTTTGTCTTAAAATATTATAATAAAAACATGCTTTACACAACTATAAGTAATACAATTACTTTTTTATGAATGGAACTTACGTTATTTTCTAATGGCAATTTCTTTTTAAATTTAACAAAATAATTTAATTTTAGAAAAATCCATGTGGATTTCGCAATTGTGGGGCCACTATCAGGTCGGTGTCCTTGGGCTTGTACTCCACGTGCCCTTAAAGTAAAGGAAGAACAACAGCTCGTAACATAGTGATGTCTTACATGAAGGGTGTTGTTATCCTATCAGATGGATATGCAAACGCAAAGCACAGGAACAAGTTCTGCAGTGCTAGGGAAAAAGGAAACTTGATATTGTACCAAAATTGAGATTTAATCTGTTCGTAAACCTAGAAGAAAAATCTTCATCTACGTGTCGAACATCTACGTGTTTTAATTTTTGAAATGTGAAAGTTACGTAACTTTTATTGCTAAATGTTAGTGATTACACTTATTTAAAATAACATGAAATCTCTTCACCAGTGTAAAGTAACATATTTTAACACATTTTAATTAGCGATTGGAATCATATTGCTGACTTACGAAAATCTAATTGCCAGAGTGTTAGCCGACGGAAATGTCAAAACCACTCACATGCCTAGGTGAAAATGTGTGAGAATGATGAAATTTGAGGTGATGAAGGAAGTATGTAAGGACCGCGAAGCTTGGGGCTCTGTCCTCTTTGAATACCTCGTTAGGGATAAAGTGTGATGATATGTATGTACATATATGTATCAGCAACATTCCACTTGAGTTTCAATCTATGAAAAGGTGAAACAATTATAAATTACTAAAACATTGTACATTACATTGTTGGCACTTCGTTTTCCCTGACTACCCCGTTGGGGATACAGCGTGAGGATATGTATGTATGTATGTTAAATTGTAATACCTCCTAATTGTATTACACGACAGAGTTCTTATTAAAATAAACTTGAATATTACTAATGTTTTTTTGACTTCTTTCTATAAGTATTACTTCACGTGCTGATCCATTCGGGGTGAATAGAACTCAGGGGATCGTAAAGTCACATATCGACACTATAACTCATACTAGAAATAAATATTTGAGCTCACAGATGGCACAGAGGAACTAGACACTGTCAGGTTGCTAGCCTAATACGTACAATACTTTCGAGAAATATGCTCTAGCATTTAGCCGCAGGCGTATACCAGAAACAATATTATGATGGCATGCTATTAGTCCCAGAAGGAAAAGGGGTTGTCATAAATTTTACGCCGTTTTCATCTGGTTGTCTTTGTATTTGTCTGTGGAATTATAGCTGTCATACGAATAGACCGATTTGCATATAGTTTCTGTTATTTGAATGCCGCAGCTTTCGATAATTTCTTAGACATATTTAACATACATACATACATATTATCACACTGTAGCCCAAACGGATTAGTCAGAGAGGACGGAGAGCCAAGCTTTGGGGTCCTTAAATACTTCTTTCGCTATCTTAAATCTCATCTTTCTCCTCACTTATTTCGTCTAGGTATGCGAGTGCATTTAATATTTCCATTAGCTAACACTCTGGCTATTTGATCTTCGTAAGACAACCTTGGTATTCCTTGGCTTCTTTTACCACCTGCTTTTGCTCTGTAGATTTTCCTCGGTAGTCTTTCATCGCTCATTCTTTTTATGTGCCCAAATCATCTAAGCATTCTTTTCTTCATTTTTACAATAACACTGTCGTGCAATCCGCATAGATATATTTAATAATAACAATACTTTAAAAAATTATACAAATTATGTTACCCCAAACTATGAATTAGTATTTTACTATGGGTACCACACAACGAACTGGGAGAGCTCACAGTAACATACAGACTCTAAGTCAATTTAGAAAAATTCGGTTCCTAAATTGACCTGACCGAGAATAGAACGAGCCTGCAATCTGCGATATAGCAGGTGCTAAATCACCGCGCTAACGAGCCAACCAGTTTAGAGAAAATTGATCCAGTTTTTTTCTCTCGAGTGTTTTAAAATTTTATTTCAAGGCGAAATGAAAGGAATATCGAGATATCCACCTGAACATATTTTTCATAACTGCAGACGAGTTATCTTTATAGAAACAAACGAGTTCGGATGTTCAAATAAAATAGCTATCAGTTTTATGTTCTCTCAGAGCTATCAATCTCTGAGAGGAAGTTCCGCTTCAATAAAGAGATTTTTCTTTAAAACCAACTCTATAACGTACTCTTTAAATCTCTGTACTCTATATTGTTCGAGGAGCGTTTAAATGACTGTTGCACTTGAAATCAAGCTGCAATAATTCTAAAAAAGACGTTTTTTTATTATTTGTGTTATATTGTTTACGAGCAATATTTATAGATACATTTGTAGTCACATGTATATATATCTTCACGCCGTATCCCTAACGGGGTAGCCAGTGAGGACGAAGCGCCAAGCGTCGCGTCCTCAAATTTCATCATTCTCCTCACACATTTTCGCCTAGGTATAGTATTTGTAATCGTGTTCTCGAAAACGACTATAACGAATTATATGTAATTTACAGTATACGGGTTTACGGTAGCGGAAAACCTATTTAGCTTGGTTTCAAATCTGGGAAAGTTCGTTTTTTGCATATTTCGCACATTTCGCACGGTAATTGGTGTTGATTGGTAATTTTGCTATAGAGTTTACCTTTACAATATCACAATGGTTAGAGTATAGGTCAGTAGAGGTGATCACTTTTTTTTGTTTTGTTTTATTTTATTTACAATCAAATGTAAAAGACGCTAAGTGAAGTTCGGTGGCCCAGCTACTTATTATTTTTTGACATAATCTTAGGGTGTTCACAAAAACAATATAAAAAAGATTGTAGCATTAACGTAAAATGTTTTAGCCAAAAAATGTTTCTTATATGTTTGGTTTGATATATTTTACTTTCAGTATGTTAGTGAGTCATACTTATTATTCCTATAAACGTTTTCTGTATGTGTATTTGTAGACGGTATATGTATTTGTTGTTATTATAAATATGAAATAATCGAATAAATTTGATTTATTATTTCAAAATGTAACTAATGTTTAATTGAATGAACTTGTTATAATTTAATTAATCGCTGTAGCCTAAACTACAAAAAAGCATATATCAAGAGATAGCATTTTAACTCATTTTATCGATTTGTTAATCGTACCGAATTTAATTAGAAAACATATCTGACTTTATCACTTATTTTCAAGAAGTTTATTCTGAAAAGCGCGGATATAAATTAACAAATGTAAAATTTTAAATTACAAAATATCAACTTCAAAACTATTCCTAACCAATTTTGCTTCGAACATACATTCAAAACACCGAAATGAAAATTCCATTATAATAATATCACTTTTTCTATTTTATTATTTGTTACAAAAATATTACATCATGTGTTGTGTTGCCACTTAGATAGAAAAGAACTCAACATTATAGTAATAATTGAACTGTACTACTATTTTCGTGGAATACTACCTTTTTGAATTTCAAATATTTTTTTTTTTAGTGTCGAATATTCCAACTTATGTCAAAGTTGCTTTATCTTCTTTTTACCGCTCGAACGAATGTCTTTTTGTTAATTTTACGTTATTTACTTGTTATTTACCTTAATTTGAGAATCGTATTATCACGAAAAGAGAAAATGGGCCGTGTACTATCCATTTCAAACTATCATTAGGTAAATATAATATTTTTATTACGGATATTTAAGAAACTTAAAATTTGTTCAAAAAAAAATTCTAAAGCATTTATTATATACATTTTATATACATCTTAAAAACGAAAAAGTACAGACGTACGTTAATATTTCCAAACTTAAAACTACACATTATCTTAAATAACAGATTTCCTCAAAGTTGCCGCTTAGAAAACTGTATACATCTTAAATATGACATTACATTTTTATTATGATAAATATATTTTCTTTCTGATTCTGATACCAATAGTAGTAAAATTTAGATATGTGCATAAAAAATTTGTATTTTCATATGAAGGTCTCAGTTTACCTTTTAGGTACCTTATATACTTTAAAACAGTTAAATACAGTTTACTTTTGAATAATTAAGTAATATTGTATGTATATACACAAATTTGCAAGTTAACCGCAAAAAGACGTCCCTTTGTCGTATCCCTCAGTTTTGATGGTACTTTCCTTGATGCCAAGCCGACTATTGGAGTCCTTGGCGTCGATATCTCGAGCGACGTTCAGTTCCGCAGTCATCTGGAGGGTAAAGCTAAATTAATTTCGAAAAAGCTGGGTGTGCTCGGTAGAGCGGGACAGTATTACACGTCGACCCATCGCCTACAACTTTACAAAGCACAGATTAGGCCTCACATGGAATACTGTTCCCATCTCTGGTCTGGAGCGCCCCAGTATCAACTCCTTCCTTTTGACCGCATACAATGTAGAGTGGTTCGGGTTATCGGCGATCCCGTATTCTCTGATCGGCTCGATTCTCTGCCCCTGAGGAGGAACGTTGCGTCCCTAAGCATATTTTACCGTATCTATCATGGGGAATGTTCTGAGGAATTGTTCGGAGTACTGCCTGCTGCTGAATTCCGTTACCGCACGTCACGCAATCGACTGTCCTTTCATCCTCACCACCTTGATGGATGGCGGTCTACAACGGTGCGATTTTTACGACATTTTTTACCACGTACGACAATTTTGTGGAACCTACTTATAGCGGTGGTATTCTCGGACCGTTACGACTTAGGGACCTTCAAGAAACAAGCCTACTCTTTCCTTAAAGGCCGGCAACGCACCCGTGATTCCCTGGACGTTGCGGGTGTCCATGGGCGGCGATGATAATTTTCAATCGGATGATGGGCTTGCTCGTTTGCCCGCTCTGGTATAAAAAAAAACCAGCTTACCCCATGCCTATTTAATGATTTCTTAGAAAACAATATTTTTAATAATTTTTGTTATCTTTCTCATCACTTGCAGTAAAATTTTGTTATTCTTTCATTATTCTGTTGATTTAGTATCACAACCACAACATGTTAACGTGGTATAAGATATTTAACACATTTCTTTGTCCCTATTGAATATTTTTTTTGTTTCTTGAAGGGGAAAGAACCCCGCACGAACACCCAATCGCTTCTAACGCCTCGAACGTGAGGACCTGCCGGGTAATATTAGGCTTAAACCGACTAAAACAACCCTCCACTCACCACTTGACCCTACAGGCCGTCGTAGCAAGCTAAACGCGTTGGGGGGAAGCAGCGGAATGCGCTCCGCCCGGAAAGGTCGACAAAGCCTGAGGGCCCTTCCGTCCGGGGAGTACCTGGGACGGAGGACGAGATCTCGGCACATATTGTTGCCAGAAGATTGTGCATCTGCACGCCGTCGAGAACTTACATGGGTGAGAGCCGCTCCCAAAGTGGTTATAACCGGCCGGCAATTGTTCGGCTAAAGCTATAGGCTCACCATTTCGGGAGTGCCTGTCGTGCCTCGCATTCCATTCAGCCACTCCAGACAAAGTGTAGTTACTTGCGCTTGACGTGAGCTTAAATATGTAAATATATATAGTTTATTTTGCTCTATTTTGCAACATTCGCTTAGCGACCGCGAGGCGGCCACGCGGCGGCCGCGTGGCGACCGTGTTGTGTCGGCGCAAAAAAATTCGTGTCGAATAAACGCGCCCTGAATATTTACTCAAACTTTGTTTTGGAGCCATAATATCCCGCTTTTTGGCATATACGTAATGATAATTGTGTTTTCTCACCGTATTCTTCACATGAATTTTATTTGTGCTTTTTCACATTTGTAACTCACGTTATCGACTAAACGGGCCACCGTCATGTTATATAAAACTATAAACTAAGTAGTAAAATTCAATGAAAATTAAGTAGTAAATACAGTTCAATCTGGTAAATACAAATCTGAGTGACTTTTAAATGTTTAAAAAAAAAACACGCATTAATGGCAAACCGAACTAAAAATAAGAAAATATTTTTTAAGTATCAAGAGCTTGTGTTACAGCAATAGAAAATTTCAACAATCAATTAAACTAGTTAATTTGGAATAAGATTAAAACAAAAATGAAATTATATAGTATATAGTATAGTATAGTAATTACAGTAAAAAAAAACGTGAGGTGCTTGATATTAAATGTTACAAAATTTTCTATTCCTGTAACACAAGCTCTTGATACTTAATAAAAATTATTTTCTACTTTTTAGTTAGGTTTGCCATTAAAGCGTGTTTTTTTAAACTATAATTTTTTTCGCAAAATTCAAATTATTTCAAAAAACTTAGTGTGGTCCATTGTAATACGTTTGACTTAATAATGTAATAATTTCAAAATGCATGTGAAAACGTTCCGTAGCGACATCTATGGTACCATAATCGTACCATTAATTTTAATTAAATTTCTTTTTATCCTGATGATTCTAGTCAGGACATTAGAACAAAGTTATAAAATAATTGTATTGTCAGCAGTACTTGATCCTTGTGCAAATTTTCAAGCTGATCAGACTTCTGGAAATTGGTAAAAATTACGTTGAAAGATTCCGTTACATACATACATACAGGTGAAGCGAATAAAAACGTGTTAAAAAATGATTTGTTTTGTATGTAACTTGTTATATTACATATAAAATAAATTAAACAGTAAATAAATGAAAAATTAAATAATAAGTAACGCAGTTAACTTTTGAGTGACTTTTAAATGTAATTTAGATTTAACAAATTGGATACAGCTCAGTTTTTTTTTTTTCTGGAATTATTATTTTATAACAACTTCATTTTTTTAATTGAGGGGTCACGAATTTGTTGTACCCACGTAATTTGTTGTACATTAACGTTACAATGTGTAAATGCTAAATTAGAACTAGATAGCGACAGATTATTAATCCAAAGCCTATAATAGTTGCTTAAAATAAGCCATATTAGGAACATAATATTTTGTATTATTTTACATTTATGTTATATTTGTTTGTTGAGTAAAGTTACTCTATATTTCCTGCATATGTAACTAACACTAAACGCGCCACCGTGCCGCATTTCTGCTTACGCTATGATCGATCACAAGGCATTATATTTTGAATCGATTGGCTTTGTTCCCAATACCTCGGACGGCCTTATAAATGCTTTTTATGTAATGTATTGGTAATACATGTATTGTGAGATTGGTAACTTTTGAGGTCATGAAAGAAGTTTGACATCATATACGTCCTTCCTCTCGCATTAAGATTACAGCGTGAGTTACTAAATAAAGGTGTGTTTATTTACATTATAGCCTTAAAACTCCTAAATAGATCCAATGTTAAGTAATTAATGTAATATACTATCTTTTTGTCGCGATTTCGTCCGCATGGATTTCAAAATATCTATCACCACAGATACTATTTTAATGAGGGATTTCATATACATAACTATCTGTACTACTTTACGTAATCAAGTTGTCTGGTACGTATACTTTATTATGTATGTGTAGAGCTGAGAACGAACATTGAACAGGCGATGCTTAGCTAACCTAACTGTGACAGCAGTTTATAGATCAACGCTAACAGTAGTTATGTAAACCCTGACCATGACTTTTATGATAAACACTGAAAGCCGAGGAAAGTAAGCTTAATCACAAGAAATGTGTTACGTAAATGGATGAAGGCCTTGTATTCAAGTGATGACTTGCTTAGATTCTTAATACTCAGAGTATAATTTTTTGTATTGCGTATTTTTAAAGACAAAATAAACATCGTCGATGCACAGCGAAGACTGAAAATTCATTTCTCTGTTTACTTTCCAAAAACTCCTTCACTGACAGATACAAAATGACTGAAATCTTTCAAGTTTGTGAGCCCTTCAAGCCAACAAATTCATATTATGTTCCCGTAATAAACGCTGGAACTATCGAGTGAACTGGAAATCGCCTGATTGACCAGCTAATGTTATTTGGGTGAACAGATATTCGCAAGTTAGTAAAAAGCCAATAGGCTGTTTCTACGTATTAGGACATATAGTGCCTTGAACTACTAGTGAACTGTCCTCCATATCAGTGCGGTAGTCATTAATGTTTGTATCTCAGATTCTCCAGCTCACATTGAGGTCCAGATCTTAATGCAATTTTGTGTTATTTTACCCGCTAGTTAACGTTGAATTAATTGTAATCTTTGCACCTTTCTGCAAAATGGGTGGATAGAAGTAATTCTGATAACTATATGTAAATTTATAGGTTTCAGACCTTCAACGTGTCATGTGGCTGGCCTATCACAGACTACATACAAGCACAAGATGATTATGACGAATTCGTTTTTTTTATTTACCAATCCAGTATTCATTGTTCTTTAAATAATTTAATCAGTTCTACCTGATTTCTTGATGGTATCTTGTTGGTTCTATTCAATACAGATTTTGTCGTATTTGTGTTAGATTTAATTTCGAATGTTGAATGTGGAGGAAAATTATCAAAATTAAATCACGTTAGATAACTATACCACACTTTTAGTAAAATTGAAATAGAAATAGAAATTGTTTATTACGCAAACACACAATATAACGTAGGTACACATTTAACAAAATAAAACATACACAATTTAAACTTACTGTACTTAAAATTAAAAAATAAAAATAAAAATTTAAAGAAAAAATGAAAGGACAGGAAAAATAAAAATAAAACAAATTAATTACAATAAAATTTCTGTTTCAATGCTGCCATGTGTTGCGCTTGCGTAATAGGGAAGCATTCAGCATGTGCCTCAGCCGAAACTGAGGCGCTGGTTTTCAATGCCCGTAAGTAATCCGTGCGTTGCTAAGCAACGTACGGATTAAAAGTATAAACCTTAAATATCGCTCACTATAAATACTTTACTATAGATAAGTTTTTGTAGGAGTATATAAATATTTATATAGATTGATAGATAGATAGAAAGATAGATAGATATATGCATAAGTAGAATTATGTACTAATTATGTGTGCATTGTGCGTGTGTGTGACTGTGTATGACTGTGTGAATATAAATATGTATACAGCGAATTCAAACCATAGCCACAAGTCTGAGTTTGAAACATTTGTGACATAGTGAAAACAGGTAGTGGCGTCGAGACAGACGGGTAGCGGGAGCGGGGCAGTCAGTATTTTATTTAAATACTTAACGTGCTTAATTAATTAATTGCTACTGTGCCAGAGTTCACATAAACAAGGTAACGTGCGAATAAATACAGGATAGCCTGATAATAATCAGTAATAATTATATTTACTTTAGACATACAATTTTTGTGAAATTAAAATAATTGAATGTCTTTTATTATACAATTGTCTATTGTATTGTACAATTGTTGTGTGTTGTGCAACGATTATATGTCTGAAGTTTACATCAATAGTGTGAACATAAAATAAATATAAAATTTGTAATATGTGCCAGCATTAAGTATTTAATAGATACTATACAATTAGGGTGTAATAAGCAATACTCAGACGACATGACAATTTTGTTCGTTTCCAAAATTAACCTGACCGGGATTCGTATCCGAAATCTTCAGCTTGGAAACCAGATAGATTGCCACTGTGCTAAGGGGTAATTCATATAGATATAAAACTAGACAGATATAGTATAGAGATAAAAAACTTTGTTTACATTACTTACTACTGTTAGCAACACCGACGAATAAACATAAAGGGGAACACTGGCGCCCTCTAGCAGAGCGCGACGGTGTTCGTGACGTCATGGAAAAGAACGACTGTCGGCTTGTTCCTCACTACCGCTCGAGATTATATAAGTCAAAATTCGAGCGCTTCACATATCTCTATTGTTTTTACCTTCACAACTGCAGCACGAAGTGTTCGAATGCAAATTAATTAATTATTAATTGTTATTAAATATTAATATGCATCAATTGATCGATAATTTAAGTAAAGTTTGGGGTGTTCCATTGCTATAAGTGTCTAACTTACTATTTAATGTTATCGTTTCTAAGACTACATTGTAAATAATCCTAGGATGAAATAGTTACAGAGAAGCAGAGTTCATTAGGAGTATATAACAATTTTGTTGGCAATATAGAGGTCCAATTTATCATTCTCTCCCACTAGATCCGTAATAATAAACGTCAAGTGTACCGTAGGGCTGCGACATAATTTAATAAATCCTCACAGAACGGAACATTCAGAAAGACGGCAGTGTTATATGAACTTTAGTATTGCTGACCGTTCGAGTATGGATAGGCCGTATTACATTAAACTAAACCGATTCTTTTTACTACCATAAAATGAACTGCATACTATGTAATACTGTATTATAACTAGTATCGTGCCCTAAAGTATGTAATCATTACTTTTTACAGACATCTTTTCTACAAATCTACCAACGTTATACAAAGAAACGAGAAAGTACTTAATAACACCCACGGAATTCGGAAAGAATTCAATGTTTATGCCCAAATTTCAAGTTGACAACAATACAAAAATAGAAAACAAATTCTTATAAATTAATTTAGTCAGAAATTGACGCGAGACCTAGAAGCTAATATATTTATTATTTTCATATTGAAGAAGCAGTCGATATGTACGTGTTAGATCTGTTTCCGCCATAACAAAATATAATATTCATTGGATTACATTCTCGATCTATATTTTATCAATCTGTAGAAATAAATAATTCTGTATTGGTTTGAGAGAGGAAAAAAAATGTACAAAAATATTAAACACCAAACGATTACGTGCGACCCAAAACCAATCGTATGATGCTAAACTTATCACTAACTTCCAGCTTAGTGTTAAGTTTGGGATCTTGCAATTGGTTGGGTCCATGTACTATGAGTACTACACACTGACATGTATATATTACCACACTGGACTGGCGGTTATCGAGTTATATTTGTGCCTATTTCACATAGCCTATTACGCCATTTTGGCGCTGTCGACATATGGTCGACAAATACGAGAGTACATGTTATTATACTTTATTTATTAGTTATTTTATACTTTTCAGTGTAAAATAGCCATATGCAGTATACGTCAAAATTAGTTCATAGCCATATCAAAAATAATTCTCGAGAACTTCGCATTTCGCAAGTGCTTTAAATTGGCACACTAAATTGGCTGTCATTTGCTTCGTAAAGCCAGCCAGTGATAATCTGTGCATGTCAGTTGTACCACACAACAAATTGGGGAAGTTGTCAGTAATACTGAGACTCCAAGCAAATTTGCAAACTTTTCTTAAATGGAGCTGACTGGGAGTAGAACCTAGGGTCCTAGTTCAGAAAGTAGATGCATTATCACCACGTCAAGGAACCGCTTAAATACGTGCAATACAGAATGTGTTATAGTTGCTTATTTTCTCGCACTACTTGCAAAGTCGGCTTTAAAACCAGGTGTTCCCAGATAATCAACGAGTTGAAAGAGTGGGCAGAGCTAAAGAAATAATGTGATTTGTTAATGAACCTTTAACATTTGGACAACGAAGGATGTTTTCGAAATGTTTTTGTTAATATAGAGAAAATAATAAAATTAATAAAATGTAATCGATATATTATTTTGTGTTATTCAGTTCATATTTCCATATAAAGACATAAATGGTTATCGCTCAAATAAACAAGAACTTTGAAAATAAATTTATTTTTTATATGATTACCTACATCTTTTATTTTTAATTAGTGGTTTTGTAAATTCTATTCTAGAGTTATCAAGTATTTTTAACTGACTTCAAAAAAAGAAGGAGATTCTCAATTCGTCGGTATGTTTTTTTTTTGTATGTTTGTTACCTCATAACTCCGTCATTTATGAACCGATTTCGAAAATTCTTTTTACTTTTGGTAGGTAATACTTCAGAGGTGGAAATTTCACCGATATTGGAGCTTGGACTTCAAAGATACACTAGATAACACGACCTGGTTATAACCTCTTTTTATATTGACGATTCTCTTGTATATCGTTGCTCTCCGAAATTAGAATGAAGTTAATTGCAGACCTGCCCTAGATATTTATTTAGGTCAAGACCACTCAAAAGGGAGAAATAAAAAATTTTATTAAAAAAAATTAAACCGCCTTCAAAAAAAACACAGAAAAGTATAAAATAACTCCTTTACTAATCAAAACTCAAGTACAATTAAAATGACTTTATAAATACGATACACATACCTATATAATTAAATTTGACAGTTATTGAAGTCGGTGCCAAATCAATGTGCAACAACATAAAGTCTATTAGTTTGGTGGGCTTGGCACCGACTTCAGTAACTGTCAAATTTAATTATATAGGTATGTGTATCGTATTTATAAAGTCATTTTAATTGTACTTGAGTTTTGATTAGTAAAGGATAGTTATTTTATACTTTTCAGTGTTTTTTTTGGAGGCGGTTTAATTTTTTTTTATAAAAATTTTTTTCATTTACGCATCTCTTTTCTTATCCTCGTGAATTTATAGCAGCTGTCGACTTTTCATCGTCAAAGTAGAATCTCACACTATGACACTTAGATATTTCATACTGGTCTTAAGGGATTATGAAGCCTTTGTAGACGATGGACTAAGAACCTACTGCTATATGACTGCTGTGCCATTGATAAACCTGAGACTGCTAAAAATAGTGTCAAGATGCATTTGCTTTATGCTTTGATGTTTTAAATGCAGAGATAAAATCATATTATAGACACGTAATTGCAAACGAAAACTTTGAAATAACATGCACAGAAGTCACAGCGTTCATACGCAGTTAAAAATAAGTGAAAAGGATACACTACAAGATGATCACCCGTTTTTATTTAGTAATAAATATATACTAATAAATATAACTCCATTTTGTTGTAAAATATTTAGTGAATTATTAACTTTGAAATGAAGTGTGTGAACACTGTATTATATAACTTTATTGAGCAATAAATGAAATGAGATGTTCAAATGTTGTAAATAATCAATGTCTTTTGTCACTCGCTTGTGATCGATTAAATCAGTTATTGCCATTCGACATCAAACAAGTGAGCAATTCCTCAGTGCTGCAAAACCAGTCTACATAATGTACAAGTCTCTAAGTTTCATTATAATATAGGTTGGATGAGGAAATTATGAAGTTACTAGAAGTTATTTCAAAATTTCATGTACATTATAACACGCATATAGTTACAAGATTGCTCCTAAAGCACTGTGAAACTTTGATAAGACATTTTTGCGATGTAGTCAAGAAGAAAAACTTTTTTATTATCTATACATTACACCGCATGAAGTTACCAGATTCAACAATATCTATCAAGTCATGCTCGGGATAAATTTTTCTTTACGCTACGCATTTTATGTAATATGAAATAGTACGATATGTACATTTATAGTTACGAAGAACGGAAGTATAAAAATTAATATTTTAGAAAAATATTGTTATTCTTGTCTGTTTTACATGCATACGTACGTATGCACAAATAACGTCAGGTAATTTCTAATTGGTGTGGACACAGTATCAAGGCACGAAAAATATAAAGGCATAATAAAATTATACCTTGATGTAATCACACTTATTCTTAACTTAGAGTTTTGGTTTCACGCCGGTTTCGAAAAACAATGGAAAATTAGAATTGGTTTCATTTTGTTTTTGGTTTCGCCAAAGAAATTTGTATTTTATTTTATAAAAAAGGGGACTAACGAGCTTGGAAACCCGTAACATCCGGGAAAACACGGGTGCGTTGTCGGTCTTTAAGGAAAGGAGGAGGAGTGGGGGGGGGGGGGGCATCGGCACTCTTACTCACCGAACGAAACAGGAGCAATAGATGCTGTTATTTCACGCCGATATTCTGTGAGAGGGCGATATTTCACCGGACGGCCGACCCAGTTCGTGCTGCAATGCAGTATTGCTCTACCACACACTTGACCCATCTCATTCTCAGTCTGGGATCTGGGTTATGTGGGGCTTTTACCCACTAAGACTCATGCGGTCCCTGCTGGTAATTCAATTGATTTTGATACTTGTTAAATAAATTGGCTTGCGACAACCCCGACTTCGCACGAGTGTGGACATAAGTAGCTTATACTTAGCTACCTATCTACAGCCAAAACATAAAATTTCGCCAAGAAAAATTAAAATCTCTTTGCATTTCTTCAGCATTTCAAGTTAAAGTAATAAAATATTTTCTTCATAAAAACTTTCGCCTCTAAAAAGTTATTTATCAAAAAACGATAAAATACTTGATCATATATTTACAACTAGCTGGCCCGGCAGACGTTGTTTACTTATCGGATACTGGCATTGCTATGAACCATCGTCTCGACAAAACAAATATGTTGCGATAATGTGACGTCAATAGATCAAGTCGTTAAAGGTTACACGATTACTTACAGCCATACCAGCGATTACACATACTCGTATAAGGATTAAATAATATGTAACGCTACAAAGCATGATTCGATGCATAATAAATGTTGCTGTTTGCTCCCTAGTTAATACGGTGGATAATTGTATGGTTGTCCTATATAAATGGCAATGGATGCTGTGCACAGGGTTGTTATTTTCATATTAAGGTGACCATCCTTTTCGTACCTTCAAGAGGGCGATTTTTCCAAATCTACCAAATACGAGTACGTATTGATATAATTATCTATTTGATCGATTTTTCATAATATAGAGATTTATTACCCACTTTTTTAGTTTTTAATGCTCTTACCCAACGCTTTTTTAACACCCTGTTAATGCAGGAAGTAAAACTAGAACAATTTTTTTCATTTCATTGCTATTTTATCCCGACGTCTATATTTGTCGTTATTCTTAATTAACCTCGCTGGTAAAATACTCAAAGAATCATAAAATTAGTAAATCATGAAATTACCATTTAAGGGATAATTCTTCTGAATGTTTACATACTTCCATTCCACTCAATATATTTTATTAATCTTCTAGACCGCCATGTGTCGTAACTTTCAAGAAGTATCTTAAAGTTTTTATGTTCACCGAAGCCAAAACTAGCCAAACTTTGTGATATTCTTGCAAAATAACGAGGGTCAGATTTAGGGAAATATGACCATTGGATATGGAACTCTGTATTTAACCACTTCACTCCCTTTCACACTCTAATAGAAGGGTTAAAGCGAGAAGCGCGTCTCTTTTGTTCTGGTCATAATATCCCTCGCGAGGTCATGACTATTTCGGACGTATTCCCGTAAAGGGTAAGGTGATAAAGTGATGGAATTACGACGTTAGCTCGTTTTCTGTTGAGATGTAAATATGAATAGAATGCTTATTGGATTGTTTGCTTTTTGCGACATTACGAAATATTTTATCTAAAAAAATGTTTCAACCCAGGTATAAGTTAATAAATATATTATTTTCTTTTCCTTTTCTTTTCTGAGAAGTTGGATATTGCATGTAGTTTGATATGGGCTCTTTTATTATTTTTGTTAAAGATAAGATAAGTTTATTATTTTTGATAAAGATTGAGATAGACTCAGGTGTTACTGCGCGAAATCATTTCTTGTGATGAATTCTTAAAATTTTTTGCTATCTTACGTCCATAATTTCGAAACCGCTAATCGACATGCGTTTCGCCTCTTACATCCTCAGGATACTACAGAGATTAGACTCGGTTAGTTAATAATTTGGTAATCATTCGGTGCTGATTAGCTGACCGAGTCTGAAGTATCCTCAGGATATTTCAGAGATTAGACTGGGTCAGCTAAGTCAAAGTCAAATCAATATATTCAAATTTACAAAGCATTTTTAAACGTCAAAACTACTTTAGTTGGATCTACTTTTCAAAGAGAAAACCTGGACACTGAGAAGAACCGACAAGAAACTGGATTGCGTGTTGGGACTACTGAACCCATTTCAAAAATCCTTTCGCACATAGATACTTACGGGTACGTATTAGACAGGAATAATATAGCTTATATTGGCTATCTTTATGCTGTATCCCCAACGGGATAGTCAGAGAGGACGGAGCGCTAAGCGTCGCAGTCTCTACATAAGTTTTTCGCTTCTTCAAATCTCGTCATTCTCCTCACACATTTTCGGCTAGGTATGCGAGTGCTTTTGACATTTCCATCGATTAACACTCTGGCTATTTGATCTTCATAAGTCAGCCTTGGTCTTCGTTGGCTTCTTTTACCACTCGCTTTCGCTCTGTAGATTTTCTTCGTCAATCTTTCGTCACTTATTCTTTCTATGTGCCCGAACCATCTTAGCACACCTTTCTTCATTTTTATAATAACACTGTCGTCTATCATTCCTGGTGGTCGCGTCTTGCATTTTCCAACTCTTGATGTGACAGACTGCTGCAGGTTTGCACGCTACACGTAGCGCCGCCATGCTACCAATAGAACCCTTATTCTAATTACCACTAGAAAGTAGTGTATTCCCAGATCGACTCCTCTGTGTGCTCTCGTGCCCATAACTTGTTTTTCGAGCCCGCTGTCAACCAGAAATAAATCAATCATACTCCTTTCATCCTTCCTTTCCCACATGTACTGATGAATCCTTTTGTGCTTAAACATGGTATTAACAGCAAAAAGGATGGAAAAGGATTTTTTTTTATAATGTAATAGATCTACGTTTGGCCACTTGTTGCTAAGCGACGATGTGGCTGAAGATGAAGCACGTCGATCTAGGAAATATCTATTCACTCTAGCCCTGAAGATACCTGGATTATAGTTTGCAGGAAACACAGAAGACGTCAAGGAATTCCATTCCTGGGCAGTGCGTATTACGAATGTGAAACCAAAGCGATGCGTACGGATTTTTGGAATCGCCACAAGGTACGGGTGATAGTGACCGTCTTCCTACTAGTCCTGTAGTAGAAAGGAGAGGGTGGGATAAGATCGTGAAGCTCTTGTACACACTTACCGAAATGAATCCGATAGAAAACAGACAGACATGCTATTTTACGGCGGTGCTCGAGGCTAAGCAATTTTTTGGCAATCAGTTTGTCATCACTTATCAACCTCACAGCACGCCGGGCAACTGACTCTAAAGCTCTAAAGATCTGAATTGTGCTTGATATAGATGAAGCAACTGCTCTGGTGAGAAATACATACTCCTGTATACACTTTATATACATACTCTTAACGCAATTCTTCCTATAAAGACTATTCTATAAAGACTCAAATCCTGTTTGAGCTATCCCATATTCAACCCATCCATTCATATCGCCACAAAATATAATTCTCTCATTCTTCAATCGTTGCTAGAACTTCCCTAACATTCTCTCAAAACTGAAAACTGCTCTAGCTCGCCCAAACTGACAAAGGACACTAGGGCATACACCAACAAAACAAATATCCTCGTCAACCCTGTCTTGAGACGCACCCAGAGCAGTCTCGGGTTTACACACTTATACTCAGTTACACAATGAACCAAACGAGAGGACAGGAAGACAACCCTGACAACAAAGCGATGCTCCCTCCAGGTAAGTCGACAAGTTCACTACTTGGTTTCACTCAAACATAACACATCCAATCTTCTTTCTTCTATAATATCAATCGTTTCATTTATCTTCTCTTCAATCCCACCTTTCACATTCCACGCAGCTATTCTGCACTCCTCCATACACTTCCCACTGCGAGGTGCACAGCGTGTTGGGTGGCGGTCCCCCAACGCTGAGCTGCACTCAGCTCACACCAGCGGGGACAAATCAGTGTACATCACTTTCGGGGGACGCCTTATTTCTCACATCTACACCGTCCTGCATTGTGTGCACACGAGAGGAATCGCAGCCCTGAAAAGGGCTGGCAAGGATCGTGACGAGCACGCTTCCTCAATTTACCCCGTATTCGTGTCTAATCTAAGTTATATTTTATTTGAAATAGTGGGGGAAACTGCGGGGTGTAACTAATTTCAAATAAATGGGTTTCAAACAATTGAATGGAGTACTCTATATCTATTAGAGGGACCTAATTGTGTAATATTCATTTACTGAAAATGAAAATCAAATTGACCATTTAAGCGGCAGACAAGAAAAAAAATTTTTGAAAAAGAAATAGTATAGACAAAGAAATAGACTTTATAAGTTACTCCGGACACTGTGCTCCAGCAGGAATGGTAAACAACTTTAGATAATTAATTTCATGCTGACTCACCTGTACATACATACATCACATTTGTTATTAGGTAAGCTGACCAGCCACCATTTTGTTAGAAAACAGCTCCCACACATCTATGTTTTATTTGGTTTGCCCCACTTTGTAGTATGAGACAGGCTATCTGGAATTATAAAGTCTATGAGTTTGAGGTTTTAGACTGATTTTCAGAAAGGGAACGCAAGAAACAATTTTAATGTTAAGTCCATATTTATGCAGACAATTGACAGTAATTAGATTCCTATTCGAAACTAAATCATTGTAGGAGGCGCTCATAGCCCAATGGTGGTTCGATATTCCATACGATAACACAGGTAATGTAACATTACGTCCGGTTACGTAGTTGTATCTTGGTGATCTAGTGGCATCCATGTCCTCTCCTTTGAAGGACACGTAAAATTGTCATAGTTCTGGCTTTTATGTGCTACGAGTGTAAACACACAATCCATTCAACATCCAATTTTTCTATCTACTACGCCGTTGTAAATAAAATATATATATTATTACAAATACTTTTTTCTTAAACTGTAGCTATATTTTGTTAGTTTTTCGAGTCTTTACCACTGTTTTGTTATATTTTTTTAATGAATAGAATTTATTGTGAATATTCCTTCTCAACCATCTTGTTATCTTACAATATTCCATTAAGATTGATTACTCAAAAGCTTTTATTCAAAACGTAATCTTAATACGATACAGTTCTCTCAGTATGTAAGTAGTTTCAGATTATAAGAAAGTATGATAAAAATGTTTTCACAAACGTCTCTTACGCTCAGCAAAAAACGGACCCCACCAAAAATCCGACCCACTAGGTATTCGAGCCGTCAATCTTCCGATAATATCTGAAAGTTTAGGCATGAAAAGACCCAATGTATGACTCGGCACTTTCCCATACACCACGTATTTTTAGTACACCGCTATTTCTTTTCCATGGACGCACGTGTTTGAGACACTCTCTGCCGAGATTAGATTTATCTACAGCCCTTTATAATCCGATTTATTCAACTCCCTGAAGAATCTCGGAGACCGCAGTGACATTCAACGTAGAATAAAGATGTTGATAGGTCATCCGACACTTGTTTTCTCAGATCCTGAATGGATTTAAAAATATTTTTGCATTAAAAAATACATGAAGAATTTATTTGGACCGTCGGGGCGGCGGTAAGTATAGGAAGTTTTATCACCACGCATTACCGGAAATCGAACCTGGAGCCTCAACTTGGACGCCTCCAAGTACAGTTTGATTTATTGGACAAACTTATCCAAATTGGCTTGGAATTTACCTAAATGTTACTGGTCGCTGCCTTGGTTTTTTTGTGATACCTATAGTTTTAGCCTAGTCTGCTTAGTTTGAAGCATTGTTGAAATCTAGTGTTTAGTGCGGTGTAATTATCTAGAGTTATAATACATAGATAAATAAGATAAATATTAACATGAAATAGATCCGGATATTTACAATTTTATAAGATGTGCCGTGAAAGTTTAAAGAAAATAACTTCACACCTTTTGCTAATCGGAGTGGAACCACATCTTAACACGTGTAGCGATGTTAGACCTTACATATGACAAAGCGGAATTAATGCTATTGGTAGACATGAGGCTAGCTGTCGCCTATTGTCAGAGTTCTCAAACTTTTTCGATCTAGTTTGACGACTACCGCTATTCAACGATAGTGAGAACGATATTGATCGACGACTTTCACGAGGTCATCCTTCTAAATAAGTGACTGCATTTTTTTTTCAACCTCTACAAGCAGTCGCTTTTAGTATAGAAGCAAATATGTTACTATTATAAATATGTGACTACGTTTTTCTTTTGAAGCTCTACCAGCAGTCGCAATTAGTACCAAAGCAATATATTACTGTTATCATGTAAATAGGTGACTATGTTTTTTTTACATCTACGAGCAGTCGCATTGAGTAACGAAGTAATATTTTACTATTATGAATAGGTGACTACGTTTTTTTTCAATCTCTACCAGTAGTCGTATGCTCAATACAACTTCGAAGCAATACGTCACTATTATAATTTTTGATATGAGCATGAACAAGGTAATGTATTTTTAACTTAAGTATATCTCCAAGCTCAGTCGCATCAAATCTTATAAGATTCAGTGTGAGTTAATTAACCGAGTCGAAATTTTCTTAATAATGCTTTGTTGAAAGGCAAAAACCAGTGACGATTTCAAAGTTAGATTTTTAGTGAAATGCGGTTGCAATTTACGAAATAAATATAAATTGTACATATGAGGCGAAGTGATTTACTTCTTTTTTTATAATACGTTCTGCTAAGGTTTGAAACACCCTTCCAGTTTCAACATTTCCACATACTTATAACTTGAATATTTTCAAGGTAAGAGTGAATAGATCTCCCTCTTCACCACCTGGGCAATCGTGATTGACTCTCGGTTTCATCACTGCTTTCCATTGGTTACGACTGGTCAAACATAAATCCTTCGAACGTGATACGTGACGAACGAAGATATGTACTATTATACATAGATACATATCTTCGCGCTGTACCAGTAAGGGGGTAACATAAAATACTGATTTCTGCGAAATCACGTTTGAGTTAATACAATAAATTGAAGCATTAGCTTACGTCAGTATTATTTGGTACTTACTCCTACTAATCAAGAACCTGTATCAATGAAGTTATAGTATCTCATTGGCGAGATTTGACTCCTCTATAAAGTTATATGAAGCATATCCGTCTAGTTATTTCAGTAAGAAATCGACTCGCCTTGTAACTGTTTTAAATAACTCGGACAAATCATTACATTTCAGGTCTCACGAGACCCAAACTGAAATCAAAGGTTGACTTCGAAAGTCTGCAACCGTATCACCTCGACTTGAGAAATTTGACCGAAGTGAACTATTATATCAGCGAGATGACCCTAATAATTTCTGACGCGACCTCGCGTACTATATCATTCTAGTCCGGACATTGTGTGGGCAACCATTTTCTGGTCAATGCTTATGACGGGAAGTTAAATGTGGCCTAAGTTTTAGGTTTAAGACGTTATTTAATTTGATCTACAAATTGTTTTTCAACTTCTACTTCCATAAGAACTTACTTTTACAAGTGCTAGTTGTTGCCAGCGACTTCATACACGTGGAATTATAATTTATAGCCTATGCCCAGCGGTCGAACCACGTACAAAGTTCTCCCCCCATTCTCGAGTGAATTTTACAAAAATGTGAAACAAGTCTCTCATTATTTTTAACAAGCAATATTTGTGCTCAATTTCACAGCTGTGTTCTGTTTCATATAAAAGATATATATAAAGTTCAACCTCCCCTTTTCACTTTTGAAGTGTAAATTTCCAAAAATTATTTCTTAGCGAGCCACTGCAATGTACAAATTATCAACAGCTAAAAGCTTTAAGCAGTTTTTGAGATTTCGTGTTTAATCAGTCAGTGAGGGAATGGTATCTGGATTTTACGTTTATGTATGTGTGTATATTATACACAATATACACTGTATAATGTATAGATGTAGTTAAACTTTTTATTCCAAATAAATTCTGCTAACTTTGGACATAAATTCTTTATATTTTATAAGGCTTCAAAGTCAAAATCAAAATCAAATCAATTTATTTAAGTAAGCCCAATTACAAGGTATTTTTGAACGTCAAATCTACTTTAGTTCAGTTCAAAAAGAAAACCTGGACACTGAGAAGAACCGACAAGAAACTCAGTCAGGTATAATTTTTTCAACATCATTTTACAAAAAGTTTATTAAAATACAATATTCAGAAAGTTAGTTAATGCATGTGCAGAGAAGATCATTTCCAGACTATTGTTTTATCTTTAACGAAATCGTTTATTTTATAGTATGATTGCCTAATCAATGTACGTTTTATAAATAATCTAAATCTATTTTCTGTTAATTGAGTGACTTCTTGAAGAACTTTATTATAACGAATGCAGTTACCAAAAAATGAAACAACTTATGTAATTTAAATTTTGGAATAACCAATTTATCACGACCTCGGGTTTCCATTCCACCACCGATATCGCCTTTTTTTACAAACAGACCTAAATTTTTCCTCGTATACATAATAATTTCAAAGATGTATAAGGACGGCAAGGTGAGTACATGAATGTCTATAAAACGACCTCTGATTATCGTGCATTCATTCTGTAAATGGCACGTATCGCTGTTTTTTTTAAATAAAAACGGAGTTAACCCGCCATTAGTGACGTATATGTCTGTGAGACCGGGTGGTTGGAAAAATTCGAATAACTTTTTTAGTCGCTATCGAATTGAGTTGTCATGTTGTGTATTTTCCTCATTGCGCGTGCTCCACCGTTAGTCCACCTCGCGCTGAAAACACTGACGATCGTTTCTGAGTTTTGGCGCCAACCCGGTACAAAAGACCGGGGTCACTGACTACGTAAGTCAAATAGACGATAGTTCAATTTTTTATTTTCTCTTTTATATGAGTTTCTATACATATTTTTGGATTTATTATGATATTATGATTATCGTGATTATTATTATGCTGCAATCAGTAAGTTTTTACATAATTTTATCAATATTTCATTGAGATAAGTACGTATTTATTTTCTAACTTATAACCTTGTTTTTAGCATGTCTTAGGAACGTGAAGGCCTGGAGCATTGCCACAAGAGGAAGAACTCTTATCTGATGGAGAGGTATTCCTATCTGATGAAGACAGTGAAGCTGGAAGTGACGGTGAACCGATAGATCCACCTCCAGATCAAATACAAAATTCGGACAGGGAAGAGGATTTGAGCGATCGTGAGTCGTCAGGACTGACGAAAAACAGCACATTTCGAGTAGTATTTTTTCCATTTTTTGGTTCTAAGGTTAATTTTTTTTGTTAGTTTTTTTATATTCTCTAGTGTCATAACACTGACTAAGGCAAATTTAGCAATAAAAACATGTGTTTGTTAAAAATTTCGACATTTTACAATAAGCACTTCAAAAAACCACTAATTTCTAGTACTTACAAATACATAAGAATAAAGACAATTAAACGTGATCTGATTTGTGATATATCTTTGTTTTATTGTTAAACGAACATCATGTGTTTCTAATATTTGAGCAAATAGAAGTTGCATAGAGTGTTATTTCTTAGAAAAATCTTAGATTGAAAAACCCGGTCCATGAGACCGGCGTCACCAAATATGTAAGTCAAATTAACGTCACAAGTGGCAGGTTAATATGCGATTCATTACGGGTTGTTTTTGTATCATAAATACTAGCATTTATTTTTAATGAAACGAATCCAATTACATTTCAAAAGAAGATGATTTTCTGTTTGATGTAACATCAATGTAGGCAGGCTTTAAATATAATATGATTGAACGCTTCATGAAGCGTGTTGATACATTGTTTTACTTAGAGCAATGCAGCAACGTACAAAGTTCGCATTACGACTTGGTGAGTTGGTGGCTCTTAGATTTTACAGGTATTCAAGCTTTCTTCGTATTTAATCTATAGTGACACCACACGAGTTCATTAGCAGGTTTGAAAGTTATACGCTGAAGGAATATTTATCTTGAACTGAAGTTTATTCTATTTTCATTCTTTTAGTGATTGGTTTAGACAACATACTATGCATCCATTACTATACATCCGCTTCTAGATATCGACTGCCATTGTTTCCATAGTTTATAGTTCAGGAACATTATTGACATGATATTAGGATGATTGTAAGCTTAATATCTGGAGATCTAAAACCTAGGACTATTCTTATATTATTCCTTTAATCTTTAAGTAAAGCTATTGTATAAACTCGGGAGTTACTTTTCGGAAATCCATTTCATGTGATGAATTCCTAAAATCTTTAGCTATTTCCCGCTTAAACTTCAAAAACCACCAATCGACACGTGTTTTGCCTCTCAACGAAGCATCCTCAGGATATATACCAGGGATCGGACTCTGTCAGCTATTCGGTGCTGGTTAGGTTAATTGCGGCCAACACTGCCGAGAACTTGAAGCGGCGTAAATATGCGACTCTCTCTGAGAGTTTCATATTTACGCCCTTTGGAGTCGAAATTTTGGGTCCCTGGGGCCTCGAAGCCCATCGACTGGTTTCAGATATTTGTAAGAGACTGGTCGAGGCTTCGGGAGACCGCCGGGCTGGCAGCTTCTTCCGCTAACGAATCAGTTTGGCTATTCAAAGATAATAATATTTTTGATGTTTAGTTCTTTATTGTACACAACAATTTTTTTATATATATGTCTCTTTAACACACTATAATCATTGTTAAACTTATAATAATAATGTTTATGTAAACAATCGCTACAGCTTATAAATTATGCTCTTAAAACTCATAAGCTAAGGCTTGATGACATTTGATGAGGTTAAGGTGCCCGTAACATATCGGATAGACGACACCTATTTATTTTATAGGTTGGTCGTATATCGGTTACCCATAATGTTACAGTTTATCTTTATTTTGCAGTGAAACAAACCGAGCATGAAATTTTTACTGCGAGTTTTAGATTTTCAAGGAGTTTACGATAAAAATAAAGAAGGAATTTTGTCGCGCGTTAGTTAAGACGAGAAGCCTTTTTTGTGAATATGAACTCACAAGAAGGAGAAGCATTTTTAACCGACTTCAAAAAAGGAGGTTCTCAATTCGTGTGTATGTTGTTTTTTTTTGTTTTTTTTTTGTATGTTTTTGTATGTATAACTCCGTCATTTATGAACTGATTTCGAAAATTCTTTTTTCGTTTGGTAGGAAATACTTCAGAGATGGTACCATTTAAATTTCACCGATATTGGAGCTTAGACTTTGAAGATACACTAGATAACACGACCTGGTTATAGCCTTTATTTATATTGACGATTCTCTTGTATATCGTTGCGCTCCGGAATTAGAATGAAGTTAATTGCAGACCTGCCCTAGATATTTATTTAGGTCAAGACCTCTCAAAAGGGAGAAATAAAAAATTTTTATTAAAAAAAATTAAACCACCTACAAAAAAAACACTGAAAACTATAAAATAACTATCTTTTACTAATCAAAACTCAAGTACAATTAAAATAACTTTATAAATACGATACACATACCTATATAATTAAATTTGACGGTTATTGAAGTCGGTGCCAAATCAATGTGCAACAACATAAAGTCTATTAGTTTGGTGGGCTTGGCACCGACTTCAGTATTACTATGTACAGTATTACTATAAAACTACTATGTATCACTATGCATAGTAGTTTTCGACGGTGCTTCGTCCCCAAAAGTCGAAGTAGTTGATCGATGCACTGTTTTTGAGTTAGCCCTCGCCTACAATCGTAATAAATCATAGCACGAAAATTTTCACGACTTAAATCCATGGTGACAAAGACTCGCAATTTTCAAAATGACGCCACAAAGGATAATCAAATGACAGCTACATGAAACAAATTGTATTCTTCAGCCAAAGAGTTCCATTTTTAAATGTTATAATTACTTTTTTAATATTGTTCTGTAACTGGCCAGTTCCGGATACATAAATAGCAGCCCTCGTAATTATTTATAACATTACAATTAAAGCTTCTCACCTTTTACTTTTTATTAACGATTAAATTGAATAGAATCAGATAGTGATAAATATTGTTGTAAGAAATATTAATGCTCATTTGTTATTTATTGAAAATATACCAAAGCAAGCTTTTACGAAATTCTACAATAACTTTAAATCTTATTATTATCCCACGAAGGTAAGGGCTTAATTGAAGTGATTTCCGAGAATATTCTATCTTTTATCAATGAAATAATAAAACTTATAAATAATAAAACACTTGATAATAATTACGACTTAATGTTATAGTAATGAGAGATATGCCATATCGCCATGTATTATTACAGATAAAGGGTTGTACTTCCAATAAAATTGTGTTGTAAGATGATGGTAAAAAATCATACCTGATTTTTTTACCGGTTCTCATAACATTTATCGAACTAAGTACGAGTATAAGTGTTTTTGATAGATTTTACATTAAAAATTGAGTTTCGCAGTCAACGATATCTAACGTAGTCATAGATTGAATGAAAGTAGCACATAGAACCACTTCTCATATCACACTTTGCCAGCGCGTGGCGCCATGACTATGGTTTTTTTAATATTCTACTAATAAAACCCAGAATTCAGTCGCAATATTTTTTGTTGTTAATTTGGTGTTAAAACACCTCGTTATAAAGTTTACTTATAATTTAATTAACAAGGTGATTGGTGTATATTATCTGGCACATTTATTATTATTATTTACTTCGCTTATAAATCGGCTGTGGCATATGGATGGACAGACAGACATGACGAAACTATAATGGTCCCATTTTGCAATTTTCCCTATGGGATCTTACAACCTTAATCAACGTCGTTAAGAAAATAAGTATAATGAATAAAGAATGACTGGACTGGTGAAGTCTACAGAGCGAAAGTGATTGATTGACTGACATGAAATTAAATTCTCGAGTGATAGGTGAGGAAAACATCATAACTCAGCAAAAGTGTGGACATATCGTCATTGGGAACCGCGGTCTGCAGCTAGTCTGCGTAGTAATAATGGAGGTCCTCATTATCCAGTGTTTTCATTTACAAACTGGCCCGTGCCTTGTTTATTCAAGCTGTGTACACACGCATTTGGCGCCAAGCCAGAAAGATTTCATGCATTGCGACAGAACATCGTCATCTTGTGTTCATTCGAGCCTATAACCGGTTTATGCGGAAGGGAAGCAAACAATTTTTAATAAATTATAAGCGAAAATAGAGAAAAAAATTTACTGAGATTGAATATGGTTTGCGTTCAATTCCGCGCTCTGTATTAGTTTTTTCATTTCTTATTCTTTCTTATTTGTATTAGCTTTTTTATTTCTCATAATATTTTGACAAATTTCTGTTTTTGCTTCTTTGTCAATGATTACAATATTTTTAACTTCCAATAATACGTAATAACACAAAGAACATTCAGGAATATCGAAAAAGCCGATGGGCTGCTATTTCGCTTTAAAACAGCGCTGCAAATAATGAAATCATTGCTTAATGAGCTGCTTTCTAGTGAACTGGAAGCCGAATGGCTTATTTGACGTAAATGTGTGTCGTATTTGCAGAAGTGACAACTTACAATGGCTGCTTCATTTTTAAAGTAGATACGCGACGCGAGGTCTGTCTGTGTATATTTATACATCTATGACTTTACATACATAAACTATTGAACTTACATATATATAGAAAATTGTCCAACAAATCCCCAAAAAGTTTTAAAATTAAGTCTTGAGAAGTTAAGAGCCTTTAAAAGTCTAAACATTTCGCAGTAAAAATTGTGCTGCTTTCAACTTTAAAATGTATTAAATATAATGTCACCACCATCTTTATAAAACTTTTCTAAACGAAAACTAAAATTTCAAATGGTATCTGTCTGTTTTTGGAATAAACTTGAGAAAGTGAAAAAGTGGTACGATACAGAAGTAGAGATTATTTTATACAAACGTCTTAACTGAAAATATTTAAGTACTTATTCACAGGAGTAAAGCTGGCGAAGGCCGCTAGTGTCTATTAGCTTGTTTACGTTGTTATATCTTTTGATATTACAAATTACTATTGTCTGAACAACATTTTTTACATTATCGTAGTATTGGTAAGAAGCTCAAAAAAGTTTTGTAATACAAAGTTATAAGTACTTACCCTAAATAGTGCTATTTCATGTTTCCTAAAATAATAGAAAAACGACGAATCTACGAGAGCCCTTATTCCGCGAATAAGTAGTAATACCGTATTCCATTCATATGAAGCTACATACGAAGATTAAGAAGGAATTAAACCCTTCCGTGGAAGATTCACTGGGGACTTCTTAAAGTCTGCAAGCCGCGGCTTAGTGAGTGACTAACTTCAACTGTTACTAACTAACAAATAATTGTCATTTTCGCAATATCTGAAATCATTTACTTATTAATTTTATCCATTAATCCAGCTATGGTTTTATTCGTAAATGTCACAGCATTAATTTATCAGAATCTGTATTTGAAACGTCAACTGACAAAGAAGAAAGGATAACGTTGATTTCAATATACTTACAAAAGGACGAAACTTCAGTTTAAATTCCGAGTACCTTCTCATTACTATGAGTTCCCAACATTTTATAATTCCCGTTCTAGGAACGGTAACAGGAATACGCGTAAAGAATTTCGCAGAAATTGGGTCGACGATGAGGTTGGATTTTACATTTAATCTCGCCATCTATAACCAGGATATTGTGACAAGCTATAGATGCGCTCGGTTCGGTAATAAGTTATTATCTTAAAAATAGACGTGGAGGTTAGAATATAAAACATGACTGTATATTTAGAACTTTTAACTGACATAGTGCAGTTAAGATGCGCTGTGCATTTATTTTCCAAGTCAAGGATCATAGCCACCTCAATTTTAGAGATGAATCATTTTAGTAACACTGAGTATTCTGTCATTAAAAAAAATATTATACTGCAATATATTTATAATGCAACGCGAAAGTTTAAAAGTTTATACTCTGTCGTTAATTCACACACTGCTATTGGTGTCATTATGAGTAATTCCTTTTTTTTTCTTTGTTAAATTGCAATGACTGCTATTAACGTAAAATGCTAAAAAATGCTATTGTGTCGGTTGAGCAAAGTAACATAGGAGTCGACGCGTGTTTGCAAGTTCGATTCACTCAATTCATGAGGTACCCATCGTTCAAGTTTTTTTACTTTCCCGATTTGCTTCAAGTGGATTAATACAGTTTGTCACTTACCCCGAAGCCTGCAGCTATCTCTGAAGTGCTTTATGATGGATCCGCTTCCATAATAGCCTTTAATTCTTCATTTTCCACTTCGGTCTCCGGCCGTCCACGGGGTTGGTTCTGAAGGTCAAAATTTCCAGAACGAAAATGTTGAAATCAAAAACGTACCGTGCTTTCTTTTGCGACTTCAAGTGCGATTTTCAAAAGTGTGATTGTAAAAAATATTGTTCTATCAATAAACGAACGAATATAAATGTAAGGCACTGTTCTAGATTAGACATCTTTTTAATTCAGATGACTATTCTGCATGGGTTCAGTAATATAAAATAAGGAATACCAGACCATCATTATTGCTATGGCAATGCCGTAGTCTACAAAAAACTTTTGTACATGTGAGGTTTTAGAAACACATTTACAAAATTTGAAAAATATCTAAAGATATACTGACAGTTGCTTTAGAAATAAATTTAAAGCAAAGGTACATTATAAAAACCATAATTTTTTAATAAAAATATTAAACAGATTTCATTATAAAAGCACTAAAACTATACACAACTTCATATACTTATACTTACACATAATTACTTATATTTACATATAATTACATACAAATACTATAATTAAACTACATAATACTTTTTGATCCCCATTCCCCGTATTACTTGCAAGATAAATTTCTTTCTACTTCTACTTCTTTCTTTCTACTTCTCATGATCACGATTTACCGTCAAATCGCACTCTTCGACTTCAGATACCTTCTCATCATTCTAGCTTTATGTCAGATTATTTTGTGGTCACAGCGGTACGACTTTGGAATGCTTTTCCAGTTAACATTCGAAGATGTTCTAACAAATTTATATTTAAAAAATTCTTGCGTGAGCATTTCATAAAGAAGTTGCAGTAAAGTCGTGAGAGCAATTAATAATCATTATTCGTTGTTTTTATGGCAATACCACAGGTAATACTTCACAATATTGTAAGTATCAATTACATATTTACCCCATTATTTAATATATTTAATATGTATAGTATATTTAATTATTGAAGTTTATGTATTGTTTAAGTATTATATATGTCGTATGCATTTATGTATATGTAGGTATATATGTTCATGTTTTGTATTAAGTATTGTGTTTATTAATATAAATATGTATTATATATTTACGTTTTATATTCTCCATATTAATTTTATGATAATATAATTTAGATTAGGTTAATTTAGCATTTTCATTTTAAATATATGCACTACCAATATTTTCTCCGTTTAGCCTTATGGTTGACTGGTAGAGAATGCCACTTGGCATTAAGTCCGCCATTTGTACATTTTTGTGCAATGAAGTTTAAATAAATAAAAATAAATAAATAAATAAAAATATTTATCCTTTACTAATAATAACTCAAGAATAAAAAACATTACTCTACTTCCCTTCGTGCAGTCGGGTAAAAATAACTTCGTAAATAACTAAGTACTAATACCTACATAATTGTCATAAATTTGGCAGTTACTGAAGTTGGTGCCAAACCTACCAAGCTAGTAGACTTTCAGTTGCTGTTTGTTGCTTTGGCACAAATTTCAATACTGTCAGATTTTATTAGATTAATATAAATATGTATTATATATTTACGTTTTATATTCTCCATATTAATTTTATGATAATATAATTTAGATTAGGTTAATTTAGCATTTTCATTTTAAATATATGCACTACCAATATT
The DNA here is from genome assembly GCA_907165235.1 of Zeuzera pyrina. Taxonomy (NCBI): domain Eukaryota; kingdom Metazoa; phylum Arthropoda; class Insecta; order Lepidoptera; family Cossidae; genus Zeuzera; species Zeuzera pyrina. The sequence goes on from OU015640.1 coordinate 7,794,326, forward strand.
TTCTCCGTTTAGCCTTATGGTTGACTGGTAGAGAATGCCACTTGGCATTAAGTCCGCCATTTGTACATTTTTGTGCAATGAAGTTTAAATAAATAAAAATAAATAAATACATAAAAATATTTATCCTTTACTAATAATAACTCAAGTATAAAAAACATTACTCTACTTCCCTTCGTGCAGTCGGGTAAAAATAACTTCGTAAATAACTAAATACTAATACCTACATAATTGTCATAAATTTGGCAGTTACTGAAGTTGGTGCCAAACCTACCAAGCTAGTAGATTTTCAGTTGCTGTTTGTTGCTTTGGCACAAATTTCAATACTGTCAGATTTAATTAAATAGATATTTATAAATGAAGTTATTTTTGTACTTGAGTTTTGATAAGTAAAGGTTAATTATTTTGTAATTTTCAGTGTTTTTATTTTGAAGTCAAATCTTGCACATAAACATAGGTATAATTTTTAATCTATTTATTTTTTCCTTTTGAGTGGTCTTGTCCTAAATAAATATCTAGGCTAGGTCTACAACTAACTTTTTTCTATTTCTGGAAAGGAACATTCAACAAAGTACCATTAAATTTTCTACAAAAGTTCTGTTGTTTGTTCCTTTGAGGAGTTCTGTTATTTGAGCAGTACTTCCATATTAAATCTTAACTAAATTTCTATGGAACTATTTTGGACATACACCCTATCAAATGAATTAGAATCATCAAAATTGGTGCACAAATGGCGGAGATAGCGGTGATTACACGAAAAAAGAATTCCAACGAATTGACAACCTCTTACTTTTTTGAATTCGTTTAAAAACGATAATGTAACAGAACCGATCAATAGCGTGTCGGGCACGCTTGCAAAGTGTTCCGTATACTCTCTAACCATGACACCAATCTTTAAAGAAATTCCACTTCACTTTGATACAATGAAGGCAATTTCATCTTAACAAATTCAACCTTTGAATAACTTTTATCTATCTTCAAAAACTGTTTAGGCTAAAATATTCGTTACGACTTTAATTAAGACTTCATTTTAATTAAAGCTGTAGCTATTACTTTAGTTAGAAATATTTTCAGGCTTTTTACATGAATAAATTAGGCAAATTAGAGAAGGAAAATAAAAAAAAGGCGCATAGATATTGTTCATTGAATTTTAGGAGACGCATCAACAGATAATATTTGAATTTTTAGCCAATGGGGCAGATAAGTGATTATTTAGGGACACAAAGCAGTATCACTATGTAGAACTTATTTTATCTATGCATGTATGACTAGCATATAAGTGATTTGGCAACCGCTGGAAGCTTATTATGTGATTAAATGAATTGAATTGAATAAGTAAAAAAAATTCTTTGGCTACTGAAGTTTACGAAATACTATAGTAGCAGACACATACTTTATAAATAGCTCCAGACTCCGAGCTCGTACAGCAATGGTGAGGTAAATCAGATAAGCTGACTCTCCTGTACATACGACACACATTTATTGTCAAATAAGCTAATTAGCCACACTCAACAGTCATTTCGTTAGAAAACACCACCCACACATCTACATTTGGTTTGATTTTATTTGCCTCACATCGTAGTAGGTTGTAACATCGTAACAGGTTGCTTGGAGTTATAAGTCAGGTACACAGATTAATTAGTTACTAGTGTAAGCAGGTATACTTGTCCGGAAGGTTTGTTTCTCAATGCGTTGTTAATGCGACGTCTTTCTTCGATGACTTCTTTCTCGCGATTGATTCTGACAAATTTAATTATTTTAGTTTTGAATTGACCCAAGTACTATAGTAAAAGACATATACTTTATACATAAGTCCAGACTCCGTGCTCGTGCAGCAACGGGGAGGTAAAACAGATAAGCTGACTGCCACTGCCGTGGCAGATAGCAACAAGTAACAGGTGCTGAAATAATAATTACTTACTGTTGATTGCTTTTTGGTACTTCATGAAGGATTAACGGATTAATTTACCACACAGTGATAACTTCGTCATGAATATTTTAGTGAATACATAGTTTATTGTACAAAGTGCAGATTACGTGGTCCTATCACATGACTACGTCTATGTATTCTACAATCAGCTACTTTGTTTTTAATTTATATTTTATTGTACAAATTCAAGTTAATTTCACAATTAAAACTTACGATGAGAGGCGAAACACGTATCAATTAGTTTGACCTCTTTAATAGTTATGATGTAATCAAATTGTATATTAATACTTATTTGGGTTTGTAACCAGCAGTGAATATTTATAGGTTAATGATAATAATGTATAGCATCTAGAAATAATAATAATCTTAAGATTATCACATTATTTCAATGTTTTCGTATACAATCTAACAACGTTTACTACGTGTTATCCCACATGCATAGCATAAATACTGCCCAGGTACATTTATATAAATAACAGTCATTTGCCGTGTGTATGACAGATAATTACTTGAGAACGGTTGGACCAATTTGGCTAATTTTTTTTGTTGTGTTTGTAATTGTCAGAAGTTTGGAAAAGTCAGAAATTTTAAGGGTATTTTGTATGATAATCTCATAAAAGAATGTGGTGTTACAAACACTTAACATCCAGCCGGAGTGGGTCGCTAGTTATAAAATAAAAACTGGTACGTCCATGAATAAAGAAATAATTGGCGTAGCCAGTTGACAGTTTAGTTCTCATACATTAGCTGTGAGAAACGCAACGGACTCGCAGACAGATGCGTAAACAATTTTAAAAGAATTCTTTCTAATTCTATTTTCCTTTCAACCGTATAAATAAAAAATCACAAGGAAATATCATTTTAATATTCAGTTTGCAGCATTCTTGCATAGAGTGTTTTATGAGATGGAAGGAAAACAATGGCATGAGAGCAGAAGCGCGGACAATCGGGCTCGCTCCGGTGAGTGCCGACCTCGATACGTTGTACTCAAACATCGCAAGTAACTACCGATTGCATAAAATTATTGAAAAATATCGTCACTTGCAAAGTATGATACCTAACCGTATGAAAAACTATAATTTATTACGAATACATGAAATTGTGTGATATCTCAATATATAAAAGCGAAGTACCTCTCGTTCACTGACTCACTAGTGACTGATTAATCACGAAATCTCAAAAACTGCTGAAGATAGGATCATGAAATTTGGTCCGATGATATTTAGTGTAATGTAGGGGCCCGCTAAGAAAGGTTTTTTGGAAATTTTCATTTTAAGGGGGAAAGCCGAAGATTAAACTTTGTATGAATAAGAAACTTTAACTTTTACAGGAATACGGCTATGAAGTTGAATATTTTTTGTGCATTCTTGTAAAGTCCCACTCGCAAAAGCGCGTTGACTTTGTACACGGCTAAATAGCTGGTCCTATTTTGATGAAATTTAGAACAGATAAGTTTTTAACCCTGGGGTAGAATACAGGATACAATTTCGTAATTTCACGCGGACGATAGCAAAGACACCAGCTAGTAATAATAATGTAAAGTTTACATATATTAATATATAGTACATATATCTATAGTAATAATAATGAGTATCAGAAAAGTATAAGTATTCTGATACTTATATTTTTCTGATTAAATAAATCTAATTAAATAACCGTCGCTTCTGAAGTGATGGTCATTTACCGTAACCATCACTTTAGGCATTTCTACCAAAAAGTAATGAAATATGCACAATAATAATAATATTCTACTACATCTAGTAAACCTCTAATAATTTTGAACATAATATAGGTACTTATTTAAAAAGATCATGGTGAACTTTATTATCGATATTTTGGCTGCTATTTTAGGGCTCCCTAGCTCAAAAGCAAAAAGCGAAATTCAATGTTAAATCGCTCACACGTATATATATACGTTTGTCTGTTACGAGTCCGTATATGCAGCCCAAACCAACCGAATTCGTTCATTACCCCCGCGCCCTATGCCGATTACAATAGAGTTCTTTTTCGCAGTTGCGATTTGATCATATTTTAGAGTGGAGAAATCTCAACATTCGTTTTTGCACATAATTGTAATTTGCAAGATAACTACATCACCAATTAAAAAACTGTTTTTGGAGGTTTGAGATATTGTACTTACTTATCCATTTTAGTAAAAATCCTTTTAAAATTATGTAGAATTTCGGAGATGCAACTGGATCTTTGTACAAAACAGAGTTTTTCTGGATTTTATTTCATCGAGATCTTTTTCTCCAATAATGTTTCCACGTTTAAGAATTTCAAGATAAAGAGTTGACGTTGTATGTATCCAAATATCTGACTCTAAGCAAGTCAGGTATCGAGATAGAGGTCACCAAATTTACCGAAATCTGCATAGGCGGACTCTTAACATGAAAGTTTTAGTACCTAATTCACCAGATTAGAATTTTTAAAAAACGCTAGGATAAAAAGTTATAATTTAACTTTATTATGATTAAAATAGTATTTCCAGGAAAAATTAGAAATTGCTGTGTTGTGCTCGTAAATATAAGTGGTCTATAATAATTAACTATACAATATGTACTATACTATACATTAAATATTTACACACAAACAATAAAGTCATAAGTGAAACTCGATATTATATATTAATATTTATACATGTAATACATGGGAAATCAAAAAGGCTTTATTATTATTACTTCCCATGAGAAAAATCTTATTGCACAAACACCTTGAAATCGTATAAAACACGACTAAATCAGAGAGTGGTTGTTATATCCAATGTTTTGTAAGAAAAATCCAGAATGGGACTCCCCAAAATCAATTTCTCCTAATGTGCTTCGAATCAAATTGGATGGGGCAATTCTATTGTTACGTGAAATTACACGACTTTTCAGGTGTTCTGTAAAGTATTTCTCGAAAAGATTTGCTTGGAACATCTTTTTATGGGCGCATTAGAAAACATTGAATGAGATTACAGTGAGTTCCGCATTTGTCAGTGTCCAAATGCAAACTTTTTGAACAATTATTTCAGCGTATATTTCTCAAAAATATCTTTTTTTCATTTCAAACAGACACGGCGTAGATTATGTTTATATGTAAACACGTGTTTAACGTGTGACTAAAAGCACTGAAACGCTGTAATATATTGACACTAGCCTTTGCTAACGTCATTTTTTACATGTTTTTAAACTATGTCTATCTCTAAAACTGTGTTTACCTAAACACGTGTTAGATCAATGTTTAAAATATGTTTTGTAGTAAGTCGGATAGACTTTATACTACGTACAGCAACGGAAGGCAAAATAGGTAAGCTGTCTCACCTATACATACATTATTATCAAATAAGCTGATCGGCCAGAGTTTTCTTAGAAAACAGCACCCACACATCTACATTTTAATTGAATTTATTTGCTTCATTTCGTAGTGCGAGACAGGCTGCTGGAGTTATAAAGTCTATGTTAAATAGTACCTATATTTCTGTGCTAATAATATGAAATTAGTTCTTACTCAATTTATTGAGGTAAGCATTAAAGAGTGTGAAGTCTAGTTTCCATGCCAGGTTGGAAGAAAAATCTAGAATGTGTCAGCTTATGAGTAGATAATGACTGTTTACTCTGTGGTGCCGGATTCTAACTTTCCACGCAAGTAGTAACTTATTTTTAACGAGTGGACGAACGAATAAAATTTCAATCAATCTTTCTCTATAAATGTTATTTTATATTAGGTTAATTGTCAACTACAAAAAAACGTAACAAAAGCACATTACAACAATAATGCTGAGATTATGAGCAAGGGAAAATGTTAATTATTAGTAACATTTTATGGAAATAGGTGATATAAAAGCAACTAATCGTTATTCGCTATTACTATGGCATCTTCATACAAGAATGATTGTAATAAATCTTATTAATATTATTTACGTTTATTTCTTACTAGTTTTGCCTGTGACTTCGTTCGCGCGAAGTTCAAAAACACACAATAATAAATTGATGAGCTATATTATTGAAAAGTTTCAATAAAATCCAAAAAGTAGTTTTAAACATCCCTACATCCATCCTCACAAACTTTCACGTTTATAATATTATAAAACAATGGGATAACGCCAACATTCCTCGATCATATACCGCCAACATTCAAATACACGCTACAAAGTAACTGACCTAGTCTAGTCTTTTCAGAGGAGGCTTCACTAAGAAGAAAAACCCGTTAATTAATGGACTTGAATTTTGGCAAAGTTTAAATAATGTATATTTGTGTGTGCGTAAAATAATTATAAATACATAATCAGATTGATTTTCGCAGAATATATATATAATAAGTCAATATAATATACTAAATGCTTACCGTCTTACTACAAAAAAGATAGACACGGCGTAGTCTATGTTTATATGTAAACACAAGCTGGAGCTAGTTTAACGTGTGACTAAAAGCACTGAAACGCTGTAATACAATATATTGACACTAGCCTTTGCTAACGTCATTTTTTACATGTTTTTAAACTATGTCTATCTCTAAAACTGTGTTTACCTAAACACGTGTTAGACCAATGTTTAAAAAATGTTTTGTAGTAAGACAGTCTCTGTTTAAATTGTTTTCTGGGTATTATTTCGTCACGTCTTGAATTTCTGCACACCCCGTGTGGGACCTCTTGTCTCAATGACTTACCTTAGCGCCTACTGTTATTTATAGCCAGAATCTAGAAGCCAAGAAAGACCAAGGCAGACTTATGAAGATCAAATAGCTAGAGTGTTAGCAGACGGAAATGTCAAAAGCACTTACATACCTAGGCGAAAATGTGTGAGGAGAATGTCGAGATTTGAGGAAGCGAAAGAGGACCGCGACACTTGGCGTTCCGTCCTCTCTGACTACCCCATTAGGGATACAGCGTGAAGAAATGTATGTATGTATCTAGAGCTTAATTTGTCTTCCAAAGCACAGAAATACATATGGATGCCATTTTTTTCAGCCATTCAGTGAGTGACCACACGTTACACATATAGATAGACCTCTTAATTTCTAACGTTATTGGTTTAATCTTCGTGATCGTGTCAAAGATCACCACAGAACCCTACAAACGTCTCACATACATCTTCACGCGGTATGACGGAGTAGTCAGAAAAAACGGAGTACCGAGCTTCACAGTCCTTACATACTTCTTTCGTATCCTCTAATTTCATCATTTTTCTTACACATTTTCACCTAGGTATGCAGGTGCTTTTGATGTTTCCGTCAGCTAATACTTTGGCTATTTGATCTTCATAAATTAGCCTTGGTCTTCTTTGACTTCCGCTACCACTCACTTTCGCTCTGTAAATTTTCTTCTTCCGTCTTTAATCACTCAATCTTTCTATGTGCCTGACCCATCTAAGCATTCTATTCTTCATTTTTACGATAACAATGTCGTATATGTACAATCCTGTCATACTGCGTATGCTTCATTGCTTGTTCTCACATATTACATACATGTATACATACATACCTTCACGTTGTATCCCTAACGGGGTAGTCAGATAGGACGAAGCGCCAAGAGTCGCGGTCCTTACATACCTCTTTCGCTTCCTCAAATCTCATCATTCTCCTTATTATATTTTCTCCTTATATTTTCGGCTAGGTATGCGAGTGCTTTTGACATTTCCGTCTGCTAACACTGGTTATTTGATCTTCATAAGTCAGCCTTGGTCTCACTTATTAATGTACGTATAACAAAAATTAATTTCATAATAGACGATTTAAGATCTAAAAGTAAGGAACAAATGAACTATCACTGAAGTATTCAAATGGTCGGATCTAATGACGTTAAGATCACATAAAACGCCTTCATAAAATCCAAAGGGTTCTCCGGTGCGAAATGAACATTCCTATCCTCCGCCTGTTAGATAAGAAAGTACTTATAAACATTCCAATATTAAGGTCTAGACAGGACAACGAGGTTTTAACACGTGATACCAATAAAAACATCACGACAATTTTAATTAAGGAAATATAATATTTATTATGAGATGATGAGATTTGAGGTAGCGAAAGAGGTATGTAAAGACAGCGATGCTTGGCGCTTCGTCCTCTCTGACTACCCCGTTGGGGATACAGCGTCAAGATACGTATATATGTATGTATCTATGTTTAACGAGAAGAATTTTTGTGAGGTAGAAATCTGTAGAAACTTATTTTTTTTAATAACTGAAATTTAGACACGAGATTCTTCTAGGTCAAAGGCAATAACAGGATTCGTTAATAGTTTCTGCGATTCAATCTTTCAAACATTCCGTAGAATTTCTCGAATTCGTGAAAAAATTATTTGCATATTTTAACTGTAAATTCATTTAATTTAAAGTTAAGCAGATTTTTTTGACATTTAAGCAAATACTTCCCTACGGCGAGGTAAGCCTCGTAAAATGCAAATTATTAAGGAATTAATTGGAAATTTACTGGACGGCCTCCAACCGAGATTAACCTCTCAGTGCGGAGTCCTAATAAAATACACAAATTCTCATTAATGTCTTAGATGATAATTTATTTTTATTTCTAATTGAACTCCGAGTAAATAAGGCTAACTAAGATTTATTTGTACTATGTCTTACGATTGTGTGTTGATAAGTTCGAATTATATGGTCCATTTCAATCCAGTTTACCGAAAAGTTGAACAATCTTTTGAATCTTTTCAGTAAAACGAGTGTCATAAAAAAAATTGTGTCCAATTGACTTAGGAAATTTAATTGTTCTGAAATTGAAAATTTGTTGATTGGAATATCTTAACATTCATCACACTGTAATATCATTGATTCCTCACACTTACATTATACGATAACACTCTCAAACAAGCACACATACAGTAAAGAACACATGCACCGTCATGTTATACCACATACACTCACACATCATACAGACACAGCGACATAGCGGGAACTATATTAAAGAAAGCATGTATGTAGGGACTATATAATTTTATAAAAGACATTAGAATACCTAGCAAATGTGTTACCTTTAATATGTAACATAACCTACGTGTTATCTTTAATAGTGTCATCGGTTTATACATCGGTTTATACTCGGTTAAAAGATAGAGTGATTTGTACAGGTTAAGCGATAGTAATCTGTCATTAAGTATCTTCAAAGTGTGAAATTAAATCAATCACTAAATCTTATATACCTGTTTAGAAAACTTGATTGAAACGCTATAGAAAGCACTTCGAACTGAAAATGAGTTAGCAAGCTATCCTCCTCAGGGTTGCCCACGCATTCTCAACCTAAGATGTTATGTATGTAGTGCCAGAATGTTTACCATTTCTTTTTCCCTCCACACCGAAACACAACAGCGAAAGCATTCCAGTTTGGCAGCAGTATTTGCGAGTAAAATGGTGGTAGTGATCGGTACGTACGGACCACACAAAGTCCTACCGTCCACATATAATACACATATAATATATTTGAGACCGGGTTATCCAAAATACCGCATTGCAAGACACCCTCTTTGACGATAAAATGTCGACACTTCTCCTACAATTATAAACTCGGAAAAAAACACGTATAAAGAAAAAACATTTAATTAGTACATTCTTTATCGAATAATTACAAAAATTCTATATTTCAAAAGAAATAAGAGATTAACAGCGGAAAAAAGTTTCGTTCTATGTTCTCGTTTATTTGAACGATAGCATACGTTTTTTCTAAACATGAACTAAATACTGTGGAATTAAATGATTTATAGATTAAATTTTTATTTTTTCTCAAAATTAACGAAAACGTTTTAAAAAACATATTTTTCGTCGTCCAAATGTTGGCTCACATTGCTTTACGAAACTCGACCTTATTTTTTGGCCTTTGCATCACCATCTCAACTCGTCCGTTACCTTGCAATATCTGGCCATAATTTGGTTCGTTTGGAGCTCCATCCGCTATGTCCTACCCCATTAGCGACATAACTTAAATTATACTATTATAATATGTGAATTTAGTTCATTTGACATTTGGGCCTAGTTTAAATCTAATAATAAATAGTTGACGATGTGTGAATTCCACTAGTCGACTGAGGGCTTCGTGTAAAATGAGATTTTGAAATAATTTTTGGATTTATGGATGGAATTTATTTTTAATTTTGTAGCGAAAATCAAATAGGGCGCTATAATTTCTAAAAGTTGTGAAGTTTTGGATCCAGCAGCTTTAGAAGTGAGGGAAGAATGTTCACAGTATTCCATATAATTCTTACACAAATATGTTTAAAGTGTTAACTATTGAAGGGTTAAAGAGGTTACCATGTAAAATTTCATGTTTCCGCGTAGTGTCTAAGAAAATCACCTGTGTATGAAGAACAGATAAAGGAATAATGCGTCAGAATTCTCATACGGGATCCGCTTAGTAATAAGGAACCCTAAAAATAGTCGAACTAGTATTAATATAACGGTATGAAAAGTAGTACACTTTTGTCGATGCAAAAATAAAGACACTTCTTCTAAAAATTTGTGCGACATTCAGCTCCGACATTCTTCAGCTTCATTGGACAATACTATTATAAAGTATTCTCTAGTAACATTTACAGGAACTCAATGACAGTCTGAAGACATACAAACACAATACGTTCACGCTACTTCACATTGGGAGACGACTGCATCAAGACGGCACAAGATCACATTTTGTGGTTACAACTACTTGGACTTACTAAGAATGGCATAGCGGAACCACGTAGTCACGGGATGCTAGCTTGTCGCCTTCACACCTTGTATTCATTGTATATGAATCTTAACCATTGGCCGAAATTTACTGGCTGTACGAAAAGATATATTACAAACCTGCGAAAATCGCTTAACTGAAGATTATTTTTTATTATTTTTATTAGTCTAACCAATTACATTTATCTTAATATCATTAGATTATGTTTAAAGGGTATTGCCTTGTAAATTATTTAATACAGAATAATATTGGGTCCTTACATATGAAATTGGCGTTTTGTACGGGAGGAATATAAAGTCAATTTTTTTTTTGTAAAATATATTTAATTAATCAAAGTATGCACCGTTGTTATCTATGCATTTTTGCCATCTCATAGGTAGTTCATTGATCCCTTTACTAAAAAAACCATGGGGGCGAGAATCAATAAACTCTTTGAAGGCGGTTCGAACTGCCGCATCGGAGTTGATATTTTTTCCTTGTAAGAAGTTGTCCAAATTCCGGAAAAAATGGTAATCTGTTGGAGCAAGGTCCGGGGAGTACGGTGGATATCGCAGACATTCCAGTTGTAGCTCATCTAACTTAGTGGTTGTTTGTTGTGCAGTGTGTGGTCTTGCATTGTCGTGAAGCAGCAGTGGCCTAGAGCGATTGACCAATTTCGGTTGTTTAGCAGCTAGTTCTTCCTTCATGGTTTGCAGTTGCTGACAATAGATATCTGCCGTAATCGTTTGGCCAGATTTTAGAAAGCTGTAGTGAACGACACCGGCGCTAGTCCACCAAACACTTACAAGTAACTTTTTCTGAGTCAATTTTCGTTTAGGGCAGGATTTAGCTGGGTCTCCAGGGTTCAGCCATTGCGACGAGAGCTTCCGATTATCGTACAGTATCCACTTTTCATCACAAGTAATGATTCGATTTAAAATCCCTTCATTTTTGTGTCGGTTGAGCAAAGTAACACAGCAGTCGACGCGTGTTTGCAAGTTCGATTCACTCAATTCATGAGGTACCCATCGTTCAAGTTTTTTTACTTTCCCGATTTGCTTCAAGTGGATTAATACAGTTTTGTCAGTTACCCCCAAGCCTGCAGCTATCTCTGAAGTGCTTTGTGATGGATCCGCTTCCACGATAGCCTTTAGTTCTCCATTTTCCACTTTGGTCTCCGGCCGTCCACGGGGTTGGTTCTGAAGGTCAAAATTTCCAGAACGAAAACGTTGAAACCAAAAACGTACCGTGCTTTCTTTTGCGTCACCAGCGCCGTACACATCATTAATCCTTCGAGCTGTTTCTGCAGCACTGGTGCCACGGTAGAACTCGTACTCGTAAATATACCGATATTTCATGTTTTCCATTGTGCGGTAATAAGCGACGCCAAAGAAAAAAATAATGAGGAAAAAAACAAATGAATGACTGTTTTCAAAAGTCAAATGTACCAGCTAAATGAATTTATAAATTTGAATTTGGAATTCTTAACCAAAGAGGAGACATTGCGGGTCAAAGTGGTCAGTACGACAAAACGCTAATTTCATATGTAAGGACTCAATATTTCTCCGAAAGGTTTTATAGAGGTATTCATGTTTCTACGAAAAAATTGATAATACATTTGTCAAACATATTTTTTTCCTGTTATGACAATATGAGTTACCTCCAGTACATTTTGTGTAACTACCTAAATATATCTATGTTGTAAGTATCATATATTTATCACATTCGTAGATAATGTACCGTGATGGTTGATGATCCGTAAAATAAAGTCGGAGGAGCATAAAATCGAGGTAGTCGTTCCATAGTTAGAAATATATAGCATATTTGATAATTATTCTCAACGATAGTGAAAGTATTTTACTCGTGTTGTCTAAATATGGATTTATAAAACAATCTCACCAACTACATGATTCCAAACTAATCATTAAAGTTATATTACGCGAAACAAAAGTTAAATGACTAAACCAACATCATCGACAATAGATGTTTTGCCAAATATACAAGAATTACATACTTACATATGTACCTATCCTCACGCTGTATTCCTAATGTGATAGCCATAGTCTTCAGAGTAGCGAACTATGCAGGGACTCTGGACTGCCGCTTCAGGTGACCCCAAGGAGGATAACAACGCGGATGGTCTGCGCACAACGTTGCATTTTACGAAAACGTTTTCTGTGGAAGTTTTAAGGGGTAAGTTCTATATAACACAGTATCACTTCCGAGGATTGAGTATCTTTTGTAGGTTACCCCTTACCGTTTTCTGGTACTGTTGTGCGGTTTTACTCACGTTACATATTTTAAAAAGGTAGTGTCTAGTAGCCTCTGAGCGGGCTCAATGGCGATTGCTGTTTTGGTAATAAACGACACTGACAGCCAAGCACGGAGATACTTCGTTTAGATGCCGCCATGTCATTCGAATATTTAGGTTAGCCGCCATATCGTTTAAATACTTAGGTGATCACGTGCAATACTATTTACTCTCAGTAATTGTTGTGTCAAGCACCAAAACATGATTCTACTATGCTTCTCATAGATCTACTTTTCTTGAATACATACATACATACATATCTTCACGCTGTATCCCCAACGGGGTAGTCAGAGAGGACGGAGTGCCAAGCGTCGCGGTCCTTACACACCTCTTTCGCTTCCTCAAATCTCATCATTCTCCTCACACATTTTCGCCTAGGTATGCGAGTGCTTTTGACATTTCCATCTGCTAACACTCTGGCTATTTGATCTTCATAAGTCAGCCTTGGTCTTCCTTGGTTTCTTTTACCACTCACTTTCGCTCTGTATATTTTCTTCGTCAGTCTTTCATCACTCATTCTTTCCATGTGCCCGAACCATCTAAGCATTCCTTTCTTCATTTTTACAATAACACTGTTGTGCAACCCTGTCATACTGCGTATCTCATCATTGCTTATCCTGTCAGCAAGCGTGACACCGCACATATTTCTGAGAGACCGCATCTCCACAGCATTTAACATACTTTCACTCGATTTTGGGCATATCCAGGCCTCACTACCGTACAACAAAGTTGGCACCAACACCGCATTGTGGATGGCCATTTTAGCAGTGTTAGATATATTCACACTACCCACTAATGCGGACAGAGCACCGTTCACTTTATTGCCAGCTGCTACCCGTCTCTCCACATCCAACTCACACCTTCCATCCCTCGAAAACGCACTCCCCAGGTACACAGTTTCATTCACCTGTTCTAGACATTTTCCATTTACACAAATTACACATTTCGTTTGTACCGCTTCTCTTTCAAACACTAAAACCCTAGTTTTGTTCACATTCATTTTCAATCCTTTCATTTCACAATCTTCTTTCATGCACGTGACTAGTGTCTGCAACTCTGCTTCTGATGGTGCTATTAGCACAGCATCGTCAGCGTTCAATAGGCAGTTTACCACTGTGTCACCACATCCCATACCACTCATATTACCTTTCAATCTCTGGAGGCAACTGTCCAAATACAGCACGAATAGCCAGGCAGACATCACGCAGCCTTGTCTGACACCAGAACAGACTTCAAACCAGGGCGACATGTCACCGTCTATCCTTATACAGGCTCTGTGGTCTCGATATAATGACCTCACAGCCTGCAGTAAGGAGCCCTCCACGCCATATTCAGACAGAAGACTCCACAATTTCTTCCGTACTACTCTATCGAATGCTTTCTCTAGATCCACGAAAGCGCAGAAAACTTTCCGACCTAAAGCCAGAAACCTTCCCACGATAACGCGAAGCGAGAAAATCTGATCCATACAACCCCTACCGTTCCTGAATCCACCTTGTGCCTCCCACAAATATCTTTCTGAAACGCCTTTCATACGTTCAGTCAATTCGTAAGTATAGACTTTACTCGCTAAGCTGACCAAGCTGATGGCCCTATAGCACGCACAGTCTAGGTAGGAACTTTTCCCTTTATATAGAGGTACTATGACTGCCATGCGCATGTCCTCTGGAACCTCCCCCTTCTGCCAACAAAGGTTGCAGAGTGCACAGAAGGCATCGCAGACCCTAGGACCACCATACTTGATCATCTCAGCAGTCACCTCATCAATTCCCGCAGCCTTTCCACATTTCAAACTTCTTATCACTTTCTCAATCTCTTTCATACTAATGGCATCCTCCAGTCCCTGGCCCGAGTGTGGCAATTCATTAGAATCGCTCTCAGTATCAGAGACGGAGTCGCCACTCTCATACAGTTCTCCATAGTATTCACTCCATCGCTGCAGAACATCCTTTTTATTTGTAAGCAGGTTGTTTTCTTTCGAACGCACTTTATTCATTCTGCAAGGTGCCGAACCACTTCGGATCTTACGTACTTCTTTCCAAAATAATTTGGAATTTTCCTCGAAGTTGTCCGACATCTTGTTTTCATCTAACACCCTACACCTTTCACGCTTCTTTTTCACTAGTGCCTTCGTTTCTGCTTTCTGCAGCTTATACCTGTCTTTCATCAAATTTTTCATACCACAGTCATTAGTAGCAAGGTAGTCTCGCCATGCTTTCTTTTTCTTATACACAGCCACTTTCACCTCATCATCCCACCACACATCACGCTTTTTGCCGTTCCCAATCTTATTCATTCCACACACTTCTTTCGCAGCCTCAATCATACAATCTCTAAGGTTCTGCCAGCATTCTTCAACATCCTCGCTCATCACTTTCAATCTATCATCAAGCTTACTGGATAATACCCTTTCATATTCATTCCTGGTGGTCGCATCCTGCAGTTTCCAGCTTTTAATGCGGCTAACCGCTGCAGGTTTGGACACTACGCGATGTCGCCATGCTGCGAACAGACCCCTTATTCTGGTTATCACCAGAAAGTGGTCCGTCCCGAGATCGGCTCCTCTATACGCTCTTGTGTCCATTACCTGCTTCTTAAGTCTGCTCTCCACCAGGAATAAATCAATCATACTTCTCGCACCCTTTCTTTCCCACGTGTACTGATGGATCCTTTTGTGCCCAAACATGGTATTAGCCACAAAAAGATCCTTTGCCATACACAGTCCTAACACAATCTAACCAGCATTATTCACTCTCTTATCTCCATATTTGCCTAGGACAGACTCAAATCCTGTTCGAGCTGTCCCGCCCCATCCATTCATGTCTCCATACACAACAATTCTTTCGTTCTCTTCAACCGTCGCTAGAACTTCTCTAACATTCTCCCAGAACTGCTCTAGTTCTACCAAACCGACAGAGGACACTGGGGCATATACTGCCAAAACAAAAATTCTTGTCAACCCAATCTTGAGGCGTACCCAGAGCAGTCTGGGATTTACACATTCATACTCAGTCATACAATTAACCATACGAGAGGACAGTAAAACGCCTACCCCTTGGCATCCCCTATCTCCTTGTGGTACCCCTGACCACAAAGCGACGCCTCCTCCGGGCAAGTCAGCAAGTTCACTGCCGCCTGGCTTGGTTTCACTCAAACACAGCACATCCAATCTTTTCTCTTCCATAATATCAATCACTTCATTCATCTTCTCCTCAATCCCGCCTCTCACATTCCACGCAGCTACTCTGCACTCCTCCCTCCACTTCCCGCCGCCAGGTGCACAGCGTGTTGGGTGGCGGTCCCCAACGCCGAACTGCACTCTGCACACACCAGCGGGGACAGACCGGTGTACGTCGCTTTCGGGGGACGCCCTAACATTATCATTACCGTTGTCCCGCATGGTATGCACAGATGAGGAATTGCAGCCCTGAAAAGAGCTGGCAGGGGTCGCGACGAGTACGCTTCCTCAGTTCTCAGTTCTCATATATTTACTATAAAATCTGTTTTAGTTTAAAAATTATTTTCCATAGATAAATTTATACACTCCCTTGTCTTTCTAGATTGAAAATCACATTCAAAAGCATTTTAATGTACATTGATTTCGCCTTGATTTTTCTTTGATGTGAATGGCATTGTCATTATTGTCGACATTTTTATGTCGAAATTCAAAGTTCAAAGCGTTGAACTTTGAATACAGTATACTTGAATACAGTAGTAGCGACTACTTAAATAACGAATAAAAATAATATGTTACGTTACTTGTCTATATATTACAACCACACATCCAAAGCGTGGCTTTACTCACACATATAAACACATAAATTAAACTTAACAGAGACAGTTTAATGTAACATTTAGTGATTTGGAATTTTATGTTGTACTTAAATCTTGTAGGCTCGCATGTTATTTTATTTCAACGTTATCTTGCGATTCAAATTTGTAAAAAGACAACAGTAGGTTTCAAATTATAATTAGAAAATGTGACATTCTATTGTTATATGTTTGCGTATTGGACTACTTTAATTAATTAATGTTAACTAGATTGGAATATAGACGTTTTGCGCAATATACAATATATTGAAATGAATAAAAAATGTCACTTCGTGAGAAAAAAGTCTGTGCCCAGGAGTATTTTATTTCTTTGCTTCCATACTGTTGATATTTCGTTATCATTATATCTTATTTACAATTAAGAAGTAGTCTCAGAGAAGTACTCTAACAATTTTATTTGAAATTAAACTTGTAAATATGTTTACTTAAAGTTACGTAAATATACTTACTTGATAAATATATAAACGTGCTTATTTCAGTATTTCTTTTCATTTAGTTTTTCTTGTAGCTATGTTTCATATAACTTAGACTTTTTCTTTCAATCGTAAATGGAGTCACTTTTACAGTGATATTGCAGAATAACTTTGAACCCACAGAAACGCCTAAAGTGGATTCCTAAACATTTTTACGAATCACGCTAAGGCATTTCCAAATTGGCTTTCAACTTTTTCAAGAACGTAAAATATATCTAAAAATGGATGTACACTTAGCGATCCGCTTCGGTATCGATTTTCCGCGTTTATTGCTAATTTTTTGGCGGATATCCAGAACTTTTGCGTTATTTATGGCTACCAGTGTCTTAAAGTATTTAAATGTTTCACACCACCTTTTGATTGATTTTTTTTGGAATAATTGCTCTAATTTGGAAAGTTTTAATTTGATTTCTGGACAGGCCAAACGCTGAATGCGTGACTTTAACTGAGTGAAAATAAATATCACTGTAACATTGGGATTCATTGAAGGACGTCAAACTGAAGTTTAATGTTAGGCAAGTTACTGCGAGTTCTATTGAAACAATATTAAAAGGATTTGGATATGATAGTCATCAATTAATCTAAAATGTCACATAGATTTCGGTTTTCAGTCAATGAAAGTTATGAGAAGAGGCCCCAAATGTAACAATGGCAGTGCCGATTTTACGAGTATTATGTCTATTCCTAAGCAATAAAAGTTAAGCAATGAGGCTAAGGTTTATCACAACACACAACAACAAAGCTGAGAATTCCCTTTCAGATTGTTTATGTCAGAATATCTGAGTCTACAAAACTCTATCAGAACTTGGTGATCGAACAGCATTATTTTCGTGACATCAATTAAAAATACGAAATAATTGTCTAGTAGACTGAAGCCAAAACGTTTTCCTTGTACCGATCCGAGGCCGTTAGTTAAAAAAACGTCCTTAGGTCTCTAATTTAATTCGAGTTGTACAAAGTTATTTCGTATAAAAACTTCGCTAAATTGGGGTCCAGAAAGTGGCAAATTTACTGTAACGTGAAAACAGCCTTTGTTCCATGGGGGGCAGTCAGAGCTGTTTGTTTTGAAGAAGCTCGCTAAGTGATTTGAGAATTCCTTTTTATTTGGATTTAGTTCCGACATTTTAATTATCTTTACTTACGTCTTTGGTCATTAAGGACATTCTTAACTTTAATGGATTTTGTCAGAACTAACCATGTTTCTGTATGCAATTGTTTTTAAGGCGCAGATTTAATTAAGGCCTTCAGTGGCTAACTTAAAATTTTAGTGTACTTTGCGCGTGAAATAAGAATTAGTGGAAACTAACTAAAAAGAACTAGAAAAGAGTCTTTAACTAACCAATAGACTTCTGCGTGAGTATTACACGATGAAATAGTGAGCGTCCAGAACACCTGGATTCCGGAACGATTTGGAGAAATTCATTTCCTAAATTGATCTAACCTGGCTTCGACAAGATACCCTCCTTTCAAAAGCTAGTGGTAGGTGTGTTAACTATCTCGCCAACTTATAATGAATTCAAAATTACCAATAATAACTGAAAACAAATTAAAAGTAATGATACTAAAAGTTAATATTTACTATCTAATTAAAGCACATAAAGGAAATCTTCACGATTTTGCTCTTAAAAGCTAGCATTCGTCTAACAAATGCCCAATTTCCTGCAGAAAGAAATTATCAATGACAATCTGGAGTATAATTCCTTTTGGTTGGCAAAGTAAGACAGTGGCGAGGAGGTCATCAATAACTCGTAAAGGGCCTACTGACTTACACCGGTTTCTGTCTTCGTCAGTTTTGACTACGTAAACCGCGTAAAAACACATAAACCATGTAAAAAAGATGAAGACGGATAAAACTAATTTTTCATTTCATAATTTTATTTTTCCGTAACATTATATAAACAGCTCTAATCTACGGGTGAGCCATGAGGTTGTGGTAAGATGACAAGCTGCACTTGCGGTTCATTGTTCCGATAACGAGCGAGTCTAATAGTTGTTCTTATGTTATTATGACATGCTTGAACAGATTATTTTAAACATATTACTCTCATTGGTCCGCCCGTGTCTTTATTGCTCGATATCTTGTTAAAATCTTCGCGACATGATCTGGCTGGGCATAAGGTAAAACAGTTACATTTCACGTTGCTAATGGCTCTGTCTTTACACTCTCCAATTGGTTTATATACGTGGAAGTTGCTTTTAATTATACCAAAAAAATGTTAATATTATTAATACAATTTTTTTTGTGTACTCATGTCTTCCATTACAGTTAATGTAATAAATTTAAGGAAAAAGTGCATTTCAACAAATTTATAAGCAAAAGTTAAAACAATTTTTATAATTAAAATTCTCTTCATATTTTCGACATCCAACCTACAACACAATCAACCAATATGTACAATTTGGTCCAAATTGGAACTCATTGATCGCGTAGGATTTCGAAAGTCGAGTATAAAGCCGTCCTCCCTGACTACCCCGTTAGGGATACGGCATGAAGATGTGTCTGTATGTATAAAGTCGTGTCGAGTCGAGTAACTTTGATTTGGCGAGTTTTAAGTCGGCCATTTCGTAAAATGGTGACTTTCCGAAATGCTCAACTACATTATAATCTGCTCAATTCAGTGATAGAATAACGACAAACTTGTTTTTTCGAACTTGATCAGCGAGTCATCAAGACCGCTGTACAGCTCACTCGTTGGTTAAGGCCTTTTTTATCGTAGCTTCTGTACATTTTAGTAAAGAGAAATAACTTCAACAATCCAATATTTCTATTTTTTTGTACTGTAATTACTGATGTATCACACTCTTATGTAAAATGTCAAGTCACTGGAAGAGGATATAATAATTCATTTATTGTGACAATTCTTTTGTAAAAATGTGTCAGTCGTTTATCAATAACCCTAAAACAGTGAATAGATATTCATTTATAGACAAAGGTGTTACATAATTAGGTCCTTATTATTTGCAATCAAAAATAGTGTAAAAAGCAAATTATTTACTTATTGACATTCATCATTAAATAAGAAACGCCGAATTGTAGGCGATTTCCAATGCAATTAGGTTAGAAAATACTCGCTGATCTATAAATTGTAAACGGAAACAGTAACCGAATAAATGCGCAGGCTTTTCGTCTGTCATTGGCACGCGGAGCGAGATTCCAAACGACACCAGCTTGAGTAGGGTCGCGACTGAGACAATACTTCGATTAATCGAGTTCGCACTTGTGCAGCGACATCGTTTGACGGATAAAACCTGATAGATCCAGATTAACTCCGCATTAGAGTCAGTAGGTTTGTAAATAGATAATTGAATTTTTGATCAAACGCGGACAGTTTTTCCGTAATAAAATGCTCATATTATTTATGTGTCGCTGCTGATCTGGAAGAAAAGCATACAATTTGTTCGCAGTTCATTTTACTTTTGGAATGTACTTATTAAAATCACAGTTACCGTCCATAGAGGTCATAGACCTACTGTGATTTATTCATAAATCAAGATCCTAAGGCACTGACTTAAGCGAAAGTTTAGCAACCTCTTATCAGATTTCGATTTGCCATCTGTGAGCCCAAATGCTTACTGCTATGTGATTATGTTGTATCTCGATTTTCAGACGACTGCGAATAGAAAATTACTTAACATTATGATACATACATACTGATTTATTTATTTCTCGTTGTAAATATTATGTACTGTGAGGAGCAAAAACAGAAATACGAGGAGCAGGGACAGAAATAATGTATGTAAACAAAAACTAAATGTTCGTTGCTAAACGCAAAACTTGAGAGCGGCTGGAAATTTTTTTTACATGTTCGTAATAGTCTAAGGTTTTGCTGGAAACAAAAATTTAAAAAGTTGCCTGAAAAATTGTAAAATACGGGAATAACTGAAAGTGACTTCTTTCTATGAGATCTCTTATGAACTCAGACCATAACTCACGAATGAAAATATAATACCTACCGAGCTAAAGCAACGGTGGGTACAGCTAGTTAGTAAAAAAATGATGTACTTGTCAAAAATAACTTTCTTTTAGTGGCCTATGAAGGGAACTAACTTATAAAAACGCATTATCCCCTCACTTTTGAGCACCTTTATTGGTGACTAACGACCCACTTCGGCTTACTAAGGATAGAATTTTGAAATAAAATACAGCCCATGTTACTCGCAGATCATGTAGCTTTCTATAGGTGAAAAAACTTTTGAAATCGGTTGAGTAGATTTTGAGTTTATCCATTACATACAAAGTTTACCTTTTCGTAATATTAGTATAGATAACTCTTAAACTTACCACTACACACCACTTAAAGTTCGTAATGCTCAAAAGTTCTTACCTACTATGGGCATGTATACTCTCAAAATGTCTTAAGTTTTATACTGTAGCGGCTGCGCGATAAGTTTGCAATGTGCAGACGCAGCAATTGTGGCTGTTATTAATATTTAATTTATTTATGGCTGGATACGAGTCCTTTGGCCATTCACATTTAAAGGGACAAACTTAATACATAAGATATAGTAATACAATTATAAATTTCCTATTAAAACATCATACACTCTGCATTTCGTATCCTAATACTAACATCATATTTCACTAACTGTTGATATAATGAACTTATAAATTGGAAAAAACAATGATTTATCACTCAACTTACAATTAACGTAGCGGAGTATTTCTGTCATTGATAAGTTGTTGCATGAATTTTCTGTGATTGTCACTGTCGAGTTGGATTCACAGAGTACTTTAGTATGTTTGGATTTCACTTCCTTTAATTGAAGAATATCTGCAGCAAGTTTAAGTCTTTGCAAGGAAAATTCAGGGCAAGTCTCTCTGCTTGTTCTGCATTACAGTAAGTACAATTACTTTTTTCTACAATTCTCATACGATACAAATGTGCAGGAGTCTTGCAGTGTTCAAATCTCAGCCGGTTAATAACAGTTATAAATTTTCTCTCATTACAGGCTTTATACTTATTATATCACGGTTTGATAGTTATTTCCTTCTGGATGTCTGCATACCATTCGCCTTTATTCAAAAAACATTCTTTATAATAATGGTTCCATAATGCATTTTTAGCCATTTTCAGGTTCACGTTATGGTCAGTGAAGGGTACTTTTAAGTTCACAGTATGATCTTCATTAAAACCTGTAATGGTAACCTTATCTGCAACTTCATTACCATGAATGCCCATATGCGATGGTACTTATTTAAACGACACTGACTTATTTATAGTATATGACAAACTGTACAAAGCAACGGTTGCCAGTCACCTGAAGTGTCCCTCATCGGATGTACTTAACGTTAATTAATAACAAAAAAGTATATGCATATCCTAACGTTAATATTTACAAACTTAAAACTACACATTATTGTAAATAATATGTGCCCATAACATTTGTATTAGTGAAATATATATTATAAAGTAATTCGGGGCAAATTCCATTAGTATAGTAAATTGGTGACATAAAACTTTAGATATACTTTGAGGTAAATCTCGCCTTTGCTAACTCTCGCTTTAAAACCGAACATTTAATAAAAAAAATTACTTAAGTACACAAATAACTTTATAAATACGATACAAATACCCACATAATTAAATTTGACAGTTATTGGAGTCGGTGCCAAATCCACATACAGAAAGTATATTAGTTTAGTAGCCTTGGCATTGACTTCAGTAACTGTCAAATTTAATTATGTGGGTATTTTATAACTGTCAAATTTAATCATGTGGGTATTATTATAAGTTTTGATTAGTAAAGGGTAGTTATTTCGTAATTTTCAGTGTGTTTTTTTTTGAACTCTGATTAATTTTTTTTTTATTATTATTTTTTTCCCCTTTTGAGTGTTTTGGTCTAAATAAATATCTAGGGCAGGTCTACTATTAATTTATTTTCTAATAATGTAGCGTAATGTGTTAACTTCTATTCTATTGAAGACCCCAAACCGTGGGCTCTCACAATAAAAGGTGCGAACAGATCGAACATGGGATCTTATTACCCATTACCAATATCATCAATATCAATCAGTTATAAAAGAACCTACATCATAAATACACCTTACCAGTATTCTTACAATCCGAAGACGACAGCCAACAGCCATATTCTCTGTCCGCCATAAGACTGACTCCGATTTATTATATCACAGGTAATTTATACCTTCTCGCTACTATCATTATACCATGTGGGGATAACGACAGATAGTTGACAGTTATTTCTACTAGAGAACTCCAGATCTTCACTGACGGCTCCAAAACGGAATCAGGCAATGGAGCTAGTGTATTCTTAGATGACTTAAATATCCAAGATTGCAGGCCGCTTGGAACACATCATTATACCATGTGGGGATAACGATAGATACTTGATGACGAGTTTATTTCTGCAAACCGACGTCTTAGGCACCTATTTTACGTGTGGGTAGAATTGACTACTCCTGCCATCCTAACTCCTCCCGGAAGCCCAGCATCTTCTTTATGTTGGTGAAGGCTTCTAGAAGCCATCTTGGCGTGCCAAAATGTTTCATCCGGTACATTGCCACCGCTTCACATTCCAGCAAAACATGGGTGGCTGTTTCTTCTGCTTCTAAGCACTCCCTGCAAAGAGGACTGTTAGTAACACCCATGTTAAAAAGACGTTTTTACATGGACCATGTACAGTCATAGCACCAGCAACGATACGGAGCTTAGCTCTTGTTAAACCAAGTAGACAGCGCGAGAGTCGCGGTTTGGCCTTAGGTGAGGTTGCCCTGGCTTGCATTGTGTTCTTTTACTCGCTGATACGTGTCATGTTCTATCTTCGCTTGTACTCGCACCCGCGTGCGTAAACAGCCCTATGACAGCGGTGCCATAGGTTCAGGACCAGTTACATTTAAGCTTGATCCTCTCCTAGCTATTTCGTTAGCCGCATCATTTCCGCGCGACAGACCGTGTCCTTAGATCCAATGGAGAGTGACGGTATTGTGTGCACATACTCTTTTCAACAATTGATGACACTCGTATATAAGGCTGGAAGTAGTTTTGTTACTTTCTAAGGCCTGTAAAACTACCACATTTTCAAAAAGTTTACGATCATTGTGTTCTTTTACGTTTCTGGCAATCAAGGCATTTGCTGCTAGAGTAATACCCATACATTCCACTTGAAACACCGTGTCGTGTGTTCCAAGCGGCCTGCAATCTTGGATATTTAAGTCATCTAAGAATACACCAGCTCTATTTCCTGATTCCGTTTTGGAGCCGTCTGTGAAGATCTGGAGTTTTCTAGTAGAAATAACTTTCAACTATCTATCGTTATGCCCACATGGTATAACGATAGTAGCGGGAAGGTATAAATTACCTGTGATATAATAAATTGGAGTCAGTCTTGTGGCGGACAGAGAATATGGCTGTTCGCTGTCGTCTTCGGATTGTAAGAATACTGCTAAGGTACTTGTGATGTATCCTTTTCACTGTTCTTTTCAGTAAAATAATTGGAGGTTCTGGATTGGCTTTCGGTTGATGCCTCGGGCCTCCCCTTTCCCTTCAACTGCTTATAGGTTAGCGCACCTTTGAGTTTCCTCTCCGGTACAGCCTTGCCCGTTACCGGCTCTGCTAACCGCATCTCAGCCTGCGGTCAGTGGCCACGGGTTTCCCCACGGGCTTTCCACCAGCCTTTTCATTGGCAGATGCCGAGCACGAGGGTGCAGATTTCACCGCATCCTTGGCACATGTTGGCGCACCTTTGAGTGAACTCTCCGGCACCGCCTTCTCTTTCTTTTTATTAATTATTATACCTGTTTTATCCATGTTAATGGAGTGTAGTTTTCATCTTCTCGGTTTCTCACCCTCCATGGAGCCCACATCTGGGAACGCCCTACGATAGTGACGTTAGAATTACCGAAGGGATATAAGTGTGTGAGGTAAGCTCGAAATGGAAGGCTAGACGTGCCGGTATCGAGCTCATCCAGTAGCTCCCTCCATACTTACTCCGTCAGCGTGGCCAAATACCACCCCTCCCACACTTCGCCAGCCTCTTCTGACGAAAATCATGACCATGATCATGACTCTCACAGTGGCTAGCTGTCAGGGATAACGTTTTGCTTGAAACCCAAACCCAAGAGGACGTGTTGCCTTACGGGTGTATCTATTCAAACACCCGCTTAGCTCAATTCTCCAGGATTCTTTCATCCCCGCGTACGGCGCTCAACTGCGCAGGCCTTAGCGCAGGCAAACGTAGGTGCAAAATGACAGGACACACTTTCACATCCTGGCTGTTAAGGTAGTTCGTTAGTCGTAGCTAGAGAGAAACTCCTGGCCGAAGCTGTCAGTAAATGGCTAACCACGTAGCCCGGGACACACCGGTGCCAAAGATTTACCATCTCGAGGAGCCTATAAGAGTCGGAGTTCGAAAAATCGGACCGGAACCTCTGGCACACACTTGGAGGTGAACTATAACGTGCCCCTAACGATAGATAACAAAAGACATACAAGAAAATCATCAACATAAATAAATGAAGGTTATTACCAGTTTGCGTTATTTGGTGTATCTCCAAAATCCAAGCTCTAATACCAGTGAAATTTAAATTGAACACATCTAAAAGTGTATCCTTTATCCAAATTGGTTCATAAATAACGGAGTTATGAGGTAACAAACAAAAAAATGCAACCGAATAAGAAGTTCCTTCGTTTTTCGAGTCGGTTAGAAATGGAAATGTAGAGTATGAATATATTAACTGAAATCAAATAAACTTATGAAATAATATAGAATGGCATAGAGTTGGTGGTTAAAATAAATAATATATCCCAAGCAAATAATGAACGAAAACATTAGGAATAAACTATAAAACAACCCTTGAAATATTATATATCAATATTATCATTTAATACTGAATTTGTATAACTTTTGTTTTAACAAACTAATCAATGTAAATTTCCTTAACTTTGCATATCATATGTATGGATGTATAGAATTATACATCTATACATTATGAACTAATTTGAAGTGTTCGTCCGAATTTCGAAATAAAGGCTTTTTCTAAGTTTACATGGTTAATTATACTTGACCTAAACCCATTCAAGATTTTTAAATTTATGTTTGTCTGTTTGTCGGGGCTAATTTCCAAAACGGCTAAACCGATTTTAAAGAGACTTTCCTTGGCAAGTAATGGACTTTTTAGAGAGTATTCTAGATACGGTTTCTATACCGTAAAATACAAAATTTAACATGGGTGAAGCAGTGAGGGATTGCTAATACGAACTAAAAAAAAATGTGTATGCTAATGAGCACACAATAGAAGTGAAAACTTGTAGGATATTCTAATTTCATAATATATGCATACACGAGCACACTTGATATCACCTGGAACCGAGTCAACCCGATTCAAGGTCACCGACCTGACCGTAATGGTTGAGTTGTTAATTGTTCAGAAAGAGCGCGAAGCGCGCCTGAAGAATTTTTCACTTCAAGAAATCTTTCGTCACTCAAAATAATATTGTTCAATCAAAAGCGTTGATTAGCGCTTAGGACATGAAGGGAATCAAAAGATGACGGTGATCTAAGTTTTGCGATGTGATTATATCTGTGGATTTAGAAGAAAACTCATTCGCGTGGTTAGTACTAATTTAGAAACCTTTCTCACTTATATTCTAATCTATCTCACTTAAATTTCATCACGGATGAACAACGCGCGCAAACGTGTAAAAGACGAACAAACAAATATTAATTCGTACTTACATATAAGACAAAAGATTTGTCGGAAGAATCAATAAAACGATTGGAAATACGTTCTATTATGATTTTCCATGTTATAAGGTGACTTCTGTTATTAATGTTTCTTTCAATGTGAGTTTGTCTAAGGTTTTATAATAGAACTGGTGATTTTAATTCACTGTTATATCAATTTCGTTTATAAACAGTTTTGTAACTAGGTTCTTAATAATTCTGTAATCATCTTCCTATCTATCAGTATTAGAATACCAGCAATAATAATAGTCCCCTTAAAAATGGATTTCTTGCATTTCCTCAATTTGCTGTTTTTTCGATATCCATTTGGCATTGGAGTGTTCATAATCTCTTTTTTTTGGCTCTCAACGCAAAGTATTATCGTAAATACGCAGATAATAGGACGATAGCATAGACGCTTTTCTTTTTTACGACTTATGGTGGTTTAAAATATTCAGGAAATATTATTTAGAGCCTCTGTTTTTTCTTTTTTCCAACATACAGTGTTTTTATGTCCGCAAATATAATTTACATTTTTTGTTGTGAAGGAAATCCATTATTCGGCTTAAACGAAAATAAAAAATATTTTGCTATCTACGAATATTTTTATTTTCAGTGCGCAGTAAATAACAATAACGAACTGTATTATAATACCTGATACGGGCGCTTATTGAATATTTTGTTTCAATATCGGTCACAATATTCAATTAAATAACTTAATTGAGTGAAAGAAAAGTATAGTAAGTATACTATTTATCTTCATGCGTAGATCGTAATGATTGCTAAAGAGTTACTGGACAATTTATCAAGAACTGGCACAGACGATAGAAAATCAACCAGTCATTATGTTGTTTCTCTTTGGCATCCTTAAGCTCTAATAACTACTAATTCTAGAATCGGTATCAATGTGGTGATTTTGCTACAATTTTATGCTATAGATCGAAATAAATAGATTTTTTTCTAGTTATAAAAGTAATAGGTATTTGAATCACGCTGAGAAAATAATTTTATATATCCTTCTTTTAGTATTCCAGATTCTGGATGCCTATCCATACGTTATCCATACGTTGATAGTAGTATGATGGAAATGACAGAATAGTCTACCTACTTTGGTCTTTACCAATTACCTACCTTACAATACTTATATTATGTGAAAAGATAAATTGTATAAATGACAGTATCTTCTTGTTCCCTACAACTAGCTATAAAATAATTAAAGAAGAAGAAAGAAGAAATTATTGACACGGAATTGCACTAACATTATAGTGAAAATAATTTATAAATATTTATATTTTGTCATAAATGTGTATATAAGTAATGTTTACATAAGTAATGACCATAGAAGCAGTTATTTGATAAATTAATATTTATACACTAGTGTATATGGTACAGGTAATGTGACTTTCTAGTAGTTACCTACCAATAGCAGCGAAAGGAATTGCAAGAATTCACGAATGTTTTGTTTTCGCCCATAATATATCGTAGATTCAGCAGCTGGTCTAGACAAGTGGCTCTCAATTGTTGTTAACGCTAGTAGAACAGAATGACTACAATCAATGTATGAGATTGACATTAGTACACAAATATCACGTAATCTAGGGTAACGAATTTTAAATTGTAAAGTCGTGTGAGAATCGTCGTATAATAGTAGCCAAGTGGTACGTTTGATAAGTAAAGACCCCATCAAGCGCAATCTAAGCGAATGCCAAAAATTTATTCCTTGTAGAAAACGAAACGTAACGGTGATTCAGATTAAATCAATTAAATCAGATTAAATTCAGATTAAATCTTAACACACAGGTGTTTACTGTGTTTAACCCTAGAAAGATAATCTTATAAACGTCTTATAATCTTTATAGTACGGGGAAGATAATCATACGTCGTTTCGACGTGTGCACTAGTTATTAATAAATATTTAAGATCATCATGTAAATTTAATATTTTTGTGAATGGTACTTATTATCCATGGTGATTTTATGTAAATAAAGTAAAAACATGGTTTGCATTTTAGAATTTTAATTAAAAAATAGAATTATTAAAATTATATACTTTTTATCCAAACAAAAATGAACTTCAATTGAGATCTTTTCTTTAGACTAATTATTCGAAATTATGACTCACATAATCAACTATTTATAACGTCTTTACTTATTTTATAATAAAAGAATAAAAGAACTAGTCATACTTTATCTTAAATGCACTTAGAACAAACATTATTTTTATGTTCTCCACATATAAGATTTTTGCACATACCACAGAGAAATTTTGACATCCTTCTAAGTTCTGAAGCACAAAATGCGCAATACTTCCTCTTTTTTGGCATGGGCACATCATCTTCTTGTTCAGAAGACTCAGTTGCCCTCTTTGTTAGAATATTGCTGATTTTGTCTTTCAGATTCCTAGGCAAAGTAGGTATATTCTGCCATGTCAACATCCAAGGAGCTGTAAGGCTATTGCTTAGGTTTTTCATAAAAATGCGGCGACTCAATGGCTTTTCTAGTTTTCGCAAAATGTTGTGACAGTAAATAACGTAGGCATTTACATGTAGCTTTTGTAGCTGCCCAAATATGACCATTCTTGCCTCTTAGCGTTTGTCTTTGTAGCTTATAAATAGGATCATTCGTAGCTGAAGACGCGTCGCTCTGTTGTATTTTCAAGTTCTAAAGGACTGTCATCAGCACGGGGTAGATTCATCTCTTCATCTTCAGTATCACTGCAAACTTCATCTTCTTGCAAATTATTCTCAATCTCACTATCCGATTCTCTCACCTCTTCTTCGCTAAATTCTTGAAATAATCGGCATATTCGCTCGTCATTTAACATATTTTGTGACGTCATGATGTTATGCTAACTTTCACCTTAGACAAAAAAATACATGCAAAAATTAACCGTATAAACGCAATAAAAGCATGTTCAGAAATGGCACAAAATGTAACTTAAAAGATAATCATATGTCGCTTCGACGTATGATAGGTTAATACGAGTATCTACGAAAATAACGCACTTACCCGAACAACGAGTGTGTGTCCTGCGAGCTGTTGGAGAGCACTGAGTTGATCAAAAAGATAGTCGCCGTGTCGCGAGTCGCGTACGAGTAAAACGGATTTAACAAAATGGCACACGTCGATTCGACGTAGATTATCTTTCTAGAATTAATGTCAAACCGAACTGACAACTGATGTTTGCAATCGAAAACATAGACACTATGGTGATTTTTATCGAATTAACGAATATAATGTGCGTTCGCAGAGTTCTTGTAGATTTGGCAACAAATCGAATATTGCTAACGTTAAAGCGTTAGTGTTTTTTGAAATAGAAATGTTTCGAAGCGTTTGCCTTTTGTAAAGCCGCTCAGGCTTAGCCAAAACCGAAATTTTGGTCGGTCACTAGAAATTACTAAACAAAAAAAAAACACACAATTGTGTAATAATTTTTATAGACATTGGAATATTAGGTGTATATTAAAAGCACATAAAAGCTTCTACAATAGGGTTGATATTTGTACTGTAATTATATGGATATTACAATTTGTAAATTTCCAAATCTAATTAATTTAAATTTAATGGAGATGATGACTTTCAGTCTCTCACAGCACAAGTTGTAATTCCCATTTTAATTGTGTGAAAAGTTAAATTATTTAACCCAACCCTATAAGTCCCGAGCTACAAAGATGGCGGTGTGGGCAACTCGGGCTCACTCTACCCGTGTCTCGTCCCGCTTGCCTCGCACGATTGCTCTGTCTAGACGTCTCCATTATCTTAAAGGCTCTTGTGACAATAGTATCTTGATTACCTTGTATCATTTCATGTAGCAAATCCATTTGCAGTTATAATAAAACAATCTTATAACCGAAACTGTTGGTGAATTTTGACAGTTCGCCCAAAAGACTGCCTGGAGCAAAATTAAAGAGGATCTTGTTTTCAGCGGCCTTTCAATGAGTCTTATTATTAAATCCGTTCGAATCACCCGTCTGTCGACGAGTTTTGAAATTAAGAAAGTTTCGACAATGAAACTGACTGCATTGTCGACACGTCTAATAATACAGTATAATCAGCTTCGAAAGAACAACGGAGAATCAAGTGCTTAAAAAAAATTTAAGAAAAAAAATTGAACCACCTTCAAAAAAAAGCACTGCAAAGTACACAATAACTATCCTTTACTAATTAAAACTCAAGTACAATAAAAATAACTTTATGAGCACGATACGCATACCTATATAATTAAATTCGACAGTTACTGAAGTCGGTGCCAAATCAATAGCAACAACAGAAGTTTATTAGTTTGGTAGATTTTTATTAGATTGGTAGACATATTTTATTGTTTTAAGTGTTTTAAGTATGTGCTACCAAACAAAAAACAATAATCGAAATCAATTTGGCGGAGTAATCGCGTAACGAACATATAGAAAAAACATACAGTCGAATTGAAAACCTCCTGCTTTTTTCGAGTCGGTTAAAAAGGATAACTTATTGATATCTGCGATAGAATTAAATACGTTAGATACCGGTAGGAATGGAACACCCAAAGCGTTACTTCGATTAATAATTAATTCATTTGTATTTAAACATTTCTTGCTACAGTCGTAAAGGAAAAAAAGAGACGTGGCGCTCTCGAGTTTTGATTTATATAATCTCGAAGCTTTTGTGGGAAATAAGCCGTTGGTCGTTCTTCTTGATGACGTCACGAACATAGTCGCTCTCTGCGGTACCGGTATTATCTTATTCTTTATTACAACGTTACACGTGTTGTAACCATTGTGTGTTTAAAATGATTATAACAAATATGCTATTATAATTTATAAAAAAAGCAATTATAGGTTACGAAGTAAGGTTCAATCCATTGATTGAACCTAAAATTATCTATATATATATATGTAATTTTTCCTACAAACTTTAGGTAAAGTTTTGTATATGCCTTACTTCGAAGGAAAAATGTAATGAAAGCTCTGACTTACAAATCTCCTGAAACTTAGTTTAGAAATTTAACATTTCGTTATGTACATATAATGTTACACGATATCTCTCATTTGCGTACCGGAAACTATAATTCTTTTTTTTATTTTAAGTAATATATTATGTATCCCTAGAATATCTTATACTTTAGTTCTTCTTTTAAACCACAACTGCATGAAATCATATAAGTAATTGACAGAAATACCGAAAATTACCTACGTACTTCAATTAATTCACATTATTATTAATGTGTACTGCTATTCCGATTTCTTCATTATAACATAACTAGTACCCTGCCCCGGCTTCGCACAAGTAGAAATTTTTTGAAAATAATACACAACCCTTGTTACTCGCTGATAATGTAGCTTTCTATAGTTAAAATAATTTTTTAAATTGGTTGAGAAGTTTTTGAATTTATTTGTTACAAACAAACAGTAAAAAATTTTCTCTCCATCAAATTAGTAAAGACATAGACATAATATCCTCGCGGTACAGCTGTACCCATTCCTAATGAGATATTATTTTTATTATACCTTTAAATTATTATATTAGTAATGAAAATCCCAGTAGTACACGTTCTATTTGCAAAACGGCCTGTGTCTCATTACAGAATGTAGACGACGCCGTGAGTAGCAATCTAATTGCATAGAATAATACAAGTCTCGTCACGAACTGACGACGTAGCACCTACTTTCTTTATGTGGGATGTCACTAACGAAACGATGTCATCGTAGTGCTTGTTAATATTGAATTATTTCATAACCAAAAAGTTTTTTCCTAAGCTACAGGTGGCACGTTTGGGTTTCGGGTAAGAATGAAATGGAAAAGATGAGGGAGTACCGAAAAAAATTAGACAAAACAGCGGTCGACTTTGATACGATTATATACCTATCAAAACTTTAAAAATATCTCGATATCTAATCTAATCCAAAAAAAATACACAATGATAGATAAGAATTCAATGAATATTTATAATTGAACAAAATTGTATTTTTAACAACCCTTTCCTAGAAAAAAATAGCTTAAGAGTACCTATTTTTGTACAAAATTGTAATTTTAACAACCCCTTTTTAGACAAAAATAGCCAAAGAGAACCTATTTTTGTCATAATATTGCAAAATATCTCCAAAACAACGCAACCCTTTAGTTAGTTTTTACACAGTCAAGTCAAAAAACCCTAAAAATATAAGTATTTTTAATTGCGAGTTCTATTTTTATTCCCTATT
The DNA here is from genome assembly GCA_907165235.1 of Zeuzera pyrina. Classification (NCBI taxonomy): domain Eukaryota; kingdom Metazoa; phylum Arthropoda; class Insecta; order Lepidoptera; family Cossidae; genus Zeuzera; species Zeuzera pyrina. Next base: position 7,827,355 of record OU015640.1, read on the forward strand.
TTATTTATAAAAAGTTTTTTTTCCTGAAATTGAAGAATATCTAGCGGAAGAGCTTGCGGGGGATTACAGGGCGACGGAGCAGGCACCTCCGTCGCCCTGTAATCCCCCGCAAGCTCTGCTGGCATTCCCTTTCAGAATATTGTCGAGGTTGGACTGCGCGTCAATGTCAAAGCGACTTAGCTCAAATGTTTTTGCTGTTGAATTGTTTATACTAATTTGTTTTCATTTATATTAATAGAAATACTTAGTTTACTTATTATCTGTACATTTTATTAACAACAAAAAAGTACATACACACGTAATAATTTACAAATTTTAAAACTACACATTATCTTAAATAACAGAAAGCTGTCATTGCTTAAGGTGCCCAGCAGATTGGCAGCATTACTAAACATTAAATCAATGTGTAACAACAGAATTATTTTGGTAGGCATGGCACCTACTTCAGTAACTGTCAAATTTAATTATATAGATATGTGTATCGTATTTATAAAGTTAACTTTAAAATGTAATGTGGTTTTGATTAATAAAGGATAGTTACTTTGTACTTTTCAGTGTTCTTTTTTTTGAAGGCGGTTCAATTTTTTTTCTTAAAAATTTTTTTTTGAATGACTGCTGTAAGATTGCCATAGGTAGGGGTATATGTCCGGAACATGCTGTTTTATCTGTGTCAACTAGATAGTCAACTAGGTAGATCTATTCGACAGAATTAATAATTAATCTTTACATTCATAGCTGTAAACATTTATTTCTAATTAAATAAATTTTTAAAGTTATTGTATAGACTCAGGTGTTACTTTGCAGAAATCCATTTCATGTGACGAATTCCTAAAATTTTTAGCTATTTTCCGCTCGAACTCTAAAAACCACCAATCGACACGTGTTTCACCTCCACGCGTGTCGATTGGTGGTTTTTGGAGTTTGAGCGGAAAATAGCTAAAGATTTTAGGAATTCATCATAATTTTTAAAGTGTTCAAAAGTGTTCAAAGAATAAAACTGAGAAGACATGTCACATTGAGAAATACCAAAACACTATAAACAGAACCGTGTTAAAACACAATGGCAATTACAAAAGTATTGGTGAGTACCGACCTACACTTATGTATGTTTATTATTTTTCGACTAGGTAAGCGTGTTCATAAAAATAGGTAGGTATTAGCACAGTACAAGTAAGCATACAGTATTCTATTCATACAAACGCTCCCAAACGACGCGCTCGAAATCTCGGCATATCTCGACATACGACAGTCGCGAGCGCGCCGCGGTTGTCGTCGGACGGTATGAGACGCTCCCGCGCATTTACTGACTAAATATTATTTCAATCAAGTTCAAACCAGAAATATTTCTCTGTTGCTAATTTGTAGGAAATATTTTATCATAATGATCTAGTTAATTTATTGCTGATTTTTAATTATACTGCACATAAAAAAGCATTTTTTTTGTCCATTTCCACCATACTAACTCACAAACTTTTGAAACTAGATATAAAATACTTGTAAAATTATATAAATAAAAACGTATTAAATTTGCAATAATATAAAATGAAAATATAATATGACAATTTAATATAGTACCTATTATCAAATACGTAACCCAAGAAAAACGTTCAGTCCAAGTCAGTAGCCCTATTGCGCGTTTACGTACCAAACGACCGTAGGTAATTATCTCTAGGACACTGCCGAGATAGAATACTGTATGCTTACTTGTACTGTGGTATTAGGTATTTAGGCGACAGCACAAGTAAAGCGCATTATTACTTTTACAATAGGGTTGATATTTGTAAAGTACTATTAGCTCTTTCACTCATTAGATATATCATCATATTTAGTTTTTCTTCCAATTTGAACACGAGATTATTGCTATTAGGCACATAGCGAAGCGATACTTACATGTAACTTTGTCCGAAATGACTACTACCACAGCTTAATAAGTTCAAGTAATATTTTTAAGATTTGCATTATACGCATGGAGTTACGTCCAGAGCCACAGTGAGCAAAGGAACATCGGGAGTATTGCGGGGCCAAAATGGACTATTGATTCATTAGCCACATTTATTATTTGTATTTAATAATTCAGTTGAATATGCATTATTAACTACCGATGCGTATAAAATTAATACATTTAAAAGTATTAAAAATTTGTAAAAATATTAGTGATTCGCTGAGTAGTACTAACCCCGCAAATACCTTGTGGGATCCAAACCACGGCGGAATTATAATCGCTTATTGAAAGTTTTGCCACCGTTCACAATACATATACCTAGACTTACCATCAATATTGTTACAGGGAAAACATCGTATTTTTTCTGTTACATAAAACGTTTATTACTGCAGTGCGTTAGTTTATAATATTATAGCATTTTATAAATATGAAGCTCATTCAAAATTACCTCCATTGGCCTTAATACAATTCTTTAAACGTTGACGCCAGTTATCGATTGAAACACGCACTTTCTCCATGGAAAAATTCACCACTGTAAATCTTATGGAATGTTTTAGAGACTAAATTATCATGGCCTTTAGAGCAAGTCATACTCTCTAAAAGAGACTATAGATCATAATCTGGTGGACTAAGTTCGTGCCTAGATCACGGCCAGTCTTCAGCTCTGATGAAGTCAGAAATGTTCCTTTTCAGCCACACTTGTGTGGCTGAAAAGCTTTACGAGCCGGTGTCGAGACTTGTTATACCATACTGACTAATTGAGAAGCTTCTCTAGTACTTTGAGCATAAACTCTGTCATTCTGCTTATTAAAATGTTGCTCGATAGTAAAAATTTGGTTTTAACGTGTTTTCTCACGGGTTTCATTTCGAGTTTTCCTTCTCTCCACCTCAGATTTTTACGTGTATCCTCACGGGTTTTTAAAAGTTTTCCTTCTTTCCACCTCCGGGGTCACAATACCCTTCCTGGAAGAGGGGCAAGTGACCCCGACGCCTGACCCCCGCCCTCACGCAGAGGACGGGGAACACAACTTGTCCCCATAAATGGGGACATCCCCCCCCCGGTCCGGGCCAGGCCCTTTCGGCACTGCAGCCTCATCGGCCCCGACCCGGTACTGAGGGCGCCGCCGAAGCACCACCCTCAGGAGTGTTTATCGACTCTCCAGTCTAGATCCGCAGTGTTAAGTAGAAACAGGGTCACCTCGAGAAGGATGTAGACATGAAGTCTACGCACTGCGGTCTTGGGATGGCAGGCTAAGGCTCCACTTAATGGGAGCTATAAGCGCCTGTTAGTCCACCCCCTGTGGCGGGTCACCCACACCACTCGGCCCCAGGTAACGTCATCCTAACGTAACTAGGGACTGGCAAGTTTAAGTAAACTACACAATTTATTGAATGAAAGGTGCGTCCTAAAACGAAATCAGAGAGTTAGATTTTTATTTGAAATCTAAAACTCTATTATAATAAATTTATTAAAAAAGGAGTAAATCTTTAAAAAATATATTATATTAGGTATTTATAACTTATAAATATCTAAAACAATATATTATTGTTTTACAGTTGTGCATTATTTTTCAAAATAAAATTAGTTTTCATATTTGGTTGATAGTTTCGAACGGCTTAGATTTGACGGTTTTTTGATTTGCTTGTCGTATTAATAACCTCTCGATGTCACATTTCTTTATGTTAACACTATTGCGACTTGAAACATTCTTGCGGAAAAGTTTATTGCGTTTTTTGTGTACGTTTTGATTTTAATTTCATCACATGAAAATGAAAACAAGTCCCACACAATATTATTATTATTATGAAAAAATATTCATGCGTCTGTCATCGAGATTTACGTTACCGTACGTCAATAAGGTTCGTGCTCGTGATTTTACTCTATTTCAATACAAATGGCTTACGTTACCTTTACGTTACGTTACGAAGGCGATACGAAATAGTTCTTTTTACGTCCTATAGGGGCGCTGCACTAAAAGTCATATAATTTGCTTACGCTTACGATACGAATACTTTGCCGATAGGATTCGTGCTCGTGCTACTGATCTTTTTCTGTCACAAACAGAGGATATTTCATTTTACCTATCTCAGACTCCATACCTACTTTGCGTAATGCTATCACAGCAATTATGTTCTCTTTATCACCCACAAAATTTTTATATCGCAACAATACTTAACAAAGATTGGCGCGAAAATGAGAAAACACTATGAATATTCATATGAGAATAACAGGTTCCAAATTCAAATGTAATATTATTGTTTTTTTAATTTCAACAGTATTTATGGCCAGACTGTGTTGACATAGTAGAGGACTATTGGTCTTTTTTTTATTATTCCTTCTCACAACAGTCTAGGTGTTTTCGTAAACCAGCAGTAGTACCTACGCCTCTTTTAGATTTTAATTAGTCGAATCCGAAATTAAGATCTGTATTTTGTTTGTATTTTAATAATTTTAAAAGAAAGCCTAGATGTGTGCTTTCTCTACTAAACTGTAATTTTCCTCGCTACCAAACTCATCAGAATATCTCTCCTTCACTACAGAACAACTAGCCTCGGTATCCTTGACATAGACTTCCTTTGGGATCTTGATACCAAGGAGAGTGATCTCTACAAGTTCCCGTAAACATCGTCTTGAATGAAGTTAAGACCTATTTTGAGTCTGAGCAACGCATTTTTTATATTGAGCATCAATAAATAATCATCGCTGCAGACTTAGCGCTGACATAGTTGTTTGGAGTTTAAGTACCATGAATTGTGATTAATCGCAATAACTACTACTCTGTCAAGAAAGTACCGGGAAAAGATCAATAATACACGAAATGTTAGTTATTCATCCAAATTTATTTTATCACCTTCAAAGTATGCTCCTTCAGAAACGATACACTTACGCCAACGAATAATCCAATCATCAAAACATTTTTTAAACGCTTTTTCCGGAATTGAGTTTAGTGCTCGCAGCGAATTCTTCTTTATGTCTTCTACCTAATGAAAACGGGTGTCACGAAGTGGTAATTTGAGTTTAGGAAAAAGAAAGAAGTCGGCTGGAGTCATATCTGGTCAATAAGGTGGTTGCTCGATAGTATTTGTTGAGTTTTTGGTCAAAAATTCGTTCACTATGATGGCCTTGTGCGAAGGCGCATTATCGTGGTGCAAAATCCAAGAAGTTTCTTACCACAAATCTGGCCTTTTTCGTCGAATTTGCTCTCTTAAATGCCGCATAACGCCCAAATAATATTATTTATTTATCGTTTGACCTTCCGGCAAGAATTCCGAGTGCACAACACCGCGATAGTTAAAAAAAACAGTCAACATGACTTTGACTTTTGATCGACTTTGGCGTGGTTTTTTCGGTTTCGGTTCAGTCGGAAGGCGCCACTCCGAAGCTTGTTGACTAGTTTGCATGGCAAACTCGTAAACCCACGTCTCGTCACCAGTAACAATGCGTTTCATGAATGTTGGAGCATGTCCTCAGCGACTCTTATGCGATTGAGTTTTTGGAGAAAATTCAGGTCTTTTGGGACTAGCCGAGCGGCAACATGTTTCATACCCAAGTGATTACTTAAAATGGTACGGATCGACTCGTGAGACACAGAAAGTTCGGCAGCTATCTCTCTCAAACTTAAATGAAAATTTTCAGTCACTATTTCCTGCACTTTTGCGATGTTAACCTCAGTTGCAGACGTTGATGGCCTACCAGAGCGAGGCAAATCTTCCATCACATCTCGACCGCTTTTCTTCAACTTACAGGAAGTACAAAAAAGGCTTATAAGGATTTAAAAACAAATAAAACATGGATAGAAAGCTTAAACAAGTTAAACGAAAATATAAACAATCGTAAGGATATCATTAATACAGCAACTGATTTTTATAAAACACTATATAGTAACCAGACTCAAATCTCTACAGTTCAAAATAATAATATTGAGCAAGACAGCGTAGAAAACATCAAATACATCGAAGAAGTCGAAATTGTACAAGCAATTAAAAGACTAAAACTAGAAAAATCTCCTGGATCTGACAACATCACAAATGAAGCTTTGAAGACTGCGGGTAGAATTTTGGCCACGCCTCTTGCTGAACTATTCAACTTGATACTACAAAACTCTGCGACACCCACACAATGGTCAGAATCTAATATCATCCTGATGTATAAGAAAGGGGTCCCATGAAACATAGGAAACTATAGGCCAATAAGTTTACTACCAATCCTATATAAGCTATTTTCAGGCATAATAAATACAAGAATTAGTCCTGAAAATGATTCTAAACAACCGATAAAACAGGCAGAATTCAGGAAAGGATTCTCTACAGTTGATCACATCCACACCCTTGAACTTATTATAGAGAAGTACCAAGAACAACAAAGACCCCTTTATCTGGCATTTATTGACTACCTAAAAACATTCGACATGGTAACACATGCAAGCATATGGGAAAGCTTAGAAGAACAAGAGGTAAATGAATTATATACTAAGCTCATCAAAATGATGTATAGGAGATATGCGGCTAGGCTAAAGTTAGAAACGCTGGGTCCAAGCTTCCCATCAAAAAGAGGAATAAGACAGGGTGATCCGCTATCCCCAAAACTATTTATAGCCATCCTAGAAACCACTATCAACAAATTAAATTGGGACAGAATGGGAATATATTTACAAGGCGCTTTCTTAAGCCACCTGAGATTCGCTGATGACATAGTAGTATTGTCAGATACAAGCTCACAACTACAACTTATGATCGAATCCCTGCAAACAAAGAGTGCACAAGTAGGACTTGAGATCAATCTTACTAAGACTATGGTAATGACGAATAGTTGCAAAACACCAATTAAAACTAATGAAAATACATTGGAATACACAGAAATCTACATATATCTAGAAAAATCAATTAGTTTTGACAGAAAGGTTAACGAAAACGAAATAGAAAGAAGAGTCCAGCTAACGTGGAATAAGTACTGGAGCTTAAAAGAAATTTTTAAAAGTAACATGTTTTTAGATATAAAAACTAAGATTATGAACTCTAGCCTTATACCATGCTTAACATACGGATGCCAGACATGGAAATTTACGGCCAAAGCTAAACAAAAAATCACCACATGCCAGCGAGGATTAGAACGAAGCATGCTCAAGGTAAAGAAAACTGATAAAATTTGGCACGCAAAAATTAGATTAGAGCAATAACAAAAGCAACAGATGCCCTGAACTATGCATTAAAACTAAAGTGGAAATGGGCAGGTCATGTCGCGAGACTTACATATCACAGATGGACCATAAAAGTAACACAATAGCGAGGCCCACAAGGCAAGAGAAACAGAGGAAGATCACTAACACGTAGGGAAGATGAGATCAAATGAACCGCCGCCGGCTCGAATTGGATCCAAACAGCACAAGACAGTGACAAGTGGGCATCTTTGGAGGAGGCCTTCACCCAAAATGGGGTTTTTACAAATGGAAAAGATGGAAATAAAAACTAGCAACCGAACTAACAAACTAACTAACAAAACATTAATTACTAAGAAATTAAAATAAATTGTAGTATTTAAACAAGCGCACTAACAACTATAACTAATCAATTTACACTAACATAATCTTATTTTTTTAACACTACTTACTAACATACTTAATGTTAATTACTGCAAATTTGGTAAGAAATAAAAGGCTTTTTATTTATTTATAATCGCAATAAAAAAACAAGGAATTTTATTGTTGAATTTTTCATGACTACCTATAAATATTAAGGATACATAAATGAACATATAGTTTTCAGTAATAGACTTATTTCGATAATTATTACTAATAGTACTGAATCGTATACGACTTACAATAAAATGGTGTTAAATTTGTTTTTGCATTAAAACTATTATCACATAATACCTGTTTCGTAACTTTTAAACAACCCCGGAATTTGAGGTAGGTATGTAAATGCACGCGAAATAAGCAACGCTACTTATTTATTTCATGTAACGGGTGAAATGACTGACAATTAGTATTTGAACATTTTACTATAGAGGTACATTTTCGTGGCCTTCCCAAGATCTTTTCTTAGCTCGCCGGACTCGTTTTTATCTGAATCGAAGATGAATATTGCCTATATAAAATAAATACGATTCGAAAAATAGAATAAAAAAAGTTAACTGAAATTTAATTGCAATTTTGTGATGATTTTTTGCGCCTACCAGGCGAAGCTACAGTAGCACATCTTGCATTGTAATTAAAGACCCTCAACACCATGCATTTGGCATCGATCATAGCAGGTAGAATCCCCGGATATATTAATTATTCCCTCTGCAGTCTATTTATTAGTCTTTGAACTTGTCAAAGCATACTGAAAGAATCTGCCAGATAGCGTTGACATCGGCAAAAGACTGCGGTCTCCGGTTCGTCAAGGTCATTCAGGCTTCTTAAGGCCTTAACAAAGAATGTCTGACTCGTTGTTGCAACTTCTATTGATTCAAAACGATATTTTGATCTCATTGACTATTGTCAATCAGATTCATTTTTACAATGAAAACGCTGGATTGAAAGGGCTATTGTGTCTGTTTCAAATCATAGAAATTCATTCATTGACTAAATTCGTTATTGCACGAGCTAATAGAGAGCAGGTTGAGGCTATTCTCAACTAAAATAGTTAAAATAGCGTTACGACAAAATAACACTACATGAATACGGTATAAATAAATATCAATCTACACGCCCGTACATACGTATATGAAAATACAAAAGAAATAGTAATAAACGTATCGTTCATTTACACAGTTTAAGTAAAAAGTATTCAGATAAACGCGATTTGAAGACATTAATTAAATTCCTCCAGAGTTGCGTTGCTATACAGGTAAAATAATGGGCTTAGTAATCCATGCGACTCGCGGGTAATCAAAAATTTATTATAATATGTGCGGGGTTCACGTCCGACTCCGACCGTCCATCCGTTTAAATGCAATGTAAAAAATTGCATAATTAATACTGGATTTTTTTTTTTTCTGAGGCCAAAAAATCCCCACGGATACTTAGCCGGCCTCTACGCCGATGGAGTAGTCTCGGACTCAAACCGACTAAAAAAACCCCTCTTTGCTGTTAGCCCTAGTGGAAAAATATTCCTGCTTATATACTCGTGTAGATCCCATTTCATTTCTTGTAACGAACCCGTATAGGCGAATTACCTAACAATCGGTCACTATCAAGTTCCACTTTGCCATCGCTAAGCCTGGATACGTGAATACGTGGTAATAAACGTGGTATGAAGATGTAATTACGTTTTGTCTTGATGTTCTGTCCACCCAGAAAAAGGAAATCGGGCGATAAAAATTCTTTACGTCTAATATTTTATTCTGCTCATCGTTAAAATTTTAGGCACAGTGTGAACCGGTCTGAAACGACCTCGAGCAAAATTATTTTCTTATGTAACAAATTGCAAGGCAATGGACATTTATTAAATTATTCTCATTGTTATTTCATTCTATTCAGTGTCAAATTAAACAAGATTGTGACAGCAATCTGTAACGTATCTACTAGATATTAGTTGGCTACATAGAGTAATGAAAAGCCTCTAAATTAAGAGATAATTAGATTTTATATCCACGTATCTATTCTACGTTACTTTCGCCAATTATGTATAGCCGCGTAAGCAAACGAAAATTACATCGACATCCAGTGAATTATTTCTACTCTGTGTTTATCGTTCCTTAGACAAAACAGGACATACAATATTTTTTAGAGAAATGGAAATTGTCAAGTCTGGGATGATGAAGATAATAATATTCCAAACAATGACATTGATTCTGTGACTCCAATTCCCCGGGTTGGAAGAATATGTTTATGGAAGCTTGACTGAACTGCTCAGTTATGTTTCGATGTACCTACATTATTTAAGTTAAAAACCCAAATAAGGGAAGACCATGTGAGGGCTTCCCCTATCTAAATGTTACATTATGTTCTGTATTTGTTATGACAAGAAGTTATAAAAAATAAACAGTACGTGCATACATACAACATACATACATATCTACACGCTGTATCCCCAATGGGGTAGTCAGAGAAGACGGAGCGCCAAGCGTCGCGGTCCTTACATGCTTAAAATAAACAGTAAATTAAAAATAATAAAAAGCATAATGACTTAAAAAACCAACAAGACCTAGACTGCGATTCATTGAAATTATTGCTGAAGTCGGAGGAGTATTAAAGAATATTTATTTTACCCACTCATCTTTCTCTTGTCTCAGTTTGTGTTTATAAGTTATTTCAAAAACTGAAAATGATAATACATTTGAAAAACACTTGTATTTTTTTCATGCGGCACTTTCAAAACAGACTTCCACTCTGATCCGAGAGAGAAAAAAAATGTGTGGGATACTTATATTTCCGTGCATCATAATAGTCGGCCGAGGAAAAGGGTTTATTATAAAATAGAAAAACTAATACGGGCGAAAATCTAATAATGTGTCTCTTTCTGACATCTGGAAGCCTAAATATATAATTATTGCTAGAAGTTGCGTTGAGATGTCATTTCGTCGCGTCTTGTTCAGCTCTGTCCACTTCGAATAAATAAATATTTGTTTGTAGCCATTTTATTAATTACCCTACAACTATGATCAAATAGAGCCAATAGGAAAATAGCAGCGAATGTGGACCTCGCCATCGTAGTACTTCATGAATGCTGGAGAGTCACTCTGCCCCGAAAAGCGCTTCGGCATAGGGGTACATGGGCTCCAGTGCGCTTTAGAAGAGAACCATTAGCTTCTCAACTCAACAAGCAAGTAAGATGACCTCTGCAAGATTGTGTGTAAAATTCCTTAAGGTATTAATACCTTTTTGAGGTTTTTCCCGTACTACCAAAACAGAAAGCAGAAACAGTATAGTAAAGAATGATGAATGCTAATAAACAATATTACTAACTAAAAATTCTAATCTAAAATAGTCACAACAAAATCTTAACAGTTTTTTATACGTTATTACATCTGTATTATTATATTATATGGAATTTGTTCCGATTGCCTAATAAAAAATCTTTGAAGCTAATTAATTGTAAGATGATACATTATGTTCTTCTCGAAATCAAGGTTTGGAATCCGGTAACATTTTCAAACCCATTTCACATGATAACTTTATTTATTTGGTTTTGCTCACCTTTGACCTCTATTGAACCGGTTTCAGTAATAAACAGTCTACGAAAAGGTTTCGTTAATTAATAGGTTTTTATCGAATCTCTCTTGATACATTATCACAAACTATCCGCGCTTCGTTCCCCGTCTTGCTCCCTCGCTAGGTAGGTATGAGTAGGTTTGACATATAAAGCGATAATGGTTTTAAAACGTTCATATAACTTTTGTACGTCAAATTAAATTAATGATCTATAAGAACTGTTACATAACAAGTTATTTCTAATACAGTTCCGAGTCCGTTCAGAACATTTGTATTATATTACCCCACATCGGCAGTAAAATGCTTCCTTAAACAAGTAATTATCGAAAGTATAATAGCGTAATTAAGAGTGTAGTTATAATATATTAATTTTACACGCATGAATATCACGAATTTTACACATATTTTAAAATATTTCTTACTCTAGTAAATCATTCTCGTTAATGAAATAAATGCACGCTGAGAAATAATTAGCAACGCAACCTGATCCATTACACTTTTACCGCTATATGTCCTTTTCTCTCGCGAAAACAAAACCATTAGCACTATCCTATTTTAACATAGAGTGCTCTTAACATACGCGTTTTCACGGAAACCAGCGGCAGGAGAAACCTTTTCCAATGGCTTATTAAATGATATGAAATTTAACATTATAAATGAGTCCCAGAAACCTTTTACCAAACTGAATCTGATAACAGCTCTTCCACGCTATATATCAAAAAATAAACTCAGTAAAATTTCACGAATTTCCAGCTATCGACAGTTTTATGAGCTCATTTTACCAATGTATTCCGTGATAACTACTTAAAATATTATTGGTTTTAAGATATGTACGCTCCTGTAAAAAAAATTCTTGTACTTGTCTTGCACGACACAAACATTTTATAATATAGGTACATATAAATTAAATGTTATATTTTCTTAAAAGGATTACCTTTCTTCTAGGGCAGCTGGTAAAATATATCTGTTCAATAGCACTCTCATGATTATAACAAATCTGACGACATCAATCTCATTCATTAAAATTCATTATGCTGTTTAGGCAACAGACGCGTCAAAGGAACCAACATACATACATATATTCCTCCTTCTAAGTAAATCAGTTAAAAATTTCATATTCGTTACATAAAATCCTATGTGGAAATGTGTAATCATAATATACCAGACCCACACCAAATACTAAAACTAACCACTAGATTTGTGCTATGGGTACCATGCAACGAACTGAGCAGTAGTCAATAAGGCCAAAAAATCAGTCAAGTGCGGGGTACTTATAAAATGATCAATTTCTGAATTTAATATCTGGAGATCTTTCATAAGATCTAGGACTTTTTACATTCCCTAAAATTTTAAAATTCTGGGTTCAGTAATTTTCGATATGCTAGGTCAAGGTCAAATTCGAGGAGATATCTAATTTTCCCGTTTTAATTCTTCTATGACTATGAAAGAATATTATCAAAGATCCATCAAATACAAAGTGAGCTCAAAGTGAGGGGAGGGTCCAGAAAAATCTAATCAAATCTCATTCAAAGAGAGGAAAGACTCAATAAAAATCTCACGTCAACCATTATTATAACAGACTATAACATTTTTAAGGTAGTACCTGGGCGAACGAGTTTTGCTCGGTGTCTTTTAAGGTTTGAGTGTACATTAAAAAAAGGCTGACTACATTGCACAATTCAAGGCCATGCACTTCGGCGTGGTAGACCTACGCTCTAGCCACTGTACTATTGAGAAGGTAAATTCTGTTGTGAAATTACCAATCGTATTTCGCATACTAATGATATATCACGGGCACGTTTTTGTGTGAAAACGCGTAAAACAAATTTGACCAGAATTGAGACCTAGCTAGATCGATTTTTCGCCCCCGTAAACCTCTATTTTGTAAATTTCATCGAAATCGTTAGAGCCGTTTTTGATAACGTGACTACAAATATACAAACAAGATAGGATAGGATAGGATTATTTAAAAATTACAGGGTAAATGTGACCAAGATTGTTTTGAATTTAAAAAAAAAACCTCATGTATTAATGAGCGCCACCTAGTGCAAAAAATGTGTATGTTAGCAAGATATAACTTACCTTATACCATTATTGTATATTAGCATGCCAAAAAATTTTTGTCACTCAGTTTCTGAAAAAATCGACGCGTTAGACGGATTGACGTATGAGCTGATAAACCCATTAAGACAAATTAGTAAGTTTTAAAATATAATTATTAATCAAAGAGATTGTAAAAATACTACATAACATTGTCTATGTTAAAAAAAGTATCGTCTATGGTCTGAGAACGCGAAAACGGGTAAGAAGGATTAGTCGCCTATGCATAGGTTGGTAGTTACAGGCATAGAATAGCCTGTTCCATTTTTCCTTTAAAACACGGAACCCTAAAATAATCTTTTGTCGTATATAGTTTCATTATGCTTTTTCACTAACTTTCACAAACATTTTTTGCTGCGATTTGTATAAAAGGGTAGTTTCGAAGTCCCTTTTATACCAACCTTTAAGTAAGTGCGAACATGTCAAAGTTGATGATGGATGATCGCGCCGCGTGTTAGCAACGGCTGAAAGGCTAACATCTGTAAGTCGTATTGGACTAAAGACTAAGTCTTTATTTTGTAAAGGGCGTGCAGTGACATTCTCTATCAATCTTAACGCTATTTTCCTTCAGGGGAGAGTAAAGCAATGTATAATAAAACTAGATGCAATATGCTATAGTAGTAGTATGTATTTCGGCTTACATGCCTAATGCAAACGATACAGTGACGGATTATTTATTAGCTTGCTGCCTATAATAGTTCCCTGTAAATCTTGGCTCACTTTTACCATCTTCATTTGCAGCTATCAATTTTTATACTTTTCTGTTTCCCTCGAATCAGAATGGAAGAAATTTCAATATTTATATACCTATTACTAGCGAACCACTCTAGCTTTGCCCGGGTGGGATGTTTAGTGTTTGTAACATACCAAATTTTTTAATACCAAAAATAGCATACTAATTTCCGTTAGTAAGTTATTTCCTATTGTGAAACATCCACTATATTGAATTTATGATAACGTTGCATATACAAAAACCTTCTACTGTGTATTCCATTTCATTTGATACCCATGTTGTCGGTGTTGAATAAAAAAATTATTTCCTAATGTGGAGTATCCGCTATATTCGATTTATGACGGAGTCACATATACACAAACTTCTTGTTATCCCATTTCGTTTGATACCCATATTGTTGGTGTTAAACAAAAAAGTTATTTCCTATTATTGAGTACCTGCCATATTGGATTTATGATAACGTCACATATACAGAAACCTTCCCTTGCGTATTTCATTTTATTCCCATATTGTTGGTGTTGAACAAAAACGTTATTTCCTATTATGGAATATCCACCACGTCACATATATGGAGACCTTCTCCTGTGTATTCTATTTCAGTTGATACTCATATTGTCGGAGGTCTAGAAAAAAGTTTCTTCCTATCATGGAACATCCGTCATATTGGATATACGATGACATCACATGTAAAAAACCACATGTCATTTTTTAAAAACATAATTTTTTTTTTTATTTCATGTAAGTGGCTATGCAGGTCCTACCAGACCTGTATCACTGCGACCAAAATTGATCTATTGTGGTAAAAACATAGTAGCCTACATTTGTTTTCAAGCACGTACTATCTCGTTACACACTGTCTTTTTTAATCAAAAATTTACCCCTTTAGGGGTTAAATGTAGTTTATGTTTTTTTAATGTACCAAATTTCATCTTAATCGGTTCAACGGTTTAGCATTTCACATACAAAATTTTGTTCCCTTTTTCACCCCTGTAGGGGTAGCTTTGTGAAAAAATGTAGCCTTTGTCCGTCCCCTGGTGTCAAACTATATCCACGCCAAAATTCATTAAAATCGGTCTGACGGTATAGTCGTGAAAATCGAGCAGGCAGACAGATAGAAAGAGAGATACCCTTTCGCATTTATACTACAAAAGCACTCGCAAATCTAGGCGAAAGTGTATAAAATGAATGATGAGGATTGAGGAGGTGAAAGAAGTATGTTAGGGCCGGAATATTAGGCACTCCGTCTTCTCTGACTACCCTATTAGGGATACAGCGTGAGGATATGTATGTATATATTACATATTATGTATAAATTAATGTACGTTTTTATTATTTATATATTATATAACATTTTAATTTCTCATATTTAAAAATAAATAAATGTAAAAATTATAAAACTAGAACTAATTATGCTACTACCCGACTAATTTATAAAACTTGGAAACAAGAACTGCAATTTCTTTCATTCGTTGCAGAACTCTGAAGCAATAAGTAATAATATCTAGGTCACGTAAGCTTTTCTTGAAGTTTTATAATATTAAATAGTGCGTATGTACATATGAACGTGCTGCAGAGTCTATATTTTTATTATGTATATTAAATACATCTACATACATGTTTATATAATATACACATACATCTTACATCTCATATACATCTCTTCAGATATTTTTACCTAAGTATGCGAGTGCTTTTAATATTTCGGCTATTGACCTTCGTAACTTTGACCTTCCTTGGCTTCTGATGCCACTCGCTCTCGCTCTATACATTTTCTTGGTCAGTCTTTCACAACTCATTCTTTCCATGTGCTTGAACCATCTAAGCATTCCGTTCTTCTTTTTACAATAATCATGGCATTACTAAGTATTTCATGAAACCTTGCGAATAATACTTAACATTTTATAAGTATTAAAAAATATACAATTCCGTGTATCATTTGTTTGACGATTTATATCGTAATTTTAGAATATCATTGCCTTGTAACAATAGCTGCTACTACGTCACAGGGACGCACCGAGATAGACGAAGCAATATTAATTAATGACCAACGCTGTCATAGTGACAGATGACAACAAGCCTATACTCGTCACGATGACGAAATACATGACACCGAGTTGACACGCCGTTGTGGCGATGATGAAAGAGTTTATTAATCGACTAGTGTTGTCGACTACGGTTATAAGACGTTAGGATATTATATTTTCAGATAGCTTTTTCCTGTGATTTTGTCTGTGTGGATTAAGGAAGTGTTTAATATTTACATATCTACAAGCTATATCTCAAATGGGCGGGCAGGGTGGAAGGATCGTTTAACTGTTCTAATATTCTTCATTAACCTATTCAAATACCATTCTTTTCACTCCTCAAATTTTTCACATTTTCATTAGTTAATATTCTGGCTATTTGATTGACAAAGTTTTGGTCTTTCTCAGCTTCTATTACCATTGATAAAGAATGACTTATGGGCACTAAGTAGTCATTGTTACCTGACGAAAATGACAAAAGCACTCGTATATGTAGGTGAGAGTGTGTGGAGAGAATGATGAGATTTGAGTAGGCGAAAGAAGTATTTAAGGAACGCGATGCTTGGCGCTCCATTCTCTATGACTTTCCTATTAAAAATACAGTATAAGAATATTGCATTGTAGATGTTTACTTTAATTTTTTTTTAATATTACTCAAATTTTCAAAAACGTGTTAGAAAAACTTTTTAAGAAACAAAATTAAACCTTAAATCTTTTTTTAAAGTACACTTTTTTTACATTTTTTTCGCTTTTGAGTGACATTGGGCTAAATAAATATCTAGGGTAGGTTTACAATTAACTTCTTTTCTAATTATTGCGTTATTTGGTGTATCTTCGAAGTCATAGCACCAATATCAATGAACTTTAAACGGGACCACCACAGAGCTATAAAAAATCATTAAAATAGATCCGCAATTGACGAGGTTATCTGTGAACATACATAAAAAAATACATGCTCCTTTTTAAGGAGTCATTTATAAATAACTCGAACTATCTTTTTACATATTTTTAAATTGATGGTTTAAAGACGTTCGATATTCCGCGTGACGAATCTCTTTTAAATCTGCCAAAACTTAACCTCAAAAATGAAAGTTCATTATTTGAAGTTTACGTTTGTCTTTTGATAGTGCTTTGAAACTGTTCTAAATTTCCGCTATTTACGTTAAATAGTCCAAGAAAAATGTACTGTGGTACAGTCAAATTGACAGGCAGACAGACAGACAAACAGACAGATGATTCTGTTTCTTTTTACAATTTTGGAAAGAAATATTAATAATAAATGTACCAGATTTGACTGGCCCGTTGGCGCAGTGGCATAAGCATCTGCTTTCCAAGCTAGGGTCCCGGGTTCAATCCTACGTCAGGTCAATTTAGGAAAGAAACTTTTCTAAATTGGCTTGGAGTCTGGGTGTTACTGGGAACTCCCCCAGAGTTCGTTGTGTGGTACCCATAGTACAAGCTTACTGTAAGCAGTAAGATTACACAGATTATGGGACCCCAAACTAAGGTTTGGGGTCCCATAATCTGTGTAATTGTCTGGAGTATTAAAAAAAAGACAATACACACCAATCACCTGGTCTCAAAATAAGGCATTTGCCCAGTGCTACGAGTTGACCCTAAATTTACTCGACCGGGAATCTAACACGGAACCTTCCGCGCTTAGATGCAACACCTAAACTAATACGCCATCTACGTCGTTGATACACTAAAAACTTTTTGTATTTATTAACCTATCACTATCTGGTTACGCTCTGTCATAGATAAACCCATGTACTTATTGTTAGGGGTGGCATCTAGCAAGCCACAACTTTTGATACTCCGTCCTCTCCAAACGCGAAAGACGCAGTAACATATTATAACATAATATCTATTTGTAACACATAATGTATTAAACGATGATTATTTCTTAGCGATCTAAATGGAAACGAGGTTAGTAATCATGAATAAAATTATGAAAAATGTAAGTTATTCGCTTTTATCTAAAAACTCGGGTTTTATTTTGGTTTGACGTTTTATTGTGCTTGATCGCCCACAAGTCTCTTCAGCCAATCGCTACTTTCATCCAAGAGCCATGCGTGAAGTAATCAAGAGACATAAATATTTCAATCGGTAAAACGGATACAATTTACCAACAGCGTGGAATCCTGTGATTCAAATGACAAAACTTTGTTTTTCACAGCCGGTTAAATGCGACCACACCGTGAGTGACAGTTTTCTTGAGACCAGAGCCAATGCAACTCGGCCGGAACGTCAAGCCAAAATAAAAGGTAATCTCGCAACGCAACGCGAAAGTTTAAAAGTTTATATTAGCTTTTTAACCGACTTAAAAAAAAGGAGGAGGTTCTCAATCCATCTGTATGTTGGTTTTTTTGTTTTTTTTTTTGTATGTTTGTTACATCATAACTACGTCATTTATGAACCGATTTCGAAAATTCTTTTTTCGAAAAAAAAAATATTAAAAAAAATTAAACTGCCTTCAAGAAAAACACTGAAAAGTATAAAATAACTATACTTTACTAATCAAAACTCAAGTACAATTAAAATAAGTTTATAAATACGATACACATACCTATACCACATACCTACCTAATATAATTAAATTTGACAGTTATTGAAGTCGGTGCCAAGCCTAGCAAACTAATAGACTTTCTGTTGTTGTACATTATTTTGGCACCGTCAATTTGGCATTGGTCAATGTGAAACAGCAGAAAGTCTATTAGTTTGGTAGCCTTGGCACCGACTTCAGTAACTGTCAAATTTATATATATAGGTATGTGTATCGTATTTACAAAGTTATTTTAATTGTACTTGAGTTTTGATTAGTAAAGGATAGTTATTTTATACTTTTCAGGGTTTTTTTGAAGGCGGTTTAATTTTTTTTTATACAATTTTTTTAAACTAAAGTCAAGTAGTTATAACAGAGTGGGGATAAGTTCCATCTCTGTCACTCCTAGCGCTGTGTAATGACCCAGCGAATTTGTGATGTCACATCTTCGTAGCTTATCTCTACTACTGAAATTATTAAAACCCAATAACTCCATTTCTGTCAATAAATTTCAAGAGTTATTTCTGTAATAGTATTGAAACTTTTCAATTATTTTAATAAAATTTTAAATCAATGTATAAAGCCTATTTTACGTGGTCGCATAATTTAATGACAATGTTTGAGGCAAAGCCTGACATTGACAAACAGCATCATTAGTGAATCTGATTTGAATCAAGATTTATATGACAGGACGTATGTACTCATATGTCAATCACACGCCATACAAGATCGTAAGATAGGGGCCAATCAGTGAAGGGAACGTTTTGAATCTTCGAGGATTCTGTAACGAGCTTTGCATTACATAAGTACTTTTTTGCTTGTATATAATAACTAGATGTTGCCTACGACTTCGTCCACTTGGAATTAAAAAACGAAATTGCAAGTACAGCTAGTTTTTAATAAACCTTCTATTTTAGCCTATAAACTAAAATAATATAAATCTGGAAATTAAGATTTAAACCTTCTATATCTCTGTTTGGACTTTTGGACCGCTACTTGCTGTAACTGTTCTCGTCAAATAATCTTTGAAAAAAAAAATACGATAGACACACAGTCAGACGCAGAGACAGATTATTCTGTTTCAATATTACCATTTGATTCCTCATTCTAAACAAAACAAAAAACAAAGAAACAAAACGCTTAAAACAATTCTTAGCGACTATTTTGGTATATCTAAGTGTTCAAGATATGATTCGGAATCTCGAAATCATTAGAATGTGTGAATACTATATACTATGTATTATATTTCAGAATATTATATACTATTGTATACCGGAATACTATAATCTGCTATTGTATAGAAGAAAGAGATGGAATCAGACAAGTCTTTTACATAAGAACAGAACAAAATAAAGAATTATTCGGCACCTATGACTTGCGTCGTGTCATACTGGATTTTCGGCAACAGAATCGTTTAATTTTTCTTCTTCCGCAACAGAAAAACCCATTTTGTGTCAAAAATATGTTTTTATGGCGTGCGTTTAGTGGCCATACTGGGCCATTAGCGGTAGTGCGGTTGGAGGCGACGACAGGTTGCGACGGAAAGCAACAGCGGCACCATATATAAAAGTAATATAAAAATCGGTGGTGTCACCTGCGATCCGCTGTTTGAAAACTACGGTTGCCTTCAGATCTTCAGATACTTACATACTTATGACTGGCCCGTTAGCGCAGTGGCTTAGCATCTGCTTTCCAAGCTAGGGTCCCGGGTTCGACCCCCGGTCAGGTAAATTTAGGAAAACGAACTTTTCTAAATTGGCTTGGAGTCTGGGTGTTACTGGGAACTCCCCCAGAATTCGTTGTGTGGTACCCATAGTACAAGCTTACTGCTTACTTTGAGATCACAATCTGTGTAATTGTCTGGAGTATTATTATTATAATTATACTTATAACATCAATGTTGTTACCATAGACTTAATAAAATAACAGACGTAATAACGGTTGAGTACACTACGCCGACTCGTATCGTTTTGTTAGGTCTATACGGTCGTTACTAGACTATGACATAGTATTGCTGATAGTGATAGACCTCAGAAATAATTGAATAGCTTGGTACTACCTCACGACCAGCAGTTAAAGTAAGAACAATTGAAACGTAAAATTAAACGAGGTGAAGTCACCAATTCGCGGCCCCGACGTAAAATTTATTTCTACCGTAATATTTCACTGAAAACGAGCGTGCACGTCTCGCTTATCGGCGGACTCTTCCTAACCTCTCATAACTTAGAGGGCTGCTGAAATCTTTTTTTAACTGCAAAACTCCTTTTTTGTAAAATCCCTCACGAAAGGGACCAACGAAACTTTCGGCTTACCCTCCTTTTGAAAGGAAATGTGTTTATCACACACGCCGGAAGGGTTGCGGCTGAAATATGTAAAGCAAATAAAAAAAAGATTAAGTACCCAACGACATTGTTAAGTTTTCCGTATATAAAGCTGTCACAAAATTTACTTGTCTATGCACTTACACGTGAGAATAATTTCTCATAACTTACATTTTTCGAAAACGATCAATTTATTAATGTTTTACAAAAGGAAAGTGTGCGAGTCGGGTCTTCTCTGTCTAGCTGTTTAGGAATAAGCGAGAAGTCGTATAAGCATGCATTCGTGCGCATTAAAATTGAAAGAAATGGTGTCTGTAAGTACAAATATAACTCTCGTCTCGATGTAACGTCTCGAGTTGATTCGCGGGTCAAAGAACACATTTTTTTTGTTGTTTTGTGTGGACGGATTTTATTATTAAGGGTGGCTTGCACCAACTATTTAAACTCGATTTAAGGATTTGACATCTCGCTTGCACCAACTGGTAAATAAATGGTGCAAGCGAGATGTCAAATCCTTAAATCGAGTTTAATAGTTGGTTGAAGATACCCTTAAATTCGATTGTAATTTAAATTGACTTTTTTGCCTATAGTAGGCGCTAGGTGCCAAAAAAAACTTAAATTAAAAATAATAATTTTATGGTTTTCATCGTTCTCCTTATTATCACAGCAAAAAAACGAGTTTCTCGGATTTTCTAAACATTTTGTTACTAGAAAAAATTGGAAAGGTAACGAAAATTAAATCTGGGTGTCATATTTGATTCTACGCTTTCATGGAATGTGCATATCAGCGACATCGGTCGTAAAATCCACTTCTCTCTTCAATCACTGAAATGCCTCCAAAATTTCTTGCCTCTAAAAACTAAGATTTCTCTTACCCAATGTCTTATTCTAAAAAAAAATATTATTTGTCACTGTCCTGAGTATTCATTTGTATATGTCCACGTCTTTGTATGTATGTAAATTTGTTTATATATATATATATCCACCAGACCTGCGATGCGATATAGATATATACATACATATATACATACATACATATGGGTATATAAGTATAAATGTAAGTTGTGCACACTAAATTTGCTTTTAAATATTACGTCTCCATCGCAGGTTTATTCAGAATTTCTTCATGAAATAAGCATTGCCTTTATACATTATTTTCTTGTCATGCTTTCTTCTTTTATTTGTATTTTGTGTATATAAATTGTTAAATTAAAAAAAAAAAATTAAAATGTTAAAGTTCAGGGTTACAAATCGTTCTATGTTAACTGGTAAACATTTAAAACTGAAACAAATGTGTAAAGTTGTTAAAATACTTTAATTACACTTATTATTTACCTAACATTTACATTTATTTATTATTAACATTCAACGTTGAAAAAAAAACTACTTGATATTTATTGAGAAAAATAAAAGTCGTTAAGCTTAATCCTTAAGTAGAGGAGACAGAGCGGGAATAGGATAGAGAGAGATGGCATTACAAATATCTGACGTCAATAACTCGTATCATTGCTTACGCTAAGAGAGACAGAAACAAATATTATTCACTCTGTTCTCACTGCTTAAGTGTAAATTCATGTAACTATTTACATTTTTCATTGTTTTCGATTATCTTTTCTCAGTTTTGTTCATGATAAGTAATTAGGTTGTTATGGAATAGTTAAGTACTCTATTATCACATATATTTTTACAGTGAGAGGTTCGAATTAGCGATTTTAAACTACTCACTATGTATACCTACTTATTATTTTTCTGTGTTCACTATTATTTCTCACCACTCACGACGGCTCGTTATTATAATTGAAGTTAGACTACCTCTATCCGGCCGCTCATGGTGATGACTAGAGCTAGACTGCCTCCGCATGACCCCATTTACACGCAGGCGTCCTATTATAAGTCCTATTTTATTCTTATTTTTATTCTCGTTATTATCGTAATAGTATAAAGTTATCACAGATGGCTATTTAAAACGGTTTACTTTGCTCAGAGATCATATTCATTTCCCAGAGTCGTTGAAATAATAAAAAAACGTCTTAAAACCCACGAATCGTGCTCATCTTTCTTATTTTTGTTTTTCAACTATTGCGTCACAGAAGTCGTCTGTACGCATATTTAAAGAAAAATAATTATAATTTTCCAGAAAAGAAAAGATATCAGGAAATCGTTTCCAAGAAAATCCCATCGTAATAAAACACCGCATGAATATTCATGAGTGAAAGTTGGTATTTCTTTCTTCAAAGATAAGTAGACAAGACAAAGTAGTTGCAATTGTGGCCACTTCTCTGCTTGTGATTGTTAAATTTTATTATTTAGAGATTTTATTCAACTCGACCTGTGTTTAACTCTCACGTTGAGTTTTTTTTCTTTTTTTTTATATCAGAGGGGGCAAACGAGTAAGCGCATCATCCGATGGAAAATGATCATGCGCCCATGAACACTCCCAACGTCCAGGGAATCACAGGTGCGTTGCCAGCCTTTAAGGAAAGAGTAGGTTCGTTTCTTGAAGGTCCCTAAGTCGTAACGGTCCGTGTCAAGTCTGACGTGAGTACGTGTCAATTCAAGTATGTGTGGGTTAAAATATGCAAAAGAGAAGTTTCACCTTACTATTTGAGCTGAAATTTTGCACACATCTTTGGGACTGATGAGAATACAATCTAGTGAAAGTTTGATTTTGAAAAATTATTTTTATAATTTTGTTAGTTCAATTTTTCAATTTTTTTTTACCTTACACATAAAATTAAATGTTTCTTTGTATGTTTCTCCTCTATGCATTCCTTAATCATTCAACCAATTGTAATGAAACTTTGGTGAGTTATTCTGCGTACGCTCGCAAAGGTTTCCAAATTATTTATTTTAGTAAATAAAAGACTACGCGAAGGAAGTCGCGAACAGCTAGATATTTATATTTATGTTTCTATATTGCTTCACAGAGCGATATAGATATATAGAATATGCGAATTATTTATCTTTCGTTTAAAAAAACTTGCAAACATCCGCCAAGAGCAGACTCCAGTCAGGCACAATTTTCTCAATATCATCATATGAGAGAATTATTACAATATCTTTCAAATATCAGTAGGAACTTACGTAATGAGAGTATTATTGTATAGTCCGTCTCAAGTGATGAATTCGTATGTTTTAAGCTATCTTCTTTCCAAATGTTTCAAACTTGTTGAAGGACACGTGTTTCGCTTTTCAACGAACCAGCTTCGGGAAATTCCAAAGATCACATTCAGTCAGCCACCCAGCATCGAAGCGAAGTTAAAAAGAACTCGATCAAATCAACTTTGGGCGAAAAACAGCTAAAAACGCGAATTCTTCACAGTGTAGTTGTTAGATTTTTTAGTCCGCAATTTCGATAAAATCTGGTCCTGTGTGATCTTATAGTGTTTATTGTAAGCTCTATTATCCACGAGCAGATGAGTGGACGGCATCTATCGCAAATAAGATGTCTTCTTTTCTACTTCTATTTTGTATTCAGTATGTAATGGCAACTCGATCCATATTTATTAGAAACATTTCTGCCATTATCATGTAAAAACGGTGGTGTATTTCTGGTGTCAAACATCTATCTTCTTATTACTAACTTTTTAAAAAAACACGAAAACTTTACTTGCACATATTTATTAAACTTTTCAATTCTTAACGCTTGCACAGGACTTTAACGCACAATATACATACTATTACTTTACGGTAGTAACTAATTAATCTGTGCTATTACTATGGTTGCCTTAAAGGCTTTATCTAACTGCGGGCGTGACGTTGAAGGGGCCTGAGCGCGGTGCGGCGCTGGCTGGGTGGCCGCGCCGCGCTCGCATCGCATCCAGCCGCGCCGCGCCGGTGAGACAGCTGTCTCACTTTTAAGTAATATATCAAGTGAATCAGACGTCGAAGAGCTACTTTTCTTGTTTGCTAAGAAATCGTATAAGAAGAAAATGGGTACCCCCCATCTTCTCTTCTAGTATTTATGTCATGACATAAATACTAGAAGAGAACAATACGGGGAATAGCACCGGCTATATAGAGAACTCAAGTTTTACGAAGATACATTCCACGCTTATTTCCAAATATCGAGGAGCACCTTTATCTGTAAGGAAATCTGTAAACTATGAACAATGTCGTTGGGTACTTAATCTTTTTTTATTTGATTTACATATTTCAGCCGCAACCCTTCCGGCGTGTGTGATAAACACATTTCCTTTCAAAAGGAGGGTAAGCCGAAAGTTTCGTTTGTCCCTTTCGTGAGGGATTTTACAAAAAAGGAGTTTGCAGTTAAAAAGAACTACAACTAAGGAATCATGCCACGCTCACGCCGCGCCGCGCTACCTCCGTCAAGCTCTGTATGTTGACTATCACATGTGTCATACGAACGCTAGTAATACAACGCGCACTCTGCACCCGGCCCAGCCTACTATAACTCGCCGCGCCGCGCTGGCGGGGAGAACCTGCGCGGCGAGAGCGCAGCGTGTTCTGTGTGACGACTCCCATATATTTTCTTAACTAGCACGACGAAAACACGTCCGCATCGTGCCGCGCCACGCCGCCCCGCTGTGTGACAAAGCCATAAAACTCTTAGAAACGTAAAAAAAATAGAAAATCTAAATAAAATGTGATGAGTTCCTAAAATCTTTAGCTTTTTTCCACTCAAACTCCAAAAACCACCAATCGACACGTGTTTCGCCTCTCAACGAAGCATCCTCAGGATATACCAGAGCAGGCCGAAAATGCCAACTTCACTTCTTCCGTTCTCGCCAAAAAATCCCGAATAAAATGTCGTTCACTGTCAGTAATGAAGAATGACCAGATAGCCAGTTATTACACTACACTAGGTACGTGAGGTTCATTCTGTACGATGGTCCGTCAGGTACTACGAAAATATTATTGTATTAACGAAGACCTTGAGACGTTATTTTCTGGTTTGCAAAATTTATATATTTTTAGCTAAGTTTGGCTAGTTGCTAAGAATATGCGACGCAAGATAGCTGACCAAGTTTAAACTTTCCTGACGATGTTTTGTTGAGAAACAAAACACTTGACGATATTTAAGTGTCAAATGTATCCTGGAAATATTTAAATAATACATTGTAGATACATAAAAGGCAATACACACTCACTTGTGAACGATTGTAGAGCGAAGAATCTTTATCTGAGACTACAGCGTAAGAAACGCAGTAATTATTTCATCATCTTAAAGTTTTATGTGTAGGTCATCTGCAACGTACAAAGCCTAAGAATAATCACTTACACTATGTAAATAATCTCTGTACATGACAATCTATACTACATAAATAAAACTGGGAATGGGTAATACAATGCAAATATATTGAAATAGTTTCTGTAACAAACGTCGTCGCTGGTAATGACGTAAGCTGCCTTAGTCGTCTCATCTCGCTGTGACGTCATTTGCCTTCGCTTAATTTGACGTGTTATCAACTAAATGTGCTCAATTTTGCATGCTTATCTCCGCTGCTGGGAATGAGAAATTTCGCTTATGAGCGTATAGATTGAAGGTAATTTGCTTACGAACACTAGCACTGTTTTAAGTACTAAATACTTTGATTAAGATTTTAATCTGTACATATATAAAATGAAACATATGAAAAAATAGCTGTTAGTACTTACAATAAATTTTATTGAATAACCACCAAGGTTTCTACTCAGTATATTTTCCTTTCAATCCATATAAAACAATCATTGCAATAGAGTCAGCCAGGGTCATTGAGAAAAGTTTGCTTCCTGAAGCTTTATCGGATATCGGACGATTAACTCTCGGTGCAGAAAGTAAAGTTATCGTTTCAGAAATCGTTTATCGTTCACGAAAGGAAGTGGTTAAATTTTCATTTCTAGCATTGGTTATTTCGGCTCGGCGGTGATAAATCGTAGAACGTAAGCACTACGCCGGACGCATGTCTGTTGTCTGACGTGACTGAGCGTAGACTCAATCCACAGATCTGTGGCGCAATCAGACTGCAAACGAACATTGCTCCTTAATATCCACAGTTTTAGGGAAACTTATACACTAGGTGCAGTTGCATACCTAATTACACGTTCAGTTCAGCGCTAGTTCAGTCTATCAATTTGATTAGATCGACGTCAGATAATTGTCTTCTGAAACTAAAGTACTTATCAATTAAAAACTAGGTTTGAGAGATTTGGGATATTGTATTTATCTCATCATCCATTTACCATTCATTCATCATCAAAAATCATTTTAAAATTCTGTAGAATTTCAGAGACAACTGAATGATTTTTTTCACCAATCATGTTTCCACATTTAAAGTTTTTAAGATTGTTAGTAACAATCCAAAGAAACTTATATACAAATTATAACAAATAGTGAACAATAAAACATTTGTACATAATATTTATAAGTGATCATGACGCAATAAATTGTCGCCTACCGTCCGGCAGCTTTGTCACGCCCGATTGCCTTCGCATTCTGCCCTTCGCTCGCTCTCATCTGTGGTTTGCACGCCTAGCATACGCGTCAACAAAGACAAATCTGTCCAAATATCTCTCACTCTTCTTATATATCGAAATTCATGTCACCAAATGCACCAAAGTCTTCATAGGCGGACTCTTAATAAGTAGTCGAGTTGAACAATCATGACTTTTACCTTGCAGGCTCATTGCATAGGTTAAATGTAGATTATTTTATGGCCATTCTTCTTGTAGAGTTTTCAAATCGCCTCTACCTTAGGACAACTACCGACAAATAAGGATAGCTGGGATCAACTTTATCCAATCCATCCAATAGGACAGATTGAACACAATATTATTTAATCTTAGTGATCGACTGATAAATAAATGCATTATTTATTTAACAGATAGTTTAGAGTAATTAAATAAGTAATATAATTGTAGCAACTGGAAATTAAGAAATAGGGCGCATATATAATAATTACCAATAGCAAAAACAGAAATCAAGAGATTAGAAGATTCCCTGATGATTAAAGGCATTTCGAAGTAAAAATAATTGCATGACACATTATTGAAATCGTGTTGACATCACACTATCATGTCTAAAATAGAGAAACCAATAAAATAGATGAAAATAGAAATATATGTATATTGTCAAATTAGATTTGAGAAGAAAATGAACCTTAATGTTATCATATGTCAGAGGACTTTCGACTTATGGTGGTACGTGAATCAAATTCCTGGACTGTACATAAAACTAGCTTTTGCACGCGATTTCCACGTGGTGGCGACTTGCAAAAGAGTGGATAGCATAAAAACTTTCTACATAAAAAATATATATACTTGTCAACTTACATGGTGAGCGGTCAAATGGTGTTGGAATTCTGAGGATACACGAATGATTGAACAATAAACAAATGAAAGTAATATTAATCACAATGTTGGTGTGAAATTAGCTACAGGCTTTTTCACTTTCAAAGTTCACTTTGAGCTTTCCATTATCACTAACGGAATACTTGTAGTAGACAATCATAATTTAATTTACGTTATACAACAGTAGTCACAACGGACTCGAAAATTTGCAGAACAAATAGCTGTTCCACGCTGTTTCATAGTTGGACAGCGCTTTCGGGTACAATTATAGAAATATACAATAGTTAAGTTTCAAGTAAAGTTACCCTATTACCTATTAGTATCTAGTATGTCGATGATCATGGCACATTTTATTTAGATAACAATGGATGGTAATATTTTTTTACCGTCAAAATCTCGATGGAAAATAGTGATACAATTATAAAAAGAAATACCGTCTTTGGACTGTGTATCTGTGCTTTCGAACAGTTTAATCGATAAGCACGTTTTTAGAATGTTAGCCGACGGAAAAGTCAAAAGCACTCGCATACCTGGGCGAAAAAGTTGTGAGGAGAATGATGAGATTTGAGGAAGCGAAAGAAGTGTGTAAGAACCGCGACGCTTGGCGCTCCGTCCTCTCTGACTACCCCGTTAGGGATACGGCATGAAGATATGTATGTATGTACGTTTTTAAAGTTTATGTGTTACTGATTTTTGTATGCTTAGTGTTGGATTTTAATTAGAAAAAAATATTTTCGTAATTGCTCTGTGCATTGCGCCATAATTATATTATTAATATAGAATAATCACTTACCCTGTGTAAATAACCTCTGTACATGTTAATCTATACTACATAAATCAAACTATGAAATGGGTAATACAAGCAAATATATTGAAATAGTTTCTGTAACAAACGCCATAAAACGCAGTAATAAACAAAACTCTAATAAAACAAACGGTTATTAAGAAATTGTGAAATATATTGTGACGTGTCCTCTTTAAAAATGTGTACATGTTATAATTAGACTTTTTGGCGGGAACGGGAGAAGTGAGGTTGTCATTTTATTTAGATTTTCTATTTTTTACATTTTTGGGCGTTTTAATGTACAAAAGTGATAGTATATTGCGTTTTAAAGTTCTGTATAAGTGAAAAGAATAGAGAAAAGAATGGAGTAGGCCTAAATAAACATGTGTAACTGAAGTCCTCGCGCTCTTCCAAGAAGTCCTATGTACCTTCAGTAAAGCCTACTATCACTTTACTGGAGGAGTTTTACGATTGAAGAAAAAACGAATTTACTTCGAACGTGCTTCATGACGATTATTCTTATTAATACATAGGCAAATACGCTTACCTGTGCGCCATGCCATGAAGAAAAAAGAAAGTTATAATTAAAATATTATATTATAGTTACAACATACAAGATGAGAGGACGAAATTAAACAAAGAGCATGACCTCATTGGAGACTTACTATAGATAGACACCATTTGAAAGAGCTAGAGGAGACCTTTGCCCGTAGGCACTCTGAAATAAGAGGCTTTATCTAAGAAAAATATTTTAAACATTATCCAGTGTAAAAAAAAGTTCAGAATAAAGGCTTATCATTTTGTCATTATTATTATTTTCGTTATTACAAACTAACAACATGCAGTCTTCTCCTTATTACCTCGGTAGAACCAAAATGAAGAGCCCGAATTCCCTGGTGGTGTCGAGCCGCAGTCTAATATACCTTTTTAAATAAACCCTTAAAAATATGTATACTTAACGAAGACTTTTCCTCAATACCACCTCATTTTCTAAAAATCAATATCATATTATAGTAGGTTAAAGGATTCATAGCTAGACATGAGTTGTTAGAAATTGTGTTTCGCTCTCAGCGGTCGGGAGCACCGTAAGGAATCCCAAATATCTATGTTAAAGCGGGTCCTAAAGTAATTGGAAAAGGGCAAAGGGTGAATGGAATGTACATAACAAAAAACATTGATTATATTCACATACCAATATTAGCTTATTGGTTTTCGATACCCATAATATAAGGATATTAGTAATTATGTACGATTCAGAAATTTAAACACATCTTTCTCAAAATATATACATACATACTTATATACAATCATATTTTCACGCTATATCCCTAATGGGGTAATCAGAGAGGACGGAGCGCCGAGCGTCGCGGTCCTTACATGTCCTTTCTCAAAATAGTATAGTTTCAGAGTCGCTCTTGAATAATGCAATTTAAACTTGTAAAATATTAATAAATTAGTAGTTAGTACATAACATATTGTCGTGTACCGACAATAACTACATTTAAAAAAGAAAATTTGGACACATGAAATCAAGGAGCTCATTCTTGTAACCGCTTGACAGTGTCGACCCTTCACCATTTTTCAAACAAAAATCTGTTATAGGTACGACGTTTACATTCACGCCCAGCGAAGCGGGCCGGTAACGGATTGTTTGTTTACATACATGAGTTTCTGGCAAAAACTTCTAATTTTTTAATAGGAATATGTAATTTGGCCTAAATTATTAGAGCAAATTAATCACATAACTTTTAGAAATATAGAATTTGAATACTAATTCAAAACAAACAAAGACGCAACCAAAGACTAAGACGATTAATATTTTTTGTGTTTACTGTTATGCCATATAACTTGAGAGTGATGACAAAACTTGCTTGCCCATTAATCAGCGATACGCCTCCGCAAATTTGTAGACAAATTGCCTCAGTAATTGCTAAGAAACCTTGTTAGTACATGGATCTATGCCATAATATAACTACAGCGAATAAAACTGTCTGTGATATTTCGTGTATAAATTATTAGTCTTGTAGTTGTAGGGTATTTACGTAATAAATAATAAATGAATACGCCCTCATTTCTGTTTAATGTAACTACAATACGTACTATCGCGGAAAGTGAATGTTTAGCAGTTTAAAAAACCTTTGAATTTGTCTTGTAATAGACTGTTTTATCAACTTGACAAAGTTAGCAAATTTAAGTTTCCATCGGTGTCTTTGTCATTTCAACCAACTAAGCCAACCAAGATATTCCAAACAAACACAAATGACGAGAAATTGAGTTGTTAGCGAGTGCGATTATTTTATAACGGATTTGTCAATTAGTGCCGATTTATGATTTAAACTAATTCAGTGTCACAATAAACGATTGAACATTTAATAAACATTGTTAAACTGAGTGTATCCTACTATTCTTGCAATTTATTTGTTTATTTATTTTTGGGAAACATACAATATAAAAACACTTATAATTTTAAAACAATACAACAATAGATACATCACTTAAGTTTCCGCTAATTACTAATATTTAATGGAGCTATCTCAGTGAATTAAAATATTTACACGAACACAATTTAAAATCATTAATTATTATTAATCATTAATTTAAAATCATTAATCCATTCTTTATTATTTTTAACCATTATCATTTAAGTAGCAATAATCAGCAAAGAAAAGAAAGTATTCTAATCCGGTTGGGATTTATAGTTGCAATGACTTACGCAAACAACAAGGAGTCATTGTTCAACTACTCAAAAAAAATCAGTGAATATTTTTACATAGTCATTTCGAATTATTATTTTTCACGAACTAGATCAAAACTAATTCTAACTATATATTATAAATTCGCAAGTTTGTTTGTCCTTCTTTCAAATCCTTTCACCGTGAGAAAGTAACTGAACTCGAGTTCATGCGGACGAACTCGCAAGCGGTCGCTACTTAATAATAAGCTGAAGTTAAAAATAAGTTATTCAAAGTTTTTCACTTAAAAATATTAAAAATCCCAAGACACGGAACTATATACTTATAAATCGTTCACACCGACCTACCGACACACATTCGACTTCTACTCATCAAGGACATAAAATTCAATACTAAAATTCGAAAGAATTTCTACTGCAAATTTTTAAATTTAATATGTAGAGGTAGAGCAACAAAGGAAACCACCGTAGCGTATTATATTCTCTATAAAGGAAACCGCGACACAAAAAAGTATGACATGTCAATCACATGTCTTTGTAAAAATTTAAGTAAAAATTATTTAATTTATTTATTCCATTTGGAAAATGCCCCCTCCAATCTCTACTGAGGACCGTTACAGAATGATTACTCTGCACCAACAAGGGCGAAGTATTAGTGCCATATCGAGAGAATTATTCATATCGGTAGGCACAGAATAATGTCACTTTGAAACAACTATTTATTTTATTTTTTCAGAGAAATACAGTAAGCTTGGGTCAGAAGGCATGCGGAAGAAGGCGACGTGCTTGACAATCATCAAGGAAATCGTGACATTGCGGCGTTACCTAATGAACAACGCTTTGAGAAGTTTAGAGCTTACGAAATTGATGGGTTTATACCAACTAGACATTTTGTGGAGCGTTTCGATGAGCATACTAAGACCATAAGAAATCATTTACTTTAGGCGAGTCTATGCGTACGCGACTCCAAGCTGTTATTGGTAACAACGGTACATACACTTGATATTGATTGCAAATGTCGGTCGTTCGTATATTTTCTCATATGCAAGCAACATTGAATTATGGAATGACCATCCTTCTCATATCCGTCATTCCAAGTCACTGGCCATTTTTAGGAGAAACTTGCTCAAACTTCTTCTTGCCAAATTGCTAAGTTGTTGCAAGTAAACATGATACCATTCTCACTTCTTCATTAATCTTTATGTCTATTTTTATTATTTTATAAGTATTTATATATATTGTAAGATGTAATGAAAACGATTCTTTTTCTAGATTGAATTCTTTATTATCGTTCTCTTTCTTTCTAACCAATTTCCACTCACTCTATCTCTTTCATACACGTTACGACATCAGAATACTCAATTTGGTAGTATTTTACTATGACAACTTTATTTATCCAACTTACTTAATATTTTGCCTTACATGCCCCTTGAAATAAATAATTTAATTTATTACAATGTTTAAATTTCACCTTTCACTCCTTACATGCACCTTACATACTTTTTTCTTTTATAAACTTTTTAGTAATATTCTTATTTAGTTAATATACACTTAACAAAACTAATACAGTTATTACACACCTCTTAAGCCTATCTACTTTACAACAGATAAAAGTATTTAGAAACAAATAATGAAACTCGCATTTTTTAACTTAAAATAAAATTGAAAATGTATTTTGTTATTGTTACTACAGACTTGGATTGTTACTACTATATTTAATCTTTAAGTCTATATAAAAACAAAATAATTTTGCATTAGGAAAAAAGTAATGTAAAAGTGTATAATATGTTTACAAAAAAAAAAAATATAAAACTTAATTTCAGTAATGAATACTTTTTTCAGTATTACAACTTCATGATGAAACTTCTATATTATTCATCGGCTTGGCTTATTGTGTCTAACAACAGTTTGGTTTTCATTGCAGTTGCATTCATGAAATTTGTTATTAAGTGTCATTTATATGGTCTATATCAGGATCTGAAATTAAATCTAAATTATGAGGACTTGACAAATGCCTTAAAAATTGAACATGAACTATTTTCTTCACTGTTGGTTTCTTTAAATCTTCAATTTCACAACGTACGGAACCAACTTGTTTTCTTATTTTATATGGGCCTTTATATTAATCTGTGGGTACATAATATTTGTGTATTCCGACAGACATTTAAATATTATAATAATGTATTACTGTTCTATTCTATTATATGGTCTATATCAGGATCTGAAATTAAATCTAAATTATGAGGACTTGACAAATGCCTTAAAAATTGAACATGAACTATTTTCTTCACTGTTGGTTTCTTTAAATCTTCAATTTCACAACATACTGAACCAATTTGCTTTCTTATTTTATATGGGCCTTTATATCTTGGTGTTAACTTATTGCGTGTAGGTTTATACCATTCATATAATACTAAATCTCCTTCTTTAAAATTATGTTGCACTCTTCTTAAATAAAATTCTTTTTGTTGTATAAATGAACATTTTGTATATTTTCTATTGCTATTTTTCTTCCTTCCATTAAAAATTCCAATTGATGTTTACGTTCTATATCTTCAAAAATTGTGCCAAATTTAATTTCATTATATGGGATTCTAGGTTCAAAGCCAAATACTAAATAAAAAGGTGAAAATCCTGTACTTTTCTGCTTTGACGTGTTTATAGCTAAAATAACTTTGGATAATAATTAATCCCAATCTTTTGAATTGTCCATAGCGAACTTAGTTAACGTTGAAATAATTGTTGCATTTGCCCTTTCAATCAATCAATTACTTTGTGGCGTATATGGTGTTGTAGGTATATGTTCAATGCCATATTTACTAAAAAAAAAATTGTGTTGCCTGACTTGTAAAAGATGGTGCACTATCTGATATGTATGTTATAGGTGGTCCATACATATTGTATGAATAATATCATTCTCAATCGTATTCTATAACTTTTTGTGCTGATAAAGAATATGTTGGTTTTGCAAAAATGTACTTGGTTGTGTGATCTATATGCACAAAAATATATTTATTGCCAGAGTTTGTTGCCGTTACATGATCTGATGAAATTATTTGCATTGGTGTTTGAGGTATAGGTCTTCTTCCCATTTCACAATATGTTAACTTTGTACGTCTGTTTGTTTTAGCTCATATAATACTTGCTGAAATATACGCCTTAACATCTTTACGTAATGTTCTCCACCAATACCTACTTTTTATTTTTGTTAACGTTGTATCACAATCTTCGTACATGAGGAAACACCCGTTCAAGGTTGGACCTTGAAACTAATACAAAAAATTTGAAGTTCAAAATTTGAGCTGCCATCTCATCGTCTGCAATAAGTGTCTTTTTATTCGTCGTCAATGTTATCTCGCGATTGTTATAATATGTCCAATTTAAAGTTACGGCCAACCTGCTAAACATTCCCTTTTCGCGATAGTACCCACGCAATATAGACCCAAATAACTAGTCAGACTGTCTAAAGACACAGGGCTCCTCCATAAAAGTCTTAGATGTGATTGTCCTCCATCTTTTCGGAAAGTCATGTTCTCATCTCTCGCCCTTTTTTTTTAATCTCTCTCTTCCGTCTCTTGGATACCATTCTGTTACATTTACCTATTGCATCTCTCTCATATTCTATTCTTTTGGAACATGGAGCACTTAACCAATAGAGATGAAATATCGGAAACCTCTAATTACTACTGCTCAGTTTTTTGACGATAATAAATATCAACTCTCGCTCGCATTAAAATTGTACATAATCAATACTTAATCTGTGGGTACATAATATTTGTGTATTCCAACAGATATTTAAATATTATAATAATGTATTACTGTTCTATTCAGCAGTGTGGCATAAAGAGCAAAAAATCAAAATATGAAGTAGACACAATTTAATTTCATCATTAAATAACAGTAAACACAAAATTTTAAAATAAAATTCATTATATCACGGTTCAAGTTAAACTGGACTTCAATTGGTGAACAAGTCGCAAAAAATCCCACAAAATAGTGGTTTGAAATAAAACTCAATATTGTGGTCAAAGGTAGATCGTTTATTGAAGAATCAAATTCAACACTATGCTACATGGAATACATCTCAACATCGCGATTCAGAAAGTGCACTTAATAGTACAGCTACATCTATAACTACATACCTTAGCAGTCTGAACAATTGGCGTGCTTGATGACATGTATCTATACTTCTTGCTTTCGCTCAGCTATTCATACGAACGTGTACACAAACTTGGGCTGATCAATCGGCGCGCAGTAATCGCAAAAAAGTTTAGACGTTAATCGTTTTCGTTAATAAATGACATTTCCACTCTACGGGTTAAGTGCTCCGTGCCCTTTGGTCACTTAAGGATTCACACTAGCAGTTCTCCTTTTTTTTGCGTCAAGAAATGCATTACGCATCCCGGTCCCAGTTAGGGGGGTGGTGGGGGTTATGTGGAACTTCTGACACTGATATCTGACGGTGATCCTCGAGAGCTTTGGTGCCAGGGTAAAAGGGGCGCGTCAGCAATCTGCGGCCGCGGCGGCCATGTCCAGTCCTTCCTCCGTGTGCGGGCAGGCCCCCTCTCCTGGGAGCTTTGTGGAAATGCCATGCGCAACTTCCCGTGAACGTTGGGTGGGGCGACTTCCCTCAAAGGAGACCCT
Source organism: Zeuzera pyrina (assembly GCA_907165235.1). Lineage (NCBI taxonomy): Eukaryota > Metazoa > Arthropoda > Insecta > Lepidoptera > Cossidae > Zeuzera > Zeuzera pyrina. The sequence continues at coordinate 7,863,564 of OU015640.1, forward strand.
AGGCCTCCAAAAGTGGCGTCTATTGCACCCCGCCTACGCCACGGCAGGGGCGTCTGTACGCCTCACGATTTTTACGTGTTTACTCACGGGTTTTTACAAGTTTTTCTTCTATCCACCTCTGATTTTTACGTGTTGTCTCACGGGTTCATTTCGAGTTTTCCTATTCTTCACCTAAGGTTTTTACGTGTTTCCTTACGGGTTTTTACAAGTGTTTACAAGACTCCCTGTCTCCATGTAACTAGAGACTTTTCGTCTCTGAATTTCACCCCTATATCTACTCCCTATCTATCGATTGTTTAGGACTTTTGAGACATCCTATATATTACACAATTAAAATGTTGATATACAGTGCCGATTCGTTTGTAAATGTTCTATAACATATTTATTAAAATGATTAAATGACCAATAAGATTTAATATAAAGCGTTAGATATATTTTCTTGTAAACCTCACGTTATGGCATTATATTAATGAAAATTTTTAAAATTTCGGATATCTATAATGTTAATACATGCATATGTCGGTGTAAATAATAAAAGGCACTCATTTGACTATACTATGACAAAGCGCGACTTCCGATGACGCGCTAACGGAACGTCGGGGCCGGCGCTGAGAGGCTGTTAGACTACGCCGGCCGGTGCGATAGCATTTCTTCGACGGATCGTTTCCCATTATTAAACTTCCAATTACATACGTAATAATTGTTACAAAGAGTTTTCTGTCGTTTGCACATTAACTTTGTCTTAACGTTGTATTTTATGGAGTAGTTCGCCTCTTGTAAGATTAGGTACCTATTTCTCATGGCTGAGTTGCAAAAGCACGAATTGCCCCGTGTTTTTTCGGACACATATATATTATCATGCTGCATGCACAAGTAGTCAGGTTGGATTATAATTAGGCGAAGTAGGTGCCAAGCCTACCAAGCTAGTAAACTTACTGTGTTGCTGCGGATTGATTTGATATGTTTCATGTTTATAAAGGTTTTTTTGTACTTGAGTTTTGATTAGTGAAGGATAGTTATTTTGTACTTTTCAGTGTTTTTTTTCCGATTCAGTTTAATTTTTCTTAAAAAGTTTTTTCCGTTTTGAAGGATACTTATAAATCCACAATATAAGGACAAAATTTATCCCTAACTATTATAACATTTTGTTATCGTATGAACCTTGGTAAAGAAAAATTACTCGGGAACAAAAGTTTGTTTTTGTTAAGAATTGTAAATTTATTAATAAAAGCGACCGCACATCTACCTCTGTGGAATTCATTAATTCTTTTGGAAACTTCTAATTAGTTTATTTTCTAGACTTTCATAATATCGTATATTTTGTAATCGAACCAGAATTTTAAGATAATAAAATATTTTAGAGAGAGAAGTTTTAACCATATTTTTTGTTGACAAACAAGATTTCTCTGTAGTTTCAAGAAGGATTTGCTAAAAGATAAGTTTATTGTGATAATGAGAAGAAAAGAGCTTTTGAAAATAAATACGTTGATAATATTTATTTTCACGTGGGAAAAACCTTTAAAAGACAAGCCCTTAAAACATAGGTGGTAATGACGAGAGAAAGAGCCTTTGAAAAAATACCAAAAAAGAAGATTTGGGAGCTATTCAAAAGACTCTAATGCCTGATTTCACCAATGCTATCTAAGTCATCACATTACTATATACCCCTAAGATTAAAAGAACTTCTAAACCAGGAGTGCTATTCACAACACGTAAACATCCTTGCATCGGATGAAACATCCGTGAGCTTTAAATTGTGAATGCGCAAAGGTTGTTTGCATCCGATGATCACATCCGATGTATGAATTTTCCATACTAATTTATGAAATTGGCATTCACAACTTCACGGATGTAAAATTGTGAGAAAGAGAAGTCCGATAACCTCTCGTTCTCAACGTCGACTTTAGCTGTCAAAATGTAATTTTGACACTTCGTCGCGTGCAACGTTGCGTACATCCTCGCGCTTGTGATCTGTCAAATTGTATGACAACATCCACGAGCGAAAATCTACTTTCTATTAGACGAGTTCTACGATGTTAAGCTATTTTCTCGGTGAACAGTTAAAGTTTTGGAAGTTTTTCTTAAAATAATTAAAATATACTCTATTTTCAACGTGTGATACATGTGTCATAAAGTTACGTGCAATTTTATTGAACAAAAAAACTAATTTTGTGAAGGAAGACGCTTAGTATGGAAATTCACATCAAGATGGTAGACTTATAGTAGAAAAGGAGCGAATAAATTTAGCGATTTTCAATATCTTTTCTATACGCAAAATGTTCATTTTGCTGTTAGTGTTTGCAGACGAAGGTGAGGTTACCATGAATATTGCAATTGTTTTCTTGGATTGAATTTTATTACTAAATTATAATTAATGTTATTAATGATTAATTTCATAAAATTAGTAAGTACATGTAACTATAGGTGCGATTACGTATATGATATAAAGTTATTTTAAGTAAAATTTAAATCTAGCGGTGAAAAATTGTGGTAATATTTTTTCGTACTAGTTTTGAATTGAAGCACACCCAGGCCACAATAAAATATCTCAATAGTCATATGTAAACAAAGTTATGAACAAAAACAAGGTTTTGCCATGTAGTTAACAATTTATATAGGTATTTATTTGCTCTTGAGTACAAAATACAAATCTTGTCTGGATTATATTTGTGTTAGTGTAGTGATATTTTAGTTACCCGGTGACACTATATTAATAATAAAGCAACACTAGTCTATTAGTATTTAGTTAGTAATGTGAAATCAAAGATGTAAGATTTAAGTTGATATACAACCTATAGGTACCTACTGAAATTGACTGCTGTTTTCACATTGCTATATGAGCAAACTGATACTGACTTAAATAACCAAAACTTAAAACTGACTCAAATTTACATGCATAATCCTCCAACAACTTCACTAATCTTGTTTTGAGTTATAAACATTATATCTCTATGTAATCTAGTTAATACTTTTAATATTATTGTATTACAGGTAACTCGGCTAACTAACCTACCTAAAAAACATCATGTCTAAGGTTTGCAAGAAATCTTCCGAAATGTATATAATGTATTGAATAAGTTAAAAATATTTTAGAGATATTATTGAGCAAAGTAAACATGAGTACTTAATAAAAATAAAACATGAAATACAATAGGAGTTTTAATTACATGAATTAGCTGTAGTGTGATAATTGATAAATATAATATGAATCAGGATAATTAGATTACTGAAATAGGTATATTATATAGTTCACAGATAATAATTGGAAACTTCCAGATCGAGGCCATTTTATGTAGGAATTAGTATACTTTAAAGGTGTATCCTTTATTGTTTTCAATGTTTATTGAAGTTTAAAGTTCACTTTTAACTTTCATTTTCATCCCTTTTCACATAACTAACTTTCTAGTAGATAATACCTAAGCAGTAATTTTATTCAATATTAATATATTCACAACCTCACAAGTCACAATACCGAAAAATTAGTAAAACATTCAATGTAATAATAGATAGGTACTCCTAAATCTAATTACTGGGTAATATTATGCAATACCATTACAATGAAGTATATGGTCTTAATGTCACAGTAGGTATTTATTATAAATTTATTGTTTTCTGTTTGTGATTGGTCTCTTTAACACCATCATTGCATTATAAATTAAGACTAAAAAGACTAAAGCATAAAAAATCATAGCAACACATGAGCAATACATTTAAACTACATAAGTGTAGTAAGTACATACAATATTTCTATCGCATGGAGGATAAGTAGTTACTTATAGCATGAAGGGATAAGCTATTAGCCTGCCAACTTACATCATGAATATACCTAAGTATGCATTAAATTGAAAATCGATATTTTAATTTTAAATAGTTTCGAAATACTGAGAAAGTAGGCATATAAACCTAATCTCTATAATTTGATTTTAAAATCAGTGTAATCTAATTACACATTACAAACTATTATACAATAAATTGTAGGTATGTGATAAATTATTAAAATTTCACTTGCCGCCGGTTTTAAATAAGTCCTTATTTCTAGCGGTAAATCATACAATTTAACGTTAGGGCGTTTTTTCATTGGCCGACACGATAACGATAATATCGTAGCCGTCACACGTAGATATTTTATTATCTTGAAACTTTTTGATTCAACGACACGGTACCAATATCGATGGCGACAAAACAAAAACAGAACTTTCATGTCTCAATGACAAACATTACACCTTCGAGATCAGTGCGTTAACTATAAAACTACTCGTATACTTATTCATATGGCAGACGACAAATTATATTTAGTTATTTAGTATATCTGCTTTACTTACGTCTAACATATCTAACGTTGAAGGAACTTATTTAAAAGTCATTTTGAATATTTAATCAAACTGTTCAGTAAAATGGAGTAGAGCGAACGACAGATTAGCGGGGAGGTGGGAGGATGGTGATGTTGAACCCACACTTGCACCATTGTGTAATTTTGTCATACATTCTTGATTTTATCGGGACGATTCTATGGAGAGCGGACGTAGTACTGACTAGGGAAGGCGATTCTCTCGAAAAAAGATCGATCTTCGAATCGATTCGACTCGAAATATGAAAAATCGATTCATAGAAAACTCGAAGTCTAAAAAATCGAACTCTCGAAAATCGATTTTTCATCGACTTACTATATAAGTTTGTATTGATGACAGATATGAATGTAATTATAGAAAACTTGGAAGACGCTAAAATAATCAATCTAATCAGTTTTAATGAATTAAACAGTTACAACTGTATTTAAATGTTACATGTTTAAGAACCTCTACTTAAGATAAAAAAAAAATTATAATATTTATGTTAAAAAATTATAAAATTCACAGTTCCTACATTCAACTCATTCTAAACAGTTTTATATTTCTTATCATAACAAAAATTATCGAATCTCGATTTTAAAGGGTAAAGTATCGATTCATGGAATCGATTCACTACAAAATATCGATTAAAATCGATTTATATGGTCGAAATAATAGATTCTGCGATTAATCGATATCAGATCGCCATCCCTAGTACTGACATGTCGTCGCCGATCGATATCTTTTCGATCGAACGATAAATCGGGGTCGCGTCGTTTAGTGAAAAAGCGTCGCTCCATAGATTTCTGTGCCCCGATATCGATGACTGCATCTGCGACGATATATCGTTATCGTGTCAGCCAATGAAAAATCGCTCTAACAAATACTACTTATAACATTCGTTCTTTCAAATAGTAAATACCCGTTATTAGTATTACAAATAACAGCAATATTAAGAGCACTTGCATAACTTAGGCGAGTGTGTGAGAAGAATAATGCATAGACAGGTAATGAGATTTGATAAGGTGGAAGAAGTATTCAATGACCGCTTTGCTTGGCAACTCCGTCTGCAATACAACGTGAAACTATCGTATAAGTACGTATGAACGAGAAATACATAAATACCTACCCATTACTATTTACCATAGAATATGAGACCTTATTTGGTCTCATAACTTGTCTCATTTATTCTGTCATATTTATTATCTCATTCTTATTAAAAGATTAATCCTTGCTATAAAGAGAGACACCTAGTAATACAGTATTATTATTTTATGAAATTGGTTGCTAGTTATTTTATTGCAGAAAGGTATTTTGTATGTATTGTCATTTTATTTCTTACTAAAGACATCGGCTTTGTGGGCGTAGATCCCTTTGCCTTCCCTCTCAAATAGAAAAAACAATTTATGACACTGAGTAAGTAATCACTAATTGATGATTTTTGCCTGATTTTTGTTAATATCCATTTCTTCTTTGATGTAATAAATCTAAATCCCTCGTAAGAAAGTATTTGAAACGTTTCGATGTCGTGTGTGATAGGTAGATAATATATTTCAAAAACCTCAGGAATTGTAAACAACATATTTCGAATCATAGGGTTACAATGGATACTGTATGCTGTACGTCATCACTTATGTCATGCACCAGCAGACATACAGCATACAGACTTAAAATATGGATATATCCAGTAAATACAATGTCCACGAAATGTGAGTATGGACACTTTTATTGTAATATGTACATATTCTAAAACTAAATACGAACTCATAACCATGAAGTTTTAGAACTACACACCTTTGTAAGTAAGTATTTATGTATAGGTAAATGAAATCACAACAGTATTATTTATTTATGATGTACAGACAGGAACCTTTTTAAGGAAGTTAGTATTAACATTAATGATATTAATAGAGCTGTAGCTGTATGTAATATAATAAGTATGTATATTTCTAATAAAATGTTGACATGTATGTACATTTTCTGAATTGTATTAGTGGTATGACTCAGAAGGATAACAAATTAATGGTCTTTTTTCTTTTAAATATTGACCAGCAATGAATTAAAATTCAGTTGAATTGATTATTAGAAACAGTAACTTTTTCAATAGCTGCATATTAATTTTATTTAGGTAATGAATTTTATGCAACTTTTTTTCTTACAGATACATATGGATACAGCTACTGATTACAATTTTATCATTGTTGTTGAGAAGTAAGAACTGAGAAATCATAGCATTCAACACAGCTTTGTACAAGTTTCCACAACTTTTCTAGTCACAGAAAATTTTGTATTGATTGTTAAATAATAATTAAAGATTTATTAAAAGCAAGAGCACGTACATACCTACTGTCTTTTAAATTAATTCCTGATATAATTTATAAGTAATTTATTCTATGGCACTAACGATGAGAATGATTGATAGGAGTAACTAGGCGGATGAAACGCCTATGCACATTTTGTGTGACTGCGGACCATTGATGCGCACTCGTCGATCCTACCTCGGCCAGTATTTTCTGAGTCCGGAGGAGGTTCAGCATATCACTCCAAGGAATACCTTGCGGTTTTTGACTGCGGTGGGACTTGGCAGTGTTTTGTAATACAGTGGCGATCACAATAGATCAAGTTGGTCGCAGTGATACGGGTCTGGTAGGACCTGCATAGCCACTTACATGAAATAAAAAAAAATAATAATAATAAAATAATAATAGGAGTAACTACTAATATTTTTAGAATTATTAATACTTATTTACCTACAGAAAGTATAGAAGTACCCAGGTAAGATGTATGAAAACATTGTGTATAATTTTATGGAGATATAATTTGGAGAACTAAAAGAATAAAAAAAATGTACCTCGTTTATAAATGTTACCTTATGAACCTCAATTATAATAAAAGTATGCAGGTACAAAATAAGTAGATCAGTAGATATCATTAGTGTATTTATTTCATAATGCAAAGTTTAATAGCTACTTATTACATTTATATTAAATAAGATTGATAATAATTGTTTGTAACATGACTTCTATAGTATTTCAAAAATAGCACAAAGTTTTAGAAACCTATTTATATACATAAAAGTATAAATAAATATAACCTATACCAGTTATTATAACTTTTTTGTAATTCATAGGTAGTTTGTAATTCACAGGCACATGGTAGGCAGGTACATTATCATTTCTTTTTCTTTTGTTCAAGGTTTACACTTCAAAATACATTTTAACAATTCACTGCATCAACATTTCTCTTTGTAATCATCTCTATTTTTTTACATCATGATCTTGCCTTATAATACATAAAATGATAAGTGGATATTGGTTATTTCTTTGTATGAGAACTTGACACTGCCTCTCTTTTCATCCATTCCCACTGAAATATTAAAATAAACACCTTTAAGCTGTAGTTTTACAAAAACATGACAAATTACAGAGAATGCAGTTTCCCGCACTTTTTGTTTAATGTTTAGTTGGCTATTACAGCAAAATATGAAACACATTTTTGTCCTAACTTCTACAATACTTACTTATAAATGGCATTAACTCTTAAGTCTCACATTTATTTATATTTTTTTTAACAGAAACAAATGGATAGTTTGTAGGCTTTTGTAGGATTCGTAGGCGTCTTCGATCACCAAAATCACCATAAATGTCCATGAACTGCAGTTTTAGTCACATTAATTCCTTGAGAAATCTTTAGCACCATTTATTTCACGAATATGAGATCACTGTACAATACCGTTGCTTAAATAATATAAAGGTAAGTGAAGAGAGTACCTAACGATATTAATTGGGCATCACGACGCCATTTTGAAAAGTTATTGACAACTGACAAGTTGACGAATGACGTCTCCGTATGTAATAAAATGAATGAACCGGGAGTTGGTATTTAGTTTGATTCATATAATTGTAACATTACATTCATTAAAATATTTATACGTGTATATTTACGTTTTAAATAAGCTTTGTATTTAAACATCATCGGAATGATCAGAACAATTTTAAAAACAAATTTGTTTTTATAGTATACTATTAAATTTCATTTTTACCACATGTGTAGGTTGTAAAAAGTTTTTGCTGCCAACTCCTTGGCTGTTACATCGTAGGAAAATCCTTGCGAACAACCGATGTAATTTTTCATCGATGTTATCAACGATGCGTTCATCCGATGTTTCATCCGATGTTTCATCCGATGAAATGAAGTTGTGAATAGCACTCCAGTTCTTAGATAATATTCCTAGGTAATACTGAAATTTTTGAAGAATTTTTAATATTTTTCAATTATTTTTCCGATATCTTTCCATTTTCGAAAATTTTCCCAATTTTTTCTTGAAATGTTTGTATGTTTTGAAAAATTTCGGAAAATTTCCCGTCGTTAGGTATAAGCCTATCCTGGCTCATAATGGGTCAACGCTATATCGCAGTATTCCAAGTAATTTATACTTATCTAATTGCAGTAATTGATAAGATTTAAAGATTTCCAAAAAATAATAACACATGACAATAAAATTCGATTCAATTCGTTTCGAGCTCTCTTTACGACACAAACTTTTTTAAATTGTCTCAGAGGGAAGGGTTATACAGTGTTCGCAAATGTCCATTGTGTGACAATTGCGTGGTATCCGCAGCGCACGTTTAGGGTCATTCGTTTTCCTATAAAAGTATTCATGAAGTACATGATTTATTTACAAATATAGCTGCGCCCATGTAAAAACGCTTTGTTTTCTACTCGACTTAATATACAGCAAAAAGTCGCTGTAACAACCTTAAAGCGCCAAAGTCCGGAGTTTATTTAAAATTCATGAATTCAAGGCACCGAGTGCTATTCCGGGTTCTTTGAAGTTTCAGTCCTACACATATTTTATGCGGTTGGAATTTCATTGAACTAATACAGTGTAATCTTTTGAAGGCACATTGTTGCAATGATTTTTTTTCTTTTAAACTAAGATGCAATAAAATAATATTACAATAATCGTTCAAGTGTGTTTCGTACGATTGGTAAACTCAACCTTATTTCTGGCGATCTGTAAGAATTTCGACTTTTGCTATTCGTTATATTTTTCACAGAAGGTTCCTAACATCGACCTTTCCGAACGATAACTACATAACGATAAAACTCAAAACTTAATTTCTAGGGATCTATGAGCCCTAAGATTTTCGTCGTATTTTTCCTGCAAGAAAATGGCTTCATATTTTTTATTCTACGGCAAGTCGAGTTTAAGCAATTCGAGTTCTTCGAATCAAAGTTTTCCAATTCGAATTCAATTTGTTTTTATATAATTCTCCTATGAATACATGTTAACAACAGTAACGGCAAGCTATGATGGCCGTTTTGACACATTACAATAGTGACGTGAAATGTCAATTTATTATCGAAAAAATGTAATCAAATGCAATTCGCATCTATAAGTTTTGGATTTATAACTACTATTGCAAGTAGTAACTAATTAAAAAGTTTTAATAAAACGTAAACATAAATGTTTACTTAATATATTTTAATGAACTGAATATTGGAATAAAAATGAATATACATATTTTATTTACACACCAGAAACAAATTCATACAGAAAGAGTCGGAAAAAAGGTGCCACAAAAGGCCATATTTAATTAGATTCGTCCATACTGCAATTTACAATGTCCCTGCTATCATCATTTACATTAATTATAAGTTCATTTTCTAAAATATAATTTATGTTCTTTCATAATCTTCTCTTATTCATTTAATAGTTCTATTCACTACCTTTTCCCAGTCTCCTTTAGTCACATGTTCACAAGCTTCTAATATTTTTAGCATTTTTGTTGTGGAAAATGGGGTTCTATATATTGCGTCTTACAGCATATCCTTTAATTTGAGCCCACACTAACTCAATTGTATTGTATTTACAATAGTAAGTAGGTAACCATATAACTCTGTGCCCATGTTCTAAAGCTATTTCGTCAATGACGCAATGACGTATCAGATCTTGGTTGGTTTGTTTTCTTTTAAAAGACGTACTAATTCCACTTCTATCATGTTTATTTTTTGCATCTACGTAATTTTTTTGAAGCCATGCGACGATGAAAGCTTTCTTTTGGGTTTGGATAGGTAGCTTATCAATTTGCATCGAGTGGTATAGGGCGTTGTCCATAATTATAATAGATGGTTCAGGGAGGCTACAGAAGATTGAGGTAAACCATTCAGTAAACTTTTCTCCATTCATTTCTTCATGATAGTCTCCAGTGGTTTTTGACGCAAAAGCTATGACAGAACCTTCGACAAACTCGTTATATAGTTAGACCATATTATATAGTTATACCGTAATAGTTTAGAAATCAATGTAATAAATTAATTTTGTGCCCTAAAATTATAGATTCGATAAATTTTATGACTAATTGCGCGTCACTATTGACAATAAAGAACAGCAATTTGCTCCTTCAAACGTAGTTATTAATTTATACGAAACTTCATAAGGGGACAAGCGTCAAAACGGCCATACTATAATGCAATATAGGGGTCAATATGTTATTATTTAGTTGAAGTTGAAGTTGACTGTGCTTTTGTGCATGTTATGTCATAAATTTTCTGAAAAACTCGACTGTGTCAGATAGACTGTTCAAAATTCAATTATTATATTTTGTATAATTTGTACATGAAGGTAGTAAATTTTGTCATTTTATTACTGTCAGTACAAAACATTCAAATTGATCAACGATGTCGACGGATTTTGTTCCTATTTCCTTTTTTGTTATCTCTTTTCATTAAACCTATTTCGCAGTCAACCATTTCTGAACAGTGTGTAAAGAAGCATCATATTCATCTACCTATACATTATACAGTCAACTACCAATTTTATACAGACATACCGATGCATGTGAGATCGTATAAAAATACCGGTTTCCCTTTAAGGTACGAAATTGTAAAAATACCGTTAAAATTGAAATCGCAAACAAAATTAAATTAACATCTGAGTAGATATTTGTATATTGTCTTAATTACTAAAAAGAGTAGTAGATAATATTTACGTATTTTTAAGTCTTAACTGAGCAACCTACTTTTTTGTATAGGAAATATTTAAAAACCGAAAAAACCTCAGTGAAAAGAAATTTCTCTTGGATCACTGAAAGTGTTTAGTCTCTTGGACTACTATTAAAGTGGGGAATAATATTGAAATATTGCTAAAACTTATTTTAATATGCTTTGGGCTAGGTATTGGTTTTATGACAAATAAAATATTTAGGTATGAAATGAATATATTGGGTCCTTACATATGAAATTGGCGTTTTGTACGGGAGGAATATAAAGTCATTTTTTTTTGTAAAATATATTTCATTAATCAAAATATGTACCGTTGTTATCTATGCACTTTTGCCATCTCATAGGTAGTTCATTGATCCCTTTACTAAAAAAAACAATGGGGGCGAGAATCAATAAACTCTTTGAAGGCGATTTGGACTGCCGCATCGGAGTTGAATTTTTTTCCTTGTAAGAAGTTGTCTAAATTTCGGAAAAAATGGTAATCTGTTGGAGCAAGGTCCGGGGAGTACGCTGGATGTCGCAGACATTCCAATTGTAGCTCATCTAACTTAGTGGTTGTTTGTTATGCAGTGTGTGGTCTTGCGTTGTCGTGAAGCAGCAGTGGCCTAGAGCGATTGACCAATCTCGGTTGTTTAGCAGCTAGTTCTTCCTTCATGGTTTGCAGTTGCTGACAATAGATATCTGCCGTAATCGTTTGGCCAGATTTTAGAAAGCTTAGTGAACGACACCGGCGCTAGTCCACCAAACACTCACAAGTAACTTTTTCTGAGTCAATTTTCGTTTAGGGCAGGAATTGGCTGGGTCTCCAGGCTTCAGCGATTGCGACGAGCGCTTCCGATTATCGTACAGTATCCACCTTTCATCACAAGTAATGATTCGATTTAAAATCCCTTCATTATTGTGTCGGTTGAGCAAAGTAACACAGCAGTCGACGCGTGTTTGCAAATTCGATTCACTCAATTCATGAGGTACCCATCGTTCAAGTTTTTTTACTTTCCCGATTTGCTTCAAGTGGATTAATACAGTTTTGTCACTTACCCCGAAGCCTGCAGCTATCTCTGAAGTGCTTCGTGATGGATCCGCTTCCACAATAGCCTTTAATTCTTCATTTTCCACTTTGGTCTCCGACCGTCCACGGGGTTGGTTCTGAAGGTCGAAATTTCCAGAACGAAAACGTTAAAACCAAAAACGTACCGTGCTTTCTTTTGCGACACCAGCGCCGTACACATCATTAATCCTTCGAGCTGTTTCTGCAGCACTGGTGCCACGGTAGAATTCGTACTCGTAAATATACCGATATTTCATGTTTTCCATTGTGCGGTAATAAGCGACGCCAAAGAAAATAATAATGAGGAAAAAACAAACGAATGACTGTTTTCAAAACTCAAATGTACCAGCTAAATGAATTTATAAATTTTAATTTTGAATTCTTAACCAAAGAGGAGATATTTCAGATCAAAGTGGTCAGTACGACAAAACGCTAATTTCATATGTAAGGACCCAATATATACGTATATTTTCCAAGTAATTTTTGCAAGGAATTAACTTAAGCAGAGACAAAAAATCATTGATAGACCCATCTCTGTATACCTCAAGTTCATGATCCATTTACGTGCTGCTAATGGAAGCTAACAAAACCAAACCGCTAATGTGGCTGCTAGTTTGCGATTAGTAGATACACAACTAATAAGTAGTTCGTAGTAATCTTTAATCTTACAAATGCTAATGTTATCAACAAATCTGCTTACCATAGGAAATCCTTTTAGAAGCTCGGTGTAACATAAAAACCTTTCGGGAATCCATCATACATAGATAAAAATGATGACTCGGTGGAACGTGCCTGCAAATACGTAGGGAACCAGATATTTGTGGCTCCGATTTCTCATATAGCAGATTTATTGTTTTCGCATCAGACGTAGGTACATATGTATATATGTTTGAATTGAATGACATTATATCTTGAGACTTAATTTTTTTTCCATACTTTTACATTACCTTCTATAATAATACCCCAAATAATTCCTTTGACAGGACTTACCTGTCCACTTTTTTCTAATTACCGGTAGGAAAATGTAAGCTTAACACTTTTGTCTCTCTGTGTAGTTCTCTGCGACACCGCAGGTCTTTTAGTGAATGAACCGGCATGCATTTTTTTCATTTGAAAACTACGTTCTTCGAGATTGTTCGTACAAACGATATAACACAGAACGTATGTAGAAAAAGAATGTAGATTGATTCCACTAAAAAAGTTTTTTTTTCAGAGCTTTTTACATGAGCTTATTAATTTTGTGTTATTGACCATAGCTTGATGACTGAAAGCGAGTGGTAAAAAAGCCAAGGAAGGCCAAGGCTGAAATTGTGTGAGGAGAATGATGAGGTTTGAGGAAGCGAAAGAATTAATTACCTTTATATTTTAATTAATTAAGATATATATTATAATTAATTAAGTACCGTGAAGCTTGGCGCTCCATCCTCTCTGACTAAGTAGTAAGTAGTTTTCTATATATTTTTTTTTAATGTTTAGAATTGTTAATGCCTTATACATGATACATGTAATTGTTCCGATTGAATTCCGATTGATACAGCAATTTAACATCACCAGTGCTTACGAGAATTAAAAAATAAAACGTCGAAGTTCATTGTGCTTCTAGTAAGACGACTGAACGTACAGTATGTTTTATTTTGAAAAAAAGTTGTAAATATTTTGTTAAAATTTCCATATAACAAAATTATCGAGTCGAATTGTGCTTTCCATTGATTTAAATATTTTAACAGAAGGTGAAGTTTTAATTTGTAAAATCTGTTTCAATGAACGCGTTATTGCACATGGCGGGTGATAAAAAAAATATTTTTGAGTTACTAATCTCATTGTTACTAAGTTCTTTATTCATTTGTAATACTAATATGAAATGTCTATTGTGTAAAATATGATCAGCCTTTATTGTGTAGCACTGCAAAAAAAAAATAGCTTCAGGTGACTAGCGTTGGTAGCAGGAAATGTGTCGACGACAGCGTATTATGTTTTGTACTGTTCATATTACACAAGTTTTACATATAATTTTAGTATCATTAGAAAGCTAGAAGAGTCTATTTTATGCTGAAAGGGCTACATTTCTATATTTTTCTTGTTGATTTTTGTTGATTGAGGATGAATCAAGTTCCTTACTCAAATTCATTTCTGTCCAGTGTGAAAATCTTCAAAAAAATACCTATTTTGGTCGAGCTTTTCAAAGAACCAAAAGAAGTTTTTCGAATAGATAGAATGAAGAAAATCTTCTGTAAACCGGTAGGCGCTACTGATAAAAAACAATAGTAACTGATCAAATCTAAGTAGTAGTTAAATAGAATATATAGTCTGAATTCGTACCATGTTCATAAAACGGTAAATTATTAATCTGTTTCTAAAGGTTTATGAGATCTAGGTTTTTCTAACATTTTTCTCTGAATCTTTAGGTAAAGTTATTCGATATATTCTTTCCATTTTTATAAATCTTTAGAAAAGTTTCGAATTTAGGGGAGGAGGAAGGTTGGCAATTTGAGTTCGAGCACTCAATTTGCGCCTCATGTCATTCTGAAATAAATATTCATGTTAAAATGTTAACTAACGCTACAAGTTATGTCACTTTTTTAAAAATCCAAATTTAGAAATATTTGAAATTATCTACTACAAGTAATGACATTTTTCTAAGCGGCAACTTTGAGGAAGTCTATTATTTAAAATAATGTTTTGTTTTGTGTTTGTAAATATTAACGTTAAGATACTGTATATGTACTGATTTATAAAGTATTTATAAAGTAAAAAAACACTACAATAATGAAAACGACATAATATCTCACATTTTGTGATGTAATTCTAAATTTTACAATGAGCAAAGTAATATGATAGATACAAGTTTCAGAAAAAGTGTTTCAGTACATATCCTATATCACTCTGTAACTCATCCTGTATGGATCTGGGACTGTACTTCGTAGATATAACTACGACAATATATTTTTATGACTACGATGGAGCGTGCATGTTATTGTCACTGGCTTTCCATTTACGTACTGGGGTGTCAAAAGAGTTTAGGTGATAATATTGCGGTCACGAATGGGCCGCTTACCCTTTTACGTATCCATTTGAAACTTAACCGCGTTGAATATTTTATGAATTTCATTTTTATCTTCATGTGCGAAATTTTGGTCAACTAAATATACAATTCTAATTTTTCGGGGAATTATTAACATTGTTGAAATTTTATAAGCAATCGTCATTCGTTATTACGACCAGTGACGTGCACAGACATTTTCAAAGGGTATAAAAAAAAACTTACCAAATCCAACACTTAAAGTACATGGGTATTCCAAATTTTTAAGCTCTTGAAAATGTTCCATTACGATCGACTTTCGCGTTGTGTCGATCAATATCTATTTTTATCCATCTGAGAATTGAAACATGGTTCTACACGATTTTTCCTGAAAGTACATTTAAGAAAAGTTTTTAATTATTTTTCGGTTTGGTCGTGTTTTTTTGCAGCATTATTGAAATTATGAGCAACGACGTAACCGGCCTTGTGTCAAACATTCTTACTATTTGAAAATAATAAACAAACAAAACGAAGAAACTGCTACTATGCTTTCAACTCGCGAGCCAGTTTTAGGAGTCACATTGTTTACTATTGAATTTTCTAGTGATTTTACCGCACAATTTCTTTTCGACATACTATGAAAGTATAGAAAAATAGCTATTTTTTTAATTTGTGTAAACATAAACTTCCGCAACGCTCACAAAAGAAACTGCATGTTAAATTATTTCATTTAAATTATTTCACGAAAGAACTTCGAAAAATAATAACTAATAATCATAAAAAAACTTCCAATTCACTTGATAGTTGTTTTTGCACGTTATATTACCGGGATACCGGGTACGTAGTATAGTACTCCAATGAAATGAAGATGTTATACGACTAAAATATTTGTACTTGTGTTTTAAGAAAAATAAACAATAAAAGTGGGCACATTTTACCAATAAGATATCAGCAAAAGGAAGGCGCGCAAGTTTAACCAATGAAACTTCATCGAAATGAAGACGCATAGAGTAATAACCAATAAAATTAAAACTATTGACCATTTCTTTTTCCAATGCTGATATTGGCTAGAGACAGTGTCTCTTTTTTAACTTGTGTGTGTGTTTTGGGCTAAATAAAAATTCAATACCACTACAGATGTACGCTTGTCATTATACGAAACATTACATTAGAAAATCTTTGAATGTGTGTAAATTCAGCCTTCTTTGGAATATGTCTCTCGGGCGAACGATAAAATAAGGCGAGCGCGGGAATTTTGAAAATGTTTTTGTTTTAATTAATTTATTTTTTTACATTATTTAATTAGCAAATTGCTAGGGTGAACAGTGTCTATTTGTCTCTGTGTAATGCACGCCACACATTACGACCATACCTAAATCTAGGCACTGTTCACCAAACTTCATGTCTCAACAAACTTAATACATTTAGATATTACAAACATGAACTTAGTTCTTAGTAACGTTTCTGTTGTGTCTGTCGATAAATGGTTGTGAGCTTTGTGAAATCGCAACTTTTACATACAAAACATTTTGAGTTTATAATCAGTACTAGTATCGGATTTTCTAGTTCAAATATATGGACTACCATGTTAGGTAAGTACCTACAGTTTAATAATATGAGCACCACCACAAAATCTAATGTTAAAATTTCAGCTATGTGTTCCAAATTAAAAAATTGGTACAACATGTAACGTTTTTGGAAATATTTCTTGTCGGAGTAGATTTTATGTAGTTTGCCATGGCGTGTGGAATACTGAGAAACCTTATTTTACATTCTTGAACATATAAGATGTAACGAAAATACAGTCTCGAGGAGATTGGCCTCTGCTTGTGTATTTCGTTTACTGGCATTGCATTTAACCCAAATAATATAAATAACTTTTTAAGAAAAAAACTAAACCGACTTCATAATAAAAGAAAACATTGAAAAGTGCAAAAATAACATTATAAATACGGTACAAATACCCACAGTCCTACATATTATATAATTAAAAAAGACAGTTACTAAAGTCGGTGCTAAGCGTAGCAAACTAGTGGACTTTCTGTTGTATTTCTGTTGTTGTTGTACACTCGGAGCTTGAATCACAATGGACGAAATCATAATGAGTTATAATCTAATCTCTTGTCACCGTGTGTCAAACGGTTGTCATATTATTACATATTGATATTATAATATGATAATGCCAATAACTATTGGTGTGGCACCGACTTCAATAACGATTAAATTTATTACACACTTATTTATATCGTATTTATGAAGTTACATTTGTACTTTAGTTGTGGTTAGTAAAATGTAATTATTTTGGAATTTTCAGTGCTTTTATTTTAAAGTCTGTTTAATTTTTCCCTTGATTTGTCATATATTCTTCTTTTTTGAGTAATCTTGGCCTAAATAAACATTTGGTAGGTCTACAACTAACTTCTTTTCAATTCTGGAACGGAATGTATAAAAGAATCATTAAACTGAATAAACCGTCAGAAGTATTTGGTGTATTTTCGAAGTTCAAGGCGAAGTTTTCGAAGTTCGAAGTTCAATTAAACTAAGATGAGACCATCTTGGAACTAAATCCAATAATAAATTCTAAATCCAATAGAAAAAAGAATAATTGAAAAAGGTCGGTTAACAAAGCAGTTATGTCCAAACATTCATAAATAAAGTTAAACAATATGTACAGACAAATCGAGAAACCAACCTCCTTTTTGGAAGACGGTTGAAAATACAAAAAATATAGGTGTAAGAAAATCTACTATGTACTATAGTACTGTGATGCTTCCCTCGTCACGTACATTAATAAAAGTTTAAAAACTAGGTTAACAAAAATCGGACACGCTCTTAGAGCAAATGTTCCGCCCATTTTGTTTCTGGGTCTGAGCTTGTACTCGTATTTTTTTATATTTTTATACTTGTTGCATTTCCCTGTCTATATAATTTTATACCTTAATAGGTTAATCAAAACCACAAAATATTATCTTAACATAAATTAGCTTCTAAGTATTGTTAACATTATTCGACATCAAGTTATTCAGATTCCAAATCTGTTCATATTCATTGCTCAAGAAAAAAATATTGTTTGTTGAAAGTATCGGTATTTTTATTAGAATACATTTTGTAGATTAACGTATAATTTATTGTCAGTACATGGAATACACCAGTTTCGAATCTTCATGCGGTTTCTGCGACACGATGCGAGTGGAATTCAAAACAGGCTACTGAAAACTTGATACCCACTTGTCTTGAAAAATCTTTAGTACATAAAGAGAAAAAACAAAAATGCAAAATAATTTCTTCGACATTATATGTGAAATCTTTCCAAACTTATGCTAAAAATAATTAACTAATGAAATCTCTTAAAAATTAAAGTCGGAATTAAATATTTACAAGCTTTTATTTACCTTGTTGAATTATTCTACCAAACACTACAAAAAGCTCACAATATGGTAAAAAATTGCAAAAACGTCATGGTAATAGGGGACTTTAATGCCAAGATAGGAGAACTGAAAAGCAATGAATTCCTAATCATGGGAAAATATGGATATGGGAAAACAAACGAAAGAGGAGAAAGACTTGTCCAATACGCCCATGAATACAAACTATCCATCAAGAACACACATTTTAAAAAGAAAAACCAGCAAATAGGGACCTGTATATTGCCAAATGAAAAAACTAAAAACGAAGTCGATTTTATTTTGTCTAATATCCCCAAACATATCACAAACATAGAGGTCTTAAAAAATGTAGAATAACCTTTGGAAACACGATAACCACACTTAAAACAGATAAAGAAATAAAAACTTCTTCGAACTTGGAAACTAACATCATAGACTTATCAAACATCGAGAAAGAGGATATACAAGAAACCAATTATAAATTCGAACTTTACATAAAAGACAGCCAAAAACAAGAAACAAAAAATAAGGAGAAAGAACACAGTTGCTATTTTTTCAGCGAATCGACAAAACTTTTGATCCAAAGACGAGCCGAACTTATAAAAACTAACAAGAAAACGCAAGAAATAAAAAGAGCTATCATATCTATTCAAAAAAACTAACAAATCAATTAGAAAAGGTTACAAGGAACATAGAAAGAAAATAATAGAAACAAGCTTAACACATTACAGGAGTGCAAAAAGAGTGTACAAACAACTTACCACTCATACCGACTGGATAAAGAGCCTAAAAGAGGGACCTAACGAAACAAAACCAAGAAAAGACCTAATATCCTGTGCTACGAACTTTTACAAGGATCTGTATGCCGCTAAACCGCAAGATACGACAACGATTATAAAAACAAACATCTTGGACATAATTAGGAACGATACAATTACCATAAAAAGAAGAGTTTAAGAAGAGTATTAAGAGACTGAAGCGAGAAAAGAGAAAAGAGTCCAGACCCCGATGGTATAAAGAACAAGGTGCTGTTAGCAGGAGCGAGACTACTTATCGGGCCGCCGACATGCATATTCAATAAGGTTCTAAGTACAGGAAAAATACCCGAACAATGGTATAAGTGGGACATTATACTACTGTATAAAAAAGGAGATTCACTTGATATGAGTTTCGAATATTACATCACAAATCATATGGAATCCAAGCAACTCAAAAATCAAACACATTGCAACTAAAAATTCAATGAAACTTTTTTAATGTTGATGTAATTAACGTTGTTCAATGAGATTTTTAAAGCACTAAGACGATCAGTGAAACCGTTCAAGCTTTGATTGACAAGTTGCCTGAAAGGAGTAGGAAGGGGAAGGGGAAGTGGGGTGCCTGTGGGGAGTTTTCTCTCGTCAGCCTGTTCATTTAGGCATCTGACTGGCGAGAGGAAGATGTTCGGTGTAAATTAAACAAAAGCTTAAAGAAATCATACTTCTCTTCTTATGCTTTCCCTATCACTCTTTTTTGTTCTGTTCGTTGTCAGTCATTTTTTACTCATTTTACATGCTCAAATAATTTTTTTTTATGAAAGTGGGGGCAAACCAGCAAGCAAGTCACCTGGTAAAAAGTGATCACCACCGCCTATGGACACCCGCAACATCCGGGGAATAACGGGCGCGCTGCCGGTCTTTAAGGACAGAGGTAAAGGCGGGAAAGGCGGTGGGAGGGGGGGGGGGGAGATGGGCCATCAGCACTCTCACTCAGCAAACAAAACAGCAATAAATGCTGGTTATTTCACACCGATATTCTGTGAGAGGGTGGTATATCACCGGGCGATTCGTGGCTCACACACAAATTATTATTTTTATTTATTATATTGTCTATGATATTATTACATTAGCCAATTATAGCCCTCCTAAGCACTAGGCTTGTATCACTCGACAAATTGAGAGAACTGCTTTAACACCCAGACTCCAAGCCAATTTAGAAAACTTTATTTCTTAAATTAACCTGACTGGAAATTGATGTCAAAACGCTATCGTATTAAAAGAAAGATGCACTCGAACCGTGCTAACGTAAATTATTTGTACCACATAGATTCTCATAAAGATTACCTAGTTGCTTATTTGTTCGATGGCTTGAAGTAAAATTCTTCTTCGAAGTCAAATCACTTTATTCAAGTGAACACAATTACAGGATGTTTTTGAAAGTCAAATCTACCTTCGTTTGGTTCGAAACGAAAACCTGCATACTGAGAAGAACTGACAAGAAACTCTGTTAGGTACATTAATTGTTCGATAACATTTTACAATAGGTTTATTAAAATATAATATTCAGAAAGCCAGTAAATGCTTGTACAGAGAAGATTATTTCTAAACTATTGGTTTGGCTTCAATGAAATTATAAATGTATTAATCAATGTACGTTTTATATATACATAACATACATACATATCTTCACGCTGTATTCCTAACGGGGTTTACATTTACGTTTCATAACAAATCGAAATCTCTTTTCCGTTAATTGAATAACTACCTGAAAAAATTTATTACAAAACCTAATGCAATTCCCCAAAAATGTTACATTTGATTTACATAATATGTTATTTAAATTTGGGAATATCCAGTTTATTATGACCTCGGGTTTCATTACAATTAATATCACCTTCCTTTTTAAACAGAACTGTATTTTCCTCGTATACGTAATAATTGTTCAAACCTATTTAAGTATCTGCGCACAAGTAGTTACGTCATGCTAGTAGACAACGAACTTCTATTGCACCTTTAATGCACTTCCTGTGTACCCTCCTAAGCGACTTCGTTTTATATCTTTAGCGGCGATTCTTCCATATTACGTTTGTGTTACATTTTATTACCTGTCCAATTAATTCGATTAAAGCTTTTTGTACGTAAAACAAGTTATTTTTACACCTAATGTCGCAGAGTACCATGACTAAAAAATTATTACGTATGTTCTAATTTCTTATTAATATGAATTTTCATCTATCTTGTATACATATATAAGAGATGGCCTGCCTGACAGATTCATTATCGCCTAGCATAACCTAACTGAATCTGAAAACATGTAATTTGGACAGTAGTAGTGCAAAAATAAGGAGGAATTTTCCGAAAATCAACTCTTAAGAAGGTGACAAATTGGGACAAAGTTAGTATGGGAAAAAAACTCTTTGTATTGACTTGAAAAGCACAAACACAAAAAAAAATTTCGGCAATTATCAAACATACACTAAATTCCGTTTTGTTCTAGGCAAATTCTTATTCAAAACATATACAATGTTGTTAAAAATAATACAAAGTGTGTCAATACTGTTCATTTACATTCAGCTGTTATTAAGTTTAAGATATACATTTTTTGTACAACTTATGCTTACGTAGCATGTTAATTTCTTACAGCGAATCACCGTAAGAAATATTTGAACGATTTCATATAAATAAGAACCTTTTTCTGTTTATAAATCTTTACAAACGAGCGTTAGATCTTTGACGTTTTTGACGTTAGAAAATACTTTGCAATTGGGTTTACTTGAATAAATCGATTTGACTGTTTTAGAAAAAGTGATAAAAATTGTTTAGGTATTTTTTCTAAACGTTTTTCCATGTAATATATTTATGTATGTATGAGAGAGCTTAAATAAATAAGTTGCTATTAGTATGTACAGCAAAGTTTTTTTTATCTATGAAATAGTTTAAAATTAGTTGAAATCACTTTTTGTAATTGACATCAAATGCAATACATTATGTATTTAAAAAGCGTTAATGTAGCTTTATAGACGTTTGTAGCAAACTAGCTTTTACTCACGACTAAGTCCGCGTGGTGGTGACTTACAGCAGAGGGGATAGCATAAAAACTTTCTCCATGAAAAAAATCATATACATATCGACTTTCATGGTGATCGGTCAAACGGTGTTGAAATTTAACGAAAATATTATAAACAAACATCCATTTTTACATATACGGAGAAAGGAAAAATTAAAGGAAGTATATTCGAATTGAATTTGTTGATTAATGCTAACTTATTTTAAATCTGTCAGTCTATGTTCATGGCTCCAGTTTGTTTGACAATGGCCAGATCGAATTCATTGCTCCTCATTTCTCTCTTTAATAAGAAATGCAGACTGTCTCTTGGAAGCTAAATTGGATTTCTATGTCACACTTCCCTTTTGCCGATCGCAGCCTGAATTCAAATAACAGCACGTAATAGGTTGACAATATTGGTGCAACTCTTGGTTTTAGATTGCTTGTCGAACGAAAATATTAAATGGGTAAAACAGGGAACGAATTTTTAGAATATTTCCTCTTTGTTTTCCTTAAATTCAAAGCACAGATATTTAAAAGAAATTAATGATGATAAGATTTCAAATATTGTCTACATTATTATCACATACATTAGATATTTATTCCATTACAAGTTAATGTTTCGTAGGAACAGATAAATCTTCCGACAAGTTTATCAGTTTTACAACCTAAGCTAAGCACTATATTTGTAGTTTGGGTATTACACAGGTAACTGGGGAACAGTCAGTAACACCCAGACTCCAAGGCAGTTGCTAAAGTTTGAATCTTAAACGGAACCTGTGTTCAAAAAATATAATATTTCTAAATTGAACCAGGGCCCTGAGATTGTGAGAAAGTATAGCACTACCACTACGTCGACGCTCTGTATATACACTGTACACACAAATACACACACATACGGTTATTCATAGTAACACCTCTCGGCGTTACAGATATCACGCATCTATTCGCGCTCACCCACCCCTTTTTTTAATTCCTACATTCCCTACATTCTAGCCTTCTATCTCTAACTTATATTAGTATATTATAGTGTATACCTTTCTTAGAGTGCCTAGATTCGTCTAGTTTTTATTTAATATAAATTGGGCATGGTGAAATCATCTACTTACGCTAATGTGGACCCTAGTATTGTGGAGAAATGCTTTGATCTGTCATTAACAAAAAATATCAATAAATTATAGGACAAATGAAAAAGCATACAACTTAATATCTTAGTTTCTCAGAGGGCGTATATTCGATGTCCTGTTCTCTTTTCTGAAAACATTTAAGTGGCCTCCTTGTAGTAGTTGGAGCAAAGGACCACCTTTTTTATGTGAAGCAGTTAAGTTAAGTAGTTAAGTGTGCTGCTTCTATTATTAACCATGTAAGCTAAAGTCTGTTATTAACAGTGAGAAATTTTTACTTAGTTACTAGAAATAGAAATAGAAGAGAAATAGTTACTAGAAACTTAAGAGACACAAAGATTCTAATAAGATACAGCTCTATTTTAATAAGACTTATTATGAAGCATGCGAGCATGTACATCTTCTATCTATTCTATACTACTATAAATCTCTAGCGTCTGTCTGTAATTATAATTGTACTGTCAAATTTTGTGATAGATAGTCATTTTATGACTCAGTGACTTTGTTTCTACCATTTATAAAATTTTTGTCTGTATGTCTGTCTGAATGTTTTTTTATAACTTAAGAACGGCTTGACCGATTTTGATGATAATCGGTATGTAGTAAGAACATGCGATTGCGCTCATGATATACTACTTATTTTTTTAGAAAATCCACCTCTAAAGGGGTGAAAATGGGAATGGAACTTTGTATGGGAAATAGTAAACCGCTGAACCGAATATGATGAGATTTTGCAGAGAGATAATTTGACATCAAAGAACGGACACGAGCTGCACTTTTTATAAATAAATTACCAATAAAAGAATGAAAAGGGAGATGAAACTTTGTATGGGAAACGCTAAATCTTGGTAATGATAAAATTTGGTGCGGTGATAAGACTTTTTTTATCAAAAATGAATAGGCTACTATTTTTATCAAAAATCTGTGAACACAGGGACGGGAGGGAGGGAGACCAAACTTTGTATGGAAAATGCTAAACTGCTGAACTTATTATGATGTAGCATGGATGTAGTTTAACACCTGGAAACGGACGTAGGCTACTGTTTTATCAAAAAAAAATTAAACCGCCTTTAAAAAATAACACTGAAAAGTATAAAATAACTATCCTTTACTAATCAAAACCCAAGTGCAATTAAAATAACTTTATAAATATGATACACATACCTATATAATTAAATTTGACAGTTAATGAAGTCGGTGCCAAGCCCACCAAACTAATAAACTTTCTGTTGTTGCACATTGATCTAGTGTATCTTCGAAGTCCAAGCTCCAATATCGGTGAAATTAAAATGGGACCACCTCTGAAGTATTACCTACCAAACATATAAAGAATTTTCGAAATCAGTTCATAAATAACGGTGTTATGAGGTAACAAACATACAAAAAAAAAACATACAGACGAATTGAGAACCTCCTCCTTATTTTGAAGTCTGTTAAAAAACATACAGAAGAATTGAGAACCTCGTCCTTTTTTTGAAGTCGGTTAAAAACTACCCCTAAGGGGGCGAAAAGGGGAATGAAACTTTGAATGGAATATGCTGAATCGCCGAACCAATTAGGATGTTGAGTACAGAGACGGTATGTTTCCGGAGACAGACGTAGGGCAGACGAAGACTTTTTTTTCAAGAACAATCTTTAAACATAGTATGTATGTATATATAATCTAACCTAATCCGGGAAAGCTACGAAAACATTTTTCGCGCATAGAAGTACAGCTAGTCTACCTATATATAGGTATGTAGAATAATGGTGTTATGTCTGTTGTTTTTAGTGAGATGGGCGCGAAATTTAAAATTAATGTTGACTGTTGGGAGTATGTAAGGTCTATGATTGACTGTGGCTTGACTACGCTGAACGGATGAATGTTGTGTTATGATTGGTCATGTACGAATGAGTATCTGAATTTGTGTGTTGGCAGTATGAATGCAGATATACGGAAGACTTTAATTGGCTGTTTCTAGAATGATGTACGCTAGTATTTACGTTGTGATTGGTTAAAGTATAATGAATGACAGATGAATGATTTTATGAAAGAGTTTATGTTTGTGATTGGCTATGAAGCATGAGAAATAATAAATACTGTTAAGGAATTATTGAAAGATGGAATATAGCGATGAATGGCGATACAGAATGCAAGTTTATGTTTTTAAGTTTATAATTGAAAGATATATTTGTAAGTTTATTATAAAAAGCGTAGTAGTGAAAAAATAATTTCATTTAGAACAAAGTTTCCACGTATATATAAATCAATTCCTGTTCGTTAGTCTCGCTAAAACTTAAAAACGACTTGATCGATTTTGATGAAATTTTCTGTGTGTGTTTTAGTGGATCCCTAGATGGTTGAGATTTACAACTGGACCCGGTAGATGGCAATGCAATCGGGTTCTAAGATTTTTTTTTTATTTTGGACCGGAGAACGTCTGTCGCGTTAAGAGGATCCTTGGATGGTTTAGATAGACAATTGGACCCGGTAGGTGGTACTGCGATCGGGTTGTAGGATTTTTTTTTTCTGACCAAAGAACATCTGTCGGGTTGAGTGGATCCTGTAGGGCGAGCACGAACTTTCGACAGTTTCGTAACGTAATCGTATCGAGTTTACTATACGATTACGAGAGTGGCAGCACGAAGCGCATTTTACCAACTATCGGGAGCTCGCTACGATTACGAAGGTGACGTCATCCTAACGTAACTAGGGACTGGCAAGTTTGAGTAAACTACACGATTTGTTGAATGAAGGGTGCGTCCTAAAATGAAATCAGAGAAAGTTTTAGAATTTTATTTGAAATCTAAAACTCTACTCGTATTATAATAAATTTATTAAAAAAGGAGTAAATCTTTAAAAATATATTGTATTATATATTTATAACTTATAAATATCTAAAACAATATAGTATTGTTTTACAATTGTGCATTATTTTTCAAAATAAAATTAGTTTTAAATTATGGTTGATAGTTTCGAACGGCTTAGATTTGACGGCTTTTTGACTTGCTTGTCGTTTTAACACTCGTAACCTCTCGATGTCACATTTCTTTATGTTATCACTATTGAGACTTGAAACATTCTTGCGGAAAAGTTTATTGCGTTTTTTGTGTACGTTTTGATTTTAATTTCATCACATGAAAATGAAAACAAGTCCCACACAATATTATTATTATTATGAAAAAAAGTATTCGTGCGTCTGTCATCGAGGTTTACGTTACCGTACGTCAAAATAAGGTTCGTGCTCGCGATTTTACTCTATTTCAATACAAATGGCTTATGTTACCTTTACGTTACGTTACGAAGGCGATACGAAATAGTTCTTTTTACGTCCTATAGGGGCGCTGCACTAAAAGTCATACAATTTGCTTACGCTTACGATACGAATACTTTGTCGATAGGATTCGTGCTCGCGCTACTGAATGCTTTAAATTCATAATTGGACCAGGTAGCTGCGTTGCAATCGAATTCCAAAATTTTTTTTTTTTCGGGCAGGACATCGTCTGTCGGGTCTGCTATTAAAATATAAATACATTCATACGTATCTTTACGCTGTATCCCGAACGAAGTAATCAAAGAGGACGGAGCGCCAAGGTTCGCGGTCCTTACATATTTTTTTCGGCTCCTCAAATCTCATCATTCTACTGGCACATTTTCGCCTAGGTATGTGAGTAGGTATGCGAATAAATTACATGTGATATATGATTTGTAACTGAATACTAAGATGTAACAGATTCGGGACAATATGGCTCATCAGACGCCGTCTGATGGACATAGTTTTGCCGGTCATCGCCGTCTAGTTTTGCCGGTCATGATAGATGCAACCTATTAATAGATTAATAACTAGATAGGTACGCTATATTATTTATGTGAGGTTATTGTTTTAAATTTAACAGTGGAAAGTTTTGATAACATGTAAGCGCTATTGTAGTTGTGTATTAAGTGGTTTTTAATGACGTCGTCTTTGGCGTTGAAAAATTATACTTGACTGATTTTTTTGCCGGTTTTTTTTAAACCGTTAGCAAATTTGTCATCTAAATTACGTTGTAAATAATCCTTTTAAATGATCCATGTAACAAATGCGTTTTGAATTGATAATACGAATAAAAAATAATGACAATCAAATACATTTTCAATATCTGTTCGTCACAGTCTCGCTCATACTTGTACAGTACATAGAAATATATATTATTTAATACTTAATAATGTATCATGATCACATAAAGTGTCCACTCACATCCACTGCAAATTCAATTTAGGCTAATATCTTTATTGTATCAATCAATATTCACAAGGAAAGTGTTCGCCATTTTTTCCTCGGTAAGTGTCCAAATTTCGTCCCGTCACTGGGATTATTACTTTGATATTGAAAGAGACTACTATCTAAATTACAGTTTAATAGTGGTATAGTGATATATTATAGGTAGTATAGATATGTGAAGTCATAATTTTAGTACAATTGTGTTCATTTACAATTACACAAACCTATCATGTCGTAGTAAACTTCTAAGAAACTTCTATTGAAGTGGAATTAGATGATAGGTACTTTAAAGACGATATTTTTTTAATTTTATGTTCATAATTTTCATTGAAATAGCATAGACTTCGTAATTTCAGACAGCCTGTCCCCTGTACGAAGCAAAGCAAATAAAATATACCATAGATGCGTGTGTGTTCTCTAACGAAATGGCAGCTTATCTATTAATAAATGTGTATCCTATGTACAGGTGAGTCAGTTTATTCGATTTGCGTCACAATTGCTGTACAGGACATGGCGTGCGGAATTATTTATAAAGTCTATGTCAAATAGGTTCAAAATAAAATATGTTATGTATTCGCAGAGTTATTCATTTGTGTGGAAATTTATCTCTCATATTTCTTATAATTTATTTATTTATTTCTAGCTATATTCCGTCATAATTTTACATACATACATACATATCTTCACGCTGTAACCCTAACGGGGTAGTCAGAGAGAACGGAGCGGCAAGCTTCGCCGTTCTTACACAGGTACTTCTTTCCCTTCCTCAAATCTCATCATTTTCCTAACACATTTTCGCCTAGGTATGCGAATACTCTTTACATTTCTGTCAGCTAACACTCTAGGTATTTGATCTTCGTAAGTCAGTCTTAGTCTTCCTTGGCTTCTGATAACCACTAACTTTCGCTCTGTAGACCACCCTCTCACAGAATATCGGCGTGAAATAACAGCATATATTGCTGTTGTGTTCGTTCGGTGAGTGAGAGTGCCGGTGGCCCATCACCCTCCTCCTCCTTTCTCTCCTTTCCCTATTTCCCTAAAGGCCGGCAACGCGCCCGTGTTTCTTCGGATGTTGCGGGTGTCCATGGGCGGCGGTTGATTACTATCCATCAGGTGACTCGCTTGCGCGTTTGCTTTTATAAAAAAAAAATACAAAACATGAAATATTTAACTAAGAACAAAAGTATGCAATAAAAGCGTTTATTCACAATTTCGCTCGCTTGATACTGTCTACTCGTAACCTATGATTTGGTGCGAGTGTAGGTACTACTACTATGTAAGCAAAATCTGAGGTTTATTAGTTCATTAGTTTTCACGAGAATGATGAGCAAAGAAACTTGAAAATGCTCGTTTATTTAAATAACCATTTTAAGGTTCCTTAGCCCAAATACGCAAAAACCCAAGCCTTGTCTGTCTATCTATTTGTATATTGATCTGCTTTTGTTTTTATCTGTCTGTAGCCGATCTATTGAATTTAAATTTGACACAGAGCAGAGACATGTAATCCATAACAGAAATGAGGGGCAAAGACTATAATAGCATTTTGCACCCGTTTTTTTTTAAATACTTTAATTAATATCTTTTGACCTATACTAATTATCACTAATTTTTCAGCCATTTGAATTTTTCAATTTAATTTTATACTAATCTCCTTTAAACAACAGTAGAAATTAAAGCTAAAAAACCCACCCTTGATATTTTACAGGCGTTAAATATTACGTAAACATTTTGATTTCTACAAGACGGCCAGAAGATAATTAAAAAAATTGTAGCAGGTAAGAGATTGTGTAACGCGCAATTTTAGTACGCCGTATCCAAACAAAGTCGCAAGCAAAAGCTAATATAATCATGTAATTATTGTAACAAGATATATAGGTAGTATAGGTAAGTATACATTTTCCTACATAATACTGTAAAATATTATAAAGTGCAATATAATTATCTAATACTGTACTTATATATGTATATTGCATAAAGTCTATCAAAGGACTCTACCCTAATTATCTAATGTGAAGTTAGAAGACATAAAATACACATATTGCACTCAACTTCAATATGAATTAGTGAAATATTGCGGTGGCCACTGAAAAATTATTGATTAGAATCAATGAAGATTTCTATTTTTAACACAGTGATACACTATTGTACAGATTCAGGTGTTACTTTGCGGAAATCCATTTCATGTGATAAATTCCCAAAATCGTCAGCTATTTTCCGCTCAAACTCCAAAAACCACCAATCGACACGTGTTTCGCTTCTCAATGAAGCATCCTCAGGATATACCAGAGATAGGATTCGGTCAGGTAACCAGCACCGAATCGATTTGAGTCGTTTTGATTCGGACGATTTGATTCGGTGCTGGTCAGTTGACCGAATCCTATCTCTGGTATATCCTAAGGATGCTTCATTGAGAGGCGAAACACGTGTCGATTGGTGGTTTTTGGAGTTTGAGCGGAAAATAGCTAAAGATTTTGGGAATTTATCACCGTGATACACGTCACGTATTCACTTTTCAACTGACTTCCAAAAAAGGAGGAGGTTCTCAATTCAGTTATGTTTTTTTTTATGTTTGTTACCTCATAACTCCGTCATTTATGAACCGATTTGGAAAATTCTTTTTTGTTTGAAAGGATACACTTCCAGATTGGTCCCATTGAAATTTCATTGACATTGAAGCTTTGGTTTCGAAGATACACCAAATAATGCGACCTGATTATTTATATTGACGATTCTCTTGTATGTCATTTGTTAACTATCGTTGTCCCCACATGGTATAATGGTAGTATGGTATAATGGTAAAGTAGGGAGAAGATATAAATTGACTGTGATGTAATAAATGCAGTCAGTAGAGTCAGTCTTGTGGCAGACAGAGAATACGGCTGGTAGCTGTCGTCTTGTAAGAATACCGCTAGGGTGTAATTATGATGCGACCTTTACACTGTTCTTTTATAACTGATTGATATTGATATGATATTATATTGATGATATTAATAATGGCCATAATAGGCAATAACATCCCATATTCGATCTGTTCGCATCCCTTATTGTGAAAGCCCACGGTTTGTGCTCCTCAATGGAAGTTAACACATTGCACTCCAGAATTAGAATATAAACTAATTGTAGACCTGCCCTAGATATTTATTTAGGCCAAGGTCACTCAAAACGGAGAAATAAAAAAACTTTTATTAAAAAATTAAACCGACTTCAAAAAAGAACACTGAAAAGTATGAAATAACTATCCCTTACGGATCGAAACTTAAGTACAAAAAAACTTTATAAATACGATACAATTACCCATATACTTAAATTTCACAGTTATTGAAGTCGGTGCCAAATCAATGTTTGACAACGGAAAGTCTATTAGTTTAGTAGGCTTGGCACCGACTTCAGTAACTGTCAAATTTAATTATATGGGTATTTGTATCGTATTTACAAAGTTATTTTTGTACTTAAGTATTGATCCGTAAGGGATAGTTATTTCATACTTTTCAGTGTTCTTTTTTGAAGTCGATTTAATTTTTTTATAAACGTTTTTTTTAGAGTATTAATCATCTCGCTATCTTTGTACTCAATAGGTAAATACGTGCAGTAAAGTAAACAAAAATAGTTCTAAATATAAAAAGGTAATATTAGTCATCATTAGATTTATATTTACATCGAAGAAGTACAGAAGTTTTAAGTAATAAAATACTTTATCTGAAACAAAACTTTATAGCAAACTAGAACAAAGTATTAGTGACTTCATGAAGAAATTAAAGGTCGTGAGCGTTATTCGCAACATTTATCGAATTTAACGCGTCGACCATCGACTCTGGATACGCGGATGTATGCTATTCTACTGGAAATGATATAGTGCGAAATGTTACTATTTTTATAGTATATTTATTTGAAAATTTGCTAACGTACTATCTGTATAAATACATTTATTGATTTCTATTGATAGTTACGATAGAATTAAATCTGTACTAATATTATTAAGTAGGTAAACTTTGTAAGTTTGTATGTAATTGATAAACTTAAAAACTACTCAACCGATTTCAAAAATTATGTCTTCTATAGAAAGCTACATTATCAGTGAGTAACATGGGGCTGTACTTCATTTCCAAAAAAAATTCTAGCCGTGCGAAGTAGGGGCGCGTCGCTAGTATATTATATACCTATAGGGATGTAACACACGAAACTTTGCTATTTACTATTAATTAATTAATTATTTTACATTTACAGTCGTTGAAGGAAGAAGCAAAAAGCGTGGCACGCTCGAGTTTATATTTATACTTATGTATATGGTAATCTCGCAGCGGTATTGGGAACAAGCC
This sequence comes from Zeuzera pyrina, assembly GCA_907165235.1. NCBI lineage: Eukaryota > Metazoa > Arthropoda > Insecta > Lepidoptera > Cossidae > Zeuzera > Zeuzera pyrina. The sequence continues at coordinate 7,895,838 of OU015640.1, forward strand.
GTCGGTTTTTCGTCTTGATGACGTAACGAACACCGTCGCGCTCTGCTAGATGGCCAGAGTAGGTACTCTTATTCGTCGGTGTTGCTAACACTATTTATAATATTAAATTACAAAAATGTCTGTTATGCTGGTCCGAAAGGAAAAACAAGTAACAGCTGCTTATCTTTCTGTGCGAGTCGTAAAAATCATCCAAGAGACAGCTTTGTACAAACTCGGCACAGAGGATACATAAAATCTAAATTTCAACTAATTTAAACTAAATTTAATATTAACTTTAATTAATTAGTATGCGAGGTTGTATTCCCTACAATTTTTAAAATTGTAACTCCAGTTGTTTCGAAGAGAGGGGGAATGGTCCAGAAAAGTTCGAGAAATTGTCGTTTTTTAATTCTCCCATTTTAAGCTATAAGGGTGTCATAAGTTTGATACCGCTGTTTATCTGTCTGCATTGAAGCTCTCAAACGGCTAAACCAACTTGTACACGAGTTTTCTATAAAAGGTTCAGGTTTCGGGTATTTATCTGAGAATGTTCTCAAATATGATTATTATGGTTAGCTTCACCTATACTTTAATTGCCATGATTTGTCTTTTAATGGAACTCTTTGAATGGGACTTACGTCGATGCGTAAAGCAATATTTTTTAATTTGATTAATTTAATTGGATAAAAAATGTCTGTAAGTATGACTTTCTACATTTTGAACTTTTGATAGGTGTCATATTATAATCAGCAAAATATACGTGACAGTCACTTCTGTATCACAATGATATCACCATTTTTTTAAATTTAAAGTAGTAAAACGATGTATGCAATATTTTGTAGGATTTAAGATCTTTGATTTAAATGACATGAAAATTACAACAGAAAAAACATATCTATGTAAATAATATATATGTTCTTGCACTAAATAGAGCACGTAGTAACAGAGCAAGGAAAAAATTTAAAAGAAAGGATTTTTTTATTCTGATGTTACACTAATTTGAATACTAATTTTCTTTAATAACATGACATAACATCTTGCCTTGTGGAGAAAAGAGATTGAAAAATGTTTTAAGAGTTTTCTAGAATTCTTTTTAATCTTTGTACACTGAGTGGCTAAGTTCCCTGCAACATTAATAAGAGTAGAAACTTGGAGATTGCAACAGAAAAATCTCGTTAGTATCACGTCTGCAGCGTACGTGTTAAGAGTGTTTGTGTAAAAAGATCTTCTAAAAAACACAGGTCATGTTCCATAACAAATAATAATTATTAATGAATCTTTCAACTCCTACAATTTCCAAAATTGTAAATATAAAACCCATCAATATCACAACATGTGATGAATTTTTATAATTTTTAATTATTCTTCACTAAATATTCGCACCCACCAAACCACTAAAGGACACGTGTTTTGCCTTTTAACGAAAGATCCTCAGGATATTCTAGAGATCTGACTCGGTCAGCTAACTAATACCGAATACAGTGCTAGTTAGCTATCCGAGTCGAATTCGGTGCTAGTGAAGAGTAGTTAAGAGCGGTGTAGTTAATAATAGGCGAAACATGTGTTGTGTCGAGATCGAACAAAACGTCACCATAGTCAATTTGCCAACCTCGATAGCGCAATGTTTTAAATGTTGCATCCAAGCGCGGAAGGTTCGATTACCGGTCGAATCAATTTAGAAAAGGACTGTTCTAGTTTGACTCGGGGCACTGTACTGGGAGACGCCACCAGTAGTTGGCGTCTTGGTCTCATGTTATAGGAAATATCTTAGTTTGAGATTGGACGATTGGTGAGTATTGGCTCATCCATTATTGTCGCATTATTATTAATGTCGGAGTGTAACGTGTCCCTCTTACAGAATATCGGCGTGAAATAACAGCATCTATTGCTGTTGTGTTTTATTCGGTGAGTGAGAGTACCGGTAGCCCACCCTCCCTTTCCCCTCCTTTTCCTAAAGGCCGGCAACGCACCCGTAAATCCCCGCACGTTGCGAGTATCCATGGGCGGCTGTGATCACTTTCCACCGGTAGTACTTTCGCTTCCGCTTCCGCTAGCTCGTTTGCCCCCTTTTATATAAAAAAAAGGTTAGGTTGTTATCAAGAGCGACTGATCGCCATCAAACGTCGACTCTTCCGTGGTGATAAATACAATTGAAGCAAAAGAATAAGGATATTCTAGTGAGAAACTGTAATGATTATTTGCGTTTTTTAAATAAAAACCTTTTTGCCCTAATATTTAAGTGTGGCTCCAAGAGATGTAACTGTGAAAACTACGTTCAAATTCTTGCAATACTTTTCTTGTGGTGCTCAAGCAAACATCCTAATAGACAATATTCGAAAAAATCTGTTTTGGCTTATATTAGTCACGTAAATGTATACTCGATACAAAATCTTACTTCAAATTTAATTCATGTATTTATTTGAATATTATGCAGTCTTTGAAATATTCATGACCATTTCAGATAAGGCTACTCGTAATACAAATTATAATTATAGTTGATCAAAATTGCATAATTTAATAAAAAAAATTTCGAACAAATATAAAACTTCAAAACCTTGAAACTGTTGTGCAACTGTGAACAAACAGCCCGTTTTCGTGCAAACCGTCCCGCACTTCGCTGCTATGCTGCGTGCTCTTCGCTTTAAAAGATTTCAATTTAAAATTTAACTGTACAGGTACATATTAAGGAATATTTAAAAACACTTGATAGAAAAATGCTAAGATTATATTGTATTATTACAGATTGTTTATAGTTCAAAAGTCTCAAAATGCATAATAGAGAATTTTATCAATTCGTGATACAGATTTCAGAAAAGGAGTATCCAAGGACACGCCCCAAGCTACATAAATCCATTTCAGATGTGAAATAGATCCTCTTCATTCGGAAATTCTTTTGTAGCCTTTCACAATAAGTAGAACCTGCCCATCGGCATCGGTTGGAATTCGAACTAACGTCCCGTTCAACCGTCATCACATCACGCACTGAACCTATTCAGTGAGGATTTCATAATTTCCCACGGAAGCTATAGTTATGCTAAAGCAATCGGATTCAAAACCAATTAAAATTGCGTATTATTATTAAATAACTTGAAGAGGTATTTTTTTTAATTTTGATAAACTAAACTTAAAGTAAAATAAGAAAAAAAGGTTAAATTAAAGCGTAGTTCACACGGTTTTGTGCAAGTAATAATTTTAAGTATTATTAATTGTGTTTTTATACTGCGTTAAAAGCAAAAGTATGTAAACAGATATATCTTTTAACCGACTTCAAAAAAAGGTTCTCAATTCGTCTGTATGTTTTTTTTTGTATGTTTGTTACTCCGTCACTTATGAACCGACTTTGAAAATTCTTTTTTGTTTGGTAGATAATACTTCAGAGGTGGTCGCATTTAAATTTCACTGGTATTGAAGCTTGGAGTTCGAAGATACATCAAATAACGCGACCTGATTATAACCTTTGTTTATATTGACGATTCTATTGTATATCGTTACGCTCCGGAATTAGAAAGAGTTAATAGCAGACCTGCCATAGATAGGTCAAGATCACTCAAAAGGGAGAAATAAAAAAAAATATGAAAAAAAATTAAACCGCCTTCAAAAAAAAACACTGAAAATTAAAAATTAATTATCCTTTACTAATCGAAACTCAAGTACAATTAAAATAACTTTGTAAATACGATACACATACCTATATAATCAAATTTGACAGTTATTGAAGTCGGTGCCAAATCAATGTGCAACAACAGAAAGTCTATTAGTTTGGTAGGCTTGGCACCGACTTCAGTAACTGTCAAATTTAATTATAGAGGTATGTGCATCGTATTTATGAAGTTATTTTAATTGTACTTGAGTTTCGATTAGTAAAGGATAGTTATTTTGTACTTTTTAGTGCTTTTTTGTTTGAAGACGGTTTAATTAATTCGGACGGTCTAATTAATTTAAAAATTTTTTTTCGTAAAATTTTTTTGGTTAATACTATTTCCATAATAAAATAAATAAACATATTAAAGTTAACACAAAATAATATTCAAATATCAAGTTAAAGGACAATTTTTTGAATTTCAAATTTTAAGGATTTTTGGTGAAGTAATTTATTTATAGAGTTTGTAACACGGTACTTTACGAAAGTAATGAAATCTTCATGAAATTTATATTTATAATGTAATGTAATGTAAGTATGAGCTATTATTATATTTTCTGACTGCACCATTATTAACACACCGAATACGTCATGCTTAACGAGAATGACACGCAGTACGCCCTGCGTGCTACAATTTATCTACGTCATCGCCTGACGCGTGGAGTGAAGAAATATTTAAGATTCCCCGGAGTCGATGCTCTGCGAAATCAATATTTCTCGCTTGACTTGAGCTTCACCTTTAGTGTATTGTCTTATTTATACTTTTCTCTAAGTAAACAGAGTAAGATAACAAAATAATGAGCAAGTTTGACAGGATTTTATCAAAAAATATCGGTGTCGTGTTTTTTTTTTATTAGGGCTTAGCAAGCTTAAAGCTAAGATATGTCTAATTTCCTTATTGGCTTACTGCAAAGCAATTATGTAAATCATCAGTGGAAAAATAAAGTTGCTATAGTAAGTATATAATGTAACCAGCTTTATAGAAATGAAAGGCAAAGTAGACTTTTTTTAGCTGAAATTAAAGAATTGTTTACTAGTAATAATTTCAGTACTTTTGATAATTTGAAAACTGAAGAAAAGATTATTTTGTCTTCCCTGTTATCTGACATAATAAATAATTAAAATATGTCAGCTGAATCAAAATGTCTAATACTTTCTTGTTATCTTTTACCAAATTTCCAACACTTCGTATTGGAAATGTACATGTAAAATTAAATTATTAAAATGCATATTATTAATAACACTAGATAAAAAATGAAGTTGTTTGAAGCCGCAATTTAATTTCAAGGAAGTTCCAGAACTCAACATTTGGTCATCTGACCGCATGTTGAGCTAGAACTAGGAAGCTTCCTAGCACCGATTTAATGAATGAATGAGCTGCAAGCTTTTTTTTATACCAATTCATGCTTTATCTCGGTACTGAGTAACTGATCGAGTCTAAGTTCTGGAATTCCTGAGGATACTTCACTTAAAAGCGAAGCACGTGTCGACCAATAAATTTGAATATTTGGGCGGAAGAAATTTGAATTAATTACTGAGATGGATTTCCACATACCCGAGTCTATTTTTCCTCAATTTTAACTACCAGTTATATCATCAGTAAAAGAAGCAGTATTACGTAACAACACACACAGTAACACAGAGAAATAGAAAAATAAATCCACCTGTAAAAGTATAATTCGAAAACGCCAGTACAGACTTTAACATTGCACAGCTGAATATATTTCCATTTTGTTTTGATAACTTTATTAGACATAGTGAAATGTTATTAGTCGTAAACAAGTCGTAAAATGGCAAATGAAGTCGTTGGACGTAGCACGTGACCCTGAGATGTTAGTAAAGTTTTATTTTATTCGACGCCCCTCTGTAATCAGTTACAGAGCCGGGTGCGCCATAATCACCACGTGTGGCGGTCTCTTGGTGGCCGCAATATTTATAGGCGTTACGCAAACTCGATATTTCACTAACTTCGAATATATTAACGTATTTTACATACTATGAGTATTGTTTCACTGTCGTAGAATTTGAAAATATATTTCATGTAGGCGTATTTTAAATCTTTAGAACTAAAGTTAAGAATGCAACTAATTATAGTGCAATCTAAAAATTATATATACATACATACATACACAAAATAAACTTACTTGGAAACGCTGTTTACGTAAAGTTTTCAATCGTATCTCCCTAAAATAAAAAACGATGATAATTATGTATATCCTATTGGAACGATAGTTCCTTACGGCAGGCTTGGAAAAAGATAGGGATTTTGCTGCGCGACCGAACTGAAAAAAATGTGAGACTAAAACCGTAAGAAAAGTATATAACGGACGTTACGTAGTAATATTACATTCTCTGAACGGAAGTGCTATAGTCGTATTTGGAATGAAGTTCCTTATTATTTGTGCGATTTTCCACTGCAAGGGAAGGCAAAGAGATATATGCTCATAACAGCCGATGTCTTCAGTAATGTGTAGATATGATGGCGAATATTACTTTTTTGGATAAATCGATATGGGTATCAAATTCTAGGTTTCTCGGGGTGCTGATTTTTTTTTTCATTTTTGACTAATGTAAACAAACAAGAAACTTGCCAAAATTTCGCTAAATTTTCACTGTTCTCGTCCGACGTATTACACGTAGTACTCTAATACACTGATTTTCCATTATACACACGAAATTATGAAATACTAACAAATAACATCAAATATTAACCAATATAGTACAGCATAGAGAAAAAGCTGGTTATTTGTCAAGCGTTCTGTTTTTAATTTGTATGTCAATTTAAAGATCGCTATTTAAAGATTCCTAGACCAAATTAGTGTCATAAATCAGTTCACTCAGGATCACTCTAATATGTGATGAAATGAATGAACACAATATTCATTCTAAATGTAATACAGAATAATATTATCATTTGCGATGTCCAAGGAATAATAGACAATAGATAATAATTTCCTTTTCTCTATTTTTGTGTTTTTTTTTAATAAAAATTTTTACACTTATATATCATGAAGTTTTAATTGTTAACGGTGGTTTTTGTTGAAGGGCTCAAACAGACAAAAATTCAAAAAATGTTTTGTTTTACTAATAACTAATAAGCACGATAAATGAATTCAAATCATTAGCGAACTAGCCCATCTCTAGTTATGTTATAAATGTTATGCTTGTCACATTGGTTGACATTAAGGACAATAATGAAAAAAAAAGATATGCAGTTAAATAACAGCAGCGAAAGCAGATATTAGTGTTTCCTATATGCAATTTTTTATTTTATTTTAGGTATTGCTTGTTAGTAAACACTCCTAAGAGTTGTTATTATAAGATTGCAACCAAAAAGCCGGTGAAAATTTTAAACCGATGAAAAGTTGGCCTTTGAATCAAAAGTTGTATTGGGGTAGAATTTGGTTTTGACAGCTGTTAAGAAAATCAATGAATTTGTTTGCTTTAACCGACAGACTAACATTGTTGAATTTTCAATCCATCGTACCTCCTACGCAATTCTCACGTTTGATTTTAATAGAAAATAAATAATGAAAACACATTAATTTATATCTTATACTAGTGACCACAGAGTACATTATATATAGGGAAATAAAGGTAGCAGTAGGAATTCTCCATCTATCGCCATCTAGTAAAACTAGACTAAAACTGTCAAATAATCTGAATATATACAACAAAGATACGTAAAAATGTTATTACTTGATTAATAATAATGAATAATAATTTCAAATTGAATAATTGAATAATAACGAAATAAATAATGAGAATTCAATTGTTAATATGAAGGTTTGAACTCGAATGTTACGAAGTTCAATATACAAAACAACGTTGAATGTAACTGAGCTATCACTACTTATGAACTAATGGACGAAAAAGTTCAATAATTAACATAAAAAACTACACTACAACGAAGTGGCCTTCGTTGAAAATTCATACGAAAAAATTTTTCTCTGGAGTGAAAGGACCCTGCTAGTGAACCGTCCCAACTTCTCCCGGGTGGGATGTTGAATGTTTGCATCATACCAAATTTTTATTACTGAGATTTTCATTAAAAAAATTCCATCCGAATTTCTGACTTTTTCCGCATATTTTCCAAAAAATTCTTTCATACGAACCTTGTCCTGACAATTGCAAGCACAACGAAAAAGAAATCAGTCAAATCGATCAAGCCGTTCTCTAGTAATGCTCCGCAATATATATGGCAATAGCTTTTTGTTTATATAAAAGAGAAGGAGAAGATATAAAAATGAATGTTTCTTTGTATGTATGTCCTCTATGCTTTCTTAAATTCGATGGTGCTGAAACTTTTTCAAGTTGTTCTACCATTTCTGAATTATTTAATTTCATGAATAAAACGCTATGCAAACGAAGTTGCGGGCTACAACTGATAATTAAATAAAATATGTGACTTTTGGCTTTTCCGTTATCGAGAAGTGACGATTTGAATGAGTGTTCTGTTTTTGATATTTAAAAAAAAATTCTTCTTTTAAATTGTAGATACAGAAAATTGATTACTTACAATTTACACTATCAGATAATGTTATAAAACTACTTGCAATTTTTGTGAAAGAAAACGAACGGTTTCGATTTCCGGTCGTGTGTGTTTGAAAACCATTGAATGTTGTCTTCGTCATCTTTAAAATCGCTGACATGGTTTGTTAGAATAAACTGTACCTCTTATATTTTGAAATATTTCCGTACTGACCTATCTCAGTGGGTCACTATGCACAGTACGTATCTTCTTTAAGTACCTATATATAATTCTTCAGTACATGTCTTTGTTTTTTTTCGCGTGTATTTAAGTGGGTCCCTGGATGGTTCATATTCATAATTAGACCCGGTAGATGGCGTTGCAATCGGGTTCTAGGATTTTTTTTTATTTCGGGCAGTACAACGTCTGCCGGGTCCGCTAGTTTTGTATACTATATGTTCATATATTCCACTAAAATTATATACTTCTTATATACTTTCGTACTTTATATGGTAATAATAGTTTTAATTTCGTAGATTTCAAAAATATACTTGTATTACGTAATTATGAAAAATTAAAATAGAGATATGGCATAATACAAATAATACGCAATTGGTGCTTTTGTTTCCATTTATATTTACATTATACTTTATCAAAATTTGTATTTTTTTTTCTGTTAAAAAGGTTACGGTGTAAATTAATTGGCATAATAAAGCCAATGAAACGAAGAATCAGATTACCAAATATCACTTTCGTACGTAAGTAATCACTTAGAAAAATTGAGATCACTGCCATCAAAATTTACAATTCGTCGCCTTAATACGTGTAGACCGCACAGCTCTTTATTTAAAAAGTTTATTCGACAAAACATAATGAAATCCTAAATCCGTTTCTGAAGTACCTATTTCTTTAAAAATATAGCCTATTCCCATGAACATATTATTTGCTGAACCATCGCGGCGGAGATGATACTAAAAATGACACCCAGCGTCGTCTCCTCGAAGCTATAAAAGTAAATATATGTATTACTACGTACTACACTCTCTTTTATTATTAATTTGTAATATCATCATCAGCTTTATACAAACTTGGCCTGAATTCTGGTAATAATATCTATAAGAATGTGCACATAAATTTAAATAGTACAATATTTTTGCAAGAACAATTTCCTCTTACACATACGTTCATAATTGATGTAATTGAATGTTCTTTAGATAAAAATTTCAGTTCAATTTCCTCAAAACCAGTAATACTTAATTGAGTGTACATACTCCACTGACGATACGTCCTAGAGAAGAGAAATACATTAGATTTTGAAATTTCATATTTAATGTATTTGTACGTACTTTAGATAAAAAATTCAGTTCGTGAAAGTCCAGACTCGGTCGGTTTCCTCGAAACCAGTAATACTTAATCGAGTATTCATTCTTCACTGAGGATACGATAGATTTTGAAATGTTAATACCATTGATTATGAATCTAATCTGAACTAATATTACAAAGAGGTAAAATCCATAAGTTTAGATGTAGCAGATAATCTCCGAAACTACTCATCAGATTTCAAAAATGCTTTCAACGATATTTAGAATGACCTTCAGGGTTGACATATATTATTCCAGTAAATTGCACGCGAGCGATGTCGCGGGAAACGACTAGTTATAAATAAAATGCGAAGAATTGTAATACTGCTAAGAATAAAGAATGGAAAAAAAAACACAGTATAGGCATTTGATAACCGAATGCGTGAATATTATTATTTTATGTACACCGTATCAGAGCATTCCAACAAAGCTGTAACTTTTATAACCAATTTTAATTTTCTCTGAGTTCACAATAAATACGCAAGTATCGACTTTTAATGTTGCAGTTGTCCTTATGCAAATAAATGAGTGATGCGGAAAGTAATTATATGACTTGTATGACTTTCTTCAAATATGAAAGTATAATATGAAATTAGTACAATAGATTAGATAAAAATGCCGGAAGAGAGAAAAAAAATGTAATTCTAGTGACTTCGGCCGGGTTGAATATCTGGAATACGTTTCAAATGGTGAAAGAGTGATTCAAATAGGTGCAGTAGTTCCGTAGATTAGCCTCCAAATGTAAACAAACTTAGAAATCCGCTCTCTCTCTCTCTCTCTCTCTCTTTATAATACTATAGTACAGTGTGGTGTGGTGTAGTGTAGTGTAGTATGGTGCAGTGTGATGTAGTGTAGTGTAAAGTAGTGTAGTGTAGATAGTATAGATGACAGCCGCTCGTCCTCCTGTCATGGCTATTATAACCCAAGGTGGTAAACAGGCGCTAAGTTAGTAAACCGTACAATCGGTATACCCCGGGTCAAGGAATATGGTTACAAGGTTCCTCGTCTGTCGTAAAAGGCGACTAAAGGGGCCTTCGGGGTCGCGGTCGTTGGGAGTAGGAACTCCAAGAATTTATCAATGCGATCACAAGGAGGACGACGGCATGTACGCTCCGCGCTGCCTTGGCACCGTAACTGCCTCGAAGAAACGCTTCAATACAGCGCGAGTGGGGCTTCGGTGCGTTCCGTAAGAGATCCCAGAGCACTTTGTAAGCGCAGGAGTTTTCATGGATAAAAGCTACGCTTAACCCAGTTTCTCCCTCCAATGGGATTAGGTATCTGTATGCATATTTCTTCTGGTAACAAAAAACGTCACAATCTGCAATCACTACCATTGTGCCAACTGTTAACTCAAACAGTTATCCATAAGAAGTAATATCACGGTACAGAATTGTTGTACCTTCATGCTTTATCCACTTAGAATTGGAAATGGCGTGTATGTTTGTGTGCAATTAATACAAGCAAGCTATTTTTGAAAGTGAGACATATCGAAAATTAGAAAATATGATATAATTATGAATATTTAAAAATTCGGCAACAATCTATGTATATGTCAGCGTTGTCAGATTTTACTTTTGGGTAGAGCTGGATTTTGCAACCTTTCGAGTAAAAAAAAGCTGAATTCTTTCGTCAAAAGCGAGACATAATAAAAAAACGAAAGTAATCAGTAGTTTTTTTAATATTTATCCTTTCCAATTAAGTATACAATGATGATTATCACAGATAGCCATAGAAAATGTTTTTAATGAAAATACGTTACTATACTAATAAGAATAATAACTGTCTGGTTAAATATACTATATATGATATAAATATACATAATAGACATACATAAGTTATACGATGAGCAAAAGTTTTCTTCTCAAGTGAAGTAAAACGAAAGCAAGTCAACATGCTGGATTAGTACTGAAAAAACTAAATTATTTGTTTTCCTGTTTTGATAACAGTGGTCCATAGCATTTAACTAACCAGCCGAATGATGCATTAGAAGTTCAACTAGGCTGGATTTAAGAATGATTATTTACTTAACATTATTCATTCTGTCACCAATCATATTGCACTAAATAACAGTGTCAAACGCGTCATACGGAAAGCTCGAAAGTGACAAGTAAGAACTTAGTTAAAAGTCCACTAGAAGCGACATGTCTTCGCGTCACACATGAGCCTGGTGGTGAAGTTATAAATTTAATAGAATGCTCCTTATCTTGTTCCACAAAGAGGTCATTTTTGTTCAATAGTTCTGTAGATAATATGTATTTATAAGATGGTTGTTTTGTACTACTGAAGCACTTATCGTAACAACGCCATGTTGCTGGCTCATTCTACATACTGCTGGGAATTTAATATTTTCCCGCCCGCGGTTTCATCGCGTGGGAAATTGAAAACGAACATATAAGTACTGCTTAGCTGATTGTACTGAAAAACATATTATACGAAATATACTATAGTGAGTACATGTATAATGAGAGGTAATAAAAACCAAGGAAGATCATATTAAATACGATTCTTTTTAACCGGGGTTCTATTTCGTGTTAATACATTAAGGCTACTGTTCAAAATCTTAAACGTTATTATATTATTATTATTTATCACATTTTGATTACATATGTATATGAGGGTAATATTAATATTTATTGTCGATTTTAATGTCAACATACTACTTAGATTCAAATCTGCAATTGTCAACGGCTTGTGTTCATAATATTATTCGTATTTATTGTAATTCAAATCAAGTGTTCCATTGATTAAACCTTATATAATCACAATCAAATAAGTTTTCTTTAATCTTGTGTGAAGAACCAAAGACCTAAATATACAGTTCACATACAATTTTTTAAACCTACCTTTTTATTACGGCGTTTTAACAGGAAAGCACCTCTGACCGCGATCGATACAAACTGGTCAAAGTCAAAGTCAAGTCAATTATTAAAATAAGCCCAATATCAAGGTGTTTTGAACATTAAATCTAGTTTAGTTCGGTCGGAAAAGAAAACCTGGACACTGAGAAGAACCGGCATTAAACTCAGTCAGGTATAATTTTTTCACAATCGGGGTGTTAGCTGATGGAAATTTCAAAAACACTCTGCATATCAGTACAGTTCTGACGAGAATGGAATACGACATTTTGTTGAAACTTAGGTAGGCGTAGTAAAAGGAGTTTTACAAAAGTAAATAAAACGACAAAGAGACATTTCTCATATTTTCATAATCCTAACATGACGATATGTACAATCTGAAGATTCTTTCAAGTTACATAAACATTTATTATAACAACAACTGTAATACCAACGAAAATTTAAGTAGGCGCAGTAAAAGTTTTATAAAAATAAACTGTTATAATGAAAAGTAGGATTTATTAAAAAAATATACACGGGATGATTATCCCAACTTCTAATATCGATTTAGAGATTCATTTCGCTAGTAACTAGAAATCACTAAAAGGAATATCTAATAACTCTTAAGAACACAAAACAATCACGTCTTAACAATCGAGTGCAGGTGTTCTTCGTTTGGTGTCTGTAGCAAAAGTGAAATGCTCTCGCGTCGACCATCGTTAGCGGCACCCCGCCTTCCGGGTGAACGTCTAAATGACATCTGTCAATACTTCATTGATTCCACATCCCTTTCTATTTATAGTCCATCTCTTTTATTTTTATTGAGATAAATAGAGCTCTTCCTTTAACACAGCCGTTCCTGACCGTGGAACGTCCTCGTCCGCTCAACATTGTCGTACCTTTGCCTGCAACTGCTCATCGTCTAAGTTTTCAATTGGCTCATTAGTAGTTTTGGATGACATTTCAGCTGGCTGGCTCGATCTTTAAGCTTTACTGACGATTCGACGGCTGTAAAGACTGCATAGGTAATACTTTAATAAATGAGAGAAACGAAATCGGTTTACATAACATCAACTAAATAACAAAAATAGATCAGTTATTTAATAAATCAGATGATTGAATTTTACACATCACACATCTAGCACACAATCACTAGGCTCCCCAAAATATATCATGGTCTGCCGCAACAACTCACTTGTTGCCCTGCGTGGTGGTCCGTCTGTCAGGGCATTTAAAGCAACTACTGTGCAAATGGAGCGATGTAATAACTCAGTCAGCTATCACCGCTAGCTTAGGCCACAGTCCGCTACAATGTAGGTCAACTATGAACCACACATTGCGAATACAAGACACCACACAGGCGTGACAAAGTCACCACCATAAACCTTTAGCTACGGTCTGCCGCGACTCAAAGTCGCACTACGACATACATACGTCACAGTCTGCCACGGACTAAGTCCGCTACCACAGCCAACTCTGTGATCTGCCGCGAACAGAGTTCACCACTACAGCCAGTTCTGTAGTCTTCCACGGACAGAGTCCGCCACTACAACCAGTTCTGTACTCTTTCACGGTCAGAGTCCGCTACCATGACGTAAATGACAGTCTGCCATGACACAACCGGACGCTATAATTCACATATAAGCATCTAATATGACATGCAATTGATTCTTAAAGAATACGATGCAAGTTACAGGTAAAAAGGGGCCAATATACCCTTCTCGGACACAAAATGTATCCTGTATAAACTTCTCGTATGAAGGTCTATATCACTAACATGTGCCCATACGCCTAACATAGTCGTTAATGCTAGGCACAATCTATTAAGCCGAAGTTTGAATTACAGCAAGTTTTGCCATATTAAAAATTTTGTTCTGTCATCCAAGGTACGTCAGCTTAGAGTCCTTATTGTTTGCTGAACAAAGCTCTGAGCAAGTACTGTACAATATTAGCAATTTCCTTGGCTATTTCATACCGTATCCCAGGTGCAATAAAGTAGGATTACCACCGGACCTCTTAGCTACACATGTAAATGAATACTTTGAATTATGCGCCGATCATTGCTAATAATTTAATTAAATATGGTTTTTCTAAGAACGACATAACATTAGTGGAACGTGATGCTTTCATTGTTACCTCCACTTTAGTATTTTTTTTGGGCTCGCTCTAACCCAGCCATTCCCAAAGTGGGCGATAACGCCCCCTTGTGAGCGCAGCGCTGCAGGCCTAAAGGGGGGCGGTAAGAGACCCAGAAAAAAAATGGGGGCGTTGTGTAGAGGCCTGGGGGGTGATTTGTAATTTCATTTAAATAGGAGGCATCTTAGACAACGACTGCATGAGCTCTCGACTCAGTAGACAAAATAAGTTTGGGAACCAGTGGTCTAACCTGACCTTAACTAAAAACTCTACCGCCAAACCTCAAAAGGGTATCATCAGGTTTTTTTTATTACATCATTTCATCATAATACTAGTGAACACAGGTGCAGTGTTTGTCCCGATTGGAAACATTGATGTGTGCGTTTAATAACAAGTCCAAACTTGTCTTCAACAAACCGAATATTTTTTTAAGACACTTCATCACAAAAATGAGCATATTTTTCCCAAAAATGACCAACTCGACCCTTGTACTTAAATTTAAGAATAACAGGTTGATCGGGACATGTCTCCACACTATTAATAACGCCCTTCTTTTGAAATAGATCTATACTTTTTTCTAGTGTACATTACGTTTTCAGAGATGTATAACAAGAGCAAGGTACAGTATAATACATCAATATCTTTAAAACGATCTCTCAGCGATTCTTGTCATCTTGTCATTGTCATTCTTGTCATATATCGCCAAACTGAGCCTATAAATTCAAATTCTCGATACGGAACTAAGCAGATTCCACTAATTCTAATAGTTTTCTACGCAGTTCCAGTCCATCATGGATTCTGGATACATTGGATAGGGAAAACTTGACACAAATATGCATTCAGTAATAAACTGTTAACAGTAAACCGCCTTGAGACATCCGCCAAGGTCCGCTAATATTGGGTCCTTACATATGAAATTGGCGTTTTGTACGGGAAGAATATAAAGTCAATTTTTTTTTGTAAAATATTTTTAATTAATCAAAGTATGCACCGTTGTTATCTATGCACTTTTGCCATCTCATAGGTAGTTCATTGATCCCTTTACTAAAAAAACCATGGGGGCGAGAATCAATAAACTCTTTGAAAGCGGTTTGGACTGCCACATCGGAGTTGAATTTTTTTTCTTGTAAGAAGTTGTCCAAATTCCGGAAAAAATGGTAATCTGTTAGAGCAAGGTCCGGGGAGTACGGTGGATGTCGCAGACATTCCAATTGTAGCTCATCTAACTTAGTGGTTGTTTGTTGTGCAGTGTGTGTGTAACACGACTTCGGTGATGTTACCTTTGAATGTTCTATTATCGGTAGGCATGAACTACTCAGGATATTGGGTTTCTTTAGGGCCACCCTGGAGAGGAATACAGAGTAAATTTTTATAAGGGCGCCTTCCCTGTATTGCTACAATCGATTTCAGTTGTGAAATAAATACACACTTAATACAACCTTCACCAATTTATTAAAGAATTATAATTATCCCTAAATATAGATCTCATGAGCTCACTAAATGAAATCTTAAATGTTATATAAAGAAGAATTTGAAATGAGATTTTACATACAAAACAAACAAATTACATGTGTATTGGAAATTACAAAAAGGAGTACTGTAACCAATAATAAGTGTAACTGTTTCTTAATATTTGGTATAACTTAAAACATTAAGATGAACTACAATAACAAAATATAAGGTTAGTTATGTAAATTTATTCTTGAATGTTAATAATTTTTATATATGATTGTACATTACCATCTAAGGAGATAACCATGTATATATATAGCCAGTCGAGTTGTCCCACCAATGGTCCATAAGAATATCCACGGTGTTCACTAAACCCTTAGTGACTGCACGATTAAGTTTAGGTCTTCTGCAAGCCGAGTTGTCCCTCCAATGGTCTCAAAGAATTTCCATGAAGTCCACTATACTCGTAACTCACAAATAAATCTCAAAGAAAAGAGATTAAATATGTGTTAAGGTAATCCAACCTCATACTGCAATGCACAAACAAATGATCCGAGAAAGTAATCCAACTGATCAGGTATCTTCAAAGAAAAATATCCAACTAAAGGTGGAGTACACCGTCATTCCACGGTGCTTATGAGATTAAGAAGATAACATTAGTCCACTGTGTTTATGGAACTAATATTTAGAATTAAACTTGGAAATCAAATGTAGAATTAACTTGGAAATAAACATGTAATCACACATGGAATTACACATGAAACTTAGCCAGGAATTTAAACATGGCACTTAGCCTGGAACTTAGCTTGGAACTTAGCTTGGAACCCATGAGGTCTATCATGGGACTTTATAATATATATACAAAATCAAAAACAACTTCTTAATAACACTAGAAACATCCTAAATATATAGGCATGTATATTTTACTTCTATATGGGCATTTTTGTCTGCCACTTAACCACCACCAAAAGTGAATGGCTCCCTCCATCTTCGAATTACACCTCGACATAATTTGTACCCTCTAACATCATTATTAATGTAACTGAAAACTACTCAGATTTCAGTGAAGTTTCCGACATAAGAAAGAGACAGCAAATCTCTGAAAAGACACCGACCAATGGGAAGTGTCTGAAAATTTGTAAGTGACAACATCAAAATGTCAGATTGACAGATCCACAATAGAATTAGAAAGATCTAGATAAAAGTAACCACTGAAAAACAAGACGGAAGCAATGCCCATTTGCTCGAACATTCCATTTTACTTGATTTGTGAAACAGATATATATCAACACTCGTCTCTCTCTCATCGAATGCAATCGATTATTAGGAATTACTCGTATTTAAATTTTTACAACAATTTATTTATCTCATCGTAAAAAATGGGAAAGCAAACCTGGACACATTATATTAATATCTATTAAAAGTATTATCCCCTAACATTGTTTTATTTTGTTTATAACAAAACGACATTTTTATACAAAAGAAAATCGATTATCGATTTATTACCCCGATACTTATTACTATCGATGTTTCCAAACATTCAATGTTATTACTGAACGTAACGTAAGTGAATGTAGATTTTAACGAAAGTAACAATGAACTTTATAATGAAAACAATTAAATAGTTAAGTTTACTACATTAGGTTCTAGTTTAAATAATATATACTTAAAGTGCAACATTTATTGATTTTACCTGAGAAGAAATGAAGTAGTACTACGTACTCGATTGCGAACAACTTTCCGAACGCGTTACCTATTAATCATTATATCGTAGACAATTGTCATCTGTCACACACTAACCTCAACAAATGTTACTGTGGAATGCAAATGAAATTTGTGATCGATTCTAATTTGTATGTAATTAACCGTAAGTATTATATCTACGAAAAAAAAGGGTTACATGTGGTCTTGCGTTGTCGTGAAGCAGCAGTGGCCTAGAGCGATTGACCAATCTCGGTTGTTTAGCAGCTAGTTCTTCCTTCATGGTTTACAGTTGCTGACAATAGATATCTGCCGTAATCGTTTGGCCAGATTTTAGAAAGCTGTAGTGATCCACACCGGCACTAGTCCACCAAACACTCACAAGTAACTTTTTCTGAGTCAATTTTCGTTTAGGGCAGGATTTGGCTGGGTCACCAGGGTTCAGCCATTGCGGCGAGCGCTTCCGATTATCGTACAGTATCCACTTTTCATCACAAGTAATGATTCGATTTAAAATCCCTTCATTATTGTGTCGGTTGAGCAAAGTAACACAGCAGTCCACGCGTGTTTGCAAGTTCGATTCACTCAATTCATGAGGTACCCATCGTTCAAGTTTTTTTACTTTCCCGGTTTGCTTCAAGTGGATTAATACAGTTTTGTCACTTACCCCGAAGCCTGCAGCTATCTCTGAAGTGCTTTGTGATGGATCCGCTTCCACAATAGCCTTTAATTCTTCATTTTCCACTTTGGTCTCCGGCCGTCCACGGGGTTGGTTCTGAAGGTCGAAATTTCCAGAACGAAAACGTTGAAACCAAAAAAGTACCGTGCTTTCTTTTGCGACACCAGCGCCGTACACATCATTAATCCTTCGAGCTGTTTCTGCAGCACTGGTGCCGCGGTAGAACTCGTACTCGTAAATATACCGATATTTCATGTTTTCCATTGTGCGGTAATAGCGACGCCAAAGAAAAAAATAATGAGGAAAAAAACAAATGAATGACTGTTTTCAAAACTCAAATGTACCAGCTAAATGAATTTATAAATTTGAATTTGGAATTCTTAACCAAAGAGGAGATATTTCAGATCAAAGTGGCCAGTACGACAAAACGCTAATTTCATATGTAAGGACCCAATATTTGTCTTTTCTATTTACTTTAAACAATAATGATGTGTCATCACTCATCAGCAAACGATATTATTTTGTATAGGGAATTCGTTGTCTTTAAGCATAAATGGAAGATAATTAAAGTAAAACAAAAACAGGAAAGGTCTCAAAATTAATCCTCAGAGAATACCCACCTTTAATTTCGAACCGCCAAATGTAACCCCATTTACACTCACTTTTTGTTTTTTGTCAACTATATATTAAATCATGAGATCGAGAGCTTTATCACGTATTCCATTGTATTCGATTTCGACACATTTTGCATCATGTCGGCTTTTGGGGCCGATATTTAATCGAGTAAAAGCACACTAATCAATACGTATATTTAATGCACTATAAAACTCGCTAATCACTCTTTAAAACACTACGTATTAAACTCATAGAATAATTCACTGCATACTGAATAACTCACTAAACACTAATTTTGGCTATATTTTAAAAACGACGGTTCGCGGATACAGCGGATATACTAATACTGATTGTACTAGACTACTTCTATTTAACAGCGCATGGCGGAGAGTATAATCGAATTATTTCTGACTACCTCCATTCAAATAAACTGTACACGATCGCTTATTGCTACTTGACAACTACTGCACAAAGATTAACGCCAGACTCTTTTATAAAGTCTCATAAATACGTAGGCAAAGTATTTTGACCCCACTTTTGCCATCAAAACGTCACAAAATTGTCATAGATGACTAATTGACGTGATTAGAATGTAGCGAAGCTAACATGAGATGCTACTGTTTAAATGTACTTCTATAAAACCTGTGATGACAGAAGAAATAGACTCAATCTCCCGCCTATCTACACCATGGAATGCACAATAAGTAAGAATCTTATAGCAAACTACAATATTTTAAAATAGAGTCTGATATGAGCAATTTAAAGGACGCTGATTTATTTGTGATTATTGGAGGTAGATGCTAACAACGTTGGATTTTTCTTGTGCTAAGCATTTGAAGAGCTTACGGAAAGATTATTAGAATTGAGGGTAGATGACACAGCCTCTTGGGGCACTGTACACGTTTATGTCCACTAATATCACACAAAACGCGCGTACTCCATGTAGGTCACATAATCTCGAGAATCGCTACACATTACGTCAAACAAAATGCCGTATCGATACTACGTGGGCAGAACCGTGAAATTACTCCATGAACCGTCATTTAAAACCCAGTCGTTAATCCACGAGCAAGCGTCACCTTTAAGGTGCCCCGCGACGCGGCATAAGCACTCACTACTATTACAATGATTCGATTCGAACGTTCGAACGCTTGGTCAACCTCTGCACACCAAGCATCAATATCATAGAATTGAGAGTCAAAGTTTAAGATGTAGTAAGGGGCAGATCTTACTTGGATTAACGACATGAGGGCACCGACAAGCTTGTCGGCGCCCTCATGGTGCTGGTACCACACTGGGACACGTTGAGCCCTTAAGAATGAACAAAGGCGGCGTCTTCCGCAACTGGTGCCCATGGCGATGGCGTCGTAGCGGCGATAAACACAGGCTCCTCGACCAGAGACGCAGACTCAATAGATCACAGCAGCGCACTCGACGCCAGCAGAGACGATGGTGTAGCGTTCAGCCTGCCCTCGATTGAATTCAATCTACCAAAAATTGCCTCTAGAACATCGTCCTCTTTGCGGCGCGCTCTGCTTCGAGTCGCATGTTCAGGCATTGTCTATTTCGTCATGATTCACAACAAAACGTGTTCTATGGTAATCAAACAAATAAAATTAATTTCAATCAGGAATGCCACGGTGAGTAGAAACAAATCGCGGGCCGATCCCACTTCTGATGTTATAATCAAAAGTAGGATTTATTAAAAAAATATACACGGGATGATTATCTCAACTTCTAATATCGATTTAGAGATTCATTTTGCAAGTAACTAGAAACCACTAAAAGGTTCTCTTAAGAACAGAATATTAATTAATATTCATTCTTAATATTAATCTAATAACTCTTAATAACAGAAAACAATCACGAATTAACAATCGAGAGCAAGTGTTCTTTATTCGGTGTCTGGAGCAAAAGTGAAATGCTCTCGCGTCGACCATCGTTAGCGGCGCCTCGCCTTCCGGGTGAACGTCTAAATGACATCTGTCAATACTTCATTGATTCCACATCTCTTTCTATTTATAGTCCATCTCTTTTACTTTTGTTGAGATAAATAGAGCTCTTCCTTTAACAAAGCAATAATATTGCGAAATCTACCATCCTAAGGTAACTCTCCTGTTTCATAAAAATGTATCATATTACACTAATAAGCTATTATTTTCTTCGAGATTTCTCCAGATATTATTGCCGAACACAACAAATTTCATTTCATTTGTTTTGTCTAAAAATATTTCTTCACAGTATGTCTCAAACCTGATAAGGACATCTTTAATATAGGTATGTAACAAAGGAAATAAAGTCTGTCTCATACAAAAGCGAAATTTCGGCTAGAATTTTTATAATGAGTTTGCTGAGATATCTGAACACCAATTGATACTTTTTTTACTTTGAGAACGTCGAATGGAATGCACCATTATTTTAATTCCCATTAGCCATTGAATTATACTCTACTCTAGAATGTACATCAAAACAACAATCGTGGCGCTACGCGCTGGTAGGGCAGAACGCAGGAGCAACAACTTTTTTAATTACTTGTTATATAAGTATTATGCAAGCGTTTTAAATATGAAATGAAGTAAAATGTGCTACGTTGTTCACTGTACAAGCGTCGAATTGAAAGTGAACTAGGTGTTGTCCTCGAGCCTCAATTGAGTGGAAGATTACATTTGCTTCGAGCACTCAATCTAGTAGGTACTTCATGATATCGTTGCGATCAGTGGAAATTATGTGATTAGGTCCTAACTTTAAAACAAAGATATTCTATAAACTATAACTGTAATGTCTATAACTATAACAATATAGGATGATTTATACACTATTTATTATTTATGCGCATGCGACTTTAGACCTGCAGTATACCGCTTAGTATTATCTACCGTAACGCACCAGTAGGAAGCATTGCGCTTGCGCATGCGTTGACGAACCGCTAGATATTATCGGCATCGCTGGAATTACAGTAGATTGATAAATATGGCAGAAATTTCAAATGTTTGTGGAAGAGCCTTAATAATAGATTTTCGTTTGTGAAGCAAGGTAGGTAATAACATTTCTTTACAAAGTAAACTTTTGAATACACGTGAATGGATTATATAAGTCAGGCCAAAATTATCCCTCAAAAAATTGAAGAGAGTACCTACAGTTGTTTATGAATGTCTCGTTTTGAATCGCAGACGTCTAACTTCCTCGGCTTTATGAAGTATGAAAGAAAGTTTAAAAGGTTCTAAACGACCTTCGTACACAGATATATGTGAACGTTTATCATTTCTTTTAATCGTAACTTGAAATCAATTTTATCAATAATAGTATTTATTATAAAAAAATTCCAACTTTATTGATTTCATACTTTTATATTATTTCTTAACGTTGCGGAAGTTATCACAACACATACTGCCCATTTTTTTTTTGCGAAATTGCACAAAAAAATATTTCAAAGACGACGAGACCTTCATTTCTATGGCCAAAAATTATATTTTTGTTACTTTTTTTTGTATCCTTATTAGGAATAAAGTGTACAATGAAGAACAAATAAATAAATAATAATAAATCAATTCTTTCATGATACACTTCTAGCACATCGCAAAAAATATAATTAGACTGTTCCACAAGTTCACAATGGTGTCAATTCTTGATAAAGGTTTTAAAAATATGTGCAATAGGTCATTAAATTTAGAATGACGTCTATAAAAATGTGTTTGCAAAATTTTTCTTTCAGTTTATTACTTGTCTTGGTCTTTTTTATTACTTTAACTGAAGTTGGAGTAGAACTTAGTTTTGTTGACTCTACTTACTTGCATGGTGCTAACATTTTGAACAGCAGATGGTTCGTTTCATGTTGTGAGCAGATCTGGTTCCAATGTGGTGTTAAATACAATTCCGTGGTCTTTCGCGGAAATTACATTAAAATTTGTCAGTAACATTTCATCTTGTTTTGGTTGTGTTAACAGTAACTACACCACGATTAAAAAAAAATTGTCCTTTGGGAAGTTGTCGGTACAGTACAGACATCTTGAGCATCGGATTCTGAAGAAGTTTCGATACATTTAATTTTTGGTTAAATTGCTTGATAGTTTCGGTCTATCACGGATTCGTCGCTATCTGGAAAAACAATAAAATGTAATTAAATTTATCAGTACACGGTTACTCACTCAATACCTATATTAGGATATTGCTTAATACCTCGATATTAAGTAATATCCCAATATAGGTGTTGAGTAAATTATTTAAAAAACTTTTATTAATTTTTTACCTTCGTAGAAAGACGGATCACAGCTGCCTATGAACTGCTTGAAGAGGTACTCGAAGAACTACTGCTACTCAATTCACCATGGCGACGTTTGAAGGATATTGCGTCTTCTTTCCCTAAAATGAACATAAATATATCCAACGTTATATAAATACAATGAAACTCCCGACCACTATCTGCTTGATGACTGTTCATCGCGACAATTCCAACGAACTCAAATGTGTTTAGGCTCATATACAACGGTATATTGTCACTACCCTCCTGCTCCATCATCAGACCTTGCTGTTATTCTAAAGCCATCTATTACCTATTGAGAACAATTAGTGCCCTCAAACATACAAAGTCTGTATTACAGATACAGATAGGCTTCAAACATACATTAAAAAACAAAAATATTACTTACCTACTGCAATCGAAGAAATGTTAGAACCATCAACTTCCTCAGTTTGGATGCTGGAGTTATCAGTTATTTCTATTTGAGTACTACTGGAATTTTATCACTGTATTTAAACGTGTTCATTGCTAATTGAATTAGCTTATTAGACCGCGATATCATCTAAAAAATTAAGTCTAGATAGTTATTTCGTTTTGGCGTATATAACGTAGTTAAACGATATGTTTTTAATAAAAATAAATAAATTATCTGGAAAACTGAAACAACAACCAATAACCGGAACTCATTTTTTGTATTTGAAAATTATTCATCATCAACAATGTTTCATCTTGAGATATCATTTTGAAAAAATGTTATTTTTCAGCAACAACATGATATTAGTATTTATAATACTTCATATTAAGACACGATTTTTCGAGAAAACCGAGTCAAATACACATACCACAATAAATAATAAAAAAAATAACGTTGGATTGATACATATCTTTGCAACCTAACCGTTGTAAATTCGTGATGCCATGTTGTTTCAGAAAAACGAGAGCACGTTATCCTTTACGCGTCAAGTTGTCGCGTTGTAGTAACAAAGTTCTGTCTGAAAGAGACAACGCGACAACACAATATACCACAGTTGTGTTATCCATTTCGCTCATAAATTTGCCATTTTGCTATTAAATGTAGAAAATGAAGATGGATAAGGCGGTTCTGATTATCGAATAAAAAAAAATCACTTTTTCCGAAATATCACGTTGTTTTCGCAAAGAGGCGATATGTGCTTAACAATGTCACGACATAAAAGTTTTTATAAGTTTTATATTTTGTTTTGTCTTGAAAGGTGAGTCTTGGAGGATGAAACATTTTTTTGAAATTTCTTCTTTTTTAAGAATCTTTTTTTTGAACTTCTTAAATATTGTTAGTTTTTGGATTATAGGCAAAAAACTAAATATCTTTTTTCATTTTAATTTGTTAATAATTTTTTATGTTCTGTAAAATCCTTAAAACACATTTTTCTAGACGTCATTCCGAATCTAAATTCGCTATTCCACATATTTTTAAGACCTTTATCAAGAACTAACACCATTTTGAACCTGTGGAACAGAATAAATATCAGCTGTTAAGTTTCTCGCGAAGGACATCAAAGTCAGTGATTCTCTTACACCACCTAAAGGTTATAAATCTAACAAAACGGCTTTAAATAGATTCCATTCAACACCAAAGTGACACTAAATGATATGTTACGAAATGGTTTTGACATGCGAATTATGAAATATTGGCCCTAAGGACTATTATTATCTAAACGGCTCCATCCTCCCAATGAATCTTTTACTCAAATATTACCTTTTCCCAAACCACAAACTGTAGGTACATACTCTTTCCAAATATGATTTTGTGATTAAATTTTCGTAAAATTAACTAAAATCGTTTAATTCAACGATTTTTGTATAGTAATATTTTAATAATCGTCAAATGTTGTTTACAGATTGTCTTCATATAACTGGGGATTTAATTAATTAATTTTCCAAGGTCTGTTTCTGATTATATAAAGAGTTTTCCGTCCTTTAACTTCAAATACGAACAGAAGCAAACCTTTATTTTGGTATCCACTGAAACAAAAAGAAACATACGGTATATAATATTTTATATAGACATGGGCAACACTGCGTCACGCCCGCAATTGCGCCTACTCCTTTTACCGTGCCGAATACCTCGGTTACATTATTGTAATTGTGTCGGCGCATAACGGACTTCAGCGCATAATACTAAGCGTAGTATTATGTGCTGAAGTCCATAATTAATGAAGTCCATAATTAATTTAAGCCTATGCTAAAAGCCAGAGAGTGCGGGATGTGAGAGGCCCGTACTTTGCGTCTCACTCGGCGCGTAACGTTTTGCTGCGTCATGACGCTATCATGAGTTAACTCAAAGCGCCGTTGTGGTGAGATGAGTCTGAGCTACTGAGTTGGCGTAATAATTTCGCTGAGTTACTCGTGCCTAATAGATAAATAAGTAGCTTTTAGCCGCGAATTCGCTCACATGCTGCCAGACAGGAAACAGTTTTTCTAATAGATGTACAGCTGAAGTTGAATAATTTTCGTATTCAAATTTGCTTCGTCTTTGTTTAGTGTCTAGTTGGTCATGGATACTCCCCCAATTCGTTGTGTGTGTGTGTGTTATCCGTAATGGGTTAGTTCCAATTCAAATTTTAATGATTTCAAACTTTAATTTAGTTTGCGGCCATAAAATCGGTGCGTTTGTCTAGAAATTATTATTATAGACCGTTAAATTTTGCGTTAGCATATCAATTTTTTAATTACTTATTATAAAAGTATTACATGAGTGCTTTACATATGAAATGAAGTAAAATACGCTACTTTGTTCACTGCACGAGCATCAAATTGAAAGTGAGATAGGTGTGGTCCCCAAACCTCAGTTGAATGGCACATACCAATTGTTTCGAACACGGAACAGTCAATCTTGTAGGTACAGTATAGATATTGTTGTTATAGACAGGCATAGATTTTATGTACCCTGTTAATATGTTGTGTTATTAATATTTCAAACCAACGGGTGCGGTTCGCAGTATCGTATGTTTTCAGTATTAATTATACTGTTTGGTATAACAAGGAAATTAATATAATTACTTCCGCTTTTAATACAACAACATAAAAAAAATTGTGGTGTCATAAATAAATAAATGTTCGCAACACTGTTTTCCTTGTTTATCACTTTAGAGACTAATAAAGAATACATCGAAGTCTTCTGCACCCCGAAACGAGGTTCGAAGAGAGCTAACAGGCCCTTCTCAGTCCACAATATTGTGGTAGCGTGAACCTGAAGGCTTCCCTTTAGGCGCTGCGTAATATAAATAGGGTTACCGTCGCAGACATATTGGGTCCTTACATATGAAATTAGCGTTTTGTCGTACTGACCACTTTGATCTGAAATATCTCCTCTTTGGTTAAAAATTCCAAATTCAAATTTATAAATTAATTTAGCTGGTACATTTGAGTTTTGAAAACAGTCATTCATTTGTTTTTTCCTAATTATTTTTGTCTTTGGCGTCGCTTATTACGGCACAATGGAAAACATGAAATATCGGTATATTTACGAGTAAGAGTTCTACCGTGGCACCAGTGCTGCAGAAACAGCTGGAAGGATTAATGATGTGTACGACGCTGGTGTCGCAAAAGAAAGCACGGTACGTTTTTGGTTTCAACGTTTTCGTTCTGGAAATTTCGACCTTCAGAACCAACCCCGTGGACGGCCGGAGACCAAAGTGGAAAATGAAGAATTAAAGGCTATTGTGGAAGCGGATCCATCACGAAGCACTTCAGAGATATCTGCAGGCTTCGGGGTAAGTGACAAAACTGTATTAATCCACTTGAAGCAAATCGGGAAAGTAAAAAAACTTGAACGATGTGTACCTCATGAATTGAGTGAATCGAATTTGCAAACACGCGTCGACTGCTGTGTTACTTTGCTCAACCGACACAATAATGAAGGGATTTTAAATCGAATCATTACTTGTGATGAAAGGTGGATACTGTACGATAATCGGAAGCGCTCGTCGCAATGGCTGAAGCCTGGAGACCCAGCCAATTCCTGCCCTAAACGAAAATTGACTCAGAAAAAGTTACTTGTGAGTGTTTGGTGGACTAGCGCCGGTGTCGTTCACTAAGCTTTCTAAAATCTGGCCAAACGATTACGGCAGATATCTATTGTCAGCAACTGCAAACCATGAAGGAAGAACTAGCTGCTAAACAACCGAGATTGGTCAATCGCTCTAGGCCACTGCTGCTTCACGACAACGCAAGACCACACACTGCACAACAAACAACCACTAAGTTAGATGAGCTACAATTGGAATGTCTGCGACATACACCGTACTCCCCGGACCTTGCTCCAACAGATTACCATTTTTTCCGGAATTTGGACAACTTCTTACAAGGAAAAAAATTCAACTCCGATGCGGCAGTCCAAACCGCCTTCAAAGAGTTTATTGATTCTCGCCCCCATGGTTTTTTTAGTAAAGGGTACAATGAACTACCTATGAGATGGCAAAAGTGCATAGATAACAACGGTGCATACTTTGATTAATTAAATATATTTTACAAAAAAAAATTGACTTAATATTCCTCCCGTACAAAACGCCAATTTCATAGGTAAGGACCTAATATATTAAGGGGACACCCTCTCAATATACGTCTGCGACGGTAACCCTCCAGACCCCATAAACAACTATGGGGTCTGGACTCCCCTAAGCTTACGCTGATATTCGCCGAATATCCAGCTCTCCATCATTGGTATATGTCCTACTAAATAGTAGCGATAAGATAATTATGTTTATGTAGTTTCCAATTGATTGACTTCATTGGCGTTTAGAACTGTCTTTTTTTATTGTTGCACCCTTCCCCCTCCCTCATTTGAAAGCTATAGCTGCGTCCATGGGTACCGTAGTCCTGTTTTTACACAGATAACGCTATAGCCACTGGTCATGTCATGTCACTGTCAGTAATCATATTGCTATGCAAAATAGGTTGCATGACTAGATTAGCAAAGCGATGTTAAAAAGTATGAGCGCCAATGTGCACTCTGTTTATTAAATACTAAATACACAATTTCATTATGCTAGTTTTTTTAACCGTTATTATCCCACTCTTGAGCAAAGATGTCCCCACAATTTTTCCATACTTTTTTATCTTAAATTTCTGACCAATCAAACTTAATTGGGCTCAAATCGTCTCGCCATCGTCCACGTCGACGAGGTCTGCCACGACAATTTTTTTAATTTAATCGGGTCACTAGATTATATATTATGTATCTAGACAGGGCGCAATTAGAACTAAAAAAACCGTTCAAACTCGCTTTCGCTTATGGTATGTATAAAAATCAGATCTTATGTGGACATGTTCATTAAATCATAGAGAAATTAACGACACAAGTACAGTAACTAATAGCACAAGTTACAATTTAATTCCCTATTGCCAAGATCGACTTACCTTTATTTTTTAAACTTCTTTAAATACTTTTACTTTAAATTAAAATTATTAATTAGCAGTAATCGACTTGACTGCTTCTGTTTGTCTTCAATTCGTTACAAATACAAAAATGTTTAAATCTCGTAAACTAACGTATTGCAATGTCCTTGAATGCCTAAATAATTTTAGTTATTCGAATCCATAGCGATTGTTCTTTAATATAAACACAAAAATTAAATTTAACGAATGTGAAAAACGTATCCGTAGGCATTGCATTTTTTGTACTATACGAGTATAATTAATGATTAAACGAACTTACCTGTACGTGAAGTTCTATTATAATTGTATTCGTGCTTCGTCCTCGAGATTAGCATATTAACCACATGTAGTAACGCATATCATGTCGCCATCTACACTATATTTTAAATAAATTGTACCGGTGTTTATTTATTTTTTGACAACGCACCCCCTCCCAGGCAACCAGCGTCAGCGCGGTCAAGCTCATTTAGTTCAGGGCTTCATTCTAATATTTTACGACAGTTATAGGGTTGTCCACAGGCAAGGGTGGGCGGGTTGCTAATCTCTTCGGACGAAGCACTTCATATAATTACGATAGAACTTCACGTACAGGTAAGTTCATTTAATCATTAATTATATTCGTGCTTCGTCCTCGAGATTATCATATTAACCACATGTAGACTTTTAGAGCACATAATCGTAAAATATATGAACGTTGAGATATTTGTTTATATAATGAAGATCAGTCAGTATCAGTATATATTTTATTACATATTGTTCCGAAGAAAATAATACGTATTATTTAGCTGTTTGTTACGATCTTTCGCGCAAGAACGATATTTTAGTTTTTATTTAGGTGATTCACTGAGCAACAAGTTGATACTATTTTGCAAATAATCCTAGTACAAATTAAAATTATTTCCATACAAATACAGCATACAATGTGGTAACATACTTCCTCTCTTTTTAATAGAATATACCTATTTTTAATATACCTATGTATATTTTTCATTTATATAAGTTTTTAAAGAAAGGAGACCATCTGACTTTATGGTGTAATTTTTCCAGTTGGGGCAAAATTATTTCGTCATTATCGTATAGTAAAAATTTCTCGAACAGCTAATATGGGCAAAGCATGTAGAAACTATTATATTGCTTGATCCTTTTGATCTTGATCTATGATTATTGTTTTACCTTAACTTTAAAGATCATAGAATGGAAACAAACAGGGCTAAAGCCTGTTCAAACTAGTTATCGTCAAGACATTTACAACAGTAAGATGTACAAACAAAAATAAACTATAGAGAATACCTATTACATTCATTTTTATTATAAATTAAGGGCGCCTTTGTGCGGTATTATGAATCAAAAACATTCAAGTGATGACATTCGAACCATTGCCAGTTCTATTTTAAGTGTTTGTAAGTACGTAATCAGTTCGTTTGTATTTATTTAATACCACTTGTACGATTAATGTATACATATACTCGTAGTGCGGAACTATTCGTTGTAAAAAAATGTGAATGTCAATGTTCTTCTTTAATTCTCAGCCCGATAGTAGTTTCGTGACAACAGACCATGCCCCCCGTTGTTGAGGTAATTGACGAATTTTCATACTTTCTAAAGAACATTATTAGCATTGCTCAGAAATCAACAGGATAATCAGCAATTTAAAGTGCAATAAAACAAAAATGTTTTCCTTTTTTTTTAAATTTTGCATTTAAAATCAGATACTTAATTGCTATGTAATAAGCAATAACAGCATTTAAAATTGTATGTGAAGCGTATTTTTATTAATTGACTGATCGATACATATTTTAAGTGTATTTTTGTATCGGATGCACTGACTAATCAGTGATATGATTTAAGTACAAACATTTTATGTACAATCATTTAATAATAATTTAAAGCCTGACCGTTTGTTCGTAACTATTTTATTATAGATTGTCTGATTTAATTAATATATGGAATACTAAGATCTAACAGTAAATATAAAACTTACAAGGTTTAGTGTTCCACTGTAAACTCAGCTAAGTAAATGCGTAATCTAGAAAGTAGAATATATGCATTATTGTTAATAATATGCAGCTTTTTATCCTAAAGTGCAGTAAAGGATACTCTTGACATCTTGATATCTAAATAACTTTATAAAATTCTTTTAAAATCAAGATTAATCTTGTTTTCGAAAATATTGGTATACATAAGTAATTGGTACACATAAGTATTACTAAAATGCGAATGAGCTTGACCGCGCTGACGCTGGTTGCCTGGGAGGGGGTGCGTTGTCAAAAAATAAATAAACACCGGTGCAATTCATCTAAAATATAGTGTAGATGGCGACACGATATGCGTTACTACATGTGGTTATTATGCTAATCTCGAGGACAAAGCACGAATATAATAATAATAATAAGAATCTGTACTTGAAAATAGTAACTACAAATTATATTTCGACAGAGCTATACTAACAGATAAAACCGTGCGCTACAACAAACCGGATATCACGTTAGTAGACAAAATAAACAAAAGTGTCTATTTAATAGACATCGCTGTACCAAACACACGTAATCTGCAAATTACTATAGTAGAAAAACTTACAAAATACACAGATCCTAAAGATGAAATGGCTCGAATGTGGCACCTACAAAAAGTAACCATACTCCCAATAATAATTTCAACAACAGGCGTAAAACCCGTACAGTTGCACCAACCACTCAAAACAATAAATCTTTCCCACTCACATATATACGAATCCAAAAAGCAATAGTACTGAACACATGCTGAATTGTAAGAAGATTTTTGCAAATGAACATCACTATGCAATATTTTTAACACAAATGTGAAAACGAGGTGCATCACTTGGCTCAGGCCCGTGAATGCATCAAAACTACCAGCTCCCAAAGGAGCTGAAATTAATAGACGAACGAACGAATAATAATAATACATACATACATATTTTCTTAATAATGATAATAAAGCCCTTTATTCCAAAATTAGTATTTACATGTACTATTGCACTTAAACTAAAAGCTATGTTCATTAGTTATTACAGTATATCTCTAATTTCAGTGTGCCTTCTGGCATAAGCCTCCTCCAACGACTTCCACTGGCTTCTATTATTTGCAACTTTTCTCCATTCTGCGCCCACCATCAATTTCAAATCATCTTCCCATTTAATTATCTGTCTTCCCCAATTTCTCTTTTCGTCTCTAGGGTACCATTCTGTTGTTGTCTCACTCCATTTCCCTTTTGTGTCTCGCATCGTGTGGCCAGCTCAACGCCACTTTTGCTGGTCAATTCGTGTTAGGATATCAGTTAGTTTCGTTCTCGACCTAAACACAATGTTTCTAACCCGTTCTTGTTTTCGTGTGCCTGTCATACTCCGCTCCATTGCTCATTGACAGGTGGCTAGATTTGATCTAAGACATTTGGTCAATGCCGAAGTTTTGCAGCCGTAAGTTAGACATGGCATTATGCAGGTGTTGTTCTATATTATGTACAACTAAATAAAATTCTCTTCTCATCTCACATTCAACCCAACAACCATATCTGGCGGAGAGTAGGCAATTTCACTTAGCTCAAGGTAACGGATTTTGGACCGTTTATTTAGTTCTAATTGCGCACTCTTCGGACGAAGTATCAAAGGACGGAGCATTAGCTTTAAAAGCGTGTCCTTAGTGTCCTTTTTTTGTAGACTGTCTTTCTAGATTTTTACTAATTCGCGTGACTAGGAAAGGTCACAGTATAACGATACAACAACACAACGATATTTTTATTTTTGTGAATAGTAGTACCCAAAACATTTCAGATTTACGAATATTTTTCAAGTAATTATTTCATGACCGACTCATAAGCTGATACGAAATACATTGACAGTGCTAGGTTCTTATACTTACTGTAGCTGTATCACTCACTATCTCAATGAGATGGAAAGAGACAAAAACATTCGTTTGACACATGGTGGTAAAGGCGGCAACTTATTATGAGACTCCATCCGTTATGTTTTTTGGTCCAAAGTGCACTCTTTAAATTTTTTTCAACAAAAGAGAGGCAATGAGCAAGCGAGTCACCTGATATATGTATCTATACTAATATTATAAGAAATTAAACTTTATTTGTTTGTATACATGCATACATATCTTCACGGTGTATCCCTAACGGGGTAGTAGGTCTGTTTGTATGTAATGGTTAAACTCAGAAACCGTACTCAACCAATTTCAAAAATTCTTTCACCTGTAGAAGGTATAATAAAAATAATACCCCATTAGGAATGGGTACAACTCCACCGCGAGGATATTATGTCTAGGTCATTACTAATTTCACGAAGAGATTTTTTTAATGTATGTTTGTAACGATTAAACTCAAAAATTTCTCAACCAATTTCAAAAATTATTTTAACTGTAGAAAGCTACGTTATCAGCGAGTAACATGGGCTATATTTTATTTTCCAAAAAAATTATACTCGTGCGAAGCCGGGGCGAGTCGCTAGAGATATATATTTTATAATATATGTAACCTCAATGGATGTCACCTCGTAATAATACCACACACAACTCAGAACTACCTTTGCCTATTTTTGAGAGTAAGAAACACCATATCTTACGTTACTTAGTGACACGTGTAAACTTTTTTTTTTTTATTTTAATTTATTCTTGACCATGGACAATGTAGTCCTTCAGTCTAAATATTAAAGACTTCTAGAGAAACATTAACTGTCCCTAACACTCCTCCAGTAAAGTGATAGTAGGCTTTACTGAAGTTAAAAAAGGACTTCTTGGAAGAGCGCGAAAACTTCAGCTACACATGTTTATTTGGATCTCCTCCATTCTTTTCACTTACACAGAACTTTAAAACACAATACACTATCAGTGTCATTATACTTTAAAACTCCTAAAAATGTAAAAAATTGAAAATCTAAATAAAAATGACAACCTCACTTCTTTCCCGCCAAAAAGTCCCTGTGTAAACTTTTCATTAAGGATGTTGCTACACTATGAAGCCGCGTAAATACGCATACATATCGTTCATAAGTATAGACTATACACGCAAAGTATAGTAATGAATTCAGTGCCACGTAACCTCTATGTGTGTTGGACTACTTACGATACGAGTACTGGCAGTGCTTCCAGACTTGTTTAACGTAACCGCTTAATGTTCATATCTATCTTGTTCATATCTAAATTTAATTTAATTTATTACTTAATTTCTAATCTATTTCGATAGTTTGATTTTTAACTAAACTTTATGTTACAAAGAAGTTAAGCTTGTTAGTTTGGATAAAAGAGGTAATCTCCGAAACACTCATTTAATTTTAAAAATTCTTTCACCAATATTTAGAATGGACCTTCAGGTCGACATATTGTATGTTATCTTGTTTTTCATGCGGACAAAGTCGTGGGCAACAGTTAGTTTAAAGCTATTGTCGTGCTATTGACATTGATTTGACGATCTTGATGGAGCAATGGTTTAGATGTAGCATCTAGGCGCGGAAGATTCCGGGTTTGAGTTACGGAGGGGTCAATTTAGGAAACGCACTCTTCTAGATTGTCTCTGGTATGCGTATACTGGGAGACGCCCTTAGTAGTCGTCTTGTTTTCATAGCACAGGGATGCCCTAGTTTCAGCTCAGATGATCGGTGTATATTATCTCGCGCATAATTATCACTATTATTAAATTGTGATGGGCGGGGTTATTACCTAAAAATTTGCAGACAGCGACAGCAACGCGACCACTACGCGACCGGTGACTAATTGTAATAAAAAATTGGTACCATATAATATGACGATTACATATCTATTATTATATGACCATAAAGTGCATTTTTCGCGGTTGATTTAGCGCCACTATACAAATTACATTACTCAAATTCTCGTTTTGACACCAGATATCGCGCGATATTGGCTGTCGCATGCTGTCTGCGAGATACGTAATAAGCGGGCCGATTGTACCTAACGTCCACTTTTGTTAACTTTTGTTAACACTATTCTAGAAGACATTACCTCCACTCATTTTCTTATCGAGTCACGATTTTTAACTTACATCATAATGTCGACAAGGCATAGTTGGAAATGCATCAATTATTGTGTTATGATAAAGCCTTTTTGCCTTATGTCGATAAGAATAAACAACTAAAGTTAGAAGTTAGATATCTAATATAATAATATTAAAACGAATCGTCTAAATACATTTATAAAAAGCCGTTTCTCCTAATTTCATTTTTTCTCTTCCAGGGTGTTTCATCACATTGCGTCAAGCAGCCGCCTCTAATACTCATAAATCGTCCTATCAGAGAAATTATAGAAGCACCAAGAATCTTCCCTCAGCCTACAATAATAAGCAAGGTGTTAACAACATAAGTGCTGTTGCTCCTAATACACCAACGACGATCTAACGTCGTAAAGGACAGAGAGCATATTCAAAGGGGTAGCAAAGGTACACCCAAAATGAATTAATGTCAGCTTCACAACAACTTTAGTGGCATCAGTTAGCCATCTGTGACAATTTTGTAAAAATTTGATGATTGGGGTGGGGAAAATATAGGTTGCCTACGTATTATGAGGCTGCATTCGAGTCTGATTTTAGTCTCTATGAAGTAGTTGACGTGCAGACGAAGAATAAATCAGAGATAGTTGAATTCTAACCGCCGTCATGGGCTGTCAGATATAAGCACTAGTGCGATCATTTTTAATATATCCTTAGTTAGTACATCTTTATATATTTTGCTGTATCTGTGAACGGCCATTGTTTAGGTATAGTCAAAATGAATAGTTAAATCAGCAATAAATTAAATTTAATGAACTCAGTGTGCATTAAAACGTTTAGACAAATTACTGATATACTGACTGTTTTCACCTGGTTTTTGGAGGAAGAAAAATTTAGAATTTTGGAATGAGCTAAAATACCCGAAGAAAACTTGTCTAAAGCAACATTACAAATGGGTTTTGTAAAACGCGTACAAATACAATATCGTTATACAACTAACTTCCATGACTAGTCTTTCAAAGTTAGATAAATACAAAGGGTACACAAGTTTTGACTGTTTCATTCTATTAAGTTGTCAATGTTGAAACAAATATACTTCACTGGAATATAAATATTTTGTTTGACGTCGCCTTTATTGTTATTTATATGTACTTTGATATAAATTGTGAGCTACTATTGAAATATCAAATGATAAATCCCAATTTCTTGTCTTTAGCTTCTGATATTTGCGTATCGTATCGTTTTGAACACGTTTACAAGTGCCTATATTCTTTTTTGTTACATAAGATAAAATTATAATGTATTATACCTAATGTTTGAATTAGTGGGAGTAATTTGAGTTTCTCTGAATTTCAATACTATTTTACATATTTTGTGATTAAAAATGTGAGCGTTAGAAACACAGACGCATAACAGAAATTAACATTTCTGATTTTTATAGTTCGAAATGTTTGATGAAATTTTAAAAATATTAGAAAATCTGACCAACACAATGCAAGAAATTTTGTAATACTAGCTGTAGCCTACGACTTCGTCCGCGTGGAATTAGAAATGAAATAGCCTATGTCCTTTCTAACATCTTTTTAATATCAAATAATTTATTAACAACTTATTTTATATAATAATTATTATACATTTTAATGAATAAATAATTTTTTATTTTCTTTAAAAGGACAATCATTTAAGCTAATTGTCTCCGACGTTTTCACTTTCAATGTCATTCATTAATATTATTAGTGGAGCATTTGAGCAGCTAACTCAATTGTATTGTAACATGCTATTGTACAATGTGAGCTGCTTTTTCTACATTCACAGTCAGAATCACACTCAGTTTTACATGAACAAAAAATCATTTTTAATAAATTTTCAGTAGCTGGTGGTTGGTTCATTGCAACTGGTACTTGTAAATTATCTTTTTTTTTGCCATTCTTTTGGCAACGTGTCACGTCCTATCCACAACTGTACGTAAATACATTATTTTTATGTTCTGAACTAGCATCATGTGTAGGTAACAATGAAGCCAAGTTGTCACATGTATTTTTAACCGACTTAAAAAAAGGAGGAGGTTCTCAATTCGACTACATGTTTTTTTTTCAATATGTTTGTTACGCGATTAGTGCGCCAAATATGAATTGGCGCACTAATTTCACCGGTATAGGAGCTTGGACTTCTAAGATACACCAAATAACGCGACCTGTTATAACCTTTTATTATATTAATGATTCTCTTGTATATCCTGCGCTCCAGAATTAGAAAGAAGTATATAATTGTAGACCTGCACTAGATATTTATTTAGGCCAAGGTCACTCAAAAAGGAGAAATAAAAAAATAAAAATTTAACCGCCTTCAAAAAAAATCACTGAAAAATATAAAATAACTATCCTTTACTAATCAAAACTCAAGTACAATTAAAATAACTTAATAAATACGATATACATACCTATATAATTAAATTTAACAGTTACTGAAGTCGGTATCAAGCCTACCAAACCAATAGACTTTCTGTTGTTGAACATGAATTTGGCACAGACTTCAATAACTGTCAAATTTATAAAAGATTAGTTATTTTGTACTTTTCAGTGTTTTTTACTTGTGGCTTTAAGCAAGATTCGGTATCAATAATTATTTATGTTACGTTCATTGATTTTTTTTTATTACAATATGATATTGACACTAGATACATACTTTTATTGTTACTTTAGATACACATTACATACATACGTTTCTGTCGGCAAATATAATCGAGAATTTTGACAAATATGGTAAAAAATAATTAAAATAACCTTGAACGTAAAGACAAGCACAGTACTAAATTGTATTCGGAGTAGAGAAACAGCTGTCTCTCGAATTCTCCACTATCCCTGCTTCTCCACTCTATTCGCACTTCTATATCTTCAATACCTACTTTTTAAGGATGTTTGCTGTCCCTTTTTAAAATTTATATAGAAATCAAGTAATTCTCAAAACAAAAGAACCATAGCTCTGAAAAGAATATACTGTACTAAAAATAACATAATTTTCATAAAACTATCCTTTAAAAAACGGATATTTCAAGAGGTAAACTTTTTACTATTAAGCATACGAAACTCAATAAATTGGAATCATTTAAATTTGTGCATTATAACTGGATTTCGAGGTATAAACGTAATTGCACTGAAAGCTTTATCATAATTTTGTAAGTTAGTGTATTATCAGAGGACTGGTAAATTTTATTGCAGTGGATTACATTGTTTATAGCGATAAATAGCACTTTTATTGTTACTTTTAGCAATCATAAATTGCTTTCATTATTTAAATTAATAAAGTTTATACGTTGCTTATTACCATTTCTTGTTCGGTTTAGACAGAACATCAAAGACCTAATATCGCGACTTGACGTCGTCTCCAGTTCCTAGAAATAAATATTGGGGTTTACAAATAGTCAAGTAAAACCACATACATATATTACCTAGCAAAAATATACTCACTGTTTACGGAAGCTATCACTAATTTTATTTGTTAACCTCACAAACGCGGTCCTCCTAGCGATAACCGTTCACGACTACAGTCAAACTTATATATAAATTGTCATTACACTATTATCACGACAATACAGCACATCATAGCAACGGTTACAATTTAACTGCTCCTAACAACCTTCATCCAACTACATACAATGTACACTACGGCAATTGCTCGACTTTTCAACATACGAATACTCTTTCACGACTATTATAGCTATATACAGCTACTTGAGAACTACTGCTCTTAAACGACTCTCTTGACGACTACTTGATGGCTACTTATTGCTAGGTTTAAATTCGGACTTGAACTAGATGCAGCAACCCCTTTTATTTTCTCTCTCGTTATTGAAACGTTAAAAAAAATTTATGTTAAACGGCTTCATTGAAAAGAAATGTAATAATGATATAGATAATGTACTAAAAGCTAAATGATAATTAGGTAGCTCCTAAGTACCAGTGATCACACTACTCTCCCAATCTAGGGCATGGATCAGTCTAATAAATCTGTTTAAAAAATAAAATTTCACGCCCCCACGATTTTTTAAACGGTTGTATTAGCCTGATCAATGCCCTAGATTGATGAGGAGTGGTGTGATGACTGGTACCTAGGACCTACCTAATTATTTTTTAGCTTTTAGTATATTATCTACGTCATTATTATATTTCTTTTCAATGAAACCGTTTAACTTAAACATTTTTTTTACTTACTTTTTTATTTTCGAGTTTTTAGTTTTTATTTCGCTACTTAATAATAGGTCTTTACCTATGAAGTTGCTGTTCTACAATAAAGTCAACAATGACGAATTAAAGGCGATAGTGGAAGCTGACGCTTCTCAATGTACTGCTGAGTTAGCGGCAGCTTTCGATGTTAGGTTAGGTTAGTCGTGCATTAGCGTAGTTGTCAGCGTCGTCCAGTTCTCATAGTACAAGGGAATATCCTAGTTTGAAGTCAGATAGTTGGCGCATTCCTCATACTTTCACTCGATTTCAGGCATATCCAGGCTTCACTATCGTACAATAAAGTCGACACCAGCACTGCATTGTGGATGATCATTTTGGCAGATTTAGTATTGCAAGATCATCTGAAGCGGTTATTTGATGTGACGCCAACATTAGTGACTGGTCGCCAGTCTACCGCTTAAATATGTTCCTAATAATAAATAAGTCATTGAAATTAACCTATGCGGGAACATGAGCAACTGACTCGTCATATATTTTCCTTTCTCTCCCGAACCAGCATGGAAGCGGTTAATACAGCCGCAAATTATACCAATAGAATTTTATATTTAACTAACTGTGCCTCGCGGCTTCACTCGCTCTATTTCAAATTTTCCTTTTCTGAATAGTTTTTTACCTGCCAAAGTCTTGTCAAATTCGGTTCAGCCGTTTCGGATATTATTCTGAACAAACAGACGTGGTTTCGGTTACGGGAAAATAATTATATGTTATAAGAAAAAGCCTTTTATTTCGAAATAAAAGTTCAGTTTTATTTATATGTAAAGATTAGTAATTAGAAAGTTTAATTATTTACTGCTTAAGTTCGAGTATAGAAAAGTAATCGTGGGAACTCAAAGTGCTGTTAGTTGTTATTGGATACCCCTGTATTGAAAATGTCATCGCTTCAGCCACTCTCTTTTAGTTTACCGACATGGCGGTAGATAAACGTCGTACCCGTCGTACAGAGCGTGTAAATTGGGTTACCTTGTCATCGATTCCATGTTACGTTTAGTTTTAAGAGTTTCAATTTCCTCTTTCAGTGCGTTCACCTTATTTTATACGTCATAAAACCTCTATTCTTTTTCCAAAACTTGATTTTTGTACAACTCCTAAAACAATAACAAGAAATATATTTCATTCGAATTATAGTTTTTTTATAGTGTACATGCTATGTCTTTTATGTTTAGATTAAATAAAGTATCTGAAATAAAAATCTGTCTATAACTTTAAATCTTTAAACGAGAGTTAATCTCAGTTTAGTAAAAACAAAAAATGTTTTCAAAATAGCTAGATTGTTTTACTGGTTTGTTAATTTCTGAATAATTGTCTGTTGTTATTATATTATTTTATGACATTGTCTACTAATATTGCACTGATAAATGTTAGGTATTAAGAAATTCAAATTCACTGAACCGACAAGAATTAATTATTTTAAGGACATCACATTAAAAGAAAATTTTTGCCAGTAACTGCAACAAGTACAGAGAGGATTTTCGCAGAAAATTTTATTCTGAACATATTTTTGAGTTTTTTTTTTTATTATTGTTATTGCCTTTATATTTATTTTTGTTCTGTTGAATCTGTTATACGATTTCTACAGGAACATTATTATAAAAAATACGAAAGCTATTACATAAAAGAGATTGAAACTGAAATGTTTTATCGATTGAGATCATCATGTAGACGTTTATATGGCTACTATATAATAACATCAGAAATGTAGTTCAACCATGATTTTCGTAATTAGGTTGATTTATGTTTACATAAAGATATATATTATGTACGTATGTATGTCTAAATCAACCTAATTACGAAAATCGGGGTTTGTCTAGGGCTTGGCTGAATATTCATTTAATATCTTGCAAACGACCTGAATCTGTTATGGCTATACTTCGTATATTCGTGTATATGACTATATTTTGTAGCGATCAGATCTATACTGTCCAAGAGAGATCTGCAACACAAGTTGCAGGTGACTTCAAAATATAAAACAGCCACCTCTATAGAGAGGTGCTAGTGCTCTACTGCTATAGAGTACTAGAGACGATAGTGCGCTTGGCCTCCACTTTAGTGAGGCACTTAACAAAAACTTAGATATGAACTGGAATCGTATATTAGAATTTTTATTCGTAAAAAGGAAGAATGAAACTTATTTATGACCATTTATAACTTCTTAACAGACTTCAAAAAAGGAGCTTCTTTGTTCTTCTGCATGTGTTTTTTCGTATGTATGTTCACCGATAACTTCGTCAATTGCAGACCGATTTCGAAAATTCTCATTTTGTTTGAAAGGGCACACTTCCTAGGTAGACTCATTTAAATTTCACTTGTATTGAAGCTTGGACTTCCAAGATACACCAAATAACACCAAATAACAAGACCTGGTTGTAACCTTTATTTGTATTGATGATGCTCTTGTATGTCGTTGAGCTCCAGAATTAGAAAAAAGTTAATTGTATACCTGCACTAAAAGAAATAAACAAAAACTAAAAAAAAATTGTACCGCCTTTAAAAAAATACACTAAAAAATATAAAATACTTTTCAGTCAGTCTCTCAGTGAAATCCTTTACTAATTAAAACTCGAGTACAATAAAAATAACTTTATAAATACGATACATATGTACATATACCTATATAATGAAATTTGACAGCTATTGAAGTCGGTGCCAAATCAATGTGCAACAAAATTGCAACAACACAACAAAATTTATTAGTTTAGTAGGGTTGGCACCGACTTCAGTAACTGTCATATTTCATTATGTATGTATGTGTATCGTATTTATAAAGTTATTTGTATTGTACTCGAATTTCGATTAGTAAAAGTGTACTTTTCAGTGTTTGTTTAAGGCGGTTCATTTTTTATTTTAGTCGTCTATATGCTGCTGCATATAGACTGCTAAGTACATGACAGGAATAATTAAAATGATCACAGTGTACGAAGTCAGAGACTCGATATGACTAAACTGTTTGTATCAGTTGGTGAAGAAAATGAGTCATCAAATCTACTGCATATCATAATAAATTGCAAAAACAATAGTCAAATTGTACTCAAAATTGCATCATTTCATTGCGATGTCATTAGTATACTACTAACTGTTAGCAACACCGACGAAGAAACATAAAGGGGAACACTGGCGCCCTGTAGCAGAGCGCAACGGTGTTCGCGACGTCATAGAAAAGAACGACTGAGGACTTGTCCTCCACTAGCGCTCGAGATTATATGAGTCAAAACTCGAGCGCTCCACGCTCTCTATTGCTTTTTACCTTCCGAGTTCCGACTGCAGCACGAAGTGTTCGAATACAAATTAATTAATTATTAATCGATAATTTAAGTAAAGTTTGGAGTGTTCCATTGCTATAAGTATCTTACTATTTAATTTTAACGTAGCTAACATAACGTACATTATACTGACCTCAGAAATACATATTACCTTATACAAAAAATTATAAACTATGTAACAATAAACAGGTTAAAGGTGAATCTAAGAGACTCATCACTTGAATATATGGTTCTCATCCATTTAGGCGCCTGACGTTTCCTGTGACTGCGCATTTTCCT
Organism: Zeuzera pyrina; assembly: GCA_907165235.1. Lineage (NCBI taxonomy): Eukaryota > Metazoa > Arthropoda > Insecta > Lepidoptera > Cossidae > Zeuzera > Zeuzera pyrina. The sequence continues at coordinate 7,938,099 of OU015640.1, forward strand.
CTGTTTTGAGTGTTTATCGAAAACGCCACAGAATTTGTGTACAGTTGGCGTTGAACTGTAAATCGCTCTCAAAGTTAACTAAACATCGCAAGTTCGATGTTTCTCTAAGCTATGCTTATGTGTATAGAGATACAAGACGAAATTGACATATTTGTCATCATTAAAGCGGGTGATTCTGTTTACTTTTGTGAATGCTTTAAGTAAATTAAATTAGGGCGAACACTACAAATAATTAAGAAATATTAAAAAGAGAAATTTTAAAACGTGCTAGTTTTCTATCACGCGCTGAGGCCGCAGTCGCGTATTAAGCTCAGTTTACCCCCACGCCATGCTAACTCCACAACACGAAAGGCTGGGAGTAGTGAAGGAACGAGAAAGTAATATTTTTTATATTTTTGAAGTGAAAACTTATTTAGACGCACCTTATGCTCCTTCTTAACAGTGAACGAAACTGAACCGTTACGCTCGGGTCGGTGACACTGGCTTTAGTCGACATCAAGCGCGCTCGTACCTACACATATTTTTAAATTAGAAAATCATATAAGTTTTCACTTCAAATGTGTGGTCGCTCATAAGCACACACCCTCTTTTTTTTCGTAATTATTTATTTTTAAAATGTTGGGTGTAATTGATCCAGTACCAACAGAATCTTAATTTTAAAGGATGTCAATGCTTTTAATTTCACCTGCACACACTATACGCTCCAGACAATATGATTACGTAATGTACATACTATTGGTTATTATTATTTATACATAAAAGTCCAACAATAAGACAGTGACAGTATTATAGTTTCTTAGAAATCGAAGAGTTGAGTTTCTAAATATTAAATTGCTAAGAATTTCAATTATAATTATAACGAATTATTTCAAATATCGATAGTTAATTTATTGAAAATATGTGTTCATTTTCTTACTTCTAGTTAGTCAGTAACGTAAAAGTCCGCTTTAGTCGTTATCGCTAATTGGCACTGTCATCACGCACCCAGCAAATATAGGAGTGCTTGGTTAATTTATAGACTAGATTTGGGTAATGATATTTTTATTGCATTTTCTCTTCTTTTCTACTCTACGCAACATACGCTTTTTACATTGTGTTTGTCCTCATAACTTGAATTATATTGTATACATTTTGTTAGAAGTTTTACCACAGATTCCATCGATTAAATTTTTTCTTAAAGCTTTTAGTGTCTGAACTTTTAGTGTATGTAAGTATTAAAGAGAACTGTAGCACACAAATAAATATAAAGTATAATATTTATCAACAATAGCGTGAAAAGCATAACATATTAAGAATATAATGTAATTAATGAAATAGTCTTACATAAATATTTAAATTAATTGAAAAATGTTCGTATTATAGAAAATTGGCCTTGCCTTTGAAACTAATTTAAAATACATTAGGAATATCCGAGCTAGTAATCAAAACAACCACGCAAGTTTCGTGGTCAACTAATTTAGAGAAGAAACTTACCTCAATTGGCTGTGATCTAAACGTGTTCTGGTTCGGGGAACCTGTTATGTCGAAAAACTAAGAATAGGCTACTTGGAAGTCGGTGCTCTTAATTGCTTCAGAGTTAAACTTTGGTCTTTGCGGGTTTCTGTTAATAAACCGTGAAATATGGAAACGCGTTTTTTATATTAGACTGGGAAGACTCTGCTTCCATTGTGGGATGAAAAATGATTTAATTCGATATTTTTGACCCGATGTTGTACATCTATCAAATATATATACATTTTTATGTTTTCTTTCTTTTTTTTTTTTTTTCTATGGCATGGCGCACAGTTTAGCGCATTTGCCAATGTGAGTATTAAAGTACAATCACAAGTAAATTAGTTTTATCTTAACGTAAAACTCCTCCAGTAAAGTGATAGTAGGCTTTACTGAAGTTATGAAAGACTTCTTGGAAAAGCGCGAGAACTTCAGTTACACATGTTTATTTAGACCTACTCCATTATTTTTACCTATACAGAACTTTAAAACACAATGTGCTATCACTTTTCTACTTTAAAACTCCCAAAAATGTAAAAAATAGGAAATCTAAACAAAATGTCAACCTCACTTCTCCCGTTCCTGCCAAAAAGTCCATTTTTACATTACAAATTTCTAACCTCGGACCAAGAATTAAAATGGACGAAGCTCTTCTAAGAGCGTGCACGTTTTTAGTTAACCTAGTTTCTTAAACTTTTACTAATGTGCGTGGCTAGGGATAGGTCACGGCACAACAATACATAGCTGAACATGATATACTTTTATTTCTGTGAATAACAGACTACTACTAGTAAGTAGTAGTCTGTGAATACACTTAAGATTACGGGTATTTTGCAAATAGTTATTTCAGTTTTGAATGTGAAGTCGGTCATGAGCTAACACGTATTACATCGGCAGTACGAGATTGCCATATTAACTATAGCTAAATATATTGGTTCGCTCAAAAACAAGGTATGCTTAATAAAGCGTATTCCACGTGGAGCACGCATCAGCGTTGCCAAATCTCTTAATTTAATAGTACAAAGAATATCAAACCGAAATGACAAATGCGATTGGGAAGAACTGCTCATTTTCGGTTATAGAACATTATGTTTGGAACAAAACGATAAAGACAAAATTTCATTAACACAAAAAATTAAACATAAGTGCTCTAACTCTTCAGTTCCGAGCATTCATGTTCGGCCCATTTATAAATCTTTCAATTCTGACAGTATTCCAAAAATAGAAACAAAAATTAGCGACGGCGGTCTAAGAGGTGCCGCCCACTTGCTATTTTCCAGCGATGTCTTGGCACCGAATACGGCCGAGACTCTTTTTGCTCTCAGATCAAAGCATCCCTCTTCCTCTGTGGCTTGTTGTCTGCCAGATCGCCCACATCCGAATGATGTGTCGACTCGAGCTACGGAGGAAGATGTGCTTGCCGCAATAAATTCTTTTAAAAGCGGCTAAACGCCACAACATTATAAAGCTCTGATTACAGGCTATGTCGGTGATACCGGTAAGACACTCTTATCTAGTTTAACAGCTCTAATAAATGTTATGCTGGCTGGTGAGGTGCCCCCGGAGATAACCGACATCCTGTATGGTGCCAATTTATGTGCCCTGAAAAAAAAAGACGGTGGCGTTAGGCCAATTGCCGTAGGTGCAACTATACGCCGCATTGCCTCCAAAATTTGTTGCCGTCACATTCTCTCTACCGTATCAAACTATTTTTGTCCTACACAAGTAGGTTTTGGCTCAAATAGAGGATGTGAAGCGGCAGTGCATGCGGCGCGTGCTTTCTTGACACATGATGGAGGCGAGGTACTCCTCAAAGTAGACATAAAAAATGCATTTAATTCTGTTGATAGATCCACCTTGTTGACACAGATAAAACAGCATGTTCCGGACATATATCCCTACCTCTGGCAATCTTACAGCAGCCCTTCAAAATTAATATATAAAGATAATTTATTACATTCCGAAGTTGGCTGTCAACAAGGTGATCCTCTCGGACCAGCTATTTTTAGTCTGGCTATCCATCCTGCGATTTGTAATTTAAATTCCAAATTTAATATTTGGTACCTTGACGACGGAACAATAGGAGGTAAAGCAATTACTGTTTTAGAAGACCTTAAAACCCTCATTCAAAGGTTTAAAGATATTGGCTTAGAATTAAATTTTTCTAAATGTGAACTCTTTGTTTCCGATTCTGTTCCAACTATTACAAAAAATGAAATAATTAATAAATTTAACAATCTGGCACCAAGTATTAAAGTTCAAAGTATTAAAGTTAAAATCTTGTCAAAAGAATCGCTGTACCTCCTAGGTGCTCCCGTCTTAGATGACTCCATACCCTGCTTTATCAATGATCAAATACAAAAATTTAGCCAGTCTTCACACAAACTTTTCAAAATTAATTCCCACATGGCTCTCCTCATTGTCCGCTTTTGCCTTTTCGTTCCAAAACTTACATATGCTCTTCGCTGTTCTCAGCTTTTTAAATTTTAAACGCTTTTAAAATCTGTAGACAATATTCTAAAAAATACATTATCTAAAATATTAAATTGCTCCTTTGTTGATGACAGGGTCTGGAATCAAGCCTCGCTTCCCATCTGTTATGGAGGCCTGGGCATACGCAAAATCTCGAGTGTGTCACTGCCTGCTTTACTTTCGTCAGCCTACAGCACGGAAAACCTTTTCCTATCTGTTATTCGCCCTTCCTTAGGATCGCTTGAGGTGCCGTGCTTGACTGATGCTCGAAATGCTTGGTTAAGTGTTTGTCCGAGTACTAACCTGCCTACCTCGACCTTTTCTCAAAAACACTGGGATGAGCCTCTATGCAAAAATGTTCATTTACAACTTTTAGATTCTTGTAGTACCGAAAAAGATCGGTCTCGCCTCCTAGCTGTTTCTGAGAAGGAGTCAGGACACTGGTTGAAGGTAATACCTTCAAAAAACTTAGGAACCTTAATCGACAATACCACGCTTTCTCTCATAGTATCCCTTCGTCTGGGGGCCAGGACTAACCTTCTTCACCGTTGCCGCTGTGGTGATCTCGTCGATGTACTAGGTCACCACGGTTTATCCTGTTTACGTAGTGCGGGCCGCATGTCACGACATGCTGCCTTGAATGACGTCATTCGGCGGGCTCTTGTCGCCGCTGGCGTTCCTGCAGTATTAGAGCCTGTAGGTATTGTGCGCAGCGACGGCAGGAGACCGGATGGTTTGATGCTCATTCCTTGGAAACTTGGAAGATCGCTGGTGTGGGATGCCACTTGTGTCGATACACTTGCTGTTTCCCATGTGCCGGCGACTTCCAAGTCAGCAGGTGCCGCGGCCAGCACTGCCGAGAACTTGAAGCGGCGTAAGTATGCGACTCTCTCTGAGAGTTTCATATTTACGCCCTTTGCAGTCGAAACTTTGGGTCCCTGGGGCCCCGAAGCCCAACGACTGGTTTCTGATATTTGTAAGAGACTGGTCGAGGCTTCGGGAGACCGCCGGGCTGGCAGCTTCTTCCGCCAACGAATCAGTTTAGCTATTCAAAGAGGCAATGCTGCCAGTCTGCTACGTACCTTGAACAATGACAGCTTTCTAAGCGGCAACTTTGAGGAAGTTTATTATTTAAGATAATGTGTAGTTTTAAGTTTGTAAATATTAACATATGTATGTACTTTTTGTTAATAAATCTATGAAAAACTATAGCTAACTGTATTAATCGCGTTCACGCTCCATGTGACGAGAGATACGAAACTTCGTTTGACCCACGGTGATAATAGCGGCAACTCGTTATGGCTGCGTCCATTTGAATCTTGATCCGAATATCGAATCACAGAGGATTCGTGTCTGTCACAGTCAACACAGTTATTTCACTGACAACGAGACAATTGCATAATAATTGTACACAAGATAATATAAATTTACAATTATACTGCAAATGTATATGTGATCTAGATATGCACTTATACGTAAATAATATAATTTCACGAACATTGATTTGATCCCGTAATGAAAAAACTGTTATTTCCATGCTTATCGAGAATTTTATATTAAGAAACGATCACCTACGGAAGAGTAAGTCCCCTGGTTTTAAAGATTTAATATGTCACTGACAATGCCAATAACAAATGTATGGACATTTTATTTAAAGCCGCAATGGCTCACAACTGAATTTACATACGCACATAAGCTTACCATTATTCTGCTGAATGGTTAGAAATATGTACATTCAAACTTAATATCTAGTTAATATTTTTTGTGACAGACTATAAGCTCATGGTTGCCCATTTTTCTTGACGTCTCTTCTAGAAAATGCTTTATGTCTATAAAATTTTGCCTTGCAGAGAGCCACTTGCCCGCCCTATTGTTACAGCGACTACATTCCTGAATGCTGTTTTAGAACACCGGCTTTAGTCACCTTAAATTTTATTTTCAGGCGCGGGATTTGCTATTCAGTGAATTTCATATTAATGTTATCATGAATTAGGGGTCATCATGTAGATCTTTAACATCGATTTGAAACGAAATAATTTTCAAAATAATTAAATAATAGCTGACTCATTCGTTGATTCAGTGCTGGATAGCTGACCGAGTCTGATCTCTGGAATATCCAGAGGACGCTTCGTTAAGAGGCGAAACGGGAGCTGATTAGTGGTTTTGGAATTTCGGGCGGAGGATAGCTAAGAATACATCACATTAAATACGAACAAACGAACAAAAATTGATTTTTATACAATAGGAATATTGCAATTGATCCTGGGATTTCTTCCCGTGTATTGTGTAGCACCCGTAATTCAAGCTTTAATACTTTTGAAAACACATTGATGTGCGTCTGTTTGAAGATTTTCTGGAGATTTATTTACATACTTATAGCTTCACAATAATTTTAATCACATCGATTAGCTATCTGTGAACATTTTGTATCATTTTATTGGCAAGTGTTGGGATAAAATAGATTGCCTACGTATTAATGAGGCTGTATAAGAGTCTGACTTCAGCCTTTGCGGCTAACATCGCCCGTTAATATTCACCCAGATGCGAAAACTCTCCTGGTGACATACGAAGTATCCCTCAACTGGGGAACCATCTGACAGAGCACCTTCTGCGCTCGCCACTCACTTTTTTACGTTTGGTCAATACACCGAAAAACAAAAATAATGAGTTCAGATTAACTTTCGCCCAGTTTCCTTTTGTTGAATTCTTGGGACAATGTTATTGAAATAATGATTAATTTTAATGAGGAATCAATTTTATTTTCATTCAAGACAGACTTTCTTTAAGTTATTTAGGCGAATTTCAAGTACTAATTTGTATTTCTGTCATTGCTACCGATCGTAATTAACAGTCAACAGAATTTATACCTTGTTAAAAATACTTTTCTTGAAGCTTTTTCTACAGGTACAGCGGAAGATCGTATTGGATGCCTTCCTGTGTAACTCTTCGAATTGTTTTTCAACTAGAATCGGCTTTCGGAATTAATACTAATAAATCTTGTTCTATTTAGTTAGCAGTAAATAATTTGCTTCCCTTAATAATTAGAATATGAAAAATTCTGCGTTTGCTAATTAAATTACATACATATCCTTAATGGATGAGTCACGAAATACGAAGCGCCAAATGTCGCGGTATTTACATACTTCATTCGCTTCCTCAAATTTATCATTCTCCTCACAAATTTTCAGTTATCAGACGGAAATGTCAAAAACACTCGCATACCTGGGCGAAAATGTGTGTGGAGAATGATGAGATTTGATGAAGCAAAAGAGAAGAGAAAGAGAGTGAAGATGTGTATGTATATATGTTTATATGTAACTTAATCGTAATTACCTGAAATAGAAATTTAAAAACAATCCATTTTTAATTTCAAAGTAGTTTTTCGTTTAATTACAATTAGTTACGAGACGAATTAGTCGATAGTCAATTGCAAGAAATAGAAAGACCGTATTTCTACCTACATTTTAAGGTGACTGATATATTAAATGTCTAGTTTTTAAATAACTAAAAATACAAAAATTTGAAGCTATCTGGAATCCGTCTATTTTGAAAATAAAACGTTTTTCCTTCTACCCTTTTCTAGCGAAATTATTCCAATAAGTTATCCAAATAAACAAACCCATTTTTGGGTATATTTATCGACCGTTACTAAGCTTGAATGGCGGCACAGTTACCAGAGTAATGATAAGAATACAGAGACCTCAATAGACTGCAGTTATGCTATAAGGGGTTCTGTTTAGAAAAGAGAGACGAAATTTCTTTTTACACAATTTAGAATCTGTAACTGTAACGTTATTATGAACACAAATAATAACATTCTTAATTCGTGCCCTTAATTTTCCCGATTGTACGGAGATTTTTGCTTTTAAAGTTGTCAAAGGCGTCTTTCCCCTCTAGTGTCTGAACTTTTAAAGAAGCTTCCACAAAAATGTTTAAAAAAGCTTCTGAATTCAACCTTTATTTGATACTGTCTAACACGACTAACTTTAATGAATACAAAAGCAAAACTGACTTCCATAACAGTTACAAATAACTACTTTTCGGTAGGAAGCTGATAAGGTGAAAATACGATTAAATAATTTTGTGTGCTTCTTTGGTGTGTTCTACTAATAGTGGTTGGCGTAACTTCTTAATTTAAGAGAACGGTAGTGATAACGGTTATAAAACTCTGCTTGTAAGTGTGGCAAAAAATACTTAGCCAATTTTTATTTTTCTTTATTATTCAAGTAGTAAAAATACTATGGAATTGTAAGTTATCTGTATTTTGTGTTATCCCTCTGTACTAACAATTCTGCAAAGGATGTATCGTTTACTATTTGAAAAAGAAACGTACCACCAAAAAAAACCTTGATACATCCCGCACAGAGTAATGATAACAATACAGAGACCGCAAACTCGTTCTAACCGACGTTTCGGGTGGAACGTGTCACAGTAATCTTTATTTATTGGTAGTGTTGTTGGTAGGCCGAAAATTTCGTAGCGACAATATTGAAATGCATTTGGAAAAACTCTTATTGGCTTGTAATAAGGCGTAAAACAGTTTTCACTTGTAAACGGCGGAAATGATGCAGTGCACAGATTTGTATCGTTTCGTTGTTCGAATAGCGTATTCGTTCCTGTTATAATGATATATTGACTATTTGTGCTGTTTTCTTTTCATCTCTTCGATTAAGGATTTGTTAAATTGATGTACAACATAAAATTCGATTAATAATTCACTAAATCAATGTACTAGTACAAACATTGCTTGAAAATGAAAACCAGTTTATTATGTACTCTAACGCTAATTATTTGATATACTATAAACTAAGGATGTTACGAAGTTTCGTAAATACGTTCGAAAGTATTTTAGATCCAAATTAAAAAATTCTTGAAATCTTTAACTAAATTTGGTATGTTTTGCATAATTTAGAAACTATAGCAATAAATTCGACTTCCATTTATTTACACTATTTAAAAAAGTTACATACAAACATATCCTCACGTTGTAACCCAAAGGTAGTCAGAGAGAATGGAGTACCAAACATCGCAATCCTTACATCTATCACCTCCTCGAATCTCATCATTCTACTCACACACTGTCATCTGGATATGTAATCGCTTTTAAAATTTCTTACAGCTTCGGCTATTGATCTTCATAAGTCGGCCTTGGTTTTCCTTGGCTTCTGTCACCACCAATCAATGAAAAATGAGTGACAAATATTACATGAAAATTAATTTAATCGAGGAATCCCATGGTTTATTGAAATGAAAAATTAAATAGAGAACACTAGTCATTTTATTGTTTCGTTATTTTTAAGCTAGTTCAATAGATTAGTAATTCATTGAGAATGCTTTCATGACTTGATTAAGGTATTTAGGTAAAGTGTTTAGGTACCCAATTGAAAAGCTTTTACCATTCAATCACCTCTATTGCTTAAGATTGATATCCAAATGGGAATAATTATTCAAAGGGTAGAAATCCCTATTCGCATCAGACAAACAGTAAACCGCAACGACAAAAACAAACCAAATTACAATGACAGACAATTTGCCAGAAGCACGTGAGATTAACAAGAAATGATCCGACATACCTACTCGCATTTGTAGCGCGTATTTTCGGAACGTTTTCTTGTATTATTTAATGTTGTACTAAGAAAGAAACGCACAAATGGTGTTTCTTAACTGTCCAGCTACGCAATTATAATACAGAGTTAACTGACCCGCTGCGCTAGCGCGGTGGTAAACCAATCTGCCTTCCAAGCCGGAGTCTTAGGTACGATTTCGATAAGACCACTTTAGAAAACGAATTTTTAAATTGTCTAAGAGTCTGGAGATTTTCGAGAACTCTCTCAGTTCGTTGTGCCCAGTGCTTTTTTTTTTCTTTTTTCTTTTACTCACTGCTTGTAGCAAGAAGCTTGCGATTCGATGGGAGCTTTTAGTTCTCGTGTTTAATTGAGATGATTCACTTCTATACATTTGTATTATATCTCATAAATAGGTATATACACAACTACATATAAGTATCGTATTTATGTTATATGTAATGTAAGAACGACTGGTTTCTGATATTTGTAAGCGACTGGTCGAGGTTTCGGGAGACCATTGGTCTAGCAGCTTTGTACCTAAATATTAACGTTAATATATGTATGCACTGATTTATGTCAATTTTATGTAATAAATAATATTGAATAATTCAAGCGCGTCAATTCTTCATTCCTTCCTTTAGAAATAAGGCACGACATATCTAAGGATTAGTAAGTTTTTAATTTTGCAATAAATCAATTAATCAATTCATGGTAAGAACGTCAGACACTAAATGTGGCAATCTTTCAAAAGATGGCTTATGCTTTGTAGGGAGGTATTGTCGCATGGGCATGTACAATTACATGTATGATTACGTGTGCGATTTCAGACCTGTCATCAAGTCAATTATAGGGCACCATGCATTGGTAACCGTTCTTGCGCTTGATGGGGTGTACTAATTTTGCCACTTTTACTGCAAGTAGCATGTATTTTATATTTTACATAGCTTTTTTTAAAGTCCGTTGTTTCATTATGTAATCCCGAATTTTCTTGGAAGTGGCAAGTATTGGTGTCTGCCACCTTTTCTGTAATTTAACATGGACGCTTACTCCTGCAAACTTTACGGAGCAGTTCTTCTGAGCCTAGTAGGTGAATAGGGCCCTATGAATGTCAGCAGCCAGAAGATAGGTATTGCTGGTTTCTCGAAATGTTAACAAGAAAGACAGGCCCAGGACGAATTCCTCAGGAAGTTGCTCAATTAACGGAAAATGGACTGATTTGTTACAAAAGGTACATTGATTAAACAATCATACTACAAAATAAATGATTTCATTGAAGACAAAACAATAGTCTGGAAATATGCATTTACTAGTTTTTCCGAATATTGTATTTGAATTCGTTTATTTTAAAATGATGTTAAAAAAACGATACCTGACTGAGTTTCTTGTCGGTATTTCTGTGTCCAGGTTTTCTTTTCAAACCGAATTAAAGCAGGTTTGAATTTCAAACAGATCTTGCAATTGGGTTTACGTGAATAATTTGATTTAAATTTGACTTTGAGGCTATCGGATAGTACGCCCACACTTCGACAGCAACAAGATACAATCCAGTCACAAGACTTTTTGTCAGCAAACATCTCAGCATAGTTCACGCTGCACGCATTGCGAAACTTGTACTTTTTAATAATTGGTTTGCTTCCATGAGCAAATATTACACACGAGGCCCCGAACCGATCGTCATTGAGCTTGCTACCATTGGTATAAAAGTGTGCGCTTGTAAGATGCAGTTGAGCTTCTGTGTATTGATTACATACGAACATACATACATACATGTCTTCGCGTATTGATTACAGAGTATTCGATTGGGGTTCCTCTTTCTGGATGAAACAATTGACTACCGAGTATTGACAGTTAACCGGACGACCGGACGTGTTCAAGGGAGACAAGCTATAAGTCTCTTATGATCCCAGTGTTTAGTTCATGGGAACTTGTGTAATTTTTATGTGGAAATAAATTACAAAACTTAACAAACTGTATTCTTATATATTCTATTCGATCTTTACAAGCCAGCCTTGTTCTTCCTTGCATGTATATTTGTATGTATGTACCTGCTAAACTCCTACACCGTTTGACCGATCACTATAAAAGTTGGCACGTATTTATATTTTTTCTTGGAGAAGGTTTTTATGCTATCTTCTTTGTTGCAAGTCGCCACCACGCCAACAAAGTCTCTGGTAAAAACTAGATAATATTATAAATAATCATCGTGGCTGTCGGACTGTCGCAGCTTAACCCTAAGGATTATTCTCATTATTATGTATTCATTTAATTTCTCACTTCTAGGAAAAACAACCTCGGAAATATAAAATGTAATAAGTGTTTTGACTTACCCTGACGACCGGCGTTTGTAAAACGAGGGAACAATTATTTTCTTGCCTCTCAGAAATGTAAACAATTTGCAAAACAATTTCGGTTTCACCTTGTCGCTACATCTGTGTAAAATGAAGGAGATTTGCAATTTACTTTTGATATGTGGCATTGAAATATGCGATTATATCCCATTATCACTTTCGACTGTTCCAGATTTTTCATCACGCTGTGTCTCCAACGGGGTAGACAGAGAGGACGGAGCGCCAAGCTTCGCGGTCTTTGCTTACATCTTTCGCTTTCTCTAATCTCATCATTCTGCTCACACATTTTCGCCTAGGTATACTAGTTTTCAGATTTTTTTAGATTTTTAGTAATGAAAATATTTATTTTAGCTATAAAAATTGTATAATTATCACATAATAAATTTACCCCATTTTCCATTTCCCATAAAATTGTTGCAATGGGTATTTAGGCTTAAATATTATTGTAAAGTGAAACCAAACCCTATCACTTACACAAACTACTATTACTACAAAAAAAACCTACACGAATTTCTTAAAATAAATCCCATCCTTGATTTGTACAGATGTAAAAAGACAAGTATTTGGTATATCTTACATATAAATAATCTATTTTTTTTTTTCATTTTAAGTAAGCATAGAGAGAAAAGAATCACATAGAAATTAACTTTTTTTAAATAGTAACGTAATCAACAGAACGACTATTTCTACAAAACCGTATACTATAAAACACATACAATCTTTTCACAAATTAATTGATAAAAGCTTTCCAAGTAATTTAGAGAATGCGAGGTAATGCACTGTATAGAAAGAACAACAAACATTAAACACAAACGTATGAAACAACTTTTATTAATACATATACAGATTGCACAGTATACAAAAAATAGACATATAAATTTCAAAAGAAAAATATTGGTTCTTTAAAAAGTAGGCATATTATTTAATCGACGAATTCATAAAACTTATCACTAATAATAAAAATGTTGAACGAAAGTTGTGAATCACTAGAAAACGAGATAACTTAAAAATATACCAAGTATTCAGTGTTTCGCTTAGTTTGTGGCCCGACATTGCTTTATACGTTAGCATTCTCTTCAAAGCGTTGACAGAAATTGGCCCCTGCAAAATGAGAGTGATAATTCAGTTAGCCCGTGACTTGTTTCACAATAACCATATTTTAATATTCGGCATGTCCGCAGTGTTTGTGGAAATTTATCGGAGTTTAATTGAGTCACGAATTCATTACTAGGGTTAAATTTGTTTGTAATTTGGTTGCATAAAATTAAATTTTAGTCTTTAATTTTATTGTTTTTGCATGTGGCTTTGCTGGCGTGAAAATCGTTGTGAATATCACCTATCAATGAGCACTTTACTCAGCGACACATAGTTTTATACAGTTGAGATTTGATTTCACTATTTTCTTTTGTTTGCAAATGAATAAAGACAATTACAACATCTCTGATAATATTTTTTTCCACGCATGTTTGATTGCTGCATTCAAAAAAGATCATCACTTGAGAATGGCTCTACCAATCTGACTTATTCTTTTTGCTGTGGTCGTAATTGTCTGGACAAGGTTTATTTAAAAGTAAATTTTCGGAATATTCACCGGAAAAGTCGAAAATTTTCATGATATTTTGTATAAAAATCTCATTTAAACAAAATTTGGTGCGTTGCAAACTTTCAACTTTCCACCCAGGCGAAGCCGGGGCGTGTTATTGTATAAAATAATAATTATAATGCACTACCTCTTCACGGCCACGCGTTGCAGTGGCGCGGGTTAAACGTTTAAATTTTTATTTACATAGATATATACATATATCTTCACGCTGTATCCCTAACGAGGTAGTCAAACAGGACGGACTGCCAAGCGTCATGGTCCTAACATACTTCTTTCACTTCCTCAAATCGCATCATTCTCCTAACACATTTTCGCCTAGGCATGCGAGTGCGATATTTCCGTCGGCTATTATTTAACACTCTGGCTATTCATGGGGATCTTTATAAGTGAGCCTTGGCCTTCCTTGGCTTCTTTTACCATTCGCTTTCGCTCTGTAGATTTTTTTTGTCAGTCTTTCATCACTCATTCTTTCTATGTACTCGAACCATGTTAAGCAATAATGTTATAATCCAAAAGAGGTAGATAGGTTACATACACTCGAAAAGTGGCACCTCCAAAACTTTGTTAATTAGCCAACCCGGACTTGGTCAAAGAATATGAAAAGTAATGTTACAGAACCAACAATGTCATGCAATGCCTATTGTGCATTCAAAATTCAAAAATATGTTAACAATCCAAACATTTTTTATAATATACACGATCATGTGATGACGCTGCCACCCAGTTTTAATCATCGTTTACATTTATTAAAAGCAATAATATATAATTCATCATTTTCAAATTTATAATTAAAAAATGTTGGTGATCTTTTTAAATAAATATGTTCTCATGTACATGATTCAAGAAAAACGAAATTCGAAAAAAAGTAAACATCATTTTTTATTGTCTAATCCCTAAATCTAAGGTATCAATCATATTTATTTTAAATATCTGTTCTGTGGAATTAATTACTAATATTCTATGAATTAGTCACGGATTCGCTTAAAATGTAGTAAGACATTAAAATTGACCAATCACAATGATTTAGAGAGCTACGTGATTTGTTAGTTTGAAATGCAATTATGTTTTACATTGCATAGCCACGCAGTGCAATGTATTTTTGTCTCACTTTGTAACGTTGTAACTGGGACAATATTTTATTTGGATTAGTACTAAACCTATCTACCTCTGTTGTATTATAATATGATTGATCTTAAGCATTTCTTTCTTCACTTTTGCAATAAAACTGTCAAGTATCCCTGTTATACTGCGCGCATTTCTTCATTACTTATTTTATCCGCAAGGGTGACACCGCACTCATTTATAAGAGATCGCATTTACCAAACTTTCAATCGATTTCGGGCACATCCAGGCCACACTACCATACAATAACGTTGGAACCAACACCGCATTGTGTATGGTCATTTTGGCGGAGTTAGAATTATAAATTTACATAGATAGTTTTATATAAAAACACGCGTGTATTCCATAGACTTCGAGTTTTTCAAGCACAAACGTATGGAGATTGAATTTTTACATATGTGTAGATGTTAAGCTAAAAGACCGAAAACGCTCTTTGATCGTAAAACCAGCTCACAACGCGTTGTAGTCTTTGTAAAATATCCACATCGCGAAGTTCGTGTTATGGTTCGTATAAAAACGCCTGTGACGCTTTGTGTTAAACACAGAAAGACCGCATAACGAAATTTGAGTCGTGGCTATCATGCTATACGACCACAACGCATTGTGGCAATGAAGAAAAGTCATGATGCGTGCTTCTACACGTAATGGGGTGTACTATTGAGGTGTCAATGATAGAATTTGTTTTTTGACAGAAGACTTTCGAATAGTTAAAAAAAAACAACGTCGAAGTCTAAAGTGATCGGACCGCCAAGTGGCCGCGGAGCGCCAACGCTCCGTCCTCTCTGACCGCCCCATTAGGGATACAGTGTGAAGATCGTGTCGTATGTATTATATTTCATAGTATTTCTCGAAGACACTGAAAAACAAAGTTCTTTCTGCGGTCGATTGAAATTTAATCGAAAATATCGCTTTATCTCAAAAACCGCACGATATTTCTTATTCAAACCAATAGTCGAATAATTTTTTTTTGTCCTAATATAATTTTTTTCAGAACTTGCCACTCTATAGTTAAGAAGTTAGAGGGGAAGGACATACTTTTTAGGAGTCTAGAAGAACATGAATCCCATATATAATTTTCAAATACGTATCTAAAAATACCACACGAAAAAAAATTCAAATACATCTGTGTATTTGTTTTTTTTTTATTGCATGGAGTGCCACTCCTATTTTCATTTTTTTCGTAATTTCACCTTTCCCATTACATGTACTTATATTACATGTACTTATATACATGTACTATTGGAACTCCAAATGCCAATGGTCTCCAATTAAAATGATGGACATAGACAGACAGACGGACACACTAAATCCTTCGGAATACGAAGAACTAAAGAAATTTATTAATAAATTACAATTTATTTTTAAAGTTCCGTAGCCAAACGACAAAAAGCGGAACCCTTATAATCTCTCCATCTGTCTGTCTGTATGTCGCAGTCATTTTACTCGGAGACTGTTGACACTATAGAAGTATAGATGATGTTTGAAAGGTAGAGATTTTCCATGAACCGCTAGGCAAAGATGCAAGGAAATTACGAAAAAATTAAATTAGGGGTGGTTATCCATACATACGGAACCTTACAACTAGCGAATGCTCTGAAACACAAATCGCGTTTCTTAATAAATCTATTCATTCTTTGTAACATTCTCACCCTATACAGAACAAACTGAAGAACTGAAGAACAAAGAACTCTTTACGAGGAAAACCTCCATTTCGCTCTTCCAAGAATCGTAGGAAGTATTATTTCTTCGCAACTTAGTTACAAACTCTTTTAGAGATCTCCCCTTTTCGCGTTTGTTCCTGAAGAGGCGGCTATCTGGAACGAGTTTTATTTTTAATTCTAGTGGTAAGTAGTAAATATCCTCGAATTCCTACGAATCACAAATTACGCAACCTAGAATAATGCAAGTATTTTAATTTAACTTAATTTTCATGAAATTCAAGTTCAGATATTTACAAATCTTCGTCAGCTTGCATACTTGCAGTAAATACACGGTTCAAATAAATGTACATACAATTACATGTATTATATTTATTTATTTGCTGTACTCCAAACTTTTTAGACGCAATAATGTTATATTTACTCTTTTTTAAATATAACATCATTGTGTAATATAGTTTTCTGTTCATATTGTCTGTACATGATCACAATTCTTAATGATTACTCGTTTAATAAGATCATAAGCTTAAACTTTGAGGGTACACCATAATTAAAGACATTACCTGTTTATGCTAGATGCATAGCGTACATGTTTGCTAAAACTAAGGATCATATTTACGTATTATTTCAAGTTTTCAAATAATTTCCAGCTTGTTCCCTCTAACTCTTAGCTTGAACCTATTATCTAGCAATCATTACCAGGTATTTGTTACCCTAACGTTACATATCCACGCAAAAATCTTCACGCTGTATTCCCTTTATCTTTAGCTAATAATAGCCCTATTTTTACCCGTAGAAAACCTGAAGAAAATGTTTGATACGCCCTTTGGATAAAGGGGTTGACTTTACATAATATACGTAAGTGCTTTAATTATATATTCTTGCATGTAACGCATTAAGAGTACATACTTGAGCTCCAGGGCCTGTTGCAGCAAAACCTACAAGCGTCATCAGTGGATTATACAGTTGCAAGCTCTCACCTGACTGACCTGACTTCATCTGCCGTTACTACTACTGTTATGATAGCATGAGATGCCTTCTGGAAACATTCGATATGTATGTTATTAGATTACCCATTCAGTAGAGGACTGAGCAAAGGTAACTTAATCTTATTGACCTCTACCAAGGCACCACTATAAGGCATTCGTGGAAGAAAATATTCCTAATTGGACACAACTGCCTCATGTAACTAGTTCGATAGTTTTATATAATAAATGTAATACCACATTTACCACATTAAATAACATAAAATTATTTAGAACATAAAAATAAAACAAAATAAAAATATTTACATTTTTTGTGAATTTTGAAATTTTACTCGGGCATTTCAAAATATTCTGCTCTCAATTACATTTAGTGATAATAATCTCATCAAATATCGATGGACAAATAATTTAAGTGATTTAAATATAAGTGACCATTCAGGCAGAAAAGCCAAGAAAATGTTCTTTTCCTGCACAGTTTCAGTTACTTTTTGGTTTCGTTTACTATTTACTCATTCGTCATCATTGTACTTATTATAATAGTGTAAAATATTGGTTTACTTATTGATTGCTAACAGTGTACATAGTAATCGTGTTTTTCCTTGACGGTTAGTTGAGTTTACTTTTAAGGTGTACTCAAACTGAGGCGAATCTTGTGCAGGACGAGGGATGACAGTTTCCGCGAATCGCTCTGTTATACCCCACGCATGTAAGGGTTATTGTTGATGGCATCACCACGCTCCATGTTTTCGTTCCGTCAGCATTTCCGTTAGCCTAGACTCTCTCCCATCACCCAGTCAGTTCGCATCCGTCTTTCGTCCAAGTCAGTCCAGTCAAGTTCCAATCAAATCCTCGATAAGTGTATTTTCTAAAATAAAGTAGTGTCTCTATTCATATAGTTTTTTTTTTAAAAAGAAATCGATCGCGAACCGCATAACATTTTGGTGGCAGCTAAAAGGGATCTTAAGGTCCCAGGACGCCTGTGAATAAAGTGAAGAATTACCTACGTAAAATATACGTTAAATAATAAATACCAGTGCATTAATCAGTGAATTATCTGTTTTGTGTTTCGCGAAGTGAAGAAGTGTATACTACGACATACCGGCATATTTCCGCATTCGAGAAGAATATATACATTCGCCGAAATGCTACACGGTACCACATCTACCATAATTTTGCTGTTCTACTTCCAGTAAGTGAAAAAAAAAAAACTTTACTTATACAAATTGAACGAAGTTATTAAATCTACGCCTACGTTAAAATACTCTCCGAGACTCCGAGTATGTTATCAGCGTAACATAATCCGAACCTACTGTCGCCGAGAACTTATCACTGAGGTCATCGTCACGTCATTGTTTGCAGTGCAGTGTCTTAAACATTTTGATTCAATTGGAATTAATTATTGTGTTAACATACGTACATTGATGCACATAATATAAATTAAAATTTATAATTATTGTTCATATATTTATTAGTTAGAGTATTCAAACAAAATGGCAGAAACAAAAGTTAAATTAGATACCAAATCGGCTAAAGCAGAAAGCAAATCAGGCGCCAGCACACCTAGCATAGATCAAAACAGTGAAAGCGTAAAACAACCCATTGATTTAAGCGTTCTGTTAAAATTTATCAAACCCTTTGATGGATCACGTGATCAATTAACACCTTTCGTAAATAACTGTACAAATGCATTCAAATTAGCTTCGGAGAATCAAAAACTAGTCTTATTTCAATACATTTTAAGTCAGCTGCAAGGTAAAGCTGAGGTTGCTTGTGCTATCAAAGAATTCGATGGTTGGAGTCAATTAAAAGATTTTTTAATAGGCCAATTCGGTGAGAAAAAGTGTTACGCTCATTTGTTGACGGACCTACAAGATTGTAAGCAAATAATTAATGAAACTGTATCACAATATTCATTACGATTGGAGACGTGTTTATCAAATCTATTAACGGAGATTACCATTTCTTGCCCTAGGAAGAGCGAACTTCCAGGTCGCATAGCAGCAATGACAGACGTTGCTTTAAATACTTTTATATTGGGATTACATCCCCGTATCTCTAATAACGTTCGTGTTCAATCCCCAAAAACATTGAACGAACCTATTAATGTCGCTGTGTCCGAAGAGAAAATTCTACAGTTTATGCATAAAAAAAATCCCAGACCCGAGAACATTAAAACTCAATTTGCGCCGCGTTTCAGAGGCGAAAATAGAACAATCGAATTTAGACCGCAGATTAATCCTCAGAATAGACCAAGAATGTTTCCCCTATTCTGTCGTTATTGTAAAAATAATGGGCATACCATCGAACAATGTCGCAAACGCGAGTTCAATAATAAACGCTTCGCAGCGCCTCAAAACTCACAGCAGCCGCGCCGTAATGACCACCAAATACATTACATCGAAAACGATGTTCAAGAAGGATACGACGAAATAGATAATAACGATAATGAACAACCTCATGATTTAAACTGAACACCGGCTCGAATCGGTGTCGTTCGAGCCTCCTTAACATCAAAACCGACACCTACTATAAAGTAAGATTCCCGAGTATAACCTATAACCAAAATACGCAAAATGTATACGGACCTGATATTTCTAAAGCCATTAATACAAATACAAACT
Source organism: Zeuzera pyrina (assembly GCA_907165235.1). Lineage (NCBI taxonomy): Eukaryota > Metazoa > Arthropoda > Insecta > Lepidoptera > Cossidae > Zeuzera > Zeuzera pyrina. Next base: position 7,957,967 of record OU015640.1, read on the forward strand.
CACGAACCAACAAACAGGGTAACCAGCCCCAACTTCATGGTCGTGACAAATCATTTTCTATATCTCATCGAATCAACCAACAGGGTACCCAGCCCCAAACTGACGATCCGAATCCTAACGCTAGTAATTTAAAATTAGTCCCTAAGACCAAAAGGGACATCGAAACGACATTCTCCGTACCTGAAAAAGAAAATAACTATAAAATATTTGAAATCAATATCGACAAACAAAATAAAAAATACTTACCATATATTAACATTTTTACTTCTATATCTTCTAAACCCTTATGCCTGCTCGTAGACACAGGCGCAGCTGTAAGTCTCATAAAGACATCGGCTGTAGAAAAAATGCCCATAATCACAAAATATAAAATTAAAATAAAAGGAATTGATTCCCGAGATGCCAATATCACAACGATAGGACATATACCCATCACCTTAAAGTCAGGTGATAAATTTGTAATTTTTAACTTTCACGTAATTGACAAAATAGATTTACCTTACGACGGTATAATAGGGAATGATATATTTAATGAAGTTAACACTAACATTGATTATCCGAAAGGCATATTAAAATTAAATGATCTTAGTATAAACATAAAGTTTAATGAACCAATATATGTTATTCCACCCCGAACCGAAACAATAATCGAATGTTCGGTAATGAACCCGGACATTAAAGAGGGATTCATAATTGATCAAAATCCTACCGAATCCTTGCTTATTGCAAACTGCGTAGCCAAAGTTAAATCTAACAATCGCATAAATATCTCAGTAGTCAATACTTCTGAATCGCCAATTACTTTATCGTCCGATTTAAAACTTAAACTAGACCCAATTGATAATAACTTCACAATGTTAAATACCAATGTCGAAACTGCTAAACGGGATAAGAATACTTACCAGCGTGCCCAGAGAGTCCTAGAACTCCTCCGAACAACCCACTTAAATAAAGAAGAAACAGAGTCTTTATTTCAAATTTGTACTGATTATTCAGATATTTTTCATCTCCCTGATGACCAACTCTCCTACACCAACGCTATTAAACATGAAATTAAAACCACATCCTCTGTTCCTATTTACACCAAGTCTTACAGATTCCCCGAATGCCATAAAGCAGAAGTTCAAACACAGATTGATAAAATGCTAGATCAAGGAATCATCAAACCATCTATGTCCCCATGGTCTTCTCCAATTTGGGTAGTCCCGAAGAAGCTTGATGCTTCGGGACAACGCAAGTGGAGAATAGTTATAGATTACCGTAAATTAAACGACATCACTATTGGTGATGTTTACCCGATTCCGCAGATAACAGAAATACTGGATCAATTAGGACACAGTAAATATTTTTCAACATTAGATCTGGCGTCAGGTTTCCATCAGATATTGATCAATGAAGAAGACAGTCCCAAAACCGCTTTCAGTGTCCCACAAGGACACTTCGAATTCAAAAGAATGCCGTTTGGATTAAAAAACGCACCTTCGACTTTCCAACGGCTTATAAATTCCGCCTTATCAGGGCTACAAGGATTAAAATGCTTTGTTTATCTCGACGACATTGTTATTTATTCGTTTGATCTGAAATCGCACGTTGAAAACCTTGCTTCTGTCTTTAATAGACTTCGCCAATTTAATCTTAAGCTACAACCAGATAAGTGCGAATTTCTACACAAAGAAGTTGGTTACCTAGGACATGTAATAACTGATGAGGGTGTTAAACCCGATCCTAAGAAAATAAAAGCAGTATCTGATTTTCCGGTGCCAAAATGTGCTAAAGATATTAAATCATTCCTTGGACTGGTATCTTACTATCGTAGGTTCATACCACACTTTTCTAAAATAGCCAAACCATTGACCACCCTTTTAAAAAAGGACACAACATTCGACTGGCAGAACCCGCAACAAATCGCATTCGATGAACTTAAATTCAAACTTACTTCATCTCCTGTTCTTATCTATCCTGATTTTTCAAAACCCTTTATTTTAACATGCGACGCATCTAACTATGCTGTTGGTGCAATCCTATCCCAAGGAAAAATAGGTGAAGATCGACCGATTGCATATGCATCCCGCACTCTTAATAAAAGCGAACAAAATTATTCCACCACAGAGAAGGAACTATTAGCTGTACTGTTCGGGTGCAAAACCTTCAGACCGTATGTATATGGACGGCGATTCGAAATCGTGACCGACCATCGACCATTAAAATGGTTGTTTAACCATACAGATCCTAGTAGTAAACTCCAGAGATGGAGGCTTAAACTAGAAGAATACGACTATGTCATCAGTTATCGTAAAGGAAAATTAAATCGTGCCGCAGACGCGTTATCTAGACATCCCGTCAATCCCATACAGAATGACAACAAGGAACAATCTCCTATCGATTCTCAAGAGATACCTAGCGTTGACTTACCTGTTGATATTAGTGATCCCATTATAGATGATAACCTCTTCGACTCATACAGTGAATTTCTTCAAAAATCCAGCAAACCCAGTGCAACATATAATACATTAATTATAGAACATAACGAGAGCTTAACTAAATGTCAGCAAAAACACGTTATAATCCCTACGTCTATAGATTTGGACGAATCAAACCCCTTTATACTAGAAACTCTGTCGAACCATTCTAATCTCAGTGAATTCGAAAAACAAGAAAGAACACTCCATAGTTTTCTTAAAGCTGAAATAAACCAGAAAATGTATTTTATTTTATTTACTAAAGTACACTATTTCGATGATTGTTCTTACGCAGATATATACGAAAGTTTAAGAAGCATTAGATACGAACTTTTGTTATTTTCAGATGAATCCATTAAACAATTAGCTATTTCAGACTTTAAAAACCCATTTGATAAACACTCGTTTATAAAAGTTCACAATATAATTTTATATTTGTTCCATAACACCGGAATCGAAATACATATATATCACGATAACATTATTTATCCCACACAATCTGAAATCCCTAAAATCTTAATCGACAACCACAACATTCCCATAGCTGGCCATTTGGGATCTTGTCGCATGCTGAAACGAATACAAGAAAAGTACTATTGGAAAGGGATGCGTAGTGATATCGAATCATATGTAAAAAAGTGTGTCCAATGTCAAACTAACAAACCCCTTAGGCGCATAAACAGAGCCCCTATGCAGATTACGAGCACATCTACGCAACCTTTTGAGCGTGTAGCTCTTGATATAGTCGGGCCCTTGCCCGAAGCTGGTGAAAGAAAATTAAAATTCATTCTAACCCTACAGGATGATTTAACTAAATTTTCCTTAGCCTATCCCATTGCGAGTACTACGGCTGAAGAGACCTCTGATTGTTTAGTTCATTTTATCACATTATTTGGCATACCTAAATATATTCTTACTGATCAAGGGACTAATTTTACAGCTGAAGTTTTCAAACAAACTTGTAATCTCTTAAAAATCAAACAGTTATGGTCGAGTCCATATCATCCCCAAACACAAGGTGCCTTGGAAAGAAGCCACGCGACCCTCAAAGAATATTTGAAATCATATGTTGATGAAAACCAAACGAGTTGGCCTCGATATGTATATACATCAATGCTCGCCTATAATACTACAGTGCATTGCACTACAAATTACACGCCATATGAACTCCTTTATGGTCACAAACCTTATATTCCAGATTCTATTTATGACACAGGTTTAAATGCTACATATTCTGACTATGTCCGTATGCTTCAACAACGTCTGACCTATACTCGTAACAAAGCAGTAGAAAATATTCTAAAATCTAAAGGGATTTCAAAAACTTATTACGATAAGAAAACACGGCCTATCTTGTACAAAACAGGAGATTACGTTTATGTAAAAAATCATTTAAGATTAAGGAAAGCCCTTTCGGCAGTATGGAAAGGACCTTATAAAGTGGTAAAGATTCATGGGAACAACACCCTTTCAGTATCCATAAACCGTCGTTATATTAAGTACCACTATGACGAAATTAAATTAGCCGAAATAGATAATAATTAGTTATAAATATTATGAGTAGGTTACATCAACGTAATGTGCGTAATATATAAGGTTAGTTTCATGATCTGAATTATCTATCATAGATTATCATGATTGTTTTCAGAATAACTATAATCAGCTCTACCTCAGCGGCTCTCATCGATCCGATAACGAAGAGTCCCGGTATTTACTTTGATCCAATAGGAACCGTTAAATTAGTCACTGATCATTTACATGTCGTTACACCTGTCGATATTTCCTATATAAAACCACATATAGATAACATTAATGGCGTTCTCGGTACTACTCGATTTTTCTGTCAACAAAGTGATATTATAAGTAATACAGAATGTCAAAACACCTTACAACCGCTTGTGTCCCGGTACGACGATATTATAAGAGATTACAATACTTTATCACATTTAATTCCCCTTCACTCAAAAAGATCTGCATGGTTTGCTGGTGTAGGTACTGTGTTCAAACATATCTTCGGAACAATGGATGAGGAAGATGCTATAAAGTATAACGGCGCTATTGAAACGCTACAAAATAATAATAAAAAACTAGGATCGTTAGTTAAAGAAAATATATTAATAGCCAAAAACTTCTTAAACCACTTTAACGAAACAATAAATACACTGAATATTAATGAAGCACGTTTAAATAACGCTGTTGAACACATTATGAACGCATCCGAAAATCTTAATATAAGAGTTAAGCTTAACGAAATATGTAATATTATATCTTCTAGTTTACTTATATTATCATTTAGATTAGAAGACTTAGTAAATGGTATAGCATTTACAAAAAGTCATGTGTTGCACCCATCTATCTTGACACCGCGCCAACTGTATGATACATTAGTGGACAATATGCGCTATATATTGCAATCTAGAGAGTTTCCTGTCCCAATAGATATCGGTAATATACATGTAATCATCAATCTAAGTGAGCTCAGTTCTTACTACAGTAATAATAAGATTGTGTTCGTTCTAAAAATTCCTCTTGTACATCATATGGAATACAACTTGTACAAGAATATTCCCGTGCCGGTGCCACATGACTCAAGTTATCCTAAATCCTATGCCATGATTATACCATCTACTAATTACATAGCTATAAGTAAAGATAAATCTAAATATTGCAGTCTAAATAACCTGTACAAATGTAAACAAGTACCTAATAACATATACATATGTAATATGCTGAATATATACTCAGCTATCAGTAACCCAAATTGCGAAACGGGAATAATATCAGGAATACAATCACACTTACCAGAGCAGTGTGATACTAAATTTATTCACGGTACTATAAACATATGGCAACAATTACAACAAAATAGCTGGATATATGTTCAATCTGAAACAACAAAACTATCTGTAGAGTGCGGAAAAGACCTAACAGAAATTAACTTATTAGGTACAGGTGTACTTAACTTACCGCGAGATTGTACTGCCTATTGTGGGAATATTGAAATGTATTCTCAGTTTAATGTTAAAATAAGCACTCATGTTATAAATACTGACTTTAATCTAATAAATGATAGTTGTTGCAATAGTAATAAATTTGAAATGCTGTATAAGGATATTAAGCCCGTGAAATTATATAACATTGATTTAGAAACATTGAAAACTTTGGATACCGATTCGAAAGACATGTTGAGGGATGTTGATACAATGTTACAGCAACCAGATGTATTAATAGAATATAGTTCATACTATCCTATACTTACTTATTGTTTGCTAATTACCTTAAGTGTGTTTATACTATATAAGTCTACCAGAAGATATTGTGTTCATCGTTTCCTAACTGCTCCAGTCCCGTCGAACTTACCTGATAGCAATAACCCTGAAGGTGAAGAAGTAATTCGGGAATCAATACCAATGCCAAGATTAAGAAGTGAGGTTTAATTTAACATAAACTTCGCTTACAACACGAAGTTTAGTTTAAAAGGGGGAAGCTGTTATACCCCACGCATGTAAGGGTTATTGTTGATGGCATCACCACGCTCCATGTTTTCGTTCCGTCAGCATTTCCGTTAGCCTAGACTCTCTCCCATCACCCAGTCAGTTCGCATCCGTCTTTCGTCCAAGTCAGTCCAGTCAAGTTCCAATCAAATCCTCGATAAGTGTATTTTCTAAAATAAAGTAGTGTCTCTATTCATATAGTTTTTTTTTTAAAAAGAAATCGATCGCGAACCGCATAACAGCTCGCTCACTTAACCTCTGAAACTTACGCGACTTTCCGCGAGTGATTGTTTTCAGTCCTTGAATGAGGAAACATGTCTGTTGATTGTGAAGAATAGGTTTTACTGTTGTTAGTGATATTAGAATCAAAATATCAAGATTCAAAGTCTATCAAAGCAAAGCTTTTATTAGTTGCATTTCCTACTGTAAAAAAATCTTCCCAGAAAACAACTTTTTCTACGGCGATTTGATGTTGAATCGTGATCAGACTTTACCATTTACTTTATAACAACGACGTTTCTTGTATTATGTGTAATATGTAGTTGTTATAGTAGTGTCACAGAAAAATAGACATTAATTTTACGCTTCCGTAGCCAAATGGGAAAAAACGGAATCCTCATAATTTCGTCCTGTCCACCTATGGCTGTCCGCATATAACAGCCATATGTCAAAGCTTCCCATAGGTCAAAGAATTTTTGAAATCGGTTGAGTGATTTTTGACTTTATCCATTACATACAAACAAACGAAGTTTATCTTTTTAAATATTATAGTATACATAGATAGTTTCAATGAGAAATAATTTTTTTTTTTGGCTCCCAAATAAATGAATATTGTGTATCCCGTCTACGGAACCTTTCACTATACGTGATCCAACATGCATTAGGTCGGTCAATGCATCATTCACTTTTTCTAAATATATTCTAAATATAAACTCGGATGTTTCCTCGAAAGTAGATTCAGAAACGTCTTAGTATGCAGAAAGTGGCGGACCTCCAAATACATTTGATACTGATACATCTCAAGGTAGGGCGAAAAAAAATTAAGTTCAAAAGAGGAATAGAAAAGCAAATCTAGCGGCCCGTAAAAGAAATATCGCAAGAAAATTCATCAAAGTTATTAACTCCACATAAACAAACAGGAAAAAGTTGAAGAAAAAATGAGTTATTAGTTCAGAAATGATGAATTCATTTAGTTGTCTTCTACCTGAAACTTCAAACTGTTGATCGACACATGTTTCACTTCTAAATGAAGCATTCTCAAGAGATTTTAGAACTCAGACTGGATCAGCTTCAGTGCCAGTTAGGTAACCGAATCTGATCTCTGAAACCTGAAGATTCTTCGTTGAGAAGTGAAACAAGTGTCGTTGAACAAGTTTAAAACATTTGAGCTTAAGATGGTTAAAAACAAGTATGAATTCATCACTTGAGATTGATTTCCGCAAAGTAACACATAAAATTATTATACAACATACTTGATTTTTATTTTAAAGTTATTGGTTTAAAAGGGTTAGTAAGAAAATAAGTCTTAAAAATTGATTATTCAGAAAAATATGTGATTCCTTTAAAGGTAAACAATTACCTAAATTACCAAGGTAAAATAGCCAGAGTGTTAGCAGACGGAAATGTCAAAAGCACTCGCATACCTAGGCGAAAATGTGTGAGGAGAGTGGTGAGATTAGAGTAAGCGAAAGAAGTTTGTAAGGACCGCGACACTTGGCGCTCCGTCAGCGATACAGCGTGAAGATAGATATGTATGTATGTATGTGAACGATTACTTATAATAATATTTCTTTTTTTAATATTAGGGCTCTAATTTACACAAAATCATCTTAATTAGAAGATGAAACACAAAAATATCAAGTGAATATATGAACACCACTTTTGTGCTCGAAAGTACTAAGTGATGCTTTTAGTTCATACGTCTGAATTTTTTTCTGTTATAATTTGAAAATTGACGTTAGTTTAAAATAATTATTACAATAATGAGTATTCTAAATAAATATTGGCATTTTACACAAGTTTCCTGTATAAACTTTTGAGTTTTAGTGTCTCAAACTTTGAAAATATTCAAAATTTCTCCCCTCAATACTAGCTGAATCTGTAGTTAGTACAATTGTCTTTTAGGCCATCGATATATTTACTACACGAGTATGTTACTCTCATTCATACTATTACTTTTCTTTCGTGTAGGTCACCATCGGATAGCTGGGTCCGCCTCAACGGCTAATTATATCCCTATCCTTCGGGAGATGTCCATCCTTAAGGTGGATTAATGTATCAAATTTCGTTACAAGGTTGACTTACAAGGGTTCTCGTGATTTATCGAGCAAATTGGGAACAATTGGATTCTGATCTTGGGAGCGCTCGGCCCAAATATACCGAGCAGAGTTGTCTGTTATATTTACAACACTAATTACGTAGATGAAGGGTCTAAACGTTGAAGAGGCAACCCAATTAGAATCTTAACTTTGGATTAGGAATAGACACGTCATTACTTGGAAGTTGTGCAAAATTCTTTCTATTCGTTTTTTTTTTTCATATAATATGTATGTTAAGTCAATGTACTGTTATTGTCAAATGGATGTGTGGCTGCCCGGCGCTTCCGTATTCAAATAAGCGCGGGCATAACAAAAGTACAATTATACGCCGCGCGCGGCGCCACCTTCGATCGCAAAAAATCCTAAAAAAAGCGCCATTCGCGTCCTGTGTTTAAAAACAACGTTATCTGCTGTGTACTGTGCTTCAAATTGGAAAATATCCATAATAGACTGTTTTGTGCTAATCGAAAATATAAGGAGACTATCTCGATACCAACAATGAACACTACGCTAAGTCGAAAATTCGTATTTTACAGTACGAGTGCATTAAGTGGAAAATTTGATAATTTCTTTACTATGATAGCTATTTTAGTGAAATTTTCAGACTAAGTAGTTTATTTTCTATTGCTTAAACTGACAATACTTCATTTTATAACTTATTGTTAGTTTTAAATTTAGACCGAGTTAGCTGGGTATAACACGAAAATAACACATTCAGTAATTCATTTACACTACGCCAACCCACAGTTAGCGTATTGTATTACGGAACGTCAGTTTTAGAACATTGTAATAAAATTCATTATCTGAAACAATCACTGTTAATATTATATTATACATCGATAATGAGACTAGTTTTTAGTATTTTGATTGAAATGTCGTACAAAATATCCTCTTGTTTGTTAATTTAGAATAGTTATCGTTTTCTAATCGGCAAAGCTACGAAAACAACTATCGCGTTTTATTCATAAATAGCGTACTATAACATGATCAATATTAGTACTTAGCGTTTTGTTTGACTGATAAATTCATTGAAAATCGTATTATAACCAATTATTTTAGCCTTCATTTACATCATCAGATTAAAGTTTACCTGCATGTTACAGCGGTAATTAATATTTGTCAAAATATTTATTTAAATTCTTCTTTCTAACAAAAAAATCATCACAAAAAAGTCATTGTTATCAATGAACTGTTAATTTTAGATAGGTAATAGCAGTAGGTAGGAAATAAAAAAACGAGATAGGTAAGGTAGTAAAATTATTTTAATCATTATTGAACACTTCCATAAAATCTTTCATTCATTTCCATAAAAAATTAAATTTTTCTTTTGATCAAAAAAATTATAATAATCATAATACTCTTTTAATAACTATGATATTTTTTAATAACAGGATCATACAAGTGACCTTACAATTAATGATTAATATTTTTTTTTTTAATAAAAATCACAATGTTACGATTTTATTATGAAATCAGTCGTCTTCCTCACTTCCATCATGTCTATCATTGACGTCTGTCACTGATAAACTTATAAAAACCGTGATATTTTTCAGGTATAATGTTATTTTTACAAAAATATAACAAGTCATTTAGCTCTATTTATTTTTAATAAACTTTCATAAGTATTGTCTGGAAAAGGCTCGGGCCGAGATAGTCTTGTAAGTTTCTTAAAACATTGTGTTCGATGGCTTTCAACATCACATAAGCTGTATTTATAATACAATATTCCCTCACTTTCTGGGGATACCTTAATTTCTTTTTTATTTTGTTCCAAGAAACTTTATCTTGATAAGAATTTTTAGTCCAATTTTTTCTCGCAATAGCCTTTTTGAAATCAAAGAACATGTTTTACTTTGGTAGATTTTTATTTACAAATTACTGGTAGCCAATAAGTACATGTAATAAACAATCCTATTACGATTCTGTCTACCACAATTGTCTGACCATAAATTAGCTTCAGTAACTCCTCTTGAAGCCACTTTAGACAAGAAGTCATACAAGCAACTTGCAACCTCGTTTGCCCCTCTCTTCGCAGTTTGTTCGTCCCACATATAACAGAATGCTTCTTTAGATGCCATGTCATACACAGTAAAATTGTACACGTTAAGCTTTCGTCTATAATAGTAAGCAGTAATATTTCCATGGGGCGCATTTAGCACTTTCTCGAAATCGAAAACTATGCATCCTATTTTTTTTATTATTTATTGCTAATATTTTATTCCCTAGTTTAAGTTCTCTTGAGTAATCTTTTTCTTATTGATGCATCATGAATATATTTTTTTGCTTATCAGAAGCTTGAGGTGTGTTCCTAAATTTATGGCATAGGTCGCATTGATCCTTCTTCGGAACATGAAAACCGATCTTCAAATTACCATTAACTATGTCCCTGTATTGTCTGACAGTTTGCACTCTACTACTGTAATTATTTTCTGTACACCAATCTGTATACATTTTAAACATTTTTGAAATTGATAATGTAGGATCCAAAAATTTTATATTTGATCTTTTTCTCACATAATGCGATTCAACAGTCTTATAAGAATTGACATGATCGATAACGCTTTGTTTCATCTCTTCAGAAACTACCAGATTATGATTTTTATGGCGACCTCTGTCATCAGTAACATTGTTAAAATAATTACACTCTTGATGTTTTCGTAAAGCAGTGTAGACAAAATCCTTACTTACGCTAAAAGTATTTAAAAACATAGTTTTGCATATTTTTCGCAAAACTATATGATTATTTACGTTTATTGGGAGATGATAATGTAACCCGTGTAATCGATGGATAGTTTCGTTTTCAAGATTAGTTGAGGTTTTCTTATTTTTCTGGGATACATATTTTCAGAGAATTTGCCATTGCTTAACGTGGCTACCAGTATCCCAGAAATTAGAAAATAAATCTGTGCGCATTTCTTCATTAAATGTTTCACTACAACGTAGGCGACACTTATTACAAGCCGTTTTAATTTTTCTCGCTTCTTTTATTGTTCCTCTTCTAGTGGTATATTTTTGTCCCTTATTACAAAAACACTTTCTCTTTGTGGCCACCCAGTCCTCTTCCCATTTAGTGCGTTTACGTCCCTCGTCAGATCTTTTCTTCGATGTACGTTTGTTTTTTGGAGTATATACAAAAGATTCGCACATCGCAGTGGAAGAAACAGATGAAGGATTTGCAGAAGTCTCCGACACTAAATTTATTTCTTTATCATTAATATAAAGCGTACTCAAAGGCGTAATAGGTGATATATTTTGTTCGGTACAGGGATTTTTTTCTGAGGTGAGTGTTACATCAATATCTCTAGGAGTTAATGTGTCATCAGCACTTTCTGAATAATCGTTAAAGTCGCAATAAGGTGAAGGTATTGGAGTACATTCATTGTGATCAGATTCATAATTTTCTGCGCTACAAGAAAACAAGGGTTCGATGGACAGAGGACTCAATGTCATTGGAGATGGCTTTTGGGTATTAGTAACTAATCTAGGAAAAATATTGATAGAGGAATCAGGTTCTATTATGACGTTGTCTAGAGTCCACCAGATTATGTGCTTGTGATTTAATGATTTTACTTATATTACTTATATTATTTTGTTTTATTTTACTATTGCCATGTTTTTTAAACAATTCTAAGGTTATTTCTTTAGAATCGTAATAATTGTTTATTTAGAACATGACATTAAAGAATGTTAGATGAGTAACTAAACACTGTAATTATGTTTTGGTAACGTAATTCAATTGACCTAGACATCAACAAAATTGTAATATTTATTAACTACTAATGAATTTTAATTTTTTTTTTGTTAATAATGAATTCCAGTCAAATAAATGAATGAAGGGATAAAAATAATATTGAAATTATCTATTAATCGAATCATTAAAAATATTACTTATTATCCAATGCCTAATAATAGTAGGTAAATTTATTACTTATTGCATAAATAACACTTAATATCAACATTATATTACTATAAAAACTGAACAAGAAATGAGCGTAATTTCTGTATACTCCGCTAAGTCATCGTTACAAAATGTAACGCAACCGAAATACATTACGCTAATTAGAATTGGCGTAGTGTCCTACGGATATCGACTTAATGTACTCGAATTCTCATAATAATTTTAAATTGTTAGAAAAGCCAATCATGTAAATTCAAACAATTATAGATAAAATAATTGTTCAAGTACTAACCTCTTTCCTGATTACAATCTGTTATCTCACTCATTTCGTCATTATTCGTTAATTGAACGCCCGTACTTTTACTTAATTCGACCAAATATCTAGCTCGATGTCGAGACATTTTTATTTTATTTATTAGAAAATTAATAGGGTTAACATTACAAGCAAAGCTAGTAATTTATGCATACGCCATTATTTTCAAATTTAAAAAAATGCGTGCTTACTATATACACAGCGACAACTGATCTTAGCGCAATAATAAACAAACGAAGTCACAACCGCTCCCCCCGCACACACCTCTAATCCCAGTTGGCGTGTTAGATATCGCGCGTTTGGTAAAGGTACATTTACTTAGCGTTATGTATTACTCAAAAATTTTTTGTTCCTTTATGTTTCTTTCTGAAATTTGGTAAACATTTAAAGTAATTATTAATAAACTGTTTCGCGCCAAAAACAGAAAATTAGTAAAATTCGAGTTGGCGTAGTGTTCATTGCTGGTATCGATCTATATATCTGTATTTGTCACTAATTGTGCTATATCGGAGACGTCGAGGTAAGTGCATGTCTTTTTTGTCAATAACAGGATAGGGACATATTGTACGAAAGCATTCAAATCTTTTAGTCTTTTCATACAGTCCACTATAACAATATTTTATATCGAAAAATGTATAACAAGTTACAGATAACATAACAATAAAATCTTTAATCTAATGAATGAAGCTTTTGAGCTGTTTAGAAAAAGAAAGCTTTTAATACAGAATGCATCGCGCAAATCGGAAAAGTCGGTAACGTTTATTTTTGTTAGAAGCGGCGTCAGGATTTTTTTTTGTCGTTCGTTTTGATGCCTTATCCACACCGAAAGGAAAATAGCGGATTATTACACATATGTAGGTATATGTATGGTACCTATATATATACGAGTACATGAATTTTCTTTCCTAAAACTAACACTTTCATATCAAAGTAACTTTTCACAAAAGCAAGCTATCGAGTAAAAGAAAAGATTAATAGTAATTTTTGTACAAGAACTAAAACTGTTAGTTAATTGAGTTTTGCAGCAATTGCTAGTAAATTGTATCTCACGTAACTATGTACGTATCGTATAGAGTCCATGAAACATGATCAAGTTACAAGCGGTTTACAAATTAACAGTCACACAAATTAACATATTTAATAGTCTGAGATTGGATGTCTTTTCTGTGAACAGACTAATCTGAAAGAAACACATTAGCAATTTATTCAGATTAACAGAAATTTTAATAACAGAAACTTGATTTTTATTTGAAGTCCGTTGGTATGGTCTTAGTTTAATATAAATTAGTGTGTTTTTTAAAAACATCTATTGTAATAACAGTCGTAAAAGAAGTTAAATAGTCTGAAACCTCTACGGTGATTTGGAGGCATAATTTACCCTCTGCTTATCTCCTCGTATAAGTCATAGAGATTGGTCAAGAGATGGGTATACATGGAATTTATATATGTAATGGGATATTGACGACCTCCGTGGCGCAACGGTTAAGCGCGTTGGAAAGTAAACGGGGGTTGCGGGTTCGATTCCCGTCCCGAGTCTGGGTGTCTATATATTATATGTATTTATTTACAAAAGAAAAGTATATAAGTAGTATATCAGTTGTCTAGTACCCATAACACAAGCGCTCTGCTACTTACTTTGGGACTAAATGGCGCTGTGTGAAATGTCTGAGAATATTATATTATTATTATTATTATTATTGGATAGTCACTGTTTGTAATCATATATGGTTCCTTATTACTATTATGTGCAATGGCATGGCCTTTTATGTACTTTGATAATCTATCTACCCCGAATGAGAAATAGTGTGGCATTATGAAATGCTTACCCATGTAGATAGCATAATTTCGATTGGACTGAAGCGGTGTTTTAAAATATTTACTTGAAACGATACGCACGCAAATATTTACTTGAAACGATACGCACGAAGAAGCCTTAAAAAGTGTTTTACAAAAATGTGAGTAAAGATGCCTCAAGAAGACAAGAGTTTAGATTCATAAGCTTCGAATAATTGACAACAAGACGATATAATATCTCAAATACAAACCTGCGATTCACATGTGCCCTAAGGTATTTGATAGTTGATAGAGAGCACAAAAAAGTGAAGAGGGTCACATATCACGATTTAACTTGTCACTTTCGGTATTGTTATAATTAATCAATAATGCTTCATGATTTATATTATATTTTTTTCATTTTTGACTTTAATATAAACAACAAGAAACTAACCAAAATTTCTCCAAATTTTCATTGTTCGCTGGTCCGACGTATTACACATAGCACTCTAATGACACTGCTTTCCGTTATATACACGAAATTATGAAATATTAACGAATAAGACTAATTATTATCCAATACAGTACAGCATTGAAAAATTCGGGTTATTATTTGTCAAGGGTTTTGTTCTTAATTTGCATGTCAATTAAATGTTGCCTACATTCCTAGATCAAATTAGTATCATAAATCGGTTCACTCAGGTTCACTGTAATATGTGAATGAAATGAATGAATGAATGAATCCATTCTAAATGTAAGATATAATAGTAACAGGAGAAGATTATTGTTTGCGATGTGCGAACAACAATAATTTCCTATACTTTAATTTTAAGTATTTTTTTTTTAAATACAATTTAAAAATACACTTATCAAGACGTTTTAATTCGTGATGGTTTTTTGAAGTATAAACACACAAACCGACAAAAATTCTAAAAATGTTTTGTTTTACTAATAACTAATAAGTATGACAATTGAGTGAATCATTTGCGTACTAGCCCATCTCTAGTTATGTTATATATGTCATAGTCATCACATTTCATATACAAAAAATACATCACAAAAAATAGAATATACGAACAAACTCTACAGACGCACAAAGAAGAGCTACTGCGAGCTACATAGATACATAATTCATAGTATTATATTAGTAACATAGATTGAATAAAAAGTATGTGACCTCTGTATTTGTGACATTTCTGTGGTCTATACGATCACGTTTTACTATGATATTTTGCAATGCTGAATACAAGCATTCGAGTTTTGGAACTACACATAAAAAACCTTAAATTACTCACACGTTAGAGAAGTTACAGTCGACTTTCTCAAAAACCCTACGTCATGTAATAATAATAATAATATTAATAATAAAGCCTTTTATTCAGGTCAACTTAGTATTCTATTACATATTATAGATTAAAACTTAAAACCTAGCCTAGTTTAGTATTTGAGTCTTGCTTGTTTTCTGCAGATCTGTTTGCTAGTCGACAAAGGCCTCCTCCAACCTTTTTTATTCGTGTCTATCTTGAGCCACTGTTCCACATCACTTTTGCCACTTGTCTAATGTCGTCGTTCCACCTTTTCTGTGATCTACTTCTTTTCCTTTTACCTTCTCTAGGGTACCATCGTGTCACAATTTTACTCCATTTGTCTTGTCCTCTCATCATGTGCCCCATCCATTGCCATTTATTTTGAGCTTCCTGATTTTCTGTGTTATATCTAAGACCTTTGTCTTGTTTCTGATGACCCTGTTTTTAATCTGCCTGACTTCTTAACATTCAGCATACTCCTTTCCATTGCGTATCGGCAGGTTGCAAGTTTGCTTGTCATGTTTCGTGTTAAAATCTTGTCTCCCAAATTGCTGGATTTAGAATTTAAAAATATAATATAAAAAATAACATAAATATAATTTAATAGAATATAAAAATAGAATATAACGCTACTGCGTTATATTCACAGACTTTTTAAGTTCACGGGAAAATTATAATGAGTGTAATAGATGTCCCGTCATAAATTCACAAGAGTCAAATTCGCACTAAATAATTATTTGTATGTATATTTTGTGACTGATTTAAGCGCGCCATTAATTGTAGTCTGCCTATTGCGCGAGAGTTAAATTCGCACTTGAAAAATATTTATACATTTTATGACTGTTTTAAACGCACCATTAATTATTATCTGTCAGTTGCACGAGAATCAAATTCGCACTTGATAAATATTTATATATTTTGTGACTGTTTCAAACGCGCCGTCGATTGTTGTCTGTCTATATCCAAAGACATTTACCGCAATGACAAAACTTAAAACTCAACATGTTTGTGTCATAAATACAAAACTTTTTGGTAACATTTTTTTAATATTGTACCAAAGTCGAACAATCGGTCGCTTCGAGCCTATTACACAGAGAAATTGTTGGTTAGAAACTCCCTTTGATTACTTGTGCCGTTCCTGATTGGAGACTAGGAGAAAACAAACGAATCACCTCACTGTCGGACACGACTCGGCTAGAAATGTCTACTATTTTTTCTGAAATCGAGTGTCTGACGTATAACGACTTTTTTGCTGTGTTGGTTAACAAAACACATATGGTTTCATTAATTTATATTTTATATGGTAGTGCACAATTTCATTGCCCGAGCGTATCGTTTCGCTTATTAGAGAAAGACAAATATATAACATGTTAGCTGCATACTTCTCAGCATACGTCTCAAAAGCCACCTAATCTATACTAATATTAAAAAGAGAAAGAAAGAGAGCGGATTTTGTAAGTTTGTTTGTTTGTGGAGAGTAACCACTGCGCCTATTTGAAAAATTCTATCACTATTTGAATGGTAGGTATATTATTTCAGATGGACACAGGATATATATTACATTATATTCAACCCATATGAAGTCTGGACGAGCCGTTAGTATCTTATAAGGTACTTGTATACGCGATGGGATAGTAGCCTACATGATTTCACTTTTCCATCTATAAGCCTAAATTCATACTACTAGAAATAATGTTGAGGTGTAATTCTTTATGCCTTTCCTCCCAGCGCGGAAAAAACTACTGCAATTCCTATGAAAATCACAAATTAGAGTTTTCTGCGCTCATTGTTAAGATCTTATAAGATCCTAAGCGTACAGCGGTCCAAGTCAATGGTTGTTACGCAATTGAAGCCTTTTTTCCAGTTTGTGTGTATGTTTTCTTTATTATTAGTTACCCGATTAAAAGCTGAAGCTAATCAACCAAGTAAAAATATAGAGAAAACACATGTAATCAGAAAGCAGTGAAGGAAGGGTTCAAATGCGTAACTATTATTGAGTGGATTTTTTTTTAAATCAATTAAATTAGTTTGTCGTTCCAAACTCATCGACGAATTTCATTTGAAAACAATTTTACAACAGAAGCATTGGAATGAGTGATCTTAATATTGGATGTTGTGCGGTACGTTAGTGAACTGTTCTTAGACTTGGTAGTGACATGTATTTCTAAACATAAAAATAAAACTAGTAAAAACTTTTTAAGAAAAGAATTAAACTAACTTCAAAAAAAGAACACCGAAACGTACAAATACAAACCTTTACTAATCAAAACTCAAGTGCAAAAATAACTTTATAAATACGATAGAATTACCTATATAATTAAATTTGACAGTTAGTGAAGTATGTGCCAAGCCTACAAAACTAGTGTCAAATTTAATTATATACGTATTTGAATCGTATTTATAAAGTTACGTTTATTGAACTCGAGTTTTGATTAGTAAAGGATAGTTATTTTATACTTTTCAGTGTATTTTATTGAAGGTGATTCAATTTTTTTATTTTTTATTTCTCTCTTTTGAGTGACTTTGGCCTAAATAAATATCTAGGGTAGGTCTATAATTAACTATTAATGTAAGTTTGGAGCGGAGTGAAAACCAAAAGAATCATAAATATAAATAAAGCTTATAAGCAGTTAGCGTTATTTCCAAAGTCCAAGCTCCATTGTCAGTGAAATTTAAATAAGACTACTTTGGAGCTATACTGAAACAAACGGAAAATAATAATTGAAATCGATCCACAATTGACGAAATTATCGGTAAACATATACAAAAGATGTACGTTACAGGAGACTCGCTTGCTCGTTTGTCACTCCGCCATAAAAAAATTCAGACAGACGACTATAGAACCTCCTCCTTTTTTGAAGTCAGTTAAAAATTATCAACACAATCTTGTAAAAATTGTAAATAAATATTTCAAATTAATTGCAAAATATAGATACCTACTTACTGTCCGACCGTAACGTATCCGTTACCTAAAAGGCAGCTTGTTAATATTGATTAATTTTGATATCTAAATATGAAGCTACTAAGTTTAAATTTCTCATTAATCTCAACAATATCTTTAACATTAAATTTTTGAGATACATTTCACCTAAAAACCATTGTAAGACTTACTTCTCTTCATTTACTAAAAAAAAGTACTTATTTTTATTAGCGTAAGAGCATTATGATGGCTTTTGGTCTGCTGATGGCAGTATAGGAGTCATTGCCTTTAAACTTTAAGCAGGGATAATCTAGGACGATGACTCTATCGGATTATTACGTCGTTAATATTATTAACTTATCAGACAGAGCTTATTCCCGCAACATAAGTAGTTATACGTAAAATCAATAACATCTACTACACTTTTCAATGTAAGTATTTAAAATAATTTTTCGTAGTTGTGTAATAAAGTTGCGGAATAAAATAAACTAATAATTATACTAATAAAATGAACGTATAATAACTTGTATTTTGAAATATATACTTATATTTTTTACTTTTTTTACATTCTTGCTAGAATTGAAAAATTAGTTTGGTTTCATACAGTCCATTTCGTGTCTTTCGGATCACTTAAAAATTTAGTTTTAGGAACAATCAAAAGGCCTATTAAACCCCTTGTTACAAATGTTTTCACTACTAGGTACTTTTTTATAAGATTTTTGATATAAGTATATTTTTTACATTACTTCTTCGTTATTCGAAAAATTAAAAAAAAAATTAAAAAAAAGCTTTTTCATACAGTCCATTTTGTCCCTTTTGATATCACCTATCATAGCCGTAACTGGATATATTAATCAAAACCATATATTTAGCGTCAATATGAACACTTGAAATGTATGCGACGTTTGGAGCCTTAAATGCCTCAGTTTGCCAAGCGAACATAAAAAATGTCAATTGCATTTCTCTTTAATATAAAAAGTTAATTATAATATTCAACAAACCCGACTGCATGAAAAAGGACCTGAAAAGATGTAAACACGACACATTATAAAAACCTTTTTCACTTCGTGCAGTCTAGTAAAAATAGAAAAAAATTCGGTCTGTACAGTTAAATGATGTCATAACACGTTAGGAAAAATTGATAAAAAAGCTCATATTGCATTCCACCGTCCACGTATTAATGTTACATTTATATCGAAACGACGCTATCGCGGTCATGTGTGATTTTTTTACTTCATCTGTTCGGTTCCATTTGTTATTAAACATTCCTTCTGAACGATATTATTCCAAGAATTGGCTAATGCAGAAATTGACAGCCACGCGATCATTGCGCTACCCGTAACTAATTGTAAAAAAATATTGGTATCATGTATGACGATTGCGTGTCTATTGCGCCATGGCCGTAAAATGCACTTTTCGCGGTAGATTTAGTGCCACGACACAAATTACATCACACAAATTCTCGATTCGACATCAGATATCGCGCGATATTAGCTGTCGCATGCTAACTGCAAGTTAGGGAATGAGCGTGCGGGCTGGCGGGTTGCTAGTTCTTGTCCTCCTGCTACGATTCTCCTATTTTTTTCAGTAACACAGGAGAAATCGACACTCAGATTTCCAGCCGCCTGGGAGTGAGACTGAGTTATATGGGGTTTTAACCTACCAATACTCCTGTGGCGGTTGTCTTCAGCACGTTGTTAAGGGGCTCCGGGATCTCCTACGAAACACACCCGAGCAATAAGCCCTTGGCCGCCTTTTACGACCTACGCGGTAAGACATGAATTAGTGCTTTTTATGTGCCAATTAACCTAAGACTTCATTTTTGTTTCAGCAATTTTAAAACCACTCTCATTAATAAGAGTTCCTGTGTAACTCATTAAACCCCATGTAAAAGTTTAAATAAAGAAGTCGAAATATATTTTATTAGAGCTATAACCGACGAGAAAGGAACCTCATCATCCCCGTCTTTGTTTAACGTAAACGAGTTTATACAGAGATATTTACATAATATCTTGTACTGTTACCCCGACGGAATTGCATAGACGGTCTTGTAATAAGAATGAAATCTCATGAAATAAGCCACGAATTTTCCGTTTACATTTTTTTGTAGCAACGCGTTGAAATTAGGATAAATTTTATTAAGTCTACTTCTCCGCCTTGCCAGAAGGGAGTGGACAGTACCGACATATTATTAAAGAAACTGGTCAAGTCCGAGTCGCGTACCGATGGTTCTATATCACCATACAATGTATTTGTGTTATCTATTTACCAAAAAAATGTAAGTCGAATTCAAAAACAAATTTAACATTGTAGTTGAAAAACACGTTCTTCCATTCTCTTCACTACAAGTATAAGTTTGTAATAGCAAATAACATTACAAAGTTATAATGCAACTAGTTTTAACTTATTAGGTAAACGCCGACTAAATCAATTCCCGTGGATTTTTTACTTATCCGAGTACATTATTTTATTAGTTGATCAGCTATTACCTGAGATAGTTTTCCTTTTAACGTGGTTATATACTGTACTACTATCGGGAATTATTTTCACATATTCAAAAGCAATGGTGTAGCTAGTAGGTGATAGCGAAAGAGATAAAATGTACTGCATTATGGCATTATGCGAAGTTTTTGATACAACTAATTTTTTATTGACGTTTTCGAATAACAAAAAAGTAATGTAAAAAATATATAACAAAAATCTTACAAAAAAGATCTCGTAGAGACCTATAATAATAATAGAGACTTATAATAATTATATATAGTTATATTAATTATAATATAATATAATCGAATAATTATAATATAATATAATCGCAAAGGAGTTTGTAACAGTGGAGGAGACACGTGATACTAACAAAAATGATCACATTAAAGCTTAATATTTCGCGAAAGGATCTCTGAATCGAAAAAATGTTCATCGCGCATTTCCTATATTTTTAAAAGACCTATTCAATGACATCCCATACAATGGAATAGATGGGTAAAAAAATTCTTCCCCGCTTTACGAGTGAGAGTAACATTTTTTTTTCAGTCAAAAAAACAATGTTTTTCAAAATTATATTTTACAACTTTGTAGGCGCGATTAATATCAATAACGTTGCCAATTACAGCTTTTTGGTACCTCATCTCCGAATTAAATTGCGGACATACGAACGCACAGACAGACGGAGTAGGCGAAATTAAAACGGTTCCTTGATTTACTACGAAACCCTAAAAACGTGTTTAAAACCTGGACGAAATCGAATCAGTGGTTGAATAAAAAATACGAATTTTCTTTATAATGCTTCTTTTTACTCCATTGGTATTTTAATAGAGAAGCGTGATACTATTAGGTAACAGAAACAGATTATTCTTAGTTCTTCGACACTTGAAAATATATTTTCACAAGTTAACCACAATACCTCACAAATTGAACCAGAAATTTAAGTTTACCTAAACTTTATACCACTTAGCTGCAAGGTTCCTCAAATATTTTACAAGCTTATACGAGTTCTAACATAAGAGATAAATGTGTAGCGTAGCTGCTTTGCTTTGCTTTGCGTAGGTCGTACAATGTAGCTAAGAGAAAGGATTTGTTAAGCGATAGGATATTGTGATTTGTATAAGCGATAGGAAGTATAGCAACCTGTCACTATTAATCTGTTTTCAATATTTGTCCAAATACTTTGTCAAAATACGTAATAAAGTCAAGCTTGTTGATATTATTGTGTATGGCATCGTGTAAGTTCATACTCACATTTTATAACGTAAATGGTCACGTACTGTGCGTTTTCAAAGAAGTTTCACCCTCTAATCATTAAGTTGAGCAATCTTACAAAAAAGGTCTTATAGAACTATAATCGCAAAAGAGTTTGTAACAGTGAAGGAGACACGTGATAACAAAAATGATCACATTAAAACTTAATATATCGCGAAATGATCTCTGAATCGAAAAAATGTTCATCACGCATTCCCTATATTTTTAAAAGACCTATTCAACGACGTCCCATACAATGAAATAGATGGGTAAAAAAATGTTTCCCGCTTTACGAGTAAGAGTAACATTTTTTTTGCACTCAAAAAAGATTATATTTTACAACTTTGTAGGCGTGATTAATAACGTTGCCAATTACAGCTTTTTAGTACCTCATCTCCGAGTTAAGCTGCGTACATACGAACGCACAGACAGACGGAGTAGGCGAAATTAAAGTCCCTGTCAAATATTTATCAAATTACTACAGCATGAAGTTCTTTAAAATGACATGAACAGTCTTACAGGGTCAAAAACCGGCAAGTGATGCCTTTGGTGATGTATGTGACCGTAGGCTAATCGCGTAGCCATTTGTCATCTAACGTAATATTTATAATGATACTAATACTACTGCCGTATTAGTAGGGTATTTTGCGTGCTATGAGAACCAGGCGACGACTACTGGGGGAGTCTCTCCCAGTGCACCCAGACCCGAGACAATGAGCAAGTTCATTTCCAAAATTGACCCGACCGGGAATCGAACCCGGAACCTTCCGCGCTTGGGTGCGACGTCTAAACCACTATGCTATCAAGTGGCGCCATCAATGTTTGTATGTAAGTACAAAAATATGCTTATAAAACTTCTTTAAAGAATCTCGTAATCAGTTTGTAAAATGAGATTTGACTTGTTCTTCTATGTTCCGGGTTACATTATGCAGAAATCCTTGGAAAATAATCAAATTAATATAATTTTTCACGAAAGTGACCCGCCGCAGTCAAGGATGACACACACAAAATTCAAATCTAAGAACATTACTGCTTGTTATCGCTTAAAGCTGTTTCGGGACACTTCCTAATTTTCCGGGAAAAGGTACGACAAGGAAATGCTGAAAATTAAAATTGAAAATGCCTCGGAATTCAAAAGTAAGAGCAGCTAATAACGAGATGGGAAAACTCATTACATAATCATAAATATTTTGGTAAACGGAAAATGTATTTTTAGGAAAACATTAAAGGCGAGTGCAATTATACATTCTTTTAAAATAATTATAAAAGTCTGATAATATATTGATCAAATAACTAGTGTGTCTAAAAAGTGGCGTAAGTGACGTGACCTTGTCATAATGATGTATTTATTATGATAGCTGTTCATATATAGTCGTTCATAGCTATATGTAAACTAATTAATCTGTGACTATATTATGTATTTTCAATAGAATCGGTATAGTGAGTTAATGAGTTATTATGTTAAGTAAATTATAATTTACAAATGCGCTAGTCATAACTCTAGCGCATTTGTGAATTAACTAATCACTAAAATTATTCTCACATTTCGTTATTCTACATCGACTTAAGGTTTCCTTTTGTGAATCATCATCAATATATTTTGTCTCTCAAAGGTATTGTCGGTATGCCATATCTGCCTATGGCATGCCTATCTTTGGTGAAGTATTTATGGTGAAGTATTTATGTCTGCCTATCTTTGGTGAAGTATTTACTTCGCCAAAATTAACGATTGCGATATCATTTTGAAGATTACGTTTCTCGCTCATGGCGAAAAATAGTAAACTAGTTAGTTTGGAGTTTCTAAAAAATATTTTTTTTTCATTCGTCTAAATTTTATAGCGCATGCGATGTGATCATGTGATGCACAAAAGTGATGGTCAGGCGACGTTAGCAGCTAGGATTGCCAATGTAAACTAATATTTTTTAAAAGATTAATTTTGCAACATAAGTCGACGGAAAAGCGATCATGCGAATGAGTTTCGTACGAATGGTGCCTTAACGGTAAGAGATGTATAAATGGTTTCTATAGAAAAGTTATAGAGCTTCAAAAGACCTGTAAAAACTCCATAATATTAAGGTTAACTCACAAATGGATAAAATATTGTGACTTTTTTTTAGACCCTAGCACCCGTCATCTAATCGAGCACGCATTTAACTACAAATTCAGTCGATCATACCTTATTTCGTAAATTCCTTGTTACGTTAGTAGCTTTCCTTTCTCGCTATCTGTTTTGGTCTTGTTTTCATAATGTAAAATGTAATTAGTGCGTGGCTAAAAGGTTATTTGTTTTTGTTTACATCTAGTGTCGTTGACATTTATAGATTGTTAATGTTGTTCTACTTGCTACTAAGTGTGAGGCAAAGAAACCTCGACACATACAGCCCAAAAATCGAATATTGCATAGTAAGAATTATGTTTAGAAAATAAAATTCAAAATTAGGGTCTGAAGGTTAAAAATAAAACATTTTAAACTGTAAAGTAAATACCATGATATAATTATATTAATTCATGATTACAGGGGTGTTTACCCCCATTTCAAACTAAAGAGTTGAAGATGTATGTATACAACCAAACCAAACCAAACTATATAACCAAATATCTAACTCTCAGTCTTTCTAGACATCAAGACGCCAAATACACCAAAGTCTGCATAGGCGGACTCTCGGTATCGTATGCTGCATTCAGGATTGATCGGTGGCATCTGCACCTGCAGTTACAAACGGATTGTTTTTTTATAGTAATTTATGTTATTGATTGTTTGATGGTTGTCATTAACTCTCTGATTTTTGACATAGATTATAAATTAATTATATTGATTATAAATTGCAATATATACACATATTCAGAGCTATATTCAACCAAAGACACATCATATCTTTAGTGAATACAGATATAATCACTTTAGGACAAGTATTAGTGAGACACAACCACGGACCACGGCACGACACTCGTAATTGTTTTCTTCCCAAAAGTCCCTCAGTAACTATGTATATCGTACATTTGTGTGCGTTTAACGGTCCATGTGTTAGAAAAACTTTCATTGCTTCTATTGTTTTTATATACAGACAGCTCTGTTACCATCGCCAAGAAAAATGTCCGTGACACTGTGAGACATACATGTAAACATCGGACTATTTAGCTGTGAGGACATGTGTGGATCTTTGGTTATACTTAAAGATTTAATGATTATTATATTAACAAATAAAATACGTTTTTCAGTAAATGGTAATTTATGAGGTTCCTTGTCTTAAAAGTATAGACAAAGATAATGTCACATTATAGACTTTCGCGTTGCGTAATAAAATGCAAATCTAAAACGGGAAATTTAACGCGATTAACTTTTTATTTTGGCTTGACGTTTCGGCCGAGTTGCATCGGCCGTGGTCTCAAGCAAACTTTGCTTGCTTTGTTTCCTTGAGCTTGAAACGTCAAGCCAAAATAAAAAGGTAATCGCGTTAAATTTTCCGTTTAACATATGTTTTATAATGTCATATTGTTATAAATGTGTCTTTCTTTAAGCACAGAGAAAACTAGGCTGAAGTATATGATTATATAAAATGCGCCAGATAATACACACCGATAATTTAGTCTTGAACTAGGGCATTCCCTGTGCCATGAGAAGCAGATGACGATAACAACTGGAGACGTCTCCCCAGTACACTCCCTACCCTAGACAGTTTAGAAAAATTCGTTTTCCTAAATTGACTCGGCCGGGTTCAAACTCGGAACCTTCCACGCTTAAACACGCCTAAACCACTGCGCCATCGAAGTTGTCAATATACATTCAACATGAAGACTAAGAAAACACTTCAAATTGCAAATGCGTTAACATGCGTTCAAAGTCAAAGTCAAATCAATTTATTCAAGTAAACCCAATTACAAGGTATTTTTGAACGTCAAATCTACTTTAGTTAACAACCCTGAATACTTAATTGTTGTGCCTTGGCGTTCCGTCTTCTCTGAGTACCCGTTAAGGATACAGCGTGCAGATATGTATGTATGTTTATAATTTGGTTATTAAGCCCTAAAAATACTCATATACTAATTATGTAGCACATTATATGTATGTATGTACATTCGATCAAAGAAAAACTTTAATCAAAGGTATTTTATTCAGAATTCCCCAATAATCGGGAATTGGGGAATCGGGGGGAATCATCAATCATAGACAGATTAAATTACGTTGCTACGTGATGGATGACGCGGACGATAATGCTTGTAATATAACTTTTAAAAACCATTCTCTATGTGGCTTCCTTGTTCATCAACTAATATCTTGTCCGTTATTACGCAATTATAAAATATTGTCATAATTTATTATTTTGTAGACAACTGGCTCGTTAGCGCGGTTGTAGAGCATCTGCTAACGAAGATGGAGTCCTAGATTCGATGTCCAGTTAGGTAAATCTAGGAAACGAACTTTTGCTTTGGCTTGAAAGGTTTGGCCTGAGTGTTACTAGGTTTGTGCCCATTATTATTATTATAATATTAATCGATTTATTCATCTAAATTACGATTTTGTTGTAGATATTACGAGATAAAAATTTTACAAAATCATACTCTGTGTAAAAGAAAAAGGATCAAACACTGAGAAACAAAATTTCAATTATCTATATGTTCTTACTGCTTTTTAACTGCCTATGCTTGTATATTTACATTAAGTATTGAAGGAGTCCATTTCTCTATGATCGATTGTTGCATACAAGGTTGTTATAATTGTCAAATACTATACAGTAATAAATAAGCTGATAAATAATTAATGAACTGTTTAAATAAGTGATTAACAGAAACCTTCGACAAATAAATACTTCAATAAAAATAAATGTAAAATTAAATTGAGACGTCGGTGCTTTAAAATTTGCGAATAAAATACATACATACATTCATATCTTCACGCTGTACCCCTAACGAGATAGTCAATAAAATAAAATAATGAATTCGGTAACCAACAAAAAACAGGCAGTCTTTTACCGAGGCTTGAGCCAGTACGATCAAATTCACGGAGCTTGAATTATCGGGTCTTGTGAGCCGCCTAAATATATTCCTAGTCAAAATTGACGTGGGAACAATGAGATAGGTCATACCTCACCACGTTGACGCAGTGTGATTGGTAAAGATAAACTAAGCTAATGTACTATTAAAGCTGTCTATAAACCGTTTGACCTGGCTTAAAGATTACATAGCACTGCAATTGCCGGGATCGACGGTTTAACGCCCAGCTTAGCGTTTCTTCTAAAGCCCAGGGACGTTCCATTTCTTTTTTTTTTTATAAACTCTTTTAAATACAAAAAAAACTAACAAGCAAGCGAGTCACCTGATGAAAAGTGATCGCCGCCAGTCATGGACACCCGCAATGTACGGTGTATCACGGATGCATAGCCGGCCTTTAAGGAAAGGAGCGGAAGGGGGAATTTCTGCAACATATTCATCCTAAGTCCTAAGTGATAGAGCCAACTTTACTTAAACTCATGTGAACATAACAAATACAATAGCTACGCTTGGAGTGCCCGTTAAAAATGTAGCAAAACTCCAATTATACTTCGATAAAACGAGATTTTTTTGAAGCATATAACGTCCAGAAATGTTCGCTAGTTAAGCTAAATGGAGCGTCTTTCGAGTGTAACGACCATTAAGCGTTTCAGTACTAAAACCCAGTCTTTGCGGTTCAAAAACGACAATGGCATTTGATATCTTTTGTGTTCTCAAAGACAGCATTGTGGGGAATCACATTGTGTCACACGGTTTACGTGAGTGCACGAACAAATGGAAAGCAGGAGGACACATCGGAACGAATAATGGAGTAACAGAGTAATTCCTGAATACCTTTATTTTAATTGATTTGTCAGTACTCCGTAACTAAACCTCTGAAACGCGTCTTTTATATATATTATATCAGACATACCTAAGTAAAGTATGTCTGATATAATTTATGTAATTTATACATACATACAGTGCGGGGCAAAATGTAATTGTTTTCCATACGAAATATTCTTGCAATTTTCAATTGTAATTGTTTTTACAATTACATTTTGCCCAACACTGAATACATATTACATATCTTCACGGTGCATCCCTAAGAGACTAGTCAGAAAAAATGGAACGTAAAGCGTCGCAGTCCTTACATACTTCTTTCGCCTCCTCAAATCTGATTATCCGCCTCTCACATTTTCGCCTAAGTATGCGAGTGCTTTTGACATTTCCGTCAGCTGACGCTAGCTATTTGTTTCTCGTAAATCAGCCTGTCTTCCTTGGCTTACCACACACTTTTGCTTCGCAGATTATCTTCGTTAGGTTTTCATCATGCATCCATGTGACCCGAACCACCTAAACATTCCTTACTTCATTTTTATAGTAACACCGTCGTGCGACTCTGCCATGGAACATATCTCTTAATAGCTTATTTTGTACGCAAGGGTGAACCGCACACATTTATAAGAGTGATTCGCTTGCTCGTTTCGCTAAAAAAAGATCGCATTTCTATTGTATTTTTCTTGCTTTCAACTAATTAAGGGCCATATCCAAACCTCCATACTGTACAACAAAGTTGGCACAAACATCGTATTTTGGATGGCCATTTCGGCTGAGTTGAATATATTCTCACTGCCTAGTAATGCGGCCAATTACCTATCGCTTATGTTTTTTATAGACTGGTCAATTAGATCTGTGGCAGATTCGATCTGCGGTCTAGTTTAGGGAACGAACTTTTTTAAATTGGCTTGTAGTCTAGGAGTTACTGAAACTCCCCCAGTTCGTTTATTTACGTTCCGTTTAACTTAACTGTGACAACATTAATTGGAGATCTTAAATTATTGTTTTATTCATTGTTAATATGTATTTGTGAATTTATGAAACAAAGTACCATCAATAATTTTCGTATTTCTATAAATAAAGAATAGATTAAAAACAAAGTAGTTGTACAATTATTGTAACAATTATTTTTTATTTTATAGTGTGTTGTTAAAGTGGTAATGAAACGTAACTTTTCACCTCAAAACGAAAACGTATAAGAGACCGTACGATATTTTAATAATTCTTTCTTAAATATCAAAAACCCCGGAAATAAGAAATAAAAAAAACGAATGAACAAATCAATAATATTATTTCTGCCTAATGAATTCCGGTAACTTCCAGTTCCAAGAAAATTCAATGAACAATGACCTGAAAAGTCAGAAGTACTACCATTAGTACCAATTTAAATATTATTCAAATATGTATTATATTAATATGATTAATGAAAAGTGCTCAGCATACCATGTTACTGTTGTTGACTTAGTTGCACACGTTGATTTTTAAATTTGCATCCTTTTGGGTCATAAAGAGTTTTCCCATATTCATCGAATCTGTCGTTAATTATTTACTTAGGCGAAACATTTTCTTAAACTCAACTTCAGTCAGCTCAAAAGGATCTGACGTATTTCTTTAAATAGAGTTAGAATGTCTTGAAACTGAAGAAGCGGCAGCTGTCGCCTCTTCAAGAATTTCAACAACGTAGGCAGCCATCAAATCATCTATTGCAATTGTATTTTTTACCCGACATCAAAAAAAGGAGGAGGTTCTCAATCCGTCTGTGTTGTTTTTTTTTTTGTATATTTGTTACCTCATAACTCCGTCATTTATGAACCGATTTCAAAAATTTTACGTTTGGTAGGTAATACTTCAGAGGTGGTCCCATTTAAATTTCATCGATATTGGAGCTTCGACTTCGAAGATACACTAGAAAACACGACCTGGTTATAACCTTTATTTATATTGATGATTCTCTTGTAAATTGTTGCGCTCCGGAATTAGAATGAAGTTAATTGCAGACCTGCTCTAGATATTTATTTAGGTCAAGATCACTCAAAAGCGAGAATTAAAAAAATTTTATTAAAAAGAATTAAACCACCTTCAAAAAAAACACTGAAAAGTATAAAATGACTATTCTTTACTAATCAAAACTCAAGTACAATTAAAATAATTTTATAAATACGATACACATATCTATATAATTAAATTTGACAGTTATTGAAGTCGGTGCCAAATCAATGTGCAACAACAGAAAGTCTATTAGTTTGGTTCTATTAGGTTGGGTAGGTATGTGTATCGTATTTATAAAGTTATGTTAATTGTACTTGAGTTTTGATTAGTAAAGAATAGTTATTTTATACTTTTCAGTGGTTTTTTTTGAAGGCGGTTAATTTTTTTTAATAAAAACTATTTTTTAGTACCTATGTTATATCACAATTTAAAAAAATAATAATATACAATAATACCTATTAAGATAAAAAAACATCGAGTCAAACTTTCTGTCACTCTCGTTTACAGATATCTTCCGCCCAGTAATAGAAATAAATTATCAAATGATAGATACCAGTCGATGTAAGTCGAACGACGTTCCTTCGACATAAATCGCATGTGATATTCCAAAAATGGATAAAATATCGATTTCCGATATATATCTATTGTAGATAAATATGTATCATGCGAGAATTAGCCCCTGGTCGTATTTCGTAGACTAATAGCCTATGACGGAAGAACGCGTGTTCTTTCGTCTGACGATGTCCGACGTCGTTGTCTATCCATTTGCGCGTTACGTATGCGGTATTAATATAACTCTAAAATATAAATATAACTCTATATGAGAGTATTACTTAAAGAGCTGTACTTCAGGAGAATGTTTTGGTGAAGTCGACACAAGTTTTTTACATTTTTAACTAAAGTTAATCTCAATAAATTTCACTAATTTTGTAATTAAGTCATTACCAAATTGATTATAGGGCAACAAAGAATTATCTTTTATTTTGACAATAATGTTGATATAAATAATAATAAAAATAAAAAAAGTCAACGAAACTGTAATGCGCAATATCCAATGGAAAGTAAATGTTTGGAAAAAAAATAATTTCTGTCACATTTTATATTGAAACTCAGAAATTTTTCTCATTCTGTAATTTATACCACATTTTAGTAAATCTACATTTAATTTTCATTTCGAATTTTAAGTAATGAAGATATTGTAGGATGATAATATAACGCCTCATTTGAAGCTTACGAAAAAATTATAACGAAGGTACTAGCTCCTAGGTCTTATAGACATGTAGTAATGAATTTTATTTGAAAATCTAATTAATTAAGCAGTAACTGTCTGGAACATACAACATAGAAATGTCGAAATTAAAAATTTTCGACACAATACATTTGATATAGACAAATTTCTAGCAAACAACGTTAAAAACATTAACGTAAATTGCAGTTTTCAAAGAAAAAAAACTTATTCAAATCGATTCATCTGTTTAAGAGTTACATACGTACCTATAGACAAATACAAGAACAGTCATACTCTTTTTAGGACTTTGACGAATTTAGCGATACATTTGCGTTTCGTTTTATCGCATTGAATTATATTACATTACAATGTGTAGGTATATATATATATATATATATATATTCATATGTACATACATATCTTCACGCTGTATCCCTAACGGGGAGTCAGAGAGGTCGGAACGTCAAGCATCGTGGTATGTATACTTCTTTCACTCCTTCAATTCTTATCATTATCCTCGCACATTTTTACCTAGGTATGCGAGTGCTTTTGACATTTCCCTCATTGCGTAGGTGATTGCCAATCAGAATAATTTCAAACGCAGGACAATTGAACTTAATATTTCGTTTAAATACATTCAGTCAAGAAAGTATCGGGAATGGATGATTTGTTTATGGTCCCAAATTCAATTTTTTGTTTTATTTTGTTGTTGTTAGATTGGCACAACTGTTTTCCATTTTGGCGCGGAGTTTGAGTTGCATCTGTTATTTAGATTAAATACAGTGCTGTTTTTAGTTATATTATTCTAGTGTATAATGCGAATTTCATAATGGACAAAAACATCGAACAAAGAGTTTGCCTTAAATTTTGTATCGGCAATGGAATTTCGTGTTCGGAGTCACTGAAAATGTTACAGACTTACGGTGAATCAACTTTATCAAAAACACGTGCTTATGAGTGGTACAAAGCATTGAAAAACGGTCGACATGTGATGGAAGATTTGCCTCGCTCTGGTAGGCCATCAACGTCTGCAACTGAAGTCAATTGCAACATCGCAAAAGTGAAGGAAATAGTGACTGAAAATCCTCATTCAAGTTTGAGAGAGATAGCCGCCGAACTTTCTGTGTCTCACGAGTCGACCCGTACCATTTTAAATAATCATTTGGATATGAAACATGTTGCCGCTCGGCTAGTCCCAAAAGACCTGAATTTTCTCCAAAAACTCAATCGCATAAGAGTCGCTGAGGACATACTAGAACGAGTCAATTCCGACCTAACATTCATGAAACGCATTGTTACTGGTGACGAGACGTGGGTTTACGAGTTTGACATGCAAACTAGTCAACAAGCTTCGGAGTGGCGCCTTCCAACTGAACCGAAACCGAAAAAACCACGCCAAAGTCGATCAAAAGTCAAAGTCATGTTGACTGTTTTCTTTAACTATCGCGGTGTTGTGCACTCGGAATTCTTGCTGGAAGGTCAAACGGTATATAAAGAATATTATTTGGGCGTTATGCGGCGTTTAAGAGAGCAAATTCGACGAAAAAGGCCAGATTTGTGGAAAGAAAATTCTTGGATTTTGCACCACAATAATGCGCCTTCGCACAAGGCCATCATTGTGAACGAAGTTTTGACCAAAAACAACAAATACCATCACCTTATTCACCAGATATGGCTCCAGCCGACTCCTTTCATTTTCCTAAACTCAAATTACCACTTAGTGGCACCCATTTTCATTGGGTAGAAGACATAAAGGAGAATTCGCGACGAGCACTGAACTCAATTCCGGAAAAAGCGTTTAAAAAATGTTTTGATGATTGGATTTTTCGTTAGCGTAAGTGTATTGTTTCTGAAGGAGCATACTTTGAAAATGATAAAATAAATTTGGATGAATAACTAACATTTCGTGTATTGATCTTTTCCCGGTACTTTCTTGACAGAGTAGTATACTATATTTAAGATTATTTAGAACTTTGTTTTGAAATCAACCATTAAATAGAACTTTCACTAAACCAACTAGTACTGGAACAAAACAACGATTTTCCATTATCGTCTGAATAGGGCGGTCTTGCCCCCAGGGATTCCCCTGACATTACCTACGATTAGTTGCCCTCGAGGAACTTGTAACAGATGTTCTATAAATTGGTACCATTCGTAACTCTTGACTGTCAAAACATGGCTTTCATGACTGGCATTTACTTTTTGTTATAAATTGATTTGATCCAGTGTTTCAGAGAAAAACAATTAATGGGCAGTATTTAACAAACGTTTTTAACGTTAACGTTAACAAAATTTTTAATCATGAATTTCATTGTGACAAATGAAATTAATGATTTAAATAACTATGTGTCGCCGCCGCTATCCACCGTGCGTGCAGCAGCGTCCCCCTGCCACGGCACGGAACTGGCGACTGCTGTACCTCACGAACCGCATGCTCGCCATCGAAGCCTATAAAGACCGCGTTTCGATCGCACGGAGGCTCTTCCGGCCGGGTCCGCTAGAGGCCCGACCCTCACCCGAAAACTATCCTGCCGACTCGACCTTGAGCTCAAGGTTCTCCCTCCATACGAGATATCTTTCGGCTAGAGGAACCCTCAGGCGGTCGACCCATCGGCAGGGTGTTGCGACCAGGTGATATTATTAAAGCCACTAGGGTTCACAGTAAAGAGGGGGGTTTTTTTAGTCGGTTTGAGTCCGACACTATTCAGTCGGCGTATTAGTCTGGCTGAGTGTTCGTGGGAATTTTTTCCCCTCTCAGAAACAAAAAAAAACGGAGGCTCTTTCCGCATTTGGCCGTCTCTCCACGAGCTTATAAACACATGGTATCTATCTATGTAACTGAATTATAAACATCTTTAAGTACACTATTGTGTTTAAAGTAATTATAAAACAAGGCAGTACAAAATTCATTCTGTTTCAATCTGTACACTACCGAATTATCTTCGTTCGGGAGAGTCGATCGCATGTAGGCTTTAAACGAGCGGTTAAAGAGCAATTATGAAGAGTTAGTTCAAAACAAACATTTTCACTTGAGTATAATTATCATGTATGTATGTGTATTGTAGATATACATACGTATAATTTATATATTTATATGTATTGATATATTGATTTTATGTTTTTTTATATTGTACTTTAAATTCATTATTATTTATATTTAGTATAATAACATTGTAATACACAGAGTGTCTACCTCTCTTTCTTTCTTTTTTATAAAATGTCTCTCTCGCGGGTCCACTGGGAGAAATTTTTTATAGAAATAAGTGGTACCTTTTGCTCTTTTTATGTATCTTTCTTCTTATATGTTGTTGTGTGCAATAAATTGTTAAATAAATAATAATAATTAGCTATTAGATAAAAACGGCTAGTATTTCCATATTGATTTCCAAGTTGATTAGTCCATGTTGGTTCCTGTGCGGGACGTAAAAGTCGATCAAGGAACAGGAATTTCTTGTCACAACCTAATTACACTTTGCCATCTATATGTAGTTCAAATACTTGAATAAAATGGCGTCAGGGTTTGGTGTCATTGGGCCTTGATGCATTTGCAAAGAGAAATGGCGTGGAGACATGTGAATGAATACGATGCGTTTCGCAGAAAGCCATGTTCTCTTTCCACAAAGCTGTAAAGCTGCAGAAGAAAGAGGGAGAACGAGAGGTAGGTGACTAGTGTGGCAATGTACCGTCTACGATCATCCATCCAAGAGTTAAATGTCTAAGATAAACACTTAAAAACAGACAAACAACTACATAGACAACTGCGTTAAATTAACACCATATTCTCTTCCAGCAGATGTTATATTGAGAAATTTTTAATCGGCTTAGATTGGAAAAGCAAGTTACAACTTCTAACTCCCAACATGGATGTTTTAAATACTATATTGACTTATACTTATTTTCATTCATAATCTATTCTAATCTGAATTTTCAATTTGGATCACGAAAGATTACTTTTACATTCATTGTCGGTAGGAAACCGTGATGTAATTAACATTCCTTTGTAGAGATTCGGCATTGAAACAGGACAATTTTCATTAAAAGTTGTTTGACGTTCAGTGCTGTAAGATTTCTTGTAATTCTTGAAATTTCAATTTCCTCCTACCTTAGATTTTATGAAAAGAGAAAATACACAATTTGAATAATAATTCAATGAATACTTTCATTGTCATGTGATTTTTTTTAAAAGGACAATGTGTAGCCAAAGTTTCTCAAAGCCAAAATGTATTCACGTAAACCAATTACAAGGTATTTCTGAACGTCAACTCTACCTTCAGTTGGTTCGAAAAGAAAACCTGGACACTGAAACCGACAAGCAATTCCGTCAGGTATCATTTTTTCAATATTATTTTACAATAGGTTTATTAAAATATAATATTCAGAAAGCCAGTAAACGCATGTGCAGAGAAAATTATTTCCAGATTATTGTATTGTCTTCAACGAAATCGTTTATTTCATAGTATGATCGTCTAATCAATGTTCGTTTTATAACAAAACTAAATCTATTTTCAGATAATTAAGTGACTTTCTAAGAAACTGTATTATTTATTGTATATTGTTTGGCCCACATCTAGGTGGTGCATCCATCGTTCTATACTTAATATAATATATTATTATGTCTGTCATACATCATATCAATATATTTGTGTGTTACTTATTAACTCTAATACCAGTCGATCAATTGCGGTCAAAACATTACTAGAAAGGTGTAGTGAGTAGTGTGATCAATTCCATAAAATATCCACTTCAAAGCATGGCATGGTTGAGCTAGTTTCATATGAAATCTGTCAATCGCTATTATCTCGTCACTAGTAAGTAACATTACTAGTGACGAAAATATGTGACAATAAGTATGTCGAAAAAATATGAGGCTATTTGAAGTGAATATACAATGAGGACTAAAACCAGTGTAACGAAAATGTGTCGATCGCCACTCAGGCGGTAAGCTTCGGTCGGATTCGGCAGCTGGCGTGCGGCACGTCCTATACATTTTCTATGAAGTTTCACTTCTACCGAGGGTTCGGTGACCTATATCGGTTTTTCTTTATGAACATTAAGGGGTTAGCAACTAAAATTTATTTGAATTTGACAGATAAATTGTTATTAAACGATTATTTTTATACTAGAACTAGAGCAAATGCATTTACTGTGTCTTAAAAGGTTGCTAACAACATGAATACGTTTTTCCTTACTTTCGTATTGATCTCGATGGAGAAAATAAATAATATGCAGAACATGTCAGAATATGTATTTTCTCAACTAAATCAGAAACATCGACAAAGAATAGAAGTCATTATAAAAAAAACTCATTATTTTATCTGGACAAATGTGATTGGTTTTCGAACTTGAGTTTTCGTATTAGAAAAACCGAAGCCGAATATTTCATTATAATTAAAAAAAGTCATGAAAAAACACGAAACATGTAAATTCAGACGTCTGTCATTTCATTGTTTAAGTAGAACTGAAACAGTTTCATATTTTTTAATAGAAAGTACAGCGAAATATATCTTTTAAAGAACATTAATTAATAACGTCAAATCTTACATTTCATGTTTACATTCGCGTTAATCTTTCAATTGGTGCGAATTAGTAGAAATTTACATTAGTGTCTGAAGTTTCAAACTGTCTCTGAGGCCTCTGATCTAGTTTACCAACTACCGCTATATCTAATAGTAGATATGGGTTTGGGATGAAGCAATGAAAAAGTTTCGCAGAATCATGACAAGTGTAAAGGACCCATGACAGAAAGTACCCGACTGTCCACCAGTATCGGTCGATATGCTACGTAAATTAATTTTGTTCTTGCTATAATTACTGCCTCGAATACGTTACAGTATTCGCTGTACAGAGACTTATTAATAAATCGATCAATTCTATTTTGTCTAATTGCTGTTCTTGAATACCTAATAAAAATTATTCAAAAAATAGAATTATGCTTTTATTCTATACATATATATCGTATTAACCTAATATCTATTACGCTAATATGTTTCAATAATTTTCCCCTTTAGTGGTTTTCCTTCTGGAATTTGTCTTTCTTGTCTTGTGTCTCTTGTCTTGTCTTTCTTGTCTTGTCTCCTCCCACCTGAGAAAATACTTTCTGTTTTCCAACGGACAATTTTTCTTTTCTATGAGATTTATTTCGATTTTATAATAATTCCTGTACATAGAAGTACGATGCTCAGCATGGATTTATAAATACCTACGTAAATCATTATCTATTCTTTTCAGTTTATAAGACAATAAATGTATAAAAAATTAGACCCGCGACTTCGCCTGCGTGGAGAATTTTTCCGTAGCTTTCCCGGATAAGGTTAGGTTATAAATTTAACATACATATGTTCACGCTGTATTCCTAACGTCGTACTCAAATAAGATGAAGCGCCAAGCGTCGCGGTCCTTACATACTTCTTTCGATTCCTCAAATGTCATCATTCTCCTCACACATTTTCGCCAAGGTATGCGAGTGCTTTTGACATTTCCGTCGGCTAACACTCTGGCTATTTGATCTTCATAAGTCAGCCTTGGTCTTCCTTGGCTTCTTTTACCAGTACACTTTCGCTCTGTGAAAATTCTTCGTCAGTCTTTCACCACTCATTTTTTCTATGTGCTCGAACTTCGTTTTTACAATAACACTGACGTCGGGGCCCCTGAAGCTCAGGGGCTCCGTATCATTGATACGTCTAATACGGCGGTAGTTACGCCCCTGCTTGTGACTCAATTATGAAAACCACAAAAACTACGTTTTAATTATTCCAGAGAAATAATTTTAACAAATTTTAAACATTCGACAAAGTTTTGGTGTATCTGCTTGAAAACTAATCCGCGTCCGGGTTTCCACTTTCGGCTAGATTTTAGAAAATAAACTTACGAAAACTAAAAAAAGGTAATACATACATGCATATCCTCACGCTGTAAGTGTCCCTATCAGGGTCGTTAGAGAGGATGGATTGCGAAGCATCGCGATCCTTACATACTTTTCTCGTTAAAAAGATAACTCAATTTTTCAACCGACTTCCAAAAAAGGAGAAGGTTCTCAATTCGGTTGTATGTTTTTTTTATTTACGTTTGTTACCTTATAACTCCGTCATTTATCAACTGATTTGAAAAATTATTTTTTTTTGTTTGAAAGGATACACTTCCAGATTGGTCCCATTGAAATTTCACTAGTATTGAAGCTTTGGTTTCGAAGATACACCCAATAATGCGACCTGGTCATAACCTTTATTCATTTATATTGTAGGTTCCCAAACTTATTTTGTCTACTGAGTCGAGAGCTCATGCAGTCGTTGCCTAAGATGCCTCCTAGCTAAATGAAATTACAAATCACCCCCCAGGCCTCTACACAACGCCCCCATTTTTTTTCTGGGTCTCTTACCGCACCCCTTTAGGCCTGCAGCGCCCACAGGGGGGCGTTATCGCCCACTTTGAGAAGGGGTGATTTATATTGACGATTCTCTTGTATGTCATTTGTTAACTAACGTTGTACCCTCATGATATAATGGTAGTAGGGAGAATATATACACACCGGCACAATTAGCGGAACACAAAAAAAGCAGGATTTTAAAATCTTTTACTTGAGGAACTGGCCAGTTATGATATTTTTTTAATTTATTGTCAAATTTGAAAATAGAAAATTAGATGACATACACTTTTTTCATTCATTTGTTTTATTTTCCCGAACAATACGTTTTGTCAACTTGTTCGAGTAATACCTACGTAATTGTAATTTTTTTGAAAAATTGCACTTAATGGTTTTTTATAAATTTGTTATTCTATAGGCAATTTTGTTTATTAAAAGCTCTTTATTATGCCTGACTTAACATCACTGGAAATCATTAGGGCTGATGAAATGAGAAGAAATGGCCATACCTACAGATCGATTGTCTCAAGGCTTCGTCGACCAGTATCAACGATTCATCGCAGCATCCAGCGGTACAGATCGTCTAATTCTCTTGTGAGGAGGAGGGGTCAAGGTAGAAAAAGATGTACATCGAGGCGAGATGACAGTTTTTTACAACTTGGAGTTCGTAGGAATACGCAATTAACGGCTGTACAAGCTCGAAATGAACTGGAAGACGTTCGAGGAGTACGAGTAAGTGAGCGTACAGTTCGCAGGAGATTTGAAGAAGTTGGTTTAGGGTCGTATATACCTGCCAAAGGCCCAAAACTTGAGAGACGTCACCGCGTAAACCGATTAAGCTATGCGCGAGAACATCGTCATTGGGATTTGAACGAATGGCAGCAGGTTCTCTTTACTGATGAGTGCAGAGTTCTTTTAAAACAGATCGATGGGAGACAGCGAATATGGAGACGCAAAGGAGAACGCCACATACAGTCTAATTTTGAACACACAGTGGCTTATGGTGGCGGCTCGATTATGGTTTGGGGAGGGATATGTTTGGGAGCTCGCACGGAGTTAGTGATAGTCACAGGAGGGACCATGACAGCAGATCGATACATCAGAGACATTTTAGAAGAACATGTTGTACCATTTGCCCCATTTATTGGTGACGACTTTATTCTAATGCAAGATAATGCTCGTGCTCATAGTGCACAATCGGTACAGGCATATCTGAGCCACGTAGGTATACCGGTGATGCAGTGGCCAGCAAATTCCCCCGATATGAATCCGATAGAGCATGTCTGGGACTTGCTAAAAAGAAGGGTTAAATCCAGAATGCCACCCCCCAACAATCTGAATGAACTTGGAAACGCATTACTTGAGGAGTGGGAGCGGTTGCCTCAAGAAATCATCGATAACATAATCTGTAGCATGCCGAGACGAATGGAAACCGTAATCAGAGCAAGAGGGGGAAACACTCGTTATTAATTTTGCTTTAATTTTATTGTTAAATCATTTAATGCTTACTTTTTTTTATTTTTTGTGATGGTTCATAATCATCTAAAAATTTCACTTATTTCAAATTTCTTTATTTTTCAATAAAAAATAACGAAGACTTTTCAAAGTCGTTGTTAAAAGATGTTAATCAATTTGTTATTTTGTGTCTAATTACATTTTCGTCAAATATATGCGTTATTATCTCATAGTCTCACTTTTTTTTCTGTTCCGCTAATTGTGCCGGTGTGTATATAAATTGGCTGTGATATAATAAATTCAGTCAGTAGAGTCAGTCTTGTGGCGGACAGAGAATACGGCTGGTGGCTGTCATCTTCGGATTATAAGAATACTACTAGGGTGTAATTATGATGCAACCTTTACACTGTTCTTTTATAACTTATTGATATGATATTCTATTGATGATATTGATAATGGGCTATAATATCCCATATTCGATCTGCTCGCATCTTTTATTGTGAAAGCCCACGGTTTGTGCTCCTCTTTTTGTAACATTATTACATTAGTGATGCTGTGTTTTTTTATGTAATAATTTTAATAAATATATTCGCCAGACACCAATCATCCGGTCATAAACTAAGGCACTCCCTGTACTATGAGAATCAGACGACGACTCCTGGTAGCGTCTCCCAGTACACTCGGAACCGAGACAATCCAGAAAAGTTCGTTTCCTAAATAGACCCGACCGGAAATCGAACCCAGAATCTTTCTAGCTTGGATGCCACCTAAACCACTGCACCATTCAGGTCGTCGTATTTATGTTTTATAAATTCGTATCTGGTATTAATCTCATACTTTATTTATATTATATGAACATTATAATACTTTAAATTAATACAACAAAACACACTAAAACAATTTATAGATTTTGAGAAAATATACTAAGTACGCAATCGTAATATAGCCTTACTATAGGTAGACCGCTTAAGTGCGTCCGCGCGGTACAGGGTGTAACACAATTTTTTAGATATTTACTTACTGTGTAATTACATACAAATAAGAATCAATCACGAATATTGTTGAGGTTAGTGTGTGACAGACGACAATTGTCTAAGATACAATGATTAATAGGTAACGCGTTCGGAAATCTGTTCGGAATCGAGTACCTAGTACTATTTCATTTCTTCTCAAGGAAAACCATAAATATTGAAATTTAAGTGTATATTATTTAAACCAGAACGTAATATAGTAAACTTTTAATCATTTAGTTGTTTTCAGTGTAATGTTCGTTGTTACTTTCGTTAAAATATACATTTACTTACGTTTCGTTCAGTAATCACATCGAATGTTTGGATATATCGATAGTAATAATTATCGTGTTAATAAATCGATAATCAATTTTCTTTTGTATAAAATATAGATTTGTTATAAACAAACTAAAACAATTTTAGGTAATAATAATTTAATTCGGTATTAATATAGTTTATTTAGGTTTGCTTTCCCATTTTGACGTTGAGATAAATAAATTAAGTTGTAAAAATTTAAATACGAGTAATTCCTAATAATCGATTGAATTCGATAAAAGAGAGACGAGTGTTGCTATATATATATGTTTCACAAATCGAGTAGATTAGAATGTTCGAACAAATGGGCATTGCTTCCGGTTTGTTTTTCAGTGGCTACTTTTATCGAGATCATTCTAATTCTATCGTGGAACTGTCAATCTGACATTTAGCTTTTGTCACTTTGAAATTTTCAGACACTTCCTATTGGTCGATGTCTTTTCAAAGACTTATTGTCTCTTTCTTATGTCGGAAACCTCAGACTGAAATCTGAGTAGTTTTTAGTAACAAATAAAAATGATATTACAGGGTACAAATTATGTCGAGGCGGAGTTCCAAAATGGAGGGAGCCATTCATTTTTGGTGGTGGTTAAGTGGCAGACAAAAAAATGCCAATATAGAAATAAAGTTTATCAGCATATATAGTTAAGATGTTTTTTTAGTGTTATTAAGAAATTGTTTTTCATTATTTTTAAATATTATAAAGTCCCATGATAGACCTCATGGTAAGTATAAAGTGGAGTTTTAGTTTTCTTTTCAAAGTATTTTCCTTGGTGCTTAGTTCAGTGTATTAACCCTAGGAATTTTGTTACAGGGTTCCTTGTTTGATTCCATGTTTGATTCCATGGTTGATTCCGGGCTAAATTTCATATCTTATTTACGTAAATACCGTGGATTAGCGGATTAATGGTATATTTTATTTCCATGCTTAATTCCATGCTTAATTCAATAAACACCATGTACTAATGGTGTACTCATAGTTCCATAAACCCAGTGGACAATGTTATGTTCTTAATCCCATAAGCACCGTGAAATGACGGTGTATTCCACATTTAGTTAGATATTTTATTTAAATATACACGAGCAGTTGGATTACCTTCTGGGATCGTTAGTGCATTGTAGTATGAGGTTGGATTACTTAAATACATATTTAATCTCTTTTCTATGAGATTTATTTGTGAGTTACGAGTATAGTGGACTTCATGGGAATTCTTTGAAACCATTGGAGGGACAACTCGGCTTGCGGAAGACCTAACTTAATTGTGTAGTCAAGATTAATATCAAGATTATAAATCAACAACTTATGTCCATATTATTAATATCACTTGAACTTGATTTTCCACTTTCGAAGCTGTCATCATCAGAATCGTCCTGCACTTTAATAAAGAAATGATCAACATCATCTAAAAGTCTGTCATGTTTGCAGTATATGTTATAATTACAAAGTTTAAAACAAAAGAGTATTTTGATAGGTATAACGAAAAACTACGTTTTTTTCCTTCTTATAATGTGTAATAGGGAATAATACATTATTTATTGTTGACCAAAATTAAGTGACGTAAATCACAAACCGAGAGTTGAAGAAAATTGAGTTTGCGAACCCGAAAAAAAACGGTGAAACAAACGTACAAAGTAATCTGAGATTATCTGTTTGATCTCCTCCCCTGTACAGGGATATAGTAGGTGAAAAAATGTAAGTGAATTTGATTATCATTTTTATTACGTTTACTCTCGAAGTCGTAGCTAGTGGGAATTAAAGTAGAGATTATAAAAAAAGGTTATAGCACTTAAGAAACGTTGAGAAAAAAATCTACACATACCTGTTTTCAAGCAGCATCTCTAATGGGATAGTAGGGTCATGGGATAGTTGAGGCTTTTTCACGCCTACGGAACCTTATTCTTAAGAAGATTGGTACCATAGATACCACATGATAAATTGATGTAGTACCTAGTAGCACTTAAGATCCTAGCCAATTTAGAAAAATTCGCTTATAAACTAACCTGGACTGCTGCCTTATTACATAACTGGAGCCAGTAAGCAATAGCCGAATTTTATGCGATCGATCGCGATGTGTTGTTAAATCGAGAACGATATAACATCGCGCATCGCTATTCCTGCCTCTGTTGATTAATCAGTAAATTAAAAACTACTACTAGCATGCCTATTTATGTTACAAAAAGTGTTTTGGGACTGCGGCGCAGTTATCGTTCTTTACATGATAGCCCAGTTGGAATCGATTACGGGACCCTAGACTTATATTGAGGGCAGGGTAGGTATATTAAAACAAACTAAATAACATATAACATAACAATGCATAATGGAACAAATTTTAATTTTAATATTGAATTATGTTGTTCATATGAGGAAAACCACTAGAAACCATTATTTAATAATTACAAATATTGTCTAATCTTAGTCCATTGTTCTATTGTGTCATGTAAATAAAAGATTCTTATTAACTATATATTGGACAATATTTTCATGTAATAATCATACTTTTGCCAACATTAGAAAAAAGAGGTGAGACAATATTTTTTTTTTATACCACGAAGGTGGCAAACAATCTTATGGCCCGCCAGATGTTGAACGGTTATCTTAGCCTATAGACGCCTGCGACACCACGAGCATTACCCGCGCATTGCCGACTTTGTAAAATCCTTTTTACGTCTTTTTGAAGAACCCCATGCTGTAGTCTCTTGAGAAAACCTCAATAGGAAGCTCATTCCACAACCTTCAAGTTCGAGGCAGAAAGCTTCTTCAAAATCGAACCGTGTGCGACCATTTCGGCTCCGAAGTGTGAGGATGAAATCCCTGCCGGTGGCGAGCGGTGCGATCGAACAATTCCTCTGATCAAGACCCGTTATAGAAACAGGAGAACTCACACATGGAGGCGAAGTCTCTCCTGAAAATTAAGTGTTCAAGATCGCTTGTACGCCTGGGATCATCGATAACTCTTACAGCTTGATTTTGAATCGAATCAAAAAGAGCAAGTTGGTATGCAGGTGCTTCCGCCCATAGGTGACAGCAGTACTCCATATGGGGCCGATCTTGCGACTTATACAATAATAGCCTCTGCTCCAATGTGAAGTACTGCTTTGCCCTGTTGAGCACACCAAGCTTTTTGGACGCCAGCCTAACCTTGTCTTCTAAGTGACATCGGAATTAAAGGTCGCGAGAGATATCGAGAGCAAGGATCCCAATATTCACAGAAGTGGTAAGGGACGTGTCTTGGAACTGAATTGTCACAGCAAATGGGGTTTTTTTTAGCGGTAAATGCACAAACTTGTGTCTTTGTGGGGTTAAACCAGACTAAGTTCTGTCATTCCCAATCGGATACTCTGATCAGAGTACTTTCGAATTTAGACACAAGTTCGTCGCGCCTTTGTACACAACAGAACCAGGAGTATTTGC
The DNA here is from genome assembly GCA_907165235.1 of Zeuzera pyrina. Taxonomy (NCBI): domain Eukaryota; kingdom Metazoa; phylum Arthropoda; class Insecta; order Lepidoptera; family Cossidae; genus Zeuzera; species Zeuzera pyrina. The sequence continues at coordinate 8,002,765 of OU015640.1, forward strand.
TCTACCTGTATAATAAACGTCCCCGGTGCTGTCATCTTCATAGCAATGTATATCGTTGATATCACAGATATGCAGAAGAAACAATGTCGGAGACAGCACAAAACCTCGTTAGACGCCAGTTTTAATATTCATGCTATCAGAGCAACTGCCTTCTACTACTGCTCTAACGCATCTGTCAGATAAAAAACTGGCAATCTATGTGCACAAACCCTCAAGTAGTTTGTACGATGGCAACTTCGAAAGAAGACTCCGGTGCCAGATCCGATCGAATGCTTTCACCATGTCTAAGCCAACTGCCAACGCCTTACCCGGGCTCTCAACGATAAGAGCCCATCGGTGTGTGTGGTTTTATTCACTATTTCAAAATTTTATTTATTATGTTTTATAATGTTTATACTATTTCAGATTCAGGGTTAAAAGATCCATACACGATAATGTCATACCCCAACACTAATTAACTACCATTTTTTGTTTAATTTAAAATAAACCTATTATTTACAGGATTTAAAAAGAAATTATAGTTCACCATGACGCCGATATTTCATGCCAATAAATATTTTATAATTTTTTTAGCACTTATCGTGCTAACAATTGCTACTGAGAAAATGCCACTAAAGGATTATAGGAATGTAACATATATCTTTCATGTAAACAATTTGGTATTTCATTCCGGCAACGAAAATCAATTTTATCATGAGTTGAACAATATGGAGAAGCCTCAATTAAATGAACTGAGTGGTAAACTGTATGAAAAAGTCTTTGAAGGAGATTTTGAGGCTGCAATAAACATAACTAAAGCATTATACAACAGTAGCGATTATTCTGACATTGGTGAAATAGTTGAAAGTTTAATTGAAAATAAAATACAAAATGTAATGTCGTATGCTTATAAACTTTGGACTACTAACGATAAAAACATTGTTAAAGGTCTTTTTCCCGAAGAATTTGAACTGATTTTTGATAGGAAGCCAGTACACATTATTAACGAAAAGAGTTCTCTGGCATTGAAATTGAATCCTGAGTTAGATAGCTACAGAGATAGACAAGTTGTTGGTACAGACAACTTTACAAGTGAAACAATGAATTGGATATTCGTTCCAGATTGGTTAAACAACAAATTGTGTTTCAAAATTCAGAATCTTCATTACAACATGCACTTAAAACCAGTTGTATACCAAACTGCCAATGGTGACAGAGAGGTTTGGGGTGATGAAAGAACTCCTGCAGAATTAAGATTTAATTATTTATTAGAACCTTTGAAAGTAGGTGAAGACGTAGCGTTCATTGTTACGAATCGTATGTATAACCAAAGTTTCAAAATTGACATGACGAATGATAAGAAGATATTGCTAACTCATGATGGACCAATGAACGATCGAGATGAACAATTTGCCTGGATTATAACACCAGCAAAACAGACTGCCTAAAAACCTATTCTGGGAACAGTACATTTGATAAATATTATCTGGTTATAATTTCTATTATTAAAGCTATTTCATAAAAAATACTTTGATTTATTCTGTACTATTACTAGAAAAATAATTTAATCCATCCTAAATGAATAAGTTTTAAGGTTTGTTTATCTAACTTGAATAATTCAAAATAATTCAAAATCTAAACAGCTTAAAAAACACACAGTACAAGTTTTGATTACTCTTGCTTTGATTATTTTTTTATTAATTTTTACTTATTTAATATTATTTTACTTTAATTTAATAATCTAGTAATACATACATTTGTTAAAATAACCTTCAATCGTTTCATGCAACTAAGAATAATAAAATGTGAGGTAAGGTCAACATAACTGTGTGTTTAAAATAGAGCGAGTCCTATAAGTACTATGAACATCAAATGTATGAGGCGAGCGAATGCGTTTTTTATTTTCTGTTTCGCTGCAAAAAAACAGTATAAAATAAGAAAAGTTAACAGTACGTAACGCATTTATTAATTTGTAACCTCCACTGTTAAAGCATGATTCTTTCACGAGGGTAGGAAAAAGTGAAAAAATTTAACTATTTGTCGTTTTTTAAGGGTTCCTTCTTACTATTTTTGTGTTTTTAAATTCTTAATTTGTAATAAATGGGAAATGAGCAACAGACTTAGTAAAACAGTACACTTACAACAGTCCCATAACTAAAACTGAAAGCTATTGTATTTAAAATTGATAGATATTTTTTTACAATCCAATACTTTTAGATATTGACTATTGTATTCTTAACTTAAAATTATTATTAATAGGTTTCGTAATATTTTTTCGGTTTAAATCCTCTGTTAAATCACGATCTTTGGATAACAGCAAATTTTAAATATAAAAATATATATCGGTAAATATAGAGAAAGAACGCAAAGAGGCACTCGATTATTACTCAAACAACGAACTCTTGAAGAATATCTGCGGTTGGGGCATCGACTGGCATTTCAATACTCCAGCTTGGCCATCTGCTGAAGGCTTGTGGGAGGCAACGGTTAAAAGTATGAAGCATCATCTTCGACGAGTTGTTTAATTATACTACATAATTAGCCATAAGTCACCGTACATGGTACTTTATTTTTTCTTTGTCGGAGTTCCGCCAAACAATTTTTTGTAGATGTTGGTCTTGTTCCTGAATACGTATCTCTGTAGAATTTTTCTATGTCAGCAGTATAAACAATCTGAAATCCTCTCCATCGTAAAATCATTGTTTGATTGTCTTGTCGTAGGTTAGGGCTAGACTCCATTAAATTGTTCAGTACGGGGTGGCAGTTAAATGTCATCACGTTACCGAGAAGCACCCATCCTATTTTTGTTTGTTGTGCGATAGACGCATTCTGGGGACCCCGTAAATAAGCCGCCTGCGACTATTTGAGCATAAACGCTCGCGTCGAGTAGAATATCCATAGGTCGAGAAATGTCGTGTTCTGAATCAGCTAAGTTAATGCTGTGTAGATGTGGCCAATTACCCTTCTCAAAAGAATAGTTGGGTAGATTGTTGAGCGTTTTTTTCATGACCAATGCCTCTATGTTGAACTTGTTATCACTGTAAAGTGACTCAGAAAACAATTGGACTGTCCCGTTACATTGATTTGCCGATATACCAATTCCAGAAACGGTAGCGCTTTGTTTACGTCGTTGTAGACCTAGTCGTTGTGCGGCAGATTCGGTTATCAGATTGAAGCCGATGACGCACTATTATTTTATACTTATTTCATTTTCATAGCCTATAATTTGTTTAAGAAGCTTAGCGCTTTTTCCTCTCTGAAAACCCCGTTGGTTTTTTAGTCATTATTTTTAATAAAGGGCTAATATTTCGTTGTAACATTTCATTAATAAAGGAGTTATATTTTCTTAAGAATCTAAGAATATTTAATAATCTAAGAAATTTTAATAAGAATCTATCTATCATGATTTAACACTAGTCTTTAAAATTTAACTTCGTTCATACAACAAATTATATTTTCCGTATCTCGTCAGATAAAATTTACAAAAACAGTTCATAATGTAATAAAATCACTAATTCGAAACAATGTTCGCAAAGGGAAAACCACTGGGATCCATTATTTATGATAACTACAATTACTATTTAATCTAAGTCCGTTGTGCTTTTATGTCACGTAAGTTGGTGGTTCCAATTACCTATATATAGGAAAATATTCGCTTTTAGTGATCATATTTTTGTCAGCATCTGTAAAAGGAGGTGAGATGCGTTTTATTTACTATTTTCGATTTAATTCTTTACAAAACTCCATACATAGCTTTTTGCTATTTCCCTTTCAAGGCTGTCAAAACATTCTTAGCTATAGCTTTTTGCTATTTCCCTTTCAAGGCTGTCAAAACAATATAATCATACAATGATTAAGTTCCGTTTAATTTTAAATAGTTATTTTCATTTACAGAATATAAGACGAGGTTATTATTCATTATGATACAAATTTTCCACACAAAAGAATGTTTTACTTTTCTTTTAGCACTTCTCGTGCTAACAATTGCCAATAAAGATTTGTCATTGAAGAATTCTATGAACACAAGATATATCTTTAATAAGGAAAATTTGACAATTCAGCCCAGTGATGAAAATCGTTTTATTCGCGAACTTTTGCACAATATTGAGAAACCTTATTTAAATGAATTGGGTAGTAAATTATATGAGAAAGTTTTTGAAGGCGATTTCGAAACAGCAATAAACATAACTATAACATTATATAACAGTAGCGACTACTCTGATATAGGTGAAATAGTAGAAAGTCTAATTGAAAACCGAGTACAAAACGTAATAATGTATGCTTATAAACTTTGGACTGCTAACAATAAAAGCATTGTTAAAGAACTTTTTCCTGAAGAATTCGAACTGATTTTTGGTCAGAAACCAGTGTATATTATTAACGAGAAGAATTTTCTGGCATTGAAATTGAATTCTGAGTTAGACGGTTATAGACATAGACAAGTTATTGGGTCTGACAACTTTACGAGTGAAGCAGTGAATTGGATCTTCATTCCAAATTGGTTCAACAACGAATTGTGTTTCAAAATTCAAAATCTTCATTACAACATGCACTTAAAAGCCGTTGTATATCCAAATGGCAATGGCGAGCGAGAAGTTTGGGGTGATGAAAAAATTCCTGACGCGTTAAGATATAATTATTATTTAGAGCCTTTAAAAGTAGGCGAGGGTGTAGCATTCATTATTACGAATCGCATGTACAAACAAAATTTCAAAATTAACATGACGAATAAGAAAAAGATATTGATAACTCATGATGGACCAATAAATTATGGAGATGAACAATTTGCTTGGATTGTAACACCAGTGTAGAAGACAATGGACAAATTTGTTCCATAAAACAAAGCATTTGATACAACCTTATTAACCTATTTACATTATTAACTTAGTAATGCACCGATGCTCTTAAAGTTTATTATTGACAAAAGTAATTGTATGCATATATATGTATAAATATAATACATTATTATCTATCTTTGATCTTGACTTTATCCTATTTTAATAAATTAATACCAATATCAAATTCTGGCTTATCTATTACATTGATTATTCTGTAAGTATTACTAGAGTATTTAAACCTTGACATAAATAATAACAAAATAATGCAATGATATTCTATTTACTATTCCATTAATATTAATAAGTAAAGATCTATAGAACATTGTAAGATTATGTACCAAAAAATTGTGTTATATAACCTAAATTCCACCATACGAAGACAACAGCCATACATAATATGCCATAGATAGATATATGCCATACATATGTGACACACATAGATATATGCCGTACACAGATATATGCCACACAGATATATGTCACACATAGATGTATGTCATACATAGATATATGCCATTCATAACAAAAACTAATAAAAACTATCTAACTTCATCGCACTGATAAATAACTTCACGAAATGACAATCGGATTCCGTTTAGTAATTTTTATAAATATTGCTGTACATAATATAATTACGAGTACATGTATAAAATTTATTTGTTAAAACTCTTGACGGCTAAAGTTAGACTTGAAATCAAATTAGGAGGAACATACACATTCATTATGTTTTCGAAGATATGTTAAATTGAAACATTAAAAGAATAAGAATATTTCCATGCGACAAGAAAAAAATCGAAATTCAACAAAATTCACTGCATTCCTCGCTGTACACAGCATTTTATATGTCTTTTGTCTGTCTCTTGTATAAACCTTATTTGGAATCCATGCTGCTCTGTTTAACTTAACAGTCATAAATAATTATATTCAACTGATACCTAATGAGAGGCAAAATATGAGTACGATGAAATTTTAAACAGAGTGTAATATAATTAATTAAAATAATTTTCAGATGCTAATTTTCGCAAAGTGCTGATCAAGTACGTGTTTCGTACCTGTGGCTTATGAAATGTTTATTACCTGAGATATTAAATACCATAGCGCAACTTTAATTGTTTGAAAATGAATATAATAGTTTAATCATTCTAATGTAACCATAGTAAAAATAAGCATGCTTGTAGCTACGCCCGTAAGAAGTTATTCTTTTTTCTTCTTCGACGTGATTAAAAATAAAAAATAAAACTGGTCATGTGACCAGTATATATAAAGAAAATAAACTATTTTCGTTGCTAACTTCATGGTGTGTTACATCGATGACGTAACTTCCGTTGCCTGCTGAAATTACACTTTCCGCCTAACGTACCAAAAAAAGTATAACATTAAGATGTATCCGATTAACGTACATATGCGAATCTATAATGTCAAAATGATATCTGTTTGCAATCAATGGAGATTATCCATTTAATAATATAGTCAAATAAGGTAGGAAACGGAAATGCAGATGACAGAAAAGTTAAACTTTTTTATTTATGGCGGACTTGACCCATGTCGATTTGAAAAAAAATGCTTTTTCCTAATCGCTCTACGACTATTACACATATTATAAAGAAAACACAAATAGAAAAGTAACAAATAAATGTTTGATTGAATTAAACATCCTTGGATTTTTGCCCATAATTTTCATTTTCAGCCTTTTAAATTGCCTTTAGGTAAATAAATAATCGTTCAAAGAGTTCTATATTATTTACTTATACTCATTTTATTACTGTTCTGAAGTTACAGACATGAGAGTTTATTGTACTTTATATTGCACTCAAGAAAATGGAATCCGTATAAAATATAAATTGAAGACTTAAATTTTAGTTAAACAAAGCAGTAACGATTTTGTTTATTTTTACTTTTATTATTATTGCAGTCTTGTAGATAGTACAATAAAATGTTACGTTCAAGTAAAGGCTAATAACAGACAATTGTTCTAGAAATCGAAAATATCTGTATTGCTTAACATAAAGAACATTCTAAATTAATGTAATAATTATGGAACGCTTATTTTTGGAAGCCGAATGGAATGCAAATAAAAATACTTAATCGATTTATGTGAAATTGCTATTCATACATAATATAATATTAAGCTTTAAACACTTCTTCAAAATGTTGATTAATTTTACATAAATATGGCCTTTGTTGATAATTTACAATTTATTTACTACTGGCGAACCCACAGCTTTGCACGGCTAGAAATTATTTTGAAAATAAAATATAGCCCATGTTACTCGATGATACTATAGCTTTCTTTAGCTGAGAGAATTTTTGAAATCGGTTGAGTAAATTTCAAGTTTATCCGTTACACACAAACAATACAATTTTTTCCCTTTATAATATTAGCATAGAAGTGTAGCTATACGGTATGTAGCATATACAGTTCGTATATATTAAATCTATATTATTAAAATAGAGAGGATTTTGTAAGTTCGTTTATATTTGAAAGGTCCTTTATTACAGATGTATTAAACCGAGCGAAGTCGGGATGGGCCTAATCCAAACTAATATTATAAAGATGTAAAGTTTGTACGTTTGTACTTAGAAGGTAATATCCGAAACTACTCGACCAGTTTTAAAAATTCTTTTAACTTTCACCGATATTTAGAATGGATCTTCAAGGTGGACATAGGCTGTATATTGTCCCGTTAAATTTCACGCAAGTGAGGTCGCGAGCAATAGCTAGTCCTTTATAATTTTATAGAGGCTTAATCCTTTAAAATTTATACTTCAATTGAAAATGTATTGTAATAATGATCTCTCTGTCTAAGCTCGTACCATAGGTACCATGCAACGAACTGAGGGAATTTCCAGTAATACCGAGACTACAAGTAAATTTATAAAAGTTTGTTTTCTTAAAGTTTATCCAAAAATCGAACCCGGAGCCCGTGGCTTGGAAATCAAATGTACTAGTCTCCAATTAAGCCAATTAAGATATAAGTTGTAATGTATATCTATCTATAGAACACATAATATAGCAATAAAAAGTGTGTAGGGAAACGAAAAAATTACAGCGAACCTTATATAATGTGGAACACACTTTACTAGCATAAGTATATTATTATTACTATATTATATTGTATTGCTTCTCTCTCTGCCAGTTGTGCAGAAACAAATTTATATTTATTTTTTATACAAGACATCCAAGTACGTTTGTGAATTGAGGGAGAAATGATACCTAATACATATAAAATACAGCCTTAAATGTGATTTTAAAAAAGTCGAGGAAGAACACATTTCAATGCAAACTATACTGATATCATACATTTTGTGTTAATATCCAAATATAGAATAAAATAATAAAATACATGAAATTTTAAAGCCAGTTCCTTTTTATCTATTCCATCATAACCTTAAACTATTGATAATACAGTCAATAAATAAACAAATCCACGTTCCCACTTATCGCGTAAATAAAAATTTAAATCTCAAGATAATTGTCAATTTCAACCACCTTGTTATCACTGTTATCAGTCAAACAGGAATTCGTGTGAAGGTCCCATCCTTATCAGTTGATAATTACTTTGACCCATTACGAATCTGTTGAAACTCTCAGGTATAAATGCCGTTTCGTCTGTGAAATAGTTGGCCAGTGCACACTTCACTTCAAGATGTACAAGTTGCTTTTAGGTTTTGCCATAGTTGGGGTTGTTGGTGAGTTCAGTATATAATTAATTTACCTTTTTTTAGTAATCCATCATCTGTACCCCGAAATAAGTAATTGATTTGATTTTATTTGCATATTCTCACTCTGTCCACCACAAATGAAAAACGACATGAGGTTATGTATGTATATATATTTTATTATTCTTTCTTTTCATACAATTTATGTATGAAAAGAAATTTGATCAGGACTGACCGACCAATCGGTGACTCTGGTAACTGGCGTATTTTGTTTCCATGCTGAGGGTGCCAATATTTATTCCCAGCTAAGACAATTTACAAAAAAATAATTCTAATTTGCCTTTGAATCTGATTGTTACTGAGAGCTCCTCTAATGCGATATATTATGGTTGTGGTACTAGCTACTTCTGGTACCTATTGTCAGCCATCGTATAATCCTAATGTTCAATTTAAAATCACACAAAATTGGTGCAATTATTACTTAGAGTATTTATTAAATTATTATTGTTATAACGTGACATTGGCAATATTTGCAACCGCAATCATCGCAGTCATTCAACTAAAAAATAGGAAATTATTATTAAAGGAATTACGCATATACAATTTATTAATAGTAACAATCTGTTGATGTGTTTTGTTGCTCAACAGCGAAGCAATTCCAAACAATATTTATTAACAACTTTCCAACGAATGTAACATCCTAAATAAATATCAAATACGAAATGAATGTGAAATGAAGTACATGTCATAAAAAGTACGTATCGGACCACGCGCAGTGCAGGGTTTCGTCGGAAAGCACAACATTTATTTAATAGAAACAAAAATATGTTTGTATTTCATAGCGTATCTCAATGACACTGTGAAAAACAAAGTTATTTCTGCTGTCACTGTCATCTCAAAAAGTATACACAACATATCTTATTCAAACCAATTTTCGTTGAAAGTGATTTTAATATCTATTACCTTAAATTTTTTGAGAATTTTGTACCTCATAGATGAAAATTTAAATTAAGGGGGACGCACTTTTTACGCCTTTAGAAACACATTCCAAGCAAGTATTGACTTAAATGAAAAAAATTTCCAAACCTCCATATCATTTTTGAAGACTTATCTAAAGATACGTCACACATTTATATACTAGATTTTTTTTTCATCTCCCAAATTTATCTGTTATTAAAATTTTTTAAATATTTTAATATGAAGTATAAAATTTACCACGATTCTAAGACCAGTCAACTAGTCTAGTATGCAATCTATATTGAAGTAACTAATCCCTGCGATGCATATATTGTGAACAAAAATGTAAAACTAGATTCACTAGAGGATATTTCTTGATGTATTTCAAATTTTTTTTTAAATTTCGGTTGACCTTAACTGCAAATAATTCATTATATAGACTTAAGAGCTATTTTGCTGAAATTTATTTCAAGTGTTGTTTAAATTTTTATATTTAACTCACTGACTCAACGAAAAATCAGCAGGAAAGTTTACTGTTGACTAATTATCTCACCGAAGATGTTTTGTTGAGAAGCGTAATACGAGTCTACTAATATTTGATATTTGAATCTCGACGCGATGTAACTGAAATAATAAAATAAACATAAATAACATAATAAAATATGGGAATAATTGAATTAAAATTAATTTATATTTACACTTAAACATCTTATTTATCTATTCATTTTCAAAAACCAACAGCTGTTTCAACAAAAAATATACAAATATATATAGAATTATACTTAAGCGAATTACAGATTTTCTGCAATTACAATTAGGGAATCCCAAAAATAGTGGTGCACCATACATATTATGTAGGTACCTATTACTGCATAAATAATGTCAAATTTGAATTTGACGAGGTCGCTGCCCTTGCGCAGCATGTTTAAATAAAAAATAATTACATATGTAGCTGTATGTGCCATAAACACGTCATACTGATATAAAAGGTATATTCAATTTTCTTGAACTTCATTCAATGATAATTATGTCGTTTTAGTTTCAACCCCCACCCCAAGATTTGACGACGTAAGAATCGTAGGCGGAGAAAGCGTTGATATCACCGAGGTCCCTTACCAAGTATCTGTACAATACCTTGGCAGGCACTATTGCGGCGGTGCTATTGTGGACAACGACATTATTATCACCGCTGCCCATTGCGTTTTGTCGTGAGTAAAACACACTATGTGTACTTGTGTAAAATATATATAGTTTTTGTTTGAACCGCATCTTATTGTATGTAATTTTTAGTTGTAATAAGCTTTTTACAATAATATTTTAATAATAAGAGCAGCAAAAGAATATTGTTCCGAAATGTAAGCAAAATGCTTATATTTTACTTGTAAAACATATGTAACACGTGGTTCTGGCACGCGTTGAACAAACGAACATTTAGATTTTCATTTATATAGGTATTAGTATAAAAACATGCGCGTATATGAATTCAACTTTGTGTCAAAATTTTAAGTTAATCGACAAATTACTTTTTGAATATCGCATACACAAACATAATATGGAAGCTGAATTTTTACGTATGCAGAAGAATCTCTAGTACGTTTCACTGAAATGTATGATTATATTCTTCCAGACCCTTCTCTACTGACTACAGCGTACGAGTAGGTTCGAGTTCAAGTTTGGAAGGTGGCGAAATATACCCAGTTGGCGAAATATCGCCACATCCGCAATTCTCATACACTAAACTGGACAATGACATAGCCGTATTGTGGCTGGCCGAACCTTTGGAATATAGCTCTAAAGTCGCCCCAATTAAGATGGCGAATCCAGAAGACGTGATAGAAATTGGTGAAATTACCACTGTTACTGGATGGGGTGCTTTGAGGGTAATCAAACACATACCTACGCGATGAATGAATGTAATATGCAGAAATATAACACTTTTTTGATATAAATGCAGTTGAAATAAGTAGGTGGTTTTGTCCTGGAGCTTACATAATTGTGTAATTTTCATTGGTTGCAATTGCAATTTGTCATTATATACCATGGACATACTGTTCATTTTATTTTATACTTATTGATAAACGTCAATAAGATAGAACCAGAACAGAATATTCTGTATCGAATGGAATGCATTCAAATATTGTACCCGTTGAATTGTTGAACTGATCGTTGAACTGATTTCTATAGTTTATATTGTAGTGTATTATGACGTAATTATGCAAGTCTCTATGTATGCAGACTCATATAGTAAAATCGTTGTCCTAACAAATCTAAATAAAACTGAAATCCTCGTAGGTCACCTACGTTTTAGGTCTGACGAGCATTTTCAAGATAATTTCTTATGATTTGAAATATTTCATATAATTTTTTCTTCAAATTCCAAAGCAAACAATCGGAATTTACGCGCAGATATTTTTGAAATATTGTTTTTTTATTAACATGTCTTTAAAAATATATTAACATAAATAAAAACTATTTCTGCTCTTTTGAAGACTAAAATTTCTAGAAAATTATTTATTTAGGCCGGATTAGCTTGTAATCCTACTAATATTATAAATGTGAAAGTGAGGATAGATGTATGGATGTTTGTTATTCTTTCACGCAAAAAGTACTCAATGGACTTTAATGAAACTTTATAATAATATAGCTCATACATCAGAATAACACATAAGCTATCATTTGTAAAGATATTGTGTGTTTTTGAACTTTGTGCGAAGTAAGTCGCGAGCCAAAGCAAGTCAAACATATATATTTACATTGTAACATTATATTGACATTTGGCTAAGAATAAATCACTAGTTATTAAAAAATGTATACAAATAAGGCAATGACAATGGTTCAGAATATGAGCAAAAATATGTTATCTTCGTAACGTGCAATATTTTTTACCATAACCGTTGTTAAACCTCTGAGTCCCACATGAATTTCTCTCTGACAGAATTTAGACATAATATTATTTTACGTTACACTGTTTTATTCCCAACTGGCATAAGCTGTCTGTGTCTTTAGCCAATTTTACTATTATGTTAGTTATTCATATTGACTATATTAAAAAATAAGGCTACAACAAAACAAAATAAATTTAATTTGTTCATGAAGTTAAGTTCATGAACAAATTAAATTTATTTATAAACCTAAAATGAGAGTATTTAAGAAAAATTTAATTTTAAGTGAACCGTAATTTTTTAAACTCTGTCGGAGACGGAGACCTATTATAATTTTCCTTGCTTATGGCCTATTATTTATTTTTATTTTTAATTTTTTTTTAATCTGTACATAGTAGATAGATATTTATCTGTCTTATAATCTATACATATTGTATAATATATGTAGTATCAAAAACAGAATTTTAGTGTTATTCTGTGATTTGAAAATAAAGGCTTTTTCTTCAGCTTATAGGGTTATTTGCACGTAACTGAAATCGAAACATATTTATAAAATTTCATCTGTTTTTCTGCTTGTTTGTTCTGGGTAATCTACGAAACGGCTAAACCGATTTTGACGCAATTTTTATAGGCAAATAGGAAATTTTTCAGAGAGTAATCTAGGTTACTTTTTATACGAATAAATATCAATATTTATGAAAATATTGAATTTTTATCATTATTTTACATTTCATTAGGAACAAGGAGCATCATCGCCACAATCTTTACAAAGAGTGTTCATTCCTAAAGTGAGCAAAGAAGTATGCAGTGCAGCCTATTTACCACAGTACACTATTACTCCTAGAATGATCTGCGCTGCCGCTCCTGGAGGAGGAAAGGACGCATGCCAGGTAATTTATTACATTACTTCACACCATAAAGTTACAATCATACTGATAATACTAATAATTGAAATATTCGCAATTCGCGATTGTTCTGTCTTTGAACTTGTCACTCAATTGGGAATATAACAATATCGAAATTAAATTGTATAATAAAATGCTTAGCAGGAAATGGAGGGGCGTTCGAAATATTTGAGTGAAAAGGAACGAAAAATATGTTCTCTAGTTTTTTAATTTCAATTATGTAATACCATTGCGATAAAAAAAAATTTCGTTAACGACAGAGAAAATCTATGATATTACTGTTCCTGATCTCAATCACTTCTCATACAAAATTACCTTTTTGATAGATGATAAAACTGATTTGACTATTTATCAACTACCCAATTGGGAAAGGGTTGTCAATAATGGCATATAAAAATAAAAGGCTTATGTTTAACTTATCACCAGATATAGTAAAATACACCTATAACGGCAAAAAATCACTTAATACTACCAAAAATAGTAAATGATCACCAAAATTAATTCCTCATTTTAGTGTGAAATTAAAACCAAAAATTTTATCTTCATCCAAATATATATGACATCCTACAAAAGTAAATAACTCTAGAGTTCTAGACAAATCGTTCCATATATAAAGCGGATTCGGATCTGGCGCTTCGCCGGCCGCTGCCACGGCAGCTCGCTTCGCTCGCTAGGCTCGCGTGTTGTGGTAAAATTACTAACCTAACATAACCTACCCAAAAAGAGTGTTCATATAGATATTTGCTCGTTAAAATTTGGTGAACGTTTACTATATTTGGTTTTTGAATACAATTTTGGTACAGATTTCATTTTTTTGGCGTTTAGTATACTAAACGTACTGTATATTTTTAGGTAAGAGAGCTTAGGGTCCCATAGTTTTATTTGGTGGCCGTTATATTTAATCCCAAAATAAAAGCTTCCAATGTGATATGGGAGGAAAATAAAAATACGTAAATAAAATACATACGTAATGTGTTGACAGTGTTCACGTTAGATGACTGAGACTGTTATGACGAATTAGAATAGGCGATGGATTATGCGGTTTTGCTTCCTGTATTTGTAACTGCATACCTATCTATTTTCATAAGGGGCGTCCAGCCATGACCTAGTTGCATCGCGTTTCTCTGTCTACAAGTATTTTGCTTTAAATATAAATCTTAAAATTTTAATTAAAATTAAAATCTTAGTCTAGAAACGTTCTTCTTGTATTTAAAGTAATTTATCTAAAAACACTACTCAAAGAGTAAGTGAGAAAAAATAGAATACACTTCACTCTTGTGTAAGAAAAACCCAAAAAATGTTTTTTCACAAATTTTAACACTTCGGTTTCTGGATCCAACATAATAGTGAGCGGATAGGACATCTGTGACATACATATAAACGGACAAAGAGACGGATAGGCAGACGAAGTATAATCGAAAGATGCACTCAAAAAAGTACAGTATTGACAAATTTGAAAGAGAAACATATGTTGTATTTCGGATAGAGGGACTTATTTTCCACGTTCTATTCTTTTTGGACAACATAACCTACGAATGTAAAACATAGTTCGACTTGGTGTGGGCACTGCCATGCCCTTCGATGTTCCATCAAACTGTTATATAATACATTTATTTTCCAGGGTGATAGCGGCGGCCCTATGGTACACGATGGCAAATTGGTAGGAGTTGTATCTTGGGGCATTGGATGCGCTAGACCTCAATATCCTGGAGTATATGCTAGAGTATCAGCTTTAAGAAACTGGGTGGACAGTAACATCAACTACCTGAGACTGAAACATGTCCTTCGGCTATAAAAGGTTCAGCTATAAAAGCTTCGGCTGTAAAAGTTGCACAATCAACCCGCTCTAAAAACAAATGACATTTTTATATTAAATTTTGTTACATAAGTACCAGGTTTTTTTTTATAACTTTTAGCCCTAACTGTTTATGATTCCTTTTATCAATGATTTTGTCGTTCCTGTTTCAACTTCTAATCTAATAATTTCTACTGTCACTGCTTCTACTACTATCACTATTACTGCCGCTATTACTCCTGCTGAATCTCTGGAAGTGTTGCTTCATAGATTTTCTCTATAATTAGGGGAAAAATATTTTAAAATGGCAAAAGCAATGTTTTATACAGGCGTCCCTAAAATCAACTTCAAGCTGAAAATAGGCAAAAAACCAGGTGGTGACAGATATAAAAAAATAGTTGAGTAGTTTCAAAATTACATGCGTTTAAAAAAATTGAGATAATGAACATCCTGTGTTGGTTTCTCAAGGATTGTGACTAGAAATCTTTGTTTTTCTTTTCTTTTTTTTTATTTGTGATATAACTCTGAATAGCTCTCTTGTAATGTACAGTCTATAATTAAAACACAAATGCCTACAATTTTAAAAGTATATGACTACTTTTTTTTCTAACAACTGTTACCACCTGGCCTATCACCCAATTTCGGTTTGACGTTGATTTTTGGGACACCCTATATAGGCAATTAAGTTAAATCTTAAAATGTGAAAATGCTCGTATAGCTAAGCAAAAGTGTGTGAAGAGAATATTATAATGAAATTTTAAAGAGGCGAAAGAATTGTTTAATGACTGTGATGTTCGACTCTCCATCTTTTCTAAGTACTGCGTTAAGGATACAGATTGAGGATATGTATGTAATGAAGTTGATTATATAAGTATGAACTATTAACTGAAATTAAATAGACACAATATAGTTGACTTGTAAACGCTAACAGATCTCACTGGCTTACGTCCAAAACTTAAAATTATCAAGTTTGCGACAAGTGGCGTTAGGAACGAAAAATAACTTGGAAAAGTGAAATGATTATTCGAGAAATACTCGCCACAAGTACTTATATTTAAGAATGCAAAATGTATTTACATTTATTATTTTTTCGGTCTTATTCAAAATAATAATGAAATATGTCGTTTAAAAATTCAACATGCTCTTAATTTTGTTACTTTTTACCTTTAATATGGTCATAGTTTTTTGAAATAATAAACACACACTCGCAAACATGCACACACGCACGCACGTACATACACAGCTCATACAAATAAAAGAAGTGACGAAATCGTTATACCTGTGTATTTTGTTAGCCCATTCGCAGGGTTAACGTGTATCTTCCTTTCAAACTGATGATCTTAGGTTCGATTCACGGCCAGGTTAATTTATGAAACGAATATTTGTAAATTGTTTTACACTCTTAATAAATATCTGTGTTACTTCTCTGTCAGGGATGTAGCGCGATGTATATCTACGTACATACGTTACTTCCTCCTAGTAACTCCCTCCCTCCTCAGTTCGTTATGTTCCCTTAGCATAAATGGTTAGTATGGAGTCATCATGCGGTTTATAAGTTATGACAGAAAATGGGACTCCATGTACCTCGGACCAAATTACAATGGACTGAGCAATTGCTCTAAAAGCGTGTCCTTAAAGTGTCTTTGTTGTTGACCGACGTTCTAAATTTTTACTAATGCGCGTGACTATGGAAGGTCGCAGTACAACGATACACAGAAGAAAATTACATATTTTTATTTTTGTGAATACCAATAATACATATGTACATACATAAATACATACATATATAAATACATATATACATACATATCTTCACGCTGTATCCCCAACGGGGTAGTCAATAATAGTACCAATAATAGTACAATAATAATATCCAAAACACTTAAGGTACGAGTATTTTGCAAATAATTACTTCATGACCGACTCGTTAGCTGACACGAATTACACTGATAGTGTGAGGTTGCCATACTATAGCTGTTTTACTCGTGGTTTCATTCAATGCGATAGAAAGAGACAGAAAAATTCGTTTAATACACGGTGGTTAAAGCGGCGACTTATTATGGGATCGTCCAATATGTTTCTTGGTCTGAGCCATATACTTTTTTTTTTAATTTATTTTATACAAGACAATTCAGAAAAATAAACAAAAACACACGCAGACAAACTTATATAAGTTTGTCCGCGATGTGCGTGGCCCTTGCATGAAAACATTAATTACAGTATACATGTGTCAACTGTGTATTCAGAAATGCTACACTATACCTACAATTGAAATATTTGCTATGAACGATACGCGAGTGCATCGCGACTGCAGTTAACGTGGCAAACGATATCAAACCGGTTTATGTACTTAATATTGTATCCAGGATGCTTCAATCGAATTTCAATCTAGCTTAGTAATAAAATATTTTTTTAATTCGTTTTAAATGTTCTTGTGATTAATTGATGCTTTCAAATTGTGAGGTAAATTGTTAATCAATCTAGGAATAATATACTCAGATGTGCGCATGCCGTAATAATTAGTAGCTTCTATAGTATTTAATTTTTTGTTTATAACTTGTCGTGTTACTACTTTATGAGATTTAAAAGTTTTGATATTTTCACAAAAACATAGCTCTTTAAGTAAAGTATATTCGATTTTGGCATGTACAGGGATAATATTACAATATTTAAATAAAAGGTTGACATTGTCTTTAAATTTGGTTTTTACATGCGGTGGAACTATTAATTTCAGAAATCTAACTTGTAGAGAATAAATTGCATCAAGTTAAGATGGGAATGTTCGTCCATAACTCGAAAGACCGTAGGATATCATAAATTCTACCATTGAATGATATAGAGCAATCAATGTATGGGAGGGTATTTGTTTCTTAATAATGACAAAGTTAGCTAAAATAACTCTAAGCCTGTTGCATAGTGAGTCTATATGTGTACCCCAATTAAAATGTTTATCAGTCTCCACTTCCAGGTATTTCTGGCTATCAACGGTCTCTATTTGTTCACATAGGCAGTTAGTCGTAAAGTTACCATTATGTAGGCATTCGTGTCTATGAGAATTCAATTTAACAGTATATTTCAATTTATTATTATAAGGTGACCGTATGTGAACTAATTTAGTTTTTTGAGCATTCAGTGACAGGCCAATATCACGCGACCATTTGGACAACAGATCAAAATCTACTTGAAGGTCAGCGCATGCTTTTTGAATGTCACGATCTGCGATTATAAGACAAGTATCATCTGCAAACTGATAAACCGTACTTTTCTTTATAATATATGGAAGATCATTTACGTAGGTAAGAAAATGAAGAGGACCCAGTACTGAACCTTGTGCTGTGCCTTGGGTAATAACTATTTTATCACTGATATTGTTATTAACTTTTACATGTGATGATCTATTACATAAATAATTTTTGCACCACTTTGTGCAATGGATGAATGGTATAAGGGGGTAGCCCCCACAAAGGGGGGCTACCCCCTTATACCATTCATCTCAAGTCTTTCTAACAGTTCATTATGACATAATTAATGTTAAGTGTCAAATGCTTTGGAATAGTCGATAAAGAGAGCTAACACTTGTTTTTTATCGCTTAATTGTTTATTTATTTGTTTATTTATTCGTCTGTCAATTTAGAAAGAAGTATAGTTGTACTTTTGGTAGGTTGAAATCCATATTGTGTTTGTGCCAGAATTTTATTATCATTGTAAAATTTTTGGATTTGGTTGCATATTGATTTCTTC
This sequence comes from Zeuzera pyrina, assembly GCA_907165235.1. Classification (NCBI taxonomy): domain Eukaryota; kingdom Metazoa; phylum Arthropoda; class Insecta; order Lepidoptera; family Cossidae; genus Zeuzera; species Zeuzera pyrina. The sequence continues at coordinate 8,021,522 of OU015640.1, forward strand.
ATTATTTTATTAACGCAAGGTAAAATTGTTGTTGGTCTATAGTTATTAAAGTCATCATACCGGCCTTTTTTATGTATAGGTCGAATACATCGAGATTTTAATATATTAGGAATTATACCCTCCCTTAAACTTGCATTTATTAGTCTTGCTATCACTGCCGAAATTTTGTACACAATTTTTTTTATATCTATACTCTATAGGTCTTATACCATCCAAGCCAGGTCCTTTATTTGTTTTAAGTGATTTTATAATTTTATTGATACTATATTCTTTGACGTTTTGATAACGAATACTTACATTAGCTGGTTTAGAAAACGATTTACGCGGTAACGGTATGTTACATGAAGTAGAGACTCTTTTGACATTTTCCTGAAATTCCCGCCCAAACAAATTAGGTATTTCTATATCTGTAAGATTTTGGAAAGCGAATGCTTTAATAATTATTTCATCTACCGAGGTGAGTACACGTCCCGATATTTTATTTATTAATTCCCACAAATATCTAACATTAACTTTATTTTTATTTATTTCGTTATAGTAGTATTTATTTTTACATTATTGTATGGTTTTGTTTAGTTCATTTCTTATCTTATTATATTTCAATCTAAGAATGGAATTAGAGAATATTGGAATTTTTTCTCCATTTTTTTATAACTTTCATCCCGTTCTGTACTGAGATTAGTTATGTATTTATTTAACCAAGGTTCTTTGTTTCTTTTACTATTTTTTGATGTAGAATTATATGTAGCTTTTTTATAAGCATTTTCAAAATGATTTTTAATAAAGTCATAGATCGACTGTGGGCATGTCATGTTTATTGTTTTGTCCCAATCTACTTTGGACAATTCCGCTTCAATTATTTGTATATTTATTTTTGTAACCCGCTTGGAGTCACCTGTATATTTAAGTTATTATCATTGCCTCGGCACGCAATAGCAGTCATTCTGTGATCCGCTAGAACAGTATCTATTGCACCCGCGCACGCATCAGATGTGTGGAGTCGCGCGAAAATATGGTCGATGCATGATTTAGTGACAATGTTCTTTCTCATTTCAATCCTAGTGTAGTCGCTGACACCACATAAGAGGCCCACACACATGCATCATGTTGAAATATTTAATTCTCAGTGCCGTCGTCATCCCCAGATCAATATTCATATCGCCCAATAGACGGTGGCTTATACAGTGCACACAGTGTTGTAGTAAATTTATTTCCTTTTTTGAGATGTAGTACAATGTTTTCAAATGTTTAAGTTAATGTTTTAGATATCATAAATTTTATTTTGTCATTTATTTAAAAAATAATGCCACCACCTTTTCTTTTATCTCGTAAGTTTGTGTGCATTGTATATCCCGATATATGAAAAAGTGAACCCACCCGCGTATGTATGCCTGCCTCAGTTATTATTATAATATCGATAGGATGCCGGCAACACCGAATAGTTCGTTGAAGTTTAGAGAAGTTCTTAATCATAGATCTCATATTAATATGAATACAAGTTAATTCAACATTAGGGTTACTTATTTTACTCAGTAATGAATTTATGTTTATACAGTCGAATATTTCTCTAACGTTAACATCACGTTGAGCAGGATTATTATCATTTCTAGTTGGGGCAAAGTTACAAGACATTGTCGAAAAAAAAATAATAAATAATAATAATAAATATTAAAGTATCAAATTATATGTTAATTACCTGAAATAACAAAAAACGATATGCAATCAGTAATTAACGATCAATGAGAATTAACTTAATGTCTTTTGTATTTCTTACTGTAAAAATTTTACTTTTATCTTCCCTTCTGAACAGTACTTTACCGTCTTTGCACCAAATGTATTTGTATGTAAACTTTAGTTGATGTTTTGTTTCCCACAAGAGATATTTCAATTGTGGGGCAAAAGCTTCAGGAATAGATATCTTATTGCTAGCAAACTCTTTGGGCACAGAGTGCAATACATCCGCTACAACAAGGTCTAATTACCTTGCAGCAGCTAGCCAGTTTTCACGTATTTTCTTAGAAGATAATTCGACGACAATCGGGACTGATTTTTATCCACGCGTTTTCCCACGCCGCACTGATTCTATCTGAGATGTTTCCTGATTCAACTTAATAGCTAATATGTTAGGGATGTCCTTTACGTTGTCTATGTCAGACAGTTTAGGAATTCCATCCACTTCTATGTGATTGGAGAGAACTTTGTGCTCAGTTTCTTGTTGGCGTTGTTCCAATGCTGATATTCTTAGTTCGAGATTAGTATTTATGTTGGTTAAGTTTTCGTTTCTTTTTTCTAATTTTTTTACTAGGTTCTCGTTATTACTGAGTTGCTCCTTTAAGTAGTCGCATTTCTCATTTATAAATTCAATAGATTGTTGAAAGCTTGACATTTCCTCTATAATAATCTTCCTTATTTCTACACTTCCATCTTGAGGAAGCTTTTTAACATTTGCCGTCACGGTTTTATCTTACGAATTTTTTGTCTCGTCTTCTGCTTCATTTTGATCATCTTCCAGTAAGAATAGTGATGACCGTTTTATATTTTTCTTGCACTCAGCACAGCTCCATTCAAGATTCTCAACATCCCGTAACGCTGCTAGTTGTTTGACAGATACACCCGCACATTCGGCACTCGCACGAGTTTGCCTTTCGCATCTGCTGCACTCAAGAGCAAATTATTTTTTTGCTATATTTCTATTACACTGTACACACTTTATTTATTTTCTAATGCACGTATATGAAAGACTAATATGGACTTAACTGAAGATGGTTTGCTAACATTAAAAACATACCATATTAAAAATACGCGTACGTTAGCGATTATAAAGAGATAAAGCACGAACATCCACATATTATCACTTTGATCGCACTTTAATGCATTCAAAGAGCTTTACTGAAGCTGAGGCTTAAATAGAGTTTTTAGGGCTCCATAGGCATATAGGCAAAACGGAACACAATTTTGTCATGTCTGTCACATATAATTACATATAGTCACAGTTAATTCATTCAGTCACTTTTGTACCTACTTATAATTTGTCCTTAGAATCCTTGAACTCTAAGTTAATGCCTACCAGACACACTCTTAGGCGATTTTTAGGGTCTGTACCTCAAAATGAAAAAGGAACCCTTATAGGATCACTTCGTTGTCCGTCTGCCTGTCCGTCTGTCTATCTATCAAGACCCTTTTTCTCAGGAATGTGTAAGAGGTATCAAGTTGATATTAATATCAAATACTTATGTCAGCAGTCCCCGAGTAGCAAAAAGAATCAAGCTTCTGAGTCAACGCAATCAAAAAATTTGGCCATTTATGCCTCATATTTTGATACTCGCGAGTAAATCAAAACCGATAGGGTACTTTGCACTGATCTAGAATTACAAAATTTTGACAAGGAGCAACGTCTCACAGTACAATAAAAGAAAAAAATTCAAAAACTAGAAACTGCAAATAAATCACACTTTGCTGCGATTACAAATTTCCATTTGCAGTTGGAGAGCATGGCACAACGTATTATTCGACTGCAAATTGAAGTTTGTTTTTGAAGCTGACAAGTATATTTTATTGGTAAATACACAACGCAAATACATTGTATTTGACTCACATTGACTCACACTTAGTTTTTTTGTAATAACTCGGCACTCGTTTTTTTACCGCCTTCAGAGAGAACACATGCATGCACTTCATTATATTTCTACGTAGAAAAAAATATTATTAGGTCAACCTTTTTTCAAGGAACTATAATTATAAAAATAGATAAAACTAATTTCATTTGACATATTTTGTACTAATAAGCTATTTTTCTTTCAAGCTGGTCTGAGAGAGAAAGAGAAATATACAGTATGAACTATGTATTTCTGAGTACAATTCAGTGTTAACAATTTTCTTATTTATATACAATATACATAGTAGGTCTTGCACGCGACTTCGTCCACGTGAAATGAAATAAAGTAGCCTATGTACTTTCCCAAAATTTATTCTATGTCCATTCTAAATTTCATCAAAATCGGTCACGCCGTTTAGAAGGAAAATAATAACAAACACACGCACACCGGAACTATATATGATATGATTTATATATGAGACAATCGAAAAACCACGCACTTTGAAGAAATCGTGAGCTGTCCTAGACGCCAGTTATTCGCAAAGTGTTGGAATACTAAAGTACCGACCTACCCATTAGTATTTTAAACAACGCAGCAACAAAACAGTACAATGCCAATTTGCAAATTAAGTCGTTAACGAATACAAATCATGAATATTCTGACGGCGCTTTGCTAGTAAAAAAATGTTCACAGCCATTATATTTTGCAGACCAGGATTTTGTAAATAAACGATAATATTACTCGCCTATAATATAAAAGTCGTGTTGAAAATGTAAATATGGTATTGTACGTGTAATGTCAATCTAAGAAAATACTATGATTTTCTTCTTCACCATTAATTCTTTGAATCGAACATTTAGAAGGAATGAGTGATGAAAGACTAATAGAGAAAATCTACAGAGCGAAAGTGAACGGTAGCAAAAGCCAAGGAGACCAAGGCTGACTTACGAAAATCAAATAGTCAGAGTGTTAGCTGACGGAAATATCAAAAGCACTCGCATATCTAGGCGAAATGTGTGAGGAGAATGATGAGATTTGAGGAGGCAAAGGAAGTCTATAATTTAGACAGATTATTGGCACGTCTTTATTTTTTAACCGACTTCAAAAATAGGAGGACGTTCTCAATACGGTTGTGTTTTTTTTGTTTATTTCAAAACTCCGTCATTTATGAACCGATTTGGAATTTTTTTTTTATTTGAAATATATACTTCCAGATTGGTTTTGTTTTAATTTCACTGGTATTGAAGTTTGGATTTCGAAGATACACCAATTGACATCAAATAACGCGAACTGCTTATAACCTTTATTTTTTATATTGATGACTCTTGTATGTCATTGCACTCCGGAATTAGAAAAAAAGTTAGTAAGTGTAGACCTGTCTTAGATATTTAGTTAGGCCAAGGACACTGAAAAGGGAGAAATAAAAAAATGTTAAAAAAAAAATTACACCAACTTCAAAAAAAAATCAATGAAAAGTAAGAAATTTTCCTTTACTAATCAATACTCAAGTACAAATATAAATTTAAAAATTTCTTTACCTATATAATTAAATTTGACAGTTATTGAAATCGGTGCAAAGTCAATGTGCAACAACAGAAAGTCTATTAGTTTAGTAGGCTTAGGCACCTACTTCCGTAACTGTCAAATTTAATTACGTAGGTGTTTGTATCGTATTTATGAAGTTATTTTTGTACTTGAGTATTTATTAGTAAAAGATAGTTATTTCGTACTTTCCAGTGATTTTTTTAAGTCAGATTAATTTTTTATTATTTATTTTTGAAATTGTACTTCTTTTGGCGCATTAGGTGAAAAAGATCAGAGTGTAATTTCAGCAGGTACGAGAAGTTTCGGCATTGATGTAATGCACCACGAAGTTAGTAACAAAAGTTGCGCCCGTCGACCTAACACTTACTTAACATCATTATACTTTCATTATATGTGACCAGTTCCGAGGACTAATTCTTTGGATCAGTTTTAATTTTTATGTCATTCATATCAAGCAGCCAGTTTTAATAATCTTTATATGGGACCAGTTTTAATTTTTAATTAATTAACTTCAAACGGCCAATTTTAATTCTCTATACATGCCGAAGAAATATAACTTCTCGCGTGTGTACGCAAGTACACGCACGCTATTTTTTATTATAAACTAGCTGATGCACGCGAATTCGTCCGTGTTTTTTATTTTTAAAATGACCTATGTCCTTCCTTGAGGTTTTTTCTATGTCCATAGTAAATTTCATCGCAATCAGATGAACGGAATGGCAGCCCATAAAATACGACCAAACAAACATTGATTTTTATATATTAGATAGCTGATGCCTACGATTCGTCCGTGTTTTTCATTTTTCAAGTAACCTATGTCCTTCGTCAAGATTCAAGCTATCTTCATACCAAATTTCATCGCAATCGGGTGAACGGTATGGCAGCCCGTAAAATACGAACAAATAAACAAATATTGATTGTTATATAGTAGATTATAATAATAAACAGCTCGGATCCTCGGATCTAGATGTTTCTTTTTTATTTATAACAATTCTCACATGTTTGAAATTAAATCACGATGTCTATTTCTGAAAATCTTAAAATAAACCCCCTTTATACAACATAAAAAGCAAATACCTTTAGACTGCGGGTTTTATTTGTAACCAAAACACATTCGAAATCTCTTTTCGACTGTTTAATTTAATTAAACAACAGCTTATTGAGGTACCATTTTCCGCTGCCTATGGGAAACTCCGACCCCTTGATAATGAGATTCTGTCCCTTTACATAGCTACTGCCCCTGGTTTGTGTTATCTACCAGTATCTTGCGATTGTACGAGACCGGAGCCAAGTAATATACAAACGAGAAAGCCTAGTTTGCAGTAAATTTTATGAAGCAAGAAAAGAATATAGCCAATGGACGTTAATTTATAATATGATGTATATATAGGTAAGCATACCCGTGTATAAAGTGATCTGCTTAAAGACGACTATCTAACCTGTCAAAGTGCATATAATTTTACTTTATTATCTACTATCGTATGTGCACACGAACAAATATTTGCCCTCAAGAATCTGCCCCCAAAATCTTTCGATTTTCTGACTCAAAATAAAATTCAAATATCCTTTGATTGATTAACTGCATTGAGTTAAAATAAGTCTTAGATTGTGTTTTATAACACAGTACTGTAATGTAATGCTTTAATGCTCAGTTTATGCAGTTTACATATATCTCTGGAGTATCTGTTTAAATATGTATTGATTATATTAGAGATGGAAGTACCCATTTCTGTGAAAACTTGAGTTAATACTTTTATATAATCTGACCAAGAATAAGGCTCGCTTAAAAGTTAAACTGTTAAGGTCTTCAGAATTGTTTTAAAAGCTTGCTTATGCAGCTTAACGCAATCAGTTTCGTTATGCACCCCCACGTCCTGTAAGCAGCTAGGTTTATTTTCAAAAACGAAAACTTTTAAAATCTGGTTTTGTACAAAATTAAAAACTACAATAGCAATAAAAAAAAAGTTCGAGCTATTCGAGATATTATCATTACCTCTCCATTTCAGTAAAATCAATTTTGGAAAGCCTGCAGAAGCTGGGAGATCGATTTGGATTTGTGCAAAACAGGGTTTTTTCAGGACCTACTTTTTTGAGGTTTTTTTATTCGATTGTTTTAACTTTGGGAATTATTAAAGATAAAAAATGGAAGTTAATTACAGCCAAATAACTAACTCTCGTTGACCTTATATATCAAGATCCAGGTCGTCAAACACTACAAAGTTTGCGCATACTGATTCTTAAAATAATAATTTAAAAAATAGTAAAATAATGTCTATAGCTTTTAGAGATACCACGTTACAGTTTGTATCCATAGCCCATGTTCATGTCAGGACGGATCTTTCACACAGAAAGTAGAAACAACTAGAAAGCCTGTAAGCTTATCATAGAATTGAAGTGACTGAATTCACGATTCCGAATATAAACAGTATTCAAAGGAATAGTAAACATATGTACGATTAACTTGATACGTAGGACTTGCCTTATTATTTCATAAGTCGGGTGCTAAATTAACACAGAGTTGTAATTAAGATTCGATCGAGTAAATTGATAGAGTTTCTGATTACAGTCGCGTGTTACAAAATAATTTAGTCGTACGTCTGTGTGTCTGATAATTACAGAAAAAGGGCGATGTACTTACCGTTGGTTATGATAAATGAGCCACAGCGACTGCCAACCCTCTGTAACTCAAAATAAACTTTAAATATATATTAAATATAATATATTCTGTACACTTAGAAATATATTAGAACTAGCGACTCGCTCCGGCTTCGCCCGGGTGGGATGTTGAACGTTTGCAACACACAAAATTTGTTTTATTGAGATTTTCATACGAAAATACCATCAAAACATTCCAACATTTCCGGTGGATTTTCCAAAAATTTGCTTTTATATAAATTTTGTCGTGAGAATTACGAACACACCAAAAAAAGTCAGCCAAATCAGTCGATCTTTCTCAAGTAATGCTCCGTCATACATGATTTATTTAATTACTCAGAATCAAAAATTTGATACGTTTGATTGAAAATTTGATAATTTGACATGATGAAACATACTACCAGATGGTTGGGCATCTACGGAATTAACGGATCTATGGAAATTGGACATGAAATTATATAAGATCAAACGAACTCCTAAAGTGAAGGTCGATCATTATTATATGAATCCCTTCATTTGAAGATATAATATTTACCACGTAGTACCGTAATCCTACAGGTGACTTGTGCACGTTTTAAAATACACTCAATAGACAAAAAAAGTTGTATAGGTAGGCAATCCCTTCCATTACAAGAGTGTAGCAAAACTTTTCTTTCTAGGGTTTTGAGGGAGGTTTAACTAGGGAGGGAACTAAACCGAAATTAGTATTACACCATATTGTGATTATAACATTTATTTCATAGAGATAATTCTACTTAATTTGTATATTAATCTTACTTTTCAATTATAAATTAAAATATGGACAAACTCTTTATAAACATATATATATATGAAACGTTGACAGCCGACTTCAAAAAAGAACACTGAAAAGTATGAAATAACCCTTACGGATCGAAACTTAAGTACAAAAATAACTTTATAAAAATACGATACAAATACCCCTATAATTAAATTTGACAGTTACTGAAGTCGGTGCCAAGCCTACTAAACTAATAGACTTTCCGTTGTCGAACATTGATTTCGGCTGTGGAAGTCGGTTTAATTTTTTTATAAAAGTTTTTTATTTCACTTTTTTGAGTGACCTTGGCCTAAATTAATATCTAGAGCAAGTCTACAATTACTTTATTTTCTAATTCTGGAGCGCAATGTGTTAACTTCCATTCTATTGAAGAGCATAAACAGTGGGATTTCACAATAAAGATGCGAACAGATCGAACATGGGATATTATTGCCCATTGTGGCCATTATCAATATCATCAATGTCATATCAATATCAATCAATTATAAAAGAACAGTGTAAAGGTTGCATCATAATGACACCTTAGCAGTATTCCTACAATCCGAAGACGACAGCCACCAGCCGTATTCTCTGTCCGCAACAAGACTGACTCTACTGACTGAATTTATTATATCACAGCCAATTTATATCTTCTCCCTACTTTACCATTATACCATACTACCATTATACCATGTGGAGACAACGATAGTTAACAAATGACATACAAGAGAATCGTCAATATAAATAACCAGGTCGCGTTATTTGGTGTACCTTCGAAACCAAAGCTTCAATACCATTGAAATTTCAATGTAACCAATCTGAAAGTGAATCTTTTCGAACAAAAAAGAATTTTCCAAATCGGTTCATAAATGACGGAGTTATGAGGTAACAAACATAAAAAAAAACCGAATTGAGAACCTTCTCCTTTTTTGGAAGTCGGTTGAAAATATTTGACGTCCACCAATTTAAATCTTCTAGAATAACTTTAGGTAATCTGATTTCTTTGTCGTAATTGTTATTAGCAACGCTAGATATTTTTCTCTTTCTAATATTTTGGTATATACCCATTCGTATTTTACTGCTGGACATGCAGCAACCAGTGTTCCCATTAGTTGTGAATACTCTCTAATTGTACAAATTTAAAGCTTAGAAAACTTTTGAACCAACTGAGCGATATTGGTGCGCTTATCATTCGGGAGGGATATAGATAAGCTTTTGGAAACAAATATAAATCCTAAGTATTTGGTACATTGTTTGGGTTTTAATGAACTTTTTTCGAAATTAGTAACGAAACCATTGTAACAATCGCAAAGTCGCATTAACGTTGGAAGAGCACTCTTCGTATGTATTACCGATACAAAGTAGGTCATCTAAATAGATAACATAACTAAATCCACGAGTTCTTAAATGTCTTACTATTTCTGTCATAATTTTCGTAAATACTCTAGGTGCTACGGAAATCCCATAAACGCATAGCTGTGAATTCGTAAGGGTTTCCTATGCTATAGTTTCAAACTAGAATCTCAGATACTTTCTATGTTCTGTATGAATCGGAATAAGTAAGTAAGCTTCTTTCAAATCAATTGTGGATAAATATCCATTTTGAGGAATTAATTTTGAAGCTGTTCGATAATCTTCCATCTTAAAATGAGACTTTGTAAAGTATTTGTTTAACAATTTCAAATTGAGGATAAAACGTTTACTACCGTTGGATTTAGGAGTCAGAAATATTTTCGATAAGAATTGGTCTTTACTTGGGGAACAGTTTTGTACTGCCCCCATATCTAATAATATTTTAATTGCTTTTGACAGTTCTAATTGCTCAGAATGCGAAAAAACGTTTCGTGGAAGTGATTTTTGAGAAAATTCCCTATTGAATAGTATACAAACACCAAGTCTTATCCAATTTAAGACGACTGTTAGTTGTAATACGAGACCAACAATTAATAAAGTGGCTAACTCTGCCAGCATGTACCTGGGAAACTATGTTAAGGCACGAGGTTTGTTCGTTGTCGTCGACGATTTGTTCGTCGTTGATTGCGTTGAAGTGTTCAAATATGAGCGGCGATTTGGATAGGGGCCTCGTCGCGATCCTCCTCGGCTGCCTCTGTTCAACGGGAAACGAGGCGGAGTAATCCAGTTTCCCGGATTGAAATTTCGTTGACCTTGTGATTGGAATGAAGTAGAAGGCTTCGGGTTAGCCATCTTCTTTATTTGTTGACCCTGCTTTTGAATGATCTTCGCCGCTTTGATACTCTTAGACAAATTCTTTCCGAAGAGAGTGTCGTCTCTCTCGGCGTTCTGAATCTCATGAAGAATTGTTTTATCCAGACTTGGTGTAAGTAATTTTATGCGATTTGGTGTAAAAAAGGCGTGCAAATCCGACAGAATCCGACATCCGTTACTAATATGTTGGATTGCTTGCTTTTTATCGTCCCCCCTTAAAAGTGTGTCCAGTCCTCTATTAATGGCAGTTATACCCGACCCGAGTTGCTGTTGCTGAGTCATTAAATTCTTGTCTCTATTTCTTACTAGTTCAGGAACTGCAGCAGAAATTTCAGCATTCAGTTTGGGGGCTTGTACTAGTTTACAATTCTCGGGTATGAGGTAGTTCTTTAAGAACTTTTCTTTATCTTTTTCGAGTCCTCTTTTCAATAGGGTAAGCCAAATTTTTGACAAGTTCTCGTGAATTTTTTGGCCGTATTCTGGGGTATCATTTAAGCTTTCCCCAAGAGCTTGTAAAAGGTCTGGGTCTAAGTCTGTTTCTTGGGACTTAGCTGAACATGTTGATTGTTCTGCCTGTGTTGCAATGGTTGGTTCAGTTGTTAATATATCGGCTCGTTCCTCTTCAGAACTGTGAGCCATCTCTGTGTTAACTGTCGTCTTGATGACGATTACATTTGAGATTTCATTTTCTGAAACCATAATGTTATCAGAGATTAGGAAGAGAAAACAGGAGCTAACTAGTCACGCCGTACAAATAAAACAAGACCCACATAGCAGCAACATTTATCTAATGCTTAGACATTCTCTGTCGTTGGAGACTCGCAGTCAACCCCGAAAAGAGTTTCTAAGAATAAAATTGTACACTGTTGAAGACTCGCAATCAGCACCAGTGACTTATTGTCATAGTTAATGACTCGTAGTCGTTCTCCACGAGTGCTTTATAAAAATAAGCATAGAATCGTTAAATTTTTTAAATGTACGATGCATGAACTTACCCTCACTTTCGTCGTTAGAATCACTGTCGATTAATCCGCAATCGGCGGTAGTTACGTTTGCGTGTATTTTTTCCCTCTATTCTTGTAATTTTTTCTTGATAATGTTTAAATTTTTCTTCCACGGTACGTTTCGCCATTTTTACCGGCGAACTCAAACACTGTTTACTGAAGAAGTGCAGTCGTCACCGTGCACGAAAACAGAATGAACCATTATCAAAAGACACCCACCTTGTCGAGTGGTAATGGAAGGGATTGCCTACCTATACAACTTTTTTTTCTATTCAGTGTCTTTTAAAACGTGCACAAGTTACCTGTAGGATTACGGTACTACGTGGTAAATATTATATCTGAAAAATGAAGCGATGAAATATAATTCAGTAGGCATGTTGTACACGAAACTTCATTAAGAATAAAGTTTTTTACAGTGTCGACATTATTTACAAGTGGTACCTCTGGCTACGATAACTGCTTACCAAGAGGCTGTATGCTTGTCACCTTTGCGGTATAAAAAAAAATTATTCATCACTCAATATAAATTTCTAACTTTTTGTTCAATCTGTATAAAATAATAAGTTGGTCGCAATGATTATAGATTCCTTAAGGCGTTTATAGCCACTAGTTTTTATTTTCTACGTGTATTTTGGAGATTTCAATAACACATTTTTACATTCGACCTATGAATTATAAATGTTGAGTTGCTAGTGTAGTAAACAAGGCTTTAATATATATGGTTGTATGTTACATTAAGTGTATTCAGTGAATACTTTGTATATGTATAAATAATGAACTAAAAATCTATTTACTGTACGGAAACTGTTCGAACATCTAAATAATAATATTTTCTATATTGCCAGTGCGTTCTTATATTGAAAAAAAAATAATAAAAAATAGTTATAACTGTAAAAAGAAATGATCTTTAGAGATACGTAATGGGTTTTATTCATTTCAAGGAATTGTGTCACAAATTCAATCACAGAGATTCATATTATGTATCTCGCATATTTGGCACAGAAGATTGGAAAACTTCCTAACTTCTAAAACATTTATTATTTCGTTTTTATTTATTTTTCATGTTTACTGTCGATCATATCACGTGTATCATTTAAGTTATTGTAAACATGTTCTATAATACTTTTAAGTGATTATATTTGATCCTGAAAAAACATTTTTCATATTGGTACCCTTCTTTGTCAATAAAAGTTACATATTATTCAATATACGGCGAAAAAGATATCTCAAGTTAAGTAGATTTCGCAGAAATGTTTATATTTGTGTAATAAAAAGCACATTAGAAGTACATTGATAAAAAAAGAAATATTTTCACCTGTATTAAGTAACCGAGTAAAAGAATCAAACATTGATATTCAATCGTCTCTTTTTTTACGTAATAAATTCTATCACTGATTCTAAAAGATTCCGTGTAGAATCTACATTTACTTATATTTACATAAAAGAAGATTCACAATATTTTAAAAGGGGAGAAAATGTATAGGAAAATAACAGGAAAACGTTACCAATCTCCGCAAAAACTTAAGGTCAGACAGCACAGATAATTTCTCTCACTACCTGTTTTTTCGTGAAAATAGAAAATGGAGGGAAAAAGCTCCTCGAGGTAAAAAACGTGGCAATAGCAACAACGTCGTGTAATCAAAGACAAAGTGGGAGAATGACGCGGACAGCTTAAAGTAAGTAGCACAATGAGAGCAACAGACAGAAAACAAATATATACATATTACATGAACATTGTTCGTATTTTAGTCGCTAGATGTTTAATGAAAGCATGGAAGCCAAATAACAATGTGTAACGTCGCTTTTTTTAGACCCTAGCACATGATAGGTTGTCTTTGATGTATATAGATGTGGATGTGTCAGAGCCGATGTCCGGATATGTCATTCGGATACGTAAACAAATCGGATTTAGAAAACATTTTAAAATTTAAGGTCTCCTGTATATAAGGGGTGCGTAATTTGAGATGATATGGGTATGTTGACTGTAGGGGGTGTACTGACAGCCAGAAAAACGAGAGGGTTATAAAAAAACGTTTTTTTATTAGAGGGGCTAATATTAATATCTGGATTGTCTCGTTGTTATATTTCATCCTGGTCTCATCACGAATGTCTCGAGCAGGAGGAGCCAGCGAATAATAGAAGAGACGTTCTATTGTTGTTATTCTCCTGCTGCTTGAAGTCATACGACAGAGATCACGTAAGCCATTCGGCTGGGCGCTCTGATGCCAACATATTGTTTTTAAGGAGGCGTGGAAGCCGGTTTAAATTTAAACCAAAATGTTAAAATCTATCTTGCGCCAATTACGGCAATCTCTTTGTTCATTAATTAGTTGATTTACATGTAATCATGGGTTACACATACGAGTATATCACCATGGTGAACCCCATGGTAAGTGTTGAGCGAGTAATTTTGAGTGATGTGAATGTTTTATTTCAGGGTTTTCATTTTTAATTGTTTCAGTACCTAATATTTAATCATTTAACAAAAGACATTGGGCTGGGTGAGAGAGGTTACCACATTCTTCCCATTGAAGACTGAGGAGAATTTTGATGTATTGCCCTTGAGAGCCAGCGGGATAGCGTCGAGATTGTATTCTTAGAAGAGAGAATGATCCAGCTGGTGACTTAGGACTTTATTAGCTCATTATTATCTGGTAATGTATAGAGTTTGATATTGAGAGAGAAATACTATATATATATATAAAGTCACTCTTAAGTCTTATACATAGAAATATCTTTAAACGGTTTGTGAACAATGGTTGATGATAAATACATTAGAATTCCCTATGAGTCATTGTAAAATAAATATTATATGATCCAGTACTGTTCCTCAAAAATTATCGAATTTATGGTGACAATTATTATGCACCTATTGTTGTGAAACTTTCAAGAGTAACTTATAAATAATTACCTGTATTGTCTAAATATATTGGATTTACATGTAAATGTCTATTGAATGTTTTGGGTACATAAGTATTTATTGTTTGTTAATTTAAGAATTTATTGTGTGTGTAAATAAATAATAAAATAAATAATAAATAAATAATATCTAGATCCAAAATACAGGTTATTACAAATTCAAGATACATCTGTTTACTTAATTAGTTTCATTGGCCTTGTTTTGGATATGTAATTTGTTTTCTTTATTCATGACACAACGTTACATATCTTGTAAAATTACATTGTTTCAACTTATACTATTGTTAGATATAAAGGCTCTTGGGGTCGCACAAGTAATCTATGTTTTATATAACAAATAAATATTTATACCAGTGTAAATTGTGCATGAGCGTTTTTGTGATATACAGATAAAATATCCTTACACTTTCCTACTTGATTTCAATTGAAAGGGTGTACTAGGCGCCCTATATAAATTTGGTACACCGCTCACCAGGTCAGGCCTAATAAAAAATAATTTCTACCCACCCCATTGCAAATAGACAAGACACCTGAGCTAGAGGGGTCGACAAATGCTACATGATGAGTAATACTTACTATAACTACTAGACGACCGTTTATACCTTGAAAACTCTTACGATAAATGAGAAGCGTTTTTTTTTTGTTTTAATTAGCATCGCGAAGTACCTAATTAGAAGATCTCAATTTCCTTGTTTGGTAATCATAACACAAAATTTGGTACACAGCACAAACTTATCAATATGTACCAATGCTGCGTCTTTTTAATTTATTTACAGATAATATTTCATTTATTTCAAACAGGAACATAATAAAACAAATTCGGTTAATATTAACACGCCAACTTCACGAATTCAAAATTCGTCGCCGTTGACAGCGCCACTCCTAGTTCTATTTACAATATTATGTGTTTTATGAAAAATATGCAATACTTAGCACAGAAAAAGAATTATACTGAAATCGTTACTAAATTATAATGGCGAAAATGTGTGAGGAGAATGATGAGATTTGAGGAAGCGAAAGAGGTGTGTAAGGACCGCGACTCCTGGCGCTCCGTCCTCTCTGACTACCCTGTTGGGGATACAGCGTGACGTTATGTTATGTTATGTTATGTTACTAAATTAATTAAACAGGAATTAAGTGTAAAGAAAAATAAATGTATTTGTTGGAATTTTGAGACTAATTCTTCTATTAAGAACTTTTTGCGATAAGTATATTACTGGCTTTACCATCAAACCGTGCCGTTTTAAGAGATTGAATTTGTGGGTATTGTGAAAGCATTCAGTTGTCGGAATTTCAATTTATCACTCTTGCTAATATTATTTAACTTAGGCAAGAAATGATTAAAAACTCATTAGATTCTCTCATAGCAGTAGTTGTTCTGATTTTTAGTAGTCTTACATCTGTTGACACGTCGTTGAGCAGAATAAATACAGTTACTGTCACATCCATTGTTAAATGTAATATTGAAAATAAAAAAGTAACGTGTTTATGCTAGCTCCTTTTAGTACATATCAAAAAAATCCTAATCCTATTATTTAATTCGATTTGCTTAATTGCTCTATCGTGGTAGTAATACACCATATTAGAAGTCTTTCATCCCTGTAGCCCGAAACTAATAGAATAGGATTACGATATTCCTGCCAATCATAATAGTTGACTAAAGGGTCACGACCCTTCATGGTCTCAGACAAACATAGCGGGGTTACAATTGTCTACTTCAGGTGACCCAACGTAGGATGACAGCGTGTGTGGTCTGTGCTGACCTATAATGGGAGGTTGTAGGGAAGGGCGGTTAACCTTATAGACTTGTCTCGGTGCAACGCTAGCTACAGCTACGATGTAGTCCTTGGATGATTTTAGGGCCTCTGGACATATACCGTGAAGAAATATCACGAGAGTTTTAACGGGTAAAAGTCCCAAATATTGTACATGAAAATTTCTCTCTCGACACAAAAAAAATCGTAGACCTTTAAAGTCAATTTGAAGTCTGTGGTGGAATGCTGTCCAGTTGCCTGCCTTCACCAAACTACACTTACATATGTATTGCAAAACGACCTTTCTCTAATCACCTCATTTGTGCTAGCCCGTGTATGTTTCATATCACAAACGTGACAAATTAGTATCCGCTCGCTTGTCAATAAGTGATTACGCTTCTAACACCAAAGATATCACAGGTGCGTTGCCGACGCTGTAAATATTCTTTCCATGCTGTTATCTATCGTATAAACATCGATAGTAAACTTAATTCATAATCTGAGTGTTCTGAGGAAAAAAACTCCTTTGAATCTGTATCACATGTAGGTTTCAAAGTATGAGAATAAGCTATCAGTCGGCGACAAAGGATATGATGATGGAAAGTAACCACGAGTGTCATCTCAAACAATTCTTCAGAAGACAATCGCGATTCAGAATACAAGCGGTAAAACACACACAAGGTAGTAAAATGGGTCCAAATTTTTCCATCAATGGGACTTGTTAATTCTCTTTCTGTTGTCATATTAGTTATTAATACCATGATTATGATATAAAAATAGTGATAATTTTAATTCGACATTACAAATATTAATAAATATTTTTGTGACAAACATGGATATCGATGTCTTAACAATAACCTCATAAATAAAATGGTTCTTAAAAAAATGTACATCGAAAAAATGTACAAAGAAACGACTGGTAGGAACAAACACACCTATTTATATTCAATCTCATTAATCGTGATGTTCACTGGCCTCAAAATATTATAGGTCAGCATCGTGTTTACTTACTTGCTGTCAAAAAAATCAGTCTGGAGAACTCTGTTCAACTTGTCGATTTAGTAGATCGTCGCGAAATAAAGGATGATAATGAAGATCAGAAATGTCACCAAGAATTGGATTTTTTTTTATAATGGAAGACAGGCAGTGTATTCTGTTCAGTAACAGTATATTTATAAGAAAAGTGTATATTATAGAAAATGTATATTCGTAGGTCAATACCTACGTCAGTCAGTAAGTAATGTGCCATCGACTTTGAAGCCAATATTCTGCTGACACACTTCTACAGCAGTCGCGGGCGTGGTTTCTCCATCTTTACTGCGGAGACGGACATATTTACATTCTCGCGTTCATCTCCGCTAAGATATGGTTAGATTTTTACTTTTATCTAGCTGTCTTCGTCAAAAATATGGTAAACTTAAATTCTGTTTTGATTTACAAAGAACAGCAACATATGCCTTTTTTCTGTCTTTTTTACAATACAGAGAGGATAACCGAACAAAAAGTCAGTCCAAATAATATGTTGGATCATATTGCAAATACGTTGGTAGGTATCCCCTAGGATTAAATGGTCGCTTCTTGTACCAGACCCTGGTTATTATATCCTTCATTTCAGAACATAACAGTGCAGGCACTGCTATTTGTCGACAGGATAGCGAGTAAGATGTTAGACCCCACACAAGTCCCACCACCTGCGACTTCTTTAGATCATAACTTTTTTAGGGTTTCGTAATCAAATAGCTTATAGGGAACCCTTATATTTTCATCTAGTCTGTCCATTAGTACATTAGCTTATAACTGTTACTTTCTTGGCTTTGCATCGGCATAGTGTAATTTTACTACCAGGGGTAAATTGTGAATCGCGAAATAAATAATTACGAAACTAAATGATTTATGAACACCTTTTGTACCAACCATAAGATTTTTCGCGCATTGCGTTTTGTAAGATGTCGTTGGACAGCTCTCCAGCCAACATCCTCAATTTTGCAGTTCGTAAATTAAAAGTACGATGTTACGGAATCCGAAGTTGATGCATGTCCCATTTTTGAATATTACCGTAATCCGATTTTAAAAGTAAATAGTAAAAATCATCGCTGAGAACTCGTTCCTTGGACCGCATGTGTCGGAAATTCATTACCACAACAATAACAACACATAACATCTCGTCCGATTGTAATGGAAAACACGCCACAAACATTGCCATTTTTAACCAAGCTTTTGTAGTAAGTTACGGTTTACAGAAAAAAAACAAAAAGCTTGTATTTTACTGAACAGAACAGATACAATAGAAAATATATAGCCCAAAGTAGTAGGTATATAGGTAGTAATAGTAGTATTAGTAGGTATATTACATAGACATATATTTATTTAAAAGAAATATTCAGAACTGTCCACAGATATTTTTTGTTTTCATTGTAAAACATAATTCACTACGAAGTCACTTTGACTAGCACTGACCTTTTAACCTTTTATAAACGTTTTCGATCACAAACTTTACTCATAGATCACTTTAATTGGTAAATAAATTCCTTGAAAATTCTAATTTTAAATTAAAACCGAGTAACATTTTCTTTTTATACATGAATTGTGTATAAACTTAGCTACCTGAATTTACTTTAATTGATTGAAATATTGTATACTTTCTTCAACAATTAGAAACTGAGCTAAATGAACACCGTAAGAATATAATTGTTGCCCATCTATATTATTTACAGACAAGTGCTATATCATTTAATTAATATCGATGCAATCGATAAGGGAATAGTGATATGTTGTTCCCTTACATAATTTTTGTAATGTTTACAACAATGTGTTTAGCTCTTTTTATGCATTTAACTCACTCAGTTTAGCAGGTAGAAGAAAAAACAAAAGTTGTGTAGTGGTACATGTTTTATAAAATGAACGTATGTAGAGACGAGGACCGAGATAAATGATTTCGGTATCGGATGTGACTGATGAAGGAAAAACTGGTTTTCGTTTTGCACAAGGCATTCAAATAGCTGTAACATTACATTAGTGTTTTAGTATCACTATTAGTATCATTAATTACACTATTGTATTGTAATAGCACAATGTAGAGTAGCTATTAGGCTGCCTTATGCAAAACTAAAATCAGTTTTCCCTTCGTTACTCACATCATCAATTCTGTAAAAACTCGAATTGCTCGAACAAGACTCGTTCGACAACTACTTCACCCTACTTTGCATACGAATTCATTTGGTCTTTAAATGCAATTCTCTAAACTCTAGGTTCCCAAAACTTATTTTGTCTACTGCCCACTTTGAGTCATGCAGTCGTTGTCTAAGATGCCTCCTAGCTAAATGAAATTACAAATCACCCCCCAGGCCTTTACACAACGCCCCATTTTTTTTCTGGGTCTCTTACCCCCCTTTAGGCCTGCAGCGCCCACAAGGGGGCGTTATCGCCCACTTTGGGAAAGGCTGCTCTAAACCAAACACACTAGGAGCGAAGTTAAGCGATCTGGGATGCAAGTTTGTCGGAGATTGCTTTAAGAATAAACATCTCAGTCGATATTTCGTCTTAATGTATTTTAACTTCTTCTGAGATAATTACTTTAAATAAAACTTGTTTTATTTAGTTTAGATTGTAATATTTAGCGAGACATCAAACATTTCATTTACGATAGTACGACTCGCCGCCGCACTCATCGAGTCGTCGCTAGTATCTCTGTCGACTTTAGAGATTACTAGTTCATAGTTGATAACCTCACAGTGGATTCAGAAATGAATTCCACTAATTATCGTTAGAGAATGGCACTGCAAATACCGAAATAATTTAGCTCGGTCCTCATCTCTACATACATTAATTTTACAAAACGTATACCACAATATTTGGATTCCTTGTTAGATTCGTTGCTATGAGAGTGTAATCTTAGAAAAACGTGTTAAGAACATATTATTCACTGCATCATCGTTCATAGTACATAGTATTTATACATTTGAGTATCTATCTGAAGGATACTCAAATCCAGTCAACTGCTGTCTTCCTGCCTCTGAAGTGTTCGCAATTTTTCCTGTTGCATGTTGTTTGTTCAGAGAAATAGAGAATTTTAGAAATAAAGTTGCTTTTTTTCTCGTTATTTTCAGTATTACGAAAGATTTTTGCTCTTTATTTTCAATCAAGGAAAAATTAGACTTTGATTTTTACTGTTAAAGAAATAACAACATAACATAACATAACGTAACGTAACATATCTTCACGCTGTATCCCCAACGAGGTAGTCAGAGAGGACGGAGCGCCAGGAGTCGCAGTCCTTACACACCACTTTCGCTTACACACCACTTTCGCTTCCTCAAATCTTATTATTCTCTTCACACATTTTCGCCTAGGTATGTGAGTGCCTTTGACATTTCAGTCTGCTAACACTCTGGCTATTTGATCTTCATAAGTCAGCCTTGGTCTTCCTTGGCTTCTTTTACCACTCACTTTCGCTCTGTAGATTTTCTTCGTCAGTCTTTCATCACTCCTAAATTAAAGCGTTAAAGAAATACGTAAATAAAAGCAAGGAAATACTGGTTGTTTGGGAAACAAACATACAAAATGTCTATATCATATTAGAAATAAATAGCTTTTATTTTTTACTGTTGCCAACTATTTTGTTTTATGTTTGATGACTGGCAACATTTTTTCTCTTCCATCTTGGCCGTTGTACAGTGTAGGATATTGCTACAATTTAATCACTAATAAAATAGTTTACTGCAAATCCACCAGCTCATTTTATTTTACACTGGTTAATATTCAAAAACAAATGAAAATTACAAATTTATTATTTTATCCTTAATTATGAGTACAGTAGAGTGAAGACTAATCCAGAATTAGATATTTAATGAAATATTATTATTTCATGTTTAATATTGCTTGCTACGATACGATTATAAAATTTGTCTTTTCACATTGCTAAACATATAAAGTCGATACTAGGAGAGGAGTTAAAGTGAGATTTTATGGCGTTATGGAACTCTGGCCGCCACCAATAAAAAATGCCGTGAGCAGTGTACGTATGCAATACCTTATGATGGGTCGTTGAAATTTTTCGAGAATTTTTAATATTTTTCAATTATTTTTCCGATATTTTTCCCAAATTTTTCTTGAAATTTTTCGATTTCTTGAAAAATTTCGGAAAATTATCCATCAGCAATACCTAATACCTAACTTTGGCTTCTGAAACTTGCGAGAATCCTCTTAGAGGCAATAGGCTAAATGTACTTTCCCGACGTAGCAAATAAACTTGCCTTCTTCAATATGTCGGTCTCAATTTATCCTCGTTTATCCTAATGTAAATAAGTGCCTCATGAGAATTGTCTGTTTCTAAACGTACCTGTCTAGTTACTCCGATAATTCCCATTCAGTGCTGAATACAAATATTTATCGTATTTGTTAATACGAACATAAACATGAGATAAGGAAAACAATATGATGAACGGAAGTGCTCGTACATTGTAATAAGCAATTGGGACATTACTATTTGTGTTACAATTAGGACATTACCACTTATGTTACAATTAGGACATTACTACTTATGTTACAATGAAGACATTACTACTTATGTTACAATTAGGACATTACTACTTATGTTACAATTAGGACATTACTTACTTATATTTTAAATTTGTGTCATTATTTCTTTGTTTTACTTCAATTATGTATATCTTATTATAGTTTCTTCATTATTATTTTTCTTACTTCCACAGTCTTCCATATTGGATTTCAAAACAATGTAACATGTTCATCCTATAATTTTATCTTTAATTTATGTGCCTGGCAGTTATGTACGCAGGATTTTACAGAATTGGTAACCTAGTAACATTCTTTTCAAATCATTGAGTTATACTTTAGATACCGTTGTTTGAAATGGATATTTTCCTATAGGTGTAATAAGCTATCGGTATTGTCTGTATAAATAATAGCAGTCACTAAATCAAGACAAAGATTTTAGGCCAGCTCAAAAACTTACAACGAATTGGTCAATAGCTTACCTCCATCAATTCACATCTGGCTGGCATCGTGAAATATGTCCTATCTCTCTCGAAATTCACTTTTACATTTAAACCCTGCAGCGGGATGTATACAAGTTTTTAAAAAGATTGTCATTAGTACATAAACTGTTAATTATGTAGCATATTGTTCTCCATCCTCTCTAATTACTCCGTCAGGGATATAGTGTGAGGAAATGCGTGTCTAAATTATGATTTAGACAAATTTTTTAGAAAAAGTCTCTTCTTTAAGATTTTTTTTGACTTTCTTAAATATCAACACTTTTTGAGTTATAGGCAAAAAACTAAATGCCTTTTTTTTTCAGCTTAATTTGTTATAAGTTTTGCAATTTTTTATGTGCTGTAAAATCCTAAATATACATTTTTATTAAACGTCATTCTGAATCCAATGGGCGATCGCACATATTTTTAGGACGTTTATCAAGAATTAACACCATTTTGAACTTGTCGAACAGACTAATATTATTAGAAGTTTTTCTTTAAATATCATATTTGGAACAATTTATTTTCTTGAGAAATATTTTGATAATGTGTGTTTGTCCAAGAAACGTTTATAAATAATATTCTTTTGCAACAAAGTTAATAAAATATCTAATGTAGTATACGAATTCATTTTGTGGTATCCGCTGTAGTTAGATACGTTAAATCTGTTATTGCTATAGAGGATTGTTATAGAGATACCCGGACCCAATATATTTGTTACTCGTATTTACAATTCAAATACAAAGACAATTATACAAAGATAGTTATACAAAGACAATTATAAATGAAATACGATATTATTACAAATTGACTGTAAACAAAGACACGGGACAATTCCATACAATATCGTTAGTTATTTTAATATTACACTGCACTCTTTCGTAAAAATGAAAAAAAAAACGTTCCATTCCAATTATGTGACACAAGGTTTGTCTGCACAAGAAAAGGACAAACCAATAACAATGTTACAGACACTGGTTAACGATGAACGGAATGAACGAAACGTGGGTCAGTTTCGTCCCTCGCCATTAACACAATGGTCACGTGTGACGGAAGTCCTTAAGAAAACCGGAGACTGATTTGCTATACTACGGTTCAGTACGGTTCAGGAAACCAGCAGTTGTGTTTTATTACAGAATAACTTTTGCTCAGAAATTCATTTGCTACAACCACTGAATTCAAATTTTATAACTAAGATATAGAGATCTGAGTGAGTTAAAATTTTTATAATATTGTTATATCGAAATGTACTGAAATAAATATTTCCTGGCTGGCGGTTTAAAACCAAAGTAATAACCTTAAACTTGATTCCTTAATTTCTATAGTCTTGTAATCGAACTTGATATTATATTTTAGAACAGTGCGAATAAAATCGTTACTTGTTGCACTGTTTTCTAACAAAATGAGGTATGATTGGCTTACATATTACCAGACGATCTTATTTTAGTTGTTTCACCTTTGAATTATATGACGCTATCTATCTAGTCTATCTTTTATTATGTCTATGCACATACTATGCGTGTATATATATACTATATTATAATTCAGTGTTTTTATAAATAAGGTCAGTTTATTGTTCATGATATAAGTATACATAATATATATCTCTTTAATGTAATAAATTATCTGTAAAATAAATTTCACACTGAAAAATTTGAACGCGTCAGGTATCCATATTTTTATAAAATAATCGTGAACCCAATCTTCCTGCTTGTATTTAGTATTTATGACGAGAAACCATAAACAATTGAATTAGTCACTCACGTCGATTAAATAGCATAGAGAGCAGTTAGCCTTATTTTGCGCTATAAAGGGACAAAAATCCACTGTGCAGCTTTCGTGAAACACGTCTACGGAGTGTAATGGTACTTGGTGATTACACCTGACTGATTTTTCCGGTTCTTCTCACTGTAAGTTTTTCCAAACCACTGGTAGAGTCGCTGAAGTGCAAAAATAAATAATCTTAAAAGAACCTATTACATTTATTATATATGAACCATTTTTACATTTATGTTTTCGTTAAAACTTCTTTAAAATCTTTATTAGCATACATTCTTTGAAGTTGTTAAACAGTAAAATTGAATAAAAAGTACTAATTTCAAATAGCTACTAGAAAAACAGCATAATCGCAAAAACCGACCCCCAGCAAAAAAAAATTAGTACAAAATACTTTTTTTTCTGTTTTCCATTTCTGATTTTGGATTACTTCACATGTATGTTCTTTACACCCTTTCACATTGCCAATGTCGAAAAGACTGTCAACGTGAAACTCATAATAGTTTGTGTTCTTGTATATGTAACCTCCTTGGATCAAACCTCGGACCAAGAAATAAGATGGACGGAGCCATAATAAGTTGCCGTTCTTATCACCGCGTGTCAAACTAATTTTCCTGTCTCTTTCTGTCTTCTTGAACGATTAAAACAGTTAGCTATAGTAACTATGGCAATCTCGCACTGTCGGTGTAATTCGTGTTAGCTCATAACCGTCTTGACGTACAAAATATTGCAGTACCAAGATAATTAATTGCAAAATACTCGTAAATCTTATGTTTTTTTAGCTATTAGTATTCACAAAAATAAAAATATGTCATGTTCTGCTACGTATTGTTGTACTGCAATCCTTCCCTACTCATGCATATTGGTAAAAATTAACAAAATTATAATATAATATGATAATTAATTAGTTAAGTTTGCCAATTTTCTTGGTTTAACAGTATATAGTAAATCGCAGGGTCGGACCATATCGGAGTGTTGGCTAGTAAGCTTGGTTCCGCGATTTATGCCATTAGACGCATTAGGCAATTGATGGATGCGGATACGGCTAGGTTGGTGTACCTTACATATTTTCATAGCTTAATATCCTATGACCTTTTGCTGTGCGGAGCATATTAACTCCATTTTTATTTCATAAAAAAGAGCGATAGGTGCCATCTATAGTATGCACGAGAATCATTAAGACATCGTTTTAAAAACATTGATGTAGTCACCTTGCCGTCCTTATACATGATCTGTTTATAAAGAAAAGCGATATTGGTGGTATAGAAACTCGAGGTCATGATAATTGGTTATTCAAATGTTTCATTTTTGGGTAACTGCATTCGTTTTTACAATAAAGTTCCTCAAGAAGTCACTCAGTTAACAGAAAATATATTTAGATTAGTTATAAAACGTACATTGATTAGACAATCATACTATAAAATAAAAGATTTCGTCGAAAATCAAACAATAGCCTGGAAGTGATCTTCTGTGCACATGCATTTACTGGCTCTCTAAATATTGTATTTTAATAAACCTTTTGTAAAATGATGTTGAAAAAATGATACCTGGCTGAGTTTCTTGTCGGTTCCTCTCAGTGTCCAGGTATTCTCTTCGAACTGAACTAAAGTAGATTTGACGTTCAAATTAGGTCGTAATTTTAATAAATAGATTTGACTTTGACTTTGAAAAGAGGTCAACAAAAAACGGACACACTCTAAGAGCAAAAGCTTCGTCCATTTTGATTCTTGATCTGATATCAACTCTGACGATGGTCACTTGACTGACATCATCTTCGCAACTTAATTAAAAAAAGGTATGAGAGCGCATCGGACACTCCTTTACCAAATTTTGAATTGAAATTCAAAGTTGAATTTTAAATTTCTACATACCTTTTTGCACCGTACTCTCAAAAACATAAGCGATTTCTATTTACCTAACGGAAAGGACAAGATAATGTCACCCCAATATATCTAAGCAGAGAAACATTTTTCCCTCGCTAAAATCAAATTAAAGGCAGTGGTCTGGGCACGTCAAAATAGAAATATTAGCACATAATTCAGTTACGACAGAATGCTAAACACAAATTGGGTTTCCATGATATATTTGAGTCAAGCGTGACCTATTTAATATGTTTCCAGACGTGATTTATGTATTGTTTAGGCATCTTTCCATATATAGAGTGTCGATAGTAATTCTGATAGTATGGAAGGGTTTAGTAAAGCGTATGCTGATATGTTTCTTAGTTGTTTTCATTTTTATGGCAAAAAATGGAACCTTTATTAGCCTGTCTGTGTCTGTCTTTATGTCGCACTTGTTTTAATATTGGTACAACGTATAGATGTGGAATGGAATATCCTATATACAGGCTGTTATACAATGGCACTTTCATCCCGACTGCGGAACCCTTCCCTTTTATGTGATCTGTTCAGCCGGATTTTTATAAATTTAGTTTCTAGAGTTCTATAATGTAGACATATAGGCAATGAACTTGTTAACGATAACTTTGAGCAAATTATATTTATTTTATTTATCGAATATTTAATAAGCTGTAGTTGTCTTTTTATCATCGATGAAACATTATTTGTATTTTTTATTTTTCTTTGTTTATTTCACTCAAAAGGTATCGTTTTACCCCAAATTGGTAGTGTACCTCTAGCCAAAACAAAGGCGTTCTTTTGTCTGTACTAGATGTGTGAGGTTATTGAGGTTGAATTATTGTACTGTTACGAGCTTAGGGCAATAAAATGCCGGCTAAGAGTGCAAAGAGTTTATTTCCGTTAGTAGAAACAGATATCAAGAACACGTGAATTCAATTACGACGGTTCCTAGTCTTCATAGCCGCCCCTCGAAGCAGGTACCTACTTGCGTAGTAGTCACCAAAGTCACTCAACAACGTTCCCGAATTGCATAAGTCTTCTATCCAAAGTCGTCGCAGTAGTCTTCGTAATTCGCTGCGATGTCGTCTGAATATGTCGCTTTAATCGATAGTTAAAAAACTGACTTAGCGGCGGACATGCAGCTCTATTTATAGTTCGATAAAATGACGGTGGAAACTTCTAGGGCAATACCGAATGCTAGTAATAATATCTCATAGAAATAAAGAGGATAGAACTTTCTAGTTAACAATAATTCGACATTGTTATCGATGCCGCCTGTTTGCATGAGTAGGTATATGACAAGTCATCGCTCTGGAATTTTCGCAGAATAAATGCGTTCTTGTTTCTTAATTTTATTTATACCATTCGATAGTCGACCTTAAACCTAGCAACGCGTTTTTAGACCATAGCTATGAAAAGCCTAGGTCTCGAGATATAAGCACTAAAAGATGCGCGTCCCATGTCAAATAAAAATCGACCTTATTGCTTGGACATAAGGTCCAACCGTAACAGTACTGTTGTGTCAATGGGAAAATTCCAAATGTTTTAGAATATTTTCGGGATTCTTTTCATATTTTTTATTAATTTTTGAAGCCAAATGAAGCCTGCGGAATGTCGCACATGTATATACAATACATGTGGCAAGCGGCAACTTTGAGGAAGTCTGTTATTTAAGATAATGTATAGTTTTAAGTTTGTAAATATTAACGTATGTATGTACTTTTTGTTAAGGTATTAATATTATAGCATTATTTAAATTAATATTTAAAAATGAACAAAAAGTTATAGAATGTAATGATGAGTGTCCAATCGCCTTGACCTGGTTTTTATGTTCGATATTTGATACACGTCTCCGCAGTATATAATAATACTTATAATTACAATCTCAGCAATGAAAATGTTATCCCGCTTGTAACGTACAACGTCGTTAACCAAAACATATCGTTTTCAATTTAAATTGAACAAAACGTAAATAACTTTATATGCCTCAACCCCACGCGAAAGTAAAATATACAGCAATTCAATTTGTGTAAAAGGTGTTACATTTTATTTACCGCAAAACGAACCTGCCGACAAATTGTATTATCCTTTTACCAACAAATCGTTAATAAATTCTGTTAATAAAATGTGTGGCTTGGGTTTTTAAACATAAATTGTGTCTAAACCAATCGCTGTGAGAATATATTTTGTGTTATCGAAAAAAATTTTGCACGTTAAGGTGGTTCGTTCAGTTCCCGAGCGCCTATTTCCTCAATAGATGGCGTCACTTACGCAAATTCGTGGTTTTTATTTTTTATAGTTATTTTTGTATTTCCTCTTACGAAAGTTATATTTGCGTACACTTTACACCTATACGCAACTATTCCGACAACTTTGTAAGTTATCCTGTAGACCTATTAGTCATATATCATGATAAATAATTCAAATCACAAATTTGGTCTTTTTACCCACACATGTATACTAAGTTCAAGTGATTGTACTATTTAATAATTTCAGCGAGAAATTTTAAGTCAAATTAGTCCAGTGGTACATATTGATGCTAGAGATTTGTAATTTTCTGTGTTCGAATCCCTACACTCTAACTTTTTTTTTATTGTTGTACCGTTACTATATTGTTAGGTAGTAAAATATTAGAAATTAAAATATGTAATTCATTTTATATAAAAATCGTAGGAATAAAAATTAAAAATATTTTTATTTTTCTTACAAAATAATAAGATAATGTTCATTTTCTGTTACAATTTCTATACAAAAATTAATGATGCCCTATAGCCCGTGTCAGTTGTTTAAACTGTGTTACGACCTACAATGTTTATTACATTTTTTGGCCGGAACGGGTGTAAACTTCGATTTTATTCACTTCAATTAACCATCTGTGATAATTTTGCAACATTTTAATAGTAAGAGTGGTGTTAAAGTGGATTGCTAAGGTATTGGTGAAGCTGTATTTAACACTCGTATTTATAGACAAGTCAAAGTAATTACTTAAGCAAAAGTAATTACTTGAGCAACTATTTTTATTGCATAGTTAAGAAATCAGTCGAAGTAAGAACTGTCAAAAGTTAGAATTCTTAATCAAGTAATAGTAACTTTCGTTGCATAAGCAACGCTTATTACTCGGTTCGTAGCTTTTTGACAGTGTTTAGTACAGAAAATATGGAAGATATCGAGCATTTATTTTTTTAATTTGGACAATATTTTAAGTGATCCATTGGAAGAAGTTGAAAACAGTGTTAACATTAATGAACCTAGAAAAACAAAAGTATATTTCCGTAATGACCCTCTTCGCGAAAATACTGAAAATGATTTCAGGATGAGATATCGATTCAGTAAAAGTGTTGTACTTAATGTTATTTTGCCTTTAATAATAACTACATAATAATCTTTCCAAGTTATAAATCACGTGTCAGCTAATATCCCAAGTATAAAAATCATACATTTAAATTTGGTAGGGTTATATCGTGTGTCAAACGTTTCGATTCTCCAAACATTTTGTTTGTTCAAAGATAAAATTGAATGATTAAAAAATATCTTCTACGACTTATTTTTCTTTTTATACCGATAACTTTATCAAATTATATATTACAAATTTATATTAGGCAATATAATGCAAGACTTTGTAAAAATAATCTAGACCTCACGTTTGCCCTCTCATGAAACAAAACGCAGCAACGAAGTGTTGCCAGTGAGAAACAATTATCAAGCATCAACTCTAACTTAAGCAATTGCTTAAGTAAGTAACGTGCATTACTCAATTATAGAATAAGATTTTGTACTGAAGAATTCTAGCCACAAGTAATGACTTCATTAAGAAATTACTTAGCAACAAGTAATTACTTGTTTATAAATACGAGTGTAAGTCTGACTTTAGTCTTTGTGTAGTAGTTGTCAAGCAGCGACAAGCTACCTACAGTATAATATTCAAATGGATAATTTAATTATACCATCTGCCATGTACTGTTATGGAAGAAGTCTAGTGCAATCAGTATTAGTATATTTTAAGCTGCATCCGCAAACAGTCGTTGTTGAAATATAGTCATTAAATTAATAATTTAAAAAACCCCTGACTCAAAAAAAACCTCCAAAAAGTAAAAAACTAATATGTAGTACTTCATAGCCCTTTAAATTTGTGATAAGTTTCAATATAAATGGTAGTAGTAACATATCCAAGCACCGTCTCTTCACGTCGGGGGACTGCTAAGTTTACTTGTATTTAAATTTCATACCTACTTTATTTTTTGTAGTATTCCCTTTTTTATTACTTTATTTACTTAGCGGTCCCCCGACGTGACGACGCTTGGATATATTACTACTACTATTTATACTGAAACTTATCACAAATTTACATATTATTTTTTTACTTGTTGGAGATTTTTTTTGAGTCGGGAGTTTTTTAAATTTATAATTTAAGTTTTATTTCATGCTTTTTAAACACTCTGTGATCTACACTATCCCCACATTCACGCAAATACTTTCCGGCGGGGTTATTACCTAAAAATTTGCAGATAGCGACAGCCACGCGATCACTGCGCGACCGGTAATTAATTGTAATAAAAAATTAATATCATGTATGACTATTGCGTATCTATTATTCTATGACTTTAAAATGCACTTTTCACGGTAGATTTAGCGCCACTATACAAATTACGTTACACAAATTCTCGTTTTGACATCGTAATAGCGTAATACGTAATAAGCGTACCGGACGATACACGAAATTGCGATACGAGATCGTGCCTCGCCGAAATCTGAGTATTCTGACAATAGTTATCTGATCTGTCATCAGACCCTGATCACCATCTATCTATCTATAACCTATTCCTAGAGACCATTTCAATGAGCCTAAACTGGATACCTCTACTGTAAGTGGCGAAGAGTTGGATATCCTGCTGACTTCAGATGATGCTGCAGCATCTGGTCAAGGTTACTATGTTATTGTGACATTATTGAAGTCACAGTATACTAAATTTCGCACCGATTAGACTAATAGAAGATACACGCGTCCCTTTAAAAACTAAAAAATTAGCTGATATTTTTCAAACAGCTGAACTGATTTTGATAAAACATGTTTAAGAACCACCGCCAGAAAACCTGCATTCAAACAAAAAAACCGCATCATAATCGGTCCATTTGTTTAGGAGCTATGATGCCACAGACAGACACACAGGCACGTCAAACTTATACCTAACACCCCTTCTTTTGCGTCGGGGGTTAAAAATTAATGTCCAGTGAGTTATGCAAAGAGCTTTGTACATAGTGTTTTAGTGAGTGATTAGTGAGTTTTATAGTCTACTAGCTGTACCCGCGACTTCATCCGCGTGGAAAAATTTTCCTTGACCTCTTTAGGTTACTAAGGTTACCCGAGGTACTCATATTGTTGGTGTTAAACAAAAAAGTTATTCTCTGTAATGGAACATCCGCCATATTAGATTTGTGATGACGTCACATATACAAAAACCTTCCCCTGCGTTTCCATTTCATTTCATACCCATATTGTTAGGGTATAGCATTATCAAGTTCCCCTATAAAGTTTCATCTGCTTTTTCACCCCTTTAGGGGTAGATTTTTGGAAAAAAAAGAAGTCTATGTTTTTTAATAGAAAAGGTTTTATCTATGTATCATATTACATCTTAATCGGTTCAGCGGTTAAAAATTGAATATGATTCAAGGAAATGATTGAATACGAATGTGAACAAATCTATGGCTTTGGTGTTTAAAAGGGAAGATGTACGACAAAGTGTGAAATATGGGTAAATGGAAAATGTCTATAACAATTGAACGAAATTGTATATCTGGGGAGCGCATTTTCGAGGGATGGAAGATCTGAGCTGGATGTGGAGAGACTGACAGCAGCTGGAAATAAAGTCAACGGTGCTTTGTCCGCATTATTAGATAGTGTGAATATATATAACACTGTTAAAATGGCCATCTACAGTGCGGCGTTTGTTCCAAATTTATTGTATGATAGTGAAGCTTGGATATGCCCGAACTCGAATGAAAGTAAGATAAATGCAGTAGAAATTTGATGTCTTAGAAATAAGTGCGGTGTACTTTTGGGGACGAGATAATTAATGAAGAGATACGGAGTATGACAGAGATGCACGACAATATCATAGTAAATATGAAAAAAGGAATGCTTAGATGGTTCGGGCACACAGACAGAATGAGTGATGAAAGTGCGATGAAAAAAAATCTGCAGAGCAAAAGTGAGTGGTAAAAGAAGCCAAGGAAGACCAGGGCTAACTTATGAAGATCAAATAGCTGGAGTGTTAGCCGACGGAAATGTCCAAAGCACGCGCATACCTACCTAGGCAAAAATCTGTGAGGAGAATGATGAGATTTGAGGAAGCGAAAGAAGTATGTAAGGACTGTGACGCTTGATACTCCGACCTCTTTGACTACCCCGTTGGGATACAGAGTGAAGATATGTATGTAGATAATAATATCCAAATAATATCTATTATTGTCATCAACTATAAAAGTACATAAATAATATACAACATATAATTGTACATCGTTTTAAATAATAATTTAACTCATTTTAGGTCTACATTTTTGATACCGATTTACAATATATTGTGTACACTAATAATTTGTAGTCCTGTTAAAAATTTACAATTATTGTTTCTAATCCATTTTGAAGTTTGAAGGAAAGGTCATGAATGGCAACGTAGCGTACGGGCGGCGCGAGCGGGCCGGCAACATCGCTAATTTATTTTCATTTCGTGTTGTTACACGAAAATCGTCACACACACACGCATATCATTTTGTAAAAAACGGTATTTGATGTATGTTATTTCTATTAAAGATTTATTACTTTTTATAAAAGTTGCGTAAATAAGTACCTGAACTAGTATTAATGAGCACATTTTTAAGCATTTTTACTATTCAATGAAACAGTATATTATGATTACTTTTTGTATGGAAAACGAACCACCTTAACCCCTTATATTTACAGTCTATTGTTTTTTTCTTCTCCTTTTGGTCAGACGTTAAAAACAAAATTATAATATTTTTCTCTCATATTAATAACTAAAGTTATAAATAGAGCCTAATTTAACCATGCTCGACACTCGTATTTTCGTCTTTTTATTTTTAATAGGTGTGTCAATTTAGCGGAAAGAGACAGATATAAATAGTCAAAAAGAAGTCAAAAGAGCAAGCGTACCATCACGAAGCGTACCATATCTATTGAAGTTTCGCATCTATCATAATAGCTATTTAGAAAGTCACATGTTATGTTGTCTTAGTAACATTAATAACGTTCATCTATTTTCTTGTGTACTACGTCAGTCCGTGTTGAATATAGGTGCTCCGCTTTTCTTGATGTTTATTGTATTAATAGGCTTATTTACGCAGTATAACTGTGTTGAAATAAAAGTCCAGAGAATCGAGTATGTTTAGATTTATTGTGGGATGTAAATCATGTTGTTCTCATAAAGAAAACGATGCCGAATCATAAGCTTCCATTGGTAAGTTAAAAAAGTGTTGACAAATTTTGTCTTTATTTCGTTTTTATCCTTAAATTTTCACCGTTACCTAGTACGGCGTATTACACGTAGCACTCTAGTAACACTGTTTTTCTGATACATACACGAAACTATGAAATATTTACAATTAAGAGTAATATTATCCAATATTATATTAAGTACAATATTGAAAAAATTGAGGTTATTTGTCAAGTGTTACCTAGTAAATTAGTTCACTAATATGTGAGTGACACGATTCATTCGAAATGTAAGACAGAATAATAACAAAAGAATATTATTGTGTGCGATGTGAAAACAATAATAATCTCCTATTCATAATTTTCAAATGTTTTTTAAAAATACAATTTTTTGCACTTATCATGACGTTTATTATTCTTTTAATTCGTGATGGTTCTTATTGAAACACAAACACACAAACGGGTTAAAATACTATAGGTTACTACTAGTTACTAACGACTATGAAATACTATAAAACGGATTGTTTCACTATCTATCCATACTAATCCATACTAATATTTTACGGTAGTAAACTAATTAATCTGTGCTAATATTATAAATGCGAAAGTCTCTGTCTGTCTGTCTGTCTGTTACGTTTTCACGGCTAAACAGCCGGACAGATTTTGATAAAATTTGGCATGAAGATAGTTTGACACCAGGGGGTGAACATAGGCTACTTTATTTTTCAAAAATCTACCCCTAAAAGGGTAGAAAGGGGGATGAAACTTTGTATGGGAAATTTTTAACCGCTGAACCGATTAAGATGTAATTTGGCACAGAATACACCTTTTCTATTAAAAAAAATAGTTTTCTTTTTTTATCAAAAATCTACCCCTAAAGGGGTGAAAAGGGGGATGAAACTTTATAGGGAAAATGCTAAACAGCTGAACCAATTAAGACGAAATTTAGTACATAGATAAAACCTTTTCTGCTAAAAAACACAGACTTCTTTTTTTTCCAAAAATCTACCCTTAAAGGAGTGGAAAGGGGGATGAAACTTTATAGGGGATGCTAATGTTATAAATGCGAGTCTCTGTTTGTCTGCCTGCCTGTCTGCTTGGTTTTTACGGCTAAACCGCCGGACCGATTCCGATAAAATTAGACATGGAGATAGTTTGACACCAGGGAATGAACATAGGCTAATTTATTTTTCAAAAATCTACCCCTAAAGGAGCGAAAAGGGGGATACAACTTCGTATGGGAAATTTTTAACCGCTGAGCCGATTAAGATGTCATTTGGTACAGGATACACCTTTTCCATTAAAAAAACATAGTTTTCTTTTTTATTAAAAATCTACCCCTAAAGGGGTAAAAAAGGGGATGAAACTTTATAGGGGAACTTTATAATGCTAAACCCTAACAATATGGGTATCAAATGAAATAGAATACGCAGGGGAAGGTAGATACATATGTGACGTCATCATAAATCCAATATGACGAATGTTATGATATTCATTTTCAAATCCAAGATGGCGATTATTACTTTTTTGAATAAATCGATACGGGTATCAAATTCTAGGTTTCTCGGGGTACTGATTACGAAAATGACGTTCATTTTCAAATCCAAGATGGCGAATATTACTTTTTTTGGATTAATCGATATGGGTGTCATATCCTAGGTTTCTCGGGGTGATAATTACGAAAATTATGTTTATTTTCGAATCCAAGATGGCGATTATTATTTTTTTGGATAAATCGACATAGGTATCATATTCGAGGTTTCTCGGGGTGCTAATTACGAAAATGATGTTCATTTTCAAATCCAAGCAGGCGAATATTACTTTTTTTTGGGATAAATCGATATGGGTATCAAATTCTAGGTTTTTCGGGTGCTGATTACGAAAATGACTTTCATTTTCAAATCCAAGATGGCGAATATTACTTTTTTGGATAAATCGATACAGTGTCAAATTCTAAGTATCTCGGGGTGCCGATTACGAAAAAGACGTTCATTTCGTAATCCAGGTAGCGAATATTATTATTTTTTAAAAATCTACATGGGTGTCATGTTGTAGGTTTCTCGGGGTACTGATTACGAAGATGACGTTCATTTTCAAATCCATGATGGCGAATATTACTTTTTTTGGATTAATCGATATGGTTGTCATATCCTAGGTTTCTCAGGGTGCTAATTACGAAAATGATGGTCATTTTCAAATCCAATATGGCGAAAATGACTTTTTTGGATAAATCGATATGGGTGTCACATTATAGGTTTCTCGGGGTGCCGATTACGAAAATTATGTTTATTTTCGAATCCAAGATGGCGATTATTATTTTTTTGGTTAAATCGACATAGATATCATATTCTAGGTTTCTCGGGGTGCAAATTACGAAAATGATGTTCATTTTCAAATCCAAGATGGCGAATATTACTTTTTTTGGATAAGTTGATATGGGTAGCAAATTCTAGGTCTTTTGGGGTGCTGATTACGAAAATGACTTTCATTTTCAAATCCAAGATGGCGAATATTACTTTTTTGGATAAATCGATATGGCTGTCAAATTCTAAGTACCTCGGGGTGCTGATTACGAAAATGACGTTCATTTTGTAATCTAAGATGGTGAATTTTTTTTTTTGATAGATCTACATGGGGTCATGTTCTAGGTTTCTCGGAGTATTGTTCAATACCAACAATATGGGTGTCAAATGAAGTGAGATACGCAGAGGAAGGTTTTTGTATATGTGACGCTATCATAAATCCAATATGGCGGATGTTCCATAATAGGAAACAACTTTTTCGTTCAACACCAACAATATGGGTATCAAATGAAATGGAATACGCAGGGGAAAATTCCCGGACATGTGACGTCATCATAAGTCCAATATGGCGGATGTTCCATAATAGGAAATAAGTTTTTCGTTCGACACCAACAATATGGGTATCGAATGAAATGAAATACACAGGGGAACGTTTCTGGACATGTGACGTCATCATAAATCCAATATGGCGGATGTTCCCTAATAGCAAATAATTTTTTTGTTCATTACCCACAATATGGGTATCAAATGAAATGGAATACGCAGGAGAAGGTTTTTGTATATGTGACGTCATCATAAATCCAATATGGCGGATATTCCATAGAAGGAAATAACTTTTTCGTTCAAAACTCACAATTGGGTATCGAATGAAATGGAATACGCAGGTTTTTGTTTATGTGACGTCATCATAAATCTAATATGGCAGATGTTCCATTATAGAGAATAACTTTTTTTTTAACACCAACGATATGAGTACCTCGGGTAACCTCAGTAACCTAAAGAGGTCAAGGAACATTTTTCCACGCGGACGAAGTCGCAGGTACAGCTAGTATATATATATATATATAATGAGTTATGTTTTCTTTGTGCGTCAATCACGTAAAAACTAATGAACGGATGGACATGGGACCACGACCATTCGATGCAGAATCGTTTGCAGATGGTTTAAGTCTATTCGTTTTTTGAATTTTTTTGTTTTGTTTTTGCCCAGCGAAGCGGGCGGGAAACGGCTTGTAACTAATAAGTATGGCAACTGAGTCAATTATTTGCGAACTAGACCATATGAATGTCATAGTCACCACAATAAATCACATCAATGACAAAAAAAATGATACATTAAGAAAAGGATGTCAATAAATGAAGAACGAAAGCGTAATAGTAGTAGTTACCTGATAGAAAATGGATCCACAGGACTTTAATAATCAACTGAAGCAATTAATAAAAAAAGTTCGAAGTACTTCTACATACATAATACTTACGCTATATCTCTCGGATGAAGCGCCAAGCATTGTGGTTCTTACATACTTTTTCGCTTCCTGAAATCTCATTAATCTCCATACACACTTTCGCTTAGGTGTACGAGTGTTTTTAACATTTCCTTTAGCTAACAGTCCGACTGTTTGATCTTAAAAACTTTTACAATTTGAGCAAAATTGCAATATTCCGGTTTTTACAGGATAAAGGAACAATTCATAGACGCTCACTTATGAAAAGTCATAATAAAATAAAAGAAAAAATAATAATAACAATAAATGTAATATAATAATACATATACAAGGTGTTACAAAAATACCCTATACTACCGAAAGGGGGTTGACGTACCCATAAAAATGACCAACTTTCCCTATGTAACATGGGTCGATATATGAAAAAAAATGTTCTCTCATACAAAATTAACTCTCAGCTGATGAAATTAGTATGAGAGGTCCAAAATTTTTTTTTCATATTTCGACCCATGTTCCTTTGGGAATGTTGTTCAGTTTCATGGGTACGTCAACTCCCTTTCGGTAATATAGGGTATTTTTGTAACACCTTGTATAATCATAATTAGTCACTAAAATAGTAATTGGAAGCATTGATTTACAGCTCAAATGGCGCGTTTTAGCATTTTAAAAAAGCGGATTTAATGTTTGTAATAATGATATACACACCTACTTACTAGATATAATTTTATAATAAAACTATACTTAATAATATTAATCAGGTAATAAAAATATCTACTGCTCGGATGCATACTTATAATGCAGATTAATTAAAACACTTACGTCCGTTTTCCACAGTGGCGATCATAATAGATGAATTTTGGTCGCAGTGATACAGGTCTGGTAGGACCTACATAGCCACTTACATGAAAATTAAAAAAAAAAACGCTCCTTTTCACTAACACAGATGTAGACGATTCCTAAGTAATACTTTACGTTAGTAAACTAATTAATCTGTGGTAATACTTAATGTTAGGTTATACCTAAACGATCGCGTTCATTTACTCTCTGAGGCGTTACCTAGAGGTGAAATACATTTTCGTTCTAGGCAGTTCCTAATTCATTAAGCATTTACTATAGGCGACTCACAAGTTTAGTGAAAACGGACAATAAAAACTTTAAAGTGGAATAAATAAAGACCCACTTTTAGATGTATACATTTAAAAAGTGCTAGATTTTTTGAAATTTCCTTTTTTTTCTTGTGCCACTATCCCAGTCTGTCAGCGAAATCCGCTATTCCGGATATTATAATAGTCAAAAGTTGCAGCTCACAAAATATCCTCCAACTAGGAGAAATTGAACGGTAGTTGAGTGGGCGACCTTTGTTCAGGCAAATGTAATTTCCGAAACGTCAATTAAAACCATCAATCAACAATGATGTGACGGAATAACAAACAATGGAATCATGGTATGATGTCTATTGTAACGGAATTGGATGTCTATTTTAAAACTTCTGTTCACTCTTTAAACAAAGTAAGTCAAAAAGACAGCTAAATGTCATGTAATAATTAGATTACTAAGGGATACATAATGCCCATTTATTAGCAGCTAGTGGCAAAATAAATATCTGGCAACACTACATAAAATTAATAAATGATTGACATTTTAATTTACAGTAATTACTAATATTATTAATAAGGCTGACTTATGAAGATCAAATAGCCAGAGTGTTAGCAGACGGAAATGTCAAAAGCACTCGCATACCTAGGCGAAAATGTGTCAGGAGAATGATGACATTTGAGGAAGCGAAAGCGGTATATAAGGACCGCGACGCTTGGCGCTTCGTCCTCTCTGACTACCCCGATAGGGATACACCGTGAAGATATGTATGTATGTATGTGTACTAATATTATTCATTACTAATAATATTATAAAGACAGAGAGCGGATTTCGCAAGTTTGTTTATATGTGGAGGGTAATCTTCGGAAACATTGCACCTATTTGAATAAATCTTTCACCATTTGAAAGGCAAATTATTCCAGATGGACTATATTCCAGGCTATATTATGTGTTCAACCCGGGCGAAGTCGGAACGGGCCGTTCTAATCTATACTAATATTATAAACAGAAAGAATTTGATTGTTTGTTTGTAATGGATAAACTCAAAAATTACTGAACCGATTATCGTGCGATTTTCACCAGGTAGGTTAAGCTCAGCTTGGAACAAAATTTAAGCTTTACTTCCTTGAAATCGGAAGATAGTGCAAAAAGTTGTCGTCATTTAAAGATAATTTTAAATTCGCCACTCGCCTGTTACAGGGTGCCTAATAAAACCGACTTTCACGCGGACGAACTCGCGGGCACTAGCTTGACTTATTATAAATCTATATAACCTATATAACCTGCACGGAAAAATAATCGACAAACTCATTATTTCCTACGCTCGCATAAATAAATTAATTAAATTGTACTTCTATAGCTTATAATTAGTGAAATTATTTTATAACCTAACATAACACTGTTTTTAAATGCTAATTCGCTTAAAATCAGATTATTGGTTTTCAACTTTACGCTAATGCATTCGTGACGTTACAACTTTACAACAAGGTAAAAATTTTGCAGCAGAAGGACTTTACAATAACTATTGCTTACGTGTTTTTATATTTAATGACGTGTATTACTGAGATATCGGTTGTAGAATTTGTCTTTTTATAGAAAACTTCCGAATAGTTGAAAAAGAAAACTAACATGGAAGTTTATGGCAATCGCTTCGCTACTACTACTACGCTTCGCTTCGCCATAAATTTTTAAACTTACCAAAACTAAGTCTGAAAAAAATAGGTAATAAAATATGTACA
Organism: Zeuzera pyrina; assembly: GCA_907165235.1. Taxonomy (NCBI): domain Eukaryota; kingdom Metazoa; phylum Arthropoda; class Insecta; order Lepidoptera; family Cossidae; genus Zeuzera; species Zeuzera pyrina. Next base: position 8,061,659 of record OU015640.1, read on the forward strand.
TATAATTTCAAATATTTCAATTATCACTTGCTTTAACATAACTGTAAATCAAGCGGATTGATTCGATATCATATGAGCTAATAATACTGATAATTTCAAATTTAAAACCGCTGCCATGTCAAGAGAAGGAGAGGGGAGAAATGGATGACCAACTATTCAAATTTCAAGTGACTTAGATATCCTCAACATATGGCGCGCTAATATCTGTCAACTTGAAGGATGGAGGGCTGTCAAGTATTATAACTACTTATCCAATAATATTGTATGACTTGGATGTAGAGAGATAGTTAGCATCTGGCAATAAAGTTAACGGAGCATTAACCACATTAGTAGGCAGTGTGAATATACATAAATTATATTATCTTACTTCGCCGAACTGACCATCCACAGTAAGGTGTTCACGCTGATATCATTTTACAGTATTAGTGAATCTTGGATGTGCCCAAAATCGAGTGAAAGTTAAGATAAATGCAGTAGAAATGCGATCTGTTAGAAATATGCGCAGCGTCACCCTCGTGGTCAAGATAAGTACTGAAAAGATAGGCAATAGGTCAAGGTTTGACGACAATGTTACTGCGAAAATGGAGAAAGGAATGCTTAGATGATTACATAGAAAGAATAAGTGATGAAGATTTGGCGAAAAATCTATAGAGCGAAAGTGAGTGGTAGTGAAACCCAGGAAGATCAAGGCCGGCTAATAAAAACAAATAGCCAGAGTGTTACGTAACTGAAACGTCAAAATCACTCTCATACTTAGGTATACTTTCACCTAGGCGAAAGTGCGTGAGGACAATGATGAGATTTGTAGAGGTGTAAAAGTATGTAAGGACCGCGATGCTAGGAGCTTCATCAATTTGACAACCTCATTACGGATACATCGTGAGGATATATTATTTAGTATTGTAAAAATGAAATAAGAGTTCTTCAATTAAAATACGTACCTACTGACAAATCAAAGTCAAAGTCAAATCAATTTATTCAAGTAAACCCAAATGCAAGGTATTTTTGAACGTCAAATCTACTTTAGTTCGGTTCGAAAAGAAAACCTGCATACTGAGAAGAACCGACAAGAAACTCAGTCAGGTATCATTTTTTCAACATCATTCTACAATAGTTATTTAAAAATACAATATCTATGAAGCCAGTAAATGCATATGCAGAGAGTATCATTTCCAGTCTATTGTTGTGTCTTCAATGAAATCGCTAATTTTGTAGTATGCTTTTCCAATCAGTGTGCGTTTAATGACAAGTTTAAATCTCTTTTCCGTTAATTAAGTAGTTTCTTGAGGAATTTTATTATAAAAACGAACACAGTTACCCAAAAATGAACCACTTGACTTTTGTAATTTAAATTTAGGAATAACTAGCTGATCACGACCACGCGTTTCCACACCATTAACAACGCCTTTCTTTTGAAATGTAATACATTATTTCATCTACCTATCTATTGTTAACACGATTTAACGTTAGGTAATTTTGCTTAAAAATGCGTAACAATTTTATGATAATTTAGTTGTAAAATAGAACTTGGTTATCTAGGTACTTACAAATTTTTATTTTGCACATTACATATTCAGTTACAGGAAGTATACACAAAACTCATTACGAAAATACGGACTACTTAATTTATTAGGCAAAAATCGCTAAATCGTGAAGGCACTTCGAATTCCTTCCAACATTACGAGAACGTAGCAACGCAAGAGGCGTGATGAAACGGCAAAGTATTCGCAGCTAGTTCGGTATTCAACGGGGTTTTTAGGTTTTTCCTGAGGGATTGCGGAGTCAGACACCCTTATCTTACGAGGTAAGGAACTTGTTTCACCTTTTGTTACGTGACCGTACTAATAATACGGATTTGGCGTTAGCATGCAGAATACCTACCAATGGTTTGACCGAGTGGCTTCTTTTCCGATAACCTAGTTCAGCTCTTATTGTCTAGATTTATGAATAGGTATAACCTAGAGGTTTAACTGTCAAAAATGATTCACCTCTTTTAATTTTATTTGTTTTGTATTTGTAATGATTTCAAATTATTTTTCTAAGAAGATTGAGAAAAAGAAATTGACGTACAGTACCTTTACAAGAACGTAAATTTTATGTAAGTTAAATATATCCACATATATAATAAAAATTAATACTCCACAAATAAATGCAATAATGAACATATTTATCTGAATTAATAAATAATATCAGGAATTTTCGGGTATTCATTTAAGATCTAGGTTCCCAAACTTATTTTGTCTACTGAGTCGAGAGCTCATGCAGTCGTTGTCTAAGATGCCTCCTAGCTAAATGAAATTACAAATCACCCCCCAGGCCTCTACACAAGGCCCCCATTTTTTTTCTGGGTCTCTTACCGCCCCCCTTTAGGCCTGCAGCGCCCACAGGGGGGCGTTATCGCCCACTTTGGGAATGGGTGATTTAAGACAAAGGCTTCTCAAAACCAAGTATTGCTGCTTATGAAAATTTTTGTACCTGATTTTTCGTAACATATTATATTTTTCGATTTGTACAGGTACCACTAATACTAGAAAACTTACTTTGTCATGGGTAAGTCCATTTTGGGAACAATATTAAACAGTATAGAAACAAAAGTTTTAGCGGGAACACAAAAAGTTAAGTTTGTGTTATCTTTGAATTTTATCTTCTTATTTTTTTTTCAGATTTTTAGAGTGCTGTTTTCTTCCGAGTAGCTCTTTATGCTTTCAATAAATCCTGCTATCACTACTGAAGAACCTATAATTGCGAACTAGAAGGAAATTAATGTTATCGTGGATATTATCTGTTAAATGTCTGTAAATTTCAGCAAATTATGTTATTTAAATATTTAGATACATTTTAGTATTGCCTTTAGTAGCATATAAAACAAAGGAAAAAGAATTATTCATACTAAAAAAATAATATGCTGACACGGGTTGATTGGCTATGAAATAAATAAACAAGAAAGTTTTTGATGAATACTCAATTTTAATAATATTATATATCCATAGTTCAATTTAAGAACATATGTAGTTATAACAAATTAATGTATTAATTCCATACGAATGAATGTGAACGCAAGAGGAGATGTATAGTGTGCCATAAGCGACATTGAGGAGCATCTCAAGACCGCCATTATCACGGAACGTGTACTAATATGGGCGTAATAGTGTTATATTATTTATCCTATTCAGATCTCCGATGTCATAACGACACGTTACGATACAATACAACGTTACGATACAAAATTTCGATATAATTATGGGACCCTGCAGTATATCTTAAGCAACTTATTGAAATGTTTTTGGTATTTTTGTAGAAACGATGTATTTTTATAAATTATAGCAATATCGTAAACTTTTTGACGTTATTATTTGAAATAAATAAAACAATAACAATGCCAATTATTTAAACTAATTAACTTACATTTTAACCAAAATACTGTCTAATTATTTATTTCATTTGCACCCAAAATATACTGAATTATTACGAAATATGACTTATATTTGTCGAAATAATATTGTAATGATTGTTATTTTTTTACGAATTTAATGGAAAGCATTGCATTTGTGAATCTAAATTTCAATATTTACAACACATAAAGATTAATCTCGTTTGGTTTTCTAGATATTACGCAATATACTCTGTTTACACCAATTCCATTAAGCAATCACTCATAAAAAATTTGTCGCAGTGAACAAAGAACAAATATAAAACTCGTACAGAGTTCGGATTAAAAAAGTTTCCATGTCGTAATTCAACATCAACGCCTGCGTTAAAACGTCGACCTCGGATCTCGAGTATACTATTATGTAGATGTCGGTGGCAAGTGGCAAAAAGCTGACGGATGACCGTCGGAGCACGCCCCACGCATCCTCCTAATGACCGCCCTATACATACTTGCCGCATTTAGTGTTCATGTTTGCAAAGGGATTCCGGGTTTGTGTTTTAATGTTGCTTTAAGCGATACTTAACATGAGGTTGTTGGGTACTGTATGAGAATTAACGGAATACAAGAAATGTTTCAGTATGAACATGTTTTTATAGGATGAATTAAGCTCGACATGAGTTTAACGGATCATTAACGTTGAATGCAACATCATATTAATAAGTACATACTGAAAGCTACGATTAAGTAAATACGCACGTTTATTTTAATCATTTACAAAAGCCGATTCCTTATTTTTATCCCACTCAAATCTAAAATATAGATTTTTCATTATTTATGTGGAATTTATAGAAATCGAAGTGTCTGGTTTTTGCCTATAAACAAAAAAAAAGAAAACAATTCGACGATCTACAATATAACAGCTAAAGCAACCAAGTTGTAAATATATTATTATTACAAATTGTAGGCGATTCATGGCAAATTTAGTTTTTATTTAATTGAAATATTTATTCAAAATTAATCAAAATTAAATATCTAGTCAAATAGGAACACACTTTTGCAATGTTTCTAGCACTATTTAATATAGACTGATAAAATATATACTTACCTTTACAATATAGGTTAATAGGTATGTAAGTACTAAAATAGGTACTTATGTAAGTAATAAAATATATCAAACATTTTTATATTCCTTTGTCGTATTTATCCAAAAATGCTGTTGCCTTACAAGAAAAAGTTTGGATTTATTTCTATTTTTTTTTCTAAAGCAAATTAATCTTTGTCGCGGGGACTCGGGAAGTTCCATTTTTATCTCTGCTCATAAATCGTAGTACGTTAACGGTAATAGGATGGTATAAATTAATATTCTTTTTGAAATATGCTTCTGTTGTTGCGATTACTTTAATACCTCGTTCTAATGCTATGTGTAATTTGACTCTTCACTTGAGTTGAGCATTGAACTTAACTCCGTGACTTCGAAATGAGCAATATTCAACAATACCCGAATTCGAGCAATTTCAAGAACTTTCACAAACAAACTTAAATTCAATCGAAATAACTGAGAAGTTAAAATTAAGTTACTTAGAAACAAAGACATTACACAATAAGTATAATAAAGTGAAAGAAAAGATAATCCGAAAAATATTTTAGCTAAACATCCATCTTTGTTTTGCAATAATACAGGGTTAATTAAAAATAATAATAACCTCTTAGTGCAAAATTCCTGTCAACATACCTAACATTTTTTGTTCTACGACTTTTTTCAAAACTCAATACATTCCTCAAAAAATATTTGTTAAGTTTTGTTGTACTGTCTGAAACGTAATTATGCTGTACGTATTTCCATTGGTGCAGTGCAAGCGCACCGGGTCTCAGCGCCGCGCTGCGCGTGTGTCGCTTTAGCGACTGAGTAGGTAGGTGCCATTTTCAAAAACATTTAATGTATTTTTATTTTTGTATGAAAGAAAAAACTTATTAATTTTTGTAAGTCGTAAAACAAATAATATTTAGTACAAAATACTAAGAGGTTATTAGTATTTTTAAATTAACCCTGTATATTGGATATATGCTTAGGTACACAATATTTTCCAGCATTTTAACTTTAATTGATTTAAATTACTACGACCTAAAATCACCAAAATTGATCTACATATAGTGCACCATCGAACAAATTATATACATGTTATTTCCCACGAATTCGTCCGCGCGGGAAAAAGAATAAATACAGCCTATGTCCACCCCGAAGGTCCATTCTAACATTAGTAGAAGAATTTTTGAAATCAGACGAGTAGTTTAGGAGATTACCTCCTACACACAAACTTACAAAGTTAACCTGTTATAATATTGATTTTGACAACGTCAAAAGTTTTACTAGAAATTAATAATGTAAACATGTATGGACTACTAGGAAAATGTTCAATTCAATTTGATCGTGGTAACGAATAATCTCGCGTATCATTGAAAACATTTTCAACATTTTATTACAGCCTGAAAAACAAGTTAGGAAGTGAGAGTTAGTTACAGTTAAAATGAGTCGAAACGTCTTTTAGTATCCTCTTAGATATTAGTAATTATAAGGTAGCTCTTATCTCTCAAAATATAATACATTCGTAATTAAATATTCCATTAAACAAAACAGATATTAATTAAATCACAGCAGATCTTATTTCACTCTATGAAAAGTTATGTTTTCACAGACTTTGTCCCGGCCTTGGAAGGAATTAGCTTTCCTTTTAATATCTACTCCACAATACCTCACAACCTCTAAAAGCTATTGACTCAAAAATCCCAAACTTTCACGCTTCTTTCGCAAACTGTAAGCGTTTGTAATGCTAGGACGTAATTAGGACCTCTCTCTTAAAGTCTAGTATTTGTCTTAAAGAGACATTTATTTCGGAAATACAGATACAAAAGTACATAAACAATATGGTATTGTTAATTCTGACACTTGAATACATATTTTATTTTGTTGTTCAGTTTAGATAATGGAATTTACTAGCGCAATATATTATTGTACCTAAAAATAATAACCTAGATTAAAATAACGCACACCTACATAATCTGTATCTATACTAACATCATAAAGAGATAAACTTTGTTTGTTTGTATGTAATGGATAAACTCAAAAACTACTCATCCGATTTCAAAAATTCTTTAACCTATAGAAAGTTACATTGTCAGCGAGTAACTGGGCTGTATTTTATTTTAAAATTTCAACCCATGCGAAGCCGGAGCGAGTCGCTAGTGCATTAAAAAAAGGAATTTACCATAAAATTTCAAAAATATTGTTTAAGCTTCTGCTTTATCCTAATAAACATTTTCATTGTGGTAAATAATACCAATATTTGGTGTATGTGTGTTATGTTATTTTGTGACAGAATGTAAAGTCTGCCAATATTGTTCTGTATTGAAGTAGAGTCCCTACGTAATCACCTTTTTATAGTATCCTCGAACATTCAACTAACAGTCCCCCCGAAACAGTGTCCTTATTACGTCCACAATTCCTGCCGTCGCAATTTTCTCTTATTCGCGTTACCTTCAAATTACTCTTCAGTGGTACAAACGAGGCTGTTTACTTAGAGGGTTAAACGTGAATTGAAATTATTGTTTATGATTCAGTGAGAAGCGTTTATATTTAAGAAAATACGGCTTTTAATTACGCTGTTGTAATCATTATTATTTGAATAATTGTGTATGTTCAATGCTTGATAGGACTTGTTCGATATTTGACAGGACTTGTTCAATGTTTGATTTCAATGAAGCTATGTCGTGCAGTTATCTAGTACATAGATGCTCCAGCGCATCCACATCTCTTGTGCTTCACAGGGCACATTGAGCTCTATATTGTTACAAATTATACCATTTTGGAGGTTTGATGGATGTAGGTTAGTGCTGAGTGGCCAACTTACTCTCGACTATATAAATATATAATACCATGTAATGTTTGCGAGTACCCACCAACCTACATCCGCCAAACAAACAAGCGCCAAAGAGGCGCTTGCATTGATTTAATGAAAGATGCTTACATTTATTTTATACTTTTCTTACTATCGCGTTTTCTATCGTTTGTTGTATTCAGTTTACATTCTAAAATGTGTTACGAAAGTAAACTGAGGCAAAGGTTTAGCAAAAAGTTCATTTGTTCAATAACTATTATTATTTCATAACCTTGTTGTTTCAGACGTTACAACAAAAAAGTGCCATATCTTATTATATAACTGATAAAAAAATATGAAGACAGAAACACAATGTAAAAGTTTTTCCAAAAGTTAAACACTTTCTGACCCTTAACTTTTTGTATCTTTACACCTTTTCCAAAAAAAAAAACTGAATTCTTAATTAATTAAAGTTTTTCTGATTGTGACCACTTAGCCAGATTGAATGCGTTATGGTTTAAATCTTCCGAAAATTATTTGGGTATCTACTAATCTACATCCCAAAATACGTTTCGAATCGCGTACATACATAAATTACGATGATTTACTTTCCACTTTTTTTAGCGAGTAAGGCTACTGTTTAGCGGTGAGATAAAAAACTACTGTTACATTAAATATGTGCGAATAATACACGAATGTAGAGCTACTAAAATACGTCGTTATTTAGATCCTATTTCACGAAGTATCAGTATCTTCATGTAGTTAACAAACCCTAGTACGCAGAGTATCGTAAAAACAATCCTTATTTCCTATAAAAAGAAACGGCTCGTGTTCAAAAACTGTTAGTTTACTAAGAAACAGGGTAACAGGTGTGAGATGAAAGTCTGACTTATACGCGGGAACATACAGCTACAACGAATGATGAACAAATGTTCGGAGAATTCGTGTAAACAAAATCACAATTTAAGCTACTCTTTATCAATTAAATGTATTAAATTATGACGTACTGAACAGGACGGAACGAGACGTGTACCCACATGTGAAACTCATTGAAGTATAATGTAAGTACGTGGAACTATAAAGAAACTGTATTAGGAAGTACAGAATTTTGACATTAGAAGCGACCCTATAAAATCATAAGAAACGAATACTACAAAAATTATAATTGTTATTTAAGTTTTTATGTAAAAAAAAACAACTATTTTTGTCGCATGAAAGACGAGTACGACGTTATACAACATAAATCTCACATTTGTGATCTCTCAATGCAGTAACTAGCACTATTTTATACCCCGGACATATATTTACACATTGATATAAATGTAACGATAAGTTGGCTGTATTTATTTGTGATTGGTTGAAAACGTCAAAAATATAGATAGACAAATAACTATATAAAGATCAAAGATGCGAGAAATTAATGTTAGAGGAGCAACATGCGCTCAACGGTTTTCGTACCTGTTTACTTAACTACCTGTAACCTACGTCTATTGTCTTTGCCTGTGTACCTATATCTGTATTCGTACCACTGGTTGTAAACCCCGCCCCAGTAAGTCGTATTATAGCTGTGACACTGGACGAACGGGCCGGTTATGTACCCCCTTCTCTGCGTGTGCGACCTAATTAAAATTAATTAGTTATTCCCTGTGGAACCCTTCCTTGGACCTAAAAACGTGAACTTGAAATTGTGTTGTGCTTTGTGTGTGCTCGTGATTAGTCACTACGGAGGCGCTGAAAAGGAACCGACCTAGAACAGTAAGTGACTTCAAGGAACCCACCACTAAGACTGACATTTAGTACATAATAATTTTGTTTTCTCCCCTTTCCTTGCTGGCCTTGTGCGAAGGCGCATTATCGTGGTGCAAAATCCAAGAATTTTCTTTCCACAAATCTGGCTTTTTTCGTCGAATTTGCTCTCCTAAACGCCGCATAACGCCCAAGTAATATTCTTTATTTACCGTTTGACCTTCCGGCAAGAATTTCGAGTGCACGACACCGCGATAGTTAAAGAAAACAGTCAACATGACTTTGACTTTTTATCGACTTGCGTGGTTTTTTCGGTTTCGGTTCAGTTGGAAGGTGCCACTCCGAAGCTTTTTGACTAGTTTGCATGTGAAACTCGTAAACCCACGTCTCGTCACCAGTAACAATGCGTTTCATGAATGTTGGGTCGGAATTGACTCGTTCTAGCATGTCCTCAGCGACTTATGCGATTGTGTTTTTGAAGAAAATTCAGGTCTTTTGGGACTAGTCAAGCGGCAACATGTTTCATACCCAAATGATTATTTAAAATGGTACGGATCGACTCGTGAGACACAAAAAGTTCGGCGGCTATCTCTCTCAAACTTGAATGAGGATTTTCAGTCACTATTTCCCTCACTTTTGCGATGTTAACTTCACTTGCAGACGTTGATGGCCTACCAGAGCGAGGCAAATCTTCCATCACATCTCGACCGCTTTTGAACGCTTTGTACCACTCATAAGCACGTGTTTTTGATAAAGTCGAGTCGCCGTAAGCCTTCTGTAACATTTTCAGTGACTCCGAACACGAAATTCCATTGGCGATGCAAAATTTAAAACACTCTTTGTTCGATGTTTTTGTCCATTATGAAATTCGCAATATACACTAGAATGATATAACTAAAAACAGCATTGTATTTAATCTAAATAACAGATGCAATTCAAACCCCGCGCCAAAATGGAAAACAGTTGTGCCAATCTAACAACAACAAAAAAAAACAAAAAATTGAATTTGGAACCATAAACAAATCATCCAATCCCGATACTTTCTTGACTGAATGTACATACTTTTTAACAAAATATTATTTGTTTAATTTATTATAATCTGGGAAGACTGGTTCTTGTAACACACTAGACAAAATTTCCATAAAACTGTACAAAACGTCCTAATAAAGGATTTCATTAGAATTGCTTAAGAGAATCCACGACTCTGTGTCACCTGGTTTTACCTATCTCACGAACAAAATTTACTGGCTCGTTATTTTCTAGTTGCCCCGTGCTCTCGAGAGGAATTTATTGCAAGTTACGTAAAATGATGCTACTTCGTCTCTTTCATGCCCATCTAACGTGTAAAAGAGATAACTGCTAAATTACAAATACAACGCATATTACGCTTCCCAATGTTTTTAGCGTTTGTATTACCAACACTAACGTCCTATAATTTTTCGTAAATGTTTTATAACTTTTGTTCACAAATAAAGGGGACGATTTTCATGCATGTGTAAATGTAACGAAGAGGTGCGCAATTTTATACGTTTATACATTCATTTCTTCACACTATATCTATTAACGGAGTAGTTAAAGAGGACGGAGCATTAAGCTTCGCGATCCTCCTCAAATCTCATCATTCATCTCGCACATTGTCTTTCTTCACACATGCAAGTATTATATATTTCTTATTTTACATATATTTTATTTTAGTTATTGCATTAAAATTATAATTAAAATTAGTTAATCAATTAACTATTATTTATTTATTGCGCTTTATGGATTTTTTTATTTTGTCACTATTACATTAATACTTCTCGCCTTCATACACATATACGTTCGTAATTGTAGTATAAGGTTTGTATGAAAGATAATTTTGGAAAATCCACGGAAAATGTCGGAAATTTGGATGTCATTTTTGTATGAAAATCTCAATAGAAACAAATTTGGTATGTTGCAAATATTCAACGTCCCACCAGGGCGAAGCCGGGGCGGATAGCTAGTAGTGAAATAAATACCTAATTCTAACATTCGTAAATTAAAAGGTAAATATACCAAACAATCCGTTTGAGCAATTCATTCAGAACCCAAAAGTAATACATCGGTGGTAAATGAGTTATGCGTATATCCATCTTCCAGTCTTACGCAAGTCACGACCTTGACACTGACGACGAAAACACCGTTTATGTAATGACGTCACACGAAAATCAACATGAATCGTTTGTCACGCCGGTGAAAAGAAAATCTCTACATACCCTTATGAACTCATACATGCGGATATAAAGTATATGTGAGAGATACATATTACGTGTATGTGAGCTGCAAGAAACTAATAGAGTTTGATCTGAAAAGGTCAATAAAAGTTTGATAAAAGTTCTTTTACGTGTGTAACGAAGAATTTATTTTTCCTCTCTACTATATTTTCAAAATGTCACACCTATTGATTTGTACTTTAATCAAACAAAATTTAAACATGTGGGTTTTGTTTTTTAACAACATGGCTGCCGATCTTGTCTACTCAGACATCATATTAAATATGTATCGAATCATTGTATATACAAGTGAGTCGTATCTGATTTGTTTCACCGTTGTTGTAAGGGACATGGCGTCTCGAGTTATTTACAAAGTCTATGGTTTATAGCTTGAGTTAAATCTAATAAAATTTGATGCGGTTTCCATTGTGGTGAAGGATGATTGTTCTAAAAGATTTTAGTGCATAAAACATCACTGCAATGTATATGTTAAGGTTTTTAGGGTTCTGTAACTCAAAAAGTAATCAAAACCCTTATAAGATACGTTCATCTTGACGAACTCGATGGCGCAGGGGTTTAGACGTTACATCCAAACGCGGAAGGTTCTGGGTTCGATTCCCGGTCGGGTCAGTTTAAGAAACGAATTTTTCTAAATTTTCTCGGGTGTGGGTGTACTAGAATACGCCCCTAGCAGTCGCCGTCTAATTCTCAAAGCACAGAAAATACCCTAGTTTGAGATCAGATGATCGGTGTATTGTCTGGCGCATTATAATAATAATAATTATTATTATCTCTATGTCCATTTGAAACCGTTAACTTTCTCAGCCACTATGCAACATAGGAATTGAGTGGTTGGCCCAAAAAAGGTCAAACGGGCTTAGTGCCGACCTGGCCTCCTAGCCTTTACACCCCCTTGTTTTAGTACACAATTTTGATGAACACAGCAATATTATATTTTATTGACCTCCACATTTTTCACTTTGACGCTTTATTCATGTAGCAATTTAAGGAGAAGCAAATGAGGAAATAGAACTCAAGAGAAGATTTCCATCTCCTTAAATCTTATTCTTAGTCCTGTTTGTTAGCCTTAATATTGTAAATGTCCTTGGACTTCAGTCTACTTTTGCTCGTTTGTGTAGAATATAGGCAAATGAAGTTTCTGTGTATTTATCATGTCTATTTCATAGATTTATCACTATTAAAAATATTGCCTTTCACACGTCACGAATTGTTAAACCGAAAGAAATATATGGCGTAACCCCGTAACAGATAGGAATGGGAATACACATAATTTAGTTATAAATTAATACAATCTTTGTAAATATTGTATGTGTGACAGAGACTTATTTGGGCGTGATGGTAGAATATAGTATTTTAGGATGCAAAGGTCGGTTTGACAAACAATGGCCGCTTTTATTATTTCCCGTTGAACGTTTTTATCGTCACGATTTTACCGTTCACGTCCAAGCAAAATGTATGCAGTTGTATGAAGACGCTTTTATATTTCCGTTGACTATAACATCCACGACATGACGTTGTCGTCAACGGAAAAAAACTACTGTATCGTGGACGGAAAAATCTTGACAATAAAAACGTTCGATAGTAAATTATAAAAACGCCCATAGCACGATACAAACATAACAGTAGGATGTCTTCATAGAAAGGAAACGTGCGCGGTTTGTATGTGTGCGCGCTAATACGGTCGCGCCGTGGCACGCACACAACGGCAATATCTTGGGCGAATATGGGTAATTATTGTAACGCCAGTCGCAGTCGCACGCGATGCAAACACGAGACCGCTTCCGTTTGTCTTTAATTCGTTCTTCACATCGTTGCAAATACGAAAACGTCTAAATCACATCAATGAACGTATTATAATGTCCTTATACACCTAAACAATTTTAGTTATTCGAATCCTGAGTTATCATTCTTCAACATTCAACAAGAAATTACTTATAACGAACACGAAAAACTTATCTGTATGCGATATCTAAAACGGGAAATTTAACGCGATTACCTTTTTGTTTTGGCTTCATGTTTCGACCGAGTTGCATCGGCCGTGGTCTTAAGCAAACTGTAGCAGCAAGTTTCCCTCCGTGTCTGAGGTAGACGTTTTGTCATCTACCCCCGATATTTGTAAATAGTTTTCGGAATACCTACACACAACACTCACAATGAATGTTTAACCGAATGATAAAAAAAGTTTATATTATCCGTATGCATTTTTTTTTATTTTGTGTACTTAATGTTATCTCACTAAATGAGATGCTCTCCGCATCTCGCACTCAATGAAACAACCCTATGTATTAGGCCGAGAGTAGGCATGAGGCGGAAGTCGGCGTCCTTTTATATACTCGAAAAATTCTCTGCCCATAGGCTGTCAAAGCGAGAAAGACTGTAGTGCCCACATCACACACACACACACAGTAGATCTATGGCATTTTTTATTATCCATATAATACAATAACAGCATAATAAATAGGTAGATAATATTATAAATCTATAATACGCAATTTATTTATATCTGTTACAAATACAAATAAGACGTAACAAATTTTTTAGTTAAAGTTTATATGAAATATTTATTGAAACATGTCTTTAAGGGTTATGTCTAAGTCTAAAACTATTTTATGTATTCATAACACCACAGCGCATTAACACATCTTTACGCTGTATTCATAACGGAGTAGTCAGAGAAGATGGATCGCCAAGCATCGCGATCCTTACATGCTTCTTTCGACTCTTCAAAGCTCATCATTCTCCTCACAAACTTTTGCTTAGGTTAGTGCTTTTGACATTTCCATCAGCTAACACCCTGGCCATTTGATCTTCATAAGTCAGCCTTGGTCTTCGTAGGCTTCTGCTTTCATTCACTTTTGCTCTATAGATTTTCTTCGTATTCATGTCTTGTTTGCGTAATTATGGCATTTTTATCTTAATTAATAACATGATATAATAATAGTACTTCAGACAATTACACAAATTCTGTGACCGCAAACTAAGCACTAGGCTTGTATTGCACAACGGACTGGGGAAGCTCCCAGAACACCCAAATTCCGAGCCAATTTGGAAAAGTTCCTTTTTTTAATTGACTTGACCGGGAATCGTTCCGGTGACCCCAGCTTAGACGACAAATGATCTACCACCGCACCAATCGGCCAGTCAAATTGAACGAAGCACTTAAAATTTACCTATTAGACAAATTGGAATACAACGCACTATAAATATGATATACATGTACCTTACGAGTATATAGGAGCGAATAGCAGGTTCATTCATGTTACCTTGTAATTGAATCCCGACCACGTAATTGGAGTATGTTGTAGTTTCTCATGTATTATTTGAATTTATATGGATATCTTAATGGTATACGTATATAACTCTTAGCACCCAGTGGTAAAGCAGTGGTCAGCAGTTTAGCAATTCCCATACAAAGTTTCATACCCCTTTTCACCCCTTTATGGGTATATTTTCTGAAAAATAAGTAGCCCACCATGAGCGCAATCACATGTTCTTACTACTTGAAACTACTTTCGAATCTCTCTGTAGTCTTGTTTCTAATATTTAAATAATCAATTAATTTATAACTTAAATGTTTCTTTATGGTGATATATTGTATAGACTGAGGTGTTACTTTGCGGAAATCCATTTCATGCGATGAATTCCTAAAATATATAGTGTTTCAATTCTCAAGAAAGCATCCTCAGGATATTCCAAAGATCAGACTCGGTCAGCTAACCAGTACCGAATCAACGAATGAGTCAACAATGAGAGTCTAGCTGACCGATCTCTGGAATATTTATTTGTGTTTTTTATTTATTTATTTATTTCCACATTTCTTACGACAATAAAGAAGCAATATTCTGAGGATGCTTCGTTGAGAAGCGAAACACGTGTCAATTGGTCGTTTTGGAATTTGAAAAATTGTAATAATTCATCACTTATAAAGTTGGTGCACGCTGTGAAGTTACTACGTTAACTATCTTGTAGTCTAGAGTATTACTGGGTATAAAAGCCGTGCACCTGACTCATTCTTTCGTTTGGTGTTAATTAACTGGCCAAGTTTGATCTCTAGAACATCTTGAGGATGCTTCAATAAGAGGCGAAACACGTGTCGATTAGTGAATTTAAAATCTTGGGTGGAGGGTAACTAAAAATTATAGTAATTTATCATATGAAATGGATTTCAGCAAAGTAAGCCCTGAATCTATACAATACACTAAAGCTTTTTATTATTATGTAAATGTAACATCATTAATACTATAGAAAGAACGAGTGTTGAAAAACATCGAGCAAAATCTAAACAGTGAGAGTGAGTGCTAGCAGAAGCCTAGGGAGACCATGGCTAATCTACGAAGATCAAACAGCCAAAGTGTTATTTGACTGAAGTGTGAAAAGCTCCCGTGTACCTAAGCAAAAGTATGTAAAGAGAATGATGAGATCCGAGGAGGTGAAAGAGTTATGTAAGGACCGCGATACTTGGCTCTCCGTCCTCTCCGACTACTCCGTTTAGAATACAGCGTGAGGATATGCTTATGTGCGTGCGTTTGTGTGTGCGTAACAGCATTTTCTTTCATATCTTCCTGTATTTTTTCATAAACTCAACAAAATGAGTATTTTGATGTCCCTTATTACACCAGACATTTTCTCGTCTTGTGTGCGTTATGGAAAAAGTTCTGACTTGGTATAAGTTTTCCATATGTAGCACGTTATCATAAATAACAGCTCTATCTGTTGCGATAAAAATATCGGTTTCGTAGTAATAACCGTAAAAATTCATGGGTCGCTAGTATGGTGAATGAAGATTCGAATATATTTTTTACGTTTTAAGCATTTTTAGGAATTTTGTCAGACAAGGGCTCAAGGATATCAACGAAGTAGGTACTCAATTAAGTAATTGTATTTTAATGCAACTAACTACGGCGACAATAGCACATGTAACGCGAAACTCCAATAATAATGGTACAACGTTAGATGTAATATAAAAAAATATCAAATAATAAATAAATAAATGCGCCAGACAAGACATACACAAATCATCTGGTTTCAAACTAGGGCAATCCCTGTGGTATGAGAACCAGACGATGACTATAAGGGCCTCTACCAGTACGACCAAACCCGAGACAATCTAGAAAAGTGCGTTTCCTAAACTGACTTGACCTTGAATCAAACCCAGAGCCTTCGGTGCTTGGGTGCAATGCAACCACTGCGCCATTGAGGTCGTCAATGTTGTCAATGTCAAAAATATTGCCAATGCGCACAAAAAATGTAATTTTAAATCATAGTAACAGCTACACGTTTTATTACGTTGAGCGTAGAGCTCTAATGATTAAAAAGACGGGCCGTGCACCCAATGAGGACTGCTAGAAATTGGCTAATACAATTCAATGGTCGAGATATTGTCGCAGTTTTCAAATCACTTACAACGCTTTTATACTACCTTAAGGCGACGGATTGATAAACAATAATTTAATCCAAAATAGACTTGGACTATGCAAAAGTGTGTGCGCTAGCTTACGAAAAAACGGAAAAATAGTCATTTTCGTTTATTTTAAAAACTATAATAAATTTTTAAAAATCCAACTGTGATTTTGAAGAATATGTTTATATTAAAACTACACAGAAATTTTAGACACGGTCCCGTACCTCTTAAAAATTTTAATCTCAGCTTTAAAAGAGGTTTCTTTGATATTTTTTTCGTGTTACAAAAGTTAACCAATCCTATATCGCAACTGTCAAAATAAAGTCAATGAAATGAGGAATCAGATTACCAAATATCACTTTCATACGTTTTGTAGTCACTTAGAAAAATTGAGATCCCTGCCGTCAAAATTTCCAATGCGTCGCCTACCTCTCTCCCCAAGCTGCGAGATGAGATGCAAGCATGCGTATTCTGACGCTGTATCCCGGACAGACGAAGCATCACGTTACTTGCATACTTCTGTCGCCTCCTCAAATCCTTCTTCAATCAATCAGTCATCATTCTCGTCACACACTTTCACCTAGGTATGTGAGTGCTCTTAACATTTATTCGTTTTTGGCTTTAAAAATATTTAGTTTCAATATTGAAGCGAAAACAATATTTACAGACTGATTTTTAATTATGCACTAAAATGGAATGAAAAAAAAAGAAAGAAAATCGGTCAACAGAGAAGAAAAAGTTACTGAACTGTTTTCTTTTTACCTATTTACATATAGATTTTTAATACACGATTATACAACAAAATAATATTTTGGGAATTTGCAGTGGTAGTTGACGTCTAATACATAATAAAGACGTTAGACTCGGTGCTGGTTAGCTGACCGAGTCTGATCTCTGGTATATCCTAAGGATGCTTCGTAGAGAGGCAAAACACGTGTCTATTGGTGGTTTTTGGAGTTTGAGCGGAAAATCTAAAGATTTTAGGAATTCATCACATAATAATAAATGTATTACAATATGACTTATTTTCGTTATAGCACTATCACGCACATTATAATATACATTTGACTTAATATTCTCTATGATCTGCACTTAAGATCCCGCCCTTGGATTCAGACCTACTAACACGACTACGCCATTATGGTGGAAAATCCTATTTTGTGAAAATAGCATGTCTAATAGAACGTGTTTTGTGCCTGAACACGTTTGCATTTATTAACTCATAAGCGAGGAGCGGAAAACATCAACGTTTTACTGACTTTTCATACATTTCAAATAAGTTCTACATTAATATACCTTAACCTTTAACTAGTCATAAATGTCTGTCCATTCTATCAATGAATCCAAATGAGAAATCATCCCTACTAATTGTAATAATAATAGTAGTGTTGGCACTGTTCTGTTCTGGTGTGGAATGTTAGACAGGTTAGACGCTCGTCTAAAATAAGTCAGAATGAGAGAGTTTCTACCATACAGATCAAGGTGAATAACGGTTTGAGTCAGACGACACGTTGTTCTATGTGGACAAATTTTATTATTATAATACGTACACTTCTCTTGTTATTATTATAATACTTACATATGTATGTATGATAATCTCACGCTGTATCACTAACGGGGTAGACAGATAGGACTGAGTGCCAAACATTATGATCCTTACACACTTCTTTCGTCTGCTCAAATTTTATCATTCTCACACACTCTCAGCTCGGTATGCAAACTATTTTAAACTTTAAAGTCAGCGTTGGCCTTTCTTGCTTTGTGCCCATTGTGCATCCATTATTTCTATCTACTCAAACCCTCATATTACTATCATAATGTTATAAAATTGTGCTAGTTTAAATTAATGTCACTATTTTATGATAAAATTACATACAATCGAACATCATTTAATAATTTAGTCTTTTCAAACTTTAAAAGGCATGCTACCATAAGTTCTTAACTTGTAACAAACCCCCGAGTAATAAGCTTCTAAGACACTGGCGGATTCACACATGTGTAGGTTCTTCCATTACACGTAACAGCTTAATGTGTGCTCTTGTGTAATGAAATAGGCAATTCACGCATATGTACAGCCCGGGTGACGCAGCTTGCAATTAGTATGTTTTAAATTTTACAAACATACATACATTCTCTTTTAGACATACAGCGTGAAGCATCTCATACAAGTACATAATTTCTTGCAAGTAGTAAGGCTTACAGGTTTTAAAGTTGAGTCAGATGACGGTAGATCCCTAGGCCATGGTCAATGCCAGATAATAACATCCTCATAACTTTATCTTTGGTCAACATCTACGGCCTCTGCAGTGCAGGAAGAGAAGTACCATGTATATTTTTACATTTTTATTTCTCTCTCAGACCAGTATGGAATTATTTTTGTACCGATATGTCGTAATAATAGTCATCGACTGAGTTATAACTTATAAGTGACTTATGACTGATTCCTTGGTACGGCGGTTAGCGCAACTACTTCAAGTGCTTTCCAATCTGAAGATCTTGGGTTTAATTCCCTACCTACTTCGCATATTTCCATAACCTAATGTCCTATGGCTTGCTTCTGTGGGGATCAGTAGCGCGTATGAAGTCTAACTTTACAAAAGAGTGCAATACGTACCATCTACTGTATGACTGTACTGTACTGTATGCTAAGAGATCGTTTTAAAGACATTGATATACTTACAAAACAAAATCAAATTAAAATATAATTAAAATATATAGTAGCTATAGCGCCGATTTTTAACACGAAAGCTCGAACAATAAGTTTAAGTTGTTATCTGCACACACACCGCCTAGACACGAACCTCTTAGACACGCACCACCTAGACACGCACCATTTAGACACGCACCATCTAGACAAGCACCACCTAGTAACTGAGTGTTTAATTTGAACACCTTGAACAATTAGAATACTTGAACACATTTTTCCTACTATTCAAAATGAAATTTAAAAGTGAAAGAGAAGGATAAGTGATCCCATTATTAAAATGGACTATACAGTATTTGTAATATACCCTCTACTCAATCATGACGTCACTAAAATACAACTAGTAAAATCAAACAACAGAAATATTGTAGTTTTTGAGTCACGACAGATGTAGCTGCAGAATTGTTATTAAAATTTTTAAAAAGAATTTATAAAAGGTCTGAAGTCACTGGACTATTTTTGCTTTTTTTTTTAATTAAGATGTACAGAAAGTGATTGATATAAGTTTCAAATTAAGTGAAAAATGTAAGCAATTATATCCAACACTAGTCATAATTCTGTTTGAAAGTCAAAGTCAAATCAGTGTTTACCAGATAAAGTGTCAGATAGTTCATACTCGTATTCGGAAATATTGAATACATTATTCATACACAGCAATAATATTCATAATAATTAATTAAATTCTATGGAGTATATTGGAGCGATATGTTTATACCAAATGTTAATATCGTCAGTAAGCATATTAGGTTAGCTGTTTGCGTGGCAGTAGTTTCGCAAATTACAACAAATTAACAGGTAAACACAACACAGTACACTTCCGTTTAAATGTAAGACGTACTTGCGAGATTTGTGTTTCATATTGCCAACAATAAAATAAATTTGTGCGTATCTTTTTTATATGAAAACATGAAAGGCTAATATCATGCATTCCTCATTTTTTTTAATACATCTTACACACCATGTTTATAATTCTAATTATTATAGTTTTTCTGAGATATACTTTCATGGCTAATAAAGCTTTTTGTTCACTAACACTAAAGTGGGAGCCAGTAATTATTACACGTTTTTTAGTAATTAGTACACGAAAACTCTTTAGTTTTCCTTTTTTCAGTTTTGAATAAAATAAATAGATTCCACATAATTATGTAGACAGGAGATATTTTTTTTTTTAAATTTATTTCCTTTTTTATTATGAAAAAATGCGATTTTAATATAGAACCTCAAACCTTTTGTTATATATAACTAAGATACTATATAAGAAATTCTAACTATTGATTTTCAGTTGGATGGTTTGATATGGAAGCATCACAAATTACTTATTTATGTATTTACGTTTATATTGAAGAACTGGTCAAATACAGGTGGATACAGATGTCTCTAACAATCAAATAATGATAAAAAATTCTATTCATGCCTTAATAAGATCTCGCTATAAGAAGGTAGCAGTAATAATGATAATATTGTTCATAATTTATGATTGTCATCAAAAATACTCAAATAATTCGGAACAGTCCTTTAGCAAGAACGTGAAATCAAAACAATATTTATAGCTCGTAGCAACGGAAATGTTATTCTCATTCTCTTAACTTCTTAATTAAACTGAGGCTGTTGAATATAATCGTGTACAAATGTGATAGCATACTGATGTGAATAAAATAAAATATAAATTACTTATTTTCTCTTTGTAATGTCAACGTTTCAACCAATAAAGTCAAATAGACTTCTGTAAAGCATGCGTCGGCTTGTACAATTACAATTACAAATGAATTCCAACGGTACGCTTTTAGTGAAATATCGGCATATTTGTATTTACATCAATTTTCCTCCCACGTTCCCGCCGTAGCCTGATTTCACCGATATATTGCCTTTTTGATATATTAACGCTTTGCTGTAACTTCATTTTTTGTATCAAATAATGAACTTTTCTATTGTGCGGCTGGTGGCTGCAAACTGACATTGTAATAAATTCGTTTTTAGGGTTCCTTCCTTCAAAAGGAAGAAATATCAAATCGTTCTCTATACAAGTGTCCTGTAATTACGTGTTATGTATCGATCTATGGCAAATGTTCTGACTCCAAACAGAAGCGGGTGATCGACAGTAAGGACTTAGGAAAAGAAACTACACAAATACTTCAAATGAATTACACTGTATATTATTAAAAGGTCAGTTTCGTAATCCTACATAAATTCATGCGCTCATAAGCGTGGCACAGACGTGTACCGGGAGACTACTGGCTAAACGCCTCGAACTACATTAGCGTCATTGACGTCATGGGCTGCTCAGACGCTCGCAAGCACAACTGTCTCCCTACAGGAACTCTCATAAAATTATTCATGATACATCCCTCTGTTAAACTGTCCATCCAAAATAGTCGATTTTCTCAGGAACTATGTGATATTCAATCTTAAAATTTTACATCTGTGATACATCTTATTAACCCATGTGTTTTTCGCACTAGATAGCATTTACAAAATTCTCTTTTAAGGTACGATAAAATTAAATAGTACGTTAGATCAGGGGGTGTCAACTTTATATGGAGCTATTGCAGACTTTATATAGAAACAAAATGAAAGTGACAAGAGATGTAGAAAGAAAGGAGACAGAAAATGCCAGGGATATCATTACAAAATATAATTTATTGATAGTATTTATCTATGTACTGATATCGATTATTGATACTGAAATTTCATTTATTTGGTTAATTTATTATAATTATTTGAGTACTACATATAAAAAATGACAGTAATCAAATATTTTAATTCATTAAACAAAGATATTTATAAATAATTTGAACAAAAATAACACATTTTGTTATCAATATCAATAATCGAATAAACTTCTAATTGAATTCAATAACATAGCAACCCTGTTTGATGAAATGTCAGACTTTACAAATCGAAAAATTTTCTTCATAACCATCGATTATTTTTTCTATTTGTTTTTAGCTTTTCTGTGTTTCGCACGAACTATTCTCCCCCTGATCACTTGAGGAAACTCGCATCGGTGTGGTTGACAATTGCAGATAAAGACAATGACTTTTGAAAAGATTGTTGTTATTATATCTACATTTAATTGTAATCAGAACTCGTGATTTAAATTTTAAAAAAATATCACTAATTCTGTTTGTTTTATTAATTTTCCAAGTTCCATTACCTTGCTATCTGCTGAACTAATTAAAAATAAGCGAAAACTTTATAGTTGAAACATTAACTTGATCAAGTAAAGTTTTCGCTAATTTTGATTTAGTTCAGTCATCTAAGAAAATACGCTCAGAGTACAATTTAATCCCTGCCATTTTAGTTTATGGAAGCATTATCAGATGGTGCATAGTGTGCAGTATTTTTGTATGGAGTTGCAATTCTTCTCCTTGGGGTATATGTGTTCTGTGCGTAAGATACTTATAGCATTGGAACACCCCAAACTTTTCTTAAATTATCGATTAATATTAATATTTAATATAAATTAATAATTAATTAATTTGTATTCAAACACTTCGCGCTGCAGTCGTGAAGGTAGAAAGCAAAGATTAATTATGGATTTTGGGTACATTGGATAGGGAAAACTTAACACAATTGGTTTTTTGTGCATTCAGTAGTAAATTATTGCAGCGAACCATCTCGAGACATCCACCAAGGTCCTATTCTGTCCGCCAATATGTCTATGTCTTTTCTGTTTACTTTAAATAATAACGATGTGTCATAAGCAAATAATATTATTTCACATAGGTCTTTAAGCATAAATAGAAGATCATTAATATAAACCAAAAATAGGAACGGTCCCAAAATTGATCTTTGGGGAACGCCCATCTTTAATTTAGAACTGACAGATGTAACCCCATTTACACTCACTTTTTGTTCTTGGTCAGCCAGATATGAAATCACGAGATCGAGAGCTTTATCACGTATTCTATAGTATTTCAGCTTGTAAATTAAAGTTTTGTGACAAACACAATCAAAAGCCTTGGAAAGATCACAAAACACGCCAATGGCATCTCGTGACCCTTCCCAAGCCTCTAGTATATTTT
The DNA here is from genome assembly GCA_907165235.1 of Zeuzera pyrina. Taxonomy (NCBI): domain Eukaryota; kingdom Metazoa; phylum Arthropoda; class Insecta; order Lepidoptera; family Cossidae; genus Zeuzera; species Zeuzera pyrina. Next base: position 8,085,032 of record OU015640.1, read on the forward strand.
TGACCAAGCTTGCTCCCGCATGTGTTGTTGACCGCCCTCTCGTGACACCGTACTGTTGACCATGAAAAATCCTGCAAATGTTAATATGTGCCAGCATTTGGTTGAGCATTATTTTTTCGAATATTTTACTCAACGCTGGCAATATCGACACTGGGCGGTAGTTTGTAGGATCTGACTTACAACCCGATTTAAATATTGGTATAATTTTACCATGCTTCATCAAATCGGGAAACACACCTTGATCGACACATTTATTAAATATATTTACTAAAATCGGTGTTACTATTGGCATTATATTAGCCAGTACATGAACTGATAATCTCCACAAATCTTCACTTTTCTTTTTTTTTAATTCTTTGAAAGTTTTCTCTATCTCAAATGAAAACGTGTGCCTGAACTGAAAACTAGGGAACCATTTTCCTATATTTTGACTTAATAGTGCCCGTGCTGTATGTGCAGAGATGCTAGACCACTAGTAATGTGTACAGGTGCATTTGAAAAAAATTTAGCAAAACCATTAGCAACCTGCTTTTTATTAGTAGCGATTTTATTATTAATGTATATTGAGAGGTCTTCGTTTTTCTTATTTTGTTTCCCTACTTCTGTGTTAATAGTGTTCCATATCGCTTTTACTGTGTTACTGCCTTACTAATTTTATTGGCGATATGAATTGTTTTCGCGTGCTTTGATACCTTTTTAAATATTTTTGAGTAATTGCGGACATAGCTATTAAAGTTTTCATCCGATGTGTATGATTTTTTGTCATACAACTCATAAAGTCTGTCCCTACTTTTTCTAATACCTTTTGTCGCCCAATCAGAGAAATGTAACTTGTTGTCAGTAATTATTTTTTTCTTCTTTGGGCAGTTTTTATTAAATATGTCGGTTAAATTTTTCAAAAAACTCTTATACATGACATTTGGATCGCCAACAGAGGGAACGATGTTTGTTAAATTTGTTACTTCGTTGGTAAAACGTTTTAACTGTTTCCCGCCTAATGGTCTAAATTCAATTATTCTTTCTAATTTATTTTTCATGCAATCTATTTTAAGTTACAGATGCGACAGTCGCTTTACCGTAATTGTAATGTATTTCGTTTTGGCGCTACTATCGCCTACTTAAATGTTAAGGTTATTTTTTTATCACTTTATTCATATTATTTATATTACCAAGCTTGATAAAATACAACACCATCTTTGATGTGCTGACTAAAAATGTCTACAATTCACACTAGAACTGCATGTATCAAAAAGGCGTGTTTATTTCTAACTTCGCTTAATTTTGATCTGTTCCTCAAACGAGGTTATTTTTTTATTAAGTACTTACTTACACTTTACCCATATTATTTACCAAGATTAATAAAATAGAACTTATTTAATATGTTGACTTAACATTTGTTGTCGCTATATTGCATTTCTCAAAAGAACAGTTGATTTAGTTGATCTGTTTTCCGAGGCGTCAAAAATTTCATTTCTTTTTAATTTTTTTGTACCCTAAACTGCAGTGTGGATATGTTCAAACTGTGAACAGGCCACTGTTTGAGATTTTAAATAGGTTTCGACTATTAAGACCTGCAATATACTTTGTTACAAAGAGTACTATTAATTAACTATTAAAAGTGAATACGTCAAATATGTCATTGACGCCATCTTGTTTAGGTAAGGTGTTGCCTATGATATGTGCATATAATACTTTTGTACAAAAGAACTAGGCTAATATATACCGAAACCATAATTAAAACACTTTATTTAGTATTAAAGTTTCAAAATTATATGTGTACAAAGTGCAAGCCGGAGCTCTATATATTCGTGAAACGTCTCCTTTCGAGCTTTGACTCTTTATTTATTACTGCCTACAGCAAGTATCTTCTTAAGTTTTCTAGTTATATTTAAGCTGTTGATAGATGCTGTTAGATGTATGAAAATTTATGGTATTATCATTCATGATGTCGAATATGTATGAATTTTAAGTTATGCTAGACACGTGATTTGTATTCTTTTTTGTCACATTTTGTGACGATTTTTTTTGTTACGCAGTAAAAATGAACGGTAAGGCAGGAGTCACACCTAGTGACCAAGATAAATTATATGATTTTATACGCCCTTCACGATACAAAAAGTTTAGACCGAGAAATATTTAAATCGTGCTCGCTGTTCAGGCTCGAAAAACAAATTATTTTTGTTTGTGTGTATTTGCGTTTTTTCACGATTATCTCTAGAAAATCACTGATTGGGTTGTGATACCACTTTCACTTTTAAAGCCACATCCCAGGAAAATTTTTAATTGTAATATATTAAGGTGTCATTCATACGTTTATACGATTACGTATAGTCATATGTTATATGCATTATGTATGTACGGCTAAAGGCTAACTATAACGTGGGTTAACATAGTATTTTCATAAGTTACTTCTCAAATATTCGTTGTAGTAGCTCAATTATATATTTTTAAACATGTAAAATATATTGTTATAAGTTAATGGTAACTAGCGCTGCTGTAAGAGTTTGCTGGTTGTACAACATGTCGGCGTATCAGTTATTAGTCAAAAATAAGGAGATTTTTATGTGATTTAACTGTGATTACATTCTAGAAGTTTGTGTTTTTTGTTTAGTTATTGTTTCATAAAACCAATCAGTAAAATAAATTGTAGTGTTTTTTTTCATGTGTGTTACCAACTTTACAATTCCATTTCGTTATATTTTTTGTTACGACAATTATTTATCTTTTTTGTTTCGTTTCGTGTTTCGTCACGGTACAATTTTTTTGAAATTGACCCAGGTATTCTCCCAGATATGGTAAGAGTTGCCGCTTGTTCTTATAAATCTTTCAAATTATTATGTATACGAGGAAACATATATATCTGTTTAAAAATAAAGACGATATTATTGGTATGGAAACCCGAGGTCGTAATAAATTGGTTATTCCAAAATTTAAATTAGACAAGCCAAATGTTTCATTTTTGCGTAACTGCATTCGTTTTTGTAACAAAGGTCCTTAGGGAATTACTCAATTAACAGAGAATAAATTTAGATTATTTATAAATGTACATTGATTAGACAATCATACTATAAAATAAAGGATTTCATTGAAGATAAAACAATAGTCTGGAAATGATTTTCTCTGCACATGCATTTACTGGCTCTCTAAAATATTGTATTTTAATAAACCTTTTGTAAAATGAAGTTGAAAAAATGACATCTGACTGAATTTCTTGTCGGTTCTTCTCAGTGTCTAGGTTTTCTATTTGAACCGAACTAAAGTAGATTTGACGCTTAAACATACCTTGTAATTGAGTTTACTTCAATAAATCGATTTGACTTTGACTTTGACATATTAATAACAGAAAAAAAACTATGACGTCATCAGTCATAACTTTGATCATTTCTCTTAAAATATACGTTTTTGAGGGATGATAACTTGTAGAGACTGATGACAACGGATGTTAACTGAGTTGACTAGTTATCGACTTCATTGTTTTGAGTGTTTAATGGCCCGGCTTGACTTGATTACGTATAGTCAATATTTTTTTACTTCTGAAATCTAAAAGTGAATGTGTTATACATTTCCCGCTCACTCGCTAGTTTAAAAGTTACGCAATACACAGAGAAACGCCAATTCTGGCTTTGTTTCCTACTATTCAGTCTGTAAATCTGTATCAAAAATAAAGACGAAACTGGATTAAATGAACTTATACGTGAGTTACTAAGCCAACAATATTAAGAAATGGTGACTTAAAAAGTTCCTGCAATTCCCCAATAGTAAACGAAAGATCAAACAGTTTTCTATGTTTATTTAGGAGCCAGCGTCGAGGGTAACATATTCTAAGTTGAATTCAGACGTCAAATCTAGGTTAAGTAAATAAACAAGCTAAATTGAAAATCACTGTTTACTGCTTTTCTAAACTTATAGCATTTATTAGTTTATATGTTTCAAGGAACTGTAAAATTTTTATTATTTTATAATGAACTAGCTGTACCCGCGACTTCGTCCGCGTGGAAATTTTTAAGTCCGCGCGGAAGTTAGATGTAGTTTTTTGAAAAAGTAGCCTACGTCTGTCTCCAGGCACATACTATCTCTGTACCAAATTATCATGATCAGTTCATCAGTTTAGCGTTTTCCATACAAAGTTTCATCCTTATTAGTAGTGAGTATAGATGGATTCCGGACCACTGCTTCTGGAACCTCACTTTTTTTAATAATTTTTTAAACCACTGCTAAAAAAAAAAAAAAAAAAAAAATGAAACACCCCCATTTGAGACGATTGCGCTGGGTCCCAGAGCCGTATCTCGCTCCGTTTCCTCTGTATAGATTTCTCATCTGCACGCCTAGATGATTACATTAATTGCTATCATTAATCCATTACTATCATTAGCCACCTCGCGACATCCTAATGACCTAATTAATGCTTGCTGGTAATTACTTTTTAATTGACGTCTTCAACTGTCATCGACTATGATTTTTAAAGTATCGTCAACATCACATCACGCGGTATACATGAGTCGCCAAAGCCATCAAATAATGTCACTTATAGCGAGATGAGAGAGTGTACGATCTGCAATATGTTGTTAAAGAAAAAAAAAGGTACTTCAATAATCACCTTAGTAGCAACGTACATAAAAATAACGCTCTGCGAATTCCTCACAGTTTGCCAATCGTTTTACATACATATCTTCACGCTGTATCCCTAACGGAGTAGTCAGAGAACGCTCAGCGTCGTGTTCTTTACATACTTATTTCGCTTCCTCAAATCTCCTCACAGTTTATCAATCGTTTTATATACATATCTTCGCGCTGTATCCCTAACGGAGTAGTCAGAGAGAGCGGAGCGTCGTAGTCCTTACATACTTCTTTCGCTTCCTCAAATCTCCTCACAGTTTGTCAATCGTTTTGCGTACATATCTTCACGTTGTATCCCTAACAGAGTAGTCAGAGAGGGCGGAGCATCGTGGTCCTTACATACTTCTTTCGCTTCCTCAAATCTCCTCACAGTTTGTCAATCGTTTTGCATACATATCTTCACGTTGTATCCCTAACAGCGTAGTCAGAGAGGGCGGAGCGTCGTGGTCCTTACATACTTCTTTCGCTTCCTCAAATCTCCTCACAGTGTGTCAATCGTTTTGCATACATATCTTCACGTTGTATCCCTAACAGAGTAGTCAGAGAGGGCGGAGCGTCGTGGTCCTTACATACTTCTTTCACTTCCTCAAATCTCCTCACAGTTTGTCAATCGTTTTGCATACATATCTTCACGTTGTATCCCTAACAGAGTAGTCAGAGAGGGCGGAGCGTCGTGGTCCTTACATACTTCTTTCGCTTCCTCAAATCTCCTCACAGTTTGTCAATCGTTTTGCATACATATCTTCACGTTGTATCCCTAACAGAATAGACAGAGAGGGCGGAGCGTCGTGGTCCTTACATACTTCTTTCGCTTCCTCAAATCTCATCATTCTCCTCACACATTTTCGTCTAGGTATGTGAGTGCTTTTGACGTTTCCGTCTGCTAACACTCGTTATTAATTGAAAAGCATTTGGAAAAAGAAATTTCAGAGAGTACACGATCTGCAATAAGTATTACCTATTGTTACAGAAAAGGTACTTCAATAATCACCTTAATAGCAACGCACATAAAATAACGCTCTGTGAATTCATCACAGTTTGTCAATCGTTTTATCTACATACATATCTTCACGCTGTATCCATAACGGGGTAGTCAGCGAGAGGGCAGAGCGTCAAGCGTCGCGGTCCTTACATACTTCTTTCGCTTCCTCAAATCTCATCATCCCCCTCACACATTATCGTCTAAGTATGCTAGTGCTTTTCAAATTTCCGTCTGCTAACACTCGATTTTATTTATTGAAAAGCGTTTGGAAAAAGAATTTTCACATACAGGATTACTTCATCAACAGATGCTAAAGGTATTGAAAATGTCGAATTATTTATCGATTCTATAAAAGATAAATTACAAGTTTTGATCCACATAAAATAATTGAACACATTTAAATTAAATTTCATTCTTCATGTTAATTTCATGCAACCTACAAAGGGATTATTAAATAACTTTGATTTTCAAACATCAAACTATTTAATTAATGAATCCGATAACATCGATATATTTATTAACACCTTAAAGGAATATCTATCACATAGAATCAGTGTATTTGACAAGAAAGATAGTGGTAGGAGTGTTAAAGACATTACTGGTTTGGAGATGAACATCAATAAATATCTCCTGCGTGGATCATCTTTTATAGAATTGTCACATGATGTTAGAGCTAAAAAGGCTGTAATTAATATTAAAAATATTGATGTATAACGTCTGAAGTGCGCTTCACTCTCAGCTTTGTACTCTGCAACAAATCATGTTGATCGAATTACTTCTTACATGGAACACGAAAACAAATTAAATTTCAATGGAATATCATTTTTCCAGCTAAAATATCAGACATCCAAGAACTTGAACGTTTAAATAATATAAGTATAAATGTTTTTAGTTTAGAGTTCAATGCTAAGAGTAAAAGTCATACTGTAATCGAAGCATTATATTTTACGAAGTCTCTGAAACAGAAACATATTTGTTTTATTAAAAATTTATCTCGGTTAGTAAGTAGACAGATTACTTCATGAAACTGTGCAATTCATATATGCGATGGTGGTTTATTACATTTTACAACAAGGAAAATCTTTCTAACCACAAAGTTCATGATTGTTTTAATGTTCGTACCGATATGTCTAATTCAAACACTTTTAAGAAAAATTGGCTTGGAGAAAACTTTAAAACCAATTAAATCTTGTCCTAATGATCCTAGTCTATCATCAACTTCCAATGCTCAAAGATACGATGTACCATATAGTTTCGGATATTGTATAAAATGTTCATACGATGACAAACTGTCAAAGTATGTATCTTATAATGGCGAAAACTGTGTTATAGTATTTTTGGATACAATGATATACGAACATATCAAAGTCATTTGTAGAAAAATACTTTCCAAGTTTGTCCCCTTCCACTTAGTGATACAGATAAAAAAATTATAAGTGAAGCGACTGTCTGTCACATTTGTGAAAAAAGCATCTCGGAGCGACATATTGATTATGATTGGCATACAGGTCGTTTTATAGGTGTATCTCATGAAAGTTGTAGTAGGCAATTTTATAAAACATATTTCATACCAATATTTTTACATAGTCTTAGCACAGATTAGTTAGTTACTAACGTGTCTTAGTAATTACGATACACATTTTATTGTACATGTATTAAATTTTGTCGAAGGTGGGTGCAGATCATAACTCAGAACAAAGAAAAATATATTTCTTTTTCTAAAATTCTAAACATAAATGTTTCTATACATTTCTGCATATTGTTTGTTATTTTTAAATAAACATGATTTATAGATTTCCATTATAATTTTTTTTACGACATCTATTGACACCTTTTGCTTTAGTAATGGTTTTTTTTTCTGTTGTCATAGCATTCTCATAGCATAGATCTTTAAACGTAAACCAACGAGTTCCACAAAAACTTTACCATTATTCTCATCTTTGAAACCTAACCAAAAATATTATCAAATCTGATACAAGAGGTGCAGTGTTAGAGTGCAGTAATCGCTATGCAAGTGGTAATAATCCCTACATGGATAATTTGATAGGTAGAATATAACGTTTCGAATCGTTAAATGACAAACACATTTTATTTATCTTTTGAGTAAAAATCACATGCTTTATAGATCGAAATCGATACATTTCTGCATATTGTATATTATTTTCAAATAAACATGATTTATAATTTTCTATTGTTAATTTTTACGACACTCTTATTGACACCTTTTGCTTTAGTGATTGTTTTGTTTTCTGTTCTCATAGCTGCTCAAATATTCTAACTTCTTTTTGTTCATTAATGGAAATCCATAAATGTTATTTGAGAGATAATCGAAAGTATCAAAATAATTATTATCTTTATAAAAATGAGCACAGTATATTTTATAAATTAAACTATCTGTATCAGTGTACAACAATTTAACATTGGAAAACTTACATTTCATATATTTATTGTGAAAATTATACATTAGGATTTTTGATATGTCTCATTTATTAAAAACAGTTTCGTTTTACATATTTGAACTGCTACCAATCCCTGAAAATATTGAAAGATTATGGAACTCAGGTCGAGCTACGAGACTTTGTGGACCTTGTATTTTGCCAAGATTTTCTGGACTTTGCTTAAATTTTAAAACTCTATGCACTTTATTAATCTTTAAACCCAACTCTAAATTTTGTTAAATATTTCTATACACACCGGCACAATTAGCGGAACACAAAAAAAGCAGGATTTTAAAATCTTTTACTTGAGGAACTGGCCAGTTATGATATTTTTTTAATTTATTGTCAAATTTGAAAATAGAAAATTAGATGACATACACTTTTTTCATTCATTTGTTTTATTTTCCCGAACAATACGTTTTGTCAACTTGTTCGAGTAATAACTACGTAATTGTAATTTTTTTGAAAAATTGCACTTAATGGTTTTTTATAAATTTGTTATTCTATAGGCAATTTTGTTTATTAAAAGCTCTTTATTATGCCTGACTTAACATCACTGGAAATCATTAGGGCTGATAAAATGAGAAGAAATGGCCATACCTACAGATCGATTGCCTCAAGGCTTCGTCGACCAGTATCAACGATTCATCGCAGCATCCAGCGGTACAGATCGTCTAATTCTCTTGTGAGGAGGAGGGGTCAAGGTAGAAAAAGATGTACATCGAGGCGAGATGACAGTTTTTTACAACTTGGAGTTCGTAGGAATACGCGATTAACGGCTGTACAAGCTCGAAATGAACTGGAAGACGTTCGAGGAGTACGAGTAAGTGAGCGTACAGTTCGCAGGAGATTTGAAGAAGTTGGTTTAGGGTCGTATATACCTGCCAAAGGCCCAAAACTTGAGAGACGTCACCGCGTAAACCGATTAAGCTATGCGCGAGAACATCGTCATTGGGATTTGAACGAATGGCAGCAGGTTCTCTTTACTGATGAGTGCAGAGTTCTTTTAAAACAGATCGATGAGAGACAGCGAATATGGAGACGCAAAGGAGAACGCCACATACAGTCTAATTTTGAACACACAGTGGCTTATGGTGGCGGCTCGATTATGGTTTGGGGAGGGATATGTTTGGGAGCTCGCACGGAGTTAGTGATAGTCACAGGAGGGACCATGACAACAGATCGATACATCAGAGACATTTTAGAAGAACATGTTGTACCATTTGCCCCATTTATTGGTGACGACTTTATTCTAATGCAAGATAATGCTCGTGCTCATAGTGCACAATCGGTACAGGCATATCTGAGCCACGTAGGTATACCGGTGATGCAGTGGCCAGCAAATTCCCCCGATATGAATCCGATAGAGCATGTCTGGGACTTGCTAAAAAGAAGGGTTAAATCCAGTATGCCACCCCCAAACAATCTGAATGAACTTGGAAACGCATTACTTGAGGAGTGGGAGCGGTTGCCTCAAGAAATAATCGATAACATAATCTGTAGCATGCCCAGACGAATGGAAACCGTAATCAGAGCAAGAGGGGGAAACACTCGTTATTAATTTTGTTTTAATTTTATTGTTAAATCATTTAATGCTTACTTTTTTTTATTTTTTGTGATGGTTCATAATCATCTAAAAATTTCACTTATTTCAAATTTCTTTATTTTTCAATAAAAAATAACGAAGACTTTTCAAAGTCGTTGTTAAAAGATGTTAATCAATTTGTTATTTTGTGTCTAATTACATTTTCGTCAAATATATGCGTTATTATCTCATAGTCTCACTTTTTTTTCTGTTCCGCTAATTGTGCCGGTGTGTATATAATGTATTTATTCTTCTTCTCATTTAAATTTGTTAACAATTTACTTTCTTCGTATTTACCAATATGAATATTTTCGAGCCATAACGGGTAGTCAGAATATTGATCATGGAGAGAATCAGGAATCAGCATTGGTCATGGAGAGATCAGGAAATGATTCTAAGTCTACCTCAAAAATATATAACCGATGTCTGAATTAATCGGAACATTATAATTAAAATCAGTACTCTTCGACTCGAGTTCGTTAATGAGCTGGATCCAAATGATATCTGTTCAAACAAACGTCTCTAAAGTTTTCAAATATGTTGGTTAAAAGAAGTACATCTGTTTTTAAATAAATATCAGAATAATTAGTATGACAATTAAAATGATTCCATACTCTATGAGCATGATTGTAATCATCGATGGAAACAGTGGTCTCAGTAAGGGAGCTATAAAAGTCTTCGATAGTCGATAATGAACTACATTTTAATGATTCGAATGAGGATATACACTCATAAGGAAAAATACCTTTTCGTTTTAGTAAAAGATAATCATCATTACTAGGGAAGTCTTTTTTAAGTTCATGATATTGGTCATCGTTAAGATTACCAGCTAGAGAATCTAAACTACAAGACAAAAAATTTAAAGGAGTCTACAAATCTTAAGCTCACACTTTAAACATTTATGTTTAGAATTTTAGAAAAAGAAATATATTTTTCTTTGTTCTGAGTTATGATCTGCACCCACCTTCGACAAAATTTAATACATGTACAATAAAATGTGTATCGTAATTACTAAGACACGTTAGTAACTAACTAATCTGTGCTAAGACTATGTAAAAATATTGGTATGAAATATGTTTTATAAAATTGCCTACTACAACTTTCATGAGATACACCTATAAAACGACCTGTATGCCAATCATAATCAATATGTCGCTCCGAGATGCTTTTTTCACAAATGTGACAGACAGTCGCTTCACTTATAATTTTTTTATCTGTATCACTAAGTGGAAGGGGACAAACTTGGAAAGTATTTTTCTACAAATGACTTTGATATGTTCGTATATCATTGTATCCAAAAATACTATAACACAGTTTTCGCCATTATAAGATACATACTTTGACAGTTTGTCATCGTATGAACATTTTATACAATATCCGAAACTATATGGTACATCGTATCTTTGAGCATTGGAAGTTGATGATAGACTAGGATCATTAGGACAAGATTTAATTGGTTTTAAAGTTTTCTCCAAGCCAATTTTTCTTAAAAGTGTTTGAATTAGACATATCGGTACGAACATTAAAACAATCATGAACTTTGTGGTTAGAAAGATTTTCCTTGTTGTAAAATGTAATAAACCACCATCGCATATATGAATTGCACAGTTTCATGAAGTAATCTGTCTACTTACTAACCGAGATAAATTTTTAATAAAACAAATATGTTTCTGTTTCAGAGACTTCGTAAAATATAATGCTTCGATTACAGTATGACTTTTACTCTTAGCATTGAACTCTAAACTAAAAACATTTATACTTATATTATTTAAACGTTCAAGTTCTTGGATGTCTGATATTTTAGCTGGAAAAATGATATTCCATTGAAATTTAATTTGTTTTCGTGTTCCATGTAAGAAGTAATTCGATCAACATGATTTGTTGCAGAGTACAAAGCTGAGAGTGAAGCGCACTTCAGACGTTATACATCAATATTTTTAATATTAATTACAGCCTTTTTAGCTCTAACATCATGTGACAATTCTATAAAAGATGATCCACGCAGGAGATATTTATTGATGTTCATCTCCAAACCAGTAATGTCTTTAACACTCCTACCACTATCTTTCTTGTCAAATACACTGATTCTATGTGATAGATATTCCTTTAAGGTGTTAATAAATATATCGATGTTATCGGATTCATTAATTAAATAGTTTGATGTTTGAAAATCAAAGTTATTTAATAATCCCTTTGTAGGTTGCATGAAATTAACATGAAGAATGAAATTTAATTTAAATGTGTTCAATTATTTTATGTGGATCAAAACTTGTAATTTATCTTTTATAGAATCGATAAATAATTCGACATTTTCAATACCTTTAGCATCTGTTGATGAAGTAATCCTGTATGTGAAAATTCTTTTTCCAAACGCTTTTCAATAAATAAAATCGAGTGTTAGCAGACGGAAATTTGAAAAGCACTAGCATACTTAGACGATAATGTGTGAGGGGGATGATGAGATTTGAGGAAGCGAAAGAAGTATGTAAGGACCGCGACGCTTGACGCTCTGCCCTCTCGCTGACTACCCCGTTATGGATACAGCGTGAAGATATGTATGTAGATAAAACGATTGACAAACTGTGATGAATTCACAGAGCGTTATTTTATGTGCGTTGCTATTAAGGTGATTATTGAAGTACCTTTTCTGTAACAATAGGTAATACTTATTGCAGATCGTGTACTCTCTGAAATTTCTTTTTCCAAATGCTTTTCAATTAATAACGAGTGTTAGCAGACGGAAACGTCAAAAGCACTCACATACCTAGACGAAAATGTGTGAGGAGAATGATGAGATTTGAGGAAGCGAAAGAAGTATGTAAGGACCACGACGCTCCGCCCTCTCTGTCTATTCTGTTAGGGATACAACGTGAAGATATGTATGCAAAACGATTGACAAACTGTGAGGAGATTTGAGGAAGCGAAAGAAGTATGTAAGGACCACGACGCTCCGCCCTCTCTGACTACTCTGTTAGGGATACAACGTGAAGATATGTATGCAAAACGATTGACAAACTGTGAGGAGATTTGAGGAAGTGAAAGAAGTATGTAAGGACCACGACGCTCCGCCCTCTCTGACTACTCTGTTAGGGATACAACGTGAAGATATGTATGCAAAACGATTGACACACTGTGAGGAGATTTGAGGAAGCGAAAGAAGTATGTAAGGACCACGACGCTCCGCCCTCTCTGACTACGCTGTTAGGGATACAACGTGAAGATATGTATGCAAAACGATTGACAAACTGTGAGGAGATTTGAGGAAGCGAAAGAAGTATGTAAGGACCACGATGCTCCGCCCTCTCTGACTACTCTGTTAGGGATACAACGTGAAGATATGTACGCAAAACGATTGACAAACTGTGAGGAGATTTGAGGAAGCGAAAGAAGTATGTAAGGACTACGACGCTCCGCTCTCTCTGACTACTCCGTTAGGGATACAGCGCGAAGATATGTATATAAAACGATTGATAAACTGTGAGGAGATTTGAGGAAGCGAAATAAGTATGTAAAGAACACGACGCTGAGCGTTCTCTGACTACTCCGTTAGGGATACAGCGTGAAGATATGTATGTAAAACGATTGGCAAACTGTGAGGAATTCGCAGAGCGTTATTTTTATGTACGTTGCTACTAAGGTGATTATTGAAGTACCTTTTTTTTTCTTTAACAACATATTGCAGATCGTACACTCTCTCATCTCGCTATAAGTGACATTATTTGATGGCTTTGGCGACTCATGTATACCGCGTGATGTGATGTTGACGATACTTTAAAAATCATAGTCGATGACAGTTGAAGACGTCAATTAAAAAGTAATTACCAGCAAGCATTAATTAGGTCATTAGGATGTCGCGAGGTGGCTAATGATAGTAATGGATTAATGATAGCAATTAATGTAATCATCTAGGCGTGCAGATGAGAAATCTATACAGAGGAAACGGAGCGAGATACGGCTCTGGGACCCAGCGCAATCGTCTCAAATGGGGGTGTTTCATTTTTTTTTTTTTTTTTTTTTTTAGCAGTGGTTTAAAAAATTATTAAAAAAAGTGAGGTTCCAGAAGCAGTGGTCCGGAATCCATCTATACTCACTACTAATAAGGATGAAACTTTGTATGGAAAACGCTAAACTGATGAACTGATCATGATAATTTGGTACAGAGATAGTATGTGCCTGGAGACAGACGTAGGCTACTTTTTCAAAAAACTACATCTAACTTCCGCGCGGACTTAAAAATTTCCACGCGGACGAAGTCGCGGGTACAGCTAGTTCATTATAAAATAATAAAAATTTTACAGTTCCTTGAAACATATAAACTAATAAATGCTATAAGTTTAGAAAAGCAGTAAACAGTGATTTTCAATTTAGCTTGTTTATTTACTTAACCTAGATTTGACGTCTGAATTCAACTTAGAATATGTTACCCTCGACGCTGGCTCCTAAATAAACATAGAAAACTGTTTGATCTTTCGTTTACTATTGGGGAATTGCAGGAACTTTTTAAGTCACCATTTCTTAATATTGTTGGCTTAGTAACTCACGTATAAGTTCATTTAATCCAGTTTCGTCTTTATTTTTGATACAGATTTACAGACTGAATAGTAGGAAACAAAGCCAGAATTGGCGTTTCTCTGTGTATTGCGTAACTTTTAAACTAGCGAGTGAGCGGGAAATGTATAACACATTCACTTTTAGATTTCAGAAGTAAAAAAATATTGACTATACGTAATCAAGTCAAGCCGGGCCATTAAACACTCAAAACAATGAAGTCGATAACTAGTCAACTCAGTTAACATCCGTTGTCATCAGTCTCTACAAGTTATCATCCCTCAAAAACGTATATTTTAAGAGAAATGATCAAAGTTATGACTGATGACGTCATAGTTTTTTTTCTGTTATTAATATGTCAAAGTCAAAGTCAAATCGATTTATTGAAGTAAACTCAATTACAAGGTATGTTTAAGCGTCAAATCTACTTTAGTTCGGTTCAAATAGAAAACCTAGACACTGAGAAGAACCGACAAGAAATTCAGTCAGATGTCATTTTTTCAACTTCATTTTACAAAAGGTTTATTAAAATACAATATTTTAGAGAGCCAGTAAATGCATGTGCAGAGAAAATCATTTCCAGACTATTGTTTTATCTTCAATGAAATCCTTTATTTTATAGTATGATTGTCTAATCAATGTACATTTATAAATAATCTAAATTTATTCTCTGTTAATTGAGTAATTCCCTAAGGACCTTTGTTACAAAAACGAATGCAGTTACGCAAAAATGAAACATTTGGCTTGTCTAATTTAAATTTTGGAATAACCAATTTATTACGACCTCGGGTTTCCATACCAATAATATCGTCTTTATTTTTAAACAGATATATATGTTTCCTCGTATACATAATAATTTGAAAGATTTATAAGAACAAGCGGCAACTCTTACCATATCTGGGAGAATACCTGGGTCAATTTCAAAAAAATTGTACCGTGACGAAACACGAAACGAAACAAAAAAGATAAATAATTGTCGTAACAAAAAATATAACGAAATGGAATTGTAAAGTTGGTAACACACATGAAAAAAAACACTACAATTTATTTTACTGATTGGTTTTATGAAACAATAACTAAACAAAAAACACAAACTTCTAGAATGTAATCACAGTTAAATCACATAAAAATCTCCTTATTTTTGACTAATAACTGATACGCCGACATGTTGTACAACCAGCAAACTCTTACAGCAGCGCTAGTTACCATTAACTTATAACAATATATTTTACATGTTTAAAAATATATAATTGAGCTACTACAACGAATATTTGAGAAGTAACTTATGAAAATACTATGTTAACCCACGTTATAGTTAGCCTTTAGCCGTACATACATAATGCATATAACATATGACTATACGTAATCGTATAAACGTATGAATGACACCTTAATATATTACAATTAAAAATTTTCCTGGGATGTGGCTTTAAAAGTGAAAGTGGTATCACAACCCAATCAGTGATTTTCTAGAGATAATCGTGAAAAAACGCAAATACACACAAACAAAAATAATTTGTTTTTCGAGCCTGAACAGCGAGCACGATTTAAATATTTCTCGGTCTAAACTTTTTGTATCGTGAAGGGCGTATAAAATCATATAATTTATCTTGGTCACTAGGTGTGACTCCTGCCTTACCGTTCATTTTTACTGCGTAACAAAAAAAATCGTCACAAAATGTGACAAAAAAGAATACAAATCACGTGTCTAGCATAACTTAAAATTCATACATATTCGACATCATGAATGATAATACCATAAATTTTCATACATCTAACAGCATCTATCAACAGCTTAAATATAACTAGAAAACTTAAGAAGATACTTGCTGTAGGCAGTAATAAATAAAGAGTCAAAGCTCGAAAGGAGACGTTTCACGAATATATAGAGCTCCGGCTTGCACTTTGTACACATATAATTTTGAAACTTTAATACTAAATAAAGTGTTTTAATTATGGTTTCGGTATATATTAGCCTAGTTCTTTTGTACAAAAGTATTATATGCACATATCATAGGCAACACCTTACCTAAACAAGATGGCGTCAATGACATATTTGACGTATTCACTTTTAATAGTTAATTAATAGTACTCTTTGTAACAAAGTATATTGCAGGTCTTAATAGTCGAAACCTATTTAAAATCTCAAACAGTGGCCTGTTCACAGTTTGAACATATCCACACTGCAGTTTAGGGTACAAAAAAATTAAAAAGAAATGAAATTTTTGACGCCTCGGAAAACAGATCAACTAAATCAACTGTTCTTTTGAGAAATGCAATATAGCGACAACAAATGTTAAGTCAACATATTAAATAAGTTCTATTTTATTAATCTTGGTAAATAATATGGGTAAAGTGTAAGTAAGTACTTAATAAAAAAATAACCTCGTTTGAGGAACAGATCAAAATTAAGCGAAGTTAGAAATAAACACGCCTTTTTGATACATGCAGTTCTAGTGTGAATTGTAGACATTTTTAGTCAGCACATCAAAGATGGTGTTGTATTTTATCAAGCTTGGTAATATAAATAATATGAATAAAGTGATAAAAAAATAACCTTAACATTTAAGTAGGCGATAGTAGCGCCAAAACGAAATACATTACAATTACGGTAAAGCGACTGTCGCATCTGTAACTTAAAATAGATTGCATGAAAAATAAATTAGAAAGAATAATTGAATTTAGACCATTAGGCGGGAAACAGTTAAAACGTTTTACCAACGAAGTAACAAATTTAACAAACATCGTTCCCTCTGTTGGCGATCCAAATGTCATGTATAAGAGTTTTTTGAAAAATTTAACCGACATATTTAATAAAAACTGCCCAAAGAAGAAAAAAATAATTACTGACAACAAGTTACATTTCTCTGATTGGGCGACAAAAGGTATTAGAAAAAGTAGGGACAGACTTTATGAGTTGTATGACAAAAAATCATACACATCGGATGAAAACTTTAATAGCTATGTCCGCAATTACTCAAAAATATTTAAAAAGGTATCAAAGCACGCGAAAACAATTCATATCGCCAATAAAATTAGTAAGGCAGTAACACAGTAAAAGCGATATGGAACACTATTAACACAGAAGTAGGGAAACAAAATAAGAAAAACGAAGACCTCTCAATATACATTAATAATAAAATCGCTACTAATAAAAAGCAGGTTGCTAATGGTTTTGCTAAATTTTTTTCAAATGCACCTGTACACATTACTAGTGGTCTAGCATCTCTGCACATACAGCACGGGCACTATTAAGTCAAAATATAGGAAAATGGTTCCCTAGTTTTCAGTTCAGGCACACGTTTTCATTTGAGATAGAGAAAACTTTCAAAGAATTAAAAAAAAAGAAAAGTGAAGATTTGTGGAGATTATCAGTTCATGTACTGGCTAATATAATGCCAATAGTAACACCGATTTTAGTAAATATATTTAATAAATGTGTCGATCAAGGTGTGTTTCCCGATTTGATGAAGCATGGTAAAATTATACCAATATTTAAATCGGGTTGTAAGTCAGATCCTACAAACTACCGCCCAGTGTCGATATTGCCAGCGTTGAGTAAAATATTCGAAAAAATAATGCTCAACCAAATGCTGGCACATATTAACATTTGCAGGATTTTTCATGGTCAACAGTACGGTGTCACGAGAGGGCGGTCAACAACACATGCGGGAGCAAGCTTGGTCAAAAATATACTAGAGGCTTGGGAAGGGTCACGAGATGCCATTGGCGTGTTTTGTGATCTTTCCAAGGCTTTTGATTGTGTTTGTCACAAAACTTTAATTTACAAGCTGAAATACTATAGAATACGTGATAAAGCTCTCGATCTCGTGATTTCATATCTGGCTGACCAAGAACAAAAAGTGAGTGTAAATGGGGTTACATCTGTCAGTTCTAAATTAAAGATGGGCGTTCCCCAAAGATCAATTTTGGGACCGTTCCTATTTTTGGTTTATATTAATGATCTTCTATTTATGCTTAAAGACCTATGTGAAATAATATTATTTGCTTATGACACATCGTTATTATTTAAAGTAAACAGAAAAGACATAGACATATTGGTGGACAGAATAGGACCTTGGTGGATGTCTCGAGATGGTTCGCTGCAATAATTTACTACTGAATGCACAAAAAACCAATTGTGTTAAGTTTTCCTTATCCAATGTACCCAAAATCCATAATGGACTGGAACTGGATGGGAAACAATTAGAATTAATGAAATCAGCTACTTTTCTTAGTTTAACAGTAGACAATAAGTTACAGTGGGCGGACCATATCGGGACTTTATCTAATAAGCTCAGTTCGGCAATATATGCTATTAGGCGCATTAGACAGTTGACAGATGTAGCTACGGCTAGGCTGGTGTATTTCACATATTTCCATAGCCTTATGTCTTATGGTCTGCTACTGTGGGGATCAGCGGCGCATATGAAATCTATCTTTATTTTACAAAAGAGGGCAATACGTACCATCTACAGTATGAACGCACGAGAGTCGCTGAGAGATCATTTTAAAGACATTGATGTACTCACCTTACCCTCGTTATACATCTATGAAAACATAATGTACACTAGAAAAAATTTAGATCTATTTCAAAAGAAAGGCGTTGTTAATGGTATGGAAACTCGTGGTCGTGATCAGCTAGGTATTCCTAAATTTAAATTACAAAAGTCAAGTGGTTCGTTTTTGGGTAACTGTGTTCGTTTTTATAATAAAATTCCTCAAGAATTTACTCAACTAACGGAAAAGAGATTTAAACTTGTCATTAAACGCACACTGATTGGAAAAGCATACTACAAAATTAGCGATTTCATTGAAGACACAACAATGGACTGGAAATGATCCCCTCTGCATATGCATTTACTGGCTTTATAAATATTGTATTTTTAAATAACTGTTGTAGAATGATGTTGAAAAAATTATACCTGACTGAGTTTCTTGTCGGTTCTTCTCAGTATTCAGGTTTCTTTTTTGAACCGAACTAAAGTAGATTTGACGTTCAAAAATACCTTGCATTTGGGTTTACTTGAATAAATTGATTTGACTTTGACTTTGACTTTTGAACTTGCTACAAATACTTAATCTGTGCTCCATAGTTTTTGATAGCGTTTTGACCGCTTTGACCCGTGACGTGCGCGATATTTAAAGTATATTCATACATCACAACTCGTAGACATTTTCAACTACATATGTTTTCAACAAAATAAAAATAGTTGCGCTGAAAGCTCGTCGTAACTAGGTGTTTTTGTTTAGTAAACAATAAATTAATGGATGAGATTATTTTATCATTACTTTGTTAATAATCTACCTACACATTGTAACACTTTTTTTTCGTAGATATATATTTACGGTTAATTACATACAAATTAGAATCGATCACAAATTTCATTTGCATTCCACAGTAATATTTGTTGAGGTTAGTGTGTGACAGATGACAATTGTCTACGATACAATGATTAATAGGTAACGCGTTCGGAAAGTTGTTCGCAATCGAGTACGTAGTACTACTTCATTTCTTCTCAGGTAAAATCAATAAATATTGCACTTTAAGTGTATATTATTTAAACCAGAACATAATATACTAAACTTTTAATTATTTTGTTGTTTTATTATAAAGTTCATTGGTACTTTCGTTAAAATCTACATTTACTTACGTTACATTCAGTAATAACATTGAATGTTTGGAAACATCGATAGTAATAAGTATCGTGGTAATAAAGCGATAATCGATTTTCTTTTGTATAAAAATATAGTTTTGTTATAAACAAAACAAAACAATTGTGGGTGATAATACTTTTATTAGATATTAATATAATTTGTCCAGGTTTGCTTTCCCATTTTGACGATGAGATAAATAAATTGTTGTAAAAATTTAAATACGAGTAATTCCTAATAATCGATTGTATTCGATGAGAGAGAAACGAGTGTTGATATATATCTGTTTCACAAATCAAGTAAGATGGAATGTTCGAGCAAATGGGCATTGCTTCCGTCTTGTTTTTCAGTGGCTACTTTTATCTAGATCTTTCTAATTCTATTGTGGATCTGTCAATCTGACATTTTGATGTTGTCACTTACAAATTTTCAGACACTTCCTATTGGTCGATGTCTTTTCAGAGACTTGGTGTCTCTTTCTTATGTCGGAAACCTCAGACTGAAATCTGAGTAGTTTTTAGTTACATTAATAATGACGTTAGAGGGTACAAATTTTGTCGAGGTGTAGTATCAGTCATGGAAGGAGCCATCCACTTTTGGTGGTGGTTAAGTGGCAGACAAAAATGCCCATATAGAAATAGAATAGACATGCCTATATATTTAGGATGTTTCTAGTAGTGTTAAGAAGTTTTTTTTATTATATTTAATATGTAAAAGTCCCATGATAGACCTCAATGGAGAAGTTGTAGTTTTCTTTTTAAAAGGATTTTCCTTGCATAATCTAGTGTATTTACCCCAGGAATTTTGTTACAGGGTTCCAGGCTAAGTTCCATGTTTAAATTCCAGGCTAAGTTCCATGTTTAAATTCCAGGCTAAGTTCTATGTCTAAATTCCATGTGTGATTACATGTTTACTTCCAAGTTTCTTTATACGGTTAATCTCCAAGCTTAATTCTACGTTTGATTTCCAAGTTTAATTCTAAATATTAGTTCCATAAACACAGTGGACTAATGTTATCTTCTTAATCTCATAAACACCGTGGAATGACGGTGTACTCCACATTTAGTTGGATATTTTTCTTTAAAGATACATGATCAGATGGATTACTTTCTCGGATCATTTGTTTGTGCATTGCAGTATGAGGTTGGATTACCTTAACACATATTTAATCTCTTTTCTTTGAGATTTATTTGTGAGTTACGTGTATAGTGGACTTCATGGAAATTCTTTGAGACCATTGGAGGGACAACTCGGCTTGCAGAAGACCTAACTTAATTGTGCAGTCACTAAGAGTTTAGTGAACACCGTGGATATTCTTATGGACCATTGGTGGGACAACTCGACTGGCTATATATATATATACATGGTTATCTCCTTAGATGGTAATGTACAAGCATATATAAAAATTATTAACATTCAAGAATAAATATACATAACTAACCTTATATTTTGTTATTGTAGTTCATCTTAATGTTTTAGTTATACCAAATATTAAGAAACGGTTATACTTATTATTGGTTACAGTACTCATTTTTGTAATTTCCAATACAGATATAATTTGTTTGTTTTGTATGTAAAATCCCATTTAAAATTCTTCTATATAACATTTAAGATTTCATTTAGTGAGCTCATGAGATCTATATTTAGGGATAATTATAATTCTTTAATAAATTGGTGAAGGTTGTATTAAGTGTGTATTTATTTCACAACTGAAATCGATTGTAGCAATACAGGGAAGGCGCCCTTATAAAAATTTACTCTGTATTCCTCTCCAGGGTGGCCCTAAAGAAACCCAATATCCTGAGTAGTTCATGCCTACCAATAATAGAACATTCAAAGTTAACATCACCGTAGCCGCGTTATAACATCACATGAGTTTCATACTTAATTGAATACTTCGCATTTAGTTTTGAAACGAACTCGTTAAGGCATACTTGACCGTATAGCTCTGTTAAATAATAAAATATAACTCTTGTACTAAAAATATGTAATAAAAATTGCAATTTCACTATTTTACTAACAATCTTTAGATATTTCCTCGATTTTCTAAATAGTCCTTTGTCTAAATTATGTTGAAGACACTGTTACGCTCTTACAACTATCGCTAAACAAAATGGCCGATGGGTTTGAGGTGCCATCTACCAGAGCAACGTCTTAGCTTTCAGTGTTACCAGTAGTAAAAAATGCATTCTTCTGAAATACAAATGGTGAAATCATAACAAAATAGAATAACGAAAACGAAAATAATGCGGCGCAAATCAATGATTTTTTATATAATAGTTTTTAGATTGATAACGAATTTTTGTATTTTTTTTAGTTTATTTTATAATAAAGAAATGCAAAATCAATTTGTCCTAAATAAACAAGAGCATATTCTAATTCTAAAATCGGACAAAATGGCTTATATGAATCATGTTAAGATGTTACAAACTTATTTGGTAAATAAGAAATAAAACTTCTAGGCTCTGGCGAAAATTCCTTATGTGTTATAATATAGTTATAAAGATTTTTCTAGCATATCAGAATAATATGTTGTCTTTACTTGTTATGAAAAAGATATGATCTACTTGGAACAGAATACAGTTAAAAATGTACAATTTTTTTATACTGATCCACCTATTATCACCCAAACACTCCTAAATAGTTTAGAAATGTTCGTTTCCTACACCGACTTGGCAGAGATAATAATTAGAAACCTCGGCTTAGAAAGCAAATACACTAAAAATTTGAGAAAATGTATCTAATTTGCGAAATAATAAAACTTCAATATAAACTTACTTATTTAGTACGAGTATTAAGTGATAACATTTATAAGTCGGCATTTATAATTTACTGTTTTTGACTTAACTTTGAAATTTGATACGGAGACGTAATATGATAACCCGAACCCAAAACGAAAAGCGAAAAATAAAATAGCGAATGTTTCGATACCCGGTTTTTAAAGTTACATTTCTTTTGGCGCGTTAAGTGAAAAAAATCAGCTTGTGATTTCAACAAGCAGCAAAAGTTACGTCATCGATGCAACACACTTTGAAGTTACCAACTAAAGTTAGGCGCGTCGATCTCTCACAACATGAAGTTAGCAAAGAAGAGAGATTTTTTATAGTATGACCTCAGAACACGAATCAAAATAGAGGGAGCTTTTGCTCTAAGAGTGGGTCTGTTGTTGATCCAGTTTCTAGACTTTTACTAAAGTGCGTGACTAGGGAAGGGTTGCTGTACAACAATACATAAATGAACACATATTTTCTTTTTTTTGAATACTAGTAACCAAAACACTTGAGATTTACGAGTATATTGCAAATAATAATTTCAATGCTGCAATGTTATGTCAAGTCGGTCATGAGCTGACAAGACTTATGCCACGAGTACTTTTATTTTATTTTTTTATTTTAATAATTTTTAAGAGAAACTCACAGCCAATCATAAAAGCCAATTATGAGTTCCTACAGTTAAAGTATGTTTAAAATATGTATACATATGATTCACCAATATATCATAGGCATCCAACATGAATCAAAACTTATACAGTTAGAAAGAAACTCTCAGCAAAAATTTTCTAAAATGAAGCATCACCAGTAAAGAACAAATCTATATCAAGTTTTAGTTTATTAAAGTTATTAAAAATCCTACACATATAAGAACTACGTCTTTAATTCAGTGATGAGTAAGAAACATGTAAAATTGTGTGTCCTCTCGAGGAGTACCAAGTACGAAGTTGATAAACGTATTAAAGCTAACTGTTTTACTCGTAATTACGCTAAATGAGGTAGAAATAGAGACATGAAACTTCTTCTCACACTAGTTGATAAGAGCGGCAACTCATTATTGCTCCGTTTATAATGATTTCTGGTCCTAAGGCGTTGCGCAAAAAGAAGACAATTTATATTCTTCATGAGTGACCAGTTTTTATTTTCAATTCATTTATTTAAGCGGCCAGCAGCCTTACCATGAGTTTAGGCCGTCGATACTCGATAGCGACCGCGTCGAATTTTGTATGACGATTCTTAGTTCACTACAGTAACCGCCAGGGGCGCTGCCCAATTCTTCGTACAGTTTTACGTTGTCGATAGCGAGTATCGACGGCGTTAACTCGTGGTAGAGGCACTGTTTTTATTTTCTATTCACGCTAAAGAAATATAAGTTCTTATGTGCGTACATAAGTAGGTAAATAAGGTTTTTTTAAACTTCCACTCTGTTCGAAATCTGTATCATGAATTAACGCTTGAGCGTTTTTTTTTTTCATTATTCCACTGCAGGTTTTTATAGAATTTTTTGATATCAAAAACATTCGTACTCGGTTCAATGTCGTAAACAAATTGCTATTAATATTACTTTTAGTTATAAAAATCTGAGTCACCACTGAACTGCAATAACCTCGGGTCATGTACACCTCCGGCACGGCCTCAGCAATCTGACGAACGAGGTTCTACGACCGAAAGCAGACGTGACTTGACGGTTTAATGTCAGTGAAATTTCAGTAACGTGGGTGAACATTGTCGTCGCGGGATCGTTTCCACTTTAGGTTAACTTATGAGATAACACCCACATTCCAGGAATTCCATCAAAACAGTTTACTAATAATTTAAGTTTTAAGCAGCTACTTGACTTAACGACTACCGTCCATTAGTGATAGTCAAGACTAACGACCGAATTTGCTTTTCGATACATTAATATATCGAAAAGCAAATATACGTAAAAGTATACGTTCATTAGTCTTAAATTGAAAGACATTTTTGTTTACTAAAATCATGCTACGTTATATGAATGTTTTAACGACTTCAAGTTGAACATTTACATGCTTTTGATAATCAGAGTATGAAAAGAGGGCTATACGTACACTAGCGACCCGCCCGAGATTCGCAGGGATAGCAGAACCAAATTGTAAAATTCGTTCTTACAGAGGGTCTGCACCGCGAAAGGAGTAACTATGCTAAATTTCAAATCAATCGGACTTATAGTTTTGGTAATCTCGTGATGAGTCAGTCAGTCGGTGAGTGGTATTTCGCTTATATAGATTCTAAGTATATCTGATTATACTTGCTAAATATATTATTGTTATTAGGTGAACCATTCAATAGAAGGTGCGTGCGTTAGTTTTATTTACTATCAAAGTTTTGCTAAGCTGGAAAAACACATAGGTAGATATTTCAGGAATGATCAAAGATTGATGTCAAAACTGATTTGGTAGATAATCCTATGTACGGTCAAAATCCTGTTATACTTTGGAAACGCATTTGTTAGAAATAGAGAACATAGAGAGTTATAAAAATAATAAAAAATAGGCAATGACTCAAAAGAATTAAATAATAATAGGAATAGAAATATTAAAAATAATGGATAAATGAAAGGAAACACATCATTAAGCTTGAATCCAATCATTTTTATTCAAGCAAAATCAACTACGGTTCAGAATGAATCTGCACTGAGAAGAACCGGCAAGAAACTCAGTCAGGTATAATACACATAATTACACTTTACTAATTATTATTACAATAATTGTCTCTCTGAAACATTACATTCCATTATCACATTATATTTTATTATTATACATAATACTAGGTACACACTTTAACATCGGATTATACATAACAAAAATGAATATAAGTTAATATTCTATTTGGATACTTATCTGCCTAGCTCTAGTGTCCCGACAGCAATGTGTCATTCTGTAGTTACAATCACTATTAGAAACTACCTCCCCACCACCTTAATCATAACTCGTATCAGTATAAGTTATATTTCTTTTGCACTTTACAAATATATCCATATTAGGTATATGTAATCCATAATTAATAGCTATTTATTAATATATACATATAACTTATACTGATTATCATAGGCAACACATAGTTTCAAAGAGTTACGAAAATAGGGAGCTATTATGACTTTCAATGATCACAATGACCCTTTATTGTTTCATAAATAACTATTCGAGTATTAAATCGATATATAAAGGTAACAATATTCAAATAATAATATATAGTTTATTATTATCAAGCAAATATACATTTCAATGAAGTAATATATTGTCTCTATGTAATAATATAGATCTATATAATACATCATTATCTAACACATTCATATTTCAGAAATTAAAGACTAATCTCGAGGACTGATTTGGTAATATGACTTATTACCAAAGTCCTAATAAGCTACGAAAACGCCTACAAATTTCCAATATCATGAACTGATGTCAACTACTAATTTAGTAATCTTATTTATTATCAACGTTTTAATACGCTACGAAGAGACCCACACATATACCAGTATGTCAGAAAATATTGAGTTATTTCAACAACTAATTTGGTAATTTTATTTACTACGAAGTCCTACTACGCTACGAAAACATACACGCGAGTATTTCAGAAATTACGAACAAATTAATTCAAATATCATAATTCATTGGCTATCAAAGTACGGCTACGCTATGAAAACATATACCTACACATTTTAATATTATACCATAATGGAGTAGATAGAAAAAGCGAGGCACTAAGCACCGCGCTCCTTGCATACTTCTTTTATCTCTTCAAACCTTGTCATACTGCTCGTTTTTCGCCATTAAATTATACGTTACAATAAATTTGTAAATCAAAATCGTCGACACGATAATCATGTCGCTACCACGTCGCTACAGCCTAGTTGGGACTACGCGAGCATTTAGTCGAGTGGCGAATAATTTAGTACATGAAATACTCACTACTGCCCAGAAAATCGTTCGCACTTCGCTCGCGTACAGTATATTAGTGAATAGTGTGTTACAACAAAAACCCGGGCTGCAACAGTATGAAGTGAATAAGCTGATAAAGCTTATAGTAATGGCTATTTTAGAAGGGATGGAAGAAGAAAATTGTGTTATGAAGAAAAAAAGCTGAAAGGATCTGAAAATGAATTAATAAAAGAGATAAACTAGGAGTTACGAATTATTGTACTTAATATTAGATAAGCACTAATGTTTCATAATACACTTCGGAACAAATTTTAAAGTTGTTTGTTTGCAGCTAATGGACTCAGACGACAGGTTCAGACTTGTTTAGTCGATGAACTACTAAACACTGACGCGTGGTGGGGGGCGCCACCCGCTGAAAAATATAGAACAAAAGGGATTGACACAATCACATTATTTACTAAACTAGTCGACTAAAATATCTTTGTTTATACACGTTTAATTACTAAATTACTTGCCACTCGACTAAATTACCACCCTAGTCCCAACCAGGCATATGCCCTGACAGTGACAGAGCATGACGCGAAAACTGTGGCTTCGCCGTAAGTAAGAACGACGCAGCGCTATGTGTCGTTGCTCCAAATGGAGCAACATTACATTTTATGTATAATAAAATAACTTTCTTTCATTAAAAACCGTTTTTAAATGAATAGTTTGCAGTCAATAATATTAAGCCGAGCGTCAATTTTTTAACCACTTATTATAAAAATATTACGCAAGTTCTTTTAATATGAAATGAAGTAAAATGCGCTACGTTGTTCAATGCACGAGCATCGTATTGAAAGTGAGCCAGGTGTGGTCCCCGAGCTTCATTTGAGCGGAACACAGCGATTGTTTTGAACATCAATCTAGTACTACATAAATATCGTTGTTTTCGCCAAGATATACGACTGACTTCAGACAGTCATTAGGGTTCAATTCACTCAGTTCTAAGGCCTATGGACATTTAAAATATCAAGGTCAAATAGCAGCTCTGAGGACTAAGATGTAGTGCCTCTTGTGCCATAAATTCTCCTGTTACCCTGCACACTAGAACATAACAGTTCGAGCACTGCTCTTTTTTTACAGGTCTTATGATTACTATTGATCATAAGTATGAGAGTTTTGATGTTTTCGGATTTGAGGAACGCTGTCGGTAAACGTTTCTGATATCTGTGTGATTTCATTGGACGTTTAGATGATTGTCTAATGAAGAATTTTAAACTTACGTAATTATCAAAAATGTTAGCATTGTACCATTATTATTGTCATAATTATTTGACATTTGCTATTTGAACATTGCTGTTTGCCGACAGGATTAGCGAGTAGCAAGTATAGTAGCGATTCGGATTAACCCTACACAAAGTCCTACCCGCGAATACGTCAAGATGTAATTTTGATGCACCCCAATAATCTTGTTTACCTGAAATAGCATTAAGAATATCACTGATGAACACTTCTTTCTAATAATAATAATATTAATTTATTTGCAAGAATGCGAGTAAAATCATGTACATGGAATTAAATAGACACTACACACTCTGCTCACTAAAAGCATGCAAATATTAGATTTGAAATCCTTAGGAGGTTCAGATCATAACATGAATATTATTCTATTCTGTCAAGTTTCATCATTATCCATCATATCCATATTATTGAAATTCATAATAATTAATTACATAACACAAGTACTCAACTCAATGTTAAAATGTAAAATTTAATTTGTAATTTTAATTTAATTTCCATTATTTCATTTGTGAAATCAAGGAATTATTGTCGATGTTAATAAAATAATATTATCCATTACGCTTGACGCGTAATGTGCTCCAGCCTTTTATTTAATATCGGAAGGAGTGCTGACTTTGAGATACTAAGACTTTACGCCTATTACCGTGGAATACCTTGGGGACGGTCTTTCTTTTTTATATCTTTTATACCTATTTGACCTTTAACTATGTGAATTCTTTTAAATATTGCGTTTTCATCCCGTATTATGTTCTTTTCACATTAGATTATTTTACATACAAAACGCATCTTAAGAGCATTTGATTTATAAGCCGGACAGTTTGAATTCACTTCAAGTAAGTGTTCAGGCTTACAAATGATATAAAAGAACTACATGCTGATGAGTAGATTATCGCCTTTACCAACTCCTTATAATAAGCTGGGTATCTTGGCCTAGGTTATTTTTTGTTCCTAGCAAAGCAGTAATTATCCCCAAGGCATGCTTCGGCACAGCACAAAAAGAGCACCGATGCATTCTTTAGGAGATCTCATAACTTTCGACAAGCGCCAAGAACCACCACGTAACCTAGGTTCACATCCACATTACTGGTTACCTTTTTAAGAATACCATTTTCTTCTCATTACCAAAAAGATTATTATAACGAAAACAGGAGTCGCCAGTGTGGTCGAGTCAACCTAGCTTTGCACATCCTGCCTGTGACAAGTACTGCTACCAAGCCCTAGGAGAAGTGACGTCAAACAGGGCTATTTAATTAAGCCAACGCGCGCCTAGATCTGGATCTTTAAATTACGTCCTTCGGCATTCGTTAGTTCATTCGTTTCATTCGATCGTCCAGTAAACAGAGAAAGATTACGTATAGTCGTAACTAATCTGTGTATGTCATTCGTTATCGAAAAAATAAATGAAAAAGTAAAAGTTAAATAAAATAACATTCAATCACATAAACAGTTAAAGCACATGCGTACACATTGGGGTTGTTAAAGGGGTCCAGACCTCCCTTACCTTATGCTTACGTTCTCCGAGTAGCCACATTTTGTATCCGTACAAACAAAATAATTTTCCATTGATTGATTTTATTAGCATTCAGAACTGTATTTTTATGCGTTTTTATATTCACTAGTAAAAACTAGTTTTGTTTTGTACATTATTTGACACTCCCATCCCCAATATGAAAGCTATAGCTTATAGCCCATGTATTAAAATAGTATTATGTTAAGCTAAACTTGCGTCTGTGTAGTTAGCATTTACTATTTAGCAACCATCAACCCCATTTGAATATGTGGAAAGAACAGAGGTACTCAGATTGCTCAATAACTCATCGACGAGAATTTATTTTCGCCTCCAAAGACTTTGAACGGATCCAAACGGAATATTCACCGTTGGATGGTTCGAATCTTCGGTAAAGTTTTACACTACCAACACGTGGCCTGTGCGAAGTCAGGGCGAATTGTTAGTACAATACACGTACGAAAAATAACAATGCAAATTTAGTCGACCCTTTATTCTTACTAAAAATTCTTATTCAACATTAAGTAGTTCATTACCTACTAAAATTGTTAATTCAAAAACATAATAATAATAATAACATAATAATAATAATAATGATTATGTTTTTAATTTCTCTTTCCTTAATCTAACAATTATGTACCTTATAGTAAGTTAAAAAATATAATACATTACGTAAATAAAGCGTTAATCTTTATTTTTTGAAGTAGTTTGTTTTTAATTGGTTTGTACTAATGAATGTAGTATGTTATGGACCTTATACCCCATTTCGCAAGAACATTCCCACGGTCAGCGATATGCTGAATCGGCGCTACAGGGCGATGAGAACATCGAGCTCACATGAACGACAGGTGGGACGAGTCACTTCGTTAGAATCATCGAACGTCGCCAAACCTATTTTAGCTTGTAAATTAATTTGTAACATTTTATTATAATATAATTTTTAAGTCAATTAAATTAGTTTTTTTTGAGGAATTCGGTTGCGGCCAACGTAATTAGTAGGTAAATATTTACATAAGTCTTATTTTCGTTTGAAAATTCAGCAACAATAGAAATAATTTCCAGTGTTATTTACTTGTAAAATACTTTCAGCTTTAATTTATTATTAAGTAGAATAAACTTATAGGTCAAAGCTTTATTTTTTTATTTATAGGTACGTTGTAACGCTTATAATAGCTACACAGCTATTGTTTATTATGGCACGAATTATAATTCACTTTCTTCCTCTTTTTTATCCCATTTTATGTCTCTGTGTCCGTTGCTCTCATTAACATGTAATAGTTGCACTGCGCCACTTTGAAGAGCATTTTCCTGTGAAACTTTTGTCTCTATGTAACATGGAATTAGAAGCCCGCAGCAATTACAGTTGGGGTCTTTTTACCCAAAAGTTAAAATGTCGAAAACCCTCAATATTTCGCAGAGTTAAATAACCAAAGTAAGTTTTTAGTATTCCTCAGCAAAATTTATGAAATGCAACGCTTGGAATTACTGTGTTTGTCTTCAGGTGTCTTACATTGTGTAACATTGTTATTTTCATATATCTATACTAATATTGTAGAAGTAAACTTTGTTTTTTTGTATGTAATGGATAAACTTCAAAACTACTCAACCAATTTCAAAAACTCTTTCACCTATAGAAAGCTACATTATCAGCGAGTTACGTGGGCTGTATTTTATTTTCCAAAAAAATTCTACCCGTGCAAAACGTGATGGGTCGCTATTACTGCTATAAAACTGTAAGAAATTTTCTTTCCCATACACTGAAGATGTTTTGAAAAACGGTAATTCCGAATTTGAGAAAAAAAATTCTTTTCGTTTTTGTAATTTGTTTCCTTTAACATTAGTCAATAATGAATAGACACTACAATCCTTCTTAAACAAATGGGTATATTCATGTGTATTTCTATTTCCACTCTTTTAATTATAGAAGACTTTAAAGTCAGAGTTTAAAAAGCATAAGAATGTCGTTAACATTATAGAATATTCAACTTTAATACATACAAATCCTCACACACATACATATATATCTTCACGCTGTATCCCTAACGGGGTAGTCAGAGAGAACGGAGCGCCAAGCGTCACGGTCCTCACATACTTCTTTCGCTTCTTCAAATTTCATCATTCCCCTCACAAATTTTCGCCTAGGTATGTGAATTCTTTTGACATTTCCGTAGCTAACACTGCCTATTTGATCTTCATAATTCAGCCTCGGTCTTCCTTGGCTTCTTTTATCACTCGCTTTTGCTCTGTAGATTAAACATATATTAAAATAAATAACAAGCATTGTGATATTAAGATGGCAGTAGTATTGAGTATTTTGAAGGTAATTTTATGTTTTCATAATTTAAAGTTACTTGTGTAATATGTATGTAAGTGTAATATAAAATAACCTTTAAAATAAACAAAAAGTACATACGTACGTTAATATCTACAAATTTAAAACTACACATTATCTTAAATAATAGACTTCCTCAAAGTTGCCGCTTAGAAAGCTGTCATTGCTTAAGGGACCCAGCAGACTGGCAGCTTGCCTCTTTGAATAGCCAAACTGATTCGTTGGCGGAAAAAGCTGCCACCTACTACTTTTAAAATTATAATGAAATTGAATGAAATGACTAAATTGATCGAAATTGATTTATTTACTTGTGATAGACAGCTATATATATTCAAATATATACATGTAGTTATAATACCAACTGTTGCCTGCGACTTCGTCAGCGCGGAATTAAAAAAAAAATAAAGAAAATCGTCCTTCCCCAGGTCTTCATTCTTCATCTTCATGCTCATCAAAGTTGCTATAGTGGCTTAGCCATAAAAACATAGCAGATAGAGACAGTTTTGCATATGAGATATTAATATTAGAAAAAAAAATTATATGTAATATAATATCCCACCCTCAGTACAAAACTGACTTAATTTAAAATTTTGAGTTTTTGTTATGGCAAATGAACGCCTATGAATTCACCTAAAATGATAAATTAGACTTTTCAGGAATACATGCTGTTGTGCGTAACTCCGGATGATTATTGCATTCGGTATTGTAGGTAGAAATATATAAGTCAGTTGTTACAGAACATTCAAGCGTTTCATTACACAACATGGTGACAGCGGTAAAAAGTATATATTATATTCATGAAATTTCTTAAAATATTAGATATTAACTTGTAAAAATTATCGTCTGTGTATATGTAATAAAGTTTACAAGTGCAGTGTGAGAAATAGTGTAAAAATAGAGCATGCGCGACCTCCGTCCGAGTTAAATATCGAAGGCGGTCCCGTTATTCGTGCTGACGCTTGGAAACGGTGGCGTCAACAATTTGAGCTGTTTTTAAAGGCCTCGGGAGTGAAATCGGAAGCATCAAGTGTTCAAGCGAGTTTACTAGTCAATCTGATAGGTCCTGATGGATTCGACATATATCAAACTTTCACATTCGAGAATGACACCGAACGTGACGACGTACGGGTACTCTTAAAAAAGTTTGATGCTTACTTCGGTGCAAAAACCAACATTACTTTAGCCAGATACAGATTTTTTACAAGAGACCAAGATGATGGGGAGTCTATTTTACAATACGTAACGGCGTTACGTTTACTAAGCAGAAACTGTGAATTTTCGATATTAGAACAAGAGTTAATTAAAGATCGCATCGTGTGTGGTGTAAAAAGTGCTAAAATCAGAGATAGACTTCTGAGATGTGAAGACCTTACACTCGATAAAGCTATTAAATTATGTCAAGCGGAGGAAATGTCACAAGAAAGCGGCCGAGAGATAAATAGTAATGGGAATCAGAACATAGTTCATCTGGATAGTGTAGCTCGTAGTGGCGCGAGTGGCGGCGGGCGCGGCTGGCGCGGGCGCGGCGGCGCCGCGCGGGCCGGCGCGGGCACGCAGCTGCGGCGGCAGGCGGGCCCGCCCCCGCCCCTCCCGCGCGCGTCTCGTGGCGGCGCCGGTGCTATGTCGCCGTGTGCATATTGCGGAGGTACAGAAAGATGTGTGGCAGGGGACTGCCCCGCTTCTTACGTTACGTGCTATGTATGTGGCAAACGCGGACACTTTGCAAAGGTATGTAAGTCGAATGTATACAATAATAGGGACAGAGTGAAAAAAGTGTACGAAATAGAACAAATTAATGAAACCAGTGTATCGGATGAGAGTGAATCTTTTTATGTGTGTGTAATTGCAAATTCAAATAATAATACTGAAGAGTGGTTCGAAAGTCTTTTATGTGAAGGTGGAATTGAAAAGTTTAAATTAGATACGGGTGCAGACATAAATGTGATGTCGTTTGAGAGATTTTTACAATTAGGATTTAAAGAGAATATAATAAAACCAACCAAAATTAAATTAGAATCATATAGTGGTAACTTAATTCCCATCAAAGGTGTTTGTAAATTAAATTGGCTATATAAAAATAATAAGTATGATCTTAGTTTTGCTATAGTCAAAATGAAATGTCAAAGTGTGTTGGGACGGAATTCGTGTGAAGAAATGGGTCTCATAAAACGCATACAGTCCGTTAAATTATCGGAATATGGTGATTTGTTTAAAGGTCTGGGTTGCCCCCCGGGTAAATATCACATTGTAGTAGATACGTCTATACGTCCGGTTGTATGTACCTCGAGAAAAGTTCCACTGAGCCTTCGAGATCAGTTATCTCAGGAACTTAAAAATATGGAAGACATGGGGGTAATCAGGAAGGTTTCTCATCCTACTGCATGGGTCCATCCCTTAGTAATAGTTGCGAAAAAGAATAATAATATTAGAGTATGCTTAGATCCGCGCGAGCTAAACCGTGCTATTCAACGTGCACATTTTCAACTTCCCACAGTGTCTGAAATAGCGGCACGATTACGAGGGGCGCGTTACTTTTCTGTTTTGGACGCTAGTTCTGGATTCTGGGCCGTGCAGCTCGATGAGGAAAGCGCTGACCTATGTACCTTTGCAACACCATTTGGTCGCTATCAGTTTTTACGTCTTCCATTTGGAATAAATTGCGCTAGTGAGGTTTTCCATGCAAAAATGCGACAACATTTAGAGGACTTAGAGGGTGTAGACAATTTCATAGACGACGTTATTGTCTGGGGTAGTACAAAATTAGAACATGACACAAGATTAAATGCATTACTAAAACGCGCTAGAGAAATAAATTTAAAATTTAATAAAAATAAATGCAAAATAGGGATATCGGAAGTTATGTACTTGGGACATATTTTTGATGCAAACGGCATGCGACCTGATTATAATAAGATCAGAGCGATAAAGGAAATGCCTCCTCCTTCAGACAGGAAAAGTCTAGAGAGATTTTTAGGTGCCATTAATTATTTATCTAAATTTATCCCTAATTATTCAGAACAAGCGATTCCGTTAACTAATCTGTTAAAAAAAAGTAGTAATTGGTGTTGGGAACACTACGAACAGAGTGCATTTGAAAAGTTAAAGGAAAGTGTGTGCAAAGCTCCAGTGCTCGCACTTTATGATGTCAACAAGCTAGTAGTGATGTCGGTAGACGCGTCACGGGATGCGCTAGGTGCTGTGTTAATGCAAGCGGGTCGGCCAGTTGAGTACGCCTCGCGAACACTCACGGACGCGCAGCGGCGGTATGCACAGATCGAAAAGGAACTATTGGCGATCGTTTTTGCTTGTGAACGTTTTCATCAATATATTTTTGGGAAAAAGACAGTAGTAGTTGAAACAGATCATAAAACTTTAGAAAGTATATTTAAAAAGCCGTT
The DNA here is from genome assembly GCA_907165235.1 of Zeuzera pyrina. Lineage (NCBI taxonomy): Eukaryota > Metazoa > Arthropoda > Insecta > Lepidoptera > Cossidae > Zeuzera > Zeuzera pyrina. Next base: position 8,120,051 of record OU015640.1, read on the forward strand.
AATGTCCGTCCCAGCACGCTTGCAACGAATGTTATTAAGAATACAAGGCTATGATTTATGTGTTGTTTATAAACCGGGGAAGTACATGTTTATTCCGGATGCATTGTCTCGAGCGCCGCTGCCCGATTTATACAGCGAAAAGTTACACAAAAAAATATTATGTCAAGTACACATGGTAGTAAATAACTTGCCTATGTCTAACAATAAATTATCATTAATCAAAAAAGAAACCAAAAGGGATTCTGACTTTAAACAAATGCTAGAATACATAAAATTAGGATGGCCTGATAAATTTTTTATTAATAACAACCTTAAAATATTTTGGTCAATGAAAGATGAGTTATTTGTGGTAAACGACGTGATTTTTAAAGATAATTTGGTAGTGGTTCCACCAGCATTAAGAAATAAATTGTTGCATATTGTACACGAGGGTCACACGGGCATAAATCGTTGTAAGCGGCGCGCGAGACAGGTCATGTATTGGCCCGGTATGTCACGTGACATTGAAAAATTTGTAAAATTGTGCAATGTTTGTCAGGAGAGTTCAAACGCACCAGCCAAAGAGCCCATGATACCAATAGAAATTCCCTCGCTACCTTGGAGTAAAGTTGGTTCAGATATATTCGAGTTTAAGAAGAATTATTTCCTAATTGTTGTGGACTATTATTCGAATTATATCGAAGTTGGAAAATTAACTAATATTACATCCAATTCTGTCATTCAAAGTATGAAAGAGATATTTTGTCGTCATGGAATTCCGGAAACTCTTATTACAGATAATGGAAGGCAATATAGTAGTAGACAGTTTAAAAATTTTGCTAGCGAATGGGGCTTTGATCATATCACTTCATCACCTAATTATCCACAAGCGAATGGCAAAAGTGAGCGTGCGGTACAAACGATAAAAAAATTGCTAATAAGATCAATAACAAGTAAGGGAGATTTTCATATAGGTCTACTGAATTTTAGAAACACACCCCGAGACGGTTTGAGCTCTCCTGCACAGCTATTGATGGGTCGACAACTAAGATGTAAATTGCCGGCTAATCCGCAATTATTAAAACCCAAACCAATCGATCCGTCTGAATATATAAAATTGTGTAATAACCAAATGTTATCTAAGCATTATTATGATAAAAGAGCTAAATTATTGCCATCCCTGAATATAGGCCGTTTACACAAATAACTTTATTTGTGTAAACGGCAAGAATAAAACCAGGGGTTTAATAATAGGTCAAGCTAACACGCCTAGATCATATATAGTACAAAATAAAATAGGATCGAAATACAGGCGAAATAGACGACATTTGATAAAATGTAAATTACCGCTTAATGAAAAGTTAACTAGCAACGAGTTATTAAACAATAACACGCATAATTCATGTAATATAGAGAACAATAGTGGTGTGAGCGGTGGCGAAGGAAACAACTCTGAGCGAAAAAATACTAACGATAACGTTAGTAGTAGTGGATCGTCGAGTCACAAACAAAAACAAACATTATTAACTCGTGCATCGCCGCCACTCACACGCAGACGTGCTAAAGCAAAGGAGCAAATGTTAAATAAATTATAGAATGTAATTTCTATGTTCTGTATGGTAAAAAATGTATATAAATTTAATTAATTTTCATTCATAAAACATATTGGCTTTATTTGTATTTTGTGGTGAAAGAAATTTTGTCTTAAAGGGGAAGATGTGAGTAGTTCATGATTTGTAATGTTAAGTTATAATTAAGTATTTTATTTAAGGGTGAAGGAAAATGTAAATGTATTGTCTTGTTTTTAAAGGGGAAGATGTTGTGGGTAACTCCGGATGATTATTGCATTCCGTATTGTAGGTAGAAATATATAAGTCAGTTGTTACAGAACATTCAAGCGTTTCATTACACAACACATGCATAAATACAATATTGGGTCCTTACATATGAAATTGGCGTTTTGTACGGGAGGAATATAAAGTCAATTTTTTTTGTAACATATATTTAATTAATCAAAGTATGCACCGTTGTTATCTATGCACTTTTGCCATCTCATAGGTAGTTCATTGATCCCTTTACTAAAAAAACCATGGGGGCGAGAATCAATAAACTCTTTGAAGGTGGTTTGGACTGCCGCATCGGAGTTGAATTTTTTTCCTTGTAAGAAGTTGTCCAAACTCCGGAAAAAATGGTTATCTGTTAGAGCAAGGTCCGGGGAGTACGGTGGATGTCGCAGACATTCCAATTGTAGCTCATCTAGCTTAGTGGTTGTTTGTTGTGCAGTGTGTGGTCTTGCGTTGTCGTGAAGCAGCAGTGGCCTAGAGCGATTGACCAATCTCGGTTGTTTAGCAGCTAGTTCTTCCTTCATGTTTTGCAGTTGCTGACAATAGATATCTGCCGTAATCGTTTGGCCAGATTTTAGAAATCTGTAGTGAACGACACCGGCGCTAGTCCACCAAACACTCACAAGTAACTTTTTCCGAGTCAATTTTCGTTTAGGGCAGGATTTGGCTGGGTCTCCAGGGTTCAGCCATTGCGACGAGAGCTTCCGATTACCGTACAGTATCCACTTTTCATCACAAGTAATGATTCGATTTAAAATCCCTTCATTATTGTGTCGGTTGAGCAAAGTAACACAGCAGTTGACGCGTGTTTGCAAGTTCGATTCACTCAATTCATGAGGTACCCATCGTTCAAGTTTTTTACTTTCCCGATTTGCTTCAAGTGGATTAATACAGTTTTGTCACTTACCCCGAAGCCTGCAGCTATCTCTGAAGTGCTTTGTGATGGATCCGCTTCCACAATAGCCTTTAATTCTTCATTTTCCACTTTGGTCTCCGGCCGTCCACGGGGTTGGTTCTGAAGGTCGAAATTTCCAGAACGAAAACGTTGAAACCAAAAACGTACCGTGCTTTCTTTTGCGACACCAGCGCCGTACACATCATTAATCGTTCGAGCTGTTTCTGCAGCACTGGTGCCACGGTAAAACTCGTACTCGTAAATATACCGATATTTCATGTTTTCCATTGTGCGGTAATAAGCGACGCCAAGAAAAAAATAACGAGGGAAAAAAACAAATGAATGACTGTTTTCAAAACTCAAATGTACCAGCTAAATGAATTCATAAATTAGAATTTGGAATTCTTAACCAAAGAGGAGATATTTCAGATCAAAGTGGTCAGTACGACAAAACGCTAATTTCATATGTAGGGACCCAATATTCGCACGATTATGTGCACGATATATAAATTCATACTATATCCGGATAGCAGGTATTTTGAAGTTTATTATTTTAACTCAAAATGCTAAGATTTCGAATTAAGTCAGTTTCATTCTAAAAGTGCAATATACAGAAGATAGAGCATATGGATATAACGCATTGTTGATATAGTTACTGGCTATTTTTGCTTTGTCTATACTAATATAATAAAGCGAAAAAGTTGAATGTTTGTTTGTAATGGATAAACTCAAAAACTGCTCAGCCAATTTCAAAAAATTATTTCACTTATAGAAAGCTACATTATTAGCAAGTAATATGGGTTGTATTTCATTTAAAAAAATATTTACCCGTGCGATGATGGGGCGAGTCGCTGGTATGAAATAAAACTGCAGTGCAATACGGTATTTCTGTATACAATACTACAAAATCATAAAAAATGCTTGATTCCGCTTACAAACGCGGTGAGTTTTCTGCAAGTTCTACCCTTCGGTGAACACGCAATATGCATAAAATCTGTTGCTCTTACTGGGCTTACGCGATAGGCTTACACGAATAATGCTCACGTTTTACGAGAGATTGGATCCGTTTCATAAAGTTCGAAACATGAATACTAATTAATGTTGACGAAATTCGAAATGTTGAAATCGATGACGAAAATATAAAATGGAATGACAAAATAAATTTTCAAATAAGCGCGTAATATATATTTAAATATATGCGTGTATGCTAAGCCACCTCATTGTTGTTGGTTTTTTAAAGAAAAAATAAAGAAATTCCACTTTTGTTTCATTAGGCACTTGTTTTGTTTCAATGCCCATATATTAAAAATAAAACTTTTTTAATCGCTGAATATTGTTTCTTTGAACGGTAGTCAAAACGGATAGACAGGATTACTCGTCCGAACCGTTGCCTACTTAAATAAAAGGGTAGTATGTATATTATATACCAGTACGCTCTTTCAATTATAGGAGACGGAACTTATACTGCTTGCGGATACTTATTACTACAAGTGACATAAAGTTTGATTTTGATGCAACTCGATGATGCGTGCACCCCTAATTAGAATAAGCGTGAAAACATATATCGTAAGTAAGTGTATACTAAACAAATAGCAATAAAAACAAAATAATATTATTTTTAACGATGAATCAATTTGATACAATTTTTAACAAAATATCTTTCAATCTACTTACTCTATACGCCTTAATAGAAAAGAAGTAAATCTGTATAAAATCCACCACAAAATAAATGCGTCACTGTTAACAACCTGAAAATTCTAGACTTTTTACTTCTAAATGAATGCACAAAACGACTCAAAACACTCGCCTCCGTAATATCTTAATTACAGTAAATGTACTCGCTTTTTGCTTTACCTAGCGCACTGAGCCACGAGAAAACTAAGAGTAGGTAAGCATAATATGTGATGTAATAAGTGAGACTAATTGGTTATGAAATTTTTTTTTTTTATACAGGAGAACTCTGCACACAGATATGCAGCTCTTCGGTGGAAATTCTGGATTATGTGGGATTTTATCCACTACAACTGTTGCCATGGTTGTCCTCGACGTGTTGTAAATAGGTTTCGGGATCTTCTACGAAATATACCGGAGCCCCTTTCGTTGTGTGTTTGTGTATTCCTCCTCAGTATCACATGAATGGACGACCAGAGCCCTCACTTCAATCGGCCGTGATTTCGAAGGGTTCGTCAGTAGCCTTTTGCGATAGGCAAGTAGCCTTATTCTCGGACTTGGACAACATGGTTTTCGCAACGAAACCTGTAGTGGTTTTCATACAAATAATAATAATAACTTATAACAATAACACCACGTCTTTCCTGTGCTATGAAAACTATACGACGTCTACTAGGGGCGTCTCCCAGTACACCCAGACCCTAGACAATTTAGAAAAATTGGTTTCCTAAATTGACCCAACCAGGAATCGAACCCGGAAGCTTCCGTGCTTAGATGCAAGACCATTGCGGCATTGAGGTCGTCATATAAAAGAGCATTTTATTAAAAATATTATTTATTTCTCAAAATTAAATTTCTATGGACTGCATCTGATTTGCATAACTACATCCAACTATAAACAAGCTTTCGTGTAATGCACTGAAAACCCACTTTCATATTAGATGAGTGTGTAATTCTTTAAACATGCACTGACCTTTTCAAAAATGGCTATCATTGAAAATAAAGAATAAGAGTAAAACCATAGACATAATAAAGAATAGAAGCAACCATAATATGCCGGCCATCTTAGGAATTCGATACACATTCAAAAAGGCTGTCCTCGAAATAGTGCACCAAGCATTGATTTTCATACTAGCATATTAAAACGAAAAACAACACATGTTATGGTTTTTAATTTTTACATATATGACACAACATACCTACTTAGTATAACTAAAAAGGAATTATAGGTGCCATTTAGAACAAAACAATCGAAATATTGTATCATATGAAAAATCACGTAATATGGCAAATATACAATTCAATTTCAAACAGGTTTTATCAAATCAATTTGGCATTTAAGTATGTATATAACAAAACATATACTCCAGACTATTACAACAATTGCATAAACTGAGCTAACTAAACAGTGGCATTGTACTAAGAATATAACAGCACGCAACGAACTAGGTGTGCTTCCAATAACACCCAGATTCCAAGACAATTTCGAGAAGTTCGTTTTCTTAATTAACCTTACCGAGAATCAAACCCAGGGTTGGATTGGAACGTAGGTGTTCTGTCACTGCGCCGACGCGACGAGCTTTAATATTTTCGTGTTTCATCACTGAACTCTACATTGTTTTAAAATTATTTGTATTCTAAAATACTTCTTTATTGCAAGATAAAAGAAAAATACAATACAATTTATTAGTAGAAAGCTTTAAACGTTTAAATTCCTAGCACAAATATAACAAAGTAATGAAAATTTCTATCGTGTTTAAACTGGAGAAAGTAATGTTTAATCAATGGAGTTAAAGTGGAAATGAATGTTGTAAGCTTTTGTATTCTTGTTTTAGTTATAGAAATAAAATAAATTACACAGCTGGCTAGTATTTTTGAATTCATATACATTATAAATACATACAGAAGCCGAAATATATATTAGCACAAGCCAAGGACACCAGACCAGATAACGGAAATGTCAAAAGTACTCACATTCACTGAAAAAATACTATAGTTGGTTTTACAAAAGTTTCACTAAACTCGCGGGTTAATTTCGGACTAACACATGGAAATTATTGATTTCACTAAACTTAAAATGTTGATATAATTACGAAACCGTTTTGTGTTATTAACTTTTTTAAGTAATATTAAGGTAGGTCCGATGCACACCATCAAGATACTCTTAGGGGGGCTTGCACCAAATATTTAAACTCGAGTTAAGGATTGGAGATCTCGCTTGCACCATTTATTTAATAGTTGGTGCAAACGAGATGTCAGTTCTTTAAATCGAGTTTAAATGGTGCAAGCCAGTTTAATAAATTTAACTAACTTAAATATCTTACTAAAACTAAACTTTTAGTAAATTTAACACATAATTTTGTAAATTTTATTATGTTAGAACGTGTAACTTCAATCTTTTTTATTATGTAAATTGAACATTCATGATATTGTTAAAATAATTAATACTTTTGTGAACTTTAATTGGTTGTACGAAATTCAGATCAACCCTCGGAGTTCAACTAAAGTATTTTTTCAGTGTACTTAGGCGAAAGTCTGTGAGTAAAATAATGAAAGGAGAGGCGAAAGAAGTATGCAACGATCGCGATACATGGTGCTCCATCCTCTCTGACTACCCCGTTAAGGACACAGCATTAGTCGCTTTCGTAATTTACCGTTGAACGATTTTAACGTCACGTTTTCAACGTCCACGATAGAATAGGTATGCAAGATGCTTCCCTATTGTATCGTGGAACAAACGCTTTTCCCGCCGACGATAACGTCATGCCGTAGACACTATCATCGAGGGAAATTATTTAAAAGCGTCTTCATACAACTGCATACATTTTGCTTCCCTACTGTATCGTGGACGGTAAAATCGTGGCGATGAAATCGTTCTACGATAAATTATAATAGCGGTCATAAAGAACGTTATGTTTTAAATATGTGTATAACTGTATATACATAATATGTATGTAATGTAACGTAAACGAAAATGAAATTATTAATTTTATAGCAAACACGCATTAATTCGATTTCTCATATCTATTTGCTGATTACGTCTCTGAACGAAAAATATCAATAGGTGTAAAGCTCACGGATTTAACAGACCGACAGACAAACAGACATTACGAAACTACAAGGTTTTACTAGGGTCGTGATTTGTGAAGTAAACCCTCTACAATCAGCAATCCAAATACCTACTAATATAGTCATTGTTACTGTATAACATAACAATATGAGAATGTTGATATAACCTTACTGATATGATTCATAAACAAACAAGAATATCTTGGCAACGCTTGCGGACGTATTCATGACACAGTATTTATGTTTTTATACATTTTCACACCTCTTACGGGATCCCACAAGGGAATGATTGAGAGAAATACGGGTAGGGTTAGACAGAGATATGCCGGAGCACTTCTAAATAATGTTCCCAATAGTAATTTTTCTGAATAGCGTTCACTGTTCTCTTTTTCGATAAGCGGGTAGATGCTACTAGATGAGTTTAGCGTTATATATAAATAGAACGCAACTATTTACCTACAAAATGTATTATTGTCTATTACTCTAAAATTCTAAGAGATAGAGAAATAATTATGTTTATAGGAACTGTGACGATGAATTTAGAGATAATAAAAAATGCATTCAAAGATTTTCAAAACACACAACTCGAACCTATTCTCAGTCATTTCCTGGTCATTTTGTCTTGAAAATATCGCAAATTATTTCATTACGGTAATTGATAGCGTAGATTGTAAAAGTAATTGTTGCTACGATATGTTGCTTTAAATGTTCCAAATTACAAATATTTTCTTGAATACAACAATCAATTCCTTTAGGTGACGACTTCGTTATTAAATTGTATATCATTAAGCTAAGTACTCGAATGATGAATTTATATGAAAGTAATATTTAAGGATGTAGTAAGATATTTCAAGTTATCATATCATGTAAAGAGAAATGATATAAGGATATGAAACGTGAACAATATGTACAATACATATTAATAATTACTAAATTTAAAATCGAATAAAATTTTAAACATAAAATTAATTATAAAATCAAATCGGTACCTACTACTTACAGCTTATTTATAAAATAGAGTAAATATTGAATACACGGAACAGATGCCGAATTAAAAATAAAAAGGCAAGATTTTTGATGTGAAACATCTTATGCGGGGGTTAGACCGGCTGATGCCGTGGCGACGTGGCGACGCGACGCTACACGCTTGTACTAAGCTCGTATACCTAAAGCGTATGCAGTGTTGTTATTCAGTTCGCAACACGTCGCCCGTGTTTTTTAATAACGAATTATTTTTTTCTGAGTACTTTGTTTTCGATTATGCCATATTTATTTCCTTTAATAAACCATCATTTCTTTCATATTTTCTATACAAAATAGTTTCAATGTTTCACATCTACCAGACGTCCTGCGACGGCTCATTGTTTTTTGTTTCATTCGAGTATACTTTTTGTTTTTATTACTCGAGTGTAATAATAAAAGATTTTTAATTAAGAGTCTTAAAAAAAAATAATAATAAAGGGCCACTAATATTCTGTTACATTGTCAAATTTTACTCTACAGCCTTAAAAATTATAATGATACAAATTATAATTTCCAGGGACATCTACTTAAATGAATTTCACTAAATGTATCAGTAATAATTTTTTTTTCTTTATATTAAGATTAAATCATACATACTTGTCTATTCCGTAAGATGTAATTAATTACAATAATTATGATTCAAAATGAACTCCTTACGTAGTACGAGGTTGTTGACCTTCAGCACTTGTGACAGAAATACTTCGTTTGAATAAAAACATCAACTTTCAGAATAGGGCCTCCATTCCCCAATATCCGGCACCTCGGTGGAGAGCTGTGCTATCAACTATTGACTGATTTAATGCGATTTTTTGTGAAAAAGTAAACTTTACTTTTCGATTTTCATTTTGCTGTATATTTTCTCTATTTTTAAATGAAGAATAATTCCAGGAACGCTTATATATCATATAGATTCAGGTGTCATTTTGAGGAAATGCGTCCCAAGTGATGAGTTGGTGTAGGTACATGAATATTTTGGCTATAATCCGCCCTAAGTTTCAAACTAGTTGATTGACGCGTGTATCGCTTCCCAACGAAGAATCTTCGAGAAATTACACTGTTGACATTTAGTCAGCTGACTAGCACATTTGATATTAGTTAGTCATTGCTCACAATTAAATTTAAAAGTTAGTAAAAATTTAATAGAGGTAATGCTGCCAGTCTGCTGGGCACCCTAAGCAATGACAATTTTCTAAGCGGCAACTTTGAAGAAGTCAATTATTTAAGATAATGTTTAGTTTTAACATACATATCATAACGCTGTATCCCTAACGAAGTAGTCAGAGAGAACGGAGCGTCAAGCTTCGCGGTCCTTACTTACTTCTTTCGCTTCTTCAAATTTCGTCATTCTCCTCACACATTTTCGCATGCGGGCACACGTACGAACGCACAGAGAGACGGATAAGACAAAATTTGTGTGGTTCCGTTTTTGCGATTTGTTTTATGGAACCCAAAAAGTCGATAAATGCAGTATTTCAGTAATAATTATAAATAGGACTTAAATAGATATAAATTCAAAACCACAGAGCGGCGTCTTGCTGGCCCATTACCTTGACAATAATATAATATATATTCCAGAAAAGTTCAATAAGGGCTAGTCCAAACTAGAACTTGAATGTCCAATTTGCTTAGAAGTTTAAGAGAGATTGTTTATTTAACCGTTAACCAAACAAAGCTTAACTACATACATATGCTTACATAATATGTAGGTACCTATATAACTTCGAACTTTTTTCCATTTAGGGCTAACAGATGTCAAGACTCAATTATATCACAAATTGACGCCACTTGGCAAAATGAAAGTTAATAGATGGATATGGGTTCCATTGCAATCACTTAATTAAATAAATAAAAATGTATTAATTTTTAATGTTAAGACGTAACTCGGTGATTTACAACGAATCATTATAAAAGTTTTTCAATATTTTCTTGATTACGTAATGAAAATCTCCAGAGACGACCGAATCTCGACCTGATGGTAAAATCTTTTTCAAAGTTCTGCGAACTTAAGCAAAGGTAATGTAAACTAAAATAAAGGCCCGTATACATTTCATACATTATAGGCGTATATGACATAGTACCACTTTTTTATGTGGACGATATAATTCCTTTATATTTCACGTGATGTAAAAGTTAACTGTTAATTTTCTCTCATCTACACTACACTACTGAAACAACTATTTATGTTTCGATTATCTGTATACAAAACATTCTGTTTAATTTTGTTGTCACTAGGCATCACTTGCTACTTCATTTTCATAAGCAGAGAAAGCAGTGAGACTTCATCATCTTTAACTAGAGATACTGAGATAAGTGAGATTACAACCATTCGATCACATTTTACTACTCAAGGTCAAAATGCATTGACGGCTACCGCTTTAATAATATAGAATATATATATATAATATAGAAACGGGAAGAGGTCTACAGCTCGTAGGAGACTTGATAGATCCCTGTCCGCAAGAATTATTTAATTGTAAAGTGACAGTTAAAAGGTTGCAATCTTGCTACAGATATATTTATTGCCTTTGTAATAATCGGATAAAAACCACATTGTGCTCTTCTTCTTTCCAGCACACGTTGTATACAATTAACTTGTTTAGACGACCGACAATACGATTATATGTGATAATTTCCTTCTTTTTTGGCATAAATAGCTCCTCGATTTGAACTTTGACATATTTAGATAACATTTTATGAAGTCCCGCAGTATTTGACAATATCGCAATAAAAACAAAACCTTTTAATTAATATTATGTACTTACACTACTTCATTTATGTTATACTCTTTTTTGTACGTGAGAAACAAAATTGACTAATTAATTAATATATTAATTATCAATTAATCGCCACATTACCATTACCAGACTGCCCACCCCTAATTTCAAATAATGTAATTTAAAGACAGCATCTTAGGCATTTTCAAAGTAAAAGTCATTCTGGGCTCTTGCCCAGAAGTACTTTTAGTGCGGAAGTTGTCTTTTAGTGGTGGTTGATGTTTAATCCTCATAATTTCTTCAAAGTTAAAATAAATTTATTCTCTCAGTGTGTTTAATGCTTTATACCACCTGAGGTAGTAATTTTCCGCTTCCGTATAATTCCGTTTTCCCAAAGTTAAATGCTTAGGTACCTATTCTACTAGAATTTTCTTGTGGTTTCTTGGTCAAATATAAAACGCCATCTTACTGTAGACAATTTTAAATTGAAAGATCTTTATATCATATCAACGAGGAAATTAATCCTTCGAAATATTCTTTGACCTTTTTGCTATTAACATAGCCAAAAAAAAACTTTGCACAGCACTAAAATTGACGAAATGTTTTTAATGCAAGGGAAAGATTTTTTTAAAGTTCTTCTTACGCACTTCTTTTGGCTTGTTAGATAAAAAATATCATATTGCAATTTTAGCAGGCCACGGATGTAGCTATACGTTTTACATGAGGGCATTCCAATAAAACACAAAAAAAAACTAGATTTACCTCTGAATTCACTGTATAAGAGATAGAGTTCTAAACGCCAATAAAATCGATTAATTGGAAATTACATAAACGTATCATCCAATCGCACCATATTTTATTTGTACGAATACAAAACGTGGCCATTCGTGGAACATAAGCGTAGGCAGGGGAGTGGGGGGTTTGGACCCCCCCACCTCCTCCAGTTAACAATATATTCCAATACATGAAAATATTACCCCGTCATTAAAAAATTCGCACTTTTTCCTAATTAAATTTTTTTTTATATTTTACGAAACCTTTGAAAGGCATACATACATACGTATTCACGCCGTATCCCTAACGGGATAGTCAGATAAGACGGAGCGCCAAGCGTCGCGATCATTACATACATCTTTCGCTTCCTCAAATCTCATCATTCTCCTCACACATTTAAAGGCAATTTACTGAAAATGTATCGAAAGTCAAATTTATTACCTCAAGCTAAGTATAAACTCTCACTCACTCTATTCATTCAGTATTCACTTTAGTCGCTATCAATTCCTACACAAGATTCGACCGCCTGTGGCTATAGTTAAAGTTGGACGCCCAATATATCGCCCCATTAGCACACAGTTAATCTACTTTCTCCTTCACTCATTTGTTATTAGCATTTGAACAATGTCATCGTCAACTTATGAGGTGACTATTTAATAAAATTAATTTTAAATAATAAAATGTAGCAATTGTTTATAGGTCAAGGACAAGGACAAGTCGGACAAGGAAGCATAAGCTTCCGTGTTTTAAACATATGCGTGTTTTAAACAAACAACTTTACTTATGAATCACTATATTTAATAATGTATCCGCTACACATGCAGCGATAGGAAGCCATAGGGCGTTCCATCAACAACTGAGTAGAGACAAAAAGAAAAAAAAGGTGTTGCCAGATCCACCCACAGATGATACCAAAAAATTATAACAAGAAAAAAAATCGTACGTTTGTACCAAACAATGCGCAAGTGCGACATTTTCTCCTTCTGTTCTTAGCATATGAACAATGTCATCGTCAACTTATGAGGTGACTATTTAGTACAATTAATATTAAATAATAAAATGTAGCTGTTGCTTATCGGTCAAGGACAAGGCCAAGTCGGACGAGAAAGCTTATTATGCGAAACTGCGACATAGAGAGGTTCAAATATGTATGTAAATACATATATGCATAAAATGTGCTAATGCAAAATATACAATATATTACAGCCAATAAGTTAATTTAAAAACAAAAACAAAACACTACTACAGAAAAAAGGTATTGAAAAGATGCAAACAAGACGTATTTTTAATCAATTTTTAAAATCATACAACTTATTTTTATGCTTCAGACAGCGCTTAGTAAAAAAAAATTATGTAGGCTTTTAAAAATTATGGCTGTTAAATTATATCACGCGATCGGAGGCTACTCTAGCTACTTAGGTAATGCATAAACTGACCAAAGATAGCATTTAACTGCATGTTATGATTACAATACTTAAGCAAATATGCATTTGCATTTAATTTGCGCTCTACTTATCACTATCTGGTTCCGATTTACTATCGTTAAGTCAAGGTACAAATTGCTAGAAGCGTCGAAGTTCATAATTTAGTAATGCTTTGTCTACTCCAAATTATAAATATCTTAGTTATGTATGATATACGAAATAAATACAACAGCACGCACACTTCGTTCACCGAACACTAATTTTACTGTTAATGTAAAGTGCTCTGACGATTCGCGATTACAGTTAAACTTATACTATTGGGTCCTTACTTAATTGGCGTTTTGTACGGGAGGAATATAAAATCAATTTTTTTTTTGTAAAATATATTTAATTAATCAAAGTATGCACCGTTGTTATCTATGCACTTTTGCCATCTTATAGGTAGTTCATTGATCCCTTTACTAAAAAAACCATGGGGGCGAGAATCAATAAACTCTTTGAAGGCGGTTTGGACTGCCGCATCGGAGTTGAATTTTTTTCCTTGTAAGAAGTTGTCCAAATTCCGGAAAAAATGGTAATCTGTTGCAGCAAGGTCCGGGGAGTAAGGTGGATGTCGCAGACATTCCAATTGTAGCTCATCTAGCTTAGTGGTTGTTTGTTGTGCAGTGTGTGGTCTTGCGTTGTCGTGAAGCAGCAGTGGCCTAGAGCGATTGACCAATCTCGGTTGTTTAGCAGCTAGTTCTTCCTTCATGGTTTACAGTTGCTGACAATAGATATCTGCCGTAATCGTTTGGCCAGATTTTAGAAAGCTGTAGTGAACGACACCGGCGCTAGTCCACCAAACACTCACAAGTATCTTTTTCTGAGTCAATTTTCGTTTAGGGCAGGATTTGGCTGTGTCTCCAGGGTTCAGCCATTGCGACGAGCGCTTCCGATTATCGTACAGTATCCACTTTTCATCACAAGTAATGATTCGATTTAAAATACCTTCATTATTGTGTCGGTTGAGCAAAGTAACACAGCAGTCGACGCGTGTTTGCAAGTTCGATTCACTCAATTCATGAGGTACCCATCGTTCAAGTTTTTTTACTTTCTCGATTTGCTTCAAGTGGATTAATACAGTTTTGTCACTTACCCCGAAGCCTGCAGCTATCTCTGAAGTGCTTTGTGATGGATCCGCTTCCACAATAGCCTTTAATTCTTCATTTTCCACTTTGATCTCCGGCCGTCCACGGGGTTGGTTCTGAAGGTCGATATTTCCAGAACTAAAACGTTGAAACCAAAAACGTACCGTGCTGTCTTTTGCGACACCAGCGCCGTACACATCATTAATCCTTCGAGCTGTTTCTACAGCACTGGTGCCACGGTAGAACTCGTACTCGTCAATATACCGATATTTCATATTTTCCATTGTGCGGTAATAAGCGACGCCAAAGAAAAAAATAATGAGGAAAAAACAAATGAATGACTGTTTTCAAAACTCAAATGTACCAGCTAAATGAATTTATAAATTTGAATTTGGAATTCTTAACCAAAGAGGAGATATTTCAGATCAAAGTGGTCAGTACGACAAAACGCTAATTTCATATGTAAGGACCCAATATTTATGTCTGCGCTATTACTGTTAAAAGTTAACTATTTCAGACCACGAGCGGTGGTACATAATAAGATATTGTCTCATGTCATCTCTGAAACTTTGTTACAAGATAATAGGTACACATATTGAATTCAATATAATTGCACTTTACACATGATATGTTTTGTGTGGATCGACATGGATCGTCTGACCAAGATGATATATTATACTGTGAATGATTTCAATTTCAAGAGTTCCTATGTAATAAAAACACGGGTTTGCTGGAAGAAATTTCTATCAGAAATGAACTAATACCCATGCTCAAATGTATATTTTCTTTTTGTGTATGTATGTATGTAAATAAATATATGGCTCCTTTGTAGAAAGTGCTTGTTCATTTGTGTTACTTTAAAATATCATTAGAGGAGACGTTATAGTTTTAAATGTGTCGATTACATAACTTTTTCTGTACTTCGAAATATTTTAAAGTACCGGAAAACTAAAAGTGATTTGTATCCCCTAAAAAAATATAGTTCATACATACACCTCTTTGTAATGACAGTAACGAATAGCGTAATAAAATAGCGAGCAAGACAAAATCTTGTTTACTCCAAACACAAAGCTTTTCCAGTCAAGACTAAGTGTTATGCAGCTGCTCTACGTTCACAAAACACTGTACAAGACTATACTTGCTCTACTAATCATATTCAACTATTTGACTACTCATTGCAACGGTTAAAGTCAGTCTCTTATGCAACTCCACTGACACGCAGTAACCCCTTTTTATCCACCCCTGTGTTATAGAAATGTTAAAATATTACCACAGGTAGCTAATTGATATAATTAATATTATCGTGAAGCTAACAAATATAATATGAAAACTTTGCACTTGAATTGATTATTATGCATGTAAATAAGAATGGATCAATTTATAGACAACGGACGTCATTCCATATAAAACACAACCACACAATGTTCTAGCTATATCCGTTTGGAAGACGGCCAAGTCTGGTAAAAGGAAGCGACAAAACGCCGTCAAAATCCCATGCGAGGAACAAAAGACTGTATGACAATTGCCACGGATTTATCTCAATGATATTCCCGCCAAAGTTAGTTTGAGTACCCGGCTTGTCTTGAAAACAGAAGCAAAGCTAAGAAAGTTTATACTCAGTAAATATAATATTGTATTCATATAACTTCAAAAGAGATAATACCAATTTAAAATCAATCGTATGCATAGGTGTATTAATCAATATAAAAAATACTGAATATAAAAATAACTAACGATTAAAAATTCATTTCCACAATTGATTTTTTATTCACCAGTCTCGCGAATCTGCTACATGCTACTAAAAGGAGTTCTACACTTTACTCGTCTTTTTAAGATAATACTATAAAAAATGTATTTCAATTTTTTTTTAAAAACTTAGATTTAGAGAGCGATAGAAATATTCTGTTCTGCCTCTTCTGTCCGGTTTACACGTTATAAGTAAGTTGCTATGTAGCGAGTTAACTTTTCACATATTAACAGGTAGACGATGGAATCATATAAAAAATCATATTATGAAGACAGAATTTTTTTCCTTTTCATGCACATATCACAAAAAACACACATGAATACATTCAACTCCTAATTTTTACACGTTTATACGCGCCAGCTTGCTTTGATTGTCGAACTTTTCAAACGAGATGTTTGCGTCACACGTTTCACACGAACGCGCCATTTACAAATGCACCTTGCACTTTAGTCGCTATTTGCGTACATTATATGCATAAACGCGACATCATATCTAATCATCATTAATGATTGTGTCGTAACCGCGTAAAAATACAAATTTCACTCTATTTCTATTAGATATAGTTAGTGAAACATTCAATTTGAGCTCTCATTTTATTTATATTACAAGTAAGTAGTAGGCCGACTTGTCATAGGAGATGATTAGAAATATATTGTTAACCATAACATTGTTTATGACAAAGTATTTACGTACGCCGCGATCTCTAGACAATACAAATAAATAAGAACGGCTCACTGCCCCTAGTAAGTGATGTGAGATGTCGTCATTTGTCAATATGTTTGTTGATTTCGCTCTGGCTGTGTGCCAAGAGGGAGCTACGGTTGATGAGATCCCTTAAACCTCCTTTCTTGATCTAGTTCAATGAAGTTATTGAATTATTCAATATTTTCATACAATACAGATGCGTTCTGAGTTTAATACTTTTATTCGAAATTCTTGGGAGTATTAGAAAATTCATTGTTTTTCAAAATATCAAATTGATATTTTAATTTTCAGCCCCTGTGAGTTATGTATAATATACGCATTTGGGTCCCATGTTTGATAAACTACTATAAGATATATAAATATTACATACTATAATTATTTATTAGAGACGCACTGGTCATTACTTAAACGATGATTTAAAAATCAAAACAACTTCTTAGGCGATATGCAAAAGTAGGTCACATAAAAATTTTATTTATCGACGAAAAAATTATTTGTTATTGAGCAACATTTTAATAAGGAGAATGACCGAGTTTATGCTCGAAGCTCCAGAGAAACTTCTCAATTTTTCGGTAGGATACAACGTGGGCATTGTATACGTGCTAATACTGATATTTCTATGAATATTTTAATTTTTACTAGAAATATAATACATACATACATACATATCTTCACGCTGCATCCTCAACAGGGTAGTCAGAGAGGACGGAGCGCCAGGAGTCGCGGTCCTTACACACCTCTAATATAATAATAAATATAATATAATAAGAAATATAATAATATGGTTATTTAGATAATAATAATAATTTTCAAATGTAGACACCAATTAAACATGAATGCTAGTCCAGTTCGTTTCCTGAATTAACCTAATCGAAATCAAACCCGAAGTTATCGGCCTGGAATGAGTTCTGACCTGATACATAGAGCACCGCACAAACGGGCAAATCAAACGAAATTAGAAAAAAAATGTGTACATATGTTAGCTACGATAAAATTAAATAGTAAGTTAAATACTTATACCTATGGAACACCCCAAACTTTACTTAAATTATCGATAAATCGACTAATATTAATATTTAATATCAATTAATTATTTATTAATTTGTATTCGAACACTTCGTGCTGCAGTCGTGAAGGTAAAACCAATAGAGAGACGTGGAGCGCTCGAGTTTCGACTCATATAGTCTCGAGCGGTAGTGGGGAACAAGCCGTCAGTCGTTCTTTTCTATGATGTCACGAACACCGTCGCTCTCTGCTAGAGGGCGCCAGTGTTCCCCTTTATATTTATTCGTCGGTGTTGCTACCACATAATATAAAAAATATCTCATAACTCTTCGGCAACAGCTATTACATAGAATTACTAACATAGCTAACGTGTCGGAAGTTTTGTGGTTTGAGGAAGAGAATTACATTAATGACACTAGTAACCCGTGTTCAAATCACGCTACTGGAATAACTTATAACAATCAGTTAAATAAAAAAACGTACTTAAATGTAGGAGAATGTTATTATACTCAGAATTATTATATTTATTTGCATTTAAGTAGAAGACAACTGTTAAAACATGAATCTATTAACAATGTTCACAGAACAAGAATATCAAAAGACCAGTGCTAAAATTTTTTTTCATGCAAATAGGTATGTTACATATTCGTTGGGAACATTAATATTATTTTTATAATGGCAGCTATTTTAAGCTTTTGTGTGTTTTTCTTCAAATCCTACCTTAGTTACACACCTACCTTAGATTTACCTACCTACCTTAGATTAGAACACCTACCTCAGTTAGAATTGTATACTTCAAGGATTTTAAACCTACATATAATTTTTTCATTAGATATTCTGTTCGTGTAATCCTATAAGTCAGCTGGAAATAAAAGCGACTCTTCCCAATAATATCCCAAAATCGGATTTACATAAACGTTTTTATTTAACTGAATGGACGTCAAACACACTCGTTCTGTTTTACCCCGTATGAACACATTAGTGAACGAAAAGAGTCATTTTTCACACTGATATTGGTTACATTCAGGGTAACTGGGGTAATACTGACCTTCCATCCCACAGGGAAGGGTAATAATACCAGCGATTTGTCACAGACGTATAATTTATCATAACTTGCAATAAAGTATTATTGTTTTAAGTGTTTGTGATTTTTTTTTTATTCTCTATGTTATAATTTTTCGTTATTTAACTTAACAGTAGTACATATAAATATATGTATATTATTTTATACTAAATCTCATTGATGTATTGTGTATACATAGGTTTTTTATCAATATTACACGCTCACACTGACACCCTACTTTTATACGTAATGCCCGGCCATCCTACGCTTCCTTTTTATCAAATAAAGCGATATCCATATTTATTTCAATCTATCTCCAAAAGGCCTGCATGCAGATAGCCCGTTCAATCGAATAGGAAATTATATGGAAGCGTTTTCATGTTATTCATTGCGCTCTATAAGGAATTATTTTAAATAAAGAAGAACACGACTTAGGGGGAGCAATACCTTCTGAAAACATAAGATACATTGTATATTTTTGAAGTATTTTCGAGATTATTAGTATGAAAGAAATAAATAATCATACTGTCTAAATAGTTCAGGCATACAGAAAGAATGTGTGACGAATGCGTGAGAAAGAATCAGTCATAAACTCAGTGAGTAGTAGCAAAAGTAGGTAAAGGAAGACCAATACCAACTTATGAAGGCCGAGCTGACGGTCAAATGTCAAAAGCATACCTCGGCGAAAGTGTGCGAAAGAAGTACATAAGGACCTTGATACTTGGTGCTCCGTCTTCCCTGACTAGTCTGTGGACAGCAGTATACAGCAAGAGGATATGTATGTATAGGTCATACTTATTATCTTTCCACACAAGTGTTATTTGGTTTTGCATTGCAGCCGTAAACCTAAATAAAGAGAAATACTAATTATTTCTAGAAGTGACGCCAGTGTATGATTTTATTCCGTTTTAATGTTGTAAAAAATAATGTTGTTGTAAATTAAGATAATGTTTTGTTGATTTTGTAGCCAACTAATTAACAAAACATTATCTTAATTTTAAGCGACTTCATTTTAAGCATGTACTTTATATGTTACCAACGTATAATATTAGTTAATCTCTTTAGTTCGCGAAAACTTGTTGCATTACTTCATTATTTTTATAATTTGACAAACAACCGTTCTTTGCATATACTTCAACAAACTTTGCTGTAATGTAGACATGAGTAACATTGCGCTATGCCGCGCAATTGCACCAATTCCGTTCACTGTACTGGATGTGTTGGGTTATATAATCTAAATAAGTAGGTACATAACACACTTCAACGCAAAATAGGTTGCCTGCGTAAAAGCCAGTGGGCGCGTGATGTAGGTGACACCATGACGCAATTTTGAGTTAGCTCAAAGCTCCGGTGCAGTAAGATGCACTTGAGTTACTGAGTTGGCGCAGGGAATTTTCCTGTGACCCATATTTCACCAGCATGCATTTAACTAAGTTGCGCAAGTCCAAACGTATAAAGTGATTAGCTACGCCCACCAAATTAACCAAAAAATTGATAAAATCCTATTCTACTTGTTTACTTGCACGATAAATTTGAATTTGTAGCATATTACTAAATTCCTTATTTATACGCATTAAGTCCTAATTAAGTTATCCAAAACTAAGTTAAGTTAATTAATTAACCACATGATACAGTCATGTAAATCATTCTTAATACAAATGCAAAAAGATACTCATGTATGTGTAACAATTAAATCAATTAATATGTTATGTCAAATTATATTTTCATGTAAATGTTGCTGCATTTTAGATTACATGTTACAATTTACTAAAATGCAATATTTACCGCATTTCCCTTTCGTACCATGAACAATTTTAGTAAAAATATTTGTATTCTAATAATAGAAAATTTGCAAATATTAATGAACACGCATATGAATTACATTTTCGTGGTTGTCCTACTAGAAACAGAATTAAAAATGTATTATCCGGAGGTTAATTCTATTCAATCTCGAGACCACTGTGTCCTCTAATCGTAATGAAATGAACATACAAATATTTCTTTTTATTTCGTTTTTATGTGGAAAGGCGTTGCCATGAGAGGGTATAAGGGTGGAGCTGTATATCAAAACGTTGTTAAGAGTTTATGGCTGGGAGCACTTTGCACAATAGCAGAGTGGTTTTAAATCGTTTAATACTGCACGCATGTGTTGAAAAACGGACAATTTTGCTAAAAGAGGATCAGGTGACGAGTTCTAAATAAAATTATGTTTATTTTTAACCAAACAAAGTCACGTTTTAACTACTTTTCTCACAAAATATAGGTTACGTCTGCAATATATAAGACTCCAAGTAAGTATTTTTGTCGTACGTACTTTGAGAACCGCTGACTGAATCTAGCAAAAATTGATCCTCGAGCTACAAGCCTTTTGATAAAAGGAACTGTAATTGCAGTCAATTTCATAGTTTTTGAGACAATTTCAGATATCCTTAGACATGTACTTATCGGTAACATTCAAACTCTCAAGTCTCTGTTTCAAAGGTGCTTAATAACACGAGCACGTGCAATTGTCATAAAAAAAAGTTGTTTGGTAATTTGAGAACGCATTTCGAAATGAAAAAGTTCAATTATTCAAAAAATTAAAAATATCTTTAAAATTTTTTAAATGCTTAAAATCTGATGCTTTGATGAATAAATGAATGAAATTTTACTTGATATATTCATAAATTTTATTTATAAATAGTACATAAATTATTATACTGAGGAAGAAAATCTACAGAGCGGAAGTGAGAAGTAAAAGAAGCCAAAGAAGACCAAGGCTGACTTATGAAGACGAAATAGCCAGTGTTAGCAGACGGAAATGTTAAAAGCACTCGCATATCTAGGTGAAAATATGTAAGGAGAATGATGAGATTTGAAGAAGCGAAAGAAGTATGTAAGGACCGCTACTCTTGGCGCTACATCCTCTCTGACTACCCCGTTAGGGATACAGCGTGAAGATATGTACCTATGTATGTACATAAATTATTATTATTTATAACCATACAAATTTTAAAACAGGTAATATTATTAACGATTAAGAAATTCATTTTGAAATATCTAAATTGTTCCGAATTAATTGTACTCGAATGTAGCTGAAATACTCGAAACGAAATTTAACATTTGATTGGGCGGTTAATGAAATGATACTTAAACAGAACAAAAGGTTTACTTTTTACTTGGTTTAAAATTTACTCGGTTCTATTTATTTGTTGTCGAAACAAGAATATTAAAAAAGAATTAAGTAAAGACATTTTCACGAAACGCGTAGTACTATTTTTTATTTTTTTTAATATTTAATAATTTTCGCTAATCTGTATTAACAGTACAATACAATACACTTTATTGCACCAGTACAGAATATACAGTCAAAAAGAAAAATACAATGACAAAAAGTACAATTTAGGCGGCCTTATCACTAAAGCAATTACTTCCTGGCAACCATACCTAAGGTAAAGAAGAAGAAGTATACGGAGAACCTTCTGGGTGGTGCGAAAATAAAATTATGAATTTTATTTATTATGTTTATTATATTTCGCGTATTATAATTCGCTCAACAAAATAGGTAATTCTAATGCAATTTCATTTAAAGCGACGAACAAAAGCTTGTTGCTCATATCTTATTCTAATAAAACGCAATAAAGATTTGTGTAATTTCATTCTACACTTCGACAACTACCGAGATTTTATTAACAAAAATATATGCCAATCTATGTATGTAAAAATCTATGTGTTTTCTTATGCAGTATGTATGTGTATGCAGTATGTATATGAAAACCTACAGTGGTGGATCCAGGATTTTGGTTTGGGAGGAGCTTGAACCCAATGAGGGTAGGTCGTTCCGGGACCCTAAAATTTTTCATGGAGGGACTCAGATGCTTTTAGGGGAGCTCAAGCCCCTTAGCCCCAATAAATCCGCTACTAAAAACCTATATAATATATACAGATGTAGATCATACTACGAACACAAGCTTTTTCTTACCGTGCAAGGTGCGGATTTGGTGGAACTAGTTAATGGTCAACCTACTCTCATTTGCAAGCCGTCTGTTTATAAGACCTTGAGATGAGACCTAGTTGTGCTTCTAATCAATGGTAATAAATGTCAATTTGAGACTCATTGACGGATATCAATCAATTATATTTTTATCTGAATTTTTATTATTATTATTAATAATAATTATATTTTTACGTATTGAATATTTTTCGAATGCGAATAATCTGCATGACATCCATTGAATGGAAATGAATATCAATTTAATACTTGACACTCATTGATTCAATTCACTTATTATACACAGTCATATTTTTACAATTGGAACATTTTCAAAACTGAGCCGTATTGCGTAACTTTCACCATATAAAGTGTATATAATGCACGTTGTACTGAATGTTGAAACGATTAAATACATTAATGTTCATTTCCTGTCAATAGAAGTCTCGCAATTGAACTCCGGGCTTAACGACTACTGCCCTGCGGTAATATCCGGGACCAATGGCTTGAAACGCCTACTGAGTCACAGAGACGTACATGTTATGGTTTGTTATGGAATACCTAACAATCCAATTATTATGAACATGTAACGTTGCTTAACTTCAGTCGTACTATACAGCTACGAACATATTTTATTTTGTTAAAGAACTGAAATGATTGTATCGTAATATCTCTGAGAAGAAAACTCATCGGTCGTTAAAAAGAAATCGCAAAATCCTCATCTCTTTCATAACCAATACAATATTGCGAGTTCATTTTTTAAGACGACAGGAAATCGTTAGTGTCGATTGAATAGTCTAAGGATGGCTTGCACCAATTATTTAAACTTGATTTAAGGATTTGACATCTCGCTTGCACCATTTATTTAACCGTTGGTGCAAGCGAGATGTCAAATCCTTAAACCGAGTTTAAGCCACTAAGTATCGATTTAAAAGGCTTTTCGAACTTTGCTCTGATAAATTGTTTCTTATTTCTAATGCGTTATCAACTGTAGATATTTTTGTTCATACATTTCTTTTCATAATATAATATATACAGACCTCAAATATTATTACGTCAACGTTTTAAGTTCGTTTAGGTCAAACACCTTTAAAAAAACCACCGAACAATACAGAATAAAAATAAGATAATTGTATTTAAAATGTGGATTGATCAATAATGCACAGTATCAATTAAAGATTTTGTCGAAGATCACAACGTGGCATGAGAATAGTCCTCTTTGTACTTGCGTAATTACAAACCTTTGAAATAACATTCTAATCAAACTAAATCGTAAAATGATATTGATGAAATAACGCCTGAGTTTCTGCCCGTTCTTCACATTACAGTGTTTCTTCAAGCAATTTCTTTATTAATTTTATTTATTTACGCTCAAAGAAATTGTACAAAATGAACTTCACAGATCAATAACTGTAATAGACGAGGCTTAAGCTATCGGCTTAACTTTTTATCCTGGTCTCTTATACTTCAAATTGGAACGAGTAAATGCGATACAAATAATAAGTATAGCAACATCGCTATGTCAATGTAATTTGTGTCTAACTAACACACAAGTAATACTAATTTACAAATATGTATATTTACAACTGACAGGTCTCACATATTCTCATTTTCATGAAACAAATAATGTGAAGGAAAAATATGTCGTGTGTTGTTGTTTTGTCCCGTGGATCAAACATGATTAAAATAGAAAAAAATAATAATAGGAGTCAAAGATGACATAATACGATTTACACGTATACAATGACAGAAATGGTAAGGCGCACATAAAAAAATGGACAGACTCTGTGAAACTATTGCAGCGAGGCATAAACTTTATACACCTGTTCCGACTACCTCCAGTTAACAGTAGTAGATGAAACATTGAAGTTCATCTTTAATTTTGAAGAGTAATGCTAAAAATATAAATTGTAATACAATATTTTTCAGAACAACTAAGCTTAACTAGTTCATGAATAATTTCATATTACTGACAGTAAAACTTGTGATCGCGCATAACTTAATGTTAAACTCATGCCAATAAGGAATTAAATAAAAAGTAAAAATTAGAATACAATAATATTATTAGGTATTATTGAAAAGAACATTTTTGCAAAAGCTTGTATAAATAGAATAAATAATAATAATTTTGTGACAAAAACTCCAATTTTATGACTATTAACTCTTATTTTGTACTAGGAGTGCCTCAGGATGGTCTAATGAAGCACCCTGTGTTATGCTTTTTATTTTGGAAACACATAAAGTATATACAACGTTACGAATTACACTGACTTCATTACAATATCATTCTCACCCACAATACATTATATTATTCACATATACCTATATCTAGTAATACTCAGACTAAGCCAGACCATTTACAAAAGTTTATTTTCTTAATTCACCTGGTCGGAATTCAATCCCGATACCTACAGTTTAGAAAGTAGACACACATTTACACCAATGAGCCAATCAGTTCATCTTATTAGGTAGTTTCTGAGGCATTTCTTACTTCACTAAGTAGTAATAAGTACTTCATTAAGTACTCAATATTTAATTTAAAAATTAATGGCTTTTAATTTTTTATACTATAAAAAAGGTATTAACCCAGAAAATTTTTTTTATCGTTTTTACTCACGCTATGGACGGAAGGAATAAGAATTCCATTAAGTACTTAAAATATTTAATTTAAAATTGAAAGGCTTTTCATTTTTCATACTACAAAGAAAATTATGAATCCGAAAAAATCTTAGGTACCGTTTTTATTCGCGCTATAAACGGACAGTATAAACGGACAGTAAAATAGAAGTCTGTAAACATGAACAAATACCATATTTAATCTTCAGCTTAAATTTTTATTGGTATGTTAAAGCCGAACATCAGCAGTAATTTTAATATAATTAAAAAACTGCATGATATATAGATCATGACCATACATATATATGTATATATATGTGTACGTACTTACAGACGTACTGGTCATAGTGAGACAACCATTTATTGAAGTCAGTAAAAATGTACAAAAGAAATAATGATTAAATTGATAAATGTATGTTATTTATCTTGACCCACATATTAAAATTCTTTCGAAAACGCCGAAAGTTCTGAATCCGAACATCAAATCTGAAACAGAAATCTGAAAAAATTCCTATCATAAAAATATTTATAATGGATCTCCAATAAGAACTTATAAAAATAAATAGCGCTGAAAGCTGTCTTATATCGTTGTAAGCAGTAAATAGATCGTTATCCATATCTGACTTAGACACAAAAATAAGATTTATTTCATAGATACAATACAACTCGTATACTTTCCGTGTCCTCAAGTGTACACCTTAACATCGGTCTCTTGAAATATGTTCGGGTGGCTCTTGAAGAATCGCTCTGTAGATTTGAACCTTTGTTTGTGCTGCCCGAATCGCGAGGTCTGTTTTGTTCTTTCTCCAAACAATACTATCTTGCAAATAAATTACGTTTTGTTGGTTTGATTTGGGAATTATATTGCAGACACATTATGCTCTAAACTGGCTGTTAGCATCCATTTCACTTAATGGCGTCTTGTAAAATTCTATAGAAAATATCTACTACCATTCCATTTCGGACACAATACCTATTTTTATATTTTTAAGAAATGCTGAATAAAATGAGTTAATTTTATAGCAATTAGTAAGTGAAAATATTGTCTTTAAATCAATTTTAGTATCAATATTTTAAAAATCATTATAGTGACGTATTTTAATATAAAATAAGTAACTTACATAAGCGATGGACTAATAATAACCGGTCGCTATCGGACTTTTTTTTTTCTTACTTTTAAAAATTGCGTCGACATCTTACGATTTTGTTCCATCTCAGAATAACAATGCTTATATCGATTATAGGATCAATATTAGGAATCGATTATAGGATAAAACCAAAGTAATTAACTTGAAGCCATAAATGGTTGTGTGTTCCAAGCAAGCACTTGTCGACTGTTTCCTCAATTAAAATAGAAAAACAACAGTATTTCCTATGAAATGATGACGTAATACATCAAATAAACAAAAAATATATATATATTGCATTGTACAGCTGTGTATTTCATCGATACGCTGTTTATGCACACATACATAACCTTTTTGCTTCATTTTTGCGGTGTTACTTGTTAATAAATACTTCTTCTAAGGGCTATTATTCTAAGACCTACATTCCAGAACGATACTCAAGCGTGAATCTCTGATTAAGCAGTTAGAAAGAGATGCTGTTACGTGCGATGAATAACAGCATTTCTTTCTAACTATTCTCAAGTATTAATTCATACTTAAGTATCGTTCTGAAATACGGTCTATATGTCGCATATTGATTATCTATCCATCCTGAATGGGAAATGGTATAATGATATATAAGCATGTATGTAGACGTATGTCGTAATTCTTTTAAATCTACTCTACGTAAAGTATTTATTTTGTATTCAGAAAAAATTCGCAACAAAGAATGAACACTCAAAATACTAAAGGAATATGCTTATAGACTTATAAAATTGAGAGAGTCGAGAGAACTTTTAGATAAGTACTTACGTAGTTGAAACATGCTACAAACAACTTCACCCAAAATTAACTGTTTATAATGATTTCGCATAAACACCAAACTCCAGGTGAACACACGAAACAGCTGCCAGCCCTATGTGGCCGAGCCTTTATTCTGCGCAGATGCTTGTAACATCCCCAAAAGTCCAAGTTTAATAGTGTACTATCTATCAGACGTATCCGTGTTCTTGTAATTAATTGGATAAGTTTGCGGAATCTTGGGCGGAAACCGACAAACGGATTTTAGGTATAACTAGGTTTACATGTTTGTTGCGAATGTTTTTCAATACTGTGGAAAACGAGACGACTAGAGGACGTGATTTTCCTCAAGATGAAATGATAAGCTCTAAGGTTTAGATTAACTTAATATTTTGGTAGTACTATAATAATCTATATATACATATATATACTGAAGTTACATTTTCTTTGTGCGTCAATCACGTTAAAACTACTGAACGGATCGATATGGGACCACGACCATTCGATGCGGAATCGTTTGTAGATGGTTTACATCTATTCATTTTTTGAACTTTTTTTGCCCAGCGAAGCGGGCGGGTAACGGCTTGTATATTTATAATAGGAGACACTAATTAGTATTCAAGACTAAAAGTTTCACCCCATAATGCCTATTCTACAATTAACAACTTTTGGCGGTCAGTTAGTAACTTAACATCGAAGTCTAAAGTGATCACTAAGCTACTGTTAGCTCCGCATTAATTTTAATCACATGAATTACCCACGTGTGATATTTTGTATCATTTTAGTAACGAGAACGAGGGTAGAATGCATTTCCTGCATGTAGTGCGGCTGCATAAGTCTGATTTTGTTCGTGTAAGAGTTCAGTTGTTGAGAAGCCGTCGAATAGTCAATTACATAATAGTTGTGATGAAGAATTGATAGTGTGTTCATAGTGATCAGTGCTTCTGTTACATTTCATATTTAACACTACGTTTGGCAATCGCCAGACTTCTGGTTTTATTGGTTTTATTTTCAAATAGATATTCAAAAAGACTTCGGTCTTCAATATTGACGCCCCATTGAATGCCAATGTAAGATCGCGTTAACGAAAAGCACTAGTTCTAGAATTTAATTATTACACATACATAATATCTTCGCGCTGTATCCCTGATGGAGTAGACAGGGAGAATGGGGCGCCAAGCTTC
The DNA here is from genome assembly GCA_907165235.1 of Zeuzera pyrina. NCBI lineage: Eukaryota > Metazoa > Arthropoda > Insecta > Lepidoptera > Cossidae > Zeuzera > Zeuzera pyrina. Next base: position 8,148,768 of record OU015640.1, read on the forward strand.
GCGCTCCTTATTATAGTAGTTGTTATACAGGTGAAATTGACTGTATTGGTATCACTGAAATGGGGGATTCCATTTATTTTTGTGAAAATTTCAAGCGAAATAAATATGTACAAAATTAACGCGATTACTTTTTATTTTGACTTGATGTTTCGACCGAGTTTCATCGGCCGTGGTCTTGTTTGAGATTCAAGTGATCGAAATTTAGTTACACTAATTTCCACAAAAAAACTAAAAAAAACTTATTGTTTTATTGTACTGCAAAGAAACGGCAATTAAAATTAAAATGTGTAAAGTTAATAAACTTTTAATTACTGGCTAACTGATTGTAAAACTACAAATAATTATAAATAAAAAATGTAAATTTGACACTTATACTGTCATTCATGAAAATCAATCACATACATTTCGCAATGAGAACGCCAATGTGAATGAACGATTAACTACATCAATTTCTGGTCAATGGAAGTTGCACAATTAGGCGCCTGATCAAAGCAAAGTTCCTCATCTTGAACAGCATACTAATCCACTCACCTATAGCCAAAAAATGATTTCGATGTTGATTGTAGTTGCAAATAAAATCAATTCTAATACTTAATATAAATAATAATAATGCGCCAGACACACCAATCATCTGATCTCAAACTAGAATAATCCCTGTGCTATGAAAACCAGATAACGATTACTGGGCGCGTCTCCCAGTACACCCAGCCTCGAAAAAGTCTAGAAAAGTTCATTTTCTAAATTGACCCGACCGGGAACCGAACCCGGAACCTTCCGCGCTTGGATTGACGTCTAAACTACTGCGCCATCTAGGTCGTCAAATATAAACCTAATAATAAACTCACTCACTCCGTCCTCTCTGACTACCTCGACAGAGATGCAGCGTGAGAACATGTATATGTGCAATTATCCTAAATTAGAAAGCATACAAAATATCAAACTCAAAATTATGACTCCGACTTTTTAACAGAAATGTGAAATGCACTCGCGTACCTCGCCGAAAATGTGTGAGGAGGGTGATGACATTTGAGGAAGCGAAAGAAGTATGTAAGAACCGTGAATCTTGGCGCTCTATCCTCTCTGACTACCCCGTTAGGGATGCAGCCTGAATATATGTATGTATGTAACTTTATTAAATCTAAATAGCATTAATTTCAAATAATCATATTTGAAAATATTTCCTGAAACTAAACCAAATTCATAAACAAGGATCATATTCGAAATAAGGCATTATTGCTTTTCTCTTAATTGCTTCATCCAAACACTGTAGACAGCTCAAATTAATTCTATACTTCATCTATCCATCAAGTCACAAACTTTCCTGTTGTTCAATGATAAACCAAGTCTCATTTGTCATTATCCATTAAACGACAGTAATATTATACAGAACGTAAACGGTATAAATACAGTTCTAAATTTAAGTTCTATTCCATTGGGGGTGGACAGAGTATCAAGATGCAATAAAATCGCACTTCGCATCTTAGTTTTATCAATAAGTATTATATTACATTATGTTATATTGTTATTATATTATGATGATGTAATATGTTGTATTACTATATTATGAAGATAAAGTGGTACCAAATAGTAACAAGATGCATACTAGCCTATTCCTATTCCTAGCCTGTTTCAGTTCCTTATAATAAGTTCTATTTTTTGACCGACTTTCATGACGTTTGTGGTACAATATACAGCCAGTACGTATTACTGAGATAGTCTTAAATGCGAATAAAAGCAGAGTTATATTATCACATATTTTATTGGGCCCTCGCCTTGCACACGGAGAATAATAGAGACTGAGTTACTGCCATAGACAATCAAAAATGTAACATACATTACAGAGTTTAATATAGCTTAATATACATTACTTATAACTTTGAGTAATAAAATACATGCGCCCTAAGCAGCATGTAATGTTATTTTCATTGTAATAAATTTTGTGTTTGACAGTTCAAATCATTTCAAACCTTTTCAAACAGTGTTTTGTTTCGGAATATTTCAGTGATTCATTTCAATAAAAAGTAAAAATAAAAATAACGACTTCCTAAAATCTATGTTCATTTTGAAAGCCAAGAGAATATGACTATTTTTTTCACCAGTATCGACTACAGTATTTCAAACTTAGATATTTCATTTGTCGATGGAATATCTTCAGAAATAATATGAATCGACAGTGATTTATCAAGGGAAAAAGTCGGTTTTACAATATTTCCTCATGGGTCTATGCCGCGTTTATACTTTAAGGCCAATTACCTATTTTATCCCGACATTTCTACCGGATTGCACCGATAGTGGTCATGGGCAGACTGATGAGGATGAATGACGTCTCGTAGCGTGCGGTTTCTTGCAACTCCCCCCACACTCATTCAATGAATTTCCTAATTTTTGTTATTGTCACTGTCGGTACTTTGACGCACTACACTAACGACATCTACACACTGGCGAAGTCCGGTTTTCTGGCTCCTGACACACTCACTGATGACAGGATTCCATGATGTTGATAAGCAGTATCCATCTTCCCGGTTGAAATTATGGTATTTCTTGATTTCAACCGCCTCTCGTGCTATCTGGAATAATAGTGTCGATCGGTGGAAAGGACCTGTGTCTGATGCAATTCAATCCAGTGATTGGGTCCTGACTCCAGCAAGTGCTCGGCAATGGCTGACCTATTTGTCTGTCGTTTTCTGACAGCTGTGATATGTTCTTTGACTCTTTCTGCTATTGTTCTTTTCGTCTGTCCGATGTAGGAACTACCACAGCTGCAATCCACCTTGTAGACACCAGATGTCTGGAAGGGAATGACATCCTTCAGAGTACGCAGGTGCTTTGCCATTTTAGAGTGCGGACTATATACACTTAGCCTTAAAGTATAAACGCGACATAGATCTGTGAGTAAATATTGTAAGAAGTGTATAAGTGGTGAATGTTTAAAAACATAAAAAATTCTGTTACTGTTGTACCAGTATTTATGTAACTACAGATACCAACACATTGGAATGTTTGAGTAATTTAGTCACTGAAGTTCTTTCCAAATAGAAAAAAAACTGATGAAAAGTTTTCTGAAAGCTTTTTAGCAAATGAAACTTCTGAAATGTAATTTCAATCTAATAACTTCAAAGTACACCCAGTTCCCTCACCAATGTATGGCGTTCCTAATAACCTACAAAACCTATGAACAAAGAAATGTATCTTTGAATAGCATAGACATTTACATGTAATTCGAATATAGGTACGTACGTACATATAAATACAGAGAGATTAACAAAGGGGATATATAAAGTAAATCTAATTGGTAGAGCCGGACGAGGTCGTATGTAGCCTGCTCTAAGGTACCTTAAACCAACGGTCAGCTATATAGACTTTGGACCGGTATTTGAATTGTCACTCTTCTTAGGAATAAACTTGGAATAAACCGTAAGTGTAACTCTGTGGTGTAATTTCATTTAAAATTTGTGTATTACAGCATACACTTAACCGAAATTTGACCCTTGGTGACAATTTAAGTGTCGAAATGTTCAGTGACATATTATCTGTGCCTTTGTCTCACTTTGCCATGGACGCTTGCATGGACACTCTAACAGTACCTACGTCCATACACTTTGCAGTTAAGTAAACTTGACGTGAACTTATCAATTCTGTATTTTATGATTTACATTTAAAAAAAAAATTCTGTGAAAACATCAAGACCTACATATAAAATATAAAAAATCATCGAATTCGTAAGTACAAAATACGTTCTTTAAATAGTTTAATCTTATTTAAATAATCTCAAAATTAATATTAGAAGCGAATAATTACATACTTATCTACATAAACGAATACAATAGGTATTAAAAACTGAGCTTGTCTCATTACAGTAAAATGGATTGTGTAAAGAAACAAGGTTTGGAAAAGAAAGAAAAAAACGAAGTATGACAATCAGTGAATTAGAGGCTTTGTACAAATTATACATGAAGTGCTTCAGCGTTACAGAAAATAAAACCAGTGATGCTGTATCGTGGCAAGTATAAAATGCCTATTGGGAAAAAATTGTTGCTAAATTTAATTCCCAACATTAAACAAACAGGTAAATTATTTCATAAGTTGCGTCACGAATGATGTTTCTTCTTGGCAATTTTTATTCCTTGCGACCAATGGTATGTCTAGATGCAGTAAAGTATTGAAAAAAGAAATGGGAGAACATGAAAGTACTAGTGAAAGACAAAATCAGGACAGACACAGGAGGTGACCCTTCATTACCTGACCTCAAACTGAGTGATTGAGAAAAAGGAATAATCGATCACAAAAAATTGTCAGCCGTAGGTTTCCCGCCTACATATGATAATGATAATAGATTACAAAGTCTGTTATTAATATCTAATTTTATATTATTTGCTAGTAAAAGTAATCAATCCATTTAATTCAATTAATTATGTATATTTTGATAGGGCAAGACATTAATCAAATCTTTTATTTTCAGATAATACAGATAGCACCCAAGTTATAGTGGTATTTCATATTTGTAAACTATAATTTTATTACTGCAGGATCAAACTAAATTAAAACAATACATATTTTTTCAGAATGCAAGCAATATTGATATAATTCAGCGATCAGACAATATTGTTACATCAGAATTTGTAAGTTTTGGTTAAATTATCTCTGACCAAGCTACATTAACTACAGTTACCCAATTTTTGCAATGAATGTTCATGTTTTGTAGGATATGTCGTCTCAAGACATCATTATGAGTGAAGTGATTGATGATATCATTCCAGACATTCATTGCAGTTGTGCAGCCATAATGCATACTTTTGTATTTTAATACGTACGTACATACATACGTACATATCTCACGCCGTATCCGTAATGGGGTAGTCAAAGAGGACAGAACGCCAAGCGTCGCGGTCCTTACATACTTCTTTCGCTTCCTCAAATCTCATCATTCTCCTCACACATTTTCGCCTAGGTATGCGAGAATAAACGTACAAAATAGTTTTTACACTTGTAGGATTATGTTTCAGGGTCCATATACTAATACAAAAATGCACTTTCAAAGGTAACTTTACTAAAATTGTTTAAATCATTTAGAACAATGATTGTATACTACAGGCTAGTATTGAAAAATCGCAGCAAAAGGCAACATTCATCAACATATACATGTCTGAGACAGAATGGGGCGTGAGTGTTCCTGACTGCAACATCTTTTATTACTTTTATCGACACGAATGCCGTAAATCCTCTATAATGGTTTCAGAAACCATTGCTTATGACCTGCGTTATGTCAACCAGTGTCATACTATTATCTTTTCTGTACCAGTGTTATAATGTTATACTTTACATTAATTTCATAATGCTTTTTTAACATCGTCTCGGTCGGCGCTGCAATTCATCTCTTAATTAAAAAAAATTAAACCGCCTTCAAAAAAAACACTGAAAAGTATAAAATAACTATCCTTTACTAATCAAAACTCAAGTAAAATTAAAAGAACTTTATAAATACGATACACATACCTATATAATTAAATTTGACAGTTACTGAAGTCGGTGCCAAGCCCACAAAAACTAATAGACTTTATGTTGTTGCACATTGAGTTATTTTATACTTTTCAGTGTTTTTTTTGAAGGCGGTTTAATTTTTTTTTTTTTAATTTTTTATTTCTCCCTTTTGAGTGGTCTTGACCTGCAGTTAACTTCATTCTAATTCCGGAACGCGACGATATACATAAGAATCATCAATATAAATAAAAGTTATAACCAGGTCGTGTTATCACTAGATAACACCGATATTGGAGCTTGGACTTCGAAGATACACTATATCTTCGAAGTCCAAGCTCCAATATCGGTGAAATTTAAATGGGACCACCTCTGAAGTATTACCTACCAAACGTAAAAAGAATTTTCGAAATCGGTTAATAAATGACGGAGTTATGAGGTAACAAACATACAAAAAAAAACATACAGACGAATTCAGAACCTCCTTCTTTTTTTGGAGTCGGTTAAAAAAAGAGCATTGTCAAAATATGCATGCGCGGCTTCAATAACTGGTACTATTCAAAATATCGTAAATAATTACTACAATAGTGTTACATTTTTGTTTTCTTTTGTATGCTTGTATACTTTCAAAGTCAAAGTCAAAGTAATATCAATTTATTCAAGTAAACCCAAATGCAAGTTTTTTTTGAACGTCAAATCTACTTTAGTTCTAATAAAGTAATAGGTGTAGCTAAATTTGTGTATGCAACTGTATATAATTAGGTATTAATAGTATATTGTGCAACAAGTGCGGTAAGTTGTCGGTGGCCCACCCGAACGAAGTTGTGCGCACGAGCGAAGCGCGCGCGCTCATTCGCTCGAGTGGCCAATCGACAACACCGCACTAGTTGCAGATGCTATTTTTTATTACTAATACGGAGATAATTTCGGTACAAACAAAAAATTAAAGAAAGTAATAACTTTATTATCATTTATTAATATATTAATCTAAAACTTCAAAATCAAGATTTTCTTTATCTTTCACACTGATGTCAATGGGTACTAACACCTATTGTTTTTTTTAGATATGCATTTTACATTCTTTTTTTCAAACGTGAATTTGCGTGTGCCAAGTAAAATTAAATTATAAAATGAGAAAATAGCTACTTATCAACCGCGAAAATGTGCTTTTAGATACTGTTTATCCCGCATGAGTAATAAAAAGACTCATGTGAACCCACCTGTTGGCTCCTGTTTTACTACCCCTCATTGTACTACAGTTGCGTAAATAACTATAATGGGATATTTAATAAGTATTTAATCAACTATAATCACAGGTTCATACAATAATGTTCTTCACAATTATTATTCATAACACTTTATTAAACATCACACTCAGAATATATTGTAGACACTAATTGTAATGTAGGAGAGCTCCTCGGCACACATCTACCACGGGTTCGCTCTCATAATTATTACTTGATATGTGAAATCTCTCTCTTTCAAAGCGGCACCGTCCTACCAGCAAGTGCCGCTTGCATTATGAAGTACTTAATGACTAATTAAGTACATAATAAGAATAATATGATTACAACATAATAAGAAGATGAAGTACATATTAAATAACTACGTAGCAGAGACTCAGTACTACTCACTCATTAGTAAAAAAACCTCTCTCATTTTAAATTTCAAAAGGTCATAGCATAGTGCTACGCTCGTAGCGTAGTGCTATTTTTATGTTTAATCCAATCACTAAATTTTACATTATTTAAACTACATTGAATTATTATGTACTAAATGAATGATCTGGTGGTATTCATGTCAAGCGTTGGCCTCGAGCTCATAGTTGAATTACAGTGCACATATAACAGTAATATGTCTTCATAGGAATTTAGTGTTTGTATGCGCAATAATACACACGCGCCGTGACGCACACACACAACGGCAATATTTACCGTAATTATGGGTGAATATTGTAGCGCCAGTCGGGGTCGCACATAACGTAAACATGCGACCATTTCTTAAACGTTTTCTATTGCTTCTCAAATTCCCTTTCCTATACCACATCGCACGCATATGCATTACATGCGTTAAAGCAATGTAGAGACAAAGGCAATGCAGCGTTTAATGTTTTGCGTTGACCGTTTTGATAATAGTAAGAATGCGGTTACCACAATATTTTTTTAGTTTTAGGCATTAAATAACTATTAAAACTGTAGATAGTTTTAAGCATTAAATAACTATTAAGACTGTAAAAACTTTAACACTATAAAATTAATAGATATAACAATATATCTTTTTTAACTGATATTGTATAAACAATAATTATTTTAGAAAAAAATCCAAGCTGAATTAGATTTTTATTAGCGCAAACTATTATTTTACATCTTTACCATTTTTTATAGCGTCATTATTTTTCATGAAGTTGGTGTATTTTAATGTAGTGGTGACATTTTAATGCAGTGACAAACAGTATTCCAGTGTTATTTTTACCAACTTTAAAGCGGTTTCAGTTTTTATTTGTGATCGAAGTTTCAAATGCATTCCTAATGAACTACCGTATGTTATTCATACGTGTAAAAAACAATATATTTATAAAAAATCCTCATAAACGTGACCTGAAACTTTATATTATGAACAATTTCCATTATTTAAAGCCGTCGCCATCACTGCACAAACAGCCAACCGCCAATGATGACAACTAGCTCCCACATCCATTGTCTAGACTTTTGTCGCGAGACGAGACAGCCGAGTGCCCACAGTTGAACGACTTCGTTTAGATTAGTTTAGTCAACGACCTATGCCCTATAGGTGTAATTATCAAGATATTTAATCGTGCTATCAGCACTGTATAATCAGCACTTTTTTTGTGTTTGAATATTATATGGATATAATTATAATCATATTGATATCGTTCAGTTTAGAAAACGATCTTTCCCGGACTCTGGTTTTTAATGAGAGCTCTTCCATTTCGTTGTATGGTACCGGTGCAAGATGCACCTCTTTTCTATATCATGTGCAAGACGCCCCTTTTTTATATTATTTTTCTTGTTTATATTATTTTTAATTTACAATATAATTTAAAATATTTGTCATTATTTACTACACTTTTGCTATATATTGTTTTGATAGCTACGGAATAAATCGGTCGTGTCTGGTTCTCTTGACTTTTCTTCCATTATCCCTGACTCTCTTCTCATACATTCCTTTACATAGTTCTGATCTCTTTACCGTTTTTTACTACTAGCTCTAAATTATCTAAATTCACGTTAATTTTTCTCCTTTCAAATGGTTAAAACTAGGAGTCAGGTCAAGAATCAGGGGCCCGAGACCATTCCAATACTGTCAGTTTGTGATGTTGGTGGTAAGCACAAATTACTTCAAGCATCACCGAAACCACAAAACGAAGTTCGTAAGTTGAACTCTACTTCTCCTTCTGTGTGTTCCATGTTGAGTTCAATGAACACTATAAGAGTTAGGAACGGAGTCTTGAAAGCCGAGCAAGAGAAGAAAATGGCAGAATGTAAGTGCGCAGCCGCCTCAAGTTGTTCAAGCAGCTGCAAGAAAAATTGCTGAAGCGGAACTTGAAGCAGACCTAGCGGCTATTGATAGTGTGAGCAGCCGTACGTCCAAAGTAACGTGGAGGATTGGTTAGCTAAGTCTTTTAAGTCTGTAAAATTAGACAGTCTTTCGCACAGCCTTGCGGAATAAACCGCCAATAAGGCTCCTTCACACAGCCTTGCTATAGAAACCACCATTAAGACTCTTTCGCACAGCCTTGCGATAGAAACCGCCAGTAAGGCTATAATGACAAATTTAAATCAGTTTAGCACCAGTCCTCATAGGCTAATTCAAAATTCCGATGTTAATCTATGGCGGCGGATATTCGTGAAATTTCCTATTTCCTAGATTCAAAATTATTGAAAATGACAGAGATGCGCAGAGATTCTATGGCGAGATAGTCCAGACAAACAAATAGGATCTTATAGAATCTCTAGTATGATTTTTGGTGCAGCATTAAGTCCTTTCACAGCACTTTATATAAAAAATATAAATGCGTCAGAGTTGAAGAAAAGACCAATATCCTGATATTGAAGATGCAAATTAAAGATAACTATATGGACGATTTAAAATAATATTCAATTGATTCTGTGGACGAAGCGACTCAATTAGCCTCTGAAATAGTAACTATTCACGCTCGTGCTGGTCTTGAAATGCGTGAGTGGGTCCACAATGTCCCTTCTGTACTTATATTTCTGCCAAAGAATTTAGTGGCTCAATTAATTTCAGATGTACCTGTAGGTAATGTGTTATCTACCGTAACCTTACCAAGACATCATTGGCTTTAATATTTCAGTACCAACACTTCTACCCAATAAGCTCTCAAAAAATGATGCTCTTTCTCTTTTAATGCGCGTTTTCGATCCAGTAGTTATTCTATCACCTGTCATAATAAGAGGGCGCTTCATGTTTTAAAACGTTTGGCGCATGAATACAGGCTGGAATGATTATTTTCCACACTTGGAACTGGTATTTTGACAAGAACGGTTAAAAGACTTATCCATGATAAGTCGTTTTGCAATTCCACGTTGTTATAATACCAGTCAGTGTGAAGTCTCGCAAGCTGAGTTACACGTTTTCTCAGATGCCAGCAGTCAAGCCTTTGCAGTAGTTGTCTATTGTCGTCTTATTTATTCAAATGGAGACGTGAAACTCGATTTAGTTCGCAGCAAATCACGCGCAGCTCCTTTAAAACCAATTTGTATCCCGCGTTTAGAACTTCAAGCGGCATTAATAGCTGCAGGACTCGCGTCATCAATAATACAGTCTATGAAGCGAAAGCCTCATAGTGAAAGTGCGATACTTTAAATGTACGAGGGTGGCGCGTTCATACAAACCATTTGTTGCTCATAGGGTAGGCGAAACTTTAGAATTGTCTGAAGTCCTTGAATGGCGTTCGATACATTCATCTAGATTTAGATTCTCGTTACATTACTAGACCAAGGGCTGCAGTCTCGACATAGCGATTATTTTCGTAAACTACCGATCGATAAAAATAACGAAAAAAAAATCGCTTGGCATAACGATAAGCCCGAACACTGCGAGCTCAAATTGCAAATTTGATCGTAAAAACATTATCAGCAATCATAATGTTGACAGTTAGATTCGATATGATTCCAATCACAATCGATAGTTTTAATGTAGAGACTTTCAAAAATCGTTAAAAATTAATCGTTATGACTTATCAACCGAAATCGGTTGTACAGCGTTCCCTATCTCGAGACTGCAGGGGCTGATTTCTTACTCGGTTCTGACTGGCCAACGGAGCCCACTTCAATCCCACCACCACTTAAACAAACAAATCGAAAATTGTCTTCAGATAACTACACGTTTTTTTTTTTATTTATACAGGGTGTATATGAAAACGGGACAGTTACTTTAATGGATGAAAGGGCATAACTTTAGTATGTAGTTACAAAAAGAATTATCGAAAAAAACGTATCCGTTTAAGAGTTATGACCGTTTTAATTTTCAAGTGTTATCCCCACCATTTCTCGTAAAATTGGGTTTATCGTGTACAGTTACAGATTTTAAATGTGACGTTTTTTTTATTTTGTAATAATTTCATCCGTTACTGAAATACAGCCTGAAAACCATTTTCGAAAATAATGCGTATACCCAATGGGGGTTAACTAGGGTTAAGTAACTGTCCCGTTTTCATATACACTCTAGGTTCCCAAACTTATTTTGTCTACTGAGTCGAGAGCTCATGCAGTCGTTGTCTAAGATGCCTCCTAGCTAAATGAAATTACAAATCACCCCCCAGGCCTCTACACAACGCCCCAATTTTTTTTCTGGGTCTCTTACTGCCCCCCTTTAGGGCTGCAGCGCCCACAGGGGGGCGTTATCGCCCACTTTGGGAATGGGTGATATACATCCTGTATAATAACAAAGCAGTACATAAAGTTTTTACATTTACAGTATAATATAAATTTACATTAAGTTTCTCTTTATACCTATTGATTATATCGTTAGACTAGGTAAAAGTGTCTAAGTTAAGTTCCTATCATTTGTTTGACTGATAGGCTATACATATTTTTCTGTATGTATATATATATATATATACATACATACATACATACTTACGTATATACACACTTATACACATTTACATATGTCAACAAACACAATCACACGCACGCACATACGTTTACAATGCAAATATTGCTCGATAGGAATCTAGTAGAACATGTAAGTCGTTGAGGTTATGTGTTATTTAATTTATTAAAAAAATAAAATTTGTGTTTATTTTTTAATTTTTTTTCATTTGAGGAAGTTTATTATTTAAGATAATGTGTAGTTTTAAATTTATAAATATTAACATATGTATGTACTTTTTTTCATTTATTTCTATTTTTAGGTTTTGCGGCGGTTGATTTATTAATGGAGATACTGTATAGGACAGCAATTTTTTACCATACAGATTATTGTATACTGGAATATTTAGCTTTGATTTCAAAGAGTTTCCTGTTGTTCTGTGAATAATATACGGTACTTGAATGTCTTTATTAAAATACTGCTCGGTTAAAAGATTATATTTAACTTTATCGTGTATTGAAATTAATTTACAATGATAAAAAGTCTTTCAATGTTGTCTTTGTACTTATTTCTAACTTTTATTGTTAATTATCTCATTGATGTTATGAGTTTACCTATAACATTTTGTGCAGCATCTTTAAGATTTAGCTCATAGCTGCGTTTAATTTGAACTACTGCACGAGCCCATCGTTATTTAACTCTCTTACGTGTTCGAACCTTAAAAAGAAAAGGCACTCACGTCAGTAAGTTGTACAAATAATAGTAAATATGTATTTTTCTAATTCTTATCTGATAATATATATTATAATGCATAATAATCTTCACCTTGTTTAATATTGTGTTAAGTTTCTGTTTACTTTGTCACTTATTGTTTTACTATGGGCTTACATCTGTTTATTCTCTGTCATTCTAAAATCTGTATTGTTATCCTGTTTATTAATGCACCTCTATTTTTAATTATCTACGTAATATTTTTCATATTATTGTGTACTAAATTATGTGTTTCGACTTTTTATATTTGATTTATTCGTACATGTTTATTTTTATCGTGTTATGCCAAAATTCTCTTGATATAAAATAAGTTTGTATAATAACACTTCATTTAGTATTGGCCGGTAGCCAGTACTAAGAGAATGATGGAAATTTGAAATTTTGTAAGAAGAATACGGAAAAAAATTGAGACAGGAGATGACACTGAGAAAGGAAGAAGAGAAAATTGTAGCTGTAACAACTGATATTATACAATTTTTGGTGAAATAAGTTATTTACTCAATCGGTAATCCACGAATTAAGTGATATTAATATCTGATTAATTGTTTGACAAAGAACGAGTTATACACTTATATCTGCCACTACGAGCCACACTTATATCTGTTAAAGGAGCGTTGACTATAAGATAATGTAACCGAGATTGTCGTGAACTTCAAGTAGAATGGATACCTTTTAAAAAATTCGGCTACCCATTACTAGAAAAACCTTTTCCGGATATTCATGGTTTCAAGGTAATACGAGTCGATGGGGAGTCCTATGCTACACGGGAAGCCGGTCGTGGCAGGGGGCCTGTTTAAGCGCTACCATCTGAATATGTTGTCTTTAAGTCGTCTTATATACCAATATAGTATCTAGCCCAATTACGGCCTTGGCACGAGTACAGCCCTGCGCGCGATCACTGCGTGCGGCTGCCACTCTCACGCTGGGCGTCGCACTACACTGCTAAACGCTTTCGAACTAGACGCACGTCGCTTAGCCACATACTTACCTTCGCTTTGCTGTGTTTGTTTACGTAGTATAATATTGCTTTATCACGCTTCATTAAAATTTTGTATCATATTCACTAGAGCAGTTTTACATCATCTTTGCTTAACGTTTCCTCAACAGTGAAAAACTTTCTTTTAAAATTTTTATTTATTGTCGCTACACAACAATTTGGCGCCCAACGGTTTCCTGGCTATTTCTTAAATAATTCCTATATTCAAAATTAACACTTTCACAAGTAAGGGTTTTTCGCAAAATATTTGGCACAACTTCCATTATTTTCTACTAATTTTTCTTTATGCTCGTAGTTTTGACACGACAAAATTGCAAAATTATATAGTGATGTTTGCTCAACAGATTCCTGGAACTGTTTCGAGTTACGCGGACTTGCGGAGTACACAGACCGCAGCTGATTAACGTCTTGCACAAATGCAAATTTTACGGAAATCACAAATATATAGATTTTCCGCGGAAATTCATGCTATTTGTAATCTGCGACCTGCCTGCCTGAGCAAGCTCACTAGACTGGCAGTTCAATCTTCTGAGAATAATCTTCTAAGATTGTGCTCTCGGATTTCGTCCACAACAGGAATTTGTCCATCAAATTTTAAAAAAATCCATGCCGTTTTGGGAAAGAAAGTAAAACAAAAACGTTTTGATGTAATGGATTTTCCAGCGTAGTTAGGACGTAAACGACATCTAAGAATTAGGCTTATCACATGGAACTGTACCTCACACGACATACAACCTGCTTTACCATGTCTAATCCCGAAAAGTTATTGCTATAAGTAGGTATGATTTTACTGCACAATAATGATCTGGCCACCTGAAATGTTAAATAATAATAATAATAATATTCTCAGACATTTCACACAGCGCCATCTAGTCCCAAAGTAAGCAGCAGAGCGCTTGTGTTATGGGTACTAGACAACTGATATACTACTTATATACTTTTCTTTTGTAAATAAATACATATAATACATAGCACCCAGACTCGGGGCGGGAATCGAACCCGCAACCCCCGTTTACTTTCCTACGCGCTTAACCGTTGCGCCACGGAGGTCGTCGTTAAATGGTATGAAGGTTTCGTATGAATACAGTCAGCACCGTTTGTTCTGAACCAATAATATATCAAACGTTCGATAATATCTTACAACTAGGTTCATAAAGTATAACTTAAAATTGAATGAAAAATTGTCGCTTATGTAATTCAATATATGACGTATATTTATCAAAATGATAATAATAAAAAGAATTTTGCTTCTTACACAGTTAACTTAAATATTTAAAATTTAATACATATAGATATAATTGAAATGTCTGCCTGTGATTTCTAAATATTTTCTTGAACTCATATAGTTATTCGCACGTAAAAAAAAACAAACACGGGTTTTTTAAATTTTTTTGTCTGTCTGTTTGTCTTTGACTTTGTTGTTTGACTTTTATTGGAAGATAGACGACTTATCAAAGAGTAATATAGGCTACTTTTCACATCAGAAAAATGCTTAATTTAACACGAGTGAAACCGCGAACCACGGCTAGTCGATAATAAATTGCTTGTCCATTTTTTTATTTCCATGAAACATTTACTGCTATTATGTCAAAATACTATAATGTCCTTTGTGATAATCAATGTGATTTCCGAATACGTTCCGGTGTTACTTGTTAAAACAATAGTAATTAAAAATGCAACAAAACCACAACAATCGTCATAATGTGTAAACGCGTACTATGTAAACAGGAACATCAAATTTATAACATCCTCTTCCTGTTTCAAGATTAATAAATACTTATTATGCAAATTGGAAAATTATGACACTTCTTTCTTGGTGTTACTATTGTTTTCACTAATAATAATACAAAATGAATTATAAATGTATGACAAGTTGACATATCTATACGTGTAAATAAAATTGAAGTGTCTGTCTGTGATTTCGAAATAAAGGCTTTTTCTTAAGCATATGTAATTTTGTACACGTCACCAAGACCCAAATACGTGTTTTAAAAATTTTTGTCTGTCTGTCTCTTTGTTTGTCCGGGCCAATCTCCGAAACGGCTAAACCTATTTCGGCGAAATTTTCACTGGAAGATAGAGGATTTTCCAAAAAATAATCTAGATTACTTTTTATTCAGCAACTGTTTAGAGTTCCTGTGTAAATTGAAAATCTCTAAAACTTAAGGTAAATCTATAAATATTCATACAAAAATGTAAAAGTATAAAAAATGGTTTTTGCAGTTGCGTTTCTTTAAGACTTAGATATTAAAGTACGTTCTATCGGGACATGAGTAAAGTGGGTTTAACTAACAGTGGTTTATCCGTTAATCTACGTTTAATAACAGAAACAGACGTAGCAGAGACAACAGAGACAACGAAATCGTGTTTTATACATTGGAAACACTTTTAAAAATGTGATTGAATTAGATGTTTCAGGCTTTTCCAATTCCAAAATAAATATTCTTCAAAATGACAGTTGGATTTTTTAAAATTAATTGTAGTTTTTAAAATAAACGCAAATAGCTGTTCTTTCGTAAGCTAGCGCGCGCATGTTTTCATAGAGAAAAAGGTCTATTTTAGATTAAATTATTGTTTAACACTGCGTCGCCTTAAGTAGAATGAAAAATATCGATCTTCACACTAGCCAGTACTAAAAATCAGCAATTTCGTAAGTAAGAACCTGACATAAAAATTAAGCAATCTAAAACTGAAGTTGAAACAGAAAAAATCATACCGCGACTCTGCGTGTTAATTAATTGTTTAACTACCTTATTATTTATAATAAGAAAAACTGAACGTTTTTGTGAAAAATTCAATTGCATTTTAGAAGCGTGACTTCAATGAAATAGCTAGCTGCCTGACTCTTATGTAACTGACATTCGGATTCAGCGAAAATTATACTAGAATTTTTTGCTCTCTACGGTGCAGAAGTATACACAATATCCGCAGTTTCAGCTTAAATGTGAGTGTATATTCGATTGTGTGGTTCGGGTTATGAGCTTTAGTTATGAAGCGAAATCCAAAGAGACGCTTACTTTGGCGAAATAAATTTTATCGCATGCAGCGTGCATTTTTAGCAAAACAATGTCATTTTCATATTTAGCGATAACGGTACAACTTCTTTTTCTTACATCATGATTTGTATACCGTCTTATAAAAGAAAAACCAATCCGTAAACCGTAAAATCTTTTTTTATTCAGTAAATTGAACTTCCGTGATATTGTAAAAACAATTAGATTTTAGTGAACTTTGATTGGTTTTACGAAACAACAGATTAACCCTCGGAATTCAACTAAAGCATTTTTTCAGTGTGGTTGTCTAAGCGACAAAGCACTTTCAGTTGTTCATTGGACATTTTTACTACTCACTACGGTTTTTTTAGAATTTTTTTTAGATTTTAGATTTTATAATAAATCCTATTAAAAAAGTACGTTACTCAACACGAAATTGCAAATATGTAAATTATTATCTAACTTTTTCAATAATTAAGACAACAAATATAGAAAAATAATATACTAAGCTAACCAACCGATACAAAAAATAGTTTATCTACCCTTATCATACGGAACCCTGTGTGCGCGAGGCATGAACCAAAATTGGTAATACAGAATATTTAATCATCTTGGTGTCTGTGTTTGTTATGGACGATGTTACATACTTTTTTTACGTAAAAAGTAAGCTTTGTTTTACAGTTGGCGGTTAGAAACAACTAGCACTAATCGTGCAAGGGGAATATGGTGTTTGAAAGAGAAGATTCACAGACAAAGTGTGAAGTATGTGTAAATGGAAAACGTGTATTGTGTATCTAGGGAGTATATTTAGGAGGGATGGAAGATGAGAGCTGGATATGGAGAGAAGGGGAGCAATTAGCAATAAAGTTGACGGTGCTCTGTCTGCATTAATATAATAGGCAGTGTGAATGTAATATCGGTGTTGGTGCCAACTGTATCGTACGTTAGTGAGATCTGAATACGCCCAAAATCTAGCGAAAGCAAGATAAATACAGCGGAAATACGATCTCTCAGAAATATGTGCGGTGTTACTTAGCAGACAAAATATGCAATGAAGAGACACGTAGTATGACAAGAGTTGGATGACAGTGTTATTGTAAAAATGAAGAAACTCTTTGACGATTTAAGTACAGAGAAAGAATTAGTGATGAAAGATTAAATAAAAGAAGAAAATGTACATATTGAAAGCGAGTAATAGCAGAAGCCAAAGAATACCAAGACTGACTTATGAAGATCAAATCACCAAAATGTTAGATGACGGCATTCTCGAAAGCTCTCGCATACCTCGGTGAAAGTGTGTGAGAATAATTAGGTTAAAAAACTGAAAGAAGTACACAAGAGTCGTGTCGATAGCTAAGTTATTTGATTGGCAACACTGTAGATTCAGAAATAATGGGAAGATAAGATCCAGTTTTGATTTATATGTACTCTATGGGCTATTTAATATGTTTACTTAGCATTTTCATTATATACTAGTTTTTTTTTTAGTAACGTAGCTATTATACAATAAATCAAATACAGTAAAAGCAAACAAAACAGAGCGCGATGCTTGGCACTCCGTCCTCTCTGACTACCCAGTCAGGGATATGTGTTTGTATGTACTGAATATTAGCGCATTTTCAGCGTTCACAAAACACACAAACAACGCTTCGGAAAGTATGTACAAACATTACAATGTAGTCCCTCTATATTCCATATGTAAGTGCGTCGTAAAACAGAAAATGTTAGTAGATTTTATCACATTACTATAAAGAATAACTAGTTCTGACGGCCTTTCGAAATTTAATTTAAAATTCGGTAGCTACTTCTATATGAAATTACGAATAGTACCGACCTGACCTTCCTACTTTCAAATTGTCTCACAATGTAGCCAATGCCCGTTTCAACATACTTTCAATACACTGATGTCTCAGAAGGAACGTAAGGAACTACTATGTACCTAAATACAGCAATATATTTGAAGCGTTAAAGTAAACCACCTTTATTTCGTTTGTAATAATGGGGGTACTTACGATACTTATGGTCCATCTAAATTCGTTAGCGACCTATCGAGTACATATAAATGGAAAATTCTAAATAAAAGTTATTTTATCACATTAACATTCAATCGAAAATCGCTTGTTTAAATTCAGTTACTATAAGGTGCGTAGTAGTCTTTTAGTGTTTGATACGATCCGCGGGGTTATTACCTAAAAATTTGCAGACAACAACAGCCATGCGATCACTACGCGACCGGTGACTAATTGTAATTAGAAATTGGTATCATATATGACGATTGCGTATCTATTATTCTATGACCAAAAAATGCACTTTTCGCGGTTGATTTAGCGCCACTATACAAATTACATTGCACAAATTCTCATTTTGACAGCAGATACCGCGCAATATTGGCTGTTGCATGCTGTCTGCAAGTGAAGTAATAAGCGTGCCGTTACGCGATCGTTGGATGGGCGATATATCGTATTCGCATCTATAGCGAGCGTTCCATGCTTCAGAAGGCACAATAAGCTGTGTTCTAAGTCAAATTCAATGTCAAATCAATTTATTCAAGTAAACCCAATTACAAGGCATTTTAAACGTCAAATCTACTTTAGTTCGGTACAAATAAAAAACCTGGACACTGAGGAGAACCGACACGAAATTCAGTCGGGTATCATTTTTTCAACATAATTTTACAAAATATTTATTAAGGTGGTTCGTTCGGTTCCCGTGCGCCTATTTCCTCAATAGATGGCGTCACTTACGCAAATTCGAGGTTTTTATTTTTTTATAGAGTTACTTTTGTATTTCCGCACACAAAAGTTATGTTTGCGTACACTTTATACCTATACGAAACTATTCCGACAACTTTGTAAGTTATCCTGTAGACCTATTAGTCACATATCATGATAAATAATTCAAATCACAATTTGGTCTTTTTACCCACACATGTATACGGATTTCAAGTGACTGTACTATTTAATAATTTCACAATAAATTTTTAAGTCAAATTAGCTCAATGGTATATGTTGATACTAGAGAATTCTAAATTTCAGTGTTCGAATCCCTACACAATAACTTTTTTTTTTATTGTTATACCGTTATTATATTGTTAGGTAGTAAAATATCAGAAATTAAAATATGTAATTCATTTTATATAAAAAACCTACGAATGAAAATTAAAAATATTTTTATTTCTCTTACAAAATAATAAGATAAGATAATGTTTATTTTCTGTTACAATTTCTATTACAAAAATTAATGATGCCCTGTAGCCCGTGTTAGTTGTTTAAACTGTGTTACGAGCTACAATGTATATTACATTTTTTGGCCGAAACGGGTGTTAGCTTCACTACAATTTTAATCACTTCAATTAATTCAATTCTGTGATAATTTTGTAACATTTTAATAGCGAGAGTGGTGTTAAAGTGGATTGCTTAGGTATTGGTGTAGCTGTATATAAGAGTCTGACTTTAGTCTTTGTGTAGTAGTTGTCAAGCAGCGACAAGCAATCGTGTATAGTAAAATATGCAAATGGATGTAGTCAAAGATAATTTAATTATACTCTCTGCCATGTGCTGTTAAATGGAAGTAGTCTAGTGGAATCAGTATTAGTCTATTTTAAGCTGCATCCGCAAACGGTCGTTGTTCAAATATATAGTCATTCAATTAAAAATTTAAAAAACCCCCGACTCAAAATAAACCTCCAAAAAGTAAAAAATAATATGTACCTCATAGCCCTTTAAATTTGTGACAAGTTTCAATATAAATAGTAGTAGTATTATATCCAAGCGTCGTTACGTCGGGGGTCCGCTAAGTTTACTTGTATTTAAATTTCATACATACTTTATTATTTTTAGTTGTATTCTGTTTTTATTACTTTATTTACTTAACGATCCCCCGACGTATCGACGCTTATTTATTTCATGCTTTTTAAACACTACAATCTACACTATATTCCCACATTCACGGAAATACTTTCTGGGAAGATACACGAAATTGCGACACGAGATCGTGCCTCGCCGAAATCTGAGTATTCTGACAATAATTGTCTGATCCATCATCAGACCGTGATCACAATCTATCTATCTATAGATAAATATCTATAATTTATTCATACAGACCATTTTAATGAGCCTAAACATGACACCTCTACTGTAAATGGCGAGGAGTTGGATATCCTGCTGACTTCAGATGATGCTGCAGCATCTGGTCAAGGTTACTATGTTATTGTGACATTACTGAAATCACAGTATACTAAATTTCGCATCGATTAGACTAATAGAAGATGCTCGCGTCCCTTTAAAAACTAAAAAAGAGCTGATATTCTTCAAACGGCTGAACGGATTTTGATAAAATATGTCTAAGAACCACCGCTAGAAAACCTGCTTTCAAACAAAAAAGCTGCATCATAATCAGTCCATTCGTTTAGGAGCTATGATGCCACAGACAGACACACAGACACAAAGATACACAGACACACAGACACGTCAAACGTATAACACCCCTTCTTTTGCGTCGGGGGTTAAAAACAGCTGATATTCTTCAAACGGCTGAACCGATTTTGATAAAACATGTCTGAGAACCACCGCAAACCTGCATTAAATTTGCATTTAAAATGCGTATATTAAATAATGGCAATATGCTGTGAGGTCATCTGGTATTATGATGGCAATAAGAAGAAGAGAGTTATGTATTGGATATGCAGAAACCACATGATTAATACGTAAAGATAAAGAGACTACAACGTGAGATGTTGCAGATATACTCGTATAGAGGCTACAGCATGGGGTGTTGTATATATGCAGAGGAAATACAAGTCGTCGTAGGAATGTAGAGGCTACGGCGTGAGATGTTGTAGATATGTAGAGGCTGCAGCGTAATGTGTTGTAGATAGTAGAGGCTACAACATAAGTCGTTACAGACATATAGAGGCTACAACACAAGTCGCCGACTATTAGCTTCACTACAAAAAATTAGCCACCTGTGATTATTTTGTAACATTTTAATAGCAAGAGTGGGGTTAAAGTGGATGGCTTACGTATTGGTGAGGCTGTATATAAGAATCTGACTTTAGTCTTTGTGTAAACACCCGAATAGGAAGCCCGTTAAGATGCACGCAGGTGCGGAAAGCTCCCCTGGCGACGCCTTGAGCCCGAGGTCCGCCCTCCATACGAGGCATCCCTCGGCTGGAGGAACCCTCAGGCGGTCGACCATCTGGCAGGGCGCCTTCAGCGCTCGCCCCAACGCGACCTGTGACGCTGTAAAAGCCACTAGGGCTAACAGCAAAGAGGGGTTTTGTTTAGTCGGTTCGAGTCCGACACTCCCCAGTCGGCGTAGAGTCCGGCTGGGTAGCCCGCGGGGGTTTCATTTCGCCTCTCAGAAACCAAAAAAAAAAAAAAAAAAAAATTGTGTAAACAGCAGTTGTCAAGTAGCAACAAGCGATCGTCTACAGATTATATTAAATGGAGATAGTTTGAGATAATTTAATTATACCCTCCGCCATACGCTGTTAAATTGGTAGAAGGTAGTGTAATCAGTATTAATATATTTTTGGTGCGTCCGCGAACAGTCGTTGTTAAAATATAGTCGAAATGAGTGTGCAGTGAGTTATTGAGAATTCAGTGAGTTATTCAGTGAGCTTTATACGTAGTGTTATAGTAATGATTAGTGAGTTTTATGGTGTATTTGGTATATGTATTGATTAGCGTGCTTTTACGGGAGAAATAAGTTCACATTTTCTTTATATTTTACATTTTTTGCACTTTGTGTATACTATGCTTGTCTGCCTGTCTATCCATCATATATGTTTATCTGTCATGTACGCCCGTCATTATTTTTCATTTTATTTCCACATTATAAGTACATCACTAAACTGATATATGTTTTTATTAGGTACTTGTTGCAAACTGAACATATTATTTCAACTTAAAACTTAAAGAGGTAAACTCTGCAATTCTGTGAAAGGTGTAGGCTGTAGGGTGTTAGACGAAAACAAGATGTCGGACAACTTCGAAGAAAATTCCAAATTATATTGGAAAGAAATACATAAATACCGAAGTGGTCCGACACCTTGCAGAATGAATAAAGTGCGTTCGAAACAACATCATCTGTTAACAGACAAAAAAGCTTTTCTGCAGCAATGGAACCAATAATATGGAGAACTGTATGAGAATGGTGACTCTCTCTCTGACACTGAGAGTGATCCTAACGAATCGTCATACTCGGGTTAGGAACTAAAGGGTGTCATTAATATGAAAGAGATTGAGAAAGCGATAAGAAGTATGAAATGTGGAAAGGCTGCGGCAAATGATGAGGTGACTGCTGATATGATCAAGTATGGTGGTCCTAGAGTCAGGGATGCATTCTATAAACTGTGCAATCTACTGGCAGAAGAGAGAGGTTCTGGAGGACTGACGCACCCTAATCATGGTGCCTCTCTATATAGGGAAAGGTTCCTATTTATACTGCGCGTGCTATAGGACTATCAGCTTGATCAGTAGCAAGTAAAGTCTACATCAAGGTATTGACTGAACGTATGAAAAGCGTTTCTGAAAGATATTTGTGGGAGGCACAAGGTGGTTTTAGGAACGGTAGCGGTTGTATGTATCAGATTTTCTCGCTCCGTGGTGTCGTGGGGAAGTTTCTGGCCATAGGTCGGAAATTTTTCTGCGCTTTCGTGGATCATGAAAAAGCATTCGATAGAGTAGTGCGAAAGAAATTATAGAGTCTTCTGCCTGAATATGGCGTGGAGGGCCCCTTACTGCAGGATGTGAGGTCATTATATCGAGACCACAGAGCCCGCGTGAGGATAAATGGTGACATGTCGCCCTGGTTCGAATTCTGTTCAGGCGTCAGACAGGGCTGCGTGATGTCTGCCTTTTGGACAATTGCCTCCAGACATTGAAAGGTAGTATAAGTGGTACGGTATGAGATGGTACAGTGGAAAACTGCCTTTTCTACGCTGACGATGCTCTGCTTATAGCACCATCAGAACCGGAGTTGCAGACACTAGTTACGTGCACAGAAGAAGACTGTGAAGTGAAAGGATTGAATATGAATGTGAACAAAACAAAGAACAAAGGGAAGATGTACGACAAAGTGTAAAATATGGGTAAATGGAAAATGTCTAGAACATGTGAACGAAATTGTATATCTGGGGAGCGCGTTTTCGAGGGATGGACGATGTGAGTTGGATGTGGAGAGACTGGCAGCAGCTGGCAATAAAGTGAACGGTGCTCTGTCCACATTATTAGACAGTGTGAATATATATAACACTGCTAAAATGGCCATCTACAATGCGGTGTTGGTTACATATTTATTGTATGGTAGTGAGGTCTGGATATGCCCGAAATCGAGTGAAAGTAAGATAAATGCAGTAGAAATGCGATCTTTTAGAAATATGTGCGGTGTACTTTTGGGGACAGGATAAGCAATGAAGAGATACGCAGTATGACAGAATTGCACGACAATGTCATACTAAATATGAAAAAGGAATGCTTAGATGGTTCGGGCACATAGAAAGAATGAGTGATGAAAGACCGATGAAAAAAATCTACAGAGCAAAAGTGAATGGTAAAAGAAGCCAAGGAAGACCAAGGCTAACTTATGAAGATCAAATAGCTAGTGTTAGCCGACGGAAATGTCCAAAGCACGCGTATACCTACCTAGACAAAAATCTATGAGGAGAATGATGAGATTTGAGGAAGTGAAAGAAGTATGTAAGGACTGTGACGCTTGACACTCCGTCCTCTTTGACTACCTCGTTGGGATATAGCGTGAAGATATGTATGTAGATAATAATATCCAAATAATATCTATTATTGTCATCAACTATAAAAGTAAAACTATAAAAGTATAAAAGTAAATAATATACAACATATAATTGTATATCGTTTTAAATAATAATTTAACTCATTTTAGGTCTACATTTTTGATACTGATTTACTTTAATATATTGTGTACACTAATAATTTGTAAAGTCGTGTTAAAAATTCGCAATTATTGTTTCTAATCCATTTTGAAGTTGAAGGATAGATATCATGAATAGCAACGTAGCGTACGGGCGGCGCGCGCGGGCCGGCAATATCGCTATTTATTTGCATTTCATGTTGTTACACGAAAATCGTCACACACGCACGCATATCATTTTGTAAAAAACGGTATTTGATATATGTTATTTCTATTAAAGATTTATTACTTTTTATTAATTTTGCGTAAATAAGTACCTGAACTAGTATTAATGAGCACATTTTTAAGCATTTTTACTATTCAATGTAACAGTATATTATGATTACTTTTTGTATGGAAAACGAACCACCTTAAAATACAATAATCGATTCTAAACGTATTCTCTGTTAATCGAGTAACTTCCTGAGGAACTTTATTATAAAAATGAATGCAGTTACCCATTTCGGCCAATTATATTTGACTTATGTAATTTAAATTTTGGAATAACCAATAAGTACGTTATAAGCCAGAACAGGGGTCTTACAGGCAGCTCAAAAACTTTGTCATCTGTCTGTAACAATCTCTTATAAAAAGTGTAGACAGTCTCCTTCTCACAATTGTTAGGACAGAGGAAGGACATATACAGGCTGTAACAAATGCAAACAAATAGTTTAGAGAAGCTTGTAAATAGTCAAGCTACATTTGTTTAGCGAAAAAAATATTTAATTAAAATGTTTATAAAAATTTGCCACACAAACTACGGAATCTAGAAATAAATCAATAGTACATACCTGGCGATCCTTGATTGCCGACCTTCTGGTGAACTTTTTATCAAAATAAGCGATGATAAATATTGATAGCGAAGGGCACCTCCAGCCATATGTCAAGCGTTGACAACACAAATTAGTAAGATTATGTTGACAGCGAAACAGAAATTCATAATTCGATTTTATCTTTCTAATAGTTTTGATTTTTCTTTGCGGTCATTGTGCGAAAAGGTTGATAATGCGCGTGATGTTGAATCCATCCATCAGGACCGGCTTACGCACGCACAGGAACGCGCTAGTGGAAGTTTTCCCTCGTTCAACAATTTGTATGGCGATGGAAAAAACAAAAGAGTCCAACCACAGTTCATCATTAGGAGAAGTATATATCTGTATTTGAGTATATTTTATTGTACCTTCGCGTTGCAAAATATATATTTGCAGCGCTTTGAGTTGCAGCTTATCTGTTTCTCTTTATGACGTACTAAAAATTAAGTCGAATGTAACTTCTGATATCGTTTACCTATATTCTATTTAAATGCATGCCTGCGAGTACTGAAAATTTTCAGAATTCACATTGCGTATGTTAGTACATACATAAATAGATAATCTTCACGCTATGTCCCTAACGCGGTAGTCAGAAAGGACGGAGCGTCAAGCGTCGCGATCCTTACATACTTTTTTACATGTTAGTAAGTACTTAAAAAGACGAAATGTGTATAATATATTATAGTACATACCTAAGTAAATTTTATGTTCGAGATAAATGTCCATTTCATTGAAGGAATTAAAGTCTAATACAATAAAATCCTGGTAGTAATCAGTTATTCCCACTTAGTCGAGCTTTTTATTTAAATTATCGTTTATCAGAGAATCAGTTACCTACTATTTTCAAACTTTAATTAGAATATCCATTGAAGTCTTTATTCATATTTTTCATTTTAAAGGTCCACAGTCCAAAAGCTTCAACATGCATCACGTACATTTCGGTATTTTAAAATACGAGTATATTATTATGTTGGCTCGTAATATGGTCTGCACGAAATTTTGTATAGCGTCTTCTAATTTGTTTTTTTTTTAATATGAATTTTGACATCCCGTTAGATTAGAGATCGAATGTGCAGTTACGTATCCACTTGATCTATTCTAACTACTGGAGTTCAAAGGCCAATACGTGAATTTGTGTTTAATATTTTCAACATACTTGTTTTGAACATAGTCAAATAGAGTCGAGGGCATATGAGCATTAAAATAATACTTATTGTATAAATATCTAACGAATATGTTAGATGGAAAATATGTATGTTCGCTTCGACATTATTGTACGTGTGTGTCTGAACACATGTGCGCTTCAAATAATCAATTATAACAAATAATCTCTCTGTGTTACGAACGACCTGTATACACAAAGCGGTCCACTGCTTGGGTTTAGTACATCACTCCGGCATCGGTGTTACCTTCATTGAAATAAACAATATTAAATAACTACTGACAGGACGGGAGATTGACGTGATCTATTTGTTTTCCATCGTGTGACACTAAAGCAAAGCCAACCTAATTATTAGAAAAAAAAGGGTTAAAATATTAAATCTACTGAACTAAAGATACACGATCATGTTTATATTCGTTATGTAGCGAAAGTCTTATCTTTTATATAAGTGTATTTACTTTGTCTGTATCCACATTATTATGAAACCAAATACTTACTTGTTTATACGCGGACACAGGAAACGAGGAGGAAAACCAATAAAATGCGTTTGATGTGAGTTGTCTGAAAATATCTTTAAGCAAGTTTTTAAATTATGACTCCGCAGCTGGTGCAATCAAAACTAAAGATAATTTATCCAAATAAATCTTATTATAAATTATATTCATGAATGTCACATCTGCCATCGGAATCATCCTTTATAATGGGAACCTACCGAGAAATAAAAAAAGCCCCTTTTAAAGAGATAACTTTTACCATAAGGTAGATATAAGTAATTATCCGTTATGGGACTGTTCTGGTCCGTTGATATAACGTTAGTGCGGTAGTCATCGACCAGATATTTAACGAAAATTGACATAATATCATTCATTCGTTTTGTCATTCGTTCATTCATTCATGAACATAAAAGAAGCTCACATAAGTTATGCAATTAGGCACATGACCAATCTAGGAAACGAACTGTAAGTGAGTATTTAAATGAACTATGTACACACAAGTAGATACCCATATCTATAATTTTCAGTATACGTCCTCTACTGTACCTCCTATATTCATTTTGATATATTGACTGCTATTTGAGTACATTATATTCTGGACATATTACAAACCATTCAATAACCTGCCTCTGTTCATTCTTTTCTCTTACGATATGAAACCACATTTGTTAAAAAAATCAGTATTGACCTACATATTATGTATTTCCAGTGAACATTTTTCGCGCAAACAAATTCTCCTCCATAACGTATTATATATTGTTCACCCCGTTCGCTATTCTATAACGCTTTATAAAATGTTTTCAGGCTGTAACACATATGTGGCACTCAATTAATAAAATGAGGCTTCCCTGTAATAGATACTCAGAGAATTTATTACAAACATTTTTTAATATCGAAAATAAATGTTTACTTTTACGTTATAATGAACAGCGCAATCACGCTACATCTTGCAATACGCAAGTTTTGTTTACTCGTGGTTTCAATTTATTTTTCGTAAATATTTGTCATTGCTTCGAAACTAAATAAATGATGGTGGGACGTTTTGGCGGGAACGGGAGAAATGAGGTTGTCATTATATTTAGATTTTCTATTTTTACATTTTTGGGAATTTTAAAGTACAAAAGTGATAGTATATTGTGTTTTGAAGTTTTGTATCAGTGAAAAGAATGGAGTAGGTCTAAATAAACATGTGTAGCTGAAGTTCTCGCGCTCTTCCAAAAAGTCCTTTATAATTTCAGTAAAGCCTACTATCGCTTTACTTCATGTCGATTCTAATTATTAATACGTGACATTGGCAATTGCGCTAATCTGTGCGCCGTGCCATGAAGAAGGAAAAAAATGATAGTGATGCAGACGAAGAAATGTTCTTGTTTAGCAATTCTTCGATTGTCAATGCACTACTAAGCAGAAAGAACCTGTCGACCATGAGCACGTATCGTCAGTACTGGACGTTAATGCTGATTTCCAATGAAACGAACACCAAATACAGTCTCAGGAAACCTCCAAAAACTAAGGCCATACTACACTGATACATGTTGATACTCCACTGACGGCCAACGCTGTCGGTCGTATCACTATAAGTAGCGCTCCGCTGACAATTGACTAGCAGACTGGCCTGTTCACTCGGTGGCAGAGTATTAGCCTTCATAGCTGGAGTCTCGGGTTCGAACCACGGTCAAATCAATTCAGGAAACGAACTTTACTGCATTGGATTGTAGTCTGGCTGTTACTGTGAACTCTCCCAGTTCGTTTTGTGGTACCCACAGTAAAAGACTAGTTCTTAGTTTGGGGTCACATAATTTGTGCATTAGTCTGGAGTATTATTATTATTATAAAAATTTAAACAAGATAATATCTAGGAAATGTCCTATAGGGCACACTACTGCATTTTTGGTTAAATCTTTTACTGTAGAAAGTGCGCGTTTGTGGAATTCCTTGCCAGTAACTATAAAATGTGCACAACATTTAGACTCCTTTAAACAACTGGTGAAGGAACATTACTTGTCACTATGGTATTTTCTTCAATCACAAATAAAGAACTAGATTCACAATCTTCTGTAAAATCTAAACAAATTATTGTCCTTTTGACGTATATATTTTTAATATCGTATAGTATTATCGGTAATATTGTGTTAATCTAAAGTAGACCTTACTGTCAAACCATAAGGTTGTAAAAGCTCGTAAACGATTACTGCATGACATTGAAACGAATACATTAGAAAAAATATTTAAAATGCAATCTTACGTCTCGTGCGTAAAGTATACTCGTAATTCACATAATCTATTTGCATTGCTATTTACGTCACTTTGATTTGTTACGTGAAAGTGACAAGGATAAGACATATATCGTCAGCCAATATTTATAAATATGATTACGAATTTAATAAAAAAGAGCTATGTAACGTTATTACTATAACGAAACAATGAACACATAAATAATATTTTTAATTTATTAAACGAAAATAAGAATCTCCATCTTTTTTAGCGTTCTAGATGTGTTGTTTTTACAATTTTTGAAGGAACTCTTTGATATGTTCGCTGTTAGCGTTTTCGAATACTACTAAAACAGAAGTGCACTTAAATATTCATTTGAGAGCACATTTGGATTTGACATTTTGGATTGAACATTTTTGGAGCGTTGATTGTGTATCTAGTTGTTCATTTGTGATCGCAGGATATTTTGCTATAATATTCATGTACTGCATTGCTAACGGTGTCTATTATTCAATTTACGTATGAAGTATTGTCGTTATAAGTTATGATATGTATTGTGTTGTGTGTGTTTATGTATGTTGTGAACCGACGGAACGGAATATATATATATATATATTCCTCACTGACGCTGAAGTCGGTTCCGTCTCAGGTTGAAGGCATACATATTTACAACAATACGATTTTTGATTCTGTGTACCAATACCACCTAACTGTCAAAAATGACAGACTGATGGTCAGGACGAACTGACACCAGTCAGAACTGACTGGTATTGATTACTGGCGTTAATCATCAGTGGAACATAATACGTCCTATAATAATAATAATAATATACTTTATTGCATACAATATATATATATATATACAAATATATATGGCCGCAAACTCAAACTGAAGAAGATATCCCGTGACATCACGCACACATAGGTCACAGAGACTATATATAAGCTGTCCGCGACTCCGCACCGCCCCTTTTTTTCTCATCGCACACACTAATTTTACTGGCCATCGCTAATTATGTATATATATATATTAAGAAAACGCGTACTAACTCGACAGCGTTACACTGACCACGAAATAACTTTATTTAAATAGCTATAGACTATTGAAGTCAGCACTGATCGTCAGTAGAACGGTAAATATGGCCTAACAGGCTAACACATCGTTTCATAAAATGTTATATGAATGAATGAATGATGTTTTTATTTATCGCTACAGATACAATATCAACATTAGAACTGAGACAAAAAGTGAACAAAATAATAATAAAAAGTAAATAGAAAAATTACAGAAAAATATCTAATTGAATAAATAATCTAATTGAATAAATCTAATGTTACGTATAGCTTTCTGTGAGATTCTTTTAGATATGACGCGAATACTATTATGAATAACCTAAATGTTTGTAAAATCTTTGCGCAGATATCGTCTAATACACAAGGCTATTAAATTAAGAGATTTAATTACTTTACCGGAATTAAAAATCTTTTCAGTTTACTTACTAAACATCTGTTACTTTCTCAATTTTTTTTCTCTTTAAAGATTTCCATTGAAATCCTGAATTCATCACTCAAGTACTCTTATTCATGTTTTCTTGTAAATAGTACTGAAAACTTAGGATCTATTGCGAAATATATTGTTAAGAAATTTTCGAAATATAAAAGAAAATCTTTGTCTAAAATAAATATTTCATGTTTATATTTTTCACTTCAAAGTATATCAGACTTTTGTGAAACATGTTGCAAACATTTTTAGATTTTCTGTTTATTCATAGTCGTTTATTTGGTACAATTCAAGAAATATTTATTGGACTTTGTGGAGCTTTCGCTCTTTGTAATAATATCTAGTTAAAGCTCTGTGCTTAATCAAAATGGTATTCCTCCTATATTTATAAATAAACGTTACAATATCTATTCGTTACTGTTAGATAAATTTATTAAAAGAAACGTTCAACTCTGATATTTTATTTTTATTTATTTATTTGTTTCATATTTATTCATATGTATAATTAATAATTCATATATATAATTCATTTCATATATATTATTGCGTACATGTATTACATACATACATATTCTCACGCTGTATCCCCAACGGGAATTAAATTACATTAAATTAAAGTACATGTATTAAAATTATAAATATTATGATACAGTATGTAAATAATGAGTGCAATACATGGACCCCATTCATATAACACCTATAAGTTATTTATGAAATAAATATAAGTTTAATTTGTATGATTTGTTGTGTTACTTAAGGTTAACAGTGTTTTGAATTAGCTAACAGTATATTATATAATTACTATGGGACATTGAAGGTCACGCATTTGTGAAAATTTCTTAACAATTTTAATATCTTTAATGGAATTGGATAATTTTCTAGTCTCGGTTTCACACGGCAATACGAATTTTGAAATAAATTGTTATGTACAAATATTGCTCGTATAATATAATGGAGCATTATTCAGATACACAACAATTACAACTGCCCTTGACTATTGATGTAATTTTATTAACACATACATACATATCTTCACACTGTATCCCTAATGGGGTAGTCAGATAGGACTTACATCTTTCGCTTCCTCAAATGCTATTTATGGTTTGTAGTGTCAATAGGTATGTATGTAGTAGCTGTTTTCCAATTAATATATAAAAAATGAATTTGTTGTAACTTCTCGTAATTAAATCTCGTAACCTTGAAATGTTCACTTAAACATATTTACGCAAAAAATTTTAAATATCGCACTCCCCCAAGAAAGGAAAGGCCTAACTCAAAAAAGCAGTTTTTTAGAAAAACGCAACAAACAGGAAAGCAAACTAGCAAAAAGCAAACATGTTTATCTAGCAAAAAACAAAAATCGCTCCTAACATCAAGATCTAAAGTGCTACTGCAATAAAATTCTGCATTTATTGTCACGGGTAACTGTACTACATTATCAAAATTTTTTTTTTTTTTAAAATATCATCGAAGTGCTGAAAAATTGGGTTATATAACGCATTTGTTGTTATATAAACAGTTTTTCCGTTTGTTATTTATTGCGTTATTTAATTTGTGCCTACCTTCATTTGAAGTTGATCAGTAAAAGAATTTTTAAAATATCCATTGTATTACTCATGTTAAAATAATATCGAAAAATAATTTCTAATATAATTCCGAAAAGATTAAAGTAACGATTCAATGATCAAAAATGTTTACAGTTGTTCAATGAGCCCATTTATCAAATATGTTTACAATATTCATTTCTTTTGTCTGGGCCAAATTTTTTACTATTGTTCAATCTATTTTTTTAAGTAGCTTTCAGTAGGTGGCTTTAGGTCCCAAGCACGAACCAGTTTTTAGCTTCGCTAAAATATAATCTCCACCTTGATTTCTCTTAATTTTTTTAATATTTTTCTTTCTCTTAATAGGAATAACTTTCGTTTTCATGTCATATTTTTACTTATTTGGTCATAGTGACGAGGGCTCGTTTTATTGACAGTGGTAGTATCCGTTCATGTACTCATGTAATTGGCGAATGTTATCTCTCTAGTTATTCTTTGTTAAAGGAGTTATAGATTGGATCATAATTAGACTTGCAACGAATATTCGGTTACTATTCGGTATTCGGCCTATTCGGCTGCTTTTATTATATTCGACCGAATACCGAATATCTACATATTATTCGGCCAAATACCGAATACTTAAGTAATATATTTTGTTACAGGGAGATAATTGGTAAAATGAAAAAAAAAATCAATTCATTACGTATATATTGATATTTTCATTTCTCTTACAATCATTTAAGTAGTCATTGGTACATAACACAGGTACATAATCATCTTCTGAATTAGAAAAGTTAAGGATTCTATGTATTTGAATTATTGTCGTAATCAAAATTTAGAAGGGTAAGGTTCTCATTTCTTCTATAATCGTTTATTAAGTAGTCATTGGTACATAAAACAGGTACAGAATTTAATCATCTTTTGCATTAAAAAAGTTAAGAATTTTTTTATGCATTTGAATTATTTTCATAATCAAAATTTAGAAGGGGAAGGTTATGGTGCAGAAAGACTAATTTTTCTGCATTTTTAGGAAGTAGTTTACTTCTTTTTTTCTCGTAGACCATCCCAGCTTCAGAGAAAAGGCGCTCTGAATAAACACTACTTCCTGGCGCCGACAAATATTTTGCTGCAATCTTGATCAAACACGGAAATTGAAATTTCCTTGTTTGCCACCACGTATACGGATTGTCATGACGTGATATATTACTAATACTTAAGAAAAGATCCATTTCTGTTGAAACTGCATTTTTTTCTGTTGATGTGTTTCTATGAGCTGTGCTTTTTTCTGCTATCAGCTCTTCGAAGCAATCCATAAAAGTTGAGTGAATAGTCTGATTTAGACTTTGCTCTTCAGTTCTCATCCTCTTGGCCAAAGTAGGGGACGAACTCGCGCTATCGTCGCCTGTTTCTTCACAGCTCATTTTTATGCTATCGATTAATACATACTGCTTCACTTTTTCTTTTTGCAGTTGATCGGTGAAAACATTCATTTTAAATCTTGGATCGAGAAAGGTAGCCACCAGATGATTTTTACTCGTTGTAATGTCTTCAAATCGTTCTTGTAACCCTTGTTGTATGACGAGTATTGCCTGGCTTAATTTGGGCGTTAAATCTTTTGATGTGCTCATTTTATTGTAATATCGCATTAAGGTAGCAACATACGGAATAATTTCAGAAATGCAAGCGTATCCGGAACTTATAAGTTTTGTTATCTCCTCAAATGGTTGCAATAATTTTAAAAGATGCTCCAAAAGCTCCCATTGTGCAGCACTCAAATTAGCAATAGCAATATCACAGTCCGTGAGATAGACAGCAATGGCTCTTTTTTGTTGCATTAGCCTTTCGAGCATATAATATGTAGAGTTCCAACGCGTGCGAACATCTTGGACTAATTCATGTTGAGGGAGATCCAAATCTTTTTGGATAGAATGCAGTTTTTCTTGTGCAGTACCAGAATGATTAAAATGAGTTACGATCCTTCTACCTGTAGCTATCATTTGAGTCACATCTAACTGAACCTTTAGACAATCATTGACAATCAATTGAATAGTATGAATGAAACAACGCGCTGAGGTCAACTCTGCATCACTAACAGCTTTTACTATGTTTCGTCCATTATCATGGATAACAACATGAATTTTTTCACGAATGTCCCACAAATTTGCAATTTCTTGTAAACTCATTGCTATATTCCTTGCTGTGTGTTGTCCCTCAAAATGCTTGATGCTCAATACTACATGTTTGAGATTGAATTCGCGGTCAATAAAATGTGCAGTAAAACTTAAAAAACTGTTATGATTATGCAAGCACGTCCACATATCGGTCGTCACGGAAATATACTCTGTCTCTGAAAGTAAACTTTTAATTTTCTCAACCACTTTACGATATATTTCTGGAATCACATTGTCTGAAAAGTAAGGACGACTTGGTATATTGTACCGCGGCAAAGCGCTATTAATCAGTCTTCTAAAACCAGCCCTTTCTACTATATTTACTGCCTCATTATCAAGTGCGATCATTTCAGCAATTAAGACATGGTACTTTTTTGCCTTGGGATCATTAATATCCCATAGTTTATTCATTTCTGCACATTTTTCAAGAGTCAATTGCTTTTTTGACGTCGCAGGTTTATTACTTACATTCGTATCTTGATTTGTAGTTTCTTGCCCCTTAGGCGTGGGTACCAACTTATGATATTCTTCACTGTGTTTATTTTTTAAATGATTTAACATTCCTGATGTAGTCGCCTTTCTTCCAACGCCACCACGAGAAATTTTTATTTCGCACAGTTTACACACGGCACTTTTTGGGTCATTTACATCATCCTCGAAGTATATCCATATAGGCGATTTCTTTTTAAAGGCCATAATCGATTTATTATTATTAAAGTACGTTTGTAATTATTTAATTGTTTATTTGTTAAATTTCACACTATTACACTTACAAACAGATCAGAACTAAGAGAGCACGATAAACTGTACTTATCGTAATACGATATTCACGAAATAAACTTGTCTAAACATGCAGTGCGTTAGCAATATACCGCGCAGAGCAACTGCGGGCGCGCGAGCGGTGAGTACATTAGAACAAACGAGCGCGAAACAATCACGTCTGTACAAGTTTTGACGCTAAAATCCAGCCGAATACTTTTACCTAATATTCGGCTATTCGGTCAGGGGGCTCGCCGAATATTCGGTATTCGGTATACTGCCGAATATACTATTCGTTGCAAGTCTAATCATAATCACTAAGAACAACATCGCTTTCGATAGAAATAATTCGTAAAATTTCTCAATGATTGTGAGAATCGTAATTTACAACAGGGCTTCATTGCGTAATCGTTGGTTCAACGTTTTGCATCGTTAACATCAAAACCACGAGATTACAAAGAAAAAGTTTGCAAAAATGAGATCAAAATGTTGTGACAAAACATATATTTTCTGGTATCATCATCTTCATCTCGAGGTTCTGGTAAACATTCACGGTATGAAGAGCAACTGTTAGTTAAAGAAGGGCTTGTAGAACTACTTTTGTTGGCATTTGAAGATTTGAAGATTAGCTTGAACTATTTGAAGATTTCTTCGATTTAGAGTTTAAATGTTGTTGCAGTAATAAAATTAGTATTTCTTTTATTTTATTATAATTAGTATACTAATTAAAATAGTATTTCTTGCTTGAATAATTTTAGCCATTTGAATACTGTCCATAGAATTTTCTTTTTTATAGTGTTTAGCACTATCCTGAAAACTATTTGGTGTCCTGTAAATTATTTGGTATTGGTAAATACAATATGAATAATAAAATATAACAAAGGATAAACCTATAAGTCTGTATGTAAATAAGTAATAACTTTACCTTTTAATTTTCACACCATTCATTTTCATTTCAGCGGATTCAGTGGATCTATATTGTTTATTGCGTCCATTGTGTTCTATTATTAAAATAAATATTTCATAACTTTTATAATAAGTACAATCATTTGTGTAAATTTTATTTTGTATATTCTTATAATGATGATAACAGTATACGGACACTGTTATTTTATATTAGATTCTTGATACTATCGACAAGAACGATCTTATATCCAAAAAAAACATCTTATGTAACCCTAGCTATATCTGATGTAATCATATATTTGCACTGTAAAGACATTTATCGCTTTAATTTGAAAAAATGTCCAGGATATTGGAAATGTAAAGGACTATCAAGAATGAAGTCTATTAACGTTTAGTATATTTTGCTATATGAGAGATTTTAATCCTAAATGACCTTTATAATATAAAGATAATGAAACGCTCACCTGAAAATTAGTAACAAAAAGACACAATTGTAAATTAGACAGCAGTGCTCGCGGCCCAGCTTCGACAAGTGTTGGGATAAAGCTGATTGAGCCTCTCTAGCGGAAAAAGCAGGAGCGAAAAGGGAATTTGTGAAATAGACACACATACAAATTTCCCTTTAATTTCTCCTAACTGTTGTTAATGAGCTCATTTATCACAAAAAGTAAAATACCTAAAATTTCGAGTCGTACCTTTATTTTATTAGGGGTGCGATCAATGATGTTATATTTATTTGTATTATAATATCACTGGATCCGATAGACATGGTAGAGGAGTTGGTTTATGATTTGCACTTCATTGAAATCATAATTGACATCAATTTAATAAAGTTGAAATATCTGAGTTGAAAAAATTTACGAATCGCCTCCGTATTTGTCTGTCACAGCTGTTTTATTTTTTCTTTCAGAGATATATTTCAGAGAGTATTTGCGAAACGTGTATCGCTCTTTGCAGATTTTAATAGTAAATATGTCCAAAAACATTTCGAGTCGATTTCGTTTAGTCCGGTCAAAACAGACAAAAAAATTGTGGTTCGTCACAAGTGGTACGGAAATGTGTGCATATTCTGTAAAATACGACTTCTTTAACTTTTAGAAACGCGATATCTCAGGAATGGTGAATCGTAGGAAAAAGTATAAGAAAAATTTTTGTAAATCATTGCATGACATACAACTTTCGTTGGATCTATTTTTATAATAACGCCTATCGTTTTCAAGAAAAATGCAAAAACGGATACTTTTGATTTTTGACTTTGAATACATTTTTTAGCAGGTAGGATCGGTGAAGATATTCGATATTTTATTCGTAATAGTGTACCTAAGACCTGTATCAATCTGCAACTCTATACGAATTATTGTAAATTGAAATGTCTACTTTGATCGAACTATATAAAAACATTTGTACATATCTGTACACATGTTTGAGATCGCCTCAAGAGAAAAGTCCATGATAGTATATTATTAAATTATTTGACGTAAACAGATGAACATCAAGAAGTTTTAGCAAGTAATAGCCCAAACGCAATTAAAAATATAATAATAATACTTCAGACAATTATACTAAGCAGTAAGCTTATACTATGGGTACCATACAACGAACTCTGGGGGAGTTCCCAGTAACACCCAGACTCCAAGCCAATTTAGAAAAGTTCGTTTCCTAAATTGACCTGACCGGAGATCGAGCAAGGGACCCTAGCTTGGAAAGCAGATGCATATGCCACTGCGCCAACGGGCCAGTCAATATGAACTTCATAAGTTGTAAATTACACCGCAAGCAAAGAACATTGACTATTAGTAAACAAACAACACTTACAAGCAAAGAAGCGACACTCACCTCGCACCGCCAATCAGAATCAATAACCTGACGCGTAATGGAAATGCACTCTATTGACAAGAACCGATTGCCTCGCTGTTTACATGTTTGATCCAATTCACCTCAAGTCTATTCAGGCGATGTAATTTGACCCACGTAAACTCGCGTTACCAATTTGACTCGTGAAGTTTTGTTGTACTAAATAGGTTCAAGGAATATTTACGCTAAACGCAAGTGGGACAGTTGTCTCAATTGATTTTATAATCAAGTCGCCTCACACCTCGCAAATATGCAGCCACGACATAATAGTTGTATGCACAACATAATACAGATTGCGGATATACTCGCACGACAAACTGGCTACATGGCCAGCCACAGGACCAGTTGTTGCAGCAAACATAACTATAGTTTACTTTAACACCTTGTTTTTACTTCGTAGTTAGTAAGTCTTTACTGTTGCCACTAGTGATTCGGAACCTCTCTACCACAATCTTCATAAAGAATCGCTAAAATGCGAAGCAGTATCGACCCAATTACAAAAATGTGAAATTTTAATACCGCGAACATTCGTTAAGACGCAATGCAGAATTAATACAGCCGCCAAATCGCCAGTCTCCCATGCTACAAGTAACGAGTGTGAATAAATAAATTAATGAATAATTTCTATTTTTTTTCTACAGAGCGAAAGCGAGTGGTAGAAGAACAAAGCAGAACAAAGCTGACTTGTGAAAATCAAATAGCCTGAGTGTTAGTTGACGGAAATGTCAAAAGCACTCGCATACTTAGGCGAAAATGTGTGAGGAGAATGATGAGATTTGAGGATGCAAAAGCAGTATGTAAGGACCGCGATGCTTGGCGTTCCGTCCTCTCTAACTACCCCTTTGGGGATACGGCGTGAAAATATGTTTGTATGTTTAATATTTAAGATTAGTAAGGTAATCAATGAAATGATACACAGTGTAACGAGTTTGAAAGAATGTCGCTGTAAAAATGAAGACAGGAGTGCTTAGACGGTTCAAGTACATAGAATAAGTGATGAAAGATTGACGTAGAAAATCTATAGAAGAAGATCATACAGCCAGAGTGTTAACCGACGGAATTGTCAAAAGCACTCGCATACCTAGGCGAAAATGTGTGAGGAAAATGATGACATTTGAGGCAGCGAAAGAAGTATGTAAGGACCGCGACGCTTGGCGTACAGTCCTCACCGACTACCCCGTTAGGGATACATCGTGAAAATATGTATGTATGTATGTATGTACATACTTCATAACGTATCACATGGTAGGATATAATATTTAAAGCTTTAAGAATTAAAACAAGTGTTTTAGAATAAAACGTTTATTCTTCGTATAATAAACAACATCATTGTCTTAGATCTTCATACTTATGTATATTAGATATCAGGTTCCATATTAAAATACACGATGAATAATAACAAATTAATTCATCAATAACAATCAATTAGGCAGAGTAATAACCGTTCGGATAACTTGTTACAGATGTAACAAGTAGCAAAATTCAATGAAACGTTTCTTAATGTTATAAAGTTTCCAATAAACTTAAACCATAACGCTTTGAGCGAAGAAATCACTAAGTAATTTCGTTAAACGAATTAGCTCTTAACTCTTTACTCAATTAAAGATCATAATCTTATGAGATAGTTCGAACCTTAACCCCACGCGCGTCCAATATAGTAAAAAATAATGTTATACCATAATATTATTTATTTATGTTAATTAACAGTAACGTAATTTCTGTATTCCAGTTAAAGGCGCTCCCTGACTTGATAGTCAGTATTGCTTTTCTTGGTATTGTCTGTACCAATTCAATACCGAAATCCTATCGAACGTACTCGGTTATAGAGGAAGCATCATTCGAATCCCTGCTTCTACTATATTGCAATCCAAATTCTGGTGGTACGCTGAAGCGTTCCACGCGCAGCAACTACCGTCAATGAGTTGGAAACATCAATTTTAAAGTTTATTTGTGAGTGTCATCATCTGTTTTTTTTGTGAAAACTAAACGTAGTTAATTAGTGTATCTACCGAGTTACAGAGTGATGGGGGGAGGTGAAGCGGTGTGGCAAGACCCTTTAGTTTGACCTAAACTGAATGAATTATTTTTTCAGAATTACACTTTCATGACTGATTTTAATTTAAAAGAATAGGTATGTTTACAAAGTCACCTGTATTGCCTGAAAATGAGTTACGCAAATGCGGAAGCGATTCGGTATTTTGCGTATCTCGTAATTATCGTAACTCGCCAGTATTGTTTGTTCGAAGTAATTTGACAGTACAATAATGATCTCATTTCTTTTTTTTTAATTTCCCAAATATATAAACATATGTACCTATACTCATAATTTTATTTTGGAAAATACTATGTACACAATTATTAATCAGTTAAAGTCAAATCAATTTAATCAAGTAAACCCAATTCAAGATATTTTTGAGCGTCAAATCTACTTTAGTTCGGTTCAAAAGAAAACCTGAACATGAGAAAAACCAACATGAATCTTAGTCAAGCATCATTTTTTCAGCACCATTTTACATTAGGTAGAAGTACAATACTCAGAAAATCGGTAAATGCATCGTTATCGTTCACAAAATATTTGTGTTAAATTGAAATAATTTTACTGATCAAGTAAAATGCTTAAAGGTCGTTGACACTTAGCTCACTGACTGAATTGATCTTTCATGACAATTGTCGAATAACGAACGGTATTGACTAAGGAACAGGAAGCTGAATCTACACACAGCAGATTGATGGCAAAGAAAATAACTTTCTATTATGATTTTCAATGCGCTGTAATATTTTCCATTATCATCACAATGGAACTTCTGGAATACAATTTACTCCTGAAAAGACTTCACAAAGATGTCAAAGGCCACGTGAATGGATACAATCACATAGAAATGTAGATTTTTTTCGTTATTTCATAAAATACATCGAGTTCTTTTTGTTGGGAAAATGTTTGAGATTTTTTCGATGGTTGTGTATTAAAACCTAGACGCGTCTATCTCAATTCAATATGATTTTGAAAATGTTTTCGAAAATAAATATTTTCTTATACTCGATTAAATTATTTATACATAAATGTCAATGAATATCATACAATAAATCTTTAAAGCAATTAATGTTATTTCGTTGCGAGTACCTTTATTGGTTCAGACAAACTGCGTTTTAATCGTAATATTAAAAATAAAATACTATAGGTTAAAAAAGACAAAAACACGCTTTTATTACTCACTAAAAATTAAAAAACAATTAATTAAATAAACTTTTATTTGTTACGATATTGGCATGTTACCCTTGCCAATATTTTAATTTCATTGTAGAGTACACCCAAACATATATTTTTTTATTCAATATATTATAGATGATAGATGTGTTAGGCAATTAGTAAACTTATCACAAAAAGTGTGGAGCGCTTTGTTTAAATTAATTAAAAGTACACATACCCAAAAAGCGCTAGAAGTATGTAAATAATTCTTGAAGTGCTGTTATAATATAACAATTTTAAATTTAAAATTGCAAAATATGTCACGTTAAATAAGGGGAGATCACACAAATGTGACCACCTGTAGACGTGTGGTGCTCCAAAAATCAGAAAATTCATGTGAACCTCATTTATGGATGGCGCCTTTAAATAATATATGCAGAAATATTTTTCATACCTATATGTACTTTATGGACATTTATTTACTTTATGAAAAAGAATAGTGAGCATGGCCAAACATCAACGATTTTGTTTTTAACTACTCCAAATAAACATGGAATTCTCTTGTAGTTGTGGCGATATTCAATAAATTCATTATTATATCATATATAACCCACGGTGTCATCGTCATGTCATTATGATACATACATTGCAATTAATATCCAAAATATTAAGCACAACGATTTTTGCTTTCAGGTACTTTAAGTGGAGACATCAGTAAACATTCTATCCGTCGTAATAACGTCATATTATCAATATTTCAAGTACTAATTATAAACTTATTAATTAATAAATAATTATCTTCCACATTCTGCAATGATTTCTTCGCTCGGTTATTTTAAATAACTTTATTTTTTCATCTAACACAAATATTTAAAACAAACCTTAATAGTTATAGTATACATTACTTTGAATACTATCTACACTTGATATTTACAATTAACACGTTTATTTACAAAACTGTAAACAAATGAATCATAAGATCAACACAAAAATATAATGAGAGTATTGGTATAAATAAATAGGTCCTAACTTTTTACTGTTGTATTTTTGTATTGACTTATTTGTTTTGCATATTAGAGGAAACTAATACGATTGCAAAATAAATTGTTTTATTTTATTCGAAAAATGTTTATTGATACACTAAAGAGAGTGAATGACTGGCCAGGTGCTGCGATTCTTAACATATCGTCTTCCAAGCACATAGTCCAAAATTCCACTTTCAGCCAAAAAATTAAAAAAACGCACATTCGTAGTTAATGTAGGCCATATATTTTGAGTATTTTGAAAGCAGACACACTATGTAACTACTAATATGGACCTGTAATATCCCAGTCTATCCTCTTGATACTTATTATTGTACGTATTATTATATCTTCATAACTCGTGTAGATTCTACACCATATTACACCGTAAAATAGGGCTATTAATTTAGACGAAAGAGTCAATTTTGCATTAGATTGCAGACTACTAAACCAGTCCCAGACAGCCGTTTCGTTTTATGTTGTGACCGAGCATGGACAGATATTGTAAATATATGGAATATCGATAAAAAGAATCGATGTTATGACACACGCAATCACCGATATTATCAATATGTATATACTACTGAAAATTTAAGTAAAAGCAGTTATTTATGTATGTTGAAAGTAACGATGAATTTCACTGGAATGATGTTACCAATAAAAATATTCTCAAAAAAAAATCACATCAGAAGTATTTTTTTAATAAATTTTTATTCGTGAATCAATTGATATCAAGGAAATTATAAAAAATTAGGACCCATATACACCTTAAAAAATATTTTAATTGCTTAATCGACAAATAATTTATTTTGGAGATATGCATTCCATGTTTTCAAATTATGTAGATAAAAATAAATTATTTTCATTAATTTCTAAGGCTTATGAATATGGTTTGCAATATCAGTGATATT
This sequence comes from Zeuzera pyrina, assembly GCA_907165235.1. NCBI lineage: Eukaryota > Metazoa > Arthropoda > Insecta > Lepidoptera > Cossidae > Zeuzera > Zeuzera pyrina. The sequence goes on from OU015640.1 coordinate 8,191,548, forward strand.
AAAATCTCTGAATTGAATTAATATATTTTGACTGCTCCAAATATATCTGATATATCAAAGAATTCGCATTGTGGTGTCAAACGATGTTCGTAGAATTTCACATTATTCTGTAGCTTTTTTACTTTACTTTATATTCAAAACCAAAATACTTATCTCTGTTAACAACAAAATGAAGATTATTAAGATTATTTTAATAACTTCAAATTACTTCATTTCGTTATATTCTGAAGTCAGAAAAATGCATCTATTACAAAAATTTTACGTTGTCATTGTATAGAGTATTAATTTACACTTGTAAAGCGATTATAAATAAAGTTTAAAATGAGAGTATATTGATCAAATCAACTGCGTTTTGTTCCATCAATTCATTTCATAAAACAATATTTTTTTTCAATTAAAATAGAACCCTTTAGAGGAGTATAATAAAACTTTAAAATAAACTGGCGTTCGCATATTTAAACCTATCATATGAAGCCAAAATGTTTTAGAGAGCCAAATAATTATTTTCATAATCAAGATACAAGTTCTCGATTTCGTTAATTTTAAATTTCTTCTTCAAACCGTGTAGAACTATAAACTGTAAACCTTATTCAAAAATTATGTATAAATTCCTTCACCAATTTTTTACGAACTTTCGTTAAACAGTTGTGTTCATAAAAAACGAGAATAAAAATATCTGTTTACTAGCTTTTAAAATTGCTCTCCTTTGTAATTTTGTTTCTTGTCTTGCATTAGTATATATGTCGAGCTCGTTGCATTTATACGAGTAAGTCAATATATCAAGAGAGGTAGGGAATAGCAGTACTCGGGAAAGAACCTCCGCCTTTCAGAAGATCGCAGCCAAACAGTATTAAACTTGATTGTGTTTTGTTCCTGCGGTGAGTAAGGCTACCAGGGGAGGAGCTGTGTCTGGTGACGGGGGGACCTGCGTTGTTGCTAGACTGCCACTGTCTGTGTTGGCCAACACTCCGTAGTGTTGGCTTGGCAGTCAGGGAGACCTGATCAAATGGCTGACCGCTGGCCGCCCGCAGGCTGAACAAGTTCCCGAACCCGGGGAATACATAATCTCAGCCCTGGGAGGCTGAACTACCAGCTTAGCGAAAAGTCCCTGAAGTGATCGTGCCGGAGGAGGAAATCGGAGTGGACTCGATTACTGCTTTTCGGGGGGACCGGGGGCCCTTCCACCCGCCCTGCCAGCAATCCGTTCAACCTTCACTGCACTTCGGAGGCTCGAAACCGTACTTTTTGTCCTCTAAGTCGCCATCACAGCGATTCTTCCTAAACCTTTTGCACCCTTTTTCAAATATGACCGGAAAGAGAAAAAGAAATAGTTTTTCAGCGGCATTCCCATCGTCGACAATAAAAATTGACTTCTGCAACAGTAGAGGACTTCATGCTAACATCAATGCGGTCCACCAACATCTCGAAACTTTACAGCCAACCCTACTGTTTCTGATCAAATGCATCAGAGCAGTAGTAGAAGGTAATTTCTCTGATAGCATGAATATTAACGCTGGTGTCCCACAAGGTTCTGTGTTGTCCCTGACGCTGTTTCTGCTGCATATCAATGACGTGTTGTGTATCAACGACATACATTGTTAGATGACAGCATTGGGGACGCTTATTATACAGGTAGAGCAAATACTCTTCGTTCTGTTGTGAATGAAAGGCGTGACGAACTTGTGTCTAAAATCGAGAGCACTCTGGTCATAGTATCCGATTGGAGACGACGGAACTTAATCTACTTTAACCCCAAGTCACAAGACACAAGTTTGTGCATTCACCGCTAAAAAAAACCATTTGCTGTGACTCTTCAGTTCCAAGACACGTCTCTTACCACCTCTGAGAGTATTGGGATCCTTGGTGACGATATCCCTCGCGATCTTAAATTCAGAAGTCATTTGGAAGATAAGGTCAGGCTCGATCTGCTCAATTGAGCGAAGCAGTACTTTACCTCGGAGCAGAGGCTATTGTTGTATAAGTCGCAAGTTCGGTCTCATATGAAGTACTGTTGTCACCTATTTTTACAGGGTCTACTTTTATGACTTTATTTTTTTTAATCCCGTTTTACTGACGAGGAGGTCAAGGAGGTACGTTATTCGGCAAACGCCTGCCATATGGATTTAAATAATTTAATACTTAAAATTCATGTAATTTTTTACACCTATTGATGTAATATTATGTACCTTAAGTCTAATAAATAACAATAATTAGATATTTTTTGAAGCTTATAACGACAGATTTTAGTTTTCCTTGAAAACTTCAAACGATTTTATCCCAACAAAAATGTTTCAACTTTATAACAACGTATTATAGACAAAAGTATATTTCAAAATTTTATTACATACATGACAAGCAATTGGGAGTTCTTTGAAAATATTCTTTTCTTTACAAAACTGATTTAAATAATACAAAAACAAAAACAACAACAATAACAATTTTAAATAAGTCGACATTCAATGAACTTAACAATGAAATAATTTAAACTTTCGTTATAAACTCCCGGCTACTTAACAATTAAGTTACATCTAGCGATTAATCGATCAATGGCAATTTACACCATGTTCCGCGTCCACGACGCGTTCTCAAGTTGTCAGCTGCCAAAAGCGACGATGAAAGCAAAAAGTGAATATGAGATACACGATATCCCTGCGGCCCCGCCTCGCTGCATCGCAAGGGGATTTTCCCCTGAAAAGGAAAAGTTACTTGAACGATGTGATCTTGAAACCAAGATGGAGTACATCTCAATAGTTTTCAAAGTTCCGAATAACTCCTGTGTATAAATTTAAAAGGGTTGTTCTAAACATTTTGAAAGTTAGAGTAACTCGTAAGAACTTAAAATGAAAAATGTCGTTAACAACAGATATCAAAGACACAAATTGGGAGTTTTGATGTATTTTGTTTTTTTTTAGTAACAATCCAATCGAATATTATTTATTGAAATAATTTTTAAAATCACAGTTTGGCAACTCTTCTCAGCGTAGTTGTTATTGCGATAAAAAAATATATAACAGACCATAAAAATACAGTAACTGAAATTTTTTGATGTGTCGTGATTTTACACTGACTACCCAAAGTCAGTTCATACATACTTAACAAAAGGTGCAAATTATTGTTACTTATTTTACACTTTATCTAATTTAATATACAGCGTGTAGCAACATTAACCAAAAAAGAAAAACTATTTTATATTAATTATTCAATGAATTAATTTAAACCATTTTTAAAAATGCCATTAAAAATAAAAGGTAGTCGCACATGTTCGCAAAGAAGAAAATAAACTTAACATTGTGCGCAATAGGGCATATTGGTTCCAATAAAGTACTCCAAAAATGTACATAGTGCTGACAGTGCGTTCCTTATCGTTGTAAGCATGCTAAGTCCGTTTATTGCATGTTCATAATTTACTACATAATTAAAGACTAAGTCTGTAGAAGTTCGCATTTATTAGTTCCATAGTTATAAAAAATGATTACCTATATATTCAGCGTGTAAACTTTTGGATTAATTTAATTTGTTATACGTTGTATATCATCGTTATATGAACTAAGATTATTAGATTCGCTCACATTTCTAGCAACAAGCAAAATATCTAATATAGTTAATGTAGTATTTTTACATCAAGCTCACCTCTTAATACGTGTACAGACACAGCGGACGTGGCGACGTCCGCTAACGAGCATGTGTAGTTCCCTGAGTCGTTTCTATTCGCGTTCGCTATGTACAGACGAGATAAGGCGCCGTTCGACGTCGCTTCCGTCTTGACACTGTCACAAACAATGGCTTTATTCAATAAATAGAATAGACAAGTGGTATTTAACTTAATATTAAGGCGCAAATTCACTAGTTGGTCGTTTGCGTAGATTCAATAATATACTGCGTATACATCGAGCTAAATGTAAAAGAAATTCGCCGTCAACTGACGCTCGTTCATTGACCTCAAGAGTTACGTCATGTGAATTTGTCGAAATCAAAGGCTATGAAATTGGTTTATTTGTATGTACCTAAACCAAGGTTTCTTCTTTGATTAAGTCAAGGTCGAAGTCAAGTCATATTTATTCAATTACGTTACTTTACAAGGTATTTTTGAATGTCAAGTCTACCACCGGCGTATATTCGGAAAAAACTGCACTCAGTAGAACTGACAAGAAACCCAGTCAAGTACGATTAATCAACACTATATCATTTCACAATATAATTTGTAATTACGATTTACTGAAGATTATAAAAGCATGTGCAGAATGTATTATTTTCAGACTACATATGTATACTGATTTCGACAAAATGATCGTTCTTGTAGTAACATTTTCTGATCAGTGTTTATTTAATAACAAGTAAAGAAATTAAAAGCAGTTTTGTTGTTCAGTAACAATTCATTCTCACACACGTACACACACACTCATACGCACTTTCTCGTACTCATATTAGTACACATGCACTTGTACTATACAAACACATAAAAAAAGAAATTATGTTAGTATTATTGTCTTTGTATGTTATTAAATTTAGTTGTACAATTTCTAAAGGTCACTTAAACATTTTGAAGAGTAGATAAGATATCGGTAGCTCCCCAGATAGAGTTTTCGACTAGTTCGGGAGACAGAAAATTCCCATGTTCCGTAACTTTGTTCTTGATTGAATTAATACAAGGATATATTATTAATTTAAAGACATTTTTCATACTTCTTATTTAAATTAAAAAATATATTCCATATTTTTGTTTTTTTTTAATCTTCAGAGAATCATAGCAAATGTATGGCAATTAGCGGAATACCTACTAGTCTTATAATATTTTTTATACTTAAACAATGAATAGAAGCAGTACCCATGTAGTGATATACTGTTCTGGCGATAAATCGAACCCGGGGCCGTAAGTCGGAAAAGGAGTTGCACTTATTACAAGGTTTTATTTAACTTCACATGTTTGTTTGTATGTTCAGTTCAAATTTTGCGAGCCAAATTTAAACCACTTCCTTTAAACTTACTACTTCGAAATTTCGCATGCTTGTTCAGTTCTGATGACAATACACTAAAATGATAGAAATGAACTGATAATGCAGCCAGAATTGTTTCCAGAAATTTGCACGGAGATTTAATTTGGATAGCTGAACATGATTTTCACCATGACTTGACGCTACAGCCAGGATTATATCCTCGTAAGGGATTAATCTCTTCGACGATTAATAGTAGAGATAAAAAACTTTGCATGTAGATTTAATTTTGATAGCTAAACATGATTGAAACTAATGCTGCAGCCAGGATTGCCTCCTCACGCGGGTATTCCTCGACGACTTGTAGTAGAAATACGCAACTTTGCATATAAATTTAACTTTGATAGCTAAACATGATTTTCACCATGACCTACTGCAGCCAAGGTTGCCTTTTCATGAGGAAACTCCTCAACGGTTAGTAGGATGGACATGAAATTTTGAAAAAGAAAGCACAGCTTTCTATCGTATGTAGTTTGGCGAGATCGGCGTCGGCAGTAATAGTTTACAATCTTTCTAGGAGAAGGAAAACTCTAAAATCAAAGAATTGATGCTGCAGACAGAATTGTCTCTTCACGATGATACTCCTCAACTATTAACAGTAAGATGTTCAAAACTTCGTGAAATATCCCCTAGGACACTAATCCGGATTCTACGCAGACTGAGTTGTGTCATTCTCGAACCGACTAAAAAAAACGCTTCTATTTACTGTTAGCCCTAATGGCTTTTACAGCGTCACCCGTCGCGTTTGTGCGAGCGCAGGAGACGCCCTGCCAGACGATCGACCGTCTATTGGGCGAATCTCGGGCTCAGAGCTTCACCAGGGAAGTTTCCGCACCTGCGTGCATATTAACGGGCTTCCTATTCGGGTGTGGGCCAGGCCTCTAGCGGACTCGGCCGGTGTGACGTCTGAAAGCCGATTCGTGTGCCCAGTGTTTTATATGACAAGTTTACAATGTGGCTCAAGGAGCGTGATCTTTTATTGTAAGGGGTAGGTTACGGACATTGGGCGACAAGCTTTTAAATCGCATAAGAACATGAACATACTGATAATAGATAGGACGTGTCTATTTATCATATTTTTGCTGATGACACTTCTGTAGAGCAGTCATATTCAACCATTTTATTGGTTTGGGGTTTACACGATTTTACAGGTTTTATGAACTCCTTGGTTTATTTTACTTTTTGGTGCATTTTAATAAAAGCTTGTTCTATAATTTTTTTTTTCACTTTTCATTTATTTTATTCATTTTTATTTTGCCATTGTTTCAGCTACATGTGTCATAAACAGCGATGAACTATAACCTATTGCAAAACAAATCAGACTACTTTGTAGACTTTCTACAATAATTACATAATGAAACTTCATAAAATATATTATATCTCTCTATCCCTATGTGAGTTAACATTAATTTCACTAAAGCATGAAATTGTAAAAAAGAAATTAACAAGTATTTAAGTAAATTAGACGTCGCCCAGTGCTCGAAATTCGAGCGTAAATTTAAACTTATAATATAAACATTTTAGCAATAATCTACTCTGTGCGACAGTTTGATCCAAGGAGGTTACGTAGATATATGTAATCACAAACTATAATGAGTTTCAAATTGACAGTCTTGTTGACATTGGCAATATAACTTAAACAATGAGTTTTGATATTGGCAGCATGAACGCAAACAATGGACGATTTATTTTATTTTATTTAATTTATTTCTAATGCATAGTATATAAAAATATTAGTTTTCTTAGTTCTTCTTCACACAAACTTTAAGTGTACCAAATTTCACACTCCTCCGTCCACGTAATTTTCTTGAAAATCGACCTAAAGTTTTCGCTTCACGTATTAATATATAGATAAAGTGGTATCTCATTTCCCTGCTACTAAAACACTAAAATAGTATCAGTAGGTACGTACTAAAAATATATCTTACTGTCTTACAGTATTTAAAAGTTAAGAATTTAACAATAAAATCCATGAAAAAGAGGTAAAGTAAGTTTATCTGTAAAGCTTTTTATTAAACAACAAAAATCTTTCTGGCAATAAACAACGAAACGAGCAAAACTCTTAAAAAGTCATTTCTATCGCAAACTGTGTACTTTTTATGACACCATTAGCAGATGCGACTATAGAAAATATTTCATAATGTAAATGGTTCCTGTAACCTAGTCCATTGATGCGGTAATCAATATCTTGCAAGTCCTAAATCCAATTAACCGTCAATTTATTTTTTTGTTTTTTTCAAAGAGTAGTTGTATTTAAGAATATAATAAAAAAAGAATTTAATTATGCTAAACATCCGTACTGTTTTTGTTTTTAATCTCTCATAATATTTCTATGTATATTCTGTTTTGTACCACTTTTGTACATGCTTTGGAGTGCATTTTTGTTCAAAACTTTTTAAACATTTTTATCTTTTATATGATTGTTGTCTGTTGTGCATACCTAATAAATAAATAAATAACCCCCCCCCCTCTTCACAACGTTATAAAAATTATGGCCACCTCCTTTCTGGCTATAATTATTATAACGTTATCAATTTAAAAATAATAAATAATAATATTAAATTGTTTGAAATGTTCGGTGTTCTTGAGTACTCTCCCGGTTCGTTTTCGAGAGAGTCTGTTGCTCAATTTGGAGCACAACTAGTGTTTGAAAAAAAAATATTAAAAATGTATTTAATACTAATAGAAACCTAAAAGTATATATCTGATAAAAGATGAGTTTTTATTTATTTTACTAAAGAAAGAAATGTACGTAAATATCACACAAGAAAATTCAATTTCCTTCTATCTTTCCAGATACTTATCAAAAATATCATCAGATAAACATATTTATATCATGGTATCGTGAGAATTGAATTTGGTAATAGAATCCTTATAAGATACATTATTTAAGGTGTAGTGTTTTCAAACGAAGCAATTTCAGTCGTGTGATCAGATTTTGCGTACTAAAATAGATTGAATACAAATTGAAAAAACGAACAACGATGCGTGACTATTCCACAAAATATGCTGAGATTCAATTTTATACATGTAAGTAAAATAATCTGACATTTGAGATAAAATAACTTTTATAAAAACTTTAACTTAAGGCCACGGATTCATTCGTTTGGATGAAAAACAAATGTCTAATACATTCTAATACACTATGGTAATACACATCACATATAAATATTTTAAGCACACCTATAAAATATTTTGATCAATATTTGCTTCTACTATGATAGATTACAGTATGGCTACCAGACGTGGGTATTTACAAATAAAAGAAATCATCTTAAGATAAGAACTAACCAAAGAGCTATTGAGAGAAGTGTATTAAAGATTAGGAAAGCGTCCAAAATAATGAGCGAAAAACAAGAAAAAAACAAGACTAGTAAATGCATAATAAGATCTAACACAGAAGCGGTGATGAGTTGAACACATTACTCTACATCACCCATTCCCAAAGTGGGCGATAACGCCCCCCTGTGGGCGCTGCAGACCTAAAGGGATGCGGTAAGAGACCCAGAAAAAAATGGGGGCGTTGTGTAGAGGCCTGGGGGGTGATTTGTAATTTTATTTAGCTAGGAGGCATCTTAGACAACGACTGCATGAGCTCTCGACTCAGTATTCAAAATAAGTTTGGGAACCTAGACTCTACATCGATGACAGGTAGACGGTACAAAAGATACGTTTGAGTGGACAAAATCACAAAAACAATTTTGGTTATTCAAAAATTTTAATTACGTAAGTCAAATGTTTCATTTTTGGGTAACTGCATTCGTTTTTATAACGAAGTTCCTCATGAAATTTCCAATTAACAGAGATTAAATTTAGATTGGTTATAAAACGTACATTGATTAGACAATCATACTATAAAATAAATGATTTCATTAAAAATAAAACAATAGTCTGGAAATGATCTTCTCTGCGCACGCATTTACTGGCTTAATGAAAATATTGTATCTTAATAAACCTTTTGTAAAATGAAGTTGAAAAAATGATACCTGACTGAGTTTCTTGTCGGTTCTTCTCAGTGTCCAGGTTTTCTATTTGAACCGAACTAAAGTAGATTTGACGTTCAAAAATACCTTGTAATTGGGTTTACTTGAATAAATTGATTTCACTCTGACTTTGAAAAAGAATGTAGGAAGACCAAACAATCACTGGTCATTGTACAAATTGGCTGAACGAATTGGTTGAAGTTAGGGAAAACTAGAGAGTTGTTGAAGAAGAAAGAGAAGTGTACAACTCTGAATCCGAAGACATTTCACCACACTTTACGTTACGTAAGCTTTAAGTAATAGAATAAAGGGCTATATTATTATTACATGTATTAAGACTGGACCAACGGCGTAGCATCTGCCTTCCAGCCTGGGGTCCCGGGTTCGATGTTGTGTCTACTCTTAATAATTTAGTAAAGCGTGTCATATAACTAACAAAACGTTTTATTGCAATTTCAGAAGCTCAACAACACACCGTAACCATTTCTTTCCAGAAAAATCTGCTAAATCTATCAAATAAAGATTATCCAAGTGAAACAATGTTTCTCCAGTACCATTTATTTCATGAAGCAAAACTTTACTTATTGTTAGCAAAAACAATTCGTAAATTACGGAAATCGCGTTCTAATTTTTTCTTTCAACAACATTATTCTTATTCCTCGGTGCGTTTTTGGGTAAAAAAGGTATTTCTCTCCCTAAAACCTGCAACTAAAAGCTTAATTAAGATGTTAAGTCAAGCGCGAACAACTTGTTAAATGCCAGAACTGAGACCAAGTTAATTAACTACATTTACACAAATCTACAGACAGTTATCTATAGTACGTAGGTACATATATTCAACGAATTAAATAATCATGAAATTATCTCCGTTCATTGAACTTTTACAGCACCAAAAATCTGGTAACGTACATACTATCTAATGTAAAGCAAAACATTATTTCTCAAGTAAAATATATTAAGAAAATGCTGTTACTTAGTATAGGTACTGTATTTCATCGTCGAAATTCGAGTCTAATATTTTAGCGGCTCTATTACTCAAATTATATTTTCCAAACAACTTTTGAGTTACAGAAAAAATATTGGCTATTCAAAAAAATACTTTATTGCGTAACATGTAATCAAAACTTCTTTTGTAAGTGTATCCTTTGATTTCATTTGAAATTTAAAACCTCGATGACAATAAATACCTTATTGTCTTTGTCATTTAAAATTAATTCTTTAATTATTCATTTCAAATTAATTAAACAATGCTATCACGGTTTTGGAAAACATCGTGAGAAAATATTTAAAGATAAAAAGATTAACTTTAAATTTATTTGTTTATATACATATTTATTACAACAAAATTACGACAGTATAAGTTACAACATTTTGTAACATTTCTTGTTTTCCTTTAAATCGTTAACCAATAAATAGATAAAGTCCCATGTAATTCAGTGTTCACGAACTAAATAATAAGTATAAGTTATGAATGTAAATTTCTCAAAAATTCATTACCTATTGATTTATGTGATGTTCTCTTTACATTTTTATTAGAAAAATATCTATCATTAAGCTAATACAAAAGTAATAAGGAGATATTATAAACTCATGAGGTTATTTATCATGATAAAAGCAAACCAACAAAATATTCGGTATTAATTTCCTCTGTTCTATCTATTAGTACTTGAATATAAAGAAACACTAAAAGTGCATTGAAAACATATTATTTAGGATTGACAGTTGCTTGTTTGTGTACGAGTACTATTTTGTTAGAGTTTCACTGAAAATCTATTCAATTAATATTTCGATTCAAATTACTTTCTTTGAAAGGCTAGTGTCCTGTTAATATGTCATTTCTCTAACATTTGCCATAAGGAATTTCTTCTCGTATTTTTGTATAAAATGAAACAACCTTGAACTATATAATCGATTTAGTGTTCACAAATATTAGTCCGTAGCCAGTGATGTTGTATTCGACGAGTCGAGCGATGTTTCGTCGGTTATTTCATAGAATGCTGTTACGTCGTGCTAAGCATTCTTCTTATTTGCTGCTGCCAGTAGGACAGCCCGTGATCCATATTTCATGAAGTGTTTGATTCGGGTAGATTTTTTACGAAGTGTTATCAATAGCATACATGAGTAAGCAACGAACTGTTTTCTAGACTAACCTGGATACGGCAGGTACTGCGCATATGAGGAAAGTGCAAAAAATTGTACGCCGAGAAAAGTATTTGAATCATTAGTCAACAAGTACTTTCCGATAGTTAAATTATTTTGGAATAAAAAAATAAATAAAGCAGACATTTTTGGAGGAATTAACATTAAATCGGAAATACCCCAAATTTGTATTTTAAAAAAAATAAAAAGAAGTGATTCACGCTGTAATTTTAATAGTCTTAATTACACATATTTAAAAATATTTTCAAAAAGTTAGACACTTTTACTGTGGTTTAATAATAATTGGCAAACTTCAAAATACATGTTGCGCGGACTAAAGAAAGAAACACTGTGGGTAGTAGTATCAGTATATCAAAAAGGTACTCTTTGAGTAGTACCTACATATGAGCGAGAGCAACGACAGCAGTCACGATCGCTCTCTGAGGTTATTGATTACGTGATCTTTTACAACTGCACCGGCTTCACAACACATTTTGTATGGAATACACATTACCATTTATGCGCTTTGTTATCGTTTTTATGTTTTGTTCTGTTTGCGTGTAATTTTGCATAATTATTAACAATCGAATATTTCATTTGACTATTTTAGTTCTCTTCGATCGTGTGTAGTACTCTTCGATTCAAACAATCATACGCGGGGTTATTACTTAAAATTTATAGAAAGCGATAGCCCCGCCATCATTGCGCCACCTAGTGACTAATTGTAACAAAAAAAATGATGTCATGTATGTTAATGGCGTGTCTAATGCGCCATGACCGTAAAACGCATTTCTCGCGGTAGATATAGCGCCACTATATAAATTACATTATACAACTCCTAATTTTGACGGCGGATACCGCGCGATATTTGGTTGTCGCATGCTGATTGCAAGTTAGGTAATAAGTGTGCCGATCAAAATGTAATATGTTTCGTGTGTCATTTTGAAACAGCAGAATGCTGGAATAGTTAATGCATTTTCTGAAACTACTTTACAAAAATGTCAAACTGCGTTACAAATTAGCGGAAAGAATATAATTTAAAATACAGTAATGTGGTTATACTATTAAATGTAACCCGCACGCTTATTACGTAACTTGCAGACAGCATGCGACAGCCAATATCGCGCGATATCTACTGTCAAAATTGTGTAATGTAATTTGTATAGTGGCGCTAAATCTACCGCGAAAAGTGCATTTTACGGTCATAGAATAATAGATACGCAATCGTCATACATGACACTAATTTTTCATTATAATAAATCACCAGTCGCGCAATGATCGCGTGGCTTTCGCTGTCTGCAAACTTTTGGGTAATAACCCCGCCCTACTACCCGTAGCGTATTTCTGTCTAGTCCGCGCAATATTTATTTCATGTTTTCCAATTATTAATAAACCAAAAAAAAGTGTCAGACTTTTTGCAAATATTTTTAAATATGTGTAATTAAGACGCTATCAAAATTACAGCCCAAATCACACACTTTTTTATTTTTTACTTGGGGTTTGGGGGCTTTGGGGTAATTTGATTCAATGTTAACCCCTCCACAAATGTTTGCCTTATCTATTTTTTTATTATAAACTAACTTAATTATCAAAAAGTACTTGTTGGCTTATGATTCAGATACTTTCTCGGCAAAAATTTTTTTGCACCTTTCTCATATGCGCAGTACCTGCCGTACCCAGGTAGGTCAAACAAACATTCCATTACCTACTCATTTATCCTATTGAGACTACGTAAAATTTCTACCTCAATCAGGCACTTATTAGAACATGGGTCACGGGCTCTTGGATTATTCTATAATTCTATATATTTCATTACATTTTTAGGAAGTAGAGTCAAACAGAGATAAAGTTATACTATTTTTAGCAACAATCTTAATAACATGTACGTCTGTGCGTATAGCTTTATGTTTATAATGCATCTAAAGCAACGTCTTTTAAAATAACTTCAAGACGTTTTCCCCATTTCATCCAAATACACAGTATTTATCTTGGGCAGAAACAAACTGCGCGACTACTTACAAACAAAGCTGTATTCAAACTCTTTAAGCTAAACCAGAGTAAATTATCTTTGCAATGTTACCCTTAATTTCGCGAGAAGAAACTCGCGGACAAAAGCTATTCAGTAATAAATCTTTGGGGACAAAATTGGGTCCGTACTCGCCGAATAAGAGAATTTAGCATATGTAAACAGATCCTTTGAAACAATTTCAATGTTTGCAACTGTTTCCGAATCTCCAGTGATGTTTGAACGATGGATTTACGACGTTACTATGCTACAAAGCCGAAACAAACTTAATACCATTATCTCACTAGTTAAGAGGTCTCTGAATTCCATCGAATTTTAGGAAAAGGATTCAGAAAACAGTATTATATGTTTAACAAGTTTTTAGATGTTCAAATAACGTTGCCAAATAATATTCTCTCAAAGCTACGTAGCCGAATGTAGTAGACAGTTCATTAGTACTTGCAATATTTATCATATTATGAGATGTTACATACAATGACCGATTGGATGGGTGACCTAGAGGCAATCACCTGACGTGTCTCTTATGTGTGTTACGCCTGGTTATCGGCTATTATAATTATATATTAGATGGTTAAAAACTTTGAAGAATAGGTTGACTACGACGATATGGTGGGTCACCTTTTTATTTCCATTTTCAAGAAGTTGTGAGATAAACTGCGATATTTCACAGCTTGTATATAACATAAATAAAATGTATTATATGAATCTATGTATGTGTGTATGTAGAATCTATACAATCTGTGTATGTAAAAATTCATCGTGGCAATAATTTCACGGTTATTTATCATAATATACAAACAGTTCAAGCACATTAATCCGAACACGTACATTTCACCCAAAATTATCCTGAATCAAATTTATGGAGTGTTAACTGCCCTTATTTTCAGTTTGAATTGCCCAAAAGATTTATTGAGGTTATAAATTTACAGTGACGCATCTACAATACAATGCGAGGGGTTATTTAGGGGGGGTGATGTTACACTTAAATTATTCAATAACTGCAACACTTTTTAAGCAACTACTGACTATGACTCAATTTCTTTAGTTTTTGATTAAATGAAACTTCACAATGTTGTAATCGGTTACAATTTAGAAGCTATCCGACTGCATGAGCTCTCGACTCAGTAGACAAAAGTTTGGGAACCTAGATGATAGACGGATGTACGCTTGAGCGATCATGTACGGAATCAGTTTCTCTTTTCGCTACAGAACCCTAAAGACTAATTTCTTATATAATACTTAATATGAACTTCAATAACAATATTTCATAATTGTCTAAAGCTTCATTAACTATTTGTTTCTAAAGTCAGGAGATAAAAACTTTCTCGAAGACTTGAAAATGTCGTAATAAGTTTACACTCAAGTTATAGTCAGCTTTAATACATTTTCATTTTATAGCTGGACAAGGAGGACTTCATAAAAAATTTTTAATTCATCTGTAAATCTGTAAATTTAAATTAATTTTAGCGAATAACGAAATAAATAAGAATAAAATTAATATGCCAGACAATACACACCAATCATCTGGTCTTAAACTAGTGCATTTCCAGTGCTATGAGAACCAGGCGACGAGTACTAGGGACGTTCCGAGTACACCCAGACCCGAGACAATCTAGAAAAGTTCATTTCTTAAATTGACCCCACCAGAAATTGAACCCAGAAACTTTCCCGCTTGGGTGCAACACTTAAACCACTGCGCTATCGAGGTCGTCCATGCTCCAAAAGTATGTGTTAACCGTTTGCATTTCCGTGTAACTCGTAAATGATAAATATTCTAATTCGTAATATCGATTCGAATCATGTTCATAACAAAATACTTTTCAGCATTTTCGAGATTATATTAATGTCGTTATTTTATCCAAAAAAAGTCAAAGAACGACATTATAATATACATAATGCAATGTCTGCTTTTTAATTACAAAACAGAGGCGGACAATAAATAGTACAGACTAATCTGTAAGAGGATTTCGCGCTGTACTCCAAAATTTGCCCTTATTACGGACCTGTAAATTAACTGTAAGATGCTCACAGCAACTTTAGTGTTCCAAATGCTGAAAGTAAATAAAATAAGTCAGTGAGTTATTATCTCAAACCTTCTTTTAATTAAGTATGCTAACGGTTTTTGTCAAAAAGTACAAATAATTGTATCTTGTATCCAATTAAAAGCGTTAATCACTTAATGCTTACAAGTGTTTAGAAATTTCAATGAGGGTGAACAATAATTATAGTAATAGTATTAATTATTTAGAAATAACTTCAGGATTCTTTCATTGACTGAAAATAAATCTTAATTTGATATTTTTGTATCTGATATAAATCAATCAAATATTATGTTCATAATGAGAACGTCGGAATGAATTAACGTAGGAAAATGTTCATTTCCTGGCTATGAAAGTAACTATGGCTATGAAAGTAATTGAGGCCCAGCTCAGATCTTAATATCGTATTTACGTCCACTTCGTACACTCTTTTCTAGTTAAGTTAGTTGTGAGTGTCAAATCAAAAGAATGCCCTGAAGCTATGTGAGAAAAGTTGACGTTTAGTGTCCTTGATTCTCAGTAGTTAAATTATGTGCGTATCTTATTTAAATGACAGATGTTACTAGGAATTCATATACCATGTCCTATTCAGTAACGGTCAAGAAAATCAGATAAGCTGATTTATCTGTACAATGCGACACATACTTATCATTAGAAAAGCGGATTGGCCGCCATATGGTTAGAAAACAGCACCGCAAGACAACGTGGGTTGTAAGCGAGAATGGCACAACACAACGAAACACATAATGCTGTGTAACATGTTATAAAAAATCTACTTCTCACAAAATCAACGAGGAATCACTATTCATAGTAAGAAATAGTACATACATGTCGTTATAACAAGTAGTAACTACAATACGTTTCATTCAATGTCCATCTCTTCACCACAATCTAATTTGAATTTGTCAATCTCGCGGGTCTTCTGGAAGAAATTTTTTTTAGAAATAACCTTTTGTTCATCCTTTCTGTACGTATCTTTTTTTTACGTTTGCGTGTGCAATAAATATCAATAAAATAAATAAATTCACGTCGGTTATGTAATGGCGATATAAACTGGTTCATACATACATATCTTCATGCCGTATCCCTAATAGGGTAGTCAGAGAGTTTCTCTTTCGTTAACTCTGGTTAATCCTACTAGTATTATAAACGCGAAAGTTTGCGAGGATGGATGTATGGACGTATGGATGTTTGTTACTCTTTCACGCAAAAACTACTCAATTTATTTTAATGAAACTTTACAAAAATATAGCTCAAAGATCAGAATAACTTTTCTTTGAACTTCACGCGAACGAAGTCACGGGCAAAAGCTAATTTTAAAAATAATTGATACAACGTAGAATCGCACGAATTACATACCTGACTCCACCTCGCTTTGTGTCATAGTTGAGCAATCTGGTGCCGTGTTTCCAGTTGACTTGGCGTGTAGGCTGGGGCACCTCGCTGACCACGCATCTCAGCTCTATTATGGAGCCTTCCTTGTAGAACTTGTCTTGAAGTAGACGACCGCGCTCGTCCACGATCTCCACTTTTGGCACTGAGAGCAATATAAAACACTAATTAATAATTTCACCTGTAGAATGCAGGCAAGTTACTTAAAAGACATTTGTTTTTAAATTTTATTGGAAAATGGAGCTCAGTCAATATTATTCATATTTTTAGCTTTTTGACATTCCGGACTTTGTACTTGGACTTCTGTAATGTCAGGTGTTACCAACCACAAATTAAAGTTATGAAGTTCATGGTCGGGTTCCATACAACCACACAATGTATTTGTACATACATACATATCTTCACGCTGTAACCCTAACGAGATAATCAACATAACAATGTATTTATTTTATATATATATCAAAAAAATATATGTCGGAATTCAAAAACAAACTCAACTCAGTTTGATTATTCTTTGTAGTCTTTTAACATTATGAAGTGCGCTGTTATACAAAAAACAGCAACCAACTTAACACTAATTTGATTCGGCTTTGACTTTATTGAGGGAGATAATAAGACCCAGACTTCGACTCAATTTAAGAAAGTTTGTTAAATTGATCTGACCGTGGGTTGATATCTGGAACCTTCAACTTAGAAGGCAGACATACTAATCCTTATATCATTATCTGCCTTCTAAGTTGAAGGTTCCAGATATCAACCCACGGTCAGATCAATAAGCCAGTCATATTCGTTCTTAAAAGTAAAATTTTGGCTATAAATTATTATTTAAATTGGGTTTGTGTCTCAGACATAAAAAAACTGGCCCAATGCGAATCACACTCGCGCACTGTGGGTTCCGTATCACCGCATAACGTATTGTATTATGTGTTTAACAGAAAAAAATATGTATGGAATTCAAAAACAAGGTTAATTTTGCAGTTAAAAGACAAGTTCTCCCGTACTCTCCAACTACAAATGTTAGTTTACAATGCATAAAAATGTGATATAATTATACATACATACATATCTTCACGCTGTATCCCTAACGAGATATCATAATAATAAATTACATACAATTATACATTCGCAATTTTTGGATTTTTCCCTTTTATTGTACTGTGAAGTGAAACCTTGCTTTTGCCATTTCATGATTCTAGGTCAACACAAAGTACTCTATTGGTTTTTGTTTAAGTACATACATAAATGGCCTTATCTTTTGATTGCTTTAATTTAGAAGCTTGATATTGTTTACAACTCCAAGCGACCATAGACCTCAGTATTTGGGATACATTTCAAATGCATATCTGTACCCAATTATGGAATAAAGGGTCTTGAAGGATGTGGATACGGCTAGGTTGGTGTACTTTGGATATTTTCATAGCCTAATGTTCTATGGCCTTTTGCTGTGGGGATCAGCGGCGTATATTAACTCCATTTTTATTTTACGAAAAAGAGCGATACGTGCCATCTACAGTATGAATGCACAAGAATCACTAAGAGATCGTTTTAAAGACATTGATGTCCTTGCCGTATACATCTTAGAAATTTGAACGTATACAAGGAAAAATATAGATCAGTTTATGAAGAAAGGCAATGTTGGTGGTATGGAAATCTGAAGTCGCGATAAATAGGTTATTCCAAAATTTAAATCACATAAGTCAAATGTTTCATTTTTGGATAACTGCATTTGTTTTTATAATAAAGTTCCTCAATTAACAGAAAATAGTCACTGAACTAACAAAAAATAGATTTAGATTAGTTATAAAACGTACATTGACTAGATAATCATACTGTAAAATAAACGATTTCGTTGAAGATAAAATAATAGTCTGAAATGATCTACTCTGCACATGCATTTACTGGATTTCTGAACATTGCATTTTAATAAAATTTTTGTAAAAAGATGATGAAAAAATGATACCTGACTGAGTCAGTCAGTTGTCGGTTCTTCTCAGTGTCCAGGTTTTCTCGAACTCAATTAGATTTGACATTCAAAAATACTTTGTATTTGGGTTTACTTGAATAAATTGATTTGACTTTGACTTTGACTAAAGATGAACACACAGGCCAAGAATTGGTCCTCTAAGGGTTATATTTTTTCTTTTGAAGTATGGAACCCTAAAAAGTATTCAACTTATATTACTTGTTAAACTTATATATATCTCTGACATTTTTCTTTCAATTATTATATTTTAATTTAGGTTTTCACTTCTGTAGAAAGTATAAGCGGGAACAACTTGGTAGCGCGAGTGGACCGGAAATTAACTGTTAGGACTGGATACAATAATAATATCCTGCCAACATCGGTGACGTCAAACTTTCTTATTTGATTTTGAACTTATTACTCGCAGATAATACATTAAAGTCATGTGGAAAATAATATGTTCTAACCATGAAAATCTGAATAATAAGGCTATTAATTTTCGTGGACCTAACTGATAACATGCTTGCTCTTTTGCCCCCTCCGCTATAAAAAAAAATATATTCTTATACATGGAGTTAGTCAGCTGTTTGTCTTATCATGCAGTACGTTTGTTACTCTTTAACGCAAAAACTACTGAACAGATTTTGATTAAAGTTTACAGTAATATAGCTTATACAATACTGTTACCTGTTAGTATATACCGCCAGAATAAGACTTCACGAGTTAAAACCTATTTGCTAGTGGATCGCTGGTAACTGTAGTTTAACTTTTAAAGAACTGTACACATTATTTACACAAATTGCGACGATAATAAATTCGCATCCGCTTACGCCTATGTCAGATTATCCAACTCTTCAACTGCAACTTAGCTCCTATCATTCCTGGGCACTTCCTTGTGGGTCGACTTTTAACTTCTTCACCCTTCACCCGTTACTGAGCGAGTCACCATCAATCGCTATCAACTTATCGAGCGTCTTAGGCAGCAGTTTTGGCCGATAGACAAAAAATTACTTATCTAATCTACAACAGCGAGTAAAGTGGAAGACTCAAAAATGCAATATTGAGATTGGCGACTTAGTTCTAATCATCGACCAGCAACTACCACCGATGAAGTGGCTAATGGGACGAATAGTTCGATTCTATCTAGGCTGAGATGGTGTTTGCAAAGTCGTCAATATGTTTGTTAAAGGCGGAATCATCAGAAGATCCATGTCGAAACTTTGTGCTCTAGAAGGCCTACAAGCACCGTAAGCTTCTTTAAAGGCAAACTTTGAAGGCGGGGGAGAAAGTTAACACCGCCAGAAAATATGACTTCACGAGTCAAAACCTATTTATTAAAAATAATTCTGACTTGTCATCTGATTATTCTCAGAAAAACTAATACTTCTAGTTATTAATACGTGACATTGGCAAATGCGCTAATCTGTGCGCCATGCCATAAAGAAAGAAAAAAAATTAAAACTAAAATATACTAAAAAACTTATTTCTTTTTTTTAATTTAAATAAACAAATGTTAGAGAAATACTCATTCTCTTAACAAATACATAAGCTAATATTTATAAAGATATTGCGTGTTTATGAACTTCACACGAATGGAATAGCGGATGTTCCCTGGTATAGTAATACGGAAGCTCTAAGTCATGAGTCCACTATCATAAAAGGCACCATCTTATATTAGTCATTGACTACAAAATATTATATATGTTGTGTTATAATCTATGGACACATTTTTTCAAACTATCTCTAAAAAATATTGTTCAACTAGTTGCAGAGAAACCTATCGAACCGTATAAGCAAATTCAAAAGAAAAGGTATTTGGGTTTGAGTTTTTCATATTATTCTGCAGCTTGGAAATGTAACCTGGCCGGGAAAAATTTACGTAGTCGCATATTAAATACTAGCTTTGCCTGGCGGTTTTAACTGCGTTAAATTTGGTATTTTTGGTTGTCTTAAAAGTCCTATCTACCTGCCAATAAAAATCTCGTCAAAACTTCAGTCGTTTAGCCGTTTTGGAAATTCAATCGGATAATCAAACAGATAGATAGAAGGATAGATAGACAAAAATTTTAAGAATACGTGTTTGAGTTTTGCTTACGCGCAAATAACAGTTTTTTTATTAATAAAATGCAGCCCGTGTTACTTGCTGATAAATTACCTTTCTATGAGTGAAAGTTAATTATCGAAATCCGTTCAGTAGTAGTGAGTTTATCCATTACATATAAATAAACAAATTTTACTTAGCTACATAATATTATAAAGTATAGATGTACCTTAAAGCATAATGTACTACTTCTAAAATATGTATGTATATGTAGATAAGGGTAAAACGTTAATATGTAGTACATACAATAATACAAACGCAGCTACATATATAGAAATGAAACCTAAGCAAACCCAAAGCTAGGCAAGAACGGGTTATCTAAGGGGAAAACTCACAGGGTCGACTTAACGTCTCGTATACAATGGCCCTACGTATATTCTGGCAGTAAAAAAGTAATTTTGTCCTTCATGTCAATGACCCGGCCGATGTGAGAGCACTTTTTTAGTTAAATCTTTTCGTGGTAACTTATGTACATCCACTTGAGTCCTAAATCTGTTATAAAAAGCAAATGTAAAAACGTGGAAGACGTTATTTTAGAAGGAAAATTCTCACGTGCGCCATAAGACATCCTTTTTATTACTAACATAATCTCAGAATGGCTGCTATTTATATTTCTGAATTGGTTACCTATAATAAGCTAGATGTCTACTCATATTACTGATATATTTTGTACATTGTAATAAAATAATCAAATATTTTGAATGCAATTGTGAAAAAACTATTTACTACTATTAATATTTAAAAAATAATATAAAAAAATGAAGCAAAATCAACAAGGAATCTTAAAATAAATAAAAAACCAATCGAGTGGAGTCGGAGGCACGCACCGAGGATTCCGTGCCATCATATAATGTATTTGTGTAATGTATTTACCAATAAAATATATTAAGTCAGATTTAAAAACAAACTTTGCAGTTGAAAGAAACGCTCTCCCATAAGTACTCTACAACTGAAATATTTAATTTTATAATACCAAAAAAGTATGACATAGTTACTAATTCCCAATTGTTTTTATTTTCCTATTTTATTGTGTTATGAGACTGCTTCTTGCCAAATTTCATGATTCTAGGTCAACTGCAAGTACCTACCCTATAACTTTTCGTTTCATTACATAAATAGCGGTATATAACCATAGCCTCAGTTGTTCGACATAAACAACTTGATATCTCTACCTATTCTTGAGAGAAAGGATGTTGACCGGTTGGACAGACGAACACACGAGTATACGGACGACAAAGTGATCTTTTTTCATTTTTCTTTTGAGGAACGGAATCCTAAAAAATCTCTCTAAACAACATCTTCAATTTTATCATTCAACATATAATTAACACATAATTAACAACATATAATTTTATAATTTATAGACTGGCCCGTTGGTGCAGTGGCATATGCATCTGCTTTCCAAGCTAGGGTCCCGGGTTCGATCCCCGGTCAGGTCAATTTAGGAAACGAACTTTTCTAAATTGGCTTGGAGTCTGAGTGTTACTGGAAACTCCCCCAGAGTTCGTTGTGTGATACCCATAGTACAAGCTTACTGCTTAGTTTGGGGTCACACAATCTGTGTATTGTCTGGAGTATTATTATTATTATTATTACTATATCTACAAAAAAATTAAACTAAAATTAAAGATAATGTTTACAGTTTACAGCCAATATTTTCAAATACTACGCGACAGACGTTTACATACGTTTTGTTGACCCACATATCTTTAAAACTATTTAATATATTAAAATAATAGCTGTGCCGCTGTGACTCGTGCGAAAATTTTATATAGTATCGTCATTCTTATATCTTACCATTTTTAAAATAACCTATAGAGTCATTCGTGTGCGAAAACAACTCGCAATTGGTCCATTTTTAATCTCGATGTAACTCAGTATCTCAATGTTATAAGTATCATAAGAAAAATTACACGAATCATTCAGTCCAAGGTTTCATTTATTTTTCTATTGAATTATTGATACTCATATTCAATCCCCATAGAGATCAATCTTGTATTGAAATGTTATTCGATAGTATTATTATAAGTTTTCAGACATCACAAATAGCGTATATTGAACATAATATAGCTCTAGACAAAATGCGAGAACAACCTACTATACAACGATTTGGCAACACGTTTGATTTAGGAAGTAAACTACGTCATTTGCACACCTACATATATTACATTATGTATCTATATAAGTGTACACGTTGGCAAGGCTTCATTTCGCAAACAACTTTAGTGAACCACGAGATGCCTTCACAAATTGGTAATTTGTTTGTCAAGTCAGGCGTATACAAATAATTAATTACTCACATTTTAACAAAATGAAGCGTACTTACATTTCAAATTGAGTTATGGGTTCATTTCCTTAAAATGGTATCAGTATGTCATGATGATGTAGTATTAGATTTTTAATAAAACAGGTCATAAATCATAATTAATATGGTGTTATCTTAATATCAATATCATTTCTTTTCAATTAAACCATACTACATGATATTTTTGAACAGCAAATCCATTAACTGGTTAGAAAAAAACCTGTATGAGAATAAATAAAGACTATTTCTATGGAACGAGTCACATAAATGTTATCGTAACTAGCACAATGTTAATTAATCCATTTGTCACATTTATCTTTAGACCTAGTTGTAGTTCCACATAAGATACACAAATTCCACTTTCAATTACACAAAGATAATAACAATAAATGCGCCAGACAATACACACCCATCATCTAGTCTCAAACTAAGGCCTTCCCTATGCTGTGAGAGCGAGATGACGACTACTGGAGGAGTCTCCCTTTACATCCAGACCCAAGACAATCTAGAAAAGTTCATTTCCTAAATTGACTCGGCCGGGAATCGAACCCAGAAACTTCCGCGCTTAGACACAACGCCTAAACCACTACGCCATCAAGGTCGACTCCAAAAGTACGTGTATACAAATTTCCTACCCTAACGGGGTGAACAGAGAGGACGGAGGGCCAAGCTTCGCTCTCCTTATATATACAATATGTATGTTTTGTGAAATGCCAAAAAGAGTGGCGAAGGAAGTATTTCCACTTCACCATACATTTTGACCGATGTATGGAAGTGGTTTTGTCCTTGTTTTAATACCACAGGGGACAAAAACAAGCGAACAGTCCCACTTGAAGGTAAGCAGAGTGAGGCGCTGGTGATTTACGAAATCAAGGCGAAGAACACACGTCGGATCAGGCAATACTGAGAACTAAGATATTTCGCCGGCTGTCTTACTCTCCACTCTGGAACACAACAGTGTAAGTATTGCTGTTCGTTGTCAAGATTAGCGAGTTTTCCCGTCTGCTGTCTATTTCATCTTTCATAACTTTAAATTCTAAAATTTAAAATCGCTATTTATAATATCTAACTCCCATTCAAGGAGGACAGAAAATCATAGCTCAAAAGGATCACACTTGTACGTCAAGAGCACTATTAGATTTGAAGCATCTACAGAATTAAGTGGAACTCCACAGAATAGATTGGTTGATAGAGCATCGCCTATGTATTATTACATAGGCGGTGCTCTAGCAACCAAGCTCACATTTATTAAGGCGACGCATTGGAAATTTTGACACCAGGGATCTCAATTTTTCTGAGTGACTACAAAACGTATGACGGTCATATTTGGTATCCTGATTCTTAATTTCATTGACTTCATTTTGTAAGTTGCGATATATGGTTGGTTAACTTTTGTAACACAAAAAAAAATATCAAAGAAACCTCATTTTTTAAATTTTTCGGAGCAACGGGACCGATTTATATTTCTAAATTTTCTTATAGTTTACTTTAAACATATTTCCTGGATTTTCTAAAATTAATTATAGTTTTTAAAATAAACTAAAATAACTGTTTTTTAGTATTTTTCGTAAGCTAGCGCACGTTTGCATAGACCAGAAGATCTATTTTAGATCAAATTATTGTTTATAAATACGTCGCCTTAAGCCCCATCCTTTGACCGAGTTTTACAACCTGCATAAGTAGAACAGCATCTTACACGTTGTTTCTAAGGTCCGTTCTCAAAGTACACGTAGTATACTAGATAGTATTATTGAGAACAGACCTACAACAGAAAGGTACACTCTTCTCACTAGAGGCGGATGTGTGGATATCTGGCACTCGTAATAACCCTCGTCCCTCTCCGTCTATGTATATGTATACATAATCATGATTTATTTGATCCTTATTAATCAACCTTGTGCAAATTACGTACGGTAAATCGAGTACCTCGACCACCTTTTGAAATTGGCATCAAGATGTCATTTTATTACGTTTTATGCTCTACCCCCTCCTTTTCAAACTAAATGTGAAATTGCTTAAAGATATGTATAATGCAGTTATGACAACCTAATTATAATGTTCTTCTTGCCTTGAAAATAAAATTTTCGGAATTATCCCTGGTTTAAGTATGCTTTAAATGAACGCTAACTCGGGATTACTCGCGTTATAGAAGAAAAGTTATGACCGCTTTGAAATGCTTCCAACCATTCCGCTGTGGGATCCCGTTACTGTAGATATGACATTACAATAACAGTCCAAAAAAAAGAAACTATGTGTATGCCTTTAAAATTTCGAAACATATGAATTGCTTTGTCTCTTGGATATTTACTTGTAATAGCAAAACTGAATTAGGAATCTGATCCAGTAACATGATTTTTTTATTTATTTTTTACTAATTTTCATGCCGATGTGAAGTACATATGTCAGCATGGAAATTCCTCACACACAGAAATATCCTGACCAATTTGTCGATATTATTATCAATGAATTTTGATGTATTCTGTACATTATGAGGAAGTTACATGGAATATTTTGAAATTTGACGCCTACGAAAATGTCAAAATTTGCTTTTAAGAATATATTCAGCTGAACTGCCGCACAAATAATTTATAATACCATCCCAAACGTTAGTAAAATCTGAAAAAGATTTAATTGGCACTCAAATCGTAGTTTTTTCTTTTTTATTAGAAGGGGCAAACGAGCAAGAGGGTCACCTGATGGATAGCGACCGCCGCCGCCTATGGACACACACAACGTCCGGTGAATCACAGGTGCGTTGCCGGCCTTTAGGGAAACAGGGAAAGAAGGAAAAAGAGAAGGAGGGGGTGATGGGCGACCGGCACTCTCACTCACCGAACGAAACACAACAGCAATAGATGCTGTTAATTCACACCGATATTCTGTGAGAGGGTGGTATTTCACCGGGCGAGCCGGCCCAATTCGTGCTGCAATGCAGCATGGCTCTACCACTCTTAAGTTATAGAATAAGCGTTTTCTTCCCTGTAATTTATTTTTATTTCTCTTAGGATCCGCCGTCCTCCTTAGACTCCTCTACAGTCTCGAAAAAGCTCACGGTATACATCTCACAAATCACACACAATTCACAACTCGAAACACATTTCGGTTGGTTTAGCAGTACTTATACAATGGCAACATTTTAAAATTCTTTGACCATTGTTTTACTACAAACCGTTATGTGTTTAACATTGACAGTGAAAACAGTATGTGTCTGACATTGGCAGTATGATAGTAAACAGTGCACGTTTTTTTTAATTTAACGTATTTATAACACAATTATAAATATATAAATTTTAGCTTCCTGCACTCCTTCTCCATACAAACTTTAACTACGCTAAATCTCGCCCTCCTCCGTGCGCGCAATATATTTAATAAGGGGTACAACATTTTCTCTTTACGTATTAATATATAGGTTTTTTTTTTATTATATATCCTGCGTCATGGAAATCTGTTCTCTGAACAATAAGCCACTGTTATAACTGAGACATTTTCTCTGGGTAGAGTGTGTGTTTGAGAGAGTCGTCCACTGACTTCTCACTCTTGTCTGTTGTCAAAATACATAGATAATGCAATATTATCTTACCTACAACAGAAAGGTACACTCTTCTGACTAGAGGCGGATGTGTGGATATCTGGCACTCGTAATAACCCTCGTCCCTCTCACTAACGTACTGAATGAGAAGTCTCCAGTCGTTGGGATGCTCGAAGGCTAAAGAGTATCTTGAGTCTGCAGAGTATGTGTGTCGTCCAAATGACAGCAAATGGAGTTCTTCACCCCGACGACGGACCCAGGATATCTAAAAGAAATAAAAATAATTATCGAAATGCATTGAAACGCTAGCTGCTTGTCCATGGTCGTTTTCTCTATGGGTTAACTGTTGGTGTCGCGTACCTCCGTGTTTCAAAAGGCACTTTAAGCCATTGGCATAATAGTCCACCTATGCAGCCCCGTGCAACCGAATTGGTCTATTATACCCACATCCTATGGCGATAACAATAAAGTTAAATTTCGCAGTTGCGGTTTGATCATAAAAAAAAAAATTAAAAAAAAATAAAAAAACATATTTTAGCGCGGAGATGTCTCGACATTTGTTTTTACACGTAATTGTATTTTGCAAGAAAACTACAATTCCAATTAAAAAACTGGTTTTTGAGATTTGAGATATTATACCTATCTATTTTAGTAAAATCGTTTAAAAATTATGTAGAATTTCGGAGATGCAACTGGATCTTTGAACAAAACAGGGTTTCGCCTGGATTTTTTTTTAATCGAGATTTTTTTTCATTCATGTTTCCATGTTTAAGAGTTTCAAGATAAATTATTGAAGTTGTATGTATCCAAATATCTAACTAAGTCTTCTGAGATATCGAGATCCAGGTTGCAAAACTCACCAAAGTCGGCATAGGCTTAATTTTCTTATAATAAATTGTCTACTGTGACTACTTTCGACAACCTACACTGGCGTCGCGTTGTGCAGTACAATTCATATCACCACATTTTTGAGATAATACTTCTACATTGGTACCAATATAAGGTGTTTTAAACTGATAAATCCTAACATAATGTATTAGCTAAACCTCAGCTATACAAACATCTTACATTCATATTTGTTTTATTCGCACTTTATCCTGAAGTGATCCCACAAGGATGTGCTAATAAATTCCATAACTAATATAAATATATTTATTTATTTATTATTTATATAATTTTTATAGTAATTAATGAATAAGCTATATAGAACACCTGTTTTAGATCACTTTAAACGTTACTTTGATCAAAATTTATCATTAGTGCCTTACCACGACCAGTCAAATAACTTTAACACCAACCAAGCAAAGCGAATTTGCAAAATATAGAGGAATAGACACTATGCCGAAAAGTTTAAACTTAACTTACTCAACGAAGAATCCATTACCAATTTTTAGTGACATTTTAGCACAAAGTAAATAATATTTAAGTAATAATAAATAAAACAGATGAAATTGTAATTAAACGCTAATTTCAATTAAAATTATAAAGTATTCTATATTAACATAAAAACTTTATATCTTGTGCTACCACATTAAAGAGAAAAGTTACGTTGAAGGTCTAATAGCAGACTTAGAAGTTGTTCCTAATTGCCTAAAAGTACTCCGGAACTCCTTATTCTACTCCCTTTTGTGATTAAAGGGGGATCTTACGACGAACACAATCTGGAGAATATTCTAAAGATATACTGAACCTGGCGTTTCTAATACGTAATCTAAAACTTGTTTAATTTGTATATAAATAGGTAAAGACAAAACAGTGCAGTACCTTTTTCTCCTCGATTTATCAACCGATTTACTTTTTTTTGGTTTAGTAGCCATAGATGTGCTTTAGTGTTAAAAAGTGTTAGTGTTATCGATAAAAACATTTTGGAAACAGTTACATTAATACGTACGGCAAAAACTTCGGATTCCTTTTTAAGAATATTGCGCACACAGAGGAGTGTGAGATTTGACATAATTTTACGTTCATACTGACAGTGATATGTAACCTCCTTGGACCAATCAGTCACTCAGAATAGAGATTGTCGCCAAAGAACTATTATTATAAGTTTATATTTTCGGTCAAATTTCGACCGCCGAGCGACCTCTACTACGTTTAAAAAGAAAGGTTATGCCTGTATATTTGATAAAAAGTAGCGTGTTATTGACGAAGAGATTCGAAATTGCAATATTTTGTAAATAACTTGTTGTTAAACGTAGTCTGTTAGCGATTCTTTTTCTGCCTGCGTATTCATTAGATTTATCATAATAAATATCAATTGTACAAGTGATGTTGAAAAAATGATGCTTGACAAAATTTTATACTGGTTCATCTCAGTATGGTTTTTTCTGAACCGGTGGTAGATAAATTTGTGACCGCTTTTTTTTAAATATTACATATATATAAATTTGAATACGCCAAGTTATAAAACCTACAGTAGCTCATAACAGTTACTTAGTATTCTGTCCAAAATCGCAGCCCTTCGAATGAGAGTATACCCCCAAAAATGAAGTAACTGTTAAACGATGTCTACCCAATGTCCCTGAAATAATCAACGTACGACCTTATCCGCATGATATAAGATACCTTTTCCTTTGGACTTCCGAAATATCTATTACGTTAACACAAAATTATTATAGCAATCTTTTATATAACAGATTAGATGTAGCTACTTGTCAGTAAATAATGGAAATAGCGTCTGGATTATCTTGTTTTCTAACAGAAACTTTGGGTGAGATTGTTGTTTAACCAGAATTTCCATTACTGCAGATTTATAAAAATATTCTATGACTGAGGTTAGGAAAAAACAATGATACTTTTAAAATATTATCAAAATTTAATATATTTATAATATACATTACAGGAACAATTTTCTCTTCAATATACTTGGCCGCAAAATACAATTCCTTTCAAGATTACATTATTACCCTATTCTCAAAACTATCTCAATGCTATATTTTATTTGGCCTACAATTTTTTTTACCCATAATAGCACGACAATACCTTTGTTGTTGTTAAGGTTCTGTGTTTTATTTTCTCTCTTACTTACAAGCTATTTATTCATACCTGTATAAGACTGACATCTTTAATGAAATTAATTTGACCGTTGCGTAGGTATATCGCATAAAAAAAAATAAGTGTAAGTCACTTTGATAAAAGTATTGTAATTATTTTTTAAACCACAGGCAAAATAAACGAACAAACGTTCCACTTGTTAGTAAAGGCCGGCGAGACACAGTATAAACATAACAGTAGGATATCTTCATAGTAAGCTAGCGTACGCGGTTTGTATGTGTGCGTGGTAATACGTACGTGCCATGGCACGCACATAACGACAGAATTTTGGGCGAATATGGGCAATTATTGTAGCGCCAGTCGGACTCACACGCGACGCAAATATGCAACCGCTTCAGTCTGTCCTCAATTCGTTATTCGTATCGTCGCGTATATGAAAATACTTAAATCGCATTAACAAACATATCATAATATCCTTAGATGCCTAAATAATTTTAGTCGTTCGAATACAGACTCATCATTCTTCAACATAACTACAGGAAATGAAATTTAACGAAAATTTATCCCTGTGCATTGTTTTTTATTATTATGTACTAAATGTATAACTAAACGAGATGCTCTCCGCATCTCACGCCCAACGCAACAACAACCACGTTACGCGGGAGTCGGCCCTAATTCTTTTCTATATATTTTTTGACCGAGGCCCAAGCACATCCACAATATCAAAGTACAGTACTTCAAATTACGAATACGTTGGTGTGAGGACAAAGATCTTGAACTTCTTGTGTTAGAAATTTCACCGCTCTCTAACCCTCTACAGCAGGACACAACCGTACAAGCGCTATACTGTTTGGTGGCAAAACTATCAAGTAAGATGGTGGTAGCGATCCAGGCAGACTCTCCCCAAAGTTATACCCCACCCGCGAATAATATAGCAAATGCAGCTTTTTGATAATTTTCTAAGTGCCTTATTAAATGCATACCTACATAATTTACCTAATGAAGATATATAAATAAATGAAAATGTTATTTCTTTTACTATTGTAATATACAAAATAAGTAACCAAGAAATACTTTATGACTACCATTATCCAACTCCTCATAGGAACTCGGACCAAAAATCATAATGGAAGGAGCTTTCGCTTAAGAATGTGTCCGTTTTTTGTAGTTTCTAGACTTGTACTAATGTGTGTGACTAGTAACGGTCACGGCACAACAATACACAGCTGTATGTGACATATTCTTAGTTTTGTGAATATTAGTAGCCAAAACAATAAAAAAAATCATAAATTTAAGTGTATTTTTCAAATAATTATTTCAGCAATGCATTGTTTTTACGTCGAGCCGGTCATGAGATAGCACGAATTACACCAATAGTGCGAGGTTGCCAAACTTACTATAGCTAACTGCTTTACTCTGGTTACGTTCAATGAGATAGAACACGGTTATAAAAGCGACAACTCGTTATGGCTTCGTTCATTCGTCGTTCGATCATTCATTCGATTCTTCGTCCGAGATATCAATTATATAAAACTCATATTAAATGTATACCGTTTTTTCTCCCAGGTCGTGCACTCTACAGTGCAGATGCACTCTGCTCCCGAGTTGTGCCGTCACGTTATTTGTGGATAGATCATCTTCGAAAAACGGTAGCGGCTCCGATGTTGTCGTCGATATATCTTCGTCGTGATCTTCGTACACCTCCGTGAATACTTCGTGCCAGAAGGGACCGTTAACTACTTTCTTTTCGCCGGTATTGAAATCTGTTAAATAAATATTATACATAAAACTCTAGCAATTTTTTTTTTTGGAAATACTCCAAGGTTTACATTTCCAAAAGTTTACATCAATCAACAAAGGAAATATTGCTTTCGACAAAGAAGGAAAGACGAGATATTGAATACCGAATATGATAATTCTTCTTTGCTTATTGAATATCCAACCATTCATCTAATACATCATAGACTCCAAGAAATTGTAAGGTCGATTTCGCTTAAAAAAGGCTACCCTTATGGCAAATATTCTACGAAGTTCTTTAATCTTCTCGTATAAGTAATGAAAAGGTAAAAGAAATTCACATATAAATTAGAAGAATAAGAATTCATTATCTCTAGGCAATCTCATAATTATTGCTCGCCTGGATTTTCTCTTCTTCTTAAGTAATATTGGCTCTAATGACCAGTGATTGACGTGATTGAGTGTAACTGGTTGCTTCCCCAGTTTGTATGGGACCCGTATGGTGGCGATCACAATAGATCAATTTTGATCGGAGTGATACGTGTCTGGCGTGATCTCCATAGCTACTTACATAAAATAAAAGTAAAAAATAAAATGGTACACGTAATAATTCAAGTGCTTCCCATGAGTCAAGCACTCATGGGAAGCACTTGAATCACACAAAGAATTGTAAATGTCTGAAGTATTTACATATCTATACAAAAAAGTTGGTCATGTAGGTACCTCATGTTCATGTGATACCGGACAACTTTCTTATAGACTGTGAGGGAGTAATTAGTGGCGATTTCTTACTACTAAATAACAGGATAATTTTTTTTTTTTAATTATTGAAATATCAGGACGAAGGTTAAAAATTGAATATGGAAGTCGAAAGGTATGCGATAGCTCGTTAGAATTCGTTATCGATAATGGTTGTCAAAAGAAATACGAATAACGAATTACTTCATGATAATTTGGCAGTAAATCGTGAAAAAACTATTCAGATATGAAAGTATAGTGATACGGGAAATATTAAGAAAAAATTAATAAAATATTATTATCGAACCGAGATATGAGAAAATTGTACTCTATACATTATAATTAGTGGTTAAACGAACTTACCTTAAGTGATGTTTGACCATAATTATATGAGACGAAAAGATTTATTAATTCAAAGGTAAAAGAAATTCACATATAAATTAGAAGAATAGGAATTCATTATCTCTAGGCAATCTCATAATGTAGTTCACTTCCTAATGTACTAGGCATCTCACACAATTTTAGACCTAGATATTAAAATAAGTAATGAAACGACTACCCCCTCCCTGCTTATTGCGCGGCCCTGCGCTTGCACCGTTGTTCTCGTCATTATTTTCAGAGCAGGACCTATTTTACAACGAGAGTAGGGAAATGACTTTTAGTCGTAGGGTGGGAGGGTAATAAATCTCTTCGGATGTAACGTCTCATATAATTATGGTCAAACATTACTTAAGGTAAGTTCATTTAACTACTAATTATTCTGCGACGTTACATCCTCAAGATTTATTAATTCACTATGTAGATGTTTAGCGCTTAATGCGAAATAGGAGGTAGAGGGAAAACAACTAATAGATAATATACATATTATATGAATTAGCATAAATGTACTATTTATTTATTATACAGTGTACCATACTGACATAATATTATTTAATTATCTAAATCATGAGAATTTTAACAAAATATGTAATACACAATTAACACCACTAAACGATATTAATCTAAACATTAATAATAAACTCTTAATTACAAATTGTAAATGGTTTCTGCAAAAACGTTATCTTCGTGCACATGCAATGGTCGGTTATAAAATTTTGCAAATATTAATGAATTTCCTGTCCCTCCTGACACTTTTTTTATTATATCAACCGATAGGCCGTTGCGTTTTGCTGCTAATGTTGACGCATGACGGGTGCTATGAGCTGAAAAGACTGTTATGTCAATTCTACTCTCTGAAAGCACGGATTTGATCCAACGACTAATCGTAGAAGCACTAGCATTGTGAATTGGCTTTTTTGTGGTTAGAATCAATTTGTCAATGTGTGGTAAGTCTCTGTATTGATTAGTAATTTCCATGTACGAAGTTAAAGTTTTTGCAGGGCAAATTTGTTCCTTATGAGGAAAAAAAGGAATTATAAGGCGTGGCATGTGTCGTCCTGGAGCTGAAGTTTTTACAATGTCGTTAACAATGATTTCAATGTTGAGAGCACTGACTTTGACGTTGGACAAGCGAATAAGTGACAGCGTCTGCACACGTTGTGCTGTTGACAATGCGAGAAGAGCTACTAATTTTTTAGTAATTTTATATAAAGGCAATTCGCTGTTAGGATACCACGTACTAACGTAATCTTGTAATTATTGTAATTGTAACGTAATACTTGATTAGGATCCCAAGTTGATTGATATTTTGGTAAGCACGGTTTTGTTTTAAATATCCCCCTAAAAAACCTCGAAATCCGATCATCATTACTAAATTCCTTGCCCATAATCAGACTCAGTGCTGATCTAAATGTATTTAAAGATGAATAACTGGCTCCAGCTTTAAATTCAAAAGTAAAGAAATCCAAAATCAAAGAGACATCATTATCATAAAGATCCGTTTTTGATTTAATACAAAAAGACCACCATTTTTTATATGCCGTATTATATTGTTTTAAAGAGCTCTCGGCTAATGACGAAATCATTATATCGATTGTATTATTTGTTAAAGATTGTTTTCTAAATGCTTCCCTGATAATAGAGATGCAACCAGGGTAAGCCGGTTCCAAAGCGGATGGTGTGTCCTGAAAGGAGATAGAAGTAACTCGGGGTGAGGACTGAAGTACAATGGTTCGCAAAGCAACAATTTTATAAAAAGTGGAAACCATGGTTGACTGGGCCAGTACGGCACGACTAGTATTCCTGTAGCTTTATCATTGACAATTTTTCGCAGGCACTTTAAAATAACTGAAAATGGAGGAAAAGTATAGAAGAGGAAACTACTCCAATCTAATGTGAATGCGTCTATGTTAAAGGCTTCTGGATCGCGTTTCCATGAGACAAATTTCTCACATTTAGCATTTATACGGGTTGCGAATAAATCTACTTTTGGACAGCCAAAATGATTCTTTATTTTATTAAATGCTGAGTATGCGAGACTCCATTCGATGTCAATATTCTGTCGACGAGACTCTATGTCGACTTCTATGTTTTCCCTGGATTTTATATAAGATGCATAAACATATAATTGTCGTTCTTCATACCACTGCTAAAATTCACGCGTGATATCGCTTAAATGCGGGTATTGTACACCGCCATATCTATTTATATAAGATATCGCAGTCGTATTATCTATGCGTAAAAGTATTTCTTTATGAGTTAGCGAGTTAGCAAAACATTTCAATCCGTGAAATGCAGCGAGTAGTTCTAAAAAGTTTCTATGCTTTTTTGCCTCGTTCTCGTTCCAGAAACCGCCGGTATTTTCTGCGTTACATGAAGCTCCCCATCCCGACAAGGAGGCGTCCGAAAAGATTTCGAGTTCATATTTCCCTTTACGAATTGGATTATTAGAAGTCATGATATGACTGATCCACCAAGTGAAATCAGGATGTAAATAGTCATTTAAAGCCATAAAGATGTCATAATCATTATTAGAAACATTTAATGCTAAAAAATTTTGCCGTTCTAACCTTTTGGTGTATAGCCATCCGTAATTAATAGCTGGACAAGCTGAGCAGAGTAGGCCCAGTACCTTAGCGAAATCTCTGATTAATAATGATTTCTACTTAGAGATAAATTTAAGACATTCTAGGTTTTTTAATCTTTTTTTCTTTTAGCAATTTCAGGCACATGTTTTTAGAATCTATTTCGAATCCTAGGTGATTCTGAACTTGATTTGGAATAAGATTACTTTTGGTCTTGTTTATCACAAACCCTAGTTTTGTTAATAGATTTACAGTTTCTGTGACACAAAAGAGGCATTCATTGTACGTATTATCTATGCATATTATATCATCCAAATAAATAACGAGCATGAGACCTCTGCTTCTAAGAAATGACATGACAGGTTTTAGGAGCTTTGTGAAAACGAGCGGTGCCAGCGACAGTCCAAAAGGTAAACACTGGAACTCGTATGTGATTCGTTGGAATCTAAATCTTAGGGTTTTTTTACTTCGATCGCTGATAGGAATCAAAAAATATGCGTCTTTTACGTCAACTGTAGCCATGAAGGAGTCTTTTGACATTAGTTTGGTAACTGTTCGTATGTCTACCATTTTAAAGTGTTGCGGTTTAATAAATTTATTTAAACCCTTTAAATTAAGAATAAAGCGATAAGTGCCCTCTGGCTTTGGAGTTAGGAATATTTTAGACAAATATTGTCCTGGAACATCGCTTTTTTCCACAATAGCTCCTAAGTGTTTTAATTTATATATTTCAGTTTGAATCAGATTTGACTGAAAAATACTGAAGTTGTCGTTTTCTGGAATGAAGTTTTGGGTCACTGGACTGACAAAGGGTATTTCATAGCCTTTAATATAATTTAAGACTGGGCCGTCTGTTATTACCCTCCATTCGTTTATAAAATAACGTAACCTGCCCGCGTGGAGAATTACCTTTATTGAGTCTTGCGCGGCTTGGCAATCCTCGGTCTCGACTGTGACGGTGGTTGGCGATCTGACATTACCGGAAGGCGACGGCTCGCCTGGGACACATGTCGGTTCTTTGGCCTACCTTGTTTGTATGTCCGTTCGACTCTTCATCCGAGGTGGGCCTCTCCAGTTTCCCTGGTTTGGGTATTTTCTGGAGATTAACGTACTTTGGTCAGTTCGTTTGATTTGCAAACCTGATCGTTCTGCTGCCTTTGAGGCTTTTATTTTTTCGGCAAGATTGGCCCCGAAAATATAATTATCACGTTTAATATCAGTTATCAAGTTCAAAAACTTTTTGTTTAGTGATGACGTTACTAATTTTCTTCTACGTTTTGTATCTTCGTTATGTAGATCTAAGAAAATTTTATTCGTTTCTGAAATTTTCTTAAGAATTTCTATTTTATCTTTATCTCCTTCTATTATAGTTGCCGTAGGATTAGTAAGTACTGAGATACCTAACCCAAGTTGGTTTTGTGATCTTTCCAGTTGTCGATCACGATTCCGAGCAACTTCACTTAAGACAGGAAATAATTCTGGGTTTAACAGAGGCGCTTTTGCCAGTTGGAAATTTTCAGGTATCAAGACGTTTTCAAGTATTTCTTGTTTTTGTACTTTTGTGAGGCCATCTACCAACAAGCGACCCCAACGTTTAGATAGTTCGTCCGGTATTTTTGGTCCGAAAACTTCCTCCTTCCCTTTTTGATCTCCAAGGACTTCTAAGATATCAGCCGGCAAAGATGGCATCTCCATCAAAGTGCTTGGTGTAATGCATTTAAGTACAGCATTAGGTGTTAGTGCTTGGGTTCGGATCAAAAGTTATGCTGTTTTGACAAACGTTCGGCTCGGAGTTTGAGGTCGATGCTACCATTTCACGAGTTACAGTATCATTACCTGCTGTTTCGCCACCGGCGTTAGTGACAGGAGTCTCGGAATCATATAGACACTCATCGACACTGACTGGTGTGGAGGAGCGTTCCCGTGATTCTAAGCAGCAGAGGTTATCATTATCCGATTCATAATACTCCTCTGAAATAGCAGAGGGAAGAAATGTAGGTAATAATTCATAAACATAGTCGTCAGTAAACCTACGTATGTACTTTTAAAGTCACTGAACGTTATCACGTTACGACACTGGACTAAGCGGTATCAGTCGTGTGCTCGACACGCCGTGTAACCACAGTACAAGTAAGCTTATCTTTCCATTTTATATTATTGCAAATTCAATACCTTTTTATTTACATAATTTTACTAGTATTTTATATCTAGTTTCAAAGGTTGTCAAAAGTTAGTATGGTGGAAATGGACAAAAAAATGCATTTTGTTTGCAGTATAATTAAAAATCAGCAATAAATTAACTAGATCATTATGATAATATATTTCCTACAAATTAGCAACAGAGAAATATTTCCGGTTTCGATATAGATGTATTCAAACATCCATACACTGAACATTATGCTCGTAAACTTGATTGACATAATATTTAGTCAGTAAATGCGCGGGAGCGTCTCAAACCGCCCGACGACAACCGCGGCGCACTCGCGACTGTCGTATGGCGAGAAATGCAGAGATTTCGAGCCGCGTCGTTTGGGAGCGTTTGTATGAAGATAGAATACTGTATGCTTACTTGTACTGTGGTGTAACCGAATGTTAAGTTATTTGGGGATTTTTCTCTAAATATTTAGAGTTAATGAGCGTACGCGCGTTACGCCGCTAGGGTATTTGGTATTATCCGTGCGCACGTCACGGCGTACAACCAATCTATACCTATAAGTGCATAGGTACATAGTATAAGCACTGCTTAATGTCCGGCTATATGACATGTTCGAAACCAACATGAATGTATCGATGAATTTGATACTTATAAATAATAATTAAGGTTATTCTTAGTATTACAGTTCATAATACCGGTATTACAAAAATAAGTTACGTGTAATTTTCTTTCGAGGGTAGATTAGAGATTTCCACTTTGACCACATTTCACCATTATGCCACGAATAATGTTTATCTTTAACCTCGCAACATACAACATGTAGTTTAATAGAAATACCATGATTTTTGTATTTGTGTTCTCTTCAGAACCTGACATAAAAACTAGAATAGATAATACTTACCTTGGCTTGATGATGATGAATCTGATTCTAGTTGTAGCAAGCGTTCTTTTAAACGCTTTATTTTTCTTTTGTAGCGAGACTTATCCCCTATTCTTCGTTTTCCCATACTTGCACTTGTCGAAAAATATTCGTAACAAAAAAAAACTACTTTTTTATTTTTCGTTGTGTCGATGCCCACACAAAGAAAGCGAATGACGAGAACAACGGCGCAAGCGCAGGGCCGCGCAATAAGCAGGGAGGGGTTAGCCGTTTCATTACTTATGTTAATATCTAG
The DNA here is from genome assembly GCA_907165235.1 of Zeuzera pyrina. Taxonomy (NCBI): domain Eukaryota; kingdom Metazoa; phylum Arthropoda; class Insecta; order Lepidoptera; family Cossidae; genus Zeuzera; species Zeuzera pyrina. Next base: position 8,229,778 of record OU015640.1, read on the forward strand.
ATCTAAAATTGTGTGAGATGCCTAGTACATTAGGAAATGAACTACATAGTGAATTAATAAATCTTGAGGATGTAACGTCGCAGTATAACTAATAGTGTTTGATTGATGGAATTCGTCGTACCTGGTATTTGTGGCGCTATCACACAGAGAGTCCTCGTCAAAACTGAGCAGAAGACCAGAAGGCCAGCCGACGTCATCTTGTCAGCCCCAAGAGTTAGGAGCCATAGACTTCATCTGTCCAACCTTATTTATTCCTGAGAACAAGATTCTCTTTTACTTTCTTTGATCGTAAACAACAAACACGTTTAAAGACACTACCTTTTGCCCACAACCTCGTCTCTGTGACATACTAAATACTATTATAAAAACAAATCTATACCTCAGAGTACAATGACATTAATCACTGTCATAGCCTAATGAAATGATACACATCGCCAATGGCGGATAAAGATTTTAGTTTGGTAGGAGCTTGATTCCGCTAAGAGTAATACTAAGTTCATTTGAGATTCGTCGAGGTTGGGGCCAGAAACTTTTAGGGACGACTTAAACCCCTTAGCTCCTCTCTTTTGAGCAATACAATTTGCATTTAAATTCCTTTAAAAGTTTTTAATAGTAACCTAAAAACTCTATTGCAACTCAAAAATTTTCAATGGGGTTAATAAGTCAAAGTCAAATCGATTTATTCAAATAATTCCGATTACAAGGTTGTTACGAGAACGTCAAGTCTACGTTAGTTCGTATCAAAGAGAAAACCTAGACACTGAGTAGAACCGACATGAAACTCAGTCATCATTTTTTCAACATTATTCTACAAAAGGTTTATTAAAATGCAATAGGCATTCAAAGAGCCAGTAAATGCATGTGCAGAGAATATCATTTACAGACTATTTTGTCTTTAACGAAATCGTTTATTTTATAGTATGATTGCCTAACAAATGTTCGTTTTTTATCAAATCTAAATCTATTTTCTGTTAATTGAGTAACTTCCTGAGGAACTTTATTATAAAAACAAATGCAGTTACCCAAAAATGAAACATTTCAGTTATTTAATTTAAATTTTGGAATAACCAGTTTATCGATTAATAAAACCCTAAAAGGCTTTTTCTCATAAATATCTTTGATGTCTAGAGACGATTTTGTTAATATTTTACAAGTATTACAGTAGATAGATTTCCAAACGTTTTTATCAGCCCTCCTCCGCAGCACGAAAAATTATAAAAAATAAATTTTTGTACTCAGTAAACTTCTATACTTTAGATTCATTGCATATTATTTACTTCATATGTCACTCATCGCACTAAATTTTCAGAAAACCAGTAAATGACATGCATTTACTAGTTTTCTGAAAATTGCATTTTAATGAACCTATTGTAAAATTATGTTAAAAATGATAACTGACTGAGTTTCTTGTCGGTTCTTCTCAGTGTCAAGGTTTTCTTTTCGAATCAAACTGAAGTAGATTTGACATTCGAAAACACCATGTAATTGGGTTTTCTTGAATAAATTGATTTGACTTTGACTTTAAATTAGTTTTATCGCAAAATATAAATATAATACGAATTTTATATTTTCTCACTTTCACTGTCTAAAATAAACAGTACACATAACCAACATACTATAGTATACAAAAAGTCAGTATATTTTTTAAAATTTAATAACTGTTTGAAAAATATTTATACATCGTATAGAAAAAAAAGTGTGTGTGTCAGCTCCGACGCACGACTGGAGTTTACTGATTTTTTCCATATTTTATTTATATTTATTCATTTCACTGTATACAATAATATTAAATATCAATATTAACAGATATAAAAATAGTAGCATTTGCCATCTTCGATTTGAAAATGAACGTCATTTTCGTAATCAGTACCTCGAGAAACCTAGAACATGACACCCATATCGATTTATCCACAAAACTCATTTTCGCCTTCTTGGATTTGAAAATGAACGTCATTTTCGTAATTAGCTCCCCGAGAAACGTAGGATATGACACCCATATCGATTTATTCAAAAAAAGTAATATTAGCCATCTTGGATTTGAAAATGAACGTCATTTTTGTAATCAGCACCCCGAAAAACCTAGAATTTGATACCCATATCGATTTATCCAAAAAAATAATAATCGCCATCTTGAATTCGAAAATAAACATAGTTTTCGTAATCAGCACCCCGAGAAACCTATAATGTGACACCCATATCGATTTATCCAAAAAAGTAATATTCGCCATCTTAGATTTGAAAGTGAAAGTCATTTTCGTAATCAGCACCCCGAGAAATCTAGAAATTGATACCCGTATCGATTTATCCAAACAAACAAGTAATATTCGCCATACCCTATATAAATATATATATATATATTCATCATTTAAAGACGCTGTAGTATATTATATATCTATATATTTTATATAGAAATAACATATAGGTATATTATATACACATAATACTTACATGCGTAAGCTGCCTCGCAGCATACCCTATATACGTCTTAATACTCACGACTGGAAAGTGAAAGGTGCCCACAATAGGTTGCGCACAAAAAACGTACGCTGTCATTCGATGAATAGATTTTACTCCTCATATTTTTTTCATACCGGAGGCCTTATATGAAAATCGATTCTTAAGGAGTAAACTCCAAAAAAACTTTGATAGGTAAGATTTTTATAGCGAAAATGCTTGAAGCTACTTCAATTACCGCTATCCCAGCCCTGATTTATTACATAGAATTTCATTAAAAGTTTGTTTTAAAGCCAGATGTTTGGAATATGTATTCATGTCTGACCTTGTGTTAAAAAAATTTTGCTACATTATTATCTAAGATAGCTTCACAATTAGGATTCAAGGCTGAAAATCCTAGGGATGGTTCTACCAATTTACACCTGAAATAACTAACGCTTTTGATAACTACAACTTTTACTCAAAAAAGAGGCATACTAATCAGTGCCCCAGGCAAACACACATACAAAATAACAGAGAAATGAATAAATGATGTCGAGGTTATAGCATCCTCTTCTCTGTCGTTATGGGTAACGTTTTTAAGTCCTGCACGCGTTATTACATAGTCCAGCTCCAAAATGTCCATTTAGCGGTTCAGTTCTCAATCTCTCGTTTTCCATCTCGCATCAATTCAACCTATCCATCAACGCATTAGCCCACTTTTCTATTTTCAATTTTTATTTTTAAATTAATTTAAATCAAGGTTCTTTTATGATAAATTAAATAAAAATGATTTCCATGACCGTACGAAAATTCAACTGACACTATTCGACATGCCATTGATACGTTATGATAAATGCATGTTTGCACCGTTTGCACCTTTTAAAATACTCGTATAGTTACTTCGTTCACTAAGCTTACCCTATCTTTATTAACATGGCATTCTGCAGGCTTTATCTATTAGAATCTAACAGAAGCGTGAACAATAAATACCAGACTACGACCACTTAATAATTACGACCACTTCTGAACGATTCATTCTCAGTACTTAACCTGATATTTACCTTAACAAATGGTCAACAATATGTCGTATTCCTATTCAGTCCTATACATCGCATTGTTAACATAATTTTCTTCGTTATCTTTACTTACGAGTACATTCCGAAGGTTTTTCGGTCTTTCATAAATACTTATCGGTTTTCTTTATTCGCTAGCCTTGTTACTTTTATTAGCGTATTTAGTATTGTCGAATTTCTTAACCGACTTAAAAAGGAGTTCTCGATTGGTCGAATATTCTTTTTATGTATGTTCACCGATTTCTCCGCCATTTTACTAATTTAAATTTAAGTACAAATAACTTCATAAATACAATAAAAAATACCCACATAATTAAAAATACTTATAAATCGCTGCCAAACTATTAATAAGCATTCAGTAAGCTTGGCGCTGACCGTTTGTATCGAATTTATGAAGTAAGGATATTTATATTTTGCACTTCTCTGTATTTTTTTTATTTTGATAATTTGTCGCTAGTTATATACGAAATGTAATAATGGTAAAAAAAGTCAAGGAAGACTAAGGCTGACATGAAATCCATATAGCCAGTGTTAGCAGACGGAAATTTCAAAAGCACTCGCATACCTAAGCGAAAATGTGTGAGGAGAATGATGAGATTTGAAGAAGCGAAAGAAGTGTGTAATGACCGCGACGCTTGACGTTCTGTCTTCTCTGACTACACCGTTAGGGATATAGCGTGAAGATATGTGTTAATGTATGTACGTATTTACGAAAACGCTCCTAATAATATTAAAAGCAATATTAAATATTAGATATTAGAAGGCAATATTAAAAGTGATGGTTAGTGAAAGTCAAATATAAAATTGATATCTTTCCATATATGTATCTTATTCTTCGTGTGACATACGTTTCCACTTGGCACTATACACATTCTCACTATACCCAATCTTACTACACCTTTCCTTAAGCGACTGATTACTTATCCGCTCAAAAGCTACAATGTTACAGACGCACAGACAAACAAATACATAGAATGCAAAGTAACATAATGATATAAAAATAATTAAGAGTAGTAGAACCATGCTGCATTACAGCACGAATTGGGCCGGCTCGCTCGGCGAAATACCAAACACTCACAAAATATTGGCTAAATAACAGCATCTATTGCTGTTGTGTTTCGTTCGGTGAGTGAGAGTGCCGGTGGGCTCATCACCCCCTCCCTCTTTTTCCCTCCTGTCTCTATTTCCCTAAAGATCAGCAACGCATCCATGATTCCCCTGACGTTACGGGTGTCCATGGGCGGCGTTGGTCACTCTCTATCAGGTGACCCACTAGCTCGTTTGCCTCCTCTTTTATAAAAAAAAAAACTTGTTTCTACTTGGCAACAAAAATTAACATCAGAATATCAATGTTAGATATTTATAGAACACGTTGAGATAAAAATAATATATTGAATACTTCGTTTTTGGTTACTACGAACGTACCTAAAAATTTTAAAATTTCGGGTTGGATAATATTCATTCTGCTGATTTGTAGTTATTCAAAAAATTTTGCGACATAGTCAATAAATGACTGGTGTAGTTGTCACTGTACCTGCATATGATGTACAAAGTATCTTATGTGTATTAAATAAATAAAGAAAGTAAATATTTCCGTTCATCAAATAACAATTTATCGGTAGGTACCCAAGCTTTAAAATAACCGAAGTATAATCAAACATAATTCATTTCCTAATTTCTGTTTAGATTGACTAACCTTACTTTTATATCTGTTTCGTCTATCAACAAGGTATTCTGAGACACAGTAATAAGCAATGACCTTGACAAGGTCAAGGTCGATACTCAGTCAAAACCGGCGGAATACGACAAATCAAACTTATTTAGATTAATGATTATCTCGGTAGTGACCTAATTTAAAAGTAAAATAAATAAATCTTGTAGCAATATTAGCCTTCTAAGCATACTAATGTTACAAATGGTCGATCACCAAGACTAAATCACTAATGTGCGTTGGATGGATAATAATCTAAAGGAGTGTTCCTTCGGAATGTTTCCATCTTTTGAAACCCACATTAAACCGCTAGTACTAAAATTAAACCATTAATGCCACTTAATGCCAAATCGTGATAGTCGGAGTGGTTGACATCAAAACTTTTCTCTTGCGTTGAATGAATGATTTCTAAGTTTGTTCAAATCGAACATTTTCGTCTTTTGCTAATCTTATGCGAACATAAAGCTACTTTTACTCGGTAGACGGATAGACTAATGGTGTTCCCCGAGTGTTTTAAAATCCATATTAAGTCATTGATTCTGGATATCGATAAACAGTGATAATTATTAAGCCAATGCGTGGACCATAGACAGTTTGAAATCATTCGATGTTATATCGATGATGTGATTGATGTGATATCCATTTTTTAAAACAGACTAGAGTTTTATTGCATAAGTTACATCGTAAAACCCATTTCTAGACAAAAATGATGGAATTCGACTTCAGATCTGTTACAGCACTTATAGCTACCAATTTCTCTATACATCTACACACATCTGTACACATATAAATAAAATTGAAGTGTCTGTCTGTGATTTCGAAATAAAGGTTTCTTTTAAGCTTATCTGATTTTCTGCAAGTAACGAAGACCCAAACAAGCGTTTTTAAAATTTTTGTCTGTCTGTCTGTCTGTTTTTTTGTCTGGGCTAATTTTTGAAACGGCAACCGATTTCAGTGAGATTTTCACTGGAAGATAGAGGCATTCCAAAAAATAATCTAGTCTACTTTTTATCGAGAAAGTTCGTTAGTTAGGTTTCTTGTGTAAATTGAAAAACTCTAAAACTAAGCGGTAAATCTATAACTATACATACAAAAATTTATAAATATAAAAAATGATTTCCAAGATTGAGTCTCTTTAAGACTTCACATTAAAGTACGTTTATGCGCCGTCTGGAAGTTGAGATGTAAAATGAGCTCCTTTTCGTTGAGTGGTGCCTGTAAAGCGGGTTTAACGTATAGTGGTTTATCCGTTGACCTACATTTAACATCAGAAATATATATAGTAGAGACATCTATGCATGATAGTTTAAACCAGATACGAAATTGTATTTGTACATTAGAAAATATTTTTAAAGAGGTGATGAAGGTGAAGATGAATTAGATATTTTAAGCTTTTCCGATTCCAAAATAAATATTTATAGACATGTATTTGTATGTTTACTTTTTGAAAATGAAATAACTGCTAATAAGTTCCTATGCAAAATTGACTGTTAGAAAGACAAGACTCTCAATTACATAATAATGTGCATATCATTAAGCAATATTTATCACACGTAATCTCTATTAATAAGACATTGTATGCAAGACAAGTGTAGCAAAAAACAGAGTCTTTTCGTGGAAAAGGGTGAAGTTCAGTTGCATAATATGGTGGTGCAGTGTAGAAATTAAAAAAGGATTGTGCTTATGAATCATCAAAGGCAACATCATCACGTTATCTCTTCATAAAAGTGGGCAGTGTCGTGGAATTCGAAAATAAAACATTGATTAACAGAATGTTTCCATCTTAAATGGATCAATCAAAGTTGTGATCACCATCGCCGTCAATTACTTAAGAAAAATGCACGATGTTATAATACGCGCTCTACGAACACGAATCTACTTTCATTTGCCGAGTCGCTGGCGAATGCGATCGATTCTGGTAATCAGTATGATGTCATTTATACTGATTTCAGTAAGGCATTTAATAAGGTATCACATGAGATTTTGGTACGTAAACTATCCGCCTATGGAATTACTGGTACGCTTTTGAGGCGGTTAACATCATATCTTAAAGGCCGATCATTTCATGTTGTTGTATATGGTTTTCAGTTGACCACCCATAACATAACATCGGGTGTTCCTCAGGGTTTACATTTGGGTCCTGTCCAATTTAACATAATTGTTAATGATATTCCTAACTGCTTTCACTTTTCGGAACCTTTTTTTATACGCAGATGACTTAAAATTTGCAAGAATTATTAAATCCACAAATGATGCTGTTCTATTTCAGAATAATTTAAATAGCCTTGTGAATTGATGTTTGCTCAATAAGAAGGATTTAAACCATAAAAAGTGTTTACACTCTTAATTCTCCCGCAAAATACATCTAGTTAACTATGATTATCACATTACAGATCAAAAAATTCAAGAGGTGGATGTTGTGAGAGACTTGGGTGTGATTTTTGATAAAAAAATTACCTTTATACCCCACATAGAACATATAATAGTAAAAGCGTGTAAAATGCTGGGATTTGTCTTAAGGAATGGGAAATCATTTCGTAAAACAAAAACAAAATTATTCCTATTTAATTCCTTAGTAAGGGCAGCCCTGTGTGGAGACCACATTATTCTACCCATTCATTGCGCTTAGAACGAATTCAGAAAAGATTTCTGTATCACTTATCTTTCTATATCAAAATGGCCAAGCAATTATCTTCTTACAACAATAGGCTGGAACTTAATACTTTAAAGTTATGTCATTGTCTAATCGCCGAGTTTTTGTTGACACAATGTTTCTTTTTAAACTTTTTAAAAATAAAATTGACTGTCCAAAATTGCTAAGTGAATTTAAATTTCGTGTGCCTTACAGGCGATCACTCCTCTTTGTCCACCACTGCACAGAACTGTTCTCGGAGCTAATTTTCCTGTACCAAGTTTGTGTAAGATCTTAAATCAATACAGTGATTGTTTAGATATCCATTGTGACACCGTTGGGAAATTTTACAAATCAATTTATAAATGCATTGAACTGGCATAGATAGTATTCCTTCTATAGATTTTCAAGTGTGGTCAGTGATAATGTGATAATTTAAAGAAGCACTTTTGCTAAATCAATATTGCTAATATTACATATTTAAGTTTACAGTATACACTTTATATAAACTGAAATATTATATTAACCTATAATATAAGCTGAAATGTTATATTAAGCTATAATAGTGTTAGAATACGTGTACGAATACGAATATGGTAAATGTTTTAAAACGGTTTGACAGTTTAAGCTTTTGGGGCATATTAAAATAATAAAATAAAGATTTTAGTTGCTTGTTTGAGCTTCTTTTCGAGCAAAATGTCCATGATGATCTATCTGCGATTTATGTACCTAGACGAAGACACTTATCAATTATAGGCTAAAGAACGATTTTCTAACAGTTCACGAAATTTTTGTTTCAACAAATGAGACAAGCACTTCAGCTTTTGTGTATTTTATGAACACTTTATATTCTAACCAAGTTTGTCAGTTAGATCATTGGTTTTAGATTGTATGTTATTTACAGATACGGATTGAACACGAGTAAAAAATTCTAAGATACGTAACGGAAAGGGAACTAAACGGAAAAGTAAGATTACATTTTTCTTTGTATGTCGCCATATCAAATAATATTTATTTTGATCTTAGAAACATACATAGGTATATTTATTGGAAACAAGTTGCAAATATTTGTACATATTGTAACAAGAATAAGTGTTTGACAAAAAGTCACAAAGAATCTTGGAAATTTTTCGTTTGACATCCTTATTCCTTTAACAAAAAACCACGGAAGTTGTACCAGTAAATACAGTGTTTCTTTCACAGTCATTCAAGCACGATATTACGTCCGATGATAACTGATCGAACTCAGCTCTACATCTGCGTCCTTGGAAACAACGTGACTATGTAATGTAGTTTATATAATCCCTACAATAAGATTTACTATAACTATATTTTCATCTTAAATTCACGTGGACGAAGTCGTGGGTTACAGCTAGTATATAATATAATAGTATTTAAGTATGTGTGTGTATTGTTTGCTGGAGCAGTAGTAAGAAGAACCTTATTAAATAGGCGAAAACTTACGAGGATTCCTGTGGAACAAACGTTAACTCAAGAAAAGACAAGTAATAAATCTTAACAGGAAATATTTGAACTTAGCTACAATGTTATCTATATTTCTGCCTACGTATAATCAACAATTACTATCACAAAGTATGGTTCATAGTAATGTAATTTAAGACTCCTGGTTTGGTGTAAACAGGGGTCGCGGGTATTAAGTAATTTTGATACTGCTTTCCACTTGTTTTGCAATGTCGATGACGTTTGAGACTTATTGATGAATGTCATTTCGATATATGATATTGTCATAATAAGTTAGAAGCCATTAATTAGAAGTTGAAGTTGAAGTCATAATAAGAATTTAGTTAATAAACTATTAATTCTAATTAAAGTCGATGGAAGTTGTACAATTAGATTTCATCTGCTCTATTTGCTGTGTACTGCTTGTCATCTTTTGTTGCTAAAAATCGCGTCAAATATCTACAATGCCATTGTTATTTCAATTCAAATATCTATCATTTTTGTACCTACAGGGAAATCTCATTGTAAACATTTTATGCTATCTCCAGGCAATTAGAAAAAGAAAATTATGCTGGCATACCTACCGTCCCATGTAATCACTAACTAAACAAAAAGAATTCATCCAAAAGAGAAAACCTTCAAATAAATGAGTACTGTTTTATTTAAAAAAATAAGTTACATTTACATAAATATATAATTTTATTGTACTCTAACTTTTTATGGTTCTATGATAATTTAGATTATGCTTTTTTTACCGTTCCATCAATTGTTCTTAATTTAGTTGCTGTACTGTTTCATTCGTACGCAGCGCCGTGCACAGGGTTTTTAAACAGGATAGGCAGTCAAAATAACTAACTAAAATAAATAACAATTTTAATAGATAATTATACTTACTAATACAGCAATACTGACGAGCGAGAACGTTACCGTTACTTTAATTTTTCGTAGTGGTTGTTATTTGTTATAAATATTATGTGTACAACCCGTCAGCCAGTTAAATTTTTCATAATATTTAGAATTTAAATTTCGAGAGTTGCAAACATTAGTTACGTGCATGAAAGAAGACTGCTAAGTGAAAGGATTGAATATGAATGTGAACAAAACTAAGGTTCTGGTGTATGAAAAGGAAGACATAAAGATAAAGTGTGAAATATAGGTAAATGGAAATTTTGGAACAAGTGATGGAAGATGTGAATTCGATGTGGAGAGACGGGTAGCAGCTGGCAATAAAGTGAACGGTACTCTGTCCGCATTGTAGGCAATGTGAATATATCAAACTCAGCCAAAATAGCCATACACAATGCGGTGTTGGTTCTTAATTGGTTGGAACTTAATTGTGCGGTAGTAAGGCCTGGATATGCCCGAAATCGAGTAAAAGTAAGATAAATGCAGTAGAAATGCAATCTCTTAGAAATATGTGCGGTGTCACCCTTGTGGACAGGATAAGCAACGAAAAGATACGCAGTATGACAGGGTTGCACGACAGCATCATTGTAAAAATGACGAAAGGAATGCTTAAATGGTTCGGGCACATAGAAATAATGAGTGATGAAAGACTGACGAAGAAAAACTACAGAGCGAAAGTGAGTGGTAAAAGAAGCCAAAGAAGATCAAGGCTGACTTATGAAGATCAAATAACCAAAGTGTTAGCAGACGGAAATGTCAAAATCACTCGCATAGCTAGGCCAAAATGTGCGAGGAGAATGATGAGATATGAGGAAGCGAAATAAATATGTAAGGACCGCGACGGTTGATGCTCCGTCCTCTCTGACTACCTCGTTAAGGATACAGCGTATGTACCTTATGTACATTTAAATGTTATATATAAATGTAATGTGAAGTAAGTTTAAGTAGAAATACATTTTATTTTATTAAAATAGCCTTTCAGTTTCACCCAACTGAGCAAATTAAGCAAAACAATGTTTTTGAAATATCTATGCAATATGTTCTAATTTTTAGTACATATATATATATATATATATAGGACATTCATTTTTAGTCTCCAATGTCCGATACTTAATTCTCTTGTTTAAGATTTTTCTTGGGGTTATGAGCGACAACGACTATATTAAATGTAGAGAAGTGAACATGTCGTTTTATGAAAAAAATTGAAAAGGTCTCGCTGTAAATTGGACTAAATTAATTTATAAAATTAATTGAAGTCAAGGAAGTTCGCCGGTCAGATATTATGTAGTGTAACATTTACATGAGAAGAGGCGACATCAGATGTATATTAGGTATCTCCTAATATTACCTTGAACAAGCACTTCTACTGTTTAGAAAACGCAAAACAAACCTTTAATTTCATACATTTTTATTGCGGTATACTAAAATCCCCAAAACAATAAGCTGCTAAGCGAAGGACAAAATGATATTTTCCAGGACAAAAACTGTCCCCTTTTGGACAGTTTCCAAATATCAGGATGTTGGACCGGCACATATCCGGAATGCTAATGAACTTGTGGTTTTCATTAATTTTATTGCATATCCCGAGATTAGAGTCGGCGTATTCCGATTGTGGTTACATTCCAAATAATATTATAAACGTAACAAGGTTTTTTCATATAAAAACATATTGAAAATTAGAAATGGAAATCCCTTGGTAAAATTATCCTAACTTTCGCAGCATTTATACACACCTGCAATTCTGGCTATAGATTCGGCTCATAAAGATAACTAGTAAGAAACTCACTTTAACGTAACGAGGCAAAATCGCGAACGAGACGGAGACGGGACGTAATAGGTAATAACTGGTTTTCTATTTAGGCACAACTAATAAAAAGGACGTAAGCAAGTTAATTAGAATACAAAACAAATATAAACCAGTAAAGCTTTTGCAAATTATAAACAAAAAACTAGCGCCCCGTTCCTTCGCTTGTGTACTTGATTATGAAACGATAATATTTCTTTACATTTAAAAATTAAATTTGAAAATGTTTTACATACAAATCTTAGTCAAAAAATGTTCTAAGTGACGAAGATCGCGTTAAAATTATCTCAGAAGTTAGAAGTTATAGAATACGTACTGAATACAAAGATAAAGAGTTGATTGACATAGCAACTATCGTCATCAACCAAAATAGTAGCTACCAACAACCTACGTAAAGTGACTTGTGTAACATGAAAACTGATTAATTTCTAGATTATATTAAAGATAACAAGCAGGTTGCTTAGTTTGACATTGAAAAGTAAAATGTAACATTTCAATGGAATGGAAGTACCTTTTTTTTTTAAATAAACTGTTTTTTGCCCATTTAAGGGTTAGATAGACAACATGCTGTGATACAAATAATTTTTTAACTAAAAATAGAGCTCTATTTCACATTTTTGTACCACGTGTTGTATATACTTTAAATGATCTTTTCAAGCATGAACGTGTGCATAGCATATTCAATTGCACGTGTGCTGCGATTGCATTGCGTTTGTAGCGCGTTTTAATTGCGTTGAACACGCGTCGACGGTGCCTAAAAAGTGGCCATGCACACCACTTTTTACGTAACTTCGAAACTTTCCCGTTACTTTCGATAGCGTTCGATTTCCCGTTAAGTTATTGCATGAAAACAGCTTTTCTATATTTGCTTGCATTCTAAATTGTGACTCTTTAATTCTCTTTTTTTGTAAAACACTGACAGGCTTGGCTTACCAGTACACACGGTTGTGTAAATTGTAAGACACGGGTAAACGTTTTCAGGGTTGATTTTAACTATGATGGCTATAAAACCTTAAGAGTTCAATTTTCTAAAAACTCTTTACACAACATTCATCGTAAACGCAAACAGAATTGAGAAAATATGGATAATAAAAACAAAAAATTATCCACTCCTCAAAACACCGCAAAATGCCGCATTGCGTAACGCTGTGGAAATGTAATAAAATATATTATTCGTTATCACCCCCACGGGTCGCTGCTTCTCTTGGCAACGTACTATTGGCTCTTTTAAATTAACCATAATACTAATTAAATGCGTGTCTTCACGCTACGCCCTGAGGATTTGTATCTATTTGTGTCTAGTCTACAGATAAACGGGATTGTAGTGTACGTAAATGTACATTTGTAACCAAGTGCATATCTATAATCGAACATGTCTATAGTACGAGTATAACAAATAGTCTGTAAGCTAACTTCGTACAATAAACAACGTGACAATATTGGAAGTCCTTAAATTTAACATCTCAGGATACCACAACTCCAAAGAGTTCATAGTTAAAAACATTAGGTTTAAACTTCTTTTTAAAAACGTGTTAACGTGTGCGGTCGGGGGACCACCAACAGGAATGAAGTTCTTTAGCTGCAGTTTGGATTTCTTAAAACTTAATTCAACAATGAGACAACAAAATTGACATAAATAAATAAGTTTTAACAAAATTTCCTCGTGTCAATTAACGAAGTTATACAGCCGGTGCGCACGCAGCTCATCTGCTCGAATCTCCATACTCGCACGCACACACACATCCGTATATAATAGAAAGAGACAGAAAGATCACTATGAATGTATGCATAGAGCTAATAAATCTAGCGCCGCGCGGCGTGCCGGTCCCGCCACATGTACCTCAATTAACTAGCGTATGTTAGGAAGAGACAGAGAGAAAGAGTCGCTAGGAGTCGAATGAAGAGGCCATAATGCTTTTTTTTATGTGGCAATTTCTACCCACTCACACCTTCTGCACGCCCCGTTGAAGAATTTTGTTTCAAACTCTCGAGGCAAAATAGTACATTTAAAAAGTTATGATTAATAACCATTATTTCACTATTATCTGCCCTCAGGTAGCGAAGTGAGATAAAAAGTGATCGTGATATACTGAGAGGTATCAGAATTGACCAACACCGACCTGTTGTAGTCTGCATAGCCTCTGTGGTGTGCATTCCATAGAGACAAATAAACACCAAATAGACACTGTCTACTAAGACAATATAACAATTAAATAAAGGTAAAAAATAAATCAAACGATATATAAATAGAAAAATAGAGGAATCAAAAATGAGGTTTCTAATTTTGGTTTATTTTTTAATTTTGTTTATTAGCTGAAAATATCGCCAAAGTAGACAGTGTCTATTTGTCTCTATGGAATGTACGCCACTACGGGATAGCCTCTAATATAATATATTATTATCGATTCGCCCGTTGGCGTGGTGTCAAGACATCCACCATATAAGTTGAGATCCCGGATCAATTCTCGGTCAGGTTAATTTAGGAAACGAAATTAGCTACATTGATTTGGAGTGTTGGTGTTACTAAGAGTTCCTTGTCTTTTACCTATAGTGTAAGCCTATTTTTCAGTTAAGAGTCACACAATTGGTAATTGCCTGAAAAAAAAAACTAATAAAATAAAACTTAGTAAAACAAATGTAGAATCTGCCGGCTACTTATCTCGCACAGGTCGTAAAAGTCAGCTGAGCCATACCAAAGCTTATTATAAGAAACTCCTCAATAGTTCGCAATCTGTCGTCATTTGATTCCATTTTACAATCTGTTAACCCCAATAGGTACTTGTTGATGCAAATGACGTCGAGGTGAATTTATATTGCACCGTAATATTTCGTCTAACTCTAAATCAAAATCGATAAGACATATATATTGTGGAAGTACGACCCTAATCGGTCAAGTATTCAGAAATTACACGATAAGTAACACTTAAGAGCCCTTTGACATTTTTGTGCGAAACAGTGTTATTTTGACGCTCTAATTCTCAGAAACCTTAATTATGTTTAATATTGTACATAGTCCCATTTGCTTTCTTGAACATCGGTGTTGTAAATTTTCATATTTATTTTATAATACACTATAATACGATAACCATTCTACGAAGTCAGTTTACAGGGAAAATTCTTAGACGCGCTTCTTTGACGTCCTGATTAACATTGTCTCGATGAGTTCTAACAAATTCTAAAATTATGTTAAAATCAAATGCGTATTCTTATTGAATATTGGTGTTGTGGAAATGCAATAAATTTCTTTCTTTTTACAGAAAAAAAATATTTAAAAAAGCTTATTTCAAAGTGTCCCAATTAAACGTCGACTTAGTTCGAAAAAAAGCAATGACATAAAAAAAACGATATGAAATTAAATTTCATTCACTGTACAATACATGACAGAAATTATTTTTTTAACTTAATCAGTATAATAAATATAATGAACATAATAAAATCAGTATAAAATACGCGATGTTGACGCACGTTTCTAAGACCAGCGCTTGCGCTTGACGAGGTATATAGGGCCTCTACGAAAAATTTATGCGCTCTTCAAAACGAGCGATCGTAAGCGAGAATATTAAATAGCGACATGACTTGTTTCGATCCAGTGTTGACTTTTCTGTTCCATGAGTCTATTATGACTTTCTCATTTCCTGCATTTTTTCTTAGACATGTAAACAATGTGTTTTAAATATAATTACTAGTAGTAAAGTTAAATAAAAAAGTTCTAAAGTAATGCTAGCTTACAAAAAGTATTGCCAGCCGGGTATCAAGATGAAATAACCCGAGAGGTACGCATAATGCTAATGGAAATCAAAAGAATTTTTAAAATTTTTACCTATCTGTCTGTCTGGATATACAACATATGCGAGCGTCCAAATAAAAAAGGTCCAGTAGTGGGGTATTGAGTTAAGATTACATTCAGAATTTAGAATTTAAACAATAAGGATTAAATAAATATTCAAAAACTAGTATCTATTTTTTTTATCGGACATTTAAATTTGAAACTGAAAAAGCTTGTTCTGAGAAAAAGCATTTTTAAAGTTTGATTGAAAAAAAATACAATTCTACTTAGAAACATCATACAAAGTCATTTACTATATGAACTTGTAGATAATTAAGCATTCATTAATAATCAATTGAAATCGAGAAATGCTAATTTTTCACCCAACTTTACAAAACTGCGTATATCTCGGAATTTTTTGGTTGGACGCCCACATACAATATGTACTTAAGCATCTTACAATAAGTACTGCAGAATTTAAAGATGGTTTTCGTAATTGCGCCTCTTAGATTCAGGTTGCACATTATATAGCATGTTTTCTCGTGATCCGTCGTTTAGAATTCGAGATCTAAAATGAGCTCTCTTTAGTTAAGTTGCGTCTGTAATATGGGTTTCTTTTATAGTGGTTTTAGCGTTGATCCTTTATTTTTACCGTAAACATACATAATCATAGCAAAGACCTCTATCTAAATTTTATTATAAAACAGCAACAAACCCATGTCTGTACATTGACGATCTTTTTAAAAATGATTGAGCTAGGCATTTCAGGCTTTTCTGATTCCAAAACAAATACTTATAGAATTGTTGTCTGTGTGTTTGTATGTTTATTTCATTAAAGCTAAGCAACTGCTATTGAATTTCTATACGAATCTCTCTGTTTAAAGAACTGGATTTATTTAATAAAGTGCATAATAACATCTCGTTCCTCGTTATTACAACGGTGCGAAGTTATTTTTAATTAGTCAAGGATGTGAACTTCAGTTTTGATTAGTAAAGGATAATTATATCTAATCATGACTACGTTACTAGTGGTTTCTAGGTAATCGATTCTAATACTAGTAGTGCTAGACAGATGAATACTTACCTCTATTTAATCTTTACTTTTAAAATAGTACCTATATTAAACATTTGTAACTAAATACAATATTTGTGTTAAGGAATGTTATTGTATTTCCTTTACATGCATTTAACGCGTCGATAACACTTAATACTAATTACAAATATTATATGTATTTATCTAAAACGAAAAAAAATTAATAACATAAATCGAAACTTTTGATTCGGAAAAGTATCAAAATTATATTTTACACCGAAGTCGCTTCGTTACTCACACTACAATAAAGCTACAAAAGCCGCATGCATACATAAGTATCCGAGCGCGCCAATGCCTAAATTCAATTACTTACGATTTGTCATAGGGCTTCTTAACACATTCCCCAAAAATATATACGTGTAAATACATCCGGCTATCATTATTGCAACCGGATACTTATAAAAATATATAGAGCCATTGAATTTCGAATCTCTCTGTGTAATCTCCGTGAATAAAGTCGTATGAGAAGGTAGTTTGCAAATATAAATGATGATATAGTTTCTCAGTCACAAAACCAATTTATAATTATTTACAAAATAAAGGAGTTAGAAATTAAAATATTTGCAGAATATTTTTTTTCTGTTGTTGTGTAACAATAACAAAAAAATTAAACTGTTTATCCACAACAAAATAAATAAGTAAATTACAGTCAGTTATAAATCGACCTCTAAAAAAAGAGAACATTACTAGACTCACATAAAACCTACAATTTGTTACGCAGTCGCTTACGAGATCGCGTGTTTTGTGAGTGTATTTATTACAGGGTGTTTAGCTTATAAGTAGAAAAATAATGTTTAATTTTGTTAAATAGTTCAAGTATTGAAAAATCATCACCCATTGAAATTGGTACTGAAATTTCTAATTTTAACAATACATTTTATGAATAGCACTAGTTTATTGCGTATATAACATAATCCTTCTAGTCAGGGGATTCTTTCTCCGAAATCACAACATAACATAACATATCTTCACGTTGTATCCCCAACGGGGTAGTCAGAGAAGAGGGAGCGCCAGAAGTCGCGGTCCTTACTCACCTCTTTCGCTTCCTCAAATCTCATAATTCTCTTCACACATTTTCGCCTAGGTATGCGAGTGCTTTTGACATTACCGTCTGCTAACACTCCGGCTATTTGGTCTTCATAAGTCAGCTTTGGTCTTCCTTGGCTTCTTTTATCACTCACTTTCGCTCTGTAGATTTTCTTCGTCAGTCTTTCATCACTCATTATTTCCAAGCGCCCGAACCATCTAAGCATTTCTTTCTTCATTTTTACAATAACACTGTTGTACAACCCCGTCAAACTGCGTATCTCATTATTGCTTATCCTGTCCGCAAGCGTGACACCGTACATATTTCTGAGAGACCACATCTCCACAGCATTTATCATACTTTCACTCGATTTCTGGCATATCCAGGCCTCACTACCGTACAACAAAGTTGGCACCAACACCGCATTGTGGATGGCCTTTTTAGCAGTGTTAGATATATTCACACTACCCACTAATGCGGACAGAGCACCGTTCACTTTATTGCCGGCTGCTACCCGTCCCTCCACATCCAACTCACATCTTCCATCACTCGAAAACGCACTCCTCAGATACACAATTTCATTCACTTGTTCTAGACATTTGCCATTTACACAAATCACACATTTCGTTTGTACCGCTTCTCTTTCAAACACCAGAACCAAAGCCTTGTTCACGTTCATTTTCAATCCTTTTACTTCACAATCTTCTTTCATGCACGTGACTAGCGTCTGCAACTCTGCTTCTGATGGTGCTATCAACACAGCATCGTCAGCGTAAAATAGGCAGTTTATGACTGTGTCATCACATCCCATACCACTCATATTACGTTTCAATCTCTGGAGGCAACTGACCAAATACAGCACGAACAGCCAGGCAGACATCACGCAGCCCTGTTTGACACCAGAACAGACTTCAAACCATAGCGACATGTCACCATCTATCCTTACACAGGCTCTGTGGCCACGATATAATGACCACACAGCCCGTAGTAAGGAGCCCTCCACGCCATACTCTTCCGCACTACTCTATCGAATGCTTTTTCTAGATCCACGAAAGCGCAGAAAACTTTCTGGCCTATAGCCAGAAACCTTCCCACGATAACAGGAAGCGAGAAAATCTGATCCATACAACCCCTACCGTTCCTGAAACCACCTTGCGCCTCCCACAAGTATTTTTCCGAAAATGTCTTTCATACGTTCAATCTATACCTTAGTATAGACCAGCCATTCCCAAAGTGGGCGATAACGCTCCCTTGTGGGCGCTGCAGGCCTAAAGGGGGGCGGTAAGAGACCCAGAAAAAAAAATGGGGGCGTTGTGTAGAGGCCTGGGGGGTGATTTGTAATTTCATTTAGCTAGGAGGCATCTTAGACAACGACTGCATGAGCTTTCGACTCAGTAGACAAAATAAGTTTGGGAACCAGTGGTATAGACTTTACTCGCTAAGCTGACCGAGCTGATAGCCCTATAGCACGCACAGTCTAAATAGGAACCTTTCCCTTTATACAGAGGTACTATGACTGCCGTGCGCCAGTCCTCTGGAACCTCCCCTTTTGCCAACAAAGGTTGCAGAGTGCGCAGAAGGCATGCCAGACCCTAGGACCACCATACTTGATCGTCTCAGCCGTCACCTCATCAATGCCCGCAGCCTTTCCACATTTCAAACTTCTTATCACTTTCTCAATCTCTTTCAATGGCATCCTCCAGTCCCTGGCCCAAGTGTGGCAATTCATTAGAATCGCTCTCAGTATCAGAGACGGAGTCGCCACTCTCATACAGTTCTTCATAGTATTCAATCCATCGCTGCAGAACATCTTTTTTACTCGTAAGCAGGTTGTTTTCTTTCGAACGTACTTTATTCATTCTGCAAGGTGCCGGACCACTTCGGTACTTACGTACTTCTTTCCAAAATAATTTGGAATTTTCCTCGAAGTTGTCCGACATCTTGTTTTCGTCTAACACCCTACACCTTCTCTTTCACTAGTGCCTTCGTTTTTGCTTTCTGCAGCTTATACCTGTAGTAGCAAAGTAGTCCCGCCATGCTTTGTTCTTCTTATACACAGACGCTTTCACCTCATCATCCCACCACAAATCACGCTTTCTACCATTACCAACCTTATTCATTCCACACACTTCTTTCACAGCCTCGATCATGCTATCCCTAAGGTTCTGCCAACATTCTTCAACATCCTCGCTCATCACTTTCAATCTATCACCAAGCTTACCGGATAATACCCTTTCATATTAATTCCTGGTGGTCGCATCTTAGAGTTTCCAGCTTTTAATCCGAAATCACAATAACGTTTTAATCACGTTGTGATACTGT
Source organism: Zeuzera pyrina (assembly GCA_907165235.1). Lineage (NCBI taxonomy): Eukaryota > Metazoa > Arthropoda > Insecta > Lepidoptera > Cossidae > Zeuzera > Zeuzera pyrina. The sequence continues at coordinate 8,250,009 of OU015640.1, forward strand.
AATCAAACTGTACACATATAGACTTCAACTTATGATCAGCGCATACAATTTTAAGAGAACTTGCCTATTCGGCGATTATACATCTACCTAGCCTTGATTGGTCCTCAGTGAGTCCAATTGTGGTAAAATTAAAAGAAAACATTCAACTACTGGAACAAGAGGAAGGCGAAATTATATGGATCAGATGAAATGGATCAAATCATATGGACCATACTGGATCAGATCAGCATTGAAAGACAGAATAACACCACTGTACGACCTTTGCCCCCTTTCTTTGGCTAAAAGAGTGATCAGTGATTTTACTATCAGTCGATGGCAGGTAAAGTACTCGAACGCTGAAACCCGATACGATACAAGGAGACTATTGCCCAATGTCAAAATCGTATATAAAATCCTGAGTAAGCAACGCAAGAACAATAAATTAGCACAACTACTAACAAGACACGGCTGTTTTTACGTGTATCTTTTCAAATTCAGGCTAAGAGACAGTCCTTACCACACTTGTGATGGCGCTACGGAAGAAACAGTGATACACATATTGACGGCATATCCAATGTATGATAGGATTACAACAGAATGTGAAATTAGTATTGGAGCCACAATAAATGAAGAGTCGCTTGATCGGCTGATGACTTTCAAACAGTTCCGGGAATTCGCGATATCATGAATTACTGCAGCGACAACACAAAACAATTAACAATAATAATACTTTATACATATATATACATACATTTAATAATAAAAATAATAATAACAATAAATAATAATGAAAAAAAAATAAAAGAAGTTAAGCAACTTCATAGTCAGTCGATATAACACCTTCAGGATACTGCAAAATAATTATCAGTATGCATGAATTCTAATAAAAAAAAAAGACTAACCGAGCACACAAACAGACGCGATGTCTGTTTGTGTGCTCTGATCTACCTATAAGTGTAAGAAAGAAAAAGATGTATTTATCGTTCCGTTATATTTATGCCATTTTAAGAAAGTAACAGCCTGTACACAAATGTGACGCTATAACTTACATAATAAAACTTAATTACTGCACAAACAAATAAATTAGATTAAAGTATAAGCGAATAAAATCATTTTTACCCAAAAAAATATTACCCTTCTATAAACCGTTAGCTATTACATTGAATAGGAAAATAATAATGTACACAAACGTGACGCTATAACTTACATAATAAAAATGAATTATTGCACAAAGAAATAAAATTGATTAAAGCATTAACGAACAAAGATGTTTTTAACCAAAAAAATATACACATCCATTTATCTTCACGCTGTATCCCTAACGAGGTAGTCGGAGTGGACAGAGCGCCACGCGTCGCTGTCCTTACATATTTCTTCCACTTCCTTCATTATTCTCCTCACACATTTTTGTCTAGGTTTGCGAGTGCTTTTAAGATTTCCATCAGTTAACACTCTGGCTATTTGGTCTTCGTAAGTCAGCCTTGGTCTTACTTGGCTTCTTTCAGCACTCGCTTTCGCTCTGTAGAGTTTCTTCGTCATTTTAATATGATTTCCAATCCAATTTAATACGATGTCCAAAAAATATAACCTTCTATGAACCGTTAGCTATTACATCGAATAGGAAAATCGAATAACTATGACCACTAAAAATCCGTCGATGAAAAAACGAAACGTTCTTTGTCTATTTACCAAAGGGTACGAAAAGGAGTTTTTGGGGGAATTTTATGGGAAGCGAATGGGCGTTCATTTTAATTATTCGCCAATTGCTTCCAGTGGATTTCGTGATGTAAAATTGGCGTACTTTTCCGTCCCAAAGCGCCTAGACTGTTGTACATTATGTGGAATGGTTGAAATAAGTGCTTATTTAGAAGTGCGATGTTAAGTTTTTTTTAATGGTTTTAATCCGCCTCAGCGGAACCTACTAAGACTGTCGCCATATATTCGTCGCCAGAAAGTCGAAGAAACAAAATGTATTTTAACGAAATAATATGAAGAATTTGTATATTTATCACTGAAGACATCGCTTGTATGGACTAAGATCCCTTTACCTGCCATCCTATAGGAGAACCGTACTACTACTAGGGAATGTAAAATTACTACGTTAATTACTTATTTTTTTTGTTGTATAAAGTTTATTTATTGTAAAAAGTTTTCATGTATAAATCAACAATGTGAACCAGTTTTAAAATTCCAACAAATAACATTTTAAAGCCGGTAACTTCTTTATCGTTCGAGTGTATACGTTAAAGTTATGGCTCTATTTTGATATTTATGATCTCGGATCAAGAATCAAAATGGACGAAGCATTTGCTCTAAAAGCGTGTCCATTTTTCGTTCAAAGACTTTCTGAGTTTTTACTAATATGCGTGACTAAGGAAGAGTCACAGTACACCAATACACAACTGGACATGATGATATTTTTTTTTAATACTAGTAGCCAAAACACTTAAGATTTACGAGTATTTTGCAAATAATTATTTCAGTAAGGTATGTAGAGTCGGTCAGGAGCTGACACGAATTAAACTGACAGTGCGAGGTTGCTAATTGTTTTACTCGTGAATACGCTCCATTAGATAGAATGAGACACGTAAATTCGTTTGACACACGGCGATAAGAGCGGCAACTGATTATGGCTCCATTCATTTTTTTTCTTGGTCCAAGATTTTTACGTTATTTACGTGTTTTCGTTGGTTATATAGAGTACTTATTCAAAACGTTTTAATTTATAAATAAGTAATGTGAACCAGTTTTATAAATCCATACAAATAACCGTTTTCAAACCGATTAATCATTTTAAAACCCCTATCACCTCGCTATCATTAAAGTGAATACTTATGTTAAGTTTTTTGACTAATTTCGTACTTATGATGATTGCAGGTAGTAAGTACGTATGCATTGAAGCATGAAATGTAGTAATGATACTTGTACATCATAAATTCCAAATAACTGGAGCTACCGAAAATAACTAATTGCTCAAATAACATAGATTGAACATGTAACGAACTACGGAGAAACAGTAAAAGACGTGTAAAAGTAAGAGCAAAATTTTAACCCTGAAACAGTCTTATTAACAAAGGAGTATTCGTTGACCAGAATTACCTCATTTGCATACATCAGTTTAAATTTAAATGTTTAAATGTGTGGATGCAATGAAGTTTGAATCAGCGAAAGGGGTAAGTCTGGAGACAACACTTGTCATTCCATCCGTCGTCAGAGATAATATATGATGCGAATATATGTACGTCAAATATAATCATTATATAATATCGCGGATTTGTTGAATGAAAATTGTATAACTAGAACTGTTTTAAGTTCATCCTTCCTATATGTATATCTACTTTTACCTGGCGCATTGGGTATCTATACATATAAATAAAATTTAAGTGTCTGTCTGTAATTTTGAAATAAAGGCTTTTTCGTAATTAGGCCAACCACCGAATTATGGGATAAATTAAAAAGAAGAAAGGGCGATGGCTACAAGTGCGTCCCCCAGAAAAATTGAACCCCAGGAAAGACGACAAACAAACCTGAAGCTGTCTGGATTGATGATTTGGTGAGTCTACGGCGCCGCTCCACGAGTCCGAGGTCCATACTGGCATCCAAAATAGGGTTTTCTTCGATTGTAAAGGTTATAATAGCGGCGATATTATAAGTACAGCACGAGCAATAGCTTTTCATTTCGAGTAAGTATAGTCGTTTATAGTTAATGAAGCGTTCCTGCAATATAAATAATTTTGGCGACAAATTCCGTAGACTAAATTGCTAAACGAAATAATCGCACGCGGCGGCGAAGTTCAACTGCCACCTTTAGGCAGTATGCGAATCGCCCCAAAGTTCAAAAGCCCACGAGGCGCAAACAGTAAGCTTATATGGTTATGTGCATATAACCAAAACCCAAATTTATAATTTAAATAATAATTTATAATTTTTTTCTGTCGGTATGTTTGTTTGTCCGGACTAATTTCTGAAACGACTGAATCGATTTGGACAGGATTTTTATTAAAAAATTTTTCAGAAAGTAACATTTATAGACTACGTTTTATATTGGAAAAATGTCAAATTTAACGCACGTGAAACTGCGAGGCGCAACTAGTAATAGAATAAATATGAAGAAAATCATTTAAAAAACTGTACCGTTGTGAAATTAACGAAAAATATCTTTGAAGGATTATTTGAGAAAACTTCTATTCTAATATATGATTTTTGAAATTTGTTTGTCTGTTGGTCGGACTATTTAATTTTATTGTTCTGTGCACTCGTGACATGGCAACTATTGGACGAATTGAAGTTAATACGATGTTGGTAAATGTAGAGCACACTTATTTGAAATTAATGATTTATTTTATAGCACGCTTGTACAATATAATCCTAAAGTGTAAATAAAATAACAACTAAAAGTAATAAATGAATAAATCCTAGCGAGGTCGTGGACACAGTTAATAGCAAACGTGTAAAAATAAAAGAAATAAAATACTTAAATTGGTGAAATTAATATTGAGGTTTAAGCAAGCTACATGGTATTATCTCTTTTATGTTACGTACTTACATACACATCTTCACGCTATATCCCTAACGGGGTAGTCAGAGAGGCCAGAGCGCCAAGTATCGCGGTCCCTACTTCTTTCGCCTACTCAATCCTCATCATTCTTCTTACAAACTTACACACGTCAGCTAACACTCAGGATATGTGAACTTCATAAGCTAGCCTCTGTCTTCGTTGGCTTTTGCTACCACTCCCATTCGCTCTGTCAATCTTTCACCACTTATTCTTTCTATGTGCCTGAACCCACTAAATATTCCTTTCTTCCCTTTTACGGTAACATTGTTGTTCAACCTTGCCATACTACATAATATCTCTTCATTGCTTATTTTGTTTACAAGGTGACACCGTACACATTTCTAAGAGATCGCATTTCTACTGCATTTATGTATATCATATTATGAACAGACATAAAGATAATACGTGATGAATCCCTAAAATTTTGCTATTTACCGCTCAAACTACAAAAACCACCAATCGACACGTGTTTGGCCTCTCAACGAAGCTTCCTCAGGATATACCAGAGATCGGACTCGGTCACACCTAGTAGTAACTCCCGAGTCTATACAACATCATAAAGAGAATAATTAGATACCAAATCATTTCATAAAAAAGCGAAGTTATGCCTTTTGATCAGAGAATTAGCGACTTAATATTCAATGGGTTTTTAAAACAATTGCTAATTCCCATTAAAGTTGACGACATAAAACTTTAAACTATAAAAACTTCAAATTGCGAAAGTTAAAAATATATAATTCGAAAAAGTTCGAAGTTAACGTAATAAGTATGTAACTACGAGAACCCATTAATTTAACTCAGTTAATTACCCTTAACAAGTTGGAAACACTCAACTGTAGTAAAACTGCCAAAAACGTTAATAAGTGTGTACAATAAAATATCACTAAAAAGTAATTTATTTAAAAGTTTAACATCACTACGGAATATGAGACGCAATTGCTTTTTCACCATGCCATTTGCTTATCTGAAGCTTTGCACGCGATGACCGAACGAGACTGTGGTGACTAAGCTCAAATGGCCATATTAGTCCATTATGGCCTCTCATAGCGCAGTAACGTATTTCTAAAATGTAATTTTCGTTACTGTAAATGTTGTTTAAATTTTACAAATTGCAGGTATCTACAAAAAATAATACGTTTATTTTTTTTATAAGAAAAAATGGCAGGCTTTCTTAGCCAAATTATATTAATAACATACTTTAGGACACGAAATGGCAACAGCAACTTGTAAGCATTTTTTTTAAATACCGCAATCTAATGTATTGTCCATTTTTTGGAATCGAAAAACAGTTTTCAATCGATACCTGTATGATGACGTAAGTAATTTTTTTTCGGCCTCTCTATTTCAGCTGCTAAGTCAAAATTTAAAATTTAAAGTTAACGTAATATAATATCTCCAATTTTAAAAAGGTTCTAAAAAAAATTTAATACTGTACATACAGGTATATTGAATATCTGAGTCTGACATTTCAATGTCAAACAAAAACTAATTTAATTCCATTTAGCACTATGTCAAAAGACAAATGCGACACATTTTGTAACTCCTCACATATGTTACAAAATTCCGTAATAACTCGTCCCAAGCAAACAAACCAACATGGCCGCCGTAAATTTCCGTTCCTGACGCACAATTAACTCACTTGTACTTTGTTTTTGATTAACTATCTGGAGTTGAACAAAAGGGAAGATATTCTAAATGACTAAATGTGACTAGAAATAAATCAATGATGTTATAATAACATCATTTAAGCAAATTATGACTTGTTTTCACCAAAAATCAGTCGGCGAAACGGTTAAACTCAAAAAAAGATAATGTTTTCTTTTCAATGAAGCATTTGAAATGAAACAAAAATATTGCTACTTTTACACGGTAATAACGTAATAATATTTCCTAATATTATAAAAGAAAAACTGTCCGGTTTATGTTTGTTTTTCTTTTACGCAAAAAGTACTAAACCAATCAACTTTTACTGTGCATAGAATGAAGAATAAACATGAAAAATAATTAAAAATATAGTGACAGTTTTTCTGAATTCACGGATGTGATAAAAGAAGGAAAAACTTGCACAGAAGATAGTGCAATATCTTACATATTTGTAACTACTAAATTATGCTTCTTCATGTTAAGGTTATAATATCTGTACATGTAACAAATCTCTGTACCACACAGCGAACTGACGGTGTACACAGTAACACACAGATTTCAAAACGATTTAAAAAAAGCAAAAAGCAAAGGCCTATTTGTGGAACTTCCTTTGATTGAAAAATAATATCAAAATTACATTTTAGGCTAATTTATACACGTCAGTCACATACATATTTTTGACAATTTTCATGTATTGGAACTCGGACTAAGAATCATAATGGACGGAGTTTTTATGTGTCCGTTCACGTGTCCGTTCACGTGTCCGTTCACGTGTCTGTTTATGTGTCCGTTTTTTGCTGGTGTGAATTTCCAGATTTATGCTAATGTACGTGAGGGTCACAGTACAACAACACACAGCTGACCATAACATATTTTTATTTTTGTGAATTCTAGTAGCCAAAGCATTTAAGATTTGCGAGTATTTTAGAAATAATTATTTCATCAATCCAATGTTTTGCGTACTATTACACCGATAGTGCGAGGTTGCCAAACTTACTATAGCCAACTGTTTTACTCGTGGTTACTCTCAATGAGATAGAGAGACACAAAAATTCGTTCGACACACGGTGATAAGACCGGCATCTCATTTTGGCTCCGCCCATTACGATTCTTGGTCCAAGTATTGGAGAAAACGAAATTAGGTCCCTACCCGAGAATCTGACCCAGAACTATCGACTTAATAAGCAAATGGACTAACCAGCGCACCAATAGATAATAAAAAAAGTATATTAAAAAAATATGTATATTAATAACGAATCGTACTATAAATTGGAATGAAAAAAAAAATTTTAATAATTGAAATGTCAAATAGCGCAGTCAATTTTACCGACAAAAAGTCACTTCCATCACTCTATGTACCAATTTAACCCTTTCCATTGTGTTCAGAAGTTATTTCTAGTCTATTGGATCCGTAGTGTTGAATTAACATTGAAAATTTATGTTGTTACTGGCGGGGCATTGTTATACAGAAACATAGGTTTGTAGGTCTCGACGTGGCATTGTTTGGTTTTAATAGCAATGAATCAAAGCGAACAAATGAGATAGGCGCTAAATCTTACTGCAGATTTTTCCCATATATTATTTTTTCAATTCTTTTATTTACTAACTAGCAATCCCAGCCCGTTTCACTGTACGTTAGTTCACTGGGCGTAAAAAACAAAAAAAAAAGATTGTACTAATCCGATCGCTACCAAACTTTACAGGATCACCCGCTAAGCCAATCTGAAAATTCTCTGAAAATTCATCGAAATCGATCCAGCCGTTTCGGAGTCCATAATATAATATATATATATAAAAGGCATAATATAATATATATATAAATACATTCTTTTATATATATATAGATAGAAGATACACCCTCAATTATAGCAACAATAATTGGTAACATTTATTTAAATATATATAACGGGATATATATATATATATAATATATATATATATATATAACGGGATATATATATATATATATCCCGTTAGGAATACTCTGTATCCCTTACAAGGTTAGGCAGAGAGGATGCGTTGCCAAATATTGCGATCCTTAAGTACATACTTATATCGCCTCCTCAAATTTCATTATTCTCCTTATACGCACTTCAGCATCAATATATTATACATATTTTTCTATATACTTAAAAGGTAACACTTGAAACATACAGTTTTCTAGATGTTACCCAAATAACAGAAAATGGTTGATAAGAGACAACAGTTTTATCAAAGATGGTAATATAATGCGAAAATTATCTCCTCTACACTGTTTGTATGTTGACCTCCGAAAAGCAGTAATAAAGCTCTGTCGTAAGGCAATGTTGAAAAACTGATAGACGACCGAATTTCTTGCCGGTTTTTCTCAGTTCAGGTTTTTTCTGAAGGCGGTGGCAGACTTTTGAAACACTTTGTGATTTATTTGATTTAAATTGGTTTGCTTTCATATTTTTCGGCCTTCAACACCAAAAAAACAGATTAGGAACATTTTTTACGTTTAATAAGTTATCCAAGTGAAAATTACAGATTGCAACCAACCTTGGACAGGTAATTTGGACTGACCTACGTAATTTTCCTCATTTTCCACAACATTAACGGTTAATTGTTTCCCTTGACACAAGCAAATGCGTATACATTTGAGAAATGTGAATTCAGAAATAACTTGTAATTAATGCATAGGGTTTTTAAAAATGGCATTGAATAAAATGTATAATAATCATTGTATTTATGCTTTGCCTTTCCAATAATATGTTACTTGACATTTTAAAATGAGCACGACTGATCCTTGTTAATCATATCATGTTTTTTGCAGTTTACCTATAATTAAAATAAAACTTAAAACTGTAAATAACATTTACTAAGTAACAGTGTACATATAGCTTACAAAAAATTTGAAACTAAAGCAGATATCAATTATTCCTATTGCCACTATTGACTAATGAGCTTACTGACCACTGTCTTGGGCTATTGGTTGTCCGTAGTTCTCAAGAGATTTCATTGGTTTTTCTTTTCATTGCTACCGACTGTTAAAGTACGTACAAAGTACACTGATTAAGAATATTCCAATATGCTCAACAATAGATAATATAATTCCAGTTCAACAATAGATAATATAATTGAATAATTTGTAATAGGACCATCAGATAAAAACTATCGTAGATAGTAAAAGTTGTAACGTACATGTGTCCCTCTAAACGAGTTAGGTGTTGTAGAACAAAGTTAATATGATTAATTCGTACGCAAAGTGCCAAAAGTTAATTACGTTTACAGAGGCCTCTACATAAATATAAGTTTGCAATTACGATGCAAATTGAGTCCGTTATGTTACAAAATGTTAATAGAAACATGTGACATTGTGTTACTCATTTATATTTCAACGCCGAAATTTGAACACAGTAGATTACATAGATTAGAGAGAAATCACGAGGGCTTCACACGTTCTGCTCTGTTCACGTAAAATCTGTGCTTAATTCGAACTTTTACATATGTGAATGGTTTATGTAAAAATGACAATTTAATTTCAAACACGCACTCTTGGTTACATTCAATTTTTCGGTTATTCCAATTTCTTATTGAAGTTTATCCTCTTTTAATTTTATTAGGTAAATTTTACATCCAATGGATAACAGCAATAATTAATAAAAAAATCTGATCCCGAACTATGGCATTCCCTGTGCTATGAGAACTGGACGACGACTCCTAGGGGCGTTCCCAGTACACCCTGACTTGAAACAATCTAGAAAAGTTTGTTTTTTAAATTAACTCGACCGGGAATTGAACCCGGAATCTTCCGCGCTTAGATGCTACAGCTAAACCACTGCCCCATCGATGTCGTCAATGCTCCAACAGTATGTGCCAACTGGTCATAATAATAAGCACTGCGAGCACTGGTGGCCGAATAATAATAAGCGCTGCGAGGGCGCAGGAGGGGCCTTGTACCTGCCTCTCCCGAGGAGCGTGCGGCACAGCGCGAGAGAGCTCGAGGCTCCGGTTGCGTTTCGTAGCAGATCTCGGAACTCCTCGACAACGCGGTGATGACATCCATCATCAAGTTTTAATGCGTATACTCAGTCTAAAAAAGTCTCACATACCCTGCCCACCGCTCCGAGCGGAACAAGGATGTATAAAGTATTTCCTGACGTAAAAAAAATTACTTCTTCCTAAAAATTGGTAAAGGAATGGGTAAGTAAATGCGAGAAACTGGTATAGGTATGGGTTTGGAACAGCAGCAGCAGTAAGTTAAAAACACACCGCTATCAGGGTCCTCGTAGCTATCTATACCTAAGCCTTTTTGCTAAAATTGGCGTCAAAATATGATTTCACCCAAGTAGACAATGGCGTGAAATACATATATATATATATATATATATAGGTATATACATTACACACAGAAAAACCACAAAATGTTTATGTGATGACCACAAAAAAACTATTAAGTTTGTACTTAACCACCTAAAAAATTCTTGAAAGTTGACTTTCAAAGTCATCTTTTGTACCACTTAACATTTGTAGTACACAAATGTTCCTCATCTCTTTACATTAAATAGCAACAGATGAAAGACAAGAAGTTGTTAAATGTTTTTCGAATTTTGTAGCCAGATGGCGAGAAACTGAACCTTTATGATTTCATCCTATCTGTCTGGCTATCAGTCTGTTTGTCCGTATGTCACAGCCATTCATCTCGGAGACTATTGGTATATATAGGTAACATTTGGAAGGCAGGTGTATTGTTTTAACTCTACACAATAATGTAGTTCTTACGGGTTGACACGTTGCGATGTCTGTATCACAAATATATTTCATATACACACATCAAAAAGTCTAAGAAACACGCATCATTTACAGAAACTGCATGTTTTATTAATTGATACTTTATTTTTTTCTTAGAAAAGTAGATTGGTATGCAATCTTTTTTGTTCTCGGAAGCCAGTATTGGCTGATTTTAAAATTAGAACCTTTTCGGTTGTGTTTTGTTTTCATTAATATAAAAGCTAATTCTTTTTTCCCGATTTCATGTGTTTTCGTTGCTTGATAAATTTGGTATTTATCGCACTTTAATCATTTTGAGATATGCCGTTTTTTAAAAAATTTAGTGGTGAGTCATTTTTTATGTTACAGGGAAATACAGGATATTCAGTAACCCTGTATTTTTGGATTATTTTATTTGATCTGTATGAAACGTACATACAGTATGAATAGCAAAATGGGAAAGAGAATGTAAAGGAGCACCTCCTTTGCCACAACAGAATATTTGTTAGCGTTGCTAACATTTTGGGCCGCCATATTATTACATGCTACAAATATTACACTAAAGGTACAATATGCATAAATGTATTACAAAGGCTAAGAGTACTTATAAATTAAATTACATTTTGTATAATACAAATTTATGATGCGTTCGATTGCATTGTTATAATAACGGTATTACTATATAAAATATTAATACTGTATAAATAAAACAATACTGTTGCCTTATTACTGAATTGAAAACTGTACAAAGGTGTCCTAAGACAACTGAAAACTGTATAAAGAATTGTATAAAGAACTGTATAAAAACCTGTATACAAACTGTACAAAAACTGTATAAAGAATTTTATAAGGAACTGTATAAGAAAACTGTATAAAGGTGTCCTATGGAACTGTAAATAACTGAATAATTGTAAATAATAATTATTTATTTATTCATTATAATAAAGTAAAAACACAGTTTGTGACACAGCGGACCCCGCACTAGGTGAACCTGTATCGCGGGAGACCGTTACAGAGGGTAACACAACACTTCAAAGGTATAATACAACGTTAGTATAAATTATATAGTAAATTAATACATTCATAGTTGTTACAAGAAATGAGACTAAACAAACAGAAATGAAGACTAAATTGTAAAACAGGTAATAGGATATGTCTAATACATAATATGATATCTATAATACAATGAGATATGTTCTCATTTAAAAGAAAAATCTATAGTTCAATAACAATTCAGCCATCAGCATGTACCTAACATAAATATCCACTAATACGATACAATTTACAACTTAATATTAATGTACATTAGATGTATTATTTCTTTAGATTTTAACATTTGAATGTTATATTTTGTATTTTATTATGTTATATTGATATATTTATTTATGTGTGTATTGATATATACGTATATGTTGCTCGTAAAGAAAAGTATGTGACGTGTGTTTGGGCATATGTGTATGTTTGCTTACAGTTGTGCGTTTGTGCATGTGTGTGAGCATGCATGCGATTTGAGCCTATGCGGCATCACGCACTGATGCAAAGATAGATGTCATCTATACAGTGCGGGCAATACTCATAACTGTTAAGTTACAGCAGCTATTAGACTTTGTTGCCTCATAATTTAGATGTAGTAAATATTTCTTTACTATTTTTTTTGCAAACAAATTTATTTTTATTATATATGCGCCTACTAAGAACAATGTAACTGTGTCCACACAAATATGTTTTATATCTCTCAGGTTGGAATACACGCATTATTCTACATCCGGAAAAAGATTTAAATAAGTGTATTGGTACACTGCAATGTTTGCGGAGAGTAGTCCGCAGGATAAAGAGTTGCCACACAGTCAAGACTTTACACTCTGAGTAAAGCTGTGCAGAAGGATACCTAAATGGTTTATTTAGCATCACTTTTAGAATTGCCCTTTGAGCCCTTTCCAATCACATCAAGGATGTTTTGTTTGCTCCACCCCAAATTGGAATACAATATGATATAAGAGATTGATATAACGCTTTATAAATCGTCCTCATCAATAAAACATCAGTCAACCCACGCAAAGTATTAAAAACATATAAAAGTTTACGAACTTTTGCTGTTAATTCCTCTAAATGAATATTCCAGTTTAAGCTGTCCTCTATGTATACTCCCAGATATTTAACATTTGAGGCTCTAGCAATATGGTGGCAACTACAGCCTGATAATCCAAAAGGACACGTATGTGCAGTAATACTATATGAGAGAGGGCTAGGACGAAGGTTCTTATTAAGTGAAGTCGGCGTTAGATTTAGTTTCTTCCCAAGTGGAGCCACATGTAAGAAGTGCCGTATCGTCGGCATACATATAAACCTCAGTGTTTGGAAGTTTTAGTTGACGTAGCTCATTGACATAAATTTGGAAAAGGGTGGGTCCTAGTATGCTTCCTTGCGGAACACCATAATTTAATACTTCTTCTTCACTAATATAAGAGCTTATCTTGACGGATTGAGTTCTACATTTCAAATAATCTCCGAACATATTACAACCCCGAACACCAATCTTCTCCATTTTGTCCAGTAACAATGGCATAGAAACAGTGTCGAAAGCTTTAGATATATCAAGGAATATGGCAAGACATTTACGTTTTTTATCAATTTTGTGAATAGCAGAGGTAGTGAAATCCATAACAGCGTCTTCAGTGGATTTACCGGATCTAAAACCGTATTGATTGTCTGCTATTAATTTACACTTATCTAAAAAATGTCAAGTTTATTATTTAGAATACGTTCCAAAATTTTAGAAAGAGTAGTAAGTACTGATGTGGGTCTATATTGTGTGACATTGTTTTCATTACTTCCTTTATAAATAGGATGGACGAGAGTCCTCTTTCATCCATAGAAAGGTACATTATCAGGGCTTGAGCTGTATTTCATTTTCAAAAAAAATTCAATAAGATATGTCGTGTAGTTGAAAGAATGAGTGATGAAAGACTGACGAAGAAAATCCATAGAGTGAATGTGAGAGATAAAAAAGCCAAGGAAGACCAAGGCTGACTTATGAAGATTAAATAGCCAGAGTGTTATCAGATGGAAATGTCAAAAGCACTCGCATACCTAGGCGAAAATATGTGAGGAGAATGATGAGATTTGAAGCGAAAGAGGTATGTAAAGACCGCGACGCTTGGCGCTCCCTCCTCTCTGACTACCCCGTTAGGGATACAGCGTGAAGATATGTATGTATGTATGTTGTGTAGTTTTCCAGTTACGGGGTATTTTCGATTACATGCTCAGCGACCGAAGAAATGACTTTGGTTTAAAGTGTCATTGAGAAATGCTATGAAATACAAATTAATAGTTGCTGCCGATTAATTTAATATTGCGTATTTTGTTCATGTTGGAAACCTTCACTGTGCGTGGTCCAAAACACGCTTGGGCGGTTTTTTTTTAATTTCGGAACGAAACACTACACAGAGACTTTTTGGCGGGAACAGGAAAAGTGAAGTTGTCATTCTATTTAGATTTTCTATTTTTTACATTTTTGGGAGTTTTAAAGTACAAAAGTGATCGATGTTGTGTTTTAAAATTCTGTATGTGGAAAAAAATGGAGTAGGTCCAAATAAACATGCGTAGCTGATGTGTTCGCGCTCTTCTAAGAAGTCCTCTATAACTTCAGTAAAGCCTAATACCACTTTGTTCGAGAAGTTTTACGATAAGAAAAAACGAATTTACTTCGAACGTACTTCATGTGTTCGACATGAATCATAACAATACTGTGATGTGTGCATTGCATTGCCTGACTGTTTAACTCATTAGCGATTCTACTTATTAATACGTGACATTGGTTAATGCGCCTGTGCGCCTGTGCGCCATACCATGAAGAAAGAAAGAAGATAGAAATAGCACTACAAACAAAAATACAATCAAAAGACATTACAAAACATTAAATGAGAGTTAGTCACTAAAATGAATGGAACAAAGTGTATGAAAGAAATAAGAAATGAAACAAAGATTTTATGAAATTAATATCTAGCAATTCTAAGAAAAATGATTTCGAAGCTTTTATTGTCATTATTTTTCTTAGAAACTTCATAAATTTTCCAAGAGATAGCCGAACTTTTAGTAATAGGTAGCAGTTGTAGATGGTACATCCGCGGCGATATTGTAATAGTTATGTTAATTTGATCTCCAAGCTAACAAAATAGGGATTTGTTTCAATTTCTCAGAAGCAAGCCCAAATTTCAAATAACAGATCGACTACTTTTAATTTCGAGGTTTCGCTGACAAAAAGTTAGTAACCTTTAACCGCAGAGAAGCGAAAAACAATTTCGACAGATAAAATTGCGGTACATAAAACGAATTTCGCCCCCTGCTCAATTCCTCAGTTCCACCCCAATAATCCCCCTTAACGTTCACGTCAACATATTTCATCGTATCCAGCAAGAACCAGAGGCGTCGTCAGGGGAAAACAAATACAAACCGAATTCTTAAGCATCTTTAACAAATAAAATAAATTAGTTTACGTGAATATAAACTTTTAAACTTTCGCGTTGCATTATAAAATATCTAAAACGGTAAATTTAACTCGATTACCTTTTATTTTGGCTTGACGTTTCGACCGAGTTGTATCAGTCGTAGTCTCAAGCAAACTGTCGCAGCAAGTTTCACTCCGTGTCTGAGGTAGCAGTTTTGTCATCTACCCCCGATATTTATAAATAGTTTTCGGACACACATCACTCACAGTGTCCACGCTTTTAACCGAATGCGAATCACAAGGTTTTGTTCCTTGAATCACAGGATTCCACATCCTGTAAAAGAAGCCAAGGAAGACCAAGGTTGACTTACAGAGATCAAATAGCCAGAGTGTTAGCTGACGGAAATATCAAAAGCACTTGCATACCTAGGCGAAAATGTACTATATGTACCATTTTTACCATAAGAAATAGCTTTGTCCGCATAAATTTTGGGCAGTCACGTGGCGAACTAATTGTACTCTAAGTCGGATATGGGGCCCTTTCTTTCGGCTGTGAGTTATCAATGAGTGGGGTCTTAGTTCACTGTGATTGTTCTTTTAGTAAGCAATTGGGTAATAAAGAAGCCATCAATTACGTCGTATCTTGCCTCTGTACATTGGAAATATTTTGAGTGAGATATTAAAGACCGGCTCAGTACGGAACCGGCACTGGCTGAATTAGGTCCGTATTCCGAACTGACACTCAAATGTAAATCTCTGCTTGAGAATAATTAGAAAGAAATGTCGCTATTCATCGCATGTAACGGCATCTAAGATCAACCACACTCTTTAGTATTGAGTGAATATATTGAGTAAGAGATTCAAGGAGCGGAAAGAAATATGTAAGGACTGCAAAGCTTGCCGCCTTGCCCTCTATGACTACCCCGTTAGGGATCCAGCATGAAAATATTTATGCACCTTTTGTAATTCTTCTATGACTATTCTAAAATATCGATTAGCGTAAAATAAATAGATTAATACCACATCGCTACGCGAATTTTTTACGTCGCGTACCTTCTAATGAAATTGGCCGTGACAGACAGACAACTGTATGAACACATAATCTTATAAGAGTTCAGTGATCTTACAAGGGTTCTGCTTTTCTTAAAGTAGATCCCAATAAAAAAGCAGATGAATTGAGAACCTCGCTCGTTTTTTGAAGTCGATTAATAAAAAATACAATTGATAGAAATTGAAGTGATAGAAGTCGTAACAGTGATATATCGCTCCCTTTTTTATCAACCTGAATACGGCCCACCGAATACCAAAGCCGTGTAACAAAACGAATTACAAATAACAGGCTTTTGCACGTCTAACAGAACAATATAACACTGTGGCACGGTGAAAAACTGCGGCTCTTTCGCAAACTGTGAAATTATTCATGAAGTGGGGGTGGCACTGTGATTTCTCGAAGAAAACTACACAGAAGAATATACATACGGTAACGACTATCGCAATTTGAACGAGTTTCGATACCAGTAACTCTAGAAAGAATAAAATACAAACTGATTTTTTGCCATCGAATAATGTGTTAAATTCGTAGCATTGCACATACGTGCAATATACGTATAAATCGTGATAATATATACTAGAATCTAAAATTTATTTTTTGTAAACTGAATTCTCTTTTTTTTGTATGTGGAAATGTGCTGTTTTCTTGCTGCTATATTGCTGTGTTACAGTGCTGTTACATTTGCCCAAATCGCCTGTCCCCAATTCTAATTTTTTGATAAATAATGTGATTAGCGCAGTAAACCATATGTAATTAAATGCAGTGAGAGCTTATATTTAGTTCAATGACCTCGACGGCTTTTCGTAGAATATGCTAAAAACCTACTAAATATTCACGAATTAATGTTTCTATATATTTATTTCTATTCTATGTAGAAAGAATGAGTGATGAAAGACTGACGAAGAAAATCTACAGAGTGAAAGTGAGAGGTAAAAGAAGCCAAGGAAGACCAAGGCTGACTTATGAAGATCAAATAGCCAGAGCGTTAGCAGAGGGAAATGTCAAAAGCACTCGCATACCTAGGCGAAAATGTGTGAGGAGAATGATGAAATTTGAGGAAGCGAAAGAGGTATGTAAGGACCCCGACGCTTGGCGCTCCGTCCTCTCTGACTACCCTGTTAGGGATACAGCGCAAGGTTATGTATAATACTAATAATACTCCAGACAATTACACAGATTGTGTGAGCCCAAACTAAGCAGTAAGCTTATACTATGGGTACCACACAACGAACTCTGGAGGAGTTCCCAGTAACACCCAGACTCCCAAGCCAATTTAGAAAAGTTCGTTTCCTAAATTGACCTGTATGTATGTATGTAATATTTCTCAACAAATGATGTATCACCATGAAATGGCGGGTCGCCACGAATATACGAAATGTTTTGCTTTAGGGTTCACAAACGATTTTTCCTGGTCGCCTTGGAAACTACGGGGCCCTTCTGCACTGAGACCAGGGATTTTGTAAGAGATTTAAGCCGGAGATTGAGTGAAAGAGGTGACCCCTACTCTTTGAACTGCTTTGAATGGCGGTCTAGTGCAGCAATGTCGCCAACGTCAGGGATGCACTTAGACCGGAATAGACTAGAAAAGGCAATGGTAGAATTTTACCTAAACGTTTTAGCGAGCATCTTAGAAGGCAACGTATACAAAACAATTTACTTCACTTTTATTTTATACTAAATTAGTTATTCTTGTAGAATCCGAGAAAAAATCATTTATTTTAAATAAACTATTCATTGACCAAACTCCGTTTCCATTTTTATTTTTGAAAATATATTTAGTGCTGCCATTAATATGTAGCATACTTTCCACATATTTGTTTTTAAAGGATTCAACGAATTCCTCCTAATCATCAAAATTTTTAATACAATAAAATAATATATAATATTTAAGATAATCTGTAAGTTTGTAAATATGTATTAACGATAGGATATGCATGCACTTTTTGTTATTATTAATAAATTGACTATATAATAAATAATTAAAGTACATTAACTTATACATTGAGCTTTGAAATTGAATATTTAATAAAATAATCGATGCTTGGCGCTACATCAACTCTGGCTACCCCGTTAGGGGTCCAGCATGAACATATGTGTGTATATAGATATATTAGAGTAAGGATCCCTATTTAATAAAAAGATAAAGTAAAGGTAACACACAACTAACCAAGTGATGACATTGACATTTTAAGGTTAAGTTTTGACTTTACGCTACATATAAAATCTCGAACCAAGAAACACAATCACAATAATAAGCTGCCGCTCTTATCGCCGTTTGTCAAACGAATTTTCATGTCTCTTTCTGTCTCATTGAGCGTATCGACGAGTAAAATAGTTACCTATAGTAAGTATAGCAACCTCGTACTGTCAGTGTAATTCGTATCAGTTCTTGACCGACTTCACCTACATTACTGAAATGATTATTCGCAAAACACTCGTAAATTTTACGTGTTTTAGCTAGTAGTATACAAAAAAATAAAAATATGTCATGTTCAGCTGTGTATCGTTGTACTGTGACTCTTCCTAGTCACGCACAATGGTGAAAGTCCAGAAAAAATTTCAAAGAAACCTCTTTTAAAACAGAGACTTACATTTTTCGGAGTAACCGGGCCGATTTAAGTTTCGAATTTTTCTGAATAGTTCATCCTAAACATATTCTTCAAAATGCCAGTTAGATTTTTTAAAATTAATTCTAGTTTTTATAATAAACGTAAATAACTGTTTTTTCGTATTTTTCGTAAGCTAGCGTGTACACGTTTGCATAGAGCAGAAGGTCTATTTTAGATGAAACTATTGTTTATCAATGCGTCGCCTTCCGCCATTTGCAACGCTCCGTCCATTTTGATTCTCGGTCCGAGCTTAAAAGTCTAAATCGACTTTGCACTGTTACGTTTCTATTATTTTGGTTTATTATTATTTTTTCTCGAAATTCCTAAATTGGCTTTAAGTCTACACTTTACGCGATTTATCCCTGGTTCGTTGTATTTCCCCTCTCTAAGTACGTAACAGCTGCTAGACTCCGCGCCATCTAGCGGACCAACTTCATTTAAGATGTCAAATTGATTGCCATTTGTAATCAATAGATGTCACGTAATTGGCCAAAAGAAAAAAGATTACGAAATGTATGTTTAACAAACCAAATTGTTATAAATGAACTTAATGATTTATATTGTTGCTTTTACAAACTAAATAAGTGATTCTCGTTATTTCGTTCTTAATTTATAAAACACTATCTCTATACTCTACTTGGCAATTAACGTGTTAATCTTTCTCAGTAAGTACATATAAGTTTATATCTATTGTGACGTCCAAACTTGACTGTTTCTTATTAAACAGGACAATTAATCCGTAAGATATAAGGGATAATCCTTCCAAAGCAGACTTGAAAAAATAATTAAAGAAATCAATCGCTATGGGATTTCGTAGGATCTAGAAACAATCAGTCTTTGGTGAGGTATTAAACTTTATCATGAACTAGCTGTTACTTCCAATTTCGTCGGCGTAGATTTGGAACAAAGGTCGCTATAGTTAACTTTATTATAGGGGTTTTACGTAGTAATGCTGTGATTAAGAACGCAGATAATAGAGCTAAGAGTGACCGGTCACCATCGAACGATGACACGTATTGGACCATGTACTTGGTGATAAATAATAGCGGTAAGCAAAAAATAAACAGGTTAAGATTCCTTTATGATGTTTCATCAAAAACTATATTTAATTGTATTGGAAAATAAATTTTATATGCATAAAAAAAAATGAGTGAAGCTATTACATTCTCTTAGCTGTCAATGTTCTGTGGTTTTAGTACAATTACTGTTAAAGTGAAATGAGATATAAAATATTTTTCTGTTGTGCCATGTTATGCTGAGCTGCTTAGTGAGTTCCATTAAATTGAAACTGTATTTTCTACCTATACTTTTTCTGTAGATTAGAAAACATATGTGGGCGTCCAAGCAAAAAAGGTCCAGTGGTCGGCATTTAGTTTCCGAGATATACGCAGTTTTGTAAAGTTGGGTAAAAAAATGGTATTTCGCGGTTTTAATTGATTATTAATTAATGCTCAATTATCTACAAGTTCATATAGTAAATTATTTTATATGATGTTTCTAAGAAGAAACAAACAAGTAGAAGTGTGTTTTATTTTAAATTAAACTTTCAACAATGCCTTTTTTCAATTCAAGCTTTTTCAGAATTTCAACTTTAAATGTCTGATAAAAAAATATATGCCAGTTTTTGAATATTTTTTTAATCCTTATTATCAATTGACTTTTCTAAATTCCGAATCCAGTCTTAACTACCCACTACTGGACCCTTTTTGCTTTGACGCCCACGTAAATTTATTCAATTTATTCAACTTTATCTTGAACTGTATTTGACTATGAGAAATCAAATAAAATCTAGTTTAATATTAGTTAATTGAAATTTTCAATTTAATTAGTGATTCAGATTATACATATGTCAAGTTGCCCTTCAAGTCCTTACGGGGACTTCATTGTACATAGCCCGGTAGTGATGTACTATATCTCCACAGTATTCAAAATTTTAACCACCTTAAATATTATTGTTCATTTTCATGACCCATACACACTCCCGGCTAACACATTTGTAGAACGTACCTTCGTAGCTATAAAGTTATTGATATAGCAACATAACAGAAAATCAACATGGTTTTCGTTTTGAAATTGCACTATAAAAATTATAAATGAAAACAAAATGTTTTGTTGGATTACGTATACAAATAATATTTCTTGCAAGAATACGAGCAATATAAAAAATAGAATAAAAAAATATTAATACATAGTAACCTCACTGTTATGTAATGTTAGATAAGTATATACATACGTATCTTCACGCTATATCCCCAACGGGGTAGTCAGAGAGGATAGAACGCCAAGCATCGCGGTCCTTACAAAGCTCTTTCGCTTCCTCAAATCTCATCATTCTCCTCATACATTTTCGCCTAGGTGCTCGAAATGTACATTATTAGTAATGCACTTGTTTACTCATACATATTTATTAATTAGCCAATAGCTATTTAAGAAGCACATGCTATTTAGAAGAAATCTAAGAAAAGGCCGGTTGCAAGAGACAAATATAATACAACAAGGTCAATAGAAAAGAAAAGAATGTCGCAGAAATATATCGTTATTTTAATTTTTCTTTTCTTTTTATTGTTGTCACAATATGGCTTCAGGAGATTTTCTTTAAAATTCATAAGTATCAATATCAGTAAATAGCTCAAAAAAGTACTACATATTGTAATTCCTACACTTACATACATACACACATACATATCTTCACGCTGTATCCCCAACGGGGTAGTCAGAGAGGACGATGCGCCAAGCGTCGCGGTCCTTACACACTTCTTTCGCTTTCTCAAATCTCATCATCTCATCTAATTTACTTTACACTTACGTGTAAAGTAAACTAAAAAGATAAAATTCTTTCATGTAAATAAAGCAACTGATATAAGCTTGTAATCTGCATTCACCAACATCTGGATCTGTTTCAGGCAACGGCTTGTTCACAAAAAGGATATATATCTTTCAGTTTTTATTGTCATCGCAGTAGAAACCCATTTCTAAGTCATGAAATTATTCATGAAGGGAAATATACGGAAAAGAAGTAATTTGCGAACTCGCTCCTTTCTCCATACGGTGTAACGACACACGTTAAAACTTACTACAGTTTTCTCAAGATTGTATAAAATCAATCAATCTTTATGGTATTGAGTGGTATTGTCATATAAAATGCATTTTGTTTGTTATTTAAACGTGTTAGTGTTGTCAACATGTAGAGTCTACACTCTACATTATAATATTTTACTAAATTAAACTCTTATTTACTGTAACATTTTATTTAACTAGAGTGTACTTAACACAGACAAACAGTCAAGCAGACAACGATGTCAAACTTATAACATCCTTCTTTTCCGTTGGGACTTGGGAGTTAACACATACATAAATATCTTCATGCTGAATCCCTAACGGAGTAGTTAAAGAAGACGGAGCGCCAAGCTTCGTGGTCCCTACTTTGGGGGTTAATAAGTACAAGAGAGAAAAAAGAGAATAAACAAAAGAATAAAAAGAAAAGAATTTAAAACAGTATGAATGGCTTTGACTCGGAAAAAAAAGAAACAATAAATTAGTGGAGGAAAATTAGTAGCAAATCTACAGGATTTCAAGATCTATAGCCAAGGCCAAACTGTTATAGCCGAGATCAACGGCTTAACCGGTCTCAATTAAATTATACACATGTGTAAATATAAGTATTTTATAATAAAATATCACACATTAACGTGTTTCATGTTTGCTAAATATATCTTGTAGTTATGTTGAATAACGATAACAATATTCGAATCAATGCATTCGAATAATTGTTAATTAGGCATCCAGAAACATTACATTATGTTCGTTTGTTTGATGTAGATAATTTTGTTTTCGATGATGCAATGAACGAATTAAAGTTAAACAAAAGCCGTCGCGCGTTTGGCTAATATGTTACAATAATCAGCCATAAACTTCCTAAATATTGTCGTTATTGCGTGTCACGGTGCATATGTTTTTGCGCGCACACATACAAACCGCGTACGCTAGGGTTGTATGAAGATGTTTCACTATTATATTACTTTCAAAACATAAAGACGCTCGATGTGGATACCACTATGTACTTATCCAGGAGTTGACCGCACTCCACGTTTGAGTTAACCTGTGATCGTATAAATAACCAATACAATTCATAATTTAGTTGAAGACCTTTCGAATTAAGGTCAAAAGCCTAAATTTATTTAATTTAATTAACCATAAAATTAATTAAGATGGATCACTGAAATTACCAATGAAATGTTTCCAATTAAAAGTTTGAAATTCAGTTAATACTGAAAAACCAAGAAACAATTACCTACTACAAAATTTTTGTTCTAATATAAATTGTTATTTTATTTTTGTGTCGATTTCATATTTTTGGCGAGTCTTACATACACACAGACAGAATTTCATACAATTTTCTTAGTTGTGTAATAACTTTTGACTGAACTTTGGACCGAAAATCTATCTTGGTCAAGGTAAATCCATGTCCTGGATGCTACGTACCCCGATAATAATATCATTTGTAGACATAATTATAATAAATTCAATTAAATGCATTGTAATTATGTCTACATAAATTAATCAATTCTGTCGTTGACAGTATAAAATTGCGTCCGATTAATTTTCATCTTTGAAAACGCCCGTTATAAAAAAACGATCTAGATTGTTTTTAACAAAAATAACTAAGAACATTCTCAGAAACATTCTGCTTCCAAACAAAAATCACGCACAAATTGATTCAAAGAGATAGACAACAACGTCAATATAATACCTCCTTTTCCATCATTAGTAAAAAAATATCGAAAATGTTATTTTACCAGTCAATGGAAATACACAATCAGACCTCTGAATTACCCTTCCTGTTATTTAATAGACACTTGTATTAATTGTACACACATTCATTTCTTCACGCTGTATCCCTAACGTGATAGGGAAAAAGTACTGAGCGCCAAGTGTCGCAATGCTTACATTTTTCTTTCACCTCCTCAGATCTCATGAAAGTCCTTACACAATAATTGTTATGAAGACAATTACAAAGGTACGCAGTAAGCGAGTTACATTTAAACATAGTCGTATTCTGCAACATTGTTAGTTTACTGTAATTCTTATTCCAGTCAACAGTTTCAAACAATCAAAAGACTCGTTAAGGAAACTAAGTCGTTTAAATGAGTACTCCGATAATACAGAGTTCCAAGGCGTCACGGATTATCTTTTATTTGCAACTTTTGATCTCTTCAACAATCAAGAAGAGCGCTGAAATTAAGGATTTAGAAAATAAAGGTTTACAAGGGAAGTCAGATTCTTGGAAGGAATCAAGTTTCTTAAAGAAAATTACTTAAAAATTAATAGCTTCTTATTCTTATAAATTATTTAAAAAAATATTTTATTCTATGGACGGACTATACAATATGTTTTATGTTTTGAATGTAACAGCTATTTTCGCAACAATTTAATTTATCTACGTTATTCTGGTAATTCTACGAATATATTCTAATATTCTTTAGTATCTGTGTAAATATGTGACAAGATTTCATACGACGTAACTAGACCTGTGCTGGCATATTCACTAATTGGATTCGCTCATTCTCAATCAGTTTATTAATCTCAATGAATTAAGTCATTGACAGTCCATCTGTTGACCAACTAATTTTAAATATACCATGGCAAAAACTTGCTAAATCTCTACTCACAAGAAAAGTCATTCATAAATCCCAATAAAGCCGCTTAGATTTGAATTAAAATATAACCAATTATTGAAATCGTAATATAATATGTATCTACTAAACTTATGCGTATGACTCATGGCATGTAAATGGTCAATTTACAAATTCTACTGCTTTTATCACTGATCCACTGATAAATATTATGGTTTTCAACTGATTTGTTCAAATTTCGTTTCGTTTCGTTTCGTTCAAACTACCTTTCTAAATGAAAAATAATAATTTTCTTAGATGAAGTATAATAAAATTACTAACCATCCTATCGACTAAATAACTAGTTCAATAAAATGTTAGTGTTTGATTATAAAGCTATAATATAATAAACAATACAGAAAACAATTTAAAACGCATATGCGTTACCTTTCGAATCAGAAAAATATATTATATCTCCATCGACCTACCTCTGTGACGCAACGACATGTATCGGTTGATTAGGATCTATAACACCTACGCTATTATTTCAGTAGTGATCCCTACACCCTATGAACAATGAACTACAGAGCTACTTTGAAGATCAAGTTGAATGATTTACGGTCTTCGTTCAAGAATGCTCACTGCGAACAATGAACTACTGCATTTATTTGAGGAGCGAGCGCGATGGACCTAGTTCGGTTAGTCACTATAAGGGAACGACTCGTTTCGGCCGGTTGTTTACAAACGACACAATTCTAAACGTAACAGCAAGTTAACGTTAAAACACTACTTCCCTGCTGAAGTACTTTATAGTAAAGGGATCACTGAACTTGCGATGAAAGCCACTACACAACTGTTTAGGGTTAAATACTATAGTAACTTGAACTTGGTTAATTCGTTCATTAACGGCTGAACTACAACAGTAATGAGAAGTGAACTCAGGAGTGTTATTCCCAGCCTGATCTAAATCTCTAAATAAATACTTACCAGTAAATAAAAATTTTAAAATACGCACATCTAAGGTGTTCGAGGATTCAGATGAAATCTGAAGGTCAATGTGGGTTAATAACGTATTTTCAATGCAATGAAAATGTTCATTGTTGTCACTGTTTTGGTAAGAATTTCTGATTGATTAATTTTCATCAATGAGTGTAAAATGTCATCTTGAAGTTTCTCGTCATGATAATTTCAATAATGGAGGCAAGTTTCATTCGAATACCTGAAGTAATGATTGAAAAATGATTGGTTTACGATTAGTAGATACATGTTAGAGTACTCATATCGAAAACCATGTTATTAGTGTTTGGTGTCGGGGTGACTTTTGAGTGAGTTCAGATATTATGATGATAAATAAGAAAACCTAATCAGAGAACCTAGTCATTATGTGATCCTCTGCTTGCAACAGCGCCGAAATTTCGATTCTTCAATAATAATAATAATAATGTATTTATTTGCCTTCAACATAAGTAGCATACGGATGATATATAAACAATATTGAATGTAATAAATATGAAGACAAAAAAGTCTACGACTCGGAGGTTATTAAGCTTGCATACATACAAAAGAAGAAAAACACTTCATACCTACTCGCGAACATTATCAAAAACAAAATAAACACAAATAGATTAAAAATATAGCATTAAGAACACACTAATATCATATAAGCTCTACCCGCGAGTTCGTCTGAGCGGAAAATTGTTTCATGGCTTTCCTGGATTAAGTTAGATTATTTATACATGTCCATAATATCTACTTATTAATCCGTGATAGTTACATTAGTAACTAATTAATCTGTGATAGTACGTTTAAACATTGTTTTTGAAAAAAGTCTACATTAGCCTTCGTCTGTCTCCGGGCACATACTATCTCTGTACCAAACATCATAATTGGTTCGGCGGTTCAACATTTCTCATTCAAAGCTTCATCCCCCTTTTCACCCCTTTTAAGGGTAGTAATTTGATAAAAAAGTAGTCTGTCCATTCCCAGGTGTAAAACTATATCCAATGCTACATCATAATCAGTTCAGCGGCTTAGCATTTTTCGTACAAAGTTTCGTCCCCCTCCCTCCCGTCCTCCTTTTCACAGAATTTTTGGTAAAAAAGATAACCTTTGTATTTTTGATAAAAAAAGCCTTATCGCCGCACCAAATTTTATTATTACCAAGATTTACCCATACCAATTTTCATCCCACTTTTCGCCATCTTAGAAGTAGATTTTTCAGTAAAACTATTTCCCTGCCAAATTTTATCATAATAGGTTCAGCGGTTTACCACTTCCCATACAAAGTTTCATCCCTTTTTTCACCCCTTCAGAGGTAGATTTAAAAAAAAATAAGTAACTTACACGAGCGCAATCATATGCTCTTACTACGTGCTGATTTTCATCAAGATCGGTCAAGCCATTCTTCAGTTATAAAAGGACATACAAACAGACAGACAAAAATTTTAAAAATGGTAGAATCGAAGTCAGTGAGTCATAAAATGACTATCACAAAATTGAACAGTAAAATTGTAGTTACGAACAGACGCTAGAGATTTATGTAGTAGTATAGATAAGAGATACAAACCGTGAAACTCCAAAAAAAATTGTTTATCAGTTCTCGTTTGTCTTGAAAAGCTTATCATAATCATAATGGACGCAGTCATAATGGACGCCAAAACCATTACAGTAAAAGTGTTAACGAGTTTCGACTGCGAAGTTTAAGCCTTACCTACTATTTAAGGTGTTAAGTTCTTACCGTTTGATTGTAATTTAACATTAAAACAACATTCAAGTATTTATAACAAATCCTAATGGAAAATTATTTCTTGAGGTAATAACTTAAAAATAATTTTCTTGACAAAGAAGATGTTGCCCACAACTTTTTTCCGATCTATATACAGTTTCGAGACGCTTGAAACGTAATAACGTAGTGTTTAGACGTACGTAACGAAAACTGAGGTTGAGCAACGTTACGTGCGGTTACCTACTAGAAGAGTAATCTAATCTCCAGCTTATTTACTCAGATTATTTACTGTACCGAATTAAAAGAATAGGGCTACTAACTAATGCTATATTACTTGAAGTTTAAAGGAAAATTATAATAAAAGTTCTGGGTTAGAATCTCGCGCTGTATTTCTAACGGTAGAGGATGGACTGCCAAATATCGTGATCCATACATAATCTAGGTCTTACTGCTCTCTAAAAATTAATTTTACAAACTTTTAATTTTATTAAGGAAAGCATTTAAAGTACCGCATAATTGGTGAAAATAACAATAGAAAAGCCATTTAACGCTATGAAAAAGTATAATCCACTACAATAAAATCTTACCACTTCTTTAAAAATATAATAACAATATAAAATAATTGTAGGCTATAAATTAAACAACATACATTTATAGTTTATGTACTATTAAAAGATCCACTCTGTATGCTATTGTTTCCGAAATAATTTCTGCTGTCAACGACTTTTGCCAGTAGTTTAATTAGTCGTAGTTTAGATTTAAGTTAAAAAATTGTTTAAATTACTATTAATTTTAAAGTTCGCAGTAGTTAATGATTAAAAGTAAATTTATAGTAGAAACCATTATGTAATTTTAAAGATAGGTTCAGTAGTCATAATTAAAACTGAAAAAATATTCGAAATACAATGAAAAACATGAGACTTATTTGCTTTTAAACTTTAGTAGTGGGAACAGAGTGAAAAATAGTTCGTCTCTGTAGTGACAGCGCTAGTAGTGACTAGCGATGTGCAATGTCATTACAACTAAGTGACGTCACAGCTATGTAACGCTATCTCACTCTAGCTCATCCCCACTCTTGTCCCACTACTAAAGTTCGAATCTCAATAACTCAGTTTTTGTCAGCGAATGTCGATTAGTTTTATCTCAATCGTACTCAAAATGTTTCGTTATAATAATACAATATATAAAATATACTACATTTAAGAGCTTCTAGCTTATTATAGGGCAAACGGTGAGGAGCTTTCGGCGATTTAAGTTTTTTAATAAACGAACATTTCCTTATTTTACTTCGCTAATTTCGCTTGTCAATTGATTAACGGTTTATTTATGTTGTGGCAGAATATTAGACTTTTGCTTGTATGGACAAAGCTACACTCTGAGCCTTGGCCTTTTTGTACAACTGCAATACACACATGTTGTGCAATTTTAGTGTATATAGTTTTAAGTTTTACCTATGAATAACTGTAATTCCATGCATGTGACTGTATAAATAAACGCTTTATCGATCTATCTAACACTCGCATTTTTAAATGTACAGATATTGAAAATTAAATTGAAACAAATTAAATATAATATGAAAAAAAATGGTAGGCGGGACATGAGCAACGAACAGGGATTTCATAATAAATGAAAGTAACAAGGAACAAGAATAGTATTGTCCCTCGAATTGTCTTACTTTCCTACTTTTTCCTCTGGCGTCTCATAATAATGTTGTTACGAAATAAATTCGTTATCAATAAAGGTATAATATGAAAGCAAAGTTTAGAGTAGAAAAAGCTTTTATATTTATTATTTCACTCTATGAATGATCGTTCACGCATGAATTGTTATATTGTTAATTAACGAAGTTAATATCGTTAAACAACCTTCATTCGATATTTTTTAAAACAATTCAGTCGCATAACGCGTTAAATTTCATTCACTTTCACTTTCATCATGTCTGCCACTTACACACTGTGATCGCAATATTTACTCATATATGTATCTTTACTATCTTAATTATTTTCTGCTTCTACATAATGGCTTCTTCGAAATATCTCGAAAGACTCCGGGATCTTTTAAGGAAAGCACAGGAGCAAAGCATCTAGCACTCTTAATAAATGCAAAAGTAAGAACCACACACACTGTCACAGAAGTGAATGGTAACACTAGAGTAGGTACCCTTTCACTACCCTTAAAGTATTTTAAGTCGGATACAGGGATGATTTCGTATAGGTGGTCTTGCACAACATGACTTCACCTTAAAGAATTTAAAACTGAAATGTTACTATTACATTTGAATAAAAAATCTATGTCACATTCAGTTATTATATATACATACCTATTTCTAGTACATTTAAAAGTCCTGAAGAGGAGATTTTGGTATTCCGTAAATATTACTCATCTGCATAAATCGTAATTACGTCTAGGTTAAGTGTTCGCCTCGGGTTAAAAGATTATTAAAATTACATCCCAGCAGATTATCTTGGGACATAAATGTAAGCGGTTTGATGAAGTAATCTTAAGAATTCCCAAAAGAATTCATTTGAAAATATCTTTTAGTAGATACATGAGCATAGTCATGGAGATTTTGTGAGCAGTTTTATAATTTATTTCATCGTAATAAGGTTGATATTAAACTAATTCTCTTGTTAATGTATTCGATATTTTGATGTAATAATATAGTAAAATTTGAAAAGCGGTAAGCTGATTATATGCCAAGAATGATACGCGAGACGCTAGAAAATAATTAATGAACATATAATAGGAAATTCTCGATAAGCAGCTAAATTAAAATACATCGACCAATATTAAGAATCATGTAAGGACTATGTATTATCGTATTCAAATTCAATAGTAGTTGGAAAAACACTTTGAAACCGATCATTGACAATGAATAGACATGAAACTTCACATTTCATAATTCATTATTACCACAACCAAAAGAAGTTGATCCATCCGTAAATATAAACGATAGCCTCACGCGCATACATTATAATTTATTAATCATAGTAATTAATAATATGCCAGTCGTCCGCTACTTTATTGTAACTGATTAGATTACTCATCAGATCATATTCTGTACTTTATTAATTTAAAAAGGTGATACGAAGTCCTTTTTGTACATTTTGTCTGCTTAGTTATATTATTTTAAGGCATTTTAAAAGTATTTTAACACTATTCATAACATAACATAACATAACTTCACACTGTATCCCCAACGGGGTAGTCAGAGAGGACGGAGCGCCAGGAGTCGCGGTCCTTACACACCTCTTTCGCTTCCTCAAATCTCATCATTCTCCTCACACATTTTCGCCTAGGTATGCGAGTGCTTTTGACATTTCCGTCTGCTAACACTCTGGCTATTTGATCTTCATAAGTCAGCCTTGGTCTTCCTTGGCTTCTTTTACCACTCACTTTTGCTCTGTATATTTTCTTCGTCAGTCTTTCATCACTCATTCTTTCCATGTGCCCGAACCATCTAAGCATTCCTTTCTTCATTTTTACAATAACACTGTTGTGCAACCCTGTCATACTGCGTATCTCATCGTTGCTTATCCTGTCCGCAAGCGTGACACCGCACATATTTCTGAGAGACCGCATCTCCACAGCATGTATCATACTTTCACTCGATTTCGGGCATATCCAGGCCTCACTGCCGTACAACAAAGTTGGCACCAACACCGCATTGTGGATGGCCATTTTAGCAGTGTTAGATATATTCACACTACCCACTAATGCGGACAGAGCACCGTTCACTTTATTGCCGGCTGCTACCCGTCTCTCCACATCCAACTCACATCTTCCATCCCTCGAAAACGCACTCCCCAGGTACACAATTTCATTCACCTGTTCTAGACATTTTCCATTTACACTAATCACACATTTCGTTTGTTCCGCTTCTCTTTCAAACACCAGAACCTTAGTTTTGTTCACATTCATTTTCAATCCTTTTACTTCACAATCTTCTTTCATGCACGTGACTAGCGTCTGCAACTCTGCTTCTGATGGTGCTATTAGCACAGCATCGTCAGCGTACAATAGGCAGTTTACTACTGTGTCACCACATCCCATACCACTCATATTACCTTTCAATCTCTGAAGGCAACTGTCCAAATACAGCACGAATAGCCAGGCAGACATCACGCAGCCGTGTCTGACACCAGAACAGACTTCAAACCAGGGCGACATGTCACCGTCTATCCTTACACAGGCTCTGTGGTCTCGATATAATGACCTCACAGCCTGCAGTAAGGAGCCCTCCACGCCATATTCAGGCAGAAGACTCCACAATTTCTTCCGCACTACTCTATCGAATGCTTTCTCTAGATCCACGAAAGCGCAGAAAACTTTCTGACCAGAAACCTTCCCACGATAACGCGAAGCGAGAAAATCTGATCCATACAACCCCTACCGTTCCTGAATCCACCTTGCGCCTCCCACAAATATCTTTCTGAAACACCTTTCATACGTTCAGTCAATACTTTAGTATAGACTTTACTCGCTAAGCTGACCAAGCTGATGGCCCTATAGCACGCACAGTCTAGGTAGGAACCTTTCCCCTTATATAGAGGTACTATGACTGCCGTGCGCCAGTCCTCTGGAACCTCCCCCTTCTGCCAACAAAGGTTGCAGAGTGCACAGAAGGCATACCAGATCCTAGGACCACCATACTTGATCATCTCAGCAGTCACCTCATCAATTCCCGCAGCCTTTCCACATTTCAAACTTCTTATCACTTTCACAATCTCTTTCATACTAATGGCATCCTCCAGTCCCTGGCCTGAGTGTGGCAATTCATTAGAATCGCTCTCAGTATCAGAGACGGAGTCGCCACTCTCATACAGTTCTCCATAGTATTCACTCCATCGCTGCAGAACATCCTTTTTATTTGTAAGCAGGTTGTTTTCTTTCGAACGCACTTTATTCATTCTGCAAGGTGCCGGACCACTTCGGATCTTACGTACTTCTTTCCAAAATAATTTGGAATTTTCCTCGAAGTTGTCCGACATCTTGTTTTCATCTAACACCCTACACCTTTCACGCTTCTCTTTCACTAGTGCCTTCGTTTCTGCTTTCTGCAGCTTATACCTGTCTTTCATCAAATTTTTCATACCACAGTCATTAGTAGCAAGGTAGTCTCGCCATGCTTTCTTTTTCTTATACACAGCCACTTTCACCTCATCATCCCACCACACATCACGCTTTTTGCCGTTCCCAATCTTATTCATTCCACACACTTCTTTCGCAGCCTCAACCATACTATCTCTAAGGTTCTGCCAGCATTCTTCAACATCCTCGCTCATCACTTTCAATCTATCATCAAGCTTACTGGATAATACCCTTTCATATTCATTCCTGGTGGTCGCATCCTGCAGTTTCCAGCTTTTAATACGGCTAACCGCTGCAGGTTTGGACACTACGCGATGTCGCCATGCTGCGAACAGACCCCTTATTCTGGTTATCACCAGAAAGTGGTCCGTCCCGAGGTCGGCTCCTCTATACGCTCTTGTGTCCATTACCTGCTTCTTAAGTCTGCTATCCACCAGGAATAAATCAGTCATACTTCTCGCACCCTTTCTTTCCCACGTGTACTGATGGATCCTTTTGTGCCCAAACATGGTATTAGCCACAAAAAGATCCTTTTCCATACACAGTCCTAGCACAATCTTACCAGCATCATTTACTCTCTTATCTCCATATTTGCCTAGGACAGACTCAAATCCTGTTCGAGCTGTCCCGACCCATCCATTCATGTCTCCACACACAACAATTCTTTCGTTCTCTTCAACCGTCGCTAGAACTTCTCTAACATTTTCCCAGAACTGCTCTAGTTCAGCCAAACCGACAGAGGACACTGGGGCATATACTGCCAAAACAAAAATTCTTGTCAACCCAATCTTGAGGCGTACCCAGAGCAGTCTGGGATTTATACATTCATACTCAGTCATACAATTAACCATACGAGAGGACAGTAAAACGCCTACCCCTTGGCATCCCCTATCTCCTTGTGGTACCCCTGACCACAAAGCGATGCCTCCTCCGGGCAACTCGGCAAGTTCACTGCCGCCTCGCTTGGTTTCACTCAAACATAGCACATCCAATCTTTTCTCTTCCATAATATCAATCACTTCATTCATCTTCTCCTCAATCCCACCTCTCACATTCCACGCAGCTACTCTGCACTCCTCCCTCCACTTCCCGCCGCTAGGTGCACAGCGTGTTGGGTGGCGGTCCCCAACGCCGAACTGCACTCTGCACACACCAGCGGGGACAGACCGGTGTACGTCGCTTCCGGGGGACGCCCTAACATTATAATTGCCGTTGTCCCGCATGGTATGCACAGAAGAGGAATTGCAGCCCTGAAAAGGGCTGGCAGGGGTCGCGACGAGCATGCTTCCTCAGTTGACCCCCTATTTTAACACTATTCGTTTACATGAATTTATCATAATAGCCTGAAGTGAGTCTGTAACAGGTTAATTTAGTGTATCTAACACAAATATACTAAATTTTTATTTAAATAAGGGAAATACTACTGTCTCGGTTACTCATTACGAAATTTCAGGAATTATAGAGTCAACAAACTTGAAGTTCAGCAGATAACTTGCTTTTATAACATAAGCGTTTGCTAAGCAAGGATTTTCGAAAATTCAACACTTAAACAGTTGAAATGGAGGCTCAAAGTTTGTACAGAAAATATTTTAGAACTGTTTTATTAATTTGAAGGTACATGACAGTGAAAGTGAAATAAATGTATATAAATAAAAATCCAAGCCCACGATACACACGTACACATTCGTGGACGCAGCTAGTACATAACATTGTATAAAAAATTTGTTTGCGAGTTAATACTTTGTTATTCATAATTTGTTAAAAACGATTAAGTTGTCCATATTGTATAAAATATAGAGATGTTAATTTATGCAAATCGTCAAAAATTTATTTACTCGTATATAACATAATGCATAACAGCGCTTAGTGTTCTCATGTTTTTTTTACTTTGGCAGTGCGTTAATAACGACTTCAATTAATATCTATTAACAACCCGGCAACGAATGTCTCTTATAGTTACATTTTCATTTTTTAATCAAATAAAATGAGAAAACCCAATTCTCTGTGACTCTTCAGTTCCAAGACACGTCTCTTACCACCTCTGAAAGTATTGGGATCCTTGATGTCAAACATCAAAGATCCACAAGACAAGGTCAGGCTGGCGTCCAAAAAGCTCGATGTGCTCAACAGGGCGAAGCGGTACTTCGCTTCGGAACAGAGGCTATTATTATACGAGTATAAGTCGCAAGTTCGGCCCCATATGGAGAACTGCCGTTGTCTGTGGGCACCAGCATACCAACTTCCTCCTTTTGACTCAATTCAGAGGTGAGCTGGGAGAGTTATCGACGATCCCAGGCTCACAAGTGGTCTCGAGCACTTAAGTTTGAGGAGATACTTCGCCTCCCTGTGTGTGTTCTACCGTTTGTATAATGGGCAGAATCAGAGGAATTGTTCGAAATGACGGTTCACGGCCACCTTCTACCATCGCACCGCTCGCCACCGGCAGGGATTTCATCCTCACACTTTGGAACCGAAATGGTCACGCACGGGTCGATGTCAAAGGAGCTTTCTCCCTCGGACTTTGAGGTTGTGGATTGAGCACCCTGTCGAGGTTTTCTCAACAGACTACAGTATGGAGTTCTTCAATAAGGGCGTAAAAAGATTCTTACAGGGTCGGCAATGCACAAGTGATACTCCTGGTGTCACAGGCGTCCATAGGCTACGGTAACCCTTCAACATCTGGCGGGCCGTATGCTTGTTTGCCACCTTCGTGATATATAAAAAAAACATACGAATGGGGTCGTAAGGGGCACCCGAGATGGTCGTGATCACGCATTCAAGCTCATTTATAAAATTATTATAATTATACTTTCTGTAATGTAGTAAACAATTAATCAAGTGATTCTCAACATAAAAGTACGTGTTCTTTGTTATGCTTGACCAAGCACAACACACCAAGTTGAAGCACCTGAATATATAATACAGCGGGCATTGCGCTCGGTGCCGCGACATGTATACATACATATGTCGTGGTCAGATCATAGATTTGACCACTTCATTACGTGGCGACCATTTCATGAAATGGTTGTATTTCATGATAAGGCAAATATCCGCTGCCCACATCATGATATGGTCTGGCCAGGTCAATGTAATGTCGTGGGCAGATCTTAGAATTGATCACTTCACGATGTGGCCGACCATTTCATGAAATGGCTGTATTTCACGATATGGAAAATACCCGCTGCCCACGTCACAATATGGTCTGGCTAGATCAATGTATACATACATATCATGAAATGGGCGGCCGCATCATGAAGTGATCAATTCTAAGATCTGGCCACAACATACATACATACATATCTTCACGCTGTATCTCTAATGGGGTAGTCAGAAAGGACGCAGCGCCAAGCGTCGAGATCCTTATATACTTCTTTCGCTTCCTCAAATCTCATCATTCTCTTCACACATTTTCGCCTAAGTATACGAGTGCTTTTGATATTTCCTTACTGGTCACGACGTATACATTTCAACTGTCTTTCTTTATATTATTAACATTTTATCTGAAATTACACAACTCTTGTTAGTCAAACTTTAACTCAGAGTTGTACTTTCAATATAAATTATATTTTGCATGGTGCTGAGACAACCAAAGACGCCAGATAACAAATAAAGTTAATTGTGCTCTTTTTGCTGGCTTCGCTGTAGTTGGACAAAAAATAAGATCCTACAAATTAATCTAACCTAATAATTCCAAAAAATTTAAATGTTAAATTTTTGCTGTTGCTCCTAATTATTTTTTCACATTTGTGTTATTAGATTTGTTAAGTAAACATAAGATTAATATTACCTCGCGAAAAAACCTTCCATTTTCAATTTGTCGAAAGATTTCGTATGTAGGTGTATCTGTGTGCCCGTTACTGTAAGAGTCTAAGCTAAGGAATCCTTTAAATCAATTTTGTAATTCTTAGTAAAACGACACAAAGGAAACAAACTGTAAACACTTGAATTGTAATTATCTGTGAAGCATCCCTGACATAATAACGTCTATTGGCATGTTTTCCTTTCATATATTTTCCTTAAAACATGTTTTTGCTACCTACGCCACAGCCTCGGGCAAGTTCTTCTAAAGAAATCCGTAATTGGAATCCTTATGCAGGTACTCCAATGTGAAATTACGAATATGAAGTAATCCAAGTAATTATTTTCCGCTATAATTTTACGGTAATTTTATTTAAAGAGGTCCCTAAACAAGTTTACTAAATGAATAGGTAAGTTCAGAGAACGTAATTATTTCAGAACTCGCCAACACTTCGCCTTGGGAATCATAATAATATCACTCCCTTCTGCTCGAATCCCTTTATTTCTCTTCGCATACAGTTTAAACGAAGATATATTTATTATTTGTAAGTAAACATTTAGAAACATGGAACAAACAAGTATAAAGTAGAATGTATAATAAAGGTTTCCAAATTGTTACACTTATTCACTTAAGTCAAATGTTTTTAGGACTTAAATAGCGATCTCTAAATAGAATTTAAATGATGTACTCTTATTTGCTGTGATTACTTTACTGTGCTTTATACGATATCGTCACGTAACCATGTCTGTGGTCCCCATCCAGAAACCGGTATTTTAGAAGTTAACTGTTTTGTCAAATAAATATGAAGTGTAGCACCATTATAGCAGCATCATATTATTAAGCACCATATTTTTGCCTAAAGGCACTCCACAACTCCAAACTCCAAAGTGAAGCTCATTTTGTTCATTAATCTATACTTAAATATTACAAAGAGAAAAAATGTTATTGTTTGTTTGTAATGTATTAACTCAAAAATTACTAAACCAATTTCAAAAATTCTTTCACCTATAGAAAGCTACATTATCAGCAAGTAATATGAGTTATATTTTATTATCATAAAACATAAGTAAAAAAAGTTTTAAGTTAAACGGTATTTTGAAAAGAAATGTAATGATGATGTAGATAATGTACTAAAAGCTCAAAAATAATTAGGTAGGTCCTAGGTACCAGTCATCACACCACTCTCCTCGTCAATCTAGGGCATTGATCAGGCTAATAAAACTGTTTAAAAAATCGTGGGTCACTTGAAATTTTATTTTTGAAATGTACTTTACTGCAGTAAATTATTTTCAGAATAATATGTCTGCATAGCAATTTCTTCTAGGCAATCAACAGCAATTTTGAAAAAGTTTGGAATTTAAAAAAAAACTGTAGTGTTAATGAATTAATGTCACGATGTCGATGTCGACTAAAACGTTTAATGAGATTTTTTTATTCTCAGTCGCCTTCATCGACGTAATAATTTTCCCAATTAAATCGTGACGCTTCATACAGTTGTTATAAAAAGAATCTACAATAAGAACGATTAAAAAAAAAGAGTTTTCAGTCAGTTATTTTCACAGCGGATTTCACTGTGTCGATAATCTACTTTATAATTTATATCCTTGTAATATATTATTATCAATATTTCATATTGTGATTACATGTCATATTAGACATAATTGGTTACGAGGATTTTCTTTTAGACATTAAAAATTTTATTTTAATACTCACAAAAACACAGGAAACAGTAAAAAATAAAATTTGAACTTCACTTCTCCCGTTCCCGCCAAAAAGTTATAATACTGTTAATATTAACAGTTTTGTCAGTATACGCAATTATTGGGAAAATTTCATCTTTGACTAGCGTCTGCTCATGAAAATTGATTTTATCAGGTTTAATTAACACGTTGTGATTAAACTACAGTAACGTTAAATATTATTATTAAAATGAAATTGTAGACATTTTAAGTTTTAATCTATTTTCGCAGAAAATTTTTTCGTGGCTTTCCCGGCTTAGGTTAGGTTAGGTTAAAGATTATTTTTGAAAAGAAGTCTACGTCTAGCCTACGTTCAAATAGAAAACCTGGACGCTGAGAAGAACCGACAAGAAACTCAGTCAGGTATCATTTTTTCAACTTCATTTTACAAAAGGTTTATTAAAATACAATATTTTCACTAAGCCAGTAAATGCATGTGCAGAGAAGATCATTTTCAGACTATTGTTTTATCTTCAATGAAATCGTTTATTTTGTAGTATGATTGTCTAATCAATGTACCTTTTATAACCAATCTAAATTTATTCTCTGTTAATTGAGTAATTTCCTGAGGAACTTTGTTACAAAAACGAATGCAGTTACCCAAAAATGAAACATTTAACTTATGTAATTTAAATTTTGGAATAACCAATTTATCACGACCTCGGGTTTCCATACCATTAATATCGCCTTTCTTTTTAAACCGATCTATATTTTTCCTCGTATACATCATAATTTCAAAGATGTATAAGGACGGCAAGGTGAGGCCATCAATGTTTTTAAAACGATCTTTAAGTGATTCTCGTGCATTCATACTGTAGACGGCACGTATTGCTCTTTTTTGTAAAATAAAAATGAGTTATATGCGCTGCTGATCCCCACAGCAGAAGGACGTAGTACATTACACTGTGAAAATATGCAAAGTACACCAGCCCTGCCGTATCCACATCCGTCATTTGCCTAATGCATCTAATTACAATACCGCGGAACCGAGCTTACTAGCCAACGCCCCGATATGGTCCGCCCACTGTAACTTGTTATCTACTTATCCTATACCTACTAATATGTTAAACCAAGAAAACTGACTGACCTGACTAATTCCAATTGTTTCCCACGCAGTTCTATTTTATCATGGATTCTGGGTACATTAGAAAGGGAAAATTTAATACATTTGGTTTTTTGTGCATTCAGTAGTAAATTATTGGCAGCGAACCATTTCGAGACATGTGTTAGGATCCTGTTTATCCAAGTAATATCTAGATCTTTTTTGTCTAGTTTAAAAAACAATGAGGTATCGTCAGCAAATAATACTGTTTCGCATAAGTCCCTGAGCATAATTGGGAAATCGTTAATATAAACCAAAAACAGGAAAGGTCCTAAAATTGATCCTTGAGGAACGCCCATTTTTAACTTTGAACCCACAGACAAAACCCTATTAATATTCACTTTTAGCTCCCGAGATCAGACAGAGATCACGAGATCGAGAGCGTTACCACGTATTCCATAGTATTTAAGCTTGCAAATTAAAGTTTCATGACTAACACACTCAAAAGCTTTGGAAAGATCACAAAAAACACCAATAGCATCCTGGGACCCCTCCCAAGCCTGAAGCACAGTCCCGATCAAGCTTGCTCCCGCATGAGTTGTTGACCGCCCTCTCGTGAACCCGTATTGTTGACCATGAAATACTCCGTGAATGTTAAAATGTGCCTGCATTTGTTTGAGTATTATTTTTTCGAATATTTTACTCAACGCTGGCAATATTGACACTGGGCGATAATTGGTTGGATTTAACATACAGTATTGAAAGTTTCAATTTTAGTTTTTCGATAAAAAAGTAGCCTGTATCCGTTCCCAGGAGTCCAACTATATCCATGCTACATCATAATCTGTTCAGCAGTTGAGCATTTCCCATACAAAGTTTCGTCCCCGTCCCTCCCGTCCCCATTTTAACTGATTTTTGATAAAAAAGTAGCCTTTGTTTTTTGATAAAAAAAAGTCTTATCACCACACCAAATTGTATCATTGCTAAGTTTTAGCGTTTCCCATACAAAGTTTCATCCTCTATTTCACCCTCTTAGAGGAATTTTTTTTATAAAAAGTAGCCTATGTCCGTTCTCTGATATCAAGCTATCTTCTTGCCAAATGTCATCATAATCGATTCAACGGTTTACCATTTCCCGTACAAAGTTTCGTCCTCCTCCCTCCCGTCCCCCATTTTAGATTGTTAATTAAAAATGTAGTCTATATATTTTTGATAAATAATATCTTATCACCGCAACAAATTTTATCATTACGTAGACTTAGCGCTCCCCATACAAAGTTTCATCCTCCTTTTTACCCTCTTACTGATAGATATAGATTTATAAAAAGTAGTCTATGTCCGTTTCCTGATGTCGAACTATCTTCTTGCCAAATTTCATCATAATCGGTTCAGCGGTTTACCATTTCCCATACAAAGTTTCATCCCCCTTTTCATCCGTTTAGGGGCAAATTTAAAAAAAAATAAGTAGCCTACATGAGCGCAATCACATGTTTCTACTACGTAC
Source organism: Zeuzera pyrina (assembly GCA_907165235.1). Taxonomy (NCBI): domain Eukaryota; kingdom Metazoa; phylum Arthropoda; class Insecta; order Lepidoptera; family Cossidae; genus Zeuzera; species Zeuzera pyrina. The sequence goes on from OU015640.1 coordinate 8,290,540, forward strand.
CGATTTTCATCAAGACATACAGACAGACAGACAAAAATTTTAAAAATGGTAGAATCGAAGTCAGTATGTCACAAAACGACTATTTATCACAAAATTTGACAAAAAAATTAAAATTACAGACCGACGCTAGAGATTTATATATTTGATATCGGTTTTCTCGGTTCTAACAATTTCGATGAAATTTACAATATAGAGGTTGAGGGGGGCGAGAAATCGATCTAGCTAGGTTTCAATTCAGGGAAAAATTGTTTTCTCCGTCTTTCGCACATTTAAAACCTCTAAACTCTAAAATTCTAAACTTTTTTAATTTTGCAGTAGATTTTACATACCTTCCCAATAGCACAGTGGCTAGAACGTAGGTCTGCCACACCGAAGTGCGCGGGTTCGAATCCTGCAATGTGATCAAACCTTTTTTTATTCTTTTTTAATAAGTTGAAACGATATGTCTAAGTTCAGTTTGCAAAAAGTACCTTTAAAAACACATATCACTTTAATAATGTACATATCATAAGAAAATATAAAGAAAAATAATGATAAAAGCATGGACTTTGTAACTTCAGATAGCCTGTTCCGTACTAGAAAGTGAGGCAAATAACATTAGATAAAATATAGATGTGTGGGTGCTGTTTTCTAAGGAAATGGCAACCGATCAGCTTATCCGACAATAAATGTGTGTCGTATGTATAGGTGAGTCAGGTTATCTGATTTAGCACACCGTTGCTACTCGGACACGGCGTCTCACTTTGGAGTTATTTATAAAGTCTATGGCTAAAAGTCATGGAGAAGAATCCATATTCATTTTCCTGAAGAATGAATTTAATGTTAAATTACATGGACTTCCTTTATTTTAAAATAATATGTTCTTTAAAATAGTAGTATTATACAAGCTATATTTGTATATTTATAATCGCGTTCTCGAAAATGGTTGCAACGATTTCGATTAAATTTACAATATGGAGCTTAATGGTGGTCAAAAATCGATTTATTAGGATCCAATTCTGAGAAAGTTCGTTTTCTCTATGTTTTCACACACTTAAAACTTCTAAATTCTAAACTCTTCTGATTTCATAACAGAGTTTACCTTCTTAGTGGTACAGTGGCTAGAGCGTAGATCTACCAAGCTGAAATACGCAGGTTCGAATCCTGCAACTCGGGCAGACTTTATTTTGTTATTTTTTTCGAAAGTCGTCGAGTAAAGCTCGGTCGCCCAGGTACTGTAATATTAATACATAAAAAACCTACTGACTGACAGATATATCAACGTAATGCCAAACTATTGAGCCTTAAAATAAAACTTAAAATTTTGCACTGAGTTTCCTTATGTGATATAGGCAAGAACCAAAAATACATACATACATTTCTTCACGCTGTATCCTTAACGGGATAGTCAGATAGGACGGAGCGCCAATTTCGCGATCCTTCCATATCTTTTTCGCTTCCTCCAATCTCATCATTCTTCGCACACGTTTTCGCCTAGATATGCGAGTGCTTTTTACATTTCTTTTAACACTCTGGCTATTTGATGTTCATAAAAATAATAATTTTTGAAAATTCAATTCTTAAGAGGTTCAAAAAGGATGTCGAATTTAACGTAGAAAAAAAATTAAGAGTCGTTAAATCACCCAAAATTTTATGTAAAACAAAGTATGTCGAATAAATATTTATCTGTTGAATTTTAAAAAATCAACTTCTAATGGAGTCAAAGGAAATATCGGAGTTAGTACAGAAAAAAATTAAATACCACGTGAACGAAATCAAGGACAACAATATTAGTATTCTGTAAATTCTATAAAACTTCCAATAATGATTGAAGAACGAAATTAAATAAAGCATTATCAGCAGCTGATCAAACAACTACTGAAACTAAACTTTTAAAACCCATTCTGCGCGTTCCTGAGAACATCTTTAGTAGAGGGTGTTTTAATTTTTATGAATTTCGTATTCGCAAATAATAGAGATTACATTTCTAAAAAAATATGTATTATTTGACAACTTTTCTTGTTATTTGTTCCGGCCATCTGATACGCGATATGTTTTAATTCACAGCATCAAAAGATATCTCAAAGAGTCTTCTAATTTATAATCTAAATCTACTTACCATTCGAGTTATTCCTGGTTTTGGATAACAAAAAATGTAGCGAAATAATTGACATGTCTCATGCATTCAGCATGAGACATATCGGATATCGTAATCTATAATATTGCAAATGAATTCCTAATTCTATAATATCAACAACCAACTTTTGCGAAATTTAGACGCCGTTCTTCACTCCCTCAGACTGTTTCTACGTATTTGAAGTCAAATCTAACACCAGTGCTGAAAAACCTGTATTAAAGAAGAATAAACTAAAACTCATTCGGATATCATACATGCTTTTTAAAAAAAAATAGATAATGTATCGACGTCTTTTTTTACATTAAATCACAAAAAAAGAATGTAAAACAGAACAAAAGAGATAAGCGCAAAATAATCATTATAATATTTTTTTCGCAACGCTTTTAAGCCGCGATTTTATGTTTATGTTTTGCATTGTGGAAATAAATACGTTTTAAGCTTCTTCTTTCCCGTTTGTATTTTTAAAAGATTATTTATTTGATGGATTGAAAACCAATTTTTGCATAGCATATTGGCGTCTATGTTCTGTACGATAAAATTATTTTCCAGGAATATGTATACCTGTACCATATTCTTGCAAAATAACTATAGGAATATAGTGAAGAAGAAAATTTGCGGACGAAAAGTAATAATATCTTAAGAATTTATATAAAAGGTACTTGATATATTTCCTACAGTGTAACATTATTACAACTGAGAGCAAGTAAGTTCGCGTGCGGTCATCTACTAGATGGATGATTTAATAATGTTCATGTCGCTTCCGAAGGTACATTTAGCCGATAGTATCTATTATACAAGTAGCTAAATAGTTACTGTTTACTTTGAGGCTAAATATAATATTTTATCTCGATGTTTCGACTCTATTGCACCGATCATGGTCATAGACAATTTAGTGGTCGTCTTCCTAAGTGCCGCTCCTGGAAATTACCCTCACTTAATCACCACACTTTTTATTTTTACTAACATCACTGACGATACTTCGACATATACATGCAACACCAATGACATCTATCAACTCGTTGGGGACCACCGATTTTCTAGCACCCGACACATTCTAACGAAAGAAATCCCTGATATCGCGATAGATTGTATCGATTATCCCAATAGAAATCGTGAGATTTTTTATTTCGACCGCTACTTTTTCTATTCTGGAATGTTCGTGTGGATTGGTGTAGAGAACTTGTGGTCGATGTATCGATTGATCGATAAATTCTTGCCATTTTCGGAATAAAATTTTTAAGACCCGTTTAATGTTTACAAGTAGTTAGTTCAATAAAATAATCTCAATCAACTTATACGTCAAAGCAATGCTCACTGCTTTTTATATACCTAATTACAAACTTTCTAGAATTTTCCTATTTTTTTAAAAAACATAAGCAAATGATTAATTGAATCCAGTGTTCTATCAACTGAGTAATTTAATTCAGTGTTTGGCCACAAAGTTACTGAGTACAGTAGGCTACAAAGCCTAATATACTATATAAATACCTTTGATCATGTTATATATGTTATATAGATATCGCATAGTTATTGTAATTACAGTATGTATTATGGTTATAGTCAAGTGTTGTACTTGAATGTTATATGTATATATGTCTTTACTTGTCTCATTCACCTTAGCTTAAACATATAAAACAGATCACATAATAAATACCTAACTACAGCCAGTGTGCAACAGTTGAATCACGTGATATATCTTACAAGCATCAGTAAACTAAAAATATCGTTAGTGGCACAGTTTCTGTAACAAAAAGTGACTATACCACCATTCGTCGCACTGTAATCGCGAAATTTTATGGCGGTGCAGCTATTATATAATTTTTACGTGATAATGCAACCAAAATCGTTAATGTCCAATCAATATATAATTAAACGTCGATCGTAAACCTAAAATTAAAGAAGAGTCGTTACAACCAGTCGTACAGATAAAATTCATTCTAAGTCCTACAAATCCTTAAGATTAACAAAACATAAAATTAATTGATTTTATTGAAAGTTGTTTGTTGTGTAGAATTTAATCTCCAATGACATCATCCAAATGTAAAAAAGTGAAATTATGTACGTGGTACAGCACTTCGGCGGAGCCATTACCAAAAAATTTGCAGACAGCGATAGCCACGCGATCACTGCGCGACTGGTGACTAGTTGTAATAAAAAAAAATCATTTATGTCGATTACGTATCTGTTATTCTATGACCGTAAAGTGCACTTTTCGCGGTACATTTAGCGCCACTATACAAATTACATTACACAAATTCTCGTTTTGACAGCAGATATCGCGCGATATTAGCTGTCGGATGCTGATTGCAAGTTACGTAATAAGCGTGCGGAGCTACAAACCATTCCGAGTTCGCGCGAAATAATTTAGAACATTAATTTTACCGTTTCTAATAAATTCACCCCGATAAGAATGTTATTTTACGCTAACAAGGTAACATAAATTATATTTTAACAAACCCAATAAACCGCCTAACCTAAAGGATAATTATACCCCTATAATTTCCCAGTTACGAATAAATAAATTATATGAGTTATTTAAATATAAGTCATAAGTTATAAAATATGTTTCTAGGTTAAGCCTACCACTAGTTCAAATTAACACTGAGTATGACTGTAAGATTGAATTGAGTCAAATATCATTTATTTTTCAATAATACATTAGATGCGCGATATGACAGTGCCAACCAGCGATAACAACTAGGGTGGAATTGTCTCTGGCAGAAAAAAGCAACAAAATATACAAATAATTTTAATAAATTATTGATATTTTGGACTATTTACTATTTTAACTATAATTTAATTTTTCAGAGTAACTGTTTTAAATGATTAACTAACTTTTGCTTGCGACTTTGTCCGCGCGGAATTAAAAAAGAAGTAGCCTATGTCCTCCTATTGCTTTAATCTATCTCCATTCCAAATTTCATTAAAAATGGTCCAGCGGCAGCGGTTTAGCCATGAAAGTCGATTAGACACAGACTTTCACATTTACAACATTAGTATGGATAATGTTATATCATAATATACGTAAGTATATTTTAATATAAATACTTTTAGACAGATTTTTATGCGGGCATACAGTCGCACAGACTTGATGAAAGTGTAAAAATTCCGTTTTTGTCATCGAAGCCACCGTATAAATAATAAGAAAAGAAGAACCAAGACACAATGAAGTAACTTTATCTAACTAGACAAAGTTAGGATCAGCTACTTCCAACTAGTCTACTCTCACTTCTTTAATACGACAGGTAAGTAGACTGTTGATTTAGGTCTCATGAACAAATCCAGATCTGAAAAAGTTCCTTTTTTGTGACAGCTGCTGACGCATTTTGTATTTTTGTTCCTCTCACAGACTTTATAGAAATACCTGATGCATAATTACACAAGTCATTATTGTATTGTTCCTTACAGTGGCTACAATAGATTAAAAGTTAGCCAGATTTTCTGGTATTTATTATAGTTTGAATCCATCATACACATCTTATATTTTCCAATTAAATTAAAATGACGAGTACCTACATTAATTAATAAATAGAACTTCAGTTATTTTCGTTTATTGTATTCAATATATCTGTTTAAATAACTAGTCTATAATTGTTGTGATGGTTACGAGGTTTGGCTAAACTTTATAAAAACTACTGCTTTCCATTTTGACGACAACAGATATTATTGTTAACAAGTTCTTGTGAGTCAAAACTATGCCTGTACAGATAGTGTTTTCGGTATTAATCAAATTTCAAAAACAAAGTTTTGCTTTACGACATCTTTTCGACCCAGAAACGACTTCTGGCGGTTAGGTTAAAAGTCCATGGTAATCGCGAAACGTTCGCCTTAGACTTCGATGTTAAGTTTTTTTTTAACTATTCAAAAGTCTGTTATCATACAATAAAAATTCTATTACTGACACCTCGACAAATATATCTCATTAAGTATAAAAACACGTAAGCTGTAGTGGAAATAAAGCACTTCCTGTGGTTTTATTTTTTACCTTTTTCTTATAAAGACATACATACATAAATTCCATTTTATATCGTTCAAAGTTCAGTAAAAGTAAAATTTTATAGAGCGGGACAAAAACTAATTACTTACTCTTTGATGTTTGCATAATAAAGGAAGAATTTGCTTTTAGCAATCCCCTAATTGGACAATATAATATACTTATTTTCTTGTTATCCCACGGATTGTTCATTTTGTTCGCTACTTGATAAAAATATTTAACGAGTCATATTGTCTATTCAAAATATTCAAAATATTAAATGTCTATTCATTTAAATAAATGTTCAGTGGATCGACGGAAAAACGCTTTCGTTTTCTTCCTAATAAACTAAATTACATATTTTAACGACGAATTCAATACAATTATGAAGAAAGGTACATAGTAAAATATTTTAAGAACTACGACGATCGAAATAATAGCGATATTATGCAAACTTAATACCTTCTAATTTAATGAAGTCGTTAACGAGCTACATTGGATATAATTATAGATTTCCAATATTACTGATTTCTAAACTAACTTGTCTTGGCAACACGAACGACTAAAGACAATATGAGAACACTGGCATCCTTTAGCGGAGCGCGATCAAGGAGAACGACCGATGGCTTGCTTCTTTCTACCGTTGCGAGATTATATAAATTAAAACTTAAGCACACCATGTCTCTTTTTTATTTTTCTCTTTTTGACTGTTGCACAAGTGTTTATACACCAAATTAATTGAAATATAGGTCCGAGTGTTCCATTCTTATACCTAACATATTTGAAACTATTGTATTATCACTTGGTTGCTATTTTCATAAAAAATTACTTTAAGATGAACAGTACTCAACGTAGTGAATGAAAAACATTTCAACAATACCTACTCTGCACTTTATGTAATCGAAGCCAATTATTTTTCCAAAAATTTCTTCATTTCCATATCATTTCTGTTATAGAATGATGTATAAGGGGTTCTAGTCTATAAATAGAACCCTTAAACCGAAGAAAACAAAGCTGATTTATATCAGTTATTAATAATTTTAATAAGACATCGATAACATTAATGTCTCGTCGTAAAAACGTTAAGAAGTTATATTCAATTATAATGTCAACTTATAAACAGGTTAAGAATGTTAAAAATAAAAATCTCAATCTAAATATTTAAAGAGATCAGAATTTGAAAGTTTGAGAGATAATGAGGATCATAATAATTAGCACTCTAGTGTCTCAGTTAATATTCGGTGAATAAAATTCACACTGATTGCTTACAGAGTATGATTGTGGTTTCACTAAATATAAGCTCCATGAATATTCAAGACCGTCGGGAATGTGACAAGGACGATTCCTAAGACTTCTATGCAAATATTTATGTACATGTAATTATGAGAACAGAAATCTTCTGAATTACAATCATATAGAGTGGTAGAGCCATGCTTATTTGTTTTTGAATCCGACTTACATTTTTTTGATAAATAGATAACACAAGTACATTGCAAGAGTGGTAGAGCCACGCACGAACAGGCCGGCTCGCCCGGTGAAATACCACCCTCTCTCAGAATATCGGTGTGAAATAACAGCATCTATTGCTGTCGTGTTTCGTTCGGTGAGTGAGAGTGCCGATGGTCCATCTCCCCCTCCCCTCCTTTCCCTATTTCCCTAAAGGCCGGCAACGCACCTATGATGATTCCCTGGACGTTGCTAGTGTTCATGGGTGGCCGTGGTCACTCTTCATCGGGTGACCCACTTGCTCGTTCGCCCGTTCTTTTTATAAACAAAAAATTAACTGTACATTTATATTAAGTATTTTTTACTTACAATCTTAAGTTGTATAATAAATATAACGACATGGATATACTGGTAAAAGAATAAAATGTATAAATAAATAATAATAAATAATAAATAAGCTTAAAATTCAATTAATTGCAGGTTACTGAAAAAGAACAATTTAATGTTGTAATTTTTATGTCTTCTACTTAAAAACCGGCTATATTAGAGTCAGACTTGAGCACCGCGGGTTCTGCAAAATTTTCGAGTACCTTTGCTTTTTTTTAAATTCTTATATACCCGAAGTCATAACAGGTACGTAAGTCGAATGGTTCATTATTGGATAACTGCATTCATTTTTATAATAAAGTTTCGCATGAAGTTAATCACTCAACTAAAAATATATTTAGATTTGTTATAAAAAATCACACTATAGAAATAAACGATTTAATTAATTAAATTATAATTATTTTGATAATTATAATTAAATTATAATTATTTTCAGACTATCGTGTCGTCTTTAAAGACGACGCAATAGTCTGGAAAATATGTGAATTAATCACATGTGTTGCTATGCCAAATATGTAATTGTATATGTACATATATCTTCATGCTGTATCCTTAATGGGGTAGTCAGTGGGGATAGGGCGTCGCATCGCGGTCTTTACATCTTGCAAATCCTCAATTCTTGTTATTCTCGTCACCCATTTTAGTGTTGATAATATAAATAAATACTGGCTATTTGAACTTCATAAAATATAAATCAGCCTTGGTTATCTTTGACTTCTGCTGCCATTGACTTTCGTTTGTAGATTTTCTTCGTCAATCATTCGTCTCTCGTTCTCTGTATACCGAACCATCTAAGCATACTATTCTTTATTTTTACAACAACTCTGTCGTTCAACCTTGTCATATCGCACGTCTCTTTATGGCTTATTTTGACCGTAAGGTTGACACCGCACATATTTCTAAGAGATTGCATTTTTACTGCATTTATCTTATTGTAATAAGTTATCATAAATTTTTATATTGCGTTTCTTTTTTTTTTTTTGAGAAAAGCAAAAAAGTATATGTTAATGGGACCCTAAAAATAATAATTAAATTCGTCGGCATACGATGGGCTACAAATTAAGTGTGCTATGTAATTAATACGTATGTTGTCGTCCAACCGTAGAATTAGACAAATACCATGATGTACTTGGACATTTTACGCAATGGCAACGCCGCTATGTTATGAATCGATCTATTATCTATCCGTCATTTCATGATGTGTCCTATGAAAAATTGGGCAGATCGATGAGAGCAATACGTTCGTTGATATTCCAAAATAAATGCTTTACCGTACCAGGATCGGGTTAAACACAAAATACGAGTAATCCTACACTACGCAAGTATTACAAGTACTACTAATTTACTTTGCTACCTCCGCACTCTAGAATGAATTGCACCATTTATTTGCGCTACCGACGACTACAAAGAATAAGAGAACACTGGCGCTCTCTAGCGGTGCCTGACGGTGTTTACGATGTCATCAAGGAGAACGACCGACGGCTTGCTCTCCACAACAACTGCGAGGTTAAACTCGAGCGTCTCACGCCCTAAATTTTGTTATTTCCCTTTCCGATACTAAATTATTTAATTAATTTGAAGTAGGGTTCCGAGTTTTCAATTCTAACACTTAACATATTTAATACTATCGTACTTATCACAATGAAAGCCACAATAGAGTTTTGGTTAGTAGGAGTCTGACATAACCGCCTTATCTCTCCCGAGATAGGGCCCTATCCATGATGCGTCGCTCACATATAAAAAAAAAAAAAAGGATTGATAAATGTGAACGTAATAGTACGTACCAAAAAATTTAAATAATATTTGACAAAAAAAGCGTTTTTGAATATAGCTTTGAGTAGAAGCTACAAGAATTTTATGAATGTTTTATGTATTTTATTTTATGACCAGTATTTTGAATACTCTACATACCAGATATGAGCAAAGTCGTTATTGTGCCATTTATATAAAAATCATAATTATAAATCACCGTGACAAGGTCACGTCGATAATATAAAATACTTGGAACGTAGAAATAATGTATCTATACCCGATTTGATACATAATGCGGTTTCTTTTGAGTATTTGTTGGTCAGGTACGACTACTACCACTACCAAACATACATGAACTCTATTGTCTTTAAAAATGATCGCTAATGAGTTTTAATCATGTAGAAATAAAAATTACAATAAAAGAAAAATGAAGTCTGCTAAATAAAGTTAAGTAAATCTGGTAAAGTAAAGTAAAAAAATTAAGTTAAACTACTCGAATTTAACGATAAGGTGGGTATTAGTTGGTCGTTTCGTGAAATGGTCAAGTTTCATGACATATCCGAGCACATCGCGATGTGTCCAATTCACGAGCGTAAAACAACATATACATATAAGAAAGGGAGGCGAATGTATATAATTTACGGAGCTTCGAAACATATTAATTTTGAGAAATTTGTTCACATAAGTAATATTTATATGCATGATAGAAAACTGGGAATTTAATTTCTTTGATAATTAATGCACAGTACAAAATACAAAGAACGTGTACATTAATAAATTAATATTTAAATGTGTAACAAGCATCACCTACTATTCACATTCATTACCGTCTATTAAATTTATAATAGCCCAGGCACATATTAATTAGTTGCTAGATCTAGCTATAAAATAATTTATCAACCTTCAACATGAAAAATAATAAGCAGTTAAAAATAATAAGCCAATGTCTTCGAAAATGTTTAGCTACAGTAGCGCCCAAGCTCCTTTCGCGTTTGGGATTTAGGGCCGCTGGCTTAAAATGGCTGGACCGATGTCCATGGGAAATAGCTAACAATATCTATCTATATCTGTTACACACATGTATTATCGGGTCCAGTGTGCAGGAAAAGCGGACGGCTGCGGACGGTGGCGTACGTGAACAGCGGCAACGGCGACCTTCCGCATTCTACGATGCGATACACACGGTGTTCTTTGTTCACACAAAGCACACACATTTTTTGTTCATTTAATTATAGCCATTAAAAAAGTTATTATTTCGAACTCCCACTCGTTTTACTGGAAATAAGTAGCTTCTAAAACGCGCCGATACAATATCTGTATTCTATATAAATGAAAATCAATTGCCACATGTAGGAGCCACTTGAAACGGCTCGACCGATTTGGCCGATTTCTTTTTTATTGTGTTTGTAATTGTCAGGACAAATTTGGTATAAAACAAATTATTTGGAAAATTCACGGAAGAATCTTAATAGAAAAAATTTGGTATGTTACAAACATTCAACATCCCACCTGGGCGAAGACGGAGCCTTCGCTAGTCTTTATATATTTAAGTCTTCTGTACGTGTGTATGACACTGAACTCCGCCTAAACCGTTGGACCGATTTCGATGAAATTTCTGTTTGAGTGAGTCCCTGGATGCTTTAGATTCACAATTGGACCCGGTAGAGGGCGCTGCAACAGGTTTTAGGATTCTTTTTTTATTTTAACCCGCTAATAGCAGCCAAGGCAAACGTTCAGACTGGACGTCTGTCGTGTCAGTTATCAACAAAATCGTTTCAATAAAGTTATCAATAAAATTGTATACAAATCGGTTCATCTGTATGAGAGCTACAATGTCACGAATAAACACGCATACAGATAAACCGTCGGGTTCCATTAAACCTTTTTTCCATTGGGGGTTAAAAAGCACTATGCCAGAGGTTCCATACATGACTCCTAACAAAGGCTAAAACTAATTTTCTTATGTTGCTAATGTCTCTTTATGTACTGAGTCAGTGATAAATTAACTGCTTGTCACGCTTGAGAACTAACAGCAAAGCTAATATTCCTAATTAAACTACCTGTCAATAATTTGGGATCATCTTATATGGATACCCATTAGGGCAGACTGAAAACGATGTTTTTATATTTTCTACCCTACAACGCAAACGAAGGAAGGTAATATTTTTGGAGAATTTATATACATACATATATGTATGTGTAAATATAATAAACACACATATTTTATATGAATGTTTACTTGAACGCGTATACCATAAATACTAAATCGATTTTGACGAACTCAGAATCAAAGGAATTTATTTCAATAGACTCAGTTACAAGGCAGTCTCATGCGGCAAATTTTTTTTTTAAACAGAAAGGTTTAGTAAAAGGTCACAAACCAAAACATACGCAAGGAAGTAATTTAGAGAACACATAATACACAAATCTGTAACCCACTTACAGACATAGACATAGACAAACAACAACACACAACATTCACTTATCGCAGAGATAAAAATATTATTGCCTAAAGAATTAAAACTTAATAATAGTGAAACCTAACTAATAAAACTAAAATTAAAGGGATATAATACCAGCGTGAGTAGCACCTACATACCCACCTGCTAAGTCTGCACACGACCAGAAGCCACATGACTTCGAAGAGATGCTTTGAAACCAGGCAGACTACAGTTGAATATCTCTTGGCGAGAACAGACTCCATTATAAAATTATAAAATTGTAAAATAAAAATTCTCGAAGAGGTTTCGAAAAGTAACTGATAAGACCTGGCAACCAACTCAGCCAAGTATCAGGGAATTAAACAAAGATTTGCTTAGTGTCGCTAACAAAACGTCAATGTAAAATTAACTTCAAATGTTTAAAAATTAAAAAAAAAAAGCTCGACTGTAAATATTTAGAAATCCCAAAAAACAATATCTACTGTAGTCGAAAGCCATGTGCAATAGAAAAAAGGGTATTTTAATAGAACAGTGGGAAGAAAAGAAAAAAGAATGTTATTTGTGAAAATGGTTATCGTTCTAGCTTTTATTGGTCCAGTTTGATCTTTAGAACGCACGCAGCGTTATATGAAAACAATTTAACTGTTAACATTTCAACACTAAATCTTCAACACTAACTAGTCTGGTACCGAAGTTATTTCCATACAATGTTGTATGGAAATAACTTCGGTACCAGACTTAATACGATAATACTGTTGTGGTTAATGATTCATTTCAATGCGACGTACCGTTCCAAATACTGTATAATTTACATAGCAACGTTTGATCGGCCGTCTTAAATTATACGCCAAGTTTACCTCAAACAGCTCCCATTTGTGGTTGGACACAGTCAACTGTTATTGATGAATTCCAATTCCGAAATGTAACTGGAATTTCCAAGAACTGTATTCGAAACTCATCTTTCGTGTTCTAATATCTACTATCTATTAGTGATAAATGTCTGATTGGTTTACTCTTATAAAATTGTAACGTAACTGTGTTTGTACACCGAAAAAATAAAGAAGAAATTTGACAAAAGCTTACCATTTTTCTTTGCTTAATTACCCGGAAACGGTTACAAACTTATACCTAACATACGTAGACAAATTATTTAAAAATTTAATTATTAATTAATTTATTAATGCTTTCTTCACAATTTTTTTTTTTTGATTATTCAATAATTAATAACGCTTGATGGTCGGTTTGCGATCTTCTAACATCCACTGATATCTGACAGTATAAACTTAAAAATTTGACTTCCCAGAATCTAGTTATAAATCAGAAATTTAAACCTTTTCTCCAAAGAACTATACGCTGTGGGTTCTTAACTATGAGCTTTACAAACATGAATTTTCAGTGGCATGTCTGCATTGGTACTTCTTCCTGAAACGAGAACAAGTCTGAAAAATAATTCTCAATTTAAACACAGATTTCCCAGTCAATAAAGAGGACTATAAACTTGGGAATCCAATTTCGTAACTGATTTTAATTTTAATAAGAATGTAATAATAATAATAAATCTCCATACTAATACTGATTAAATTAAAATTTTATGATTTTATTTTTTATTTTTTCCTGTGACATTTACGAAAGTTTCAATCATATTTTAATTTCGTTCCCGCACACAATCGATGTTTATCGTCCACAAAATGAACAACGATACGGGAAAAATTCTCGAAAAGTTCGCATTGCAATATTTCTACATTCCCACAAAACCCACTGAAACCGTTCTAGGAAGTTATCGATCGATCAACTTGAATAGCGAAAGGCTGATACGAATTGAAGATATCGATGGACTCTCCAATGCCACTCGAATGCCATTGTTAGGAATGCTCATCATGGTGAAAAAGTACTTTACGTTTTTCTGGGAGTTTTCATCTAACAATTTTGTTTATTCGATGAAAACCATAAACATAATAAAAAGATAGATTCCGCTTCGTGAACCTCAAAAGTAAAACATATAATATAATAATCCGAACCACCTGTAAATACAACACATTTACATGAAACAAGCCGATCAGCTCAAATCATATCTGAGTTAGGAAGTACTACGCGGTGTAATCGGCTCGAAGTCTATTTTTAGAGTTCCGTATCTCTAAACGTAAAACCGAAGCCCTTATAGGATCATTTCATTGCCCGAATGTCCGTGTATCTATCTGTCTGATAAGTCAAGACCCTTTATCTCAGGAATGAGCGAAGTTAACAAATTGAAATTTATATCAAATACTGAAGCCTGTGGTCTCTTGGGTATGTAAAAAATTCAAGTTTACAAGCCAACGCAATCAAAAGATACAGTAATTTATGTACCTATATAGGTTTATGTCCTAAATATATGTTTGACATGAACCTATATAGGATACTACCCACTGACCTAGTCTTTGTTTTTGAGGCACTTATATTTTTTTGATAAATACATAACACAAATACATTGTACGATGGTACGGAACTCTCGGTGCACGGGTCCGATTCGTGCTTGGCTGGTCTTTTGGTATTGTCTGAGACACAGACCTCACTTTAATTTTTTAAGCCGAAACTTTACTTTTAGGAACCAAATTAACTGGCTTATTGATATAGGGATTAATATGTCTGCCTTCTAAGTTAAAGGTATCCAAGGTGAATATTAACCCACGGTCAGACCAATTTATCAAACTTTCTTAAATTCAATTGAAGTCTGGGTCTTATTATCTCCCTCAAGAAAGTCAAAGTCGAATCAAGTTAGTGTTTAGTTGGTCGCTAATTTTTAAATAACAGGTTTCATATTCATCATGGTAAAAATTCCATTCATAATGGTAAAAAAAGAAACTGAATAATCGAAGTGTGGTTAAGTTAAACAAATTAAAAGCAAAGCTACAAGAAAATTTAAAAGAACTAAAATGAAAAATTATAAAAGAAAGAAAATTTAAAACTATGAAAATGTAAACATATATTCGATTAGAACTCAATACCCAGGTATCTAGATTTTTCTGTTTGATGTCACTATTTTAGTTATTTTTATGTATATTCAAAAATAGTACCATCCACATAAATCTTCACATATATCTTCACGCTGTATCCCTAACGGGGTAGTCAGAGAGGCCAGGGCGCGAAGCTTCGGTTTCGGCATCGGTCCTTCTAGACTTCTTTCGCTTCCTCAAATTTCACCTTTTTAGCCTAGGTATGCGAGGTATTAATCTTCGCATTAATCAAATACAAAGCAAACCAACCATTTGCTAACAAATCAACCACATAATTATTGTGAATCATCTCTGTCTTATCGTAATTGAATCGTAACGTAACTTTTAGTGCCAATTTTCATGAACTTTTGTTTTAGTTATTTTTTAAAGAATACAGGCATCATCAGCTGACTATTCGTTATAAATTAAGCAACGTCAGGCGTCAGTACTTGGATGCGGGGTCAGTTCTTACTTGAACCACTCGGAAATACTGCGTGACGTTTGCTTTTCAGCCCTGTAACCCGGGGCAGAGATGGCTACGGTATTTCCCGGCTGTCGCAGGAGGCAAAAGGGGCCTTCAGGATTGTGGCCGGTTGGAGTGGGGGTCCCATTCGTCCATCCATGCAACCCTGAAGAACATAAGAGGAAGTCTGGTCTGCGCTGTCATGGTACTACGCGGTGCAAGGAGGGCTCTGTCACTGGCCCTCAAGAAGAGCTTCGGCACAATGCGAGCGAGTTTCTGATGCGTTCCGTAGGAAAATCCAACCCTCCCGACAACGAACAGCCACTTTAAGATTTTGTTGAGTAAAAGCCCCACATAACCTATAATTTTCCCCTCAGGGAGCTGGATATCTATGTACCTGTTTGACCTGCGTATAAACTCAAAAAAAAAATCCTAATTACGTAGTTTCTATTCACTAAACCAGGCTCTACCTCAGGGGCTGGGTATGTGCAGATTTCTTCTACGATCGCGCCTATAAGGAACTAACATAAGATCAGCAATGACATTATCTGATTCTGCTGTGACATCTGAGAAGTCAAAATATTGTAGGTATCAATATTTTGTTGCACCTCGATACTCTGTCCACTCCATATCAAAGATGGTTTAGCGTTTTGTATGTCAAAATATATCGTAGAATTATAAATAGCCGAGTCTATTTCCCGTTAATATTTATTTCAAAGCTATCGTGGACACGGGCAGACTCAAAACATAATCTCAAAGCAAAAACTAAATATGCATTAATTTTTTAAACAGTATTAGAATTCTATCAGCTTTTCCAAAAGCCTTCAACTGAACTTTCAACAGTGATCAAATTACTGAAAGCATTTTCATTTTAGTTTAGCGAACATTCAATTCAAAAAGGATAATTGACTCGAGACTTGGTCCGTTTTACAGTAATTGCTTGAGTTTTGTACACATTGCAACATGATGAAAAATCACTAAGAAATAATGTCTTTACACTTCGAAAATGCGGGCCTTTTTTACGAGATTTTAAATAGAGATTAACGAGATAATTTAAGTAAAAAAAAGCGTTTAATAGATTATCTATTTACCTACATTATACTCTCACTCCAAAGAACTGTCCGCAAATGAATAATATCAAAGACAGCAATCACTTCAGCGCATGTCTCTAGAGCTGTCTGAGTCTATTTATAAAGAGAAAGAACAAATTCAATTACATAATATGTCATGCATGTGAAATTTTGTAGAGTAGAAAATTCAGTGTTATGTAAGAAGGTTTTTTTGATACATTTGATAAAAGTTTTACTTTTAAGTTATAACAAAAAATTACATATATATCCCAACGTTAATATTTACAAACTTAAAACTAAACATTGTCTTAGATAATAGACTTCCTCAAAGTTGCCGCTTAGAAAGCTGTCATTGCTTAGGGTGGCCAGCAGACTGGCAGCATTGCCTCTTTGAATAGCCAAACTGATTCGTTGGCGGAAGAAGCTGCCAGCCCGGTGGTCTCCCGAAGCCTCGACCAGTCTCTTACAAATATCAGAAACCAGTCGATGAGCTTCGGGGCCCCATGGACCCAAAGTTTCGACTGCAAAGGGCGTAAATATGAAACTCTCAGAGAGAGTCGCATACTTACGCCGCTTCAAGTTCTCGGCAGTGCTGGCCGCGGCACCTGCTGACTTGGAAGTCGCCGGCACATGAGAAACAGCAAGTGTATCGACACAAGTGGCATCCCATACCAGCGATCTTCCAAGTTACGTACACATGAATACGAGTGAAAGGTTTGGTTAAATTATCTTTTTTACTTAATATTTCTAAATATTTTTGTGTAGTCTATTGATAAGCTATAATTTTATAATTTTTACAATGAAAAGTTATCGGACATTACATACATATTATGTGTATTGATAGGTACGTAACACATTATACCTATATGTACATATTATTAAAATGTGAAACGTTTGCAAATAGATTTAAACTTGCAGAGAAAATTAGTTGCTGCGAAAGTTACAGGATTAATGTTATTTATATCCAAATTCAAGACGGGTTACTGCTAAGTTACACCCGAATCAACAAAAAGTATCTAATTATATAATGTTCGTGTTCGAATTTAATAAAAAAGTATATATTTAAATATTTAACAGTCAATACTTATGTCGTAGTGCTGACACTGGCCTCTGTTCACAAATAAGGTGAGAAGGAGTCAGGCCAAATGGATTACGTGGAGCCAGTACGAATCGGTAGAGGTAGACGAGTGACGTGAGATGAGTGAGTCCATTGTCAAAATTTCAAACCCACCCGCATTACGTCTGATCTGGCTTAACGACTACTATTAACAGTAACAACCAGAACTGATTTGCTTAATGTCCTTTTCAAAGCATGGAGAAACTAGTGCACGATCAAACTTTTAGTTTCGGCAAGTTCTGATGAAAAAGCAAAGTTTCGGCTCAGTTTTGGGTTCGGCAGCAAAGTCGAAAGTATAACCAAAAACATCATTAATGATTTTTCCGCAGCCTTTGGTGATGGTCGGCATAGCGAATAGTCACCTCGCCCCTTTGCGATGTGTTATAAGAATCGATGTGTAGTCTAAAATATTTTTGGAGCATCAAAACTACTAATTTATCAGAGTTGAATTTATGAACTCAAACATCGGTCTCTCAAAATGTACGGTACAAAATATTTTTATACAAATAAATGTTACTTTTAACCGACTTCAAAAAAAGGAGGAGGTTCTCAATTCGTCTGTATGTTGTTTTTTTTTTGGTTTTTTTTTTCTTTGTTTGTTACCTCATAACTCCATCAATTATGAACCGATTTCGAAAATTTTTTTTACGTTTGGTAGGTAATACATCAGAGATGGTCCCATTTAAATTTCACCGATATTGGAGCTTGGACTTTGAAGATACACTAGATAACACAACCTGGTTATAACCTTCATTTATATTGATGATTCTCTTGTATATCGTTGCGCTCCGGAATTAGAATGAAGTTAATTGCAGACCTACCCTAGATATTTATTTAGGTCAAGATCACTCAAAAGGGTGAAATAAAAAATTTTTATTAAAAAAATTTAAACCGCCTTCAAAAAAACACTGAAAAGTATAAAATAACTATCCTTTACTAATCAAAACTCAAGTACAATTAAAATAACTTTATAAATACGATACACATACCTATATAATTAAATTTGACAGTTATTGAAGTCAGTGCCAAATCAATGTGCAACAACAGAAAGAAACAGTTTGGTGGGCTTGGCGTGGAGTTATTTTATACTTTTCAGTGTTTTTTTGAAGGTGGTTTGATTTTTTTTAATAATTTTTTTTTATGAATACAAATAAACATTAGCAATTGGCTGAAAAGAACGAAAATATAAAACAAAGAAATAAAATAAAATAAAAATAAAGAATTACAATCAAAGAAACTTATAGTTTTGGCCAAAGTTGAAACAGAAATCTAAATTTAAAAATAGTTTCCGTTGAACGCTAAGGAGATACTCAATATGCGCCGTTACTAATTCACCCATCTAATAGATGACGGCGCGTGAAACGCGATATTAGTTAACCCCGGTGACCATATTTAAAAAAGAAATACGATCTCTTTTTTAAAAGCACAAAGCACAACACATTAAATCGTTCAGACATTTTATGATTGGAACAGACGGACTGATAGACGGACGGCTTGTGAAAGTTCCCAACTCGCCAAAAGTTTCGTAATTTCAAAGCTAAGATGTTCAACAAGGTTCGACTTCACTGGCAAGTTACCAGACTTACGAATTACTTATTAATGAAATACATTACTAAGTAAAACATCCTCTAATACTGAACATTATTTTTAGACTACCAATTATGTCTAAACTATAAACAAGTAATAATAAGGTCCGGTATAAATGAGCAGAATAATAATTCTAAATAATAAATGGCGCCAGACAATACACTCCGATCATCTGGTCTCGAACAACAACAACTGCGGGCGTCGCCCAATTCACCCAGACCCGAGACAATCTAGAAAAATTCGTTTCCTAAATTGATCCGGCCGCGAATCGAACCCAGATTCTGTCCGCTCAGACACAACACCTAAACCACTGCTCCATCGAGGTTGTCGACTCATTTTCAAAACTGACATTCAATAATAAGCAACTGTCGAATGCTTACGAAATACGGATACTACGGATGGATACGTGTTCGTTGATCCATAACTATACCCCGTACGTAACTGATGGATGTAACTTCATCCAAGTCCAATCGGACATGGGTCCTTTGGTATGAATTTTTGCCAGCGAAGGCATGATGTGTTTTACTTTCCTTCGTCTCAAGGAAGAAAAATCGTCGTGCTTACGTGATTTTGGTGTTATTTATGTTTTCTCTCATCGAAAACGGCAGTGATTATTGTCTAGGGCAATTGGTTCATTTTCTTTTATAACTCAATTATTTTGTGTTGCCCTAAAGAATCTGTTGCAAGTGAAAAGTATAAGTAACACAGGAATAGCAATACTTGATAATATGTACATACATCGTAAGGTATCAAATGTAATAAAAGAACGAATAAATATTTTCATGTTCAAGTCCGAAAAATATTCATTCAAATAAGCCCCGCTGCAAAGCATTTGTAAAAGTCAAATCTACCGAAGATTTCATTCCAACAAGTGTTCGAATAAAATCTTCACTGAGAAACTGAAAAAGCCTATAAAATTTTTTCAGGCAATGTACTAATCTTAATTCTTTTTACATATAAAAATGAATGTTTCTTTGTATGTTTGTCCTCTATGCGTTCCTAAACCATTCGTCATTGCGATAAAACTTTGGTGGGTTGTTCTGCGTACGTTAGAGAAGGTTTGTAAATCGAAGACCATGCGGACGAACTTGCGTGAAATAGCTAGTAATAAATAATTTATGGCGCATGAGTGTACCTGCGTGAATGTGTGCGTGTAATTCTACAGTATTGTTCCTGTTTAAGTTTGTTAACTTTCCGTGAATGTCTTACAAGATGATTAAAAGATGCTGACCAATCACATTATTGTGATTAAATATTAAAATAATAATCATTACTAGATGGCAACACTGTTATTTGAGGGTAGAGGATTAATTTATTTATGAATTTGACAGTTGGTATTTTTGAATGACAGTTTTTAAAAATGAGTCAGTCGAGAATTACACGAGTTAGCGAAAGCGTTTCATATCTCTCTCTATACGTTCTACGTTTCTAGGCGTCGATATCCTAGTAGAATCAAAATTGTATCCTGAATCTAATATTTCTTTGCACACCTAACACTGAATTTCACTATGCCATGATAATGCAACCTGAAACCAAAATCGTCGTTTTATAAAACGTGGACCGTTGCCAGATGTCTATTCCGAATATTTCGGACCAACAACAAACTTAGGTAGTTGCAATATAAAGCATGTAGTTGTATTAAATATCTCGTTAATTACAGTAAAAAATCGGGAAAATAAAAGAATTTTGTAACAAAATATCTTGGTATTTGAAACTGCATGGTATAACTTAACCGTTATATTCCCCATAACTCACAACAAAAAATATTTGTCACTGTCGCAGGGTCTGTCTGCGAGACGTCTACTAACACTTGAATAATGAACCGAGACGACGGATGACAAAACGCGATATTGAAAAAAACACAGTCAAGGAAAAATACAAGGAAAACACGTCTTTTCTCAACACAATGGCAAACCGTCATGATCTTTGCCTTTTAAAAAATGTTACTTCGCTGATATAAACATGTTCAAATTTCTACAAACGCTTTTTAAGGTAAATACTAAGCACAAACATAATCACACACATACGAATACATAAGATAACATACACCCGCAAGTTCATATAAAGTTAATAAGAAGATACACACATACGTAACAACTACCTACAGATATAATCTTATTACGAGTTCCACGTTTACGTTTAAGACCCGGCTGCCAAAATTTTGTGCATTTTTAAATAAGTTTGCTGAGGCGGGCACACGTTTAACGAATGTGAAATTTCAATATATATTTCTTCATACGATTTTCTATCGACTGCCTAAAACCTTAACGCAATTTATGTATTACCGTTCGATACTTTTTTTTCTGCAATGTGATGCCTGTTTGAGCATTTTAAAGTATTTCTCCTAAATTACTCGAGTTAAGTTACATAAAATTGCGGCTAACAAGAACACAATACAGTTTATTAAATACTGGCTAAAGGATATTTTATTACATGAATTAATATTCCAGTTATAACGATATATGTCACATTCGGGTGGCGGAGTTGAAGGGCGGAATCTACGCAAGAAACTGTTTTTGGGAGCTTGCTCTTAATGTACGTCTTATACCAACCATCTTAGTAAGTGAATAAATCTATTATAATATATGGACAGACAGACGGATGGAGAGACACGACTCAACTATAAGGGTTCTTGTTTTTCCATTTCGTTCCATAGAATCCTTATTAATGTTGTTAAATTTAAATATTACTTTAATACGAAAATACTTATTTACTGATACTGTGACTACTGAATATATACGCTAGTAACTAATTAATATGTGATAATATTCATTATATGTATATGTACAACCACAAAGAGAAAATTCAGAAGAATATGCGATTAAATTATTTTTAAATACGGTTGATTGTTGCTGTACAGGAACTGTTCAAAATTTCTTCGTACGAGTACGAACTACGAATTTTTCACACACTAATTCTTAATTTAAAAAAATATTTTTTCTCATATTTAATAAACGAAATCGTAGGTATTATGTTTATGGAAAACCAAGAAACATAATAATTGACGTAGCCATAATAAATTTTGTCTCTCTTACCATCGTGTGTCAAACGAATTTTCCTGTCTCTTTCTATCTCATTGAGCGTAACCACGAGTATAACAGTTAGCTTTAGTAAATATAGCAACCTCGCGCTGTCAGGTAATTCTTGTCAGCTTATAAGTCGGTCATGAAATAATTATTTGCAAAATACTGGTAAATCTTAAATGTTTTGGCAATTAGTATTCACAAAAATAAAAATATGTCGTGTTCAACTGTTTGCCGTTATACTGTGACCTTCTTCTGTGAATCTAGAAACTCGGTCAACAAAAAAAGGACGTCATATGTACACGCTTTTAAAACAAATGATCTGTTACTTGGTCCGAGCTTCAAACTAAGATCGTAGTGAAACAAGTTATTTCAAATGACATGTTCGAAAACATTCTCAATTTCAAGTATGGCTGACTGCCAACCGAGCTGTTATGCTTCAAACTGCAAGCTGACTTCTCGGATGTTTCTCGGTGACACGAAACCTCTAGGTATGGTATCTATGATTTATCGATTAGAGTATTACTACTCAGAAGCTAAGTTTATTAGAAACTAAACACTTGCGGTTATTACTGAATTTTCATGCGTCAATACAGCTTCAGTAACTAGTAATTACTACGTTACGAGTACATACATTATTTAATAATTGATGATAACTAATTTGTTTAACATAATATGTATGGTATCTATTAACTAAATAAGTCGTAGTTAATTAACGAGGTGTTTATTTACAACACATATGGATAAAATCGATAACTAAGTACAATATTTTGCTTAACATTACACCCAAAAATAGTTGGTTAAGTGTAAATTTAATTTATACGTAGAGGGTTCCTTGCAATATTTACTAAATGGTACATGTGGATATAAAATATGAATACATACATATACTGCTGATATATGTAGAATGAGTGATGAACGATCGACGAAGAAAATGCAAAGAGCGAAATTGAGTGGTAGCAGAAGCCATAGCTGACTTATGACGATCAAATAACCAGAGTATTTGCTAACGGAGTTGTCAAAAGCATTCGCATACGTAGGCAAAAGTGTGTGAGAAAAATGGTGAGATTTGAGGAAGAAAAAGAATATGTAAGGACCGCGATGCTTAGCGCTCCATCCTTTCGGGCTACGCGACCATACGTATATATAGTGTATATATGTGGATAAAAACGAGTACAGAAGGGTCAAGGTGTATTTGACGCTCTTTCTAACGACCTATTTGGGTTAATAAACGTCTTTTTATTTACCATCTCACCATAATTCTAAATTTAACATTTTACAAATAACGTGTTTGAAGTAAGAATCCACAATTTTAATATTAGCTGGCCGTTAGCAGAGCATCTTCCAAGCCGGGGTCCGTTCAATCCCCGGTCAGATCTATTATAGGGAATATACATATTTCGTCTCAATCGGTATGCTTTCTTTCTTTCTTTCTTTCTTTATGGCATGACGCACAGATTAGCGCATTTGCCAGTGTCACGTATGTATAATATAAGTAGAATTGTCATATAAAACGTTAAAACTTCTCCATTAAAGTGATAGTAGACTTTACTGAAGTTTTACGGGACTTCTTGGAAGAGCGCGAAAACTTCAACTACACATATTTATTTAGACCTACTCCATTCTTTTCACTTGCACAGGACTTTAAAACACAATATACTATCACTGTTGTACTTCAAAACTCCCAAAAATGTAAAAAATATAAAATCTAAATAAAATGACAACCTCACTTCTCCTGTTCCCGCCAAAAAGTCACTATTCTAAGACTTATGCTGTTACATTTGACAGTTCTATGACACAAAACAAATCTTTGTTCGTTAATGCTTTTAAGATTTTTGATTGTTTTTGAACTTTATAAGTGAAAAAATAATAGAAAATATTTCGTAAATATGTGTGAGATAGATACTCTTTCGGGCGTGAAGATAGAATACAGTATTTTAGGCTGCAAAGGCCGATTTAACAAACATAGAAAGACTATAGTGTTTACAACAACGTAATATCTATTATTGGTAATAGATACATGCATGGGATGAATAGCGGCGTTTCTTTCTAACTACTTATTCTCGAGCAGAGATAAAATGCTCTCCCACACAGGTGCGATATAAGGGTCGATAATATCGCATTCGATATTGCGACAATGCATTCTGCGTCCTAGCCACACAGCTACGTTTTAATCGTGCGATATTTCCAACGTGTGTTCGGTCCTATAGGTCCCCCGCCTGCACTACAAATTTACAAATTTATCTCATGCTCGATAAGTAAGATCTCAGGACGCTCGTACAGAAATGTAACCGCTACTACTATTTAATAGAATACCGAATATCATTGTGTGACTGTTTTTAGAACCCATATTGCGTTCTGAGGTTCTACTAGCGTTATTAACGCAGGTGTATGTAAGATTTCATGCGACCTATCACAAAATGTACTAAGAACAGATATTGCAATAACGTATTGCAATATTATCGACCGACCCTTGAGAGTGATGGGAGCACTTGAGTATATTCTAGAGGTATATAAACTTTTAAATTTTCTTCTTTACTTGTAAATTGTAATAATGATCTACTTATTTGTCCATTTGTGGAATCTTTGTAACTGATCGGCAAATATTGAGAATATTTGCCGATTTTTTTTGTGATTTTTTTGTAGCTGAATCTATGTTTTAGGTCAATGAATTCCGGATTGTAGTGAAGATGATTTGGAATTACACCTGTGGTCGACGTACCGTTGCGACTATATATTATTATTATTAATAATGTTCTTTTTTTTGACTGCTCGTTGGTGTAGTGATTAGTTACCTACCCAGATAGCAATTTAAACTTGAACCAGGCGTGCAAGAAGTTTGCCGTGCAACTGTGTACAATTGAGGCAAGTTTGATTTAGACTTCCAAATTACAACGCGACAAATATACAATGCGGATGTAACAATCAGATTGTTTTGTGCTGAAGTTAATAATATCATACTCCATCTTCGTATCAGAAGGCAATTGTGAGATAATACACAAAAGTAAGTACCAAAATACAAACAAAATTTAATACCTACTAAAGATTCTAAGATTGCAGCAATATTGTTAAATATTTTGTTGACATATTTGACATAGCAGCTTTTAGTCATTATTGTCAAAAACTTGCCGTGTCATATTTTGAATTGGCAAGTTACAAGCAAATAAAAATCAAGTATACAGCAACCTGTGTTATCTGCGTACCTACCAACCAAACTGATTCTATTCTCAAGGGTCAATTTAGAAAAAAACTATGCTATGTTGTCTTGGAATCTGGATCTTACTGGATTATGCCCACGTCTTCCCCAATATATTGTGTGATTCTCATCAGCCTATCACTTAGTTACACAATTGATTTAATTGTATGAAGACTATATTAATCGTTTAATATTAGTTTATTATTGGGCTCAATTGTACGTTATCTAAAGCAATCGTGAGGTATGATATTAATCACTCAAAAGGCCCATTCACCCATATCTTGCCCATAAAGTGGCCAAATTAAATCAATTGAAATAATCAATTAATTATTATGCTTTCAGAACGTCCACTTCATTTCGTTATCATTAGGTAATACATAGGTTATCAATGGTTAGCGACTCGTATTACGAATAATAGCAGGGTACATTTAAATGAGACTTACCCTAAAATGTAGTTGAAGGGTCAAGCTTTTCGAAGTCAAAGTCATTTGACTTTGATTAAAATAAATAAAAAGTAAACTCCATTACAAGGTGTTTTTGAATGTCGAATATACTTTAGTTCAGTTCAAAAAAAAAGCCCGAACACTGAGTAGAACCGACAAGATCAGGTATAATTTTTTCAACATCGTTTTACAATAGGTTTATTAAAATACAATATTCCGAAAACCAGTAAATGTATATGCAGAGAAAATTATTATCGGATTATGATTTGTCTTAAATGAAATCGTTTATTTTGTAATATGATTGCTTGATTGTCTAATCAAAGTACATTTTATAACAATTCTAAATCTATTTTCCGTTAATTGAGCAACTTACTACATACATACATACATATCTTCACGCCGTGTACGGAGTGTACGGAGTATTCAGAGAGGACGGAGCGCCAAGCGTCGCAGTCTTTACATACTCCTTTCACTTCCTCAAATCCCATCAAACTTACTGCATGAGGAACTTTATTATAAAAACAAATGCAGTTACCCAAAATCAAAACATTTGATTTACGTAATTTAAATTTTGGAAATAACCAATTTATTATGAGCTCGGGTTTCCATATCGTTAATATCACCTTTCTTTTTAAACGGATCTATATTTTTTCTCGTATACATAATAATTTCAAAGATATATATGAACGACAATTCAAACCGGAATCCATTCATTGATTTTAGAAGACGAGTAGCAAATCCGATAGTCAATATTTACAAACGAATACTCCAAACATTTACAATTACCAAACATTAGGCTTGTATCTAGTAACACCGAGACTTCATGACAATTCAGAGAAGTTCGTTTTCTAAATCGAACAGGTTAGGATTCGAACCCTAGAAGTGTATTACAGTTCACAAAGTATTAGAGTGTATTATAGTTTCACCGCAGGTATCATTTTATTACTAGTGAATTGGCTGTTATAACAGCCAATTACACTATTATTCAGTTTGTTCAACGATATTCAATTGACCTAATTTTTGTTTGTATTGTTCTCTGTCAATTAACTTCGGACAATTAAGCCAGTTTTAGGGACGTTAAAGGAAAATATTAACCAACAGTTTTGCAAGTCATAACAATAATAATATAAAATTGATCAAGTGTGTGTCGACTTGCGCACAGAGAATTCCGTACGATATTTATGTGGAAAGATCTAAAATTTTTGTTAAATTTTTGTCAGAAACAAAATTTAAAGTTTTATATTATTTAATATTTATTTATGCAAGAACCGCGATGCTTCCTACTCCATCCTCTCTGACTACCCCGTTAGGGATACAGTGTGAGGATATAAATGTATGCAAAAGTAATTTCAGAGATAAGAAAGAAATGGAGTAGTATGAACTTACATCTTTTAATTCTAAAATAAACTAGATTTAGGCTAGTAACTAATTAATCTGTGGTATATGGTAGATATGTAGGTAATAAAGCCATATTGTTACTATGCCAAATTTCAAGTCTGTACGTCACATAGGTGGAAGAACGCTTGAATAATTCTTATTAATTTAGATTCAACTACAAAAGTAATCGGTTAATATTTTAATTTTAAACAATTAAACATATATCATTAATGATTACACTATAGTTTAAAGTTTGACGCGTCCGGAACCCGAACTGAATAAAAATCTGAGCCTCAGACTCCAGTGCTCAGCCCTTTAAAATTCGTACATTTATGCAACAATATTTTATACTACATAACGGTAAAATGAGAATATATATACAAATATAGTCAATTATACAATTCAGTATCTTCTTATTAAGATACTAATGTGGACCTATACCTACATAAGTGTTTGTTAGTGTCTTGTACTTATGTATGTGAATGAACAAAAATGAAAAAGTAATTTATTTAAGCGCCCACAAGGGGGCGATAATGCCCCCTTGTGGGCGCTGCAGGCCTAAAGGGGGGCAGTAAGAGACCCAGAAAAAAATGGGGGCGTTGTGTAGAGGCCTGGGGGGTGATTTGTAATTTCATTTAGCTAGCTGGCATCTTAGACAACGACTGCATGAGCTCTCGACTCTCAACTACAACTTGTGAACATCAACTAATATTAATTAAAAGATTGCTCAAACTCGGTTCGATATTTCTCTCCGCGTAGTTCATATATCTGTCCTGTTTTATTGAATATACAAAATAAAAATCATGTCAATCG
This sequence comes from Zeuzera pyrina, assembly GCA_907165235.1. Taxonomy (NCBI): domain Eukaryota; kingdom Metazoa; phylum Arthropoda; class Insecta; order Lepidoptera; family Cossidae; genus Zeuzera; species Zeuzera pyrina. The sequence goes on from OU015640.1 coordinate 8,318,716, forward strand.
GTCGTTCCGTTTCGAAATGAAAGTAGACACAAACAAACAAATAAAAAGGCAACAGACACACTTTCGCATTTTAATAGTTATTAGTACTCCTAGATAGGTAATTTTCGTAGATAATAGACCGCGGGCAATCACGTTTTAACAAGTTTTTGTTAAATAACCCGAATTGTGCATTCCCGTATCAATCGGCTGGTTCATAGAATACTTGTTGAGTACGATTGAGCGTCGAATGAGATAAACGAGTTTATGCATGTTTGTTTTATTCCTGTCGGTGCGTGCTGCTTATGCAATCCTATATAAACAACGTAATATTTATTTTATTTTCATTTGCGGTTTCGCGCGCAATAGATGAGCAGTACTTAAGTTCAACACTTACTTACGTATTTCTCAAAACAAAACAATGTCGGAAGTAAAAAAGAAGAGACGGCAATACTGTGCGAAATATATTAAATTCGGATTCATTGAAAATCCGACAAACCCATCGTCGCCTTTGTGTCTTCTATGTCTAAAAACATTTTCGAATGAAGCAATGAAGCCTTCAAGAGTGCAAGATCATTTGAATAAAATGCATCCAGATAAGAAAGACAAGAATATAGCATATTTTCAAGACCTAGAGAAGAAGCATAATACTCAGCCAAGTGTAGCAAAACTATTTTCGGCGGCTGCTAAGCAAGATGACGACGGACTTCGAGCTTCGTACAATATCTCTTTGTTAATTGCTCAAAAAGGCAGACCACATAACATCGGAGAAGAGTTAATTTTGCCAGCAATAAAGGAAGTAATAACTACTGTGCTTCATAAACCAGCCGCAGATATTATCCAAAAAATTCCTTTCAGTAATAATTCTGTGCAAAAGACGAATTAATGAAATGGCTGAAAACATTGAAGGATCATTGTGTGATCACCTGAGAACAAGTCAATTCTCAATTCAGCTCGATGAGTCCACTTTACCAACTAATGAAGCATTGTTGCTGTCTTACGTGACGTTTATTAAAGGTGAGAAAATATGTGAAGAACTATTCTTTGCTAGAAATTTAGAGACCGATACAAAAGGCGAAACCATATTCAATACATTGGAAAAGTTTTGTGATGAGAAAGAGATTCCCTTGAAAAATATTATATCAGTTGCTACGGATGGCGCTCCGGCTATAACAGGGTGCCATAAAGGCTTCATAGCGTACTTAAAAAATAAAATTCCAGATGTCCTTGCTGTACATTGCGTTATTCATAGACAACATTTGGTTGCTAGAAACTTAAGTGAACGACTATTTCAATCACTGCAATATGTCATCAAAGCAGTCAATAAAATCCGCAACAGCCATGCAATTCTGTAAAAACTCAAATCACCCAAAGCGAGACTCGCTCGACAATTCACCCCACTTCGCATTCGAACTCACTTGACCTTCAAATGGAATTCTCTAAACCAAACATTCTGGGAGCGAAGTGAAGTGATCTTAGATGCGAGTTTGTCGGGGATTGCTTTGAGAGTAGATATTTCAGTCGATATTTCGTCTTAGAGTATTTTAACTTCTTCTGAGATAATTACGTTAAATAAAACTCGTTTATTTAGATTAAATTGTTATATTTAGCGAAACTTCATAAAATTCATTTAGGATAGTACAACTCGCCGCCGCCACTCATCGAGGCGGCGGTATCTCTGTCGACTTTAGAGAATACCAAATCACAGTTGACAACTTCACAGCGGATTCAGAAGTGAATTTGGCTAATTTGCGTTAGAGAATCGCACTACAGCTCTTTGAATGATAGATTATTTCATCAGCTTTGTGTTACTAATGACGAGGATTTCAACCGTTTGTTGTTTCATACTGAAGTTCGTTGGCTATCAAGAGGCAATTGTCTGACTCGATTTTACAACCTGTTTGACTCTGTTATAGAGTTCTTGGAAACTAAAGCTACAGAATTGCACAACAAGCTCATTACATCAAAGAATGATATAGCTTACATGACAGACTTGTATAAATTGTTCAACGACATGAATCTCCAACTGCAAGGCGATGAACTAAATTTAATTAAAACAAAAAACGTCGTTGCTGCTTTCGCAGCGAAACTGCTTCTACACAAAAAGAATATGGGCTGACGTGAGTTTCACAATTTTCCGAATTTATCAATATCATGCAGTAAAGACGAATTGTTTGCCTACTGCCAACATTTGGAAAACCTCCAGATTGACATCACCGAACGATACCAGGACATTTTGAACTTGGAAATACCAGACTGGGTGTTGGATCCGTTTTCTAATGTCAACACAGCAATGTCACCTCAGCTGGAAGAAGAACTTATAGAATTGACAACAAACGAGGAAATAAAAATCAAGTTCAAAAATGGTTACCAAGAATTTTGGCTACAAAAACCGATCCCGCAATTGTACCCTGGATTGTGGTCAATCGTTCAGCGATTCTTGATAGCCTTCCCATCGTCATATTTGTGTGAACGTGGATTTAGTGCTGTGGCAACACTGCTTACTAAAAAGAGAAATCGTTTGCATGTTACCAAACGTGGCGACTTGCGACTGTTCTTGAGTAAATTGGAACCTGATATCAACAAACTTATTAAACAGCATCAGATTCATTTTTCACATTAGTTTTTATATAAGGATCGATTATATTTGTTTTATTTTGAATAAAAGATACTCTGTTTGAATACTATAAAGTTGCGTTTCAATAATCATTCTCATTGGCAGGTGTAGCCCGTAAGAGTTAACTTGAGACCTGAGCGCCGTTGTGTATTACCTACTGCGCTCAGGTTTCAAGTTAACTCTTGCGGGTTATAGTAAAAGTCTCGTTTGGAATTAATGTTTAATCTCCGCTAATATAGCTCACAATAATTAATTAATTTAATTTGAAGTTATAGTGGTTTTTCAGTAGGTGAAAAAATGGGGGCTCTAAAAAATAATTTATTCTCAAAATGGGCAGTAGACAAAATAAGTTTGGGAACCCCTGTACTATAATAATGCTTTGAGTCTGACTTAAAAAATCCTCCATCTGTAAATAATCTATGTAGCTAAATAACATTTGTATAATCAGTTCCATTTATAGTGAACAAGGGAAATGAAGAAATATGATAACATATACATTCATAGAAATCGCTCCTTGTTAATTAACATCTTAATTATCAGTTAACTACTAGATAAAGTTTCCAAAACTCAAATCCACGTTATCGAATCACAAAGCTATTCGATACCTGACCGCGTAATCGATTTAATTAAGATTAAGTGCTTTCAAAGCTTTGAATCCGACCAGTTCAGTCCTCTGGGATTCAATTCATATCAAGTAACCAATGAGACATTCTGTAACACACAGCAAGAAATTCAAAAGGAATGAAATACTATATTTATTTATTCATTCCAAATTCTCCCCATTTTCTTAATGATGTAATCCCAGGGTGTATTCCCAATCAAATTTAATTTACAAATCATGAAATACTTTCTTCATCTGAATTTGTTGAAACCATAACGAAACGCAGCGCTGATGGTTAGAAGTTCTAAAGCAGTTAAAAACTGACTGATCATTTTCAATTATTCAGATCATATTGGATATTTCTAATTATACAAAAAGATAGAAAGTTTGAAACTAAATTTTAATTAAGGTAGTTTTTAATTAATATTAGTTATTTAACCTGTATTTGTATTTAATGTTAAATAAGTAGATGAGTTTTTAATTTGTGATTTATAATTTCAATAACATTTTTGAAATTAATTTTTTATAATAACAATAAGTTGTCCAATAACACAGTATTGTAAAACTCGGTATGTGCATTTTTCTTTTCCATATTACAGGAACATGATAATAAGGTTCTTTGAGTTTTTATCACTTGACTAGTTATTTCCACGACTCCGCTTTCATACAGTGTAATACTGAACTCTATTTACATAAATAAAAATCAATTGCCACATGTATGACGGAGCATCACTCGAGAACGGCCCGACCGATTTGGGTGATTTCTTTTTTTTGTGTACGTAATTGTCAGGGGAAGGTTTGTATTAAAGAAAATTCTTAAAAAATCCACGGAAAAAGGCGGAAGTTTGAATGGTATTTTTGTTGAAAAATTAAAAATAAAATGTGTGACGCAAACATTCGACATCCCACCCGGGCGAAGCCGGGGCGAGTCACTAGTGTATCATAGTAGTCATTTTTACACTAAGTTTTATAAATAATACATTGTACAGGTCCAGGTGTAACTCTTCGGAAATACATTTCATGTGATGAATTGTTATAATTTTTAGCTATCTTCTGCCCAAAATCTCAGACTGATCACTGAAATTTCCTGAAGATGCTCCGTTGAGAGGCAAAACACGTTTCGACTAACAGGTTTGAGATTTTGGACGGAAGGTAACTAAAAATCATAAGAGTTCATCACACAATATTTTGTAGCCTAAATCGTTTTAAAACAAATACTCTACAGCAGTGGCGTGCATCTCACATAGACACAGAGACACTGCGAACCCTGGCAATTTCAATGAAAGTTATTTCGATATTCATACCATTTATATTTTATAGACAATTTAAAATTAAACAATTGTTTATAAACAGCGCCATCTAACATCCCCATTCTGTTCGTAATCGTATTTCATATTTTTTCATTGCCGTATTTTATTTTTAGCAATCACACCATCTATCGATATAAAAAACCCGCGATGTAACACTTCCGTGGAAGCACGTCGCGCGTCGGTCCGATGCCTACAATTCACACACACACACATTTCACCTATCAGTACACAAAATAATCTTTCAAATGTGTGCTATTTTATACACAAAAACTAAGTTTGTGTGCGAATTTTGGAGACATTAACTACATCAAGGACATTATAGAGTTAAATGCATTTGATAAATGCAAATTACTCGTTTTTGATTTGTTTATGGTTGATTTATACCTGAATCTAAATAAAATTCCATATTTGTTTTCTTCGTGCAAGTGATTTGTTGTTCTTTGAGTTAATTACAAAAATTGCATTCTTCTTACAATTCGTATTTGAAGTTAAGTATTGGTAAAGTAGAAAAAGTAAAGTACAAATAATTTCAGTTGTATTTTAAAGTATGGAATGTTTTAGCTGTGATAATTATGTTGGTAGTGTGTATTTACAAAAACTAAAACAAGCCGCATTTTCAAAATTTTCATATACTTATCTTGTGAAAAATTGTAAACTATAGCTAAAAGCGGATGTGTTCCAGTTGCATTTATGTATATCAAAATTCAGGTAATTTGACTCGAAATGTTTATTTCAAAATATTATGAAACGTTTAACTGGCTGACGGGTTGTGCACATACTAATAGTTTATTTTATTTTCCTTGCATTAACTACATATATCAAATAACAGCCACTACGAAAAATTAAAGTAATGGTACCGTTCTCGCTTGCCAGTATTGCTGTATTAGTAAGTACAATATGTATTACATTTTTTTTTAATATATTTATTATTTTAACTGCCTATATACCCTGTTGGGAAACCCTGCGCACGCCACTGCTCTACAGCATTTGTTAATAGAATCCAGTTATAAACGGACAGCTGGACAGAGGCGAGACTTTATAGTTATAGAAAACTGTTGGTGTGTAATGAAATCTTATTACACAATTTTCACTTGCTTCCATTTTTCCGGCATACGAAAATATTGTCTTGTGTACGTGCTTCACATTACAATTGCATCCTTTAGCCGTAAACAGCGGAGCGTATACGAATCTTAATATAAATAACTATTAGAAATAGAGAACATTCGAGACGTTAAAATTTTTGAAGTGTTACGAATTTTCAAGGTTCGCTATTCCACCAAAATAATCCACAATAATTCATCTTTCCGTCAATTAGTTAAGCTATATATGACGACCTCGATGGCACAGTAACCACTGTGCCATCGAGGTGTTGCATCCAAGCGCGAAAGGTTCCAGATTTGATTCCCGGTCAGATTGATTTAGGAAACAAACTTTTCTAGATAGTCTCGGGTCTGGGTGTATTGGGAGACGACCCTAGTAGTCGTCATCCGATTCTCATAACACAGAGAATGCCCTACTTTGAGACTAGATGAATAGTGTGTATTGTTTGGCGCCTTCTTTTAAGGACCTATTGAAATAAAACTTTACAACAACGTTATTTGATGATCTAAAAATTTTGGAATCAAAAAGTGTTTAGAATTCAATTTTCATTCAATAATGTTACTCAATTCTTTTACTTATGTACACAGATTTACCACTAATAAATATCGCCTTTCACACGTTACGAATTGTTAGACCGAAAGGAATATATGGCGTGAGCCCGTAATAGAAAGGGATGGTAACACAAATATTTCGTCTCTATCGGTATGCGGTATGCTCAATGTTTTAAGACTGTTAACTGTTGAATTTGACAAACCTATGGACAGAACAAATCTTTGTTTATTAGTACTTTTGAAGTTTTTAATCATTTTTTAACTTTGTGTGTGAAAAATTAATATAAAAAATGTTTGTAAACATATGTGAGATAGAGACTCTTTTGAGCGTAATGGTATGCAGTATTTTAGACTGGAAAGATCGGCTTGACAAAAATAGGCTGTCTGTAATAAAAGATTATTGTAGTCACATCAACGTAATATCTATTATACATAATGTCGCGACTCGTGAATCCTCGGGGCAGTTCGGGTCTACGAAGAGGAGCGAAAGACACGGGGGTCCGAGCAAAAACTTCTTACTAACTTCCGAGACGATCTCACGCGCACGGTGTTACATCTTAATTATTTAATGTATTTATTATACCTTTTGTAAGCTATTATAAACCAGCAAAAATTACAGTCCACTTTCATTTAAATCCTTTAAGATACTACACATACATACATATCTTCACGGCGTATCCCTAACGGGGTAGTCAGAGAGGACGGAGCGCCAAGCGTCGCGGTCCTTACATACTTCTTTCGCTTCCTCAAATCTCATCATTCTCCTCACACATTTTCGCTTAAGTATGCGAGTGCTTTTGACATTTCCGTCGGCTAACACTATCTATTTGATCTAAGTCAGCCTTGGTCTTCCTTGGCTTCTTTTACCATTCACTTTCGCTCTATAGATTTTCTTCGTCAGTCTTTCATCACTCATTCTTTCCATGTGCTCTTATAACTTATATCTATTATTTAATAGTAAATCTGTGCTTATGTAGCTTGTAAAGTTTAAGAAAAAGAAGTTGTCAAGGATAATCTTTGCCAAGATAAAATAGATCTTATAACGTATCTATAGACAAAAAAAGTTAAATGCCTCCAAGGCGTAGTGTAGTTTGATTTGTCTGGCTAAAGGCTACTAACAATTTCAAAAGAACATTAACGAGGAACCCCGCGTGTACCTAAAACGATCTTGACCAATTTTCTATTAAGTGACTGAGTATTTTTCCTTTGTAATATCATTATCGCAAATCGCTCACGTACCTAATTTACGACTCTTCATGTGTAAGAATATAATATAAGCTTTGGAAGAATGTACTGAGCTAGTTACACGTGTCAGTTTGTATGCCTACCACGATTCAACCTCGGTGAGCTAGCTGCTGGTTGGGGTGTATGATACCTGGCCAATTTTGACGTATGGCTTTCATTTAATTTCATTTAGTTGAATGCTTACATTATATTTTGTTTCATTTTTCATTAAGTTAGGAAGAGGAAAGGTGTGAAAGGGAGTTACAATGTAGTTCGGTACTATACCGGAATTCGAGTATTTGAGCGCGTTTGAGCATACTTCACTCCAAGGAATACGTAAATAACATTTTTTTAAAGATTTACTGTTAAGATCTCATTATTTGTTTCGTTTTCTCTTATTTGTTAAAAAGAAGAAACAAAATTACGTTGTTTGTTTGAAAATCAATATGAAAATGATAAAATGATTTTACATGCATATCTTCACGTTGTATCCCTAACGGGGTAGTCAGAGAGGTATACAATGATTTTCTACTTAATAAATTTGCCTACTTAAAAGTTTCTTACGTATTCACATTGTATTCGTAGTCGCTGTTCCGACGAGTAGAACTGTGGCAGGTATCCGTGCGCCGCTCCGTAGACTCTGCGATTCATACAACGAGCAACTAACCTCGGTTGACATGTTCGGTAGTTCATACGATAAATATAAGCGTCGAGCAACCCTATTGTTAAATAAAAAAAATGTAGCCTAGAAACTGTATTTGTAATTTATTTATTTTTAGTAGTGAGCTCTGATGTTTGCGGTGATTGTTATATTTATAAGGCATTCCTTTGTAGAGTCCGCATGTGCTTAAGATTGTTAAGTCTGTTAGTTTTAGGTAGCTAGTTGCTGAAACATGTTTTAAATTAATTGCCACGTCTACCAATAACTCTAAGTGGGAATTGGTTTAGGGTGTAGACTATGTATACAGCATTAAGTGCTAATTTATTTTGTAATGTTTGCGTCTGTATGTTTTTTTTCCCAATAAAGAAAAAATAAAAATAAATATTTGTATGAAATGTGTGTTAAATGAGTTTATTATTATTATTATTTACATTTTCATTATATATAAACAATTTTCTTACAAGTTGTTTAAAAAAGAATAGCAAACAGTTTCAGGTATGTCATCTCCTCCTTAGTGATCGTTATCGCAAATTGTCGTCTATCTGGAGCCGTATTCTAATTAAGGCATACATTGTTCGGTAACTAAATCTTTGACTAAAAAAACTAAAAAAGACAAGACTGATTTAAGAAGACAAGATGGCTCATGTGTTAGGCAATGACAACATTAAAAGCCTTTACTCACCTTGACCTTAAAATGTACGGAGAACTTTACAGATAAGAAACAGATAAGTAAGAACCATAACATTATATTTATGTTATTGTAATGGTACGTGTTTAATAAAAGCTTACGAAGATCAAATAGTCAAATAGTTAGCTGACAGAAATGTCAAAAGCATCCGCATACCTAGAGAAAATATATGAGGAGAATAATGAGATTTGAGTCCTCCGTCCTCTCTGACTACCCCGTTAGGGATACAGCGTGAGGATATGTATGTGTGTTTAATAAAAATTAAAGGATTATATTTCAATTATAAACGTACTAAAATCAGGTCAATACAAAATAAAGATTTAAAAATAATAAAAAAATAAAAAGAAATCAAAGAATAAAAAATATTGAAAAAGGAAGAAAAGAAAGAAACTCCATTTTAACTTCAATTATTTTTCCAGTATTTTTAAAGTGATCTTAACCTAAGACAACAAAAAAACGAAAAATGAACAAGAAAAAAAATGTAAGTCAAAGAAGCTGCTTGTCTCTTCCCTCATTTGTGAAAGGCGTGTGCCCAGCAGTGGGACGTCTATGTACTAAAAAAATGAATGAACAAACTCTTAACAAAAGCAAAATAATAAACCATTGTCACAGTATACCGATCCAACCGGGGCAGGAATTTTTGTAATATCCCAGTGGAGCACTACGTTTGCAATACGATGTAATTGGGTCGATTTAATTGCTGCAGACCACCTCTACAGTATAATGGATTCAATTTCAAACCATATCAAATTAGAAAACTATTTTTAACTCGAACTAATTCTGTATGAGAATGGAAATTGACGAATAACCTCCCGTTTTACTAAACTTGACGTAAATAGGTGAATTAGTTTCCTAACACTAAACTAAAAAGCCTCTGAAAACTAAAACCACTCCTTTGAGACCTCTTTAAATAACACAAAATATGATATTACATATTTTTAGAAAATCAAATAGCCAGAGTGTTAGCCGATAGAAATGTCAAAAGTATTCGCATACCTAGGTGTGCATTCGCATTCGCATACCTAGCGAAAATGTGTGAGGAGAATGATACGATTTGAGGAATCGAAAGAAATGTGTAAAGACCGTGATACTTTGCGCTCTGTACTCTCTGACTACCCCGTTAGGGATACAACGTGAAGATATGTATGTACGTATATATTTTTAGATTTGTACTTCAACGAATTTTGATTTAAGATCTGATTTGATTTTGATTTAATATGTACATACATACTTAAATATTCTCACATAGTATTCCTAACGGGGTAGTCAGAGAGGACAGAGTGAAAAATATCGCGGTCCTTACACATTTCTTTCGCCTTCTCAAATTTCATCAATTTCTTTTCACACTTTCGCCTAGATATGCGAATGCTTTTGAGATTTCCGTCGGCTCTAGCTATTTGATCTTTGTAAGCCAGCCTTGGCTTCCTTAGCTTGTGCTGCCACTCATTTTCGCTACGTAGATTTTTTTAGTCAATCGTACATCGCACATTCCTTCTAAGTGCCCGAACATTCTAAGCATTCCTTTCTTCATTTCTACGATAACACTGCCGTCTAACCCTGTCGTACTATGTTGTTTTTTAACTTCTTGTTTAACTTTTCTGTTAAGCCAAAATTCAACTTATGAAGTTAATATCTATATTTAAAGCACAGCTCATTAAAACTGTTCATTTCATTGGATTACGTCAAATAATCGTTAAAAAACACCTGTGACCTATAGATGGGTGTTTCTGTAAATTATTTTTTTTATTTCAATATGAAAAACCTCTAATGGCGTGAAAATATCGTATAATTAATTAAGTTTACATTCGACGTGGTCAAAAATTGTTCATAATCTTATAAATACTTCACATCCGTATTTACAGCTAGAAGCATCACCTTATAAGAAGATCTCTCTTTGTATGTAAAAATTAAAGCAACATAATTAAAAGACTTCGATGATTAGCGTTCCGTATTGACCCATACACTAAAATTAGGTGATTATAAATTAAAAATATGTTAAAACTAACTGGGAGTAGACTAATAAGAGATAATACGGTACGCAGTAACATTCGAAGGCTAAGCTTTACAAAAAAACACATAGATTGGCAGTTCAGTCTTAATATAAAAAAGCCTCTGATATATAAATGCTGATAATTTTCATTCTACGTAAAACATTATTACAATTGGATTTGGAATTTTCCTAGTAAATAAATAATATATACATACATATCTTCACGCTGTGTCCCTAACGGGGTAGTCAGAGAGGACGGAACGCCAAGCGTCGCGGTCTTTACACACCTCGCTTCCTCAAATCTCATCATTCTCCTCACACATTTTCGCCTAGGTATGCGAGTACTTTTGACATTTCCGTAATAAATAAAGTAAATAAATAATGATACTTCAAATCTAGACCAAACTTTGATGCTAGGTCCTAGGGATATTCTTTATGAGGAATATGTACATACAAATATTGTTCGTTCAAGACGCTTTTATGTATTCCTAAAAGATATCAAACAACTGAGCGTCTGTTGCTCATGTGTAACAACTTCATTACACAATTTTCTGGTTTCGCTATTCGGTAAGAAATATATTTTTCCAATAATAATTTACTACACAGTATGTCTTCTCAAATTATATTAACCTTATAGAAATAATTGTTAAATAACAAGTTATATATGTCTATATTATAAAGAGGTATGAAATTAAAAAAGACTGACGGAGAAAATTTAAAGAGCGAATGCGAGTAGTAAAAGAAACCAAGGCTGACTTATGACTATCAAATGGCCAGAACGTTTGCTGACGGAAATGTCAAAAACTAGGCGAATATTTGTGGAAGAATAACGAGATTTGATGAAGTGAAAGAAGTATGTCAGGACCGCGAAGTACGGCGCTTTGTTCTCTCTGACTACCCTGTTAGGAATACTGCGTGAAGATATGTATATATGTATAAAGAGGTAAACTTTGTTCGTTTGTATATAAGGGATGAACTCACAAACTACTCAGCTGATTTCAAAAATTCATTCACCTGTAGAAAGCTACATTATCAGCGAGTAACATGGGCTATATTTTATGTTTGAAAAAAATTCTACCCGTGCGAAGCCGGGGCGAGTCGTTAGTATTGTATAAATAAATAAAATATAAGTGTCCGTCTGTAATTTCAAAATGAAGGGTTCTTCTTAAGCATATATAGTTATTTCCGTTTTGTCTGTGTATTTAATGTCTGATACGGCTCAACCCTTTCTGACGAGACTTTCATTGCGCAGACGTAGAGAACTTTTTGAAGAGTAATCTAGGCTACTTTTATCCCTGCAAAATATCAAATTGAATGCGTCTGAAACCATGGGGCACAACTAGTTCTGAAATATTAGTACAATAGTAACATTTAGATTTTTTTTCAATATCAATTATATCCTGTATCACTAATTAATGATACTTATGTTTTAGTTTTGAATTATTACGATCATATCATTATGTACAAAAAAAAATTATTCTTAATGAATATCTAAGTTTATCTTCACAATCATGGAAGCGAACCCCTAACCCAAGCTACTATAGGAGATATGTATTTTACAGCACTACTCGGAAGTACTCTGACAGAATCGCAAAACGATCCATGCACGAAGATTTGATTCAAATCCAATTTTTCACCGTATTTTAACGTACTTTTTATTTATGTCCATATTAGTACTAAATACAGGTAGAATCAACTATACCCAGCATCACTTTCACTGAAAACAATAAATCTACATTTTTTCTTCACTTGCGTGACTTACTACATGTCAAACGTTCAATATAGTCTTCAAGTCGCCTATAAAGCCTGTTTTAACGCCTACATAACAGCGATCGACGTCTTTACTTTACCTTCTGAGATCCGGAGAACTTCTGCGTGAATGCTAGTAAATTGTCCATTTAGTATATATCCGCGTGCAACAATGTTTAATCTCTGTAATTGTCTCATTACAAATCACGTAGACGAGATGGTCACCTATTTTTTAAAACTCGACGGGAAACAGGCGCTGTCTGTTACTCAGACAAACAGACTACACATTAAACAAGTGATATCCTAAGTTAGCTCTTAAACGGATGAATCTATTTACATGCGGTTGTTATTTTCTTAGCTATGTATGGTAAAAATCGGTCCTATTTTTTTGTTAGATTTTTATATACTTTAACACAACACAAGCAAAAACGGTAGCATAAGTTAGTACGTCATCAACCTATAATTCACACGCAAAGAAACGCTTTCTTTGGGTGAAAAGTTTTAATAGACGTTGCTACCCTCTTCTCGTTGTCCTTTGAAGTCAAGTTAAGAACTCATTATATTTAATTCTAACTTTTAAAACTCATTTTTCTGACGAATTTCACTGGGACTGACCAAAGAACCGAAACTTTAAACGGGACTAACAGGCTTCATACGTAAATATACACACAGATACCAGTAGGACTGCATATCTATATTTTACATTTTTCTTGAAATGACTACATATATACATTATACATAGCTGTACATAAAATATTGTATTTTTTTATTAATTAATATTGACATCTACATCTATATAAGCGACATACCACTCACTGACTGACTGACTGACTGACTCATAACTAGATCTCCGAAACTATAGGTCCTATTGACTTGAAATGTAGCATAGTTACTACTTTCGCGGTGTGGAGGCTTACTAAGAACGAATTTTACGAAATGGCTATGCTACCCATGCGAAGCCGGGGCGGGTCACTAGTTGTTAACGTAGGCCAACACGAATCCCTACATAAATGTTTACTAAGACCTAAATACGCCATTTTCATTCTACGAAAAAGAACATTATAATTTAATATTTGCGTCGATTCAGTTCTACAAAATATTCAAAAATAAAGCAGAATTTAAAAACACTATGACGAATGAAATAAGTAGGTAAGATTCTAATAATATCAGTGTCTCATATTTAAAATTTTTCTTTTCTTTTTTGAGATTTAAACTACTGGATACCCGAGCGCAATGCTTCTGGTACATATATATGGGAACTTTATTTAATGTAGTATCAAAATTATAAGATACTTGCGACCCGCCCTGGTTTCGCACGGGTCGAATTTTTTTTTAATAAAATATAGCCCATGTCACTCGCTGATAATGTAGCTTTCTATAGGTGAAAAAGTTATTGAAATCGGTCTAGTAGTTTTTGATTTGGTCCATTACACACAAACAAACAAAAAGGTTAATGATGGGACGATCCTGGCTGCTGTTAGACCGATATTAGTAAAACTATTTTTCGCCAGACGTACGTGTTGGAAAAACCAAGCTCTAGATTACTCGCACTAGTTGAAATCTTGATCCCAAGATTTATCCCAACCATACTTACAAGGCAACCTAAATATAAGCTGGTAATTATTTAAATTTATCGGACAATGGAAGTTATACATATATAATTTGATCATGTTGCAGTAATAATAGTCGTCTATGCAGATCCTCTTGCGGGGCACACAAATGAAGAAGAAGAGCACCGACATTGCTCTACCATAAAAGAGTTCAATCTATCACCGGATCGAAGGAAACCTACTCTGAGAATAATTAAAATTTTACGAATTTTATGAAATTAGTCATTGACCTACAAGACAAGTAATTGCAAACGAGAACTTTATCACACATGTACACATCACAAGTATCTTGTGATATAGTAGTGTAGTGTAGTAGGTGATAGAGTATATTATCACACTTGAAATGAAGCACATAAATATTGCACAGTATAACTTCAATGAGCAATTTAATAATAAACGCATTTTTAATGAAGTGTTAAAATATTTAACTCACAAATCAGACAATCTGTTTCCAAATGAACTGTAACCCCATTGACTTTTTTCAATTGACTAGTCTTTTCTTTAGGTGATAAATTTTTTGACTTTTTCAATTGGCTAGTCTTTAGGTAATAAATTTTTAGTTCTACATTGCTAGTCTTGTAGGTCGATGAAATTAATAATAATAATAATGTGCCAGACAATACACACCAATCATCTGATCTCAAACTAGGGTAGTCCATGTGCTATGAGAACCAGACGAGGACTACCGGGATCGTCTCCCAATACAGTACTATACATTTATAATTTAAAAATACAAATTTTACTGTATACATAATCATATACATACAAATCTCACGCCATGCCCTAATAAGATAGAGAACAGGAAACACATATTGTTCCTCAACTTTCATAAATGTTCATGTTTTACGTTGATAAATTCGAATGATTTTGATTTTCCATCAGCAAACTATTGTTATCACAATTATGATCTAAATAAGGTCAACTTAGCCTCCCTCGGTCACTCCTGTCACACTCTATAACACATAACATTAAACTTTCCATTACAATGTTATAATGTTACTCCTAGAATTTCAAAATAATATAAAGTTAGAACCCACGTTTGTTCGTATATTTGCTTGTACAACTTCTGAAGTTCTAAGTGGATGTCATTGCGGTTTCACTATCATTTAAAACGTTTAACGAGAAGGTTTATAATGTTCCACAGTGGTCGCTAAGTGCTGTATAAAAACAAGTTCTTAGCATTAAAATTCACTCATATACACTTGATAAAAATAAGGCTTCTATGAACAGCGAATTCCGTAATAACAATTTTGAAAAAATGAATAAATCTATTTATACCCATCACGCATCTCTGTAATTAAATAATTATCTATATATTAAAAAAATGTCGAAATTTTTTACGAGTCCGTCCGGACAAGCTATCCAACCGATTTGCTTAATATTTTTTTAATTGAAAGGTATCGATGCACAGATATGTCATCAAGCGTTGGAAATCACTTAACTCTCACCCTTCTCAAGTTATACTCAAACGCGGTTTCCTCCTGTACATTTTTTATGTTATGATAGATTTCTTTCACTAAATCTCAATATCTGCGGTTCTAATTGAGGTACGTGGTTCGTTTTGGTCTAAGAATATTCACTGGAACGAGCTCTTTCATTTGAAATTTTGCTCATTTAAATTGGTTGAGTTGGATGGAAGCTAGGTGTGAACATTCAACTCAACATTCAATTTTTGTATTTAACTTAGGTTAGGTTGCAATTACTCATCATATAAGAGCGTTATTTTTGAATAATATTATCAACACAATAATGCGGAGCAGCACGGGTCCTCTCGTTAATATTAATTTGTATATAAGATTTAATTTCTTAATCTATATTTTTGCTTTTTGGGGTGTTTGTAATGTTGTATTGTGTTGTACTTTTTATTTTTTGTTTTTATTATGGTATTGGTTTTCCTTTTAATGCTATAAAAGGCTTTTCATGCAGTATTTGATTTGTTTCTATTGATTACTATCTATCTAAACTTTTTGAATGTTGTGTATTTCATTAACATTAACTAATTTGTGTAAGAATGTGTAATGTGTGTGGTGTAGATGTACCTTTATAAAATAAAAAAAAATAAAAAATTATGTATATAAACGTTTACCGCCAGTTCTATAAATATCCAACAAAACATTTAATTAATCGACTTCAAAAATCTATAATTATCTAATAAAATATCTAATATCCTACTTTATTAAAATGTAATTTTTAAAAAAAACCTTATAGGGAGTTGTAAACTCGTCTTGTTTGTATATTTTATTAATACCGTAATAATAATACAGTAATTAATAATACCATAACATGCTCTTACTAAACGTAACTTTTTAATAATTATGGGTCGTTATGGTAGTGTAGTACGGTAATCGTTTATACAACTCAAACAATAAATACTGCAACATTTATCGTTGTCTATACTAATACTGTAAAGTGAAAAAATTTGTTTGTTTGTTTGTATGTAATGGATAAACTCAAAAACTACGCAACCGATTTCAAAAATTCTTCCACTTGTAGAAAGCTACATTATCAGCAAGTAACATGGGTTGTATTTTATTTTCATAAAAGTTACCTACACGTACGAAGTTGTGCTGGGTCGCTAGGACTGCAAAATTAAAGTTTATAATTGGTTGCAAAAACTTAATTATTTAGAGTCACTTCTAAATTACGTTCAATAGTTAAAACTATATACTACACAATTATAGACACATATAATTTATATTACTCACTCGAACATACACTCGCTTATATACGCAGAGTCAATTCATTAATTGTTAAATTAACTACCTTAAAAGGTTTATGAGAGCACTGATGAGCGATGATGAGCGTGGATGTGAAAGCTTGAATATAAATATTTGTACGTGTAAAATTTCAAATAAATGTTATTATTATTATTACTATTTTAACGATTAAAATAATTGTATTATTTTATAATTTATACAATACTATTGTTACTACCTTAAAAGTCAGATATATTAACATAAATGAAATAAACACAATATGTTTTAAAATATAGTAGCAGTAGATTAATAACGAAGTTATTTTAAAAATCCGCACTTACACCTTTTCTATTGTGTATACGCGTCATGAAAATATTAATATAATTTAACTTGGAATAATGTTTTTATGTCACGCACAGAATTTAACACAAAATAAGAACAGTCATAATTAATTATTTAAGTAAAAGATAACAATAAAACTACTTACTCCAATATTAGTTATAAACACAGCTGGATGTCACGCAAAATAAAACCTCAAGTTTTCTTGGCGGTAGTAATCACAAATAACAATTAAGTTTAAGTAACTGCACTGTTATTTTTCTTATTTTCTGGTTCACGCACTAACACTGACACGTTAACTACAAACACATATTATATAATTTTTTTTAACAATTATTATAATTTTCATTAATTTTTAACTTGAATAATATGTAATCTAATTTCGTAGTACAACGCACGAAAGCTACGCGCCGTAGCACGCGCTACGTCGAGATGCTACGGATCTACGGCTACGACTGCTGACTATGAGTACGTCGCACCCTCTCGCGGTTCAAGTGAGAACTACTCATACGAAATCAGCACTGCGTTTTATTGAATAACTTTGCTTAATATGATAAAATTTAAATTACGTTATGCAGATTATTCTTATTAATTTCTTGAAATACATAATATAACTTATAACGCCTTCTTTAAGTAAAGAATAAAGAGCCCGTTATACTTATCGCTTTTACCAAACATTTATAAAATTATCAGTATTTGCCGGTACTGGTCGCATTTACGAATAATTTTATGAATATTTACAAGTAGTTAATAATATTATACATATTATGTAGATAAATTATTAATAAAGTACTGACATACCTAGGCGAAAATGTGTGAGGAGACTGATGAAATTTGAGGAAGCGAACGAAGTATGTAAGGGCCGCGACGCTTGGCGCTCCGTCTTCTATGAATACCCCGTTAGGGATACAGCGTGAAGATGTGCATGTATGTATGTATATGTATTAATATTTGTATGTATGTTAATATTCTAATTTTTTTTTATTTAATTTTTAAATTTGTATGTATATAACAATATAATATTTGTATTAATAACGCTTGTATGTATGTATGTATGTACGAGATGTTCCGAATATTTAAATAAAATACTCAAAAATAGGGAACACTATTTATTTTAAAGTAAAATAGGCAATGAGCGTTGCTCAATTGCTGTAGTAAAAATCGTAATAAATAATCAAAATGAATAATCGTCAAGTGCCGTCTCCCCGCGTTCTTCCCCTCACCCCTTGCATCTCATCATATTTAATATTAATACGTGTGGTAGAGCCATGTGCATTGCAGCACAAATTGGGCCGGCTCGCCCGGTGAAATTCCACCGTCTTACAGGATATCGGCATGAAATATATACTTTTTTTATATATACTTTTATATACTCCAGACAATTACACAGATTATGTGACCCCAAACTAAGCAGTAAGCTTGTACTATGGGTACCACACAACGAACTCTGGGGGAGTTCCCAGTAACACCCAGACTTCAAACCAATTTAGAAAAGTTCGTTTCCTAATTTGACCTGACCGGGGATCGAACCCGGGACCTTAGCTTGGAAAGCAGATGCATATGCCACTGCGCCAACGGACCAGTCAAGCATCATCTATTGCTGTTGTTTCGTTCGGCGAGTGAGAGTACTGGTGGTACTAATAGTTAAACATGGGTCGGTGTGTTGGCTGGCTTTTTGGACTTTTTTTAAATTCCACTCACCAAGGTTTGACTTTGACGCGAGCCGTAATCTGAAGGGCAAGAGTTGCTCGTGGTTGGATATTCTACCAGGAACAGGCAGACACGCGAGGGCAGACGACATTGACGCACGTATGAAAACCACGCGGACGAAGTCGCGGGCAACACTTATACTTTATCGTGACCTGACACAGCATCGCAATTTTATCTGTAATATATAATTATATAACGGCTATCAAATTCAAGTATTACAAATAAACGATTTAAATGAATGCTTTCAGAATCGGCTTATTGTAAACATTTTCAAGTTAAAGATAAATAGAGAGATCTCGAATATTTGTTTCGAGTGTTGAGTAAATTCGATTTGGAACGCAGAAGCCGTACCTAATACAGGCTCTTTTTATTCCATTTTATTCACTTAACATCTATTTCAAATTGTATGTAGTGATTTGATTATTAGTATCACCTTTACCTGATTGATTTCATGTTGGCTCTTCTCAGTACGTGTTCATTCTAAGCCGGGTGGTAGAAATATACTTTCAAAATTAACTTGTAAGAAAATTAACTTCATAAATTATTTTAAATTTTTAACAAGATTATATTTTATCCAATGCCAGATTTCTTAAAATTTAAAAAAAAAATTTAAAACTAAGAAATGCGTACGTACATCACTTCGCGTCATTTCTCAATTGAGACAGACAGAGCATCAAGACGCATCAAAATCACAAGCTGACGTCGATCTAACTAGAAGTATTTATGCTTATAGACGGCAAAGGGAAACCGCTGCAGCTTTCTAGGTTATGCTGGGGCCGTGAGGCATATTATAGAGTTTTGGGGCCTTTATAGAAAGCAAGAAACATCGAAGACTACCTATATTAACTCCCGATGCAATAAAGGGGTGTTATAAGTTGGAGTTGATGTTTGATGATGTGAAATTTGATGTCTGTGGTATCATATGTCTTGAACTGGCGAATCGATTTGCAGATTAGTTAGTTATGTTATTCTGTGTAACGACAGGTGTCGGTTTAGTATACAGTGTCCCGTTATAATACCTGCCAGTATTCTTGTATTCTATTCCGTTACCTTTTTCCAGCCTTAAGCTGTATTTAGCCTTTGTTTTATTTTTTTATTCGGCATATAAACAACCACGCTAGTGAAGAAAACAATAAACATATCGTCTTTCATTCATACAAAACATCATCCGTTCATAAATTCTCTAAACTCTGCCCTCTATTCGTCAAAATTGTAGACGACGTATCCAACGCGCTAATAAATATTTACTCACTAACATTTATGTGTGCGTTTCAGTTATAATATTCCACTGAAACTAGGTCTTTGACGTCAACAAACATAAGACACGTCATTAACTCATATGAAAGACGTAGTTGCTTGTACTTCACGTATATTGAGCAAACAAAGTAACGAAAGAACATATTAATAGCTATTTAACAACCATTTATTATTCATGATATGTAACCCACTTCCGAAATTGCCGTCACATTGTTAGAACTTAGAAGTCTAGATTAGTTTGTATTCAAATAACTGTTTAATTCAAATCTAGACTTAACTGCCACTTGATGTTCAAACCGTAAATTGTTGTTACAAACATTTTACGAGTAGTTCAAATTCTGTTCAATATTTTTATATCATCATTATGTGTATATTAATAAGTGAAGCGAAAACTTTGCATCCCTTTTTAAGAATATTGTGCGCGTGTCAGATTTGGCGTATTTAAAGTTATATGGAGAAAAAGTGCAGAAAGCTAGAATTTTTATGTAATAGCTATGTATTGGGTCCTTAGATATGAAATTGGCGTTTTGTACGGGAGGAATATGAAGTCAATTTTTTTTTGTAAAATATATTTAATTAATCAAAGTATGCACCGTTGTTATCTATGCACTTTTGCCATCTCATAGGTAGTTCATTGATCCCTTTACTAAAAAAACCACGGGGGCGAGAATCAATAAACTCTTTGAAGGCGGTTTGGACTGCCGCATCGGAGTTGAATTTTTTTCCTTGTAAGAAGTTGTCCAAATTCCGGAAAAAATGGTAATCTGTTGGAGCAAGGTCCGGGGAGTACGGTGGATGTCGCAGACATTCCAATTGTAGCTCATCTAAATTAGTGGTTGTTTGTTGTGCAGTGTGTGGTCTTGCGTTGTCGTGAAGCAGCAGTGGCCTAGAGCAATTGACCTATCTCGGTTGTTTAGCAGCTAGTTCTTCCTTCATGGTTTGCAGTTGCTGACCATAGATATCTGCCGTAATCGTTTGGCCAGATTTTAGAAAGCTGTAATGAACGACACCGGCGCTAGTCCACCAAATACTCACAAGTAACTTTTTCCGAGTCAATTTTCGTTTAGGGTAGGATTTGGCTGGGTCTCCAGGATTCAGCCATTGCGACGAGCGCTTCCGATTATCGTACAGTATTCACTTTTCATCACAAGTAATGATTCGATTTAAAATCCCTTCATTATTGTGTCGGTTGAGCAAAGTAACACAGCAGTCGACGCGTGTTTGCGAGTTCGATTCACTCAATTCATGAGGTACCCATCGTTCAAGTTTTTTTACTTTCTCGATTTGCTTCAAGTGGATCAATACAGTTTTGTCACTTACCCCGAAGCCTGCAGCTATCTCTGAAGTGCTTTGTGATGGATCCGCTTCCACAATAGCCTTTAATTCTTCATTTTCCACTTTGGTCTTCGGCCGTCCACGGGGTTGGTTCTGAAGGTCGAAATTTCCAGAACGAAAACGTTGAAATCAAAAACGTACCGTGCTTTCTTTTGCGACACCAGCGCCGTACACATCATTAATCCTTCGAGCTGTTTCTGCAGCACTGGTGCCACGGTAGAACTCGTACTCGTAAATATACCGATATTTCATGTTTTCCATTGTGCGGTAATAAGCAACGCCAAAGAAAAAAATAATGAGGAAAAAAACAAATGAAGACTGTTTTCAAAACTCAAATGTACCAGCTAAATGAATTTATAAATTTGAATTTGGAATTCTTAACCAAAGAGGAGATATTTCAGATCAAAGTGGTCAGTACGACAAAACGCTAATTTCACATGTAAGGACCCAATATTATAATAATAATAATTAAATAAAACATTAATTGTTTACTTTCGTACTGCCAATTTCAAAAAAACTGTCAATGTCGAACTCATAATAGTTTGTGATCATATGTAATGTAATTTCTTTAGATCAAACAGTCGCACAGAGTAGAGATTGTTGCCAAAGAATTTATGTTAAAAGTTTTTTATTTATATTTATGGTTGAATTTCGACCACCCGGCGACCTCTAGTGCCTATTATTGTCAGAAAAACCGTCATTAATTTACTCTCATACACAGGCATGCACACATGCATGCATACACACACTTAAAAGCGATTAAGGCTTGGCTTGCACCAATGATTTAAATTCGATTTAAGGAACTGACATCTCGCTGCACCAACTATTACAGGGTAAGTGCAAGCGAGATGTCAGTTCCTTAAATCGAGTTTAAATACATAGTTGGTGCAAGCCACCCTATGTCAAGTTGTGCTTGAACAATCCGCCAACCGCTGAGTAGTCTTACCTATAGCGTCATCTTTATTTAAAAAATACTTCACACTAGACTTGGGCTTGTTCATTCAATAATCGGATTCAGTCATTCTCGGTCAGTTAATGTAATGAACTAGGCTATTCACGTAATTCGCTCGTTCACCAACTAGTATTGAATATACTAGGGCGAAAATCTGTAAAACTCACAAGAAATGTAATTTAAAAATCCACATTTAAACTGACTGATATTCTATTTAAAATAAAATCAATGAGTAAAATTGTGTCACATCTACCTACTTGACACGTATAATTATGATAACTAGAGGTCGCCCTGTGGTCGAAATTCAACCGTAAATATAAACTTATAATATAAAGTCTTTGGTGACAAACTCTATTCTGTGCGATTGTTTGATCCAAGGAGGTTACGAATAATATGTGATCACAAACTATGATGAGTTTGAAATTGAGTTTTTTTGACATTGGCAGTATGAACGTAAACATTGAGCGATTTATTTAATTTAATGTATTTCTAATGCATTTTTTATAAAAATATAAGCTTACTCCTGCCCTTCTCCATATAAACTTTAAGTGTATCAAATTTCACACTCCTCACACTCAAGGGAACCAAAGTTACAAAATACTAATAACCTCTTAGTATTTTGTACTAAACATTATCCCCAATAACCTTTGTTTTAGGACTTCCAAACATTCGAAAGCTTTTTCTTTCATACAAAAATAAAAATACATTAAATGTTTCTGAAAATGGCACCTACTCTAACCCGTCGCTAAAGCGCCACACGCACAGCGCGGCGCTAAGGTCCGGTACGCTTACACTGCAGCATTGGAAATGCGTACAGAGTAATTACGTTTCAGACAGTACCACAAAACTTAACAAATATTTTTTGAGGAACGTATTGAGTTTTGGAAAAGTCTTAGAACAAAAGTTGTTAAGTATGTTGACAGGAATTTTGCACTATGAGGTTATTAGTATTTTTAAATTGACCCTGTATAGATGATTATTATTATGTATATTTTGATACATAAAATTAAATAACTTATAGTTATATATTTAGTTTTTATTTATGTATTTAGTTAATTATGAACGAACTTGAAACTTGAACTAACTTGAGGAGTGCGATGGATCTAGTTCGGTTGGTCATAAGTAAACAGCTCAGTTTGATCGGTCGTTCACAGACAACTCGTCTACAGTTACTTCAGGCTGCAAAACAAGTCTATCGTGGAACTTTCTGTTTAAAAATAATTCGAAGAAACGAGTTCTACTTTTTTGAATTCAAGGTTTGTGGAAGTTTCATTTGATATCCTACATGATGTTCGCAAACATTTTAATTACTGTCTAATCTCCGGAAACCAACCGCCAAAAGTAAAAACTTAACTTTTTGATGTTCGCATTTTAGTCTTCGAGCTGTCACTCACCATAGTATTACTGTTTCAAAAGCTCTTAGTAATAAAATAGTTTATAATTGTAATAGTCTCAGAGGACAACGACTAAGACTTACAGACAACTAACAACTGACACTCAAGGTGATTCAAAGTAAAATAATAAATGATAATTTTTCCAATTTTGAAACGCAACTTGAGCTAAAAAGGAAATAGATTTATTTTATTTTTCATTATTTATTTCAAATTGGATAAGCCCATCAGCTGCTATTTCCTTAAAATACACCACCCGCGCGTCTGCACTTCAGTTTTATTTGCCTAAATGTGTAATAGGAGCCAGGCTATCTGTAGTTCTTTATAAAGTCTATGCATGTAATTATAACCTCTTAATATATACTAATTAAAGATATCACAACTTTTAAGCATATCAGAATTTGCATCTTTACAACTTTATAGTAGATGTATAAAAACCTCATTGTTAATTTAATTTATACTCAATGCAATATTTACTAGCCAAAACCTGGCTATTGAACAGACAATTGACAAAAGCAATAAAATTATGTTCTAAGTGTATTTTTAATTTATAAAACTAAAGCACATGTTTTGATTCTCGCTTATATTTTTCTCATTCTTTTTACGGTTTCTCAATTTCAAAAGTTCTGAGTATATTAATATAATTATACATAATTATTTTTAAGGGAAGTTATGACCTATCTACTCTAAAAATTATTATGGCGCTCTATAAACGTATTTAATATTTAAAAAGATGGCTATTCATTTAAATGCTCTGAAACTTGGTTGAACTTCAATAGATTTAATACATCTAACATTATTGTATGTTCTTCTAAAGCCTAAAAAAACATCTCGTGAAGACTCTTGATTTTTCACTTATGAAGGTTGATCCATTCCAGAGTTCTTATGATATTACAACACAGAGAAGTTCGCAACCGAGATAGCATAGAGACTTGTCGCATGCTTGACTTATCCTTGATTATAAATTGCATGTCAAATCTGACGAGGCAAGTTTTTGACATTATTGCAGCAATCTTTTATTTTAGAGGGTAACAAGTTTCTGTTTATATTTTGGTACCTAATATAAAGATATTGTATAGACTCAGGTGTTACTTTGCGGAAATCCATTGCTCAAACTCCAAAAACTACCAATCGACACGTCTACGTGGTTTGTTTTTGGAATTTAAGCGGAAAATAGCTAAAGATTTTAGGAATTCATCACCCAATACAAAGGTTATGTAAAAATTTATAAATTCCAATTAACTGAGCCGTACAAAATACGTATGTATTTATGAATTCAACGTGAGGCAATAAAAATGAATGTGAATAGTTGTAAATGATGCGAGTGATATTAAGAAAACGTTTCCTCAAAATGATGTTCTTTTTTTTCTCTTTGTTTTGGCTTCGCAGATTGCATTTAGCCATTGACCAAGTAAATATGAGTCGAAAGTTAGGGAAACGAAGTTTCCCGCTCTTTTTCTTTTCTTCTTCTTCCTTTATGGCATGGCGCACAGTTCAGCGCATTTGCCAATTTCACGTATTAATAAGTAATCCATAGTGTAGAATCACAAGTAAATCAGTTATTTCCTATCATAAAACTCCTCCAGTAAAGTGATAGTAGGCTTTACTGAAGTTATAAAGGACTTCTTGGAAGAGCGCGAATACTTCAGCTAAACATGTTTATTTAGATCTCCTCCATTCTTGTCACTGGGGTTACATCTGACGGTTCTAAATTAAAGATGGGCGTTCCCCAAGGATCAATTTTGGGACCGTTCCTCTTTTTGGTTTACATTAATGATCTTCCATTTATGCTTAAAGACCTTTGTGAAATAATATTATTTGCTGATGACACATCATTATTATTTAAAGTTAACAGAAAAGACATAGATATTAGCGGACAGAATAGGACAGAATATTTCGCATATTTCCATAGCCTTACGTCTTATGGACTGCTACTGTGGGGATCAGCGGCGCATATGAAATCTATCTTTATTTTACAAAAGAGGGCAATACGTACCATCTACAGTATGAACGCACGAGAGTCGCTGAGAGATCATTTTAAAGACATTGATGTACTCACCTTACCCTCGTTATACATCTATGAAAACATAACGTACACTAGAAAAAATTTAGATCTATTTCGAAAGAAAGGCGTTGTTAATGGTATGGAAACTCGTGGTCGTGGTCATCTAGTTATTCCTAAATTTAAATTACAAAAGTCAAGTGGTTCATTTTTGGGTAACTGTGTTCTTTTTTATAATAAAATTCCTCAAGAAATTACTCAACTAACGGAAAAGAGATTTAAACTTGTCATTAAACGCACACTGATTGGAAAAGCATACTACAAAATTAGCGATTTCATTGAAGACACAACAATAGACTGGAAGTGATCCTCTCTGCATATGCATTTACTGGCTTTATAAATATTGTATTTTTAAATAACTGTTGTAGAATGATGTTGAAAAAATGATACCTGATTGAGTTTCTTGTCGGTTCTTCTCAGTATTCAGGTTTCCTTTTTGAACCGAACTAAAGTAGATTTGACTTTCAAAAATACCTTGCATTTGGGTTTACTTGAATAAATTGATTTGACTTTGACAATATACTAGCACTGTTGTACTTTAAAACTCCTAAAAATGTAAAAAATAGAAAATCTAAATAAAATGACAACCTCACTTCTCCCGTTCCCGCCAAAAAGTCCAATGATGTTCTTTGTTTTTAAGGGCGGAGAGAAGCTGGTGCGGAAATAATATTTTTTTTCTTAATTTATGTGATTATATCAAAATATTACTTCTTAAATGCTTCCTCAGAATTAACAATTGCTTTATAATAAATTAGTTAAAAAGTTAATAATTTTTGAAAACTAGTTTTTTAAATATTTTATTTGCTAACAAAACAAAAAATAATTAAATTTCAAGATAATTAATTAATAATAATTAATAATTAAATAATTAATTAAATTTAAATTTAAAGAGTAAAAGGTTTTAAAAGTCTGTTGAAAAAACCAAATTTGGATTGCAACGAATTTTAAAAGTTTTAAAAATTAAATTTTAAAAGTAGTTTCCCAGTTTTTTTTTTTGGTAATTACTTTTTTAATTTCTAGCAACACAGAAAACATTATGAATTTCCGGTCATATACTTAGTTTAATGTTAATTTACTGTTTTTTACTTGTGAAACGTGATTCCTTGTTGTTTTCCGTGAGAAGTATTATTATTTTATGTACTAATTAATATACAAAGCGGAATTATGTGAGTTAATTTATAAGTTTACAACTTTTAAGTGATTGATGCATGATCCTATTTTTTAACGAAATGGCGGCCGATCTGTTTTCAATTTATTCGATGATAAATTATGTGCGTCATATGTAAAAAATTTGAAAAGTGTGCTCGTCAGAAACTTATACCAGTTACCAAACAAAATGCACCTCCTGAAGCAGATATAGTTGAAGTTTTCAATAATGTGGCAATGGATGCAAACTCGGCTGTGAATTACCCACCCAGTCCCAACCATGATGATTATCTGATTCCAACCAATAATGTTATATCTATTATATAAAATATATAAATTCAGTTACTGTTCGTTAGTCTCGCTAAAACTCATAAACGGCTCGACCGATTTTGTGTGTTTTAGTGGCTCGCTGGGTTCTAGTTTTTTTTTATTTCGGGCAGGAGAACGTCTGTCGGGTTGAGTAGGTCCCTGGATAGTTTAAATTCACAATTGGACCCGGTAGGTGGCGCTGCAATTGCGTTCTAGGATTTTTGTATTTTGAACAGGACAGCGTCTGTCGGGACCGCTAGTTTACAAATAAACTTCAGTCCAGATATAGAATATTAAATTAGTTCCAAATAAGCTGAGAAATTCGGTCAGGCATCATTTAACATTATTTTACAAAAGGTTTATTAAAAATACAATATTCAAGGCCAGTGAATGCATCTGCAGAGAAGAACAGAGTATTGTTTTATCTTCAAGGAAGTAGTTTATTTTATATTATGATTGTCTAATCAATGTACAGTTTATAACTAATCTAACATATTTTCTGTTAATGGAGTGACTTCTTGAAGAACTTTGTTATAAAAACGAATACAGTTACTCAAAAATAAAACATTTGACTTCTGTAATTTAAATTTTGGAATAACTAGTTTATTACGACCTCGGGTTTCCATATCAGCAATATCGCCTTTCTTCATACACAGATCTATATTTTTCCTCGTATACATAATAATTTCAAAGATGTATAATGATATTGTTGCGGTTGTCCATGGGCGGCGATGATCATTTTCCATCGGATGATGCGCTTGCTCGTTTGCCCCCTCTGATATAAAAAAAAAAAATATTACGGAAGAAACCTCAAATACTTCCCGTTATTTAGTTGCAGCAATATTGCACTTTGTTTGTAAGCCATCATGCAAGTTTGTTCATTAACGTTATATCCTTTTTGCAGAAAAGAACGTAGTGCAAGTTTGATATTAGGTAACTAGAAAGTCAAATTTTAATGTGTCTCCAGTGTATACAATTACCATATGGTTGCCAAACACACTTGGAGCAATCTTATTTTTTGATACGTCAGACCTATTACACGCCTGGTTCAAGTCTAAATTGCTATCTGGGAATGCAAGAGTAGGTATGCGTACAATACGAAGTCGCTACTAGTGTATCGAAGTAACTACGGTATCAGTAGCTCTTAATTAAATAATCGCCATTGTAATTGAAGGGTATGTAGTGAACTCCAAAGATGCAGTTTTCAAATTATTTGCGAGTCGAAAGAATGCCTATTTTGTAACTGTAATTCTTGTTAAATAAATTAATGATTATGATGATTATTTATTGCGCTAATTTTAATTCACTGTAATATAAAATAAAGTACAAAATATTAAAATAATACATATGTATGTTTATATTATACAGTGTTTTTTTAACTGAGACAGTATGGAGAAATCCGAATCCTTAAGAGATACAGGGGAACTGTCTCAGGAACCATTTGGTCTTTTTTTGTGATAAAAATTTTGGCATTATCCATTTTTTTTTATCAAGCGTGAGATGTCCATAAAAATTAGAAAAATTTTCAAAATTTTTTTTTAGTGCGTATCGACTCAATTTCATGTAGGTATCATTTCGTTGTATCAGAAGTTGGTCGAATTTAATAAAATATTTTTTCACAGTATGGGGAAATCCCAATCCATAGGAGATACAAGGACCCGTCTTAGGGACCACCATACGGTCCTTTTTGTGAAAACAATTTTGACATTATAATTTTTTGGTCAAGCATGAGTGTCCATAAAAATTAGTAAAATTTACTATGTCTTTTTGTTAATGCAGATCGACTTAGTTTTACGTAAGGGTCATTCGAATATATCAGATGAAAAATATGTGGACAAAAGATAGTCAAATTTAATAAAAAAATTAGTTTTGCAACGGAAGAATCCAATGTAGTAAATCAAAGTCGATTTATTCGGAAACAACTCACTCAAAGTGTTCCATAACTGAATTAATTTCGTGTCGATCCGTCTTACACGAAATTCAAATATGGAACATTTTGAAACTGAGTCGATCCGCATTAAAAAAAAATTTGTCAATTTTACTGATTTATATGGACATCTCACGCTTGACCAAAAAATTGATAATTCCAAAATCGTTATCACAAAAAAAGACCAAATGGTTCCTAAGACAGGTTTCCTGTATCTCTTATAGATTCGGATCTCCCCATACTGTCCCAGTTAAAAAAAACACTGTAGGTATTTGCATATATGAAATGAAACTAAATGAAAATGAATTTAGTAAGCTATAAAATAATCCAGTAGTCAAATAATTACTAAAGTTTCTTCTGTATGTGTTACAGTGAACATGTTTCCACGTGGTTTAGCAGACAAGATAAAGGCCCTTAAGATTTGTTCGACTGAAAAAGGGCAATGTTGCTAGGTACAAATTTTTCCTTCCTTATATTCACCCATTTATTCTCTGTTTATCCTCACACAATTTGCATAAAAGCGTAGGCGAGATTTGTAATTGTCGTCGATATCCATTTTATTTATTCAGTTAATGCATTTAAAAAGCTTTGATTTTGACGTCTTTTTCGGTTCCGTACATCAAAGGAAAAAAGGAACCCTTTTAGGATCACTTCGTCGTCTGTCTGTTTGTCTGTCTATATATCTGTTAAGACACTTTTTCTCAACAACGGGTGAAGGTATCAACTCGAAATTAATATCAAATACTCAGGACCCATGAAGCTGTAAAAAAATCAAACTTCTACTACGAGTACAAACGCAATCAAAAGATACGGCTGTTTTGACACTCTTAAAGGAATCAAAACCTAGAGGGTACTTCCTGTTGACCTAGAATCATTAAATTTGACAAGAAGCAATGTCTTATAGCACAAGGGAAAAATTCGAAAACCATAAATTTGTATTTATTTGCCATTACAAAGTTACATTTGCAGTTGGTGAGTATGGGAAAACGTGTCTTACAACTACAAAGTTAAGTTTGTGTTTGAATTCAACATATTTTACCGGTAAATACACAATACAAATGCATTGTAAGATAAAACCCTCACACTTATTACGTAACTTGCAGTCAGCAGTTGTCTGTTGTCAAAACGAGAATTTGTGTAACGTAATTGGTATAGTCGCGCTAAATCTACCGCGAAAAGTGCATTTTACGCTCATAGAATAATAGATACCCAATCGTACATGATACTAATTTTTTATTACAATTAGTCACCGATCGCGCAGTGATCGCGTGGCTGTCGCTGTCTGCAAATTTTTAGATAATAACCCCACCGAACAAATGTAGTTTCACATAACCCAGCCCTAGGGCTGACTTCTTGAGGGAGGGACTGGGCTATGCGGGGTTTTTACTACTGACACTGTTGCGATGGCCGTCCTCGGCGTGTTGTCGAGGGACTCCGGAAACTCCTACGGAGCATACCGAGGCCCCGCTGCCCTTCGCCCCTCCCCTGTGTATACGATCATTTCTAGAACCATTTAAACGAGGTAGCAGTTCCTACTTGGTTTTATATTATTACGAGTTTTGGGTAATAAGATACCGGTTAAGGGTCCAAAGAGTTTATTTTCCTTCGTACAAGCAGATGTCAAGAACACGCGAACATAATTACGGCGGTTCTTAGTCTTCGTAGTTGTCCCTCGAAGTAGGTACTAGCGTAGTAGTCTCCGAAGGTGCACGCTTCACACCAACAACGTTCTCGAATCGCAGAAGTCTTCTATTCAAAGTCGTCGCAGTAGTTGTCGTAGTGGTATACGTAATTCGCCTTGATGTCGCCTGGATATATTGCTTCGATCGATAGATGAAAAACTGACTCAGCGGCGCTCACGGAGTTCTATTTATAGTCTGAATAAATGAGAGTGGAAACTTCTAGAGCAAACCCTAGTTAGTAATAATAACGCATAGAAAGAAAGAGGGTAGAACTTTAGTTAATTAAGCTCGCTAACAATAAATCGACATTGTTCTCGACGCCGCCTGTTTGCATGAGTCATACATGACACGTCATCGCTCCGGAATTTTCGAGGTGCAACTTTGTTCTTCTTTCTTAATTTTATTTACTCTATTTAATTACTCTATTCTATAATAGACCTTAAACCTAGCAATGCGTTCTTAGGTCATGATTCTGCAAATCCTAGGTCACGAGATATAAGCACTAAAAGTTACGTGTCTAGCTCCATTTAAAAATCGACCTTATTCCTTAGACATAAGGTCCAACCGTAATAATATTCTAATAGAATTTCTTTCTAAAGATGAACAATATAGTAAATTTAACATGCAAATTAACGTACAAAATTTGAATTATTATTCATATATTCGCTATTAAAATGCATTAGAATTTGAGGTGACAAATGAATAGTAGGTACCTAGGTACTATCTACAACAGGCTAGCATTACAAGGTCTTAGAAGCGAAAAAAGTTGCTAATAAGAGAACTAAAAGGATAAATTTAATAAAATGAAAAGCACGCACTAGTTTATTTAAATTAATTAGACATTATATTTGTCGGAAAAGACGCAGGGCAGTTCGTGCTCTTGCGATTCAGCTATGAGACATAGATACCTTAATATACGCAAGAGGTGAACTACTCGATAAAATACGATAAAGAGAAAGCTCTTAGTAACAATTATTGGATAGGTAATCAGCAAAGAGAATATAATCACTACGTTTTAAGAGACGGCACTTAGAATATCAATTTCTACTAGGTACTCGTATATTAGACCACAAATCAATACCACAACGGAAAAAAAACAATAAGGTACCTACCACAATAAAATTAGTGATATATGTCTTGACACTCTATCCCTAACAGGGTAATCAGAGAGAATGGAGTGCCAAGCATTGCGGTCCTTGAATACTTTTTTCACCTCCTCAAATCCCATAATTCACCTCGCACACTTTAGGTGAGATACACGAGTGTTACACCTTCCGGATGGTAATTGTGTACATCTCATATAATATAAAACATAATGTAAATAATATAAAATTGTATATAATAAAAATCATCGATTTATAATAAGTAAAACTTAATTAAATTAATATGTATTGTATAATTAACAGAATTGCTATTTTGAATAAATTGTAATATAATATTACTGTTATATATTATATCTGGCAACACCTGTAACTTAATGCATATAAATAGAAGAGGGTTATGATGTGTTATATGAGTTACGATGGTCGTATTCTTACTTTCTTCGGACATATCACACGTCGAGAAGACACTTCTGTGGAACGATTTGTGGTGCAGGGGAAAGTCGAAGGCACTAGAGCGCGTGGCAGGTCACCGATGCGATGGACCGACCAAGTCAAGACTCAGTCAGTGGTCCACTCCACGAATGCACAAGAAGAGCTACAGTACGGGAGGAATGGCGACGGATTGTTAAGATTGCTACCGCCCCTGATGTGACGACCACGACCACTCTGCCAAGAGTGTGACGACGAAGAAGAATTATGTGTTCTCTCGTTCGTCGATTGATCTGTCGTTTACTTTGATTGCTACCACAATAAAAGTTGTATATGTCGGACAGTTTTTGTGTGCTCCATTACCCTTCTCATAATACGAGTGCTTTTGATATTTCCGTCAACGTTCTGGCTATTTGATCTTCATAAGTAAGCCTTGGTCTTCCTTGGCTTCCACTACCATTCACTTTCGATTTGTAGATTTTCTTCATCGTTCGTTCATCATTCATTCTATGTGACCGAATCATAACAGTTATCCAACCTAGTCATACCTCTTCTTATCTCTTCATTACTTATTTTGTCCACGTGGGTAAACTGCACATATTTCTAAGTCATTACATTTCCATTGCATTTATCTTACTTTCACTCGATTTCGGATATATCCAGCTCTCACTACCGTACAATAAAGTTGGCACCAGCATCCAACATTGTATTGTGTGGATGGCCATTTTGACCATCGACAATGTAGTACCTATATATTTCTGAATTTCGTCAACGTTAGCGTCTTTGAGCGGCGATACCTAGTGAACCAACTTTGAACCGAACGACCACATGCGGGCAGACGACACTATTCCCATCAAAGAAGAGGGCTACAGCCAGTAAATACTGAATCGGCCTGGCGATAGTTAGCAAAAGTACAGCTGTCTCTTGTAAAATTTGTGTGTACAGGATTTAATTTTCAAGGACGTTACGTGAAAATCATGTGTGAAATAAATACAATATTTATATTATCAAAAATATGTATTCATGGAAAAACAATTCCGTAACAAATAGGCGATAACAGTAATACTTAATTCATATTTCAATTACAAAAATTATCACAGCACTATTCAATTCCATTACTTAATTTTACTTATATAAAAATAAATTCATTCAATATTACATTTTTTTATAAAAATTAATAAAAAAAACAGTTCATTTTTATTTAATATACAGTACAATTATCGATATATTCTTGAGTAGTTTCTTTCAGCTTATTCAAGAGTGCTTCTTTGTCTCCTGTAAAAGAAAAATTAATTCAAATGAATAATACCTTTACTAAAACTTGTAGACTATATCGATACTAATAAAATATCGTACGAATTTTTATCAAATATTGTGAAATTAGATGCTTAATGAAATAAAAAAAATAGTTGGTACAAACATACAATATTTATACTTTGTGCATTGTACTGCTTATGCCCTTTGCTCAATAATTCTAAAAAATTGGTACACTTATATCTCAGATCCTTGCATTGCTTTGCATTCGAAAACTGTAGGCCTTAACTTATACTTCCAATTATTTACATTTTACATACTTATTACATGTCTTAGTATGTCTGGGGAGTGTGTTTTCGAGGGATGGAAGATGTGAGCTGGATGTGGGGAGACGGGTAGCAGCCGGCAATAAAGTGAACGGTGCTCTATCCGTATTGGTAGGCAGTGTAAATATAACTCAGCCAAAATGGCCTGGATATGCCCGAAATCGAGTGAAAGTAAGATAAATGCAGTAGAAATGCGATCTCTTAGAAATATGTGCGGTGTCACCTTTGCGGACAAAATAAGCAATGAAGAGATACCCGGGTATGGCAGGGTTGCACAACAGTGTTATTGTAAAAATGAAGAAAGGAATTCTAAGATAGTTCGAGCACATGGAAAGAATGAGTGATGAAAGACTGACGAAGAAAGTCTATGGAGCAAAAATGAGTGGTACAAGAAGCCAAGGAGACAAAGGCTGACTTATGAAGATCAAATAGTGTTAGCCGAAAGAAATATCAAAAGCACTCGTGTACCTAGGCGAAAATGTGTGAGGAGAATGATGAGATTTGAGGAAGCGAAAGATGTAAGGACCACAACGCTTGACCCTCCGTCCTCTCTGAGTACCCCGTTGGGGATACGGCGTAAAGATATGTATGTATGTACATACTTATTTACAAATGTATTCACCCAAGGCATAATATACTTGTTTGCAAATGTCATTCTTGCCTGCAATCTGGTGTACCGTGGGGGCTGACAACCATTTTATTACTGCAGTTGGTAGTTACATGTTATATGCTGCATAAAACGGAATGCGAGCCGTGAAGGTGTATTTATATGAGTACAGTCAATAACTGGGTAAGTAACTCGGACCAAGTACCACAATGGACAAAGCATTTGCTCTGAAAGCATGTTCTTAGTGTCCTTTTCTTGTTGATCGACTTTCTAGATTTTTACTAATGTGGGTGGACTAGAGAAGGTCTTAGTGCAATATACACAGCTTAACATAACATTTTTTTATTTTTGTGAATACTAGTAGTAGCCAAAACATGGCCAAGTCATAATAAGCTGACAAAATACAATGACAGTGCGAGGTTCCCATACTTACTATAGATAACTGTTTTACTCATGGTTACACTCAATGAGATAAAAAGAAACACGAAAATTTGCTTGCCACAGTGGTAAGAACGCCAACTTATGGCTCCATCCATATTATATTTCTTGGTCCGAGGTAAGTAACCAGTTTTATCTTTTGTCTTTTGTTCTTCATCTTTTGTTACTAAACTTGCCGAAAAACCTAATGCATAACATTCGCAATCGTGTGACCAACTAACGCCAACGATGTGTGAGATTACGCGAATGTACGTGATTCGCGCAACTGAAAAAACTGATACAGCTCGGAATATAGCAAATCTACACAAAATTACGCATAGTCAACTGCAAATGTTCTCACTTGTGGATCTGTATTCGTGTGCATATGTACTCACTCTCATGACTACATCACTCACATAAGTGACCGGCTTATGCGTGGTTATGGCAACACTTATGGCGGTCGTCGTGCCTAAGTCGTAATATATTTCCAGCTTTATTTTATTTTAACAGTAACTGAGTAATAAAATACATATATATACACTAGCCTTTGTTTCAAACAAAAAAGTTCTATAATACTAAGTTTGGACATACCTACAACACGATCATATAATGATCGTTTAGAAACTCCGCACTGAACTTTGATTGGCCTTTGTTTCTTCATAGAGTTCTCCATATCTGCAAAAAATATTATTAGAATATTCATAAAAAATTATTCAAGTCGATCGAAGTACAAAAATTGCTATGCAAATAACTCACTAACTCACTGCCTATTACTACATGAAACTGTATTATAATAACAATAATATAAGAATTAACTCAAAAACTCTTCGACTTCGAATAAAATAATACTTAGTAGTTTTTACAAAAGTGCATTATTAATGCTAGCGCTATATAGACACAGTTAAAGAAATCACTACCCTAGAGCAGTTAGATAACGAACTTATCGATTTTATGATTTTTGATATTGAAATTAATCTGTTGGGGCTTAAGCGACATACACATTAGACAGTAAATAATAATAATAATAATAATATTGCGCCACACAATACACACCAATCATCTGATCTCAAACTAGGGTATTTTCCCTGTGTTATGAAAACCAGACGACTACTGGGAGCGTCTCCCAGTACACCCAGACCCGAGACAATCTAGATAAGTTCATTTTCTAATTTGACCCGACCGGGAATCGAACCCGGAACCTTCCGCGCTTGAGTCAACGTCTAAACCACTGCGCCAACTAGGTCGTCTAAAAAATAGAAGGTCGTCTAGATATCGCATTGTAATTAGTCAGTAAGGTCGGCGCCTCGGTGCCGATTAGTTAATTAATAAACTAGTAGAGAACTTGATTTATTATTTCATTGATGCCTGACATTCCGTTAGGCATTTGGACTTACTCAACAAATCCTAAAGATCATAGTGCAACAACAAGTATAGAAAATTGATCGCTGTAAAGAAAAAAGTACCTCCATGAACTTTATCCAACAAAGCACTAACATCCAAATCGTCTGTAAGGCGAGTGCACAATGCATTTACATACTGGCTAGCACCTGGTACTATTTTTTCCGTATCACCAGTCTTAAGTTCGTATGTGACATCACTATCAATGGTTTTTGAACACTCTATTTGCAATACTTCATATGCAGCTTTTGATGACTGTGTAGAATAACTTACAAGCAAGTTTTTATGGATAGTATACTCTTCGATAGTTGATATAGAGGAATAGATTTTAGGGTTGGCAGATCTGAAATTTTTAAATGTTATTGTAATTTACACCTGTAGCCTTACCATGAGTTTACGCAGTCGATACTCGATAGCAACCGCGTCGAAATTTTGTATGACAATTCTTAGTTCACTATAGTAACCGCCAGTGATCGGCAAAATAAAAATTTTGGATTTTTAATTAGTCGTTATTTAAAAAATTAATAATCTTTTCCATTATTTCTTTCAGTACTCAGATAATCAGTAATTTAAAAATTGATATTGCGAATTGTTTGGATATTGAATAAATGGATTCTTTGAATTATTCATTATTATAAAAATTAGTAATTGTATTCTTTAAAATGCTAATCATTGGAACAAATATTAATTAAATTATTGTAATTACTAATTATTAAAATAATTTATAATTGAATTATGTCATTGATCAATTATTCGAATAATTAGTAATTTATATATTTAAATTACTAATTATTTAAGCAATTAGTTTTTGTCATCATTCAATTATAAATTGTTTAATTAATTAATAATTTAGATTAAAAAATTACTAATTATTAAACTAATTAGTAATTGAATTATCTTAATTCAGAAGTACTCATTATTTGTGCAGTATTATTTATGAAACACTCTCTAGAAGTTTTAATTTTCAATTTTTCATGAAGAAACGTTGTTTAGACCTCAAGTCAGTCATTGTAATGTTAATATAGTAAATATTCTTTCTATAAATAGGTAAAACTTTATAAAAAAAAAAAACAAAAAATTATCTTAATTATCTAATTATTCAAATAAATAATAATTGTAAAGTTTAATTAACGAATTTTTAAAAAAATTAGTAGAAGAATGAAGTATTGAATTATTCAAATAATTAATAATTTCAAAGAGTAATTAATTAATTTTATGAAAAATTAGTAAGTGGAGTACTTAAGTATTCAATTACTTGGATAATTAATAATTAAAAGAATCAATTACCTAATTTGTAACAAAAAACAGTAATTCGTAAGAGCAAAATTTTAATTACTCAGTTTTTGAGTAATTATTTGATCTAAATTACAAATCATAGGTTTATTTGGTAATAATCTAATACAAATTATTGAATTTTTGAAAATTAAAAATGCCTTACAGCCCAATTACTAAGTGCCTTAATAATGAGTAATATCTACTGAAACAATTATAAAATTTTCTAACACAGAGTAATTAGCGGTAATTAAATTACCGAAAATATCGTTATTGCCGAACACTGGTAACTGCTAGGGGCGCTGGCCAATTCTTCATACAAAATTTTACGCTGTTGATAGCGAGTATCGACGTCGTTAACTCATGGTAGAGGTACTGATGACCAATAATCTTAAGTTATTAAAAATACATTTTGAAATGTTACCATTTACAATTTATTGAAGAGAAAACCAACTCTAATTAAAATGATTTTGTTATTGAAATATCTATTCCAATAACAAAACCACCACACCACATGGCAAAAGAAATTTATTTATTTATCTTATAATATAATGAACAAATAATACAATGAACAAGCAGCTTTCGCTGATGTCTGCAATAATTGTGCAGTAAAATTTATAGATAATGGTGAATCATAAGTGTACCATTATGACAAGATCTGCTTAAATTAATATTATTTCAGATCTTTATTTTTAAAGAATTATGAAGGTTAAACTTGGAACACAATAGAAATAGAAACTAGGAAATTATTAGGAAAAATACAAAAATGCAAGTGATAGATAAAATCTTCAATCTAGCACAAAAATTAAAATGGCACTGTAGCGGACATGTGTTACTACAATAAAAGAGGTACTAAGTGCAACTGGATGGGACCACATGGCAAAAAAATATTGATAAGCAAGAAAAAGATGGTCTGATTACAATGTCTCAATAGTCAGAAGGAATATTGACACAGAAAGGGATAAACAAACGAAGACCTGATAACAGAGTTGAAAAAATTTGATAGATAAATAGAGAGAAAAAGAGAAATTAATAAAGGAAGCTTTTACTCAAATGAGATCCATACATTAGTTTACTGGGCCTATTAAATCACATTTTAATTTTTGTTTAAAGTACAGAAGAAAAGGTTTTTTACACCTTGAAAGAAAAATTCATAAACTTTTATGCAAAACATTAAAAGCACTTTCTTAATATAGTTTATTTTTGAATGAAGATATTTTCAAATGTAAAACATTTTCAAATGAAGGTATTTTCAAAACTAAATGTAATTATATTCACCTGTCCAAATATAAACCACACATATCCATGATAAAGACACAAAGTTCTGGTTTACAGTTCTCTACTTGTTTCAAGACGTAATTCTCTGTTATGCAGTGCTCCAAATCTATGTCTTCCATAGGACAATCTATGTTTAGCATACATTTAGTGTTACATAACTCACAGCCATGGCCAGCATAGAAAATAAAGCCTGAAAAAGTTCTTTATAATGTTAGAATATTTACATGTCAACAAAAAATAGGATTTTTAGGAGACAGACAGAAAAGAAATGTGGTTATTCTGGACATAATCTCTTTGATTTTAGGTTCGTATAATATACTCTAATGTAATAACGGAACGCTTATGGAATCACTCGCGTAACTGTTTGTCCATTCATGACAACTTATTTTCTCCAAATGTAGTGAATGGAAGAAGTTATACATTTTGTTTAGAGTTAAGTGAATTATGGGTGTGCAGCAAAAATAAACAAATTCTAATTTTGGGGATTAAACCGTCGGGTAAGAAAAGCAAGAAAAGAAATAGTAGAGTGCATCAATCAGAGGAAGGGGCTCATTATGATATAATATACAAAAATATACTTTTTATAACTTTAAAATAATTTTAAAGATTTTAACCAAAACATACGAAACTCGAGTGTTCCCATCACATCCAAAACTATCCAACTTAAAATTTTGAAAAATTATGAAATAACCACACTCATAGTTTACATTAAAATGTAATCAAAAAGAATTTTATAATTTTCTGTTTTTCCGTATTTATTACTTGGATGTTGACACTGCAACAACCACAAGTTTCTATTTTTTTTATTTTATTATATCAATGTTTATTTTAACTTTTTTTTCTTAAAATAGGAAGAATATCAATATACTTTTTATCACTAGGTCTCAATCTACTTATTCAAGAATATTATATGACAAGACTGAATCAAACACAAAAAATTTTGGTTCCTATATAAAAATTTAAATGGCCAATGGAATAAATTATAATATGTGATACTCTCAATGCTGGTTGAGATTCGCACTCATTTCTGCTGATTCGCACTTGATCAGTTTTAAGGTCAGTGTTGATCGTCTGAGAGGCACTTGCACATTTATAATATTATAGCTGTTAATGTATAACTAGTTCAAGATCATCCTCTTTTGAGATTGGAATTTAACAAAAATATGAAACAAATGTCACATTATTTAAAAAAAAAAAATTTTTACTCGAAATTCTATGAAATAAAAATTTCATGTTCAAATCCCAGATTACCCCTAAAAATATAAATTTTCAAAAACTCTTTGATCATATCATGACCATAGCTTTAGCAGTTTTAATATTTCACGATTAATCAGTGAGTGGTATTTCGTTTTTATATAGTAGGTAGGTAGGTATATACTGAAATTTTTGAGATAAATACACAAATTAAGCAATTCAAAAGTAAGCACTAAGCTTATGCTATGGATACTACAGAACAAACTGGGGGAGCTCCCATTAAAAAGCGGAGTGCAGGGCAATTTAGAAGTTTGTTTCTTAACTTGATCTGACCGGGGTGTAAATCAGTGGGGCCAGCTTGGAATGCATATACTAGTTAGCTAAGAGGAACCCAGGGTAGCCAACCATAGAACTTCTTTGCTCGTACACATACAGCTGAAAATCTCGTATTTTGGCTTACAAACCTCGTACATTCACCATGTATTTAAAGGGTTATAAAATCAAAAATAAAAAGGCGTATTAAATGAGTGTGAATTTAGCTGTTACTCGTAATTTGAAAAATTTTTAATTAAAGAAGTAAAATGTAAATATGAGAATAAAAGAAATCCATATTTTAAGTCAAAAATTCAGTATCTACATTTTTTTTAATTAATTTATTTTTTCAATTTTACCATGTCTGCTAAATTTATGCTCATAGTGAACTGCCAAGCATCTTCTATGTTCATAGCCAAGAATAAATCATTCAATTCAAGAAATATATTGATCATATTGCCTTTATTACTTTTTCGGCTGAAAAGTATTGTTCTCACTACGTTTTCAGCTAAAACTCGGGGTTCCAGCATTTATGAAAACAAGTGTACCATTTCCATGGAGATTAGAAGTATAATGTATGAATGGGTCATTATTAGAATGAAAGAAAATCATCATTTAGAAAAGGTCTGCCAACATATCCAAAGTGTAAAATCCCTTTTATGCTATAAAATATTGCCCGCAATAAAAAAAACATTTTATAATCCTATGTCAAAATCTAGTACATAATTGTGCGAGCCTCATTGTCCTCGTACAGTAAACCACAAATCTCATATTTGTACAAGGAATTTCGTACGATTGGCAACCCTAGAAGAGCCATTCATAAAACAATTGGCAACCCTAGAAAGCCATTCAAAAAAGCCAGCCATTTATTTCAATCTTTTTTTTCATTATTGCTTTGTTTCAAATATTGCAAATGGTAAATAATGTGATATTAGGCATGTATGCATAATATTTACGCAATAAGGCATATCAATATATTAAATAGATTAAATAAATATTTTAATCTAATTCAAGAAATATATTTTGAAGTGGGTACTTCTTAATGTCATCTGGAAAGTACCCACCCAAATTAACACAATATTAGTAGGTACTTACATACATCAAATCATAAATATTTAAAAATTAGAGACCTGTTTTTTATAATGCTCACAATTGAAAACTTAAATGATTTTAATGAAGAAATAGATTAGTTAATGATATATTAATTAACTGTTCGACCAAAATGATAGGTGTAGGTACTTACAATAAGAATCTTCTGGAATTATATCAAACACTTTTGATATAAGAATTTTGAGATCTTTGTTCTTTGTATTTTTTATAGTGACCACAATGAAACCTAATGATTTCAAATTTGAGCCTAAAGAATCACAATCTATAGACGGAGTCACCAATTTTGTTAAATGCATGTACTTATCATTTCCAATAAGTATAGCAACTTTTGCCTGTGGTCTGTAGTATGTGTGTATAGTTTTAGTGGTTTGAGTTGCTTTCAGAATTTCCCAGTATCGTTCCGCAGAATATCCACGGCGATCTAGTGTCTTCAACAAAAGTTCTCCAGGTTTTTTCGGCGATTCTTCAAATGCTATTCTGAAAATGACGTAAAAAAAATTTTAACAAGTATATGTACTATAGAAATCGTTAAATAAACTCAACGGATAATAGATGAGATTTCTGTTAATATTGTCTAATTTCTCTTACCTCAAACCAGCTGTTTTTGCAATAATTTCACATAACTCTAGAGAAAAGTTTGAAGCTCTTTGATATTCTTTATATGATAAATTTTGTAGAAGAGACATTTTTGGAAAATGTATATTTAAAGAGAAACGTTACAAAAATAGAAAGAAATATACACAAAAGAAATAATATTTAAAGCGAGTATCTAAGTAGTATCAAGATTTCAAAATTTAAAACCTAAGATTAAACAGTTTTGATTATATTCTCTTTGCTTTCTTCTTTCTATTGCAAACCTCAACGGCAGGAGTGAAGGAGTAAAACTAAAACTAAGTAAAATTTCGTAAAACTCCTAGACAGTTTTTTTTATTTTTTTTTTAAATGACACCGTACGTGAGTACATTGCTAATGTCAAGTCAATGACCATAGATAATACATCAATGACTAAGAAAACTAAAGAACATGGCATGTTGATCTATAGCAACCAATGACTAAGGAAACTAAAGGACATGAAACAAGTACAAAATAATCGTACAACATAAACTTCAAGTGTCGCAAACAATGGCTGCCGATTAGTGATGTCCCAAATATCTATTAAGTAGATGTCGTTGTCAGTTGTTGAAATAACCATTGTTCCGCACCAGTATTGAAATAAAAATTATTTTGCATGATATCTTCAGAAAAAGGGAGGGTTTTTTTTTGTGTCATAGATCTGTACAAAAGTATTGAAATATTGTTCAAACTGAAAACAGCAGTCAGCGTAGTTCGATGATATCGGCATATAATTAGGATCTGCGCTTAAGGCGATTTTAAGGTGTTATTAGCAATGATAGCAACAGGCGCCTTCAAGGATAGCCCCTTTCTGTCCTTCGATCATTTTTGTTCCATTTAAATGAACCCTACATACAAAAAATTACTTAGGTACTTCTATTTGTAATACTTAATAGTACGTCCATGATTATTACAGATATAAAATTGCTTTTTAAAAGAAACCCATATTTTTATGAAGCGCTTTCATAAATGTTGAAGATCAATGAACATAGGTCAAAGTAGTTAAAGAATAGCACAGTCCTTTTAATGCTTTTCTTTTCTTTACATGCATAACGTTACTTCTTCTAGAGGTGATGGTGAAATTAAAATAAGTGCTATGAGAAACATACATACGGACCAACCAAATCTATAGCCATGGCGTACTGTAACACTGATAAACTAAATACTATAATAATTAATTTTACTAAAAATTAGTGATCTTATCACACAGTAATTGGGAATAATATTTCAATTAGGAATAGAACACTGTGGACTTCTATTATTCGAAGAATTCTCAAATTCAGTTAAGTACTTCCAGAGGTTACCCCGTATATACAAACAAACAAATTTTATTTCTTTTCGTTGTAAAAAAATAAGTAATATTATAGTTTATAATATTATCTAGCGTAGAAAATCCACAATATACCGGCCTTTTGAATATATATTTTAAAAGATAGTAAATTGCTAGGCACTACAAGGGTGACCAATGTCTGACTAGTCATATCTAATGTACCTATAGTAACATATTTTTACTGGGTTTGAAAAATAGAACTGTTTGTTGACATTATTGTTTGTAAAATAATATTTATATTAAGTACATAAAAATTTTAATAACATATTCACAATATAAATGAATATAGGTAACTAAATAGCATAATTTTTATTAAATAATTGCTGAATGAAACTTTTGAATACTGAAATTTGAATTTAAGCAGTCATCGTACTCATCATGTCGCTGTCGTTTTTTTGTACGTCAAGAAAATAATGAAATAGTTTCCGACACCTTTTTTTAAAGTTTTTTCAAGTTTCTTTAAATTGTACTGCATCTGGATTATTATTAAAATCACT
Source organism: Zeuzera pyrina (assembly GCA_907165235.1). Lineage (NCBI taxonomy): Eukaryota > Metazoa > Arthropoda > Insecta > Lepidoptera > Cossidae > Zeuzera > Zeuzera pyrina. The sequence goes on from OU015640.1 coordinate 8,362,739, forward strand.
ACAAGTTCTTATTGGTCGCAAAAATAACTCGCCGTGGTTTTGATTCACATCATTCAGAAGCAGATATTTAGAACTATGAGATTTTTCTCTCCCGGAAACATCAAATAAAAATTCAGCCACATTCTGTAAATAATTTATATTTTCCTGTTACTTTTTCACTATAAAGGATTTACATGGTCAAGAAATTAAAAAGTAATTAATTACCACTAAATATTTTCTCTGATTCCCAATAACCTTTGCGAGGGCAATGCTTCATACTTAAAATTATTTTCTTAATGTTCTATCGAAAGAAGTTTCTTCGAAATGCAAATAACATAAATTATATCATGAATACATCATATGGATTCAATTTTCTTGTCCAATTATGTCAAGTCACTCTTTTTCTCTAATACTACATGATGGTAATCTGAAACGAGATAATTACGACATATAAACATGATACCTATACTTATCGATATTTTTTTAATATAGGTACATGAACAGCCCTAACTGCAATAACAACAAAAATGATATGAAGTGATTTACTATATTATATGAATAAAAACTGCTAATAACTAAAAATATACATGACTATAATACAGTAAACTAAGAAACACAGTAATTACGATGGAAATATAAACGACATCAGACTAAATTAACCCCTCGAGTGCTGGTTCACAGAATTGCAGTCTGAAATAGATTTACAGAAATCGTTATCCAAAAGATCGACTACTCAAAAATCGCTCTTAAGATTTTTTTAAGTTTTGCATGGGAAAAATAAAAGTTAGACGACTCAAAAAAGCGCTAAATTTAGCTCCGAAAGCGCTAAGGTAACGGTAGTTTTCGATATATGTATGAAAATTTTATAAAAAAAATTCAGGCTGGCTTATTACTTTATGATTGCGTTCTTACTAATACAGAAATAATGGAAACTCCATTTTTGGGTGTCCATCATCAATTCACTAAATCGATTCTCTACTCGAAATTGATCGATAACTTTTTCAATTAATCGATATTAGATATTTTGTTGGAAGAACTGTCCTAGGGATGGCGATTTGAGATCGATTAATAGAAAAATCGATAATACAATAATAATAACATAATATACTCAGACATTTCACAAAGCGCCATTTAGTCCCAAAGTAAGCAGCACAGCGCTTGTGTTATAGGTACTAGATGCCTGATATACTACTTATATAGTTTTCTTTTGTAAATAAATACATATTATACATAAACACCCAGACTCGGGGCGGGAATCGAATCCGCAACCCCCGTTTACTTTCCGACGCGCTTAGCCGTTGCGCCACGGAGGTCATCAGATGATTTGATCATTTGATCTAGAGCAGTGAATCGATCCAGTAAATAGTCTGTCACACTCAAAAAATGTTCTACGGGTTTTTTTTAAATTTTGCATGGGATAGATAAAAGTGAGACGACTCAAAAAAGTGCTAAGTCTGGCTCCGCGAGAGCGGAGCCAGACATAACTCATCTAATACAATATTTCACAAATTCGAATCGGTTAAATTCGATCTATTCTGAAAAGAATATCCATCTCATAACTAGCCGACGACCCCGATAAATTGCAATGTTTGTAGTGTAGATCGCCAATTTTATTATTATTATTCCAACATTTTTAGGTTGGTAGGGAAACTGTTCCAACTTGAGCCGACAATAAAATATACATAGTTGTAAATAGTATAGGATATGTTACAGCAGCGTCGCTATTTCTACCAACGTAGTCCATAAATCTACCTATTTAAAAAGACATCACATTCTATTAATCGAATTCATTAAAAGAAAAGGTAGAACAACTATTTATTTGGCGATTCGAGTGTGGTGTGTGAGAGCGAGATTCGAAATCGAAAAGTGTACGCACGTATGTGAGTGACAAATGTAATACACAATTATAATAACAGAAGGCGCACAGAACATCGTTCATAAAACATCTTTCATAAATGTTGTGGTATCAATATAATCGCAACACTAGTACGGTCTATTATATCTATGACTGGTCTTCTATCTGTGGTGAAATATGGCGATACTAAAATGTGGTGTGTTGATCATTAAATAAATAATTAACTTTATAAATGTATTCTTTACGTTCCTTCCCAACACTGCGCATATTGAACTGCAGCAGGCAACCTCAACTATAAAACATCATTCAAGAAGAGCGATATATCGTCGATATTAGGAGTTTCAACATCGATGTTAAAACATCGTTGATTATGAATGATACATCGATGTTTTAAAACAGTATATCTCTCGCATACCTATATATTATTTGCTTCTTGCTTGGGACAAGAAATAACAACGGCTTTTTGGCGGGAACGGGAGAAGTGAGGTTGTCATCGTATTTAGATTTTCTATTTTTTACATTTTTGGGAGTTTCAAAGTACAAAAGTGATATTATATTGTGATATTATATTGTGTTTTTAATTTCTGTATGTATAAGTGAAAAGAATGGAGTAGGTCTAAATAAACATATGTAGCTGAAGTTCTAGCGCTCTTCCAAGAAGTCCTTTGTAACTTCAGTAAAGCCTACTATCACCTTACTGGAGGAGTTTTACGATAAGAAGAAGAAACGGATTTACTTTGAACTTGATACGTGACACTGGTAAATGCGCTAATCTGTGCGCCATACCATGAAAAAGAAAAAAACAACAACAACACATCTATGATAGGGTTTTTTTGCAAAATCGTAACAAGAATTATTCTCATTGAAAATTCTATATCTATTCTCAGAGAAAATTATATATACTGAGAATAGAGTAGTCTTTTTAAACGATGAGAGCCATCTATTATTAATTTGAATACCCTGTATAAATAATGTACGCATACCCTCTTATACTAACATTTTAAACTAAAAATAATCAAAGCTTTATGCTTTGTTTGTCTACAAAGCGCAAGATTGCCTACGCTTTGTAGATGAACAAAGCCTGTTAAAACAACAGGGAAGTAATAAATAAAATACTATCCATCCAGATATGTTTTTCGATATATTTTTCACATAGTTTTATGTTTGTACATATAATAATCATCTCTTTCTAAAACACCTGTTAGCTTTGTTCTCTGTCTTATGTCTTTTAAGTTCACTTCTTACTTTGTGTATTTTGCTTATTTTCAGTATGCTTCTTTCCATTGCTCTCTGGTATGTGACCAACTTGGATTAGATCTATGACTGACATTCGTATGTAAGGGTCGGTAGACTACAGGAGTCCACTACAATCTTTTTTTTTAGAATTCTTCTTTAAATTACTGGCTTCTCGTTATACCAATTCTGCCAATGTCAAGTTATTAATGAAAGGCACTCGTAGGTATTAGGTAAGTATTCAAAAGCAATTTTAAAAGGTATCGCTAATATTAATTCTGGAATTTTCAAATAAAACGAGGTACCAATTACAATGTAAACTGAATTTTGTCATTTCATCTAACATTTTGTGCCCCAAAGAGTACCTAAGGTAATTTTGTGCCTACTTTTGTGCTTTGTGCTCTACCGTGTGTTCTGTTCTGTAGTTCTTTGATGGTCTCAGTATACTATACAATCTTCTCTGTTTTTTTGGTTCTATGCAAAAACTACAATATTATACTGTTCTATGTTTGACAGTATAAATAATCAACAAAGTATTTATTATAACGCAAAACACTATATAATATGTAACATGTTGATAATTATTGTTGTATAAATAAGAACTACTATATGTATTTTGAAGGTGTACTGAGTTTTTAAATAATTACCAAATTGTTTCTGTACTTTAAAGGTGACTTAGAGTAACTTCGCTGTTTTCTTTGTATTGTTTTTATTGTATATATACTTATTAATATATTTGCACTATTGCAGTATTCATAATTTATACTTGTGTTTCGCTGAGATTTTCGGACAAAATGGATTCGGACAATTTAACCAAACAAGTAAGTTCATAACTTATCGCAATGGCGAAATAAATTAAAAAAAATATCTATATTCGCATACATTAGTAACATTGTTTTCATTGGGTAACTTGAATCTGCTTTTATTGAGAATTCTTGAATCTGACTATTACAATATATTCACGCAGGCAGAAGAGATTGAAGCGCTTAGCTCGATATATAGTGATGATTGGATAACAGAAAGTGACATATCCCGATCGTACAGTATAAAAGTACAAGAACATAAGAACGAAGTAATTCTTTACGTCACTATGCCGCCAGATTACCCTGGACAGTCCCCACCTAAGTATGAATTATCCGCACCATGGATGGATAGGAAAGTAAAAGAAAATCTGCATAGAACTTTAGAAGAAGTTTATTTGTAAGTATGTATTTAGTCAAGTTTTCATTCAGCATCCTCAGCCAAAACTTGTTTACTGTTTAGGGTTGTGATTAAGGCGCTTGACCAAACCTAATGTATAGTTTCACACCTTAAATATATTCCTGTCACATTAGGCATATTATGCCCAATTTCACCAACCCTAAGTTGTCACATAACTATGTACCCCCTACATTAAGAAGATCTTTAAACCGGTTCGTAGATAATATTCGTTTTCATCAATCTAATGGTTCCTTCGTAATGTCAGACATAGCTATGTGACTTGTTATTGTTTCCATAGTAACTACTCGTTTCCAAAAGCTTATCAATAAAACAAATATTATTGTTTTACTTCTAAGTTGCTAATAATAAATTTTTCTCCATATTGTCAAAAACTAACACAAAACTGTCACATAGGCTCTTAACGTTTTTTGAAATGCAGCATAATCATCGTTAGCGTAGTCCTATCCTTTTTTAAGGGTTAACTAAGTATGAGGGGACTTCGGTGAAATTGAGCATTAATCGTATGAAAATATTTTGACATAAATTTAAATAACTCCATTTTTTTCATTTGTTACTGGGAAATTATAGAAGTATAAAGTATAATTACCATTTAGGTTAGGTGATTGATTAGGTTTGTTAAAATATAATTTATGCATGCATGCAATGGCCATATATTTTAGCTTTAATCTCTTACATTAAATAAAAAGATAAAATTATAATGCAATGCGAAAGTATAAAATTTTAAAAAGATGTTTGTTCTCAACACTTAAGGCACAGAAAAATATTTATAAGAATTTTTTGTAGATATTATGTCTGTCGACTAGGGAGCTATAACAGGGCCGGACCGTGAGTTTAGGGGGTCCTGGGCTAATACTACTTAGGGGCCCACCTAATTACTCAAAGTATAACAAAAAAATAAGACAATAAAATATTTGATTTATATTATAATATATTATGCCTTAGAATCCTTAGGACGTTACGATCTCTTTAATTTAATAAAATTATGGATTTTTTCGCATTATTGTCTATTTTTGACTTTGACTTGACTTAGCTGGGGGCCCCTTGAATCCACAGGGCCCTGGGCTGTAGCCCAAAAACCATATGCTAGATCCGGCCCTGAGCTATAAGGATTTTAGTTTTCAGTACTGATAGTCACAGTAGTAACAATATTTATTAGGACTCTATTTAGGACTCTTTATACATATTGCTACCTGTTACCTAATAGGCAGCTAAGCCGCATATTAATATTGTAGCTTTATTACTTTTTTTCATTGTATAAAAGTTTGTATAAAAGCTTTTAGACTATACATATTTCAGAAATGCTTCCATTAAAACTGTTTAACAATATATTTTTCTTAATTTACATTATTAGAAGGTAGTTAAACCACAATTTTAATATGTAATTTTACTGCGTTTTAGTCAATGGACAGCAGCATGCATTATTACAATATTTTTGATTCAAGGTGGGATAGGGCTTTAAAGCACACTAAAATCACATCTTGACACTACTCTTGGCAGCGAGAAGCTTTTAGGGTTACAGAGATAAAGCAAAATGCACGGTCAGATTGCAAGTCGATCACCCCTGTAATAAATTCTAAGCTTTACATGTATACTTTCTCTAAATTTGAATGTAAGCGGAAAATTAAAAATTGGCTACAGAATTTAGATTACGATGCGACTGAAAAATTGATTAGTACTGCTGGTTGACCTTGCTTTTGGGTATATAACTCTATCCAGCTTCACACACACATCCATACTTATAGACACGCAGCCACACACACGCACTCATTCACTTTTATTTACTCCCACACTCTTCAGGCATACCTCTCTTACACTTACTCAAATACATGCATTCTATATATCAAACTATGACGAAAACTTCCTCCAAATTATTGTTGTTTCTTTTTAAAGTGAAATAAAATCTTAGTCTACTTTCAACTATTCAAATTTTGGGGTGGGGTTCTGGAGACCTATAACAGGCTCAGCCTATCTTAGGCTCCAGTCTCCCACAAAACTTTTGTTTTATCTCATGTCATTTAGTTTTCATTTTTTGTGAAGAAATAAATAAAGATACTTGTAATAAATTCTAGGCTTTACATGTATATTTTCCTAACAAATTTTTAAATACTTGATACACTAATATTTATATCCAGAGATGAAACTGTATAGTTTGGCGTAATAATATATTATAGCTGTGTCTGTAATGCACTTTAGCGAATTTTGCAAGCTGTGTGGAAATACATTCACCTGGCATATTCTATCTACTAGACTAGTGTGAAAGGAGACCTTTAGTTATTGTTATATTAATAGGTTCATATATGAATCAGAATTTTTAGTGTATCCTCAATATTTTAATGTTGCAAAGTGTTTTAAGGTGACATTGCAATTTAAGGACTTGCATCACACTGAATTAGTTTTATGCAAGCAGCTATGGTTATACCATGTAAAAAGGCTGTACAGAGTTGAGGTACATATATATGAGTCAAAACAAATTACAACATGATATAATTACATGTACATATGTCTGATATAAATAAGTTATCTTTTATGGGTTTAAAAATCTTAACCCATGTGGCCCTTGTATACAATGTGGCTCTACAATGTCTATTTATATCGTGTCTAATGTCTTTATATATATTATGTGATTACCAGTCAGTGAAGTCAAACAATAGGCATTCTATTTTCCTGGGAATCCCCCTAACTAGATGAAAAAAACTTAACTCTTTGGATTGCCAGAAAATTAAACATAACTTAAAAATAACCATGTAATAGTAATAATATTTCCATTCATTAAATAGTCAATTTTGGTACTTTTAGTTTTTTTCCGGTTATGTGGTAATTCTATTATGTGGAATTCACTTGAAATGTTTATAAACCAGCTAATTATAAAATAAACACAAATTAAATGGGAAGTGTTTAAAATTGTGTTCACAAGCTTATTTGCATTAATGGTTTACAAATTGAGCATTTTTTAATTACTATATTAGGAGTTAATATAGCGACAGCAAGACTTAACAAAAGAGAACCTTTTAAAAACGATTGTGTAACAACATTTATCACCTGACGTATTTTGTCTTACAAATGATTATATATTGTATTGTAGGGTTTGTATTTATGAATTAATTATGATGAGCAGTCATGATAGGCTTTTTATAAACAAAACTATGTTTAAAGTTGCCTTTTCTTTTTAATATAAAATTTCATTAGGTAATTAAAAGATACAAGTGACAGTGTCTAGTGTCTACTCATTTATGCTATTAAAGTGTTAAGATAAAAATTCTAAGTGCTTGCCCACCCACTTCCATTATCGAAGAACGAAGGCAATTTATGTACAGTACTTGTTGCTGCTTCTGCTTGCACGATAAAAGCGAGACGACATTCAGTCCCTAGCCGGTGATGCTGCAACATCCAATATGCCGCAGTGGAACTTATGTTGTAACGATGAATATATGATTTGGTAGCAAACATAATGATCAAAAAAATGCATTAAGCTTTTTATTTAGAGATCCTTCATCATGCTTTCCCTGAAGGTTAAAGGTCCTTTGGTTTGTCTAAACGTATAATCTTTTTGTACAATCACTAATACAGTATCTACTATTTGTTGAGCACCGGTTTACTGTCCCCTGTTTTTTGAAACTTCATAATATGGCATACTAGAAATGAAATGGCAGATTAAAATCGTCAAATTAACTAAGTATATGGAATATATGAAGGACTTAATATTTACTTTCAGGGAAAATGTAGGTGAAACTGTGATATTTCAGTGGGTCGAGAAGATACGAGAGGTGTTACAGACAATAAAGCCTCCAAAATGTGAAAAGAAAGCTGAAAAGAAGGCAGTAGATGAAACATTGAATCTGTCGCAGGTATAGATGTAAACTTGATTATGGTTTTAAATAGATTTAAACGGTTGTTTTATAAGTAATCTCACAGGTAACTTCTTAATTATTTTTTTAAAGTGGCATATGCTTCCTTCTGTCTTCTATACATATATTAAAACGCAACATCTGTGCGCTTATAACTCGAAAGCCACTGGTCCGATTTACATGATTCTTTTTTTTTAATTGAATTATGTTATGGCCAGTCCACATTTTAGAATTCATGCAGCTCCTGAGTTACAAACGCGCACATATGGACAGAGAGAGACCGTCGTGTTTTATAAAATGTAGATATATATAGATGGATGGAAATGGACAACAATAAAAGCTTAATTTTAAATATAACAATTAATAAGTACCTCACGCAAACAGATCCGCGGACACAACTATTATATTATGTATATAGCAAGTATTTTTAGAAGAAATTTTCTGAGGGAAATAGAATGTGTTTTTTCCTTGATTTGGTGCTTGTTAGCTGACTGAGTCTGATCTCTGGAATGTCGCGAGGATGCTTTGTTATGAGGTGAAACACGTATCGATTAATAAATAATAAGTTTGACATATTGGCCAAAAGATGTCTAAAAATTATAAGAAGGATTTCCGCAAAGAAACACCTGAATCTGTATTATATTGTAACAAATACAAATAAAAAACTAGATACACAATCAATGTTCCAAAAATGTGTGAACCAAACGTGTACTCAAATGCGTATTTAAGTGCACTTCTGTTTTAGTAGTATTCGAAAACGTTAACAGCGAACATGTCAAAGTGCTCCTTCAAAAGTTGTGAAAATACAACAACAACTAAAAACAGACGGAGATTATTATTTTCGATTAATAAATTAAATAATATTATTTTTAATACATTTGCTCAAAAAGTAGAATTTTCCATGTGTGTTTAGCGTGCGTGTTTTCCTCCTGCATATAACATCCAAATGCATGAACGAGGTTTTTAATCAAAAAGTTTTCTGTATAAATTTTTTGTATGAAATGACTATTTTACAGCGTAAATACATAATACATGAATGAAATTTAAAATTAATTAATTTTTTTTAATATATACGTATAATGTAAATAAATAAATAACGCAATTAAAATTATTTTGAATTTAGATAAATTAGTCATTGAATTGACTGAATGCATGGAAACCGTTGCCCTGCCATGTCCGTCCTTTAAATAAAAAAAAACAAATTTACTCGCGCGAAATTACATTTCTGCATTTTTTTTCGCAAAGGTATTAAAAAACGTTCGATGCACGTGCGGAATTGTCATTTCCATTCGTTCCTATTGTTGACCCGCGCCTTCGGCTTGGGTCAACAAACCGGCACTCGTGAAGAAATGACATACTTTCCACACTTGTATCGTAATGTACTATTACGTGTTCATTATTTCGTTATAGTAACAACGTTACATAGCCCTATTTTATTAAATTCATAATCATATTTTTAAATATTGCATGACGATATAATATGTCTTATCCTTGTCACTTTCACGTAACAAATCAAAACGAAGTAAATAGCAACGCAAATAGATTATGTGTATTATACTTTAACCACGAGACGTAAGATAGCATTTTAAATATTTTATTTAACAAACTTCGTTTCAATGTCATGCAAAAATCGTGTACGAGCTTAAATAACCTTATGGTTTGACAGTAAGGTCTACTTTAAATTAACACAATATTACCAATAATACTATATGATATTAAAAATATATACGTCAATTCGGACAATAATTTGTTTAGATTTTACAGGAGATTGTGAATCTAGTGCTTTATTTGTGTTCGAAGATTATATACTTACATATTTAAAAACAATTTAATAATTGTAGGCATTTGTTTGCAGCTGGATATTAGTTGTCCAGAAATCACACATGGCGATGTAATAGTCGATAGAAAAAGTATTTTTCAAGGTCATGCAGCTGAAGTTCACAGTATAAATGATGTGAAGTGAGTATCAATCAATTTAATGCATTAAATATTAAGGTTATTTATGTATATTCGATAATATGGTGTGACGGGATAAAGTCCTACAAAAAAATTCAAGTTCAATATCTGTACTGAAACAATTGTATCTACCTCACTGTTTGGAGAATGTTGGAAAAATAATATGTAAATGATATCAAGATGTATTTGCTATATTTGTTAAAACCAAAGAAACATAATAATAGGGGTTAAATTATGAAATTGCCGTTTTAACGCACTGGTCACTTTGAATTATAATTAAACCTGCATGGTATCAGATTTCAGAGAGAAACGTTTTTCACACGAAAACTATAACATTTTAAAATATCACATTCGATTGTTCCACTTTCAATTGTTTTTACATTCAGCTTTTATTTAATGTGAAGATGTATACAGCGAAAATTAAAGTAATTTTTGAATACGAGTTGCAACGTGGGACTAAAGCAGCAGAAACTGTTCATAATGTCAATGCTGTTTTTGGAGAAGATACGACTAACGAACGCGTCGTACGTTTTTAGTTTAAGCGTTTTAGTATGTTCTGTGGTTTTAGTAGTGGAAACTTCAACTTAGAATGAATCGTGAGGAAGATCAGCCACTAAGGTAAATGAAGGTTATGGTAGAACCCGATCCGTATTAAACTACCAAGGAATTAACGGAACGGTTTGACTTTAGCATACCCACAATATGGACCCATTTGCACAAATAGGTAAAATTAAATACTTTAAAAATATTGCCTCATGATTCGACTCATCTGCTAGAACAGCGCGCGTTGAAGCTTGACACAGCTTTACACTACAAGACCTGCAGTTAGAAACCATCTGTCATCCTCCATACTTGCCGGACCTCCCCCTAACAACTTGGACCGTTTTGGACAATTTTTTGCTCGAAAAAAAATTTTCCACACAGGAAGCGGTACAAAATGCTTTGACACGGTTTATGGAGTCCGGATCCCCAGAGTTCTATCGCAAAGGTTTAAATGATCTTCTGATTATGTGGCAAAAATTTATAGACAACAAGGGTAATAAATACTTCGATTAAATAAAGGGATGCATTTAACGGCACTTCAAAATTGGTGAATATATACACGAAATTGCTATGGATTGCTAATAAAAAATATAATGTCATACAATAAAATGATACACCTTCATTAAATCGATATTAGCTTTAAAAAATTTTAAGACGCTATAAAATAATTATTGCCAATAAAAACAAATAAGCAGTCATTTAAAATAATAGACTGTGCTATGTAAAATAACATTTCCTATAAACTAAATAAATATTTCTTGATGGAGTTGGTGCAATTGCGTAACGTCTCGTCCTAACTCCTGTAAATAACTCGGAAATACAACTACTGTATTAGTAGTTGTATTTCCGAGTTATATATAATATAAGATTGCTATATATACATACGCCAATAGCAAAAGATGAAAAGAGATGGAAGGATATAGAGATGTTTCGAGATTAAATTTCTTGACTTCTACTATTTCTTTAGAGTGCGGACTCCTATTTCAATACTGTACCATATACAGGGTTATTGGTAATTCGACGTATTCCCGTTAGGAGGTGATAGGGGTGAGTATTTGCGATAATTTTAACCCCCATATGCATTATGCAAAAGTGAACCATTTTTGAGTTATCATGTTTTTTAGCTTTTTTCAAAATAAGTCAAAAATGCAACATCAAAAATTTATTAAAAAAAAGTATCAATTTAAATCTCATTATTTCTTCTGATTTATAAAAACGATTAAACACTGGTTATTTATCAATATTAAAACAACAATTATCGGTCCAAATTTAAAAATGCGAGACGAAAAACGATATTGTTTCAATATTTTTTTGAGATTATTTTCCACTAAAATGCCTTAAAAACAAAAAAAACGTTATGAAACTTGGCTTGCAGATTATTTTAAAAACGTAACCTTTTTCTTAGCTCTCCAACAATGCATAACAACTTATTTCAAAGAAACTAAAAAAAAAAGATCACAAAGGAAGCAGGCGGAAATTCGTATTCGAACTAAACTTAAGGTCGTTCTTTAAAATTTACATACAATTAATTAAAAACAATACCCAATGTAAATAAAACAAAAAACACATTTAAAATAAAATTTAGAACCAATAACAGTTTAGTAGTAATAATCTTGTAACACAATGGAAAGCGTGGTCTACGGTGCATAATGCAGGATTCTATCCTTACCATTATACTCCTGTGCAAGTTATTCACAAAGAGGACCCTGAAAAGAGAGTTGCTTTCTGTAGATTCATGTTAAATGCGGATTTAGAAGACGCGTCTTTTTTGAAAAAAATCCTATGGACCGACGAATCCAAATTCGATCCTTCTCTGAGATGAGAAGGATGAGATTACTAACTACCACAATGAACATTATTGGAGTGAGAAAGTGCACAAAAATCCTAATAAAAAGAGGCCAAAAGGGTCGCAACGCCGTTTTTCGGTCAGTGTGTGGATGGGAATAATTGACGACAATTTAATCGGACCACATTTTTTAACGAGCAATCTAAATGCTGCAGCTTACGAAAATGTTTTGACAAATGAAATACTTGACCTCCTCGAAGACGTGCCTTTGGCTACAAGGCAAAACATGATATACCAGCAAGACGGATGTCCTGCACATTTTGGTGTCAATATTAGGCGATGGCTCGATAGCCATTTTCCTAATCGTTGGATAGGGCGAGGAGGACCCATTCCGTGGCCTGCGAGGAGTCCGGACTTAACTCCGGTTTCTATGTCTGGGGTCACATGAAATCCCTAGTTTACGACGTCTTGCATGTGTCATCTGCGGAAGAACTCAAAACAAGAATTATAAACGCAGCAAATGCGATGCGGAATAATTTGACTACTTCGGTAGTTAAGTCACAACTCAGAAAAATAATGCGACTTTGCGTACGCAATAGGGGAAGTCACTTCGAGCATGAACTTTAATTAGGCTAAATTACAAAATGTCTTAATTGTTACTAATTGTCAATTGTTATTACTACTAAACTGTTACTGGTTCTAAATTTTATTTTAAATTTGTGTTTTTTGTTTTATTTACATTGGGTATTGTTTTTAATTAATTTTATGTAAATTTTAAAGAACGACCTTAAGTTTAGTTCGAATACGAATTTCCGCCTGCTTCCTTTGTGATCATTTTTTTTTTCAGTTTCTTTGAAATAAGTTCCTAGTTGTTATGCATTGTTGGAGAGCTAAAAAAACGGTTTTGTTTTTAAAATAATCTGCAAGCCAAGTTTCATAACGTTTTTTTTGTTTTTAAGGCATTTTAGTGGAAAATAATCTCAAAAAATATTGAAATAATATCGTTTTTCATCTCGCTTTTTTAAATTTGGACCGATAATTGTTGTTTTAATATTGATAAATAACCAGTGTTTAATCGTTTTTATAAATTAGAAGAAATAATGAAATTTAAATTGATATTTTTTTTAATAAATTTTTGATATTGCATTTTTGACTTATTTTAAAAAAAACTAAAAAACTCAAAAATGTTTCACTTTTGCATAATGCATATGGGGGTTAAAATTATCCCAAATAGTCATCTCTATCACCTCCTAACAGGAATACGTCGAATTACCAATAACCCTGTATAAAGCGGATTCCAACCTGGCGCTTCGCCAGATCGGAGTTCGCCAGTTGTGGTAAAAAGACCTAACCTAACCAAAAAAAGTGTTATAAATATATCGTAGTGCTTGTATAAAGTTACAGAAAAATTCGCAAAATTTTACTCAAAGTGAAATAATCTAAACCTTAACCTGCATTTGTCCTCACGATTTCCTCACAAGCATTCATTATCACCATTACACTCTTCGATCACAAATAAAAAAACTAGATACACAATCAACGCTCCAAAAATGTCCGAACCAAATGTGCGCTCAAATAAGTATTTGAGTGCACATTGAGTGAGTCACAGATTATGTGAATTATAGTTTACGCACGAGACGTAAGATTGCATTTTAAATAGTTTTTTACAAACATCGTTTCAATGTCATGCAAGAATCGTTTACAAGCTTTTATGACCTCATGGTTTGGCAGTAAGGTCTACTTTAGATTAACACAATGTTACCGCTAATACTATACGGTATTAAAAAAATATACGTCAATTCGGACAATAATTTATTTAGATTTTACAGGAGATTGTGCATCTAGTTCTTTATTTGTGACTGAAGATTACACCACATTAAAGTTTCAGTGATTGAAGTTGTAACCAAAATTTTATTGTGAAAACTGTTAATTTTTTAGTTTACAATTTTTTTATAGCAAAGACCATTAATTTTGAAGAAGGTGTGATTTATATCAAAAGTAGCAAACTTATAGAGAAAACCGTCAATTTTAAATATTGAGATTTGTAGAGAAAATTACTAATTCTATAGCTCCAATATACATATCTCTTAAATAAATATATTTCAACTTGCAAAAAAAAAATTTTAATTTTCAATACAAACATAACGTAACATATATCTTCACGCTATATCCGCAACGGGGTAGTCAGAGAGGACGGAGCGCCAGGAGTCGCGGTCCTTACACACCTTTTTCGCTTCCTCAAAACTCATCATTCTCTTCACACATTTTCGCCTAGGTATGCGAGTGCTTTTGACATTTCCGTCTGCTAACAGTCTGGCTATTTGATCTTCATAGGTCAACCTTGGTCTTCCTTGGCTTCTTTTACCACTGACTTTCGCTCTGTAGATTTTCTTCGTCAGTTTTTCATCACTCATTCTTTCCAAGTGCCCGAACCATCTAAGCATTCCTTTCTTCATTTTTATAATAACACTGTTGTGCAACCCTGTCATACTGCGTATCTTATCATTGCTTATCCTGTCCGCAAGCGTGACACCGCACATATTTCTGAGAGATCGCATCTCCACAGCATTTATCATCCTTTCACTCGATTTCGGGCATATCCAGGCCTCACTACCGTACAACAAATTTGGCACCAACACCGCATTGTGGATGCCCATTTTAGCAGTATTAGATATATTCACACTACCCACTAATGCGGACAGAGCACCGTTCACTTTATTGCCAGCTGCTACCCGTCTCTCCACATCCAACTCACATCTTCCATCCCTCGAAAACGCACTCCCCAGATACACAATTTCATTCACTTGTTCTAGACGTTTTCCATTTACACAAATCACACATTTCGTTTGTACCGCTTCTCTTTCAAACACCAGAACCTTAGTTTTGTTCACATTCATTTTCAATACTTTTACTTCACAATCTTCTTTCATACACGTGACTAGTGTCTGCAACACTGCTTCTGATTGTGCTATTAGCACAGCATCGTCAGCGTATAATAGGCAGTTTACAACTGTGTCATCACATCCTATACCACTCATATTACCTTTCAATCTCTGGAGGCAACTGTCCAAATACAGCACGAACAGCCAGGCAGACATCACGCACCCTGTCTGACACCAGAACAGACTTCAAACCAGGGCGATGTCACCGCCTATCCTTACATAGGCTCTGTGGCCACGATATAATGACCTCACAGCCTGCAGTACGGAGCCCTCCACGCCATATTCAGGCAGAAGACTCCACAATTTCTTGCGCACTATTCTATCGAAAGCTTTTTCTAGATCCACGAAAGCGCAGAAAACTTTCCGGCCTATAGCCAGAAACCTTCCCACGATAACGCGAATCTAGAAAATCTGATCCATACAACCCCTACCATTCCTGAAACCACCTTGCGCCTCCCACAAATATCTTTCTGAAACGCCTTTCATACGTTCGGTCAATACCTTAGTGTAGACTTTACTCGCTAAGCTGACCAAGCTGAATACGAAACGACAATTTCATGCTTTTACCCCTAATATGTTGAAACTGAGCATGAAAAGTATTTTTTAACACATTTGCTCAAAAAGTAGACTTTTCCATGTGTGTTTAGCGTGCGGAAAGTTATTCTTTTCCACACTATTGTTTTTTGTTTTCCTCCTGCATATAACATCCAAATGCATGAAGGAGGATTTTAATCAAAAAGTTTTCTGTACAAAATTTTTGTATAAAATAACTATTTTACAGCGTAATACTATTAATACATGAATTAAATTTAATTTTTTTTAATATACACGTGTAATGTAAATAAATAAATAACGCAATTAAAATTATTTTGAATTTAGATAAATTATTGTCATTGAATTGGCTGAATGCATAGAAAACGTTGCCCTGCCTGTCCTCTAAAAAAAAAACGCGAAATTACATTTCCCCATTTTTTTACAAATACATTTTTGCAATGTATTTGCAAAAAAAAAATTAAACCGCTTTTGTTGACCCGCGCCTTCGGCTTGGGTCAACAAACCGGGACTCTTGAAGAAATGACATGCTTTCTACACTTGTATTACAATGTACTATTAATCATCTATATATAAATTCCAGGACTGTTCTGTCAAAATTAAAGCAGAACAAGAAAATATTTAATGCCACTCACAATATGTATGCGTATCGTATAGAACGGAAAACAGATAAAGGTACAAGTATGATACAAGATTGTGATGATGACGGCGAAACTCATGCGGGTGGTAGGATGTTGCATTTACTGCAAATATTGGACCAGAAGAACACACTGGTGCTTGTTTCGAGATGGTAAGCGAAATTGAAATTGTGGTTCTATTCAATAACATAAGATCTCACTATAACATCTTCAAACCTTTGCTCACACACAAATAAAAGTATGGAGAAGCATTGCTACACCATGCAGTAGAAATTGGTTGAGGCACACTAGTTGCAAGGAGTTTTCAAGCCGCATAAGCAACTTCACGCTATGTCCCTAACTGGATAGTCAGAGAGGACGTAGCGTCAAGTATACTGGTTCTTATGTATTTCTTTCGCCTCCTCAAATCTCATCATTCTCCTTACACATGATGTGTATATATGTGTATTTAGATATAGAGCGAAGATTTGTATGTATAAACAGCTTCTGATTTAATTACTGTTGTACTTTAAAATTACGAAAAGCATAAAAATTTCAAGTATTCTAAAAAGTACAAAGAACTACATATTTATTGTAATTTTGAACTCAGTCTCAGGTTTCAAAATGGAAAGAACTTTTAAATCTGAACATGGATTTACATTTTCTTAATATTATATTAATTGGTTTTCTTTATTAATAATTTTTTTATTATGTTTTAGGTATGGAGGTATTCAATTAGGACCAGACAGATTTCGGCATATAAACAATGCGTCCAGGCAAGTATTGCAACAAGCGGGAATGTTAAAAAAATGACATTTAGCAAATTACATATTAAGTACATTGTGTTTATAATATTTTGATTTATAAGTTTACGAACTTCAATCACAAATAAAAAACTATATACACAACCAACGCTCCAAAATTGTCCGAACCAAATGTGCACTCAAATGAGTATTTGAGTGCACTTCTATTTTAGTAGTATTCGAACTATCAACGAACATGTCAACGTGCTTCTTCAAAAATTGCAAAAACACATTTAGAACGCTAAAAAAGACGGAGTTCTTATTTTCGGTTAATAAATAAATAATATTATTTACGTTTTCATTATTTCATTATAGTAATAAGTTTACATAGCTCTTTTTTATTAAATTCATAATCATATTTTTAAATATTGCCTGACGATAAATGTCTTATCCTTGTCACTTTCACGTAACAAATCAAAGTGACATAAATAGTCATGTAAATAGATTATGTGAATTATACTTTTTATTTAACAAACTTCGCTTCAATGTCATACAAAAATCATGTACGAGTTTTTATAACCTTATGGTTAGTCAGGTCTACTTTAGATTAACACAATGTTACCGATAATCCTATACGATATTAAAAATATATACGTCAATTCCGACAATAATTTGTTTAGATTTTACAGGAGATTGTGGATCTAGTTCTTTATTTGTGATCGAAGTTTACGAAAGTCGATTTTGTTTAAAATACCTATTATTATTGTAAATTGCTCTTCGAAATATAAAAAAATGAATGAGAAGCGAAATGAACATACTATAGGTATGTTTATAGGCAGTTGAAGTATAATTAATATACATACTCCTACATAATTCTTTTATGCCGAAAAAAATACAGTATAACGATAGTTTTTTAACATTACACATGTTATAAATGAACAGATCATCATATTGCATGATATAAAATTCTGTAATAATGGGCTCGTTAGATAATTGGCTTTTACAAAACTATACCACAGATTAATTAGTTACTATCGTAAAACTATACTAATCGTTTCATTGTCCATTGTGTATTAAGACGGGAGATTTTGAATCTTGATGCCTTTGTAAAAAAAATGATAGGCTATACTTTGTTTTACTTTTTTTCTATTCTTTATATTATTCGAATGTCAAAGAGGAAAAAATGTGCATACGCACATATTTAAGTGATGCTAAGAAAGTCTCTGATTTAGGTTTTAGATTTATTAAGGCTTATAAAATACTTATTTTAAAGTTAGTGTTATTGTTTTTAATTATCTTGACATAGCATTATCTTATTATTAATTATCATATAAAATACTGTGATTGTAATTTATCTGATTTTGTTATTGTTTATTATTGGATAATAATTTCTCAATGAATAAAACATTGATTTATATCCGTTTTTATCTATGGTCTGCCTACACATCACCTTTCTTACGTTCATGTAAGCCTTTTAATATTTATAATCTATTTACATGTTTATTATATTACTTTAAATATTCCAAGCGTAATTTATCATAAAATACACTGGTGTATGATGTATATTAACAACTACCAAGTTAGCAGGTAAACCTGTGTCATTTGTGATCGATTCAATTATTTAATTGCAATCATTTTAAGGTATTCATTATGCAATATAAATGAACGAAGATACAAGAGAATGGAATTTTGGCGTTTCTTGATGTAAAAATAGTGGCAATTATTGGCCTGATTGGATCAAATTAAACAAGCCACAAATATTGACAATCAAACGCCTTTACATATCCAAAATGGTCAAGGAAGCCTTGAAGTTTCTCGGCATAATAACTTCAATCGGGTGAACGGGTTTAAATTGTCTAATTTTTGGAAACCAATGTTAAGATTAAGAACGATGAGGTCCATAAGTACTGAAAAACCTGACGACATTGCAAGTGTGTAATTGTCGAGTTGACTATCGACTGAATTCCAGTGTGATAGTGAATAATGAGAATTACGAACCAGAAAGAGGGTAGAGTGAAATGTTTGCTCTTAAATATCCGCCGGCAGTTTCGCCAGTTAACCGTGATCATAGCGCAATCACCAAAATATGTAAATCTTAAATATTCAGTGAACGACTGATTGGATTATTATTTGACCAAATCTTTTTTCATGTCAATACTCAAAGGATGTAAGGTTTGAAAATAAAGATTGGCACAGATCTAGTAGAATTTCCGCTATAATTTATCCTTTTTATAACTATTTCGGTCATACAATATTGAATGTTACGAGTATCTTACACCACGACGACTATTTCTTACCTCAATTATGATTATTAATAATTTAAAATAAATGAAAATAACGGAAATCTCAAAAGCACTCGCGTACCTAGGCGAAAATGTGTGAGGAGAATGATGAGATTTGAGGGAGCGAAAGAGGTATGTAAGGACCGCAACTCCTGGCGTGCTCTATGACTACCCCGTTAGGGATACAGCGTGAAGATATGTATGTAGTAATTTAAAAAAAAACCGGTTATCTGCTACAGAAACAAAATCTCTGGGCAAGTTTAAAATTAATGTCATGCATTCATTTTAAACTTTTGATTATAGAAAAAAAAAATTAAAACTTACATATAATTATTAATTCGAAACAAAAAAAAACTTATTTATAAGAACATATTAAATTGTTATGGCAATTAGAATTATTTAACGCCACCAGATTTGCATTGGCATTTCTTGTTGCTACATTTTTGAGTGCAAATCCAGGGCCGATATTTTGGGAAAAAAATATTAGTTATATTGACAACATTTTCTTTGCAGATAGAAACCTGATTTCTAATATACATCTATGTTAACGTCCCATATTGTAGCTAATTAATAATAATCATCATCCACATGGTCACAGTTCACAGCACAACATGCTTAAAAGAGGTAACAGTACCTATGTGATATCCAAAGACACGGGAAATTAACGCGAGTACCTTTTATTTTCGCTTGCATCGAGTTGCATCGGCCCTTATCTCGAGTAAACTCAAGTTACTCAAGTTTCAAGGTCTCAAGTAAACTCAAGTTTACTTGAGACCACGGCCGATACAACTCGGCCGAAACGTCAAGCGAAAATAAAAGGTAATCTCGTTAATTTACCGTGTTTTTTTTAATAAAAAGTACATACATATGTTAATATTTACAAACTTAAAACTACACATTATCTTAAATAATAAACTTCGTTTAGATATTTTGTAATGCAACGCGAAAGTTTATAGTACCTATGTGACTCTCGTTTTTCGAATAAACAGTGGCATGTGTTAGCAATCATAATAATTTGCTAGTAAATATTATTCACATAATCGTCTTGGCGTGGCAGTGATTACTAATGAAAAAGATTAACTGAACAATTTCGTACTTAAGACTCTACCTATACAGGCTTTAGTGTTTGGTGACCTGAATCTCGATAGCTAAGAAGACAGAGTTAGATATTTGGATACATTCAACTTCAACTATTTATTTTGAAATCCTTAGACGTAGAAACACGATTGGAAAATCAAAATCTCTATAAAAAAAATTTAAAAAACCTGTTTTGCACAAAGATCCAGTTAAATCTCCGAAATTGTACAATAAAAAGTTTTTTACTAAAATGGGTAGGTATTTATAATATCTCATCTCTAAACCCAGTTTTTTAATTAGTAATCTATTTTTTTACAATTATGTACTGAAATAAGTTTCTTCGTGCTAAAATATGATCTAACCGCAACTGCAAAAATCAACGTTATTGTTATCGCCATAAGGCGCGGGAGTAATTAACGAATTCGTTTGCATTGGGCTGCATAGGCAGACTTAAGACCAGTATCTTGTGAGTACATACAATATCAATATTGTGAGATATAACTATACTGCATTCAATTAAATACTTTGTCGAATAGGATTTATAAAAACACTATTTAATTGGAAATAAAATATATAGTTCAATAGCCGTAAATAATTTTTCCTTTCGAACTTCTCGTTCATTTGAGCGATAGCCATACGTTTTTTAGAAATATAAAATGAATTCTATTGAATGATTTATTAATTATATTTTTTATTAAGTTGTCCCAATGTTTTCATTTTACTCTACAAAACTCAACCCTATTTCTTCAACTCTGCCTCACCCTCTCAATTCGTTGATGACCTGGGAATACTTGGTCTTAAATCATCGAAATTTGTAATTGTCGACATAACACCAGCGCATCTTAACATCCTCTATACGAACATTCACACTAACATAATATAAATTAGCAGAAACATTAAGTTCCAATATTAATCATTGGTTTTATATAATGATTAATTAATAGTTAAACTAGGTACTACATTAATTACATACATATCTTCACGGTGTATCCCTAACGGGGTGGTTAGGTAATTACATTAATTACATTTTTCTAAATACCAACAACAAAATTAAAAGTAATTATTTAATTAGGTTCATTGCTGGTAATAGCCCTCTTTCACAGTACTTGCCTAATGCTAGAATCCAATGTCCAGCATTAAATAATTACTTATGGTAAAACTTGAATAAGTTAATTAATAATATAATATACTCAGACATTTCACACAGCGCCATCTATTCCCAATGTAAGCAGCACAGCGCTTGTGTTATGGGTACTAGACAACTGATATACTACTTATATACTTTTCTTTTGTACATAAACACCCAGACTCTGGACGGGAATCGAACCCGCAACCCCCGTTTACTTTCCAACGCGCTAAGCCGTTGCGCCACGGAGGTCGTTAATTGATACTAAGTACCTATCTTTAACTAAAAGCCATATCAATTATTGATCTTCAATACTTTATAATCTATTATAAGTAGGTAAAGAACTGATTTTATTTTTTATTTATATTATAATACATATATCTGTGTTCTATATAAATAAATAATAAACTTCAAATATGGCTGTGATTTCAAAAGAAATTCAAGGATCGAAAACGAAATTTCTGTAATAAGGTTGAATTTTGTATATAATATTCTTCTATTTTTCTAAAATTTTAATATCCTAACCCAGGGTTTCTTGACCTGTGGTCCATGGACCCCTAAGGGGTCCGCGTAATGAACATACGGCGGGGGTCCATGGCGAGCCTACCTAACATAAGGCATTAATATGAAAAATGGTACCTATACAATAAGTTGTGAGTAAAGTAAATACTGTTGAACATTGGCCACTTTTGTTGTCATTTAGCTCCAGCTTAGCCGCGGCTTATCAAACGAGCAATGTCAGTTTTGACGCCATTTATAATAATATACTCACATAAATAATATTTCACACAGCGCCATCTAGTCCCAAAGTAAGCTGCATAGCGCTTGTGTTATGGGTACTAGACAACTGATATACTACTTATATACTTTTCTTTTGTAAATAAATACATATTATACATAAACACCCAGACTCGAGACGGGAATCGAACCCGCAACCCCCGTTTACTTTCCGACGCGCTAAGCCATTGCGCCACGGAGGTCGTCAAATTCGCTACTACTTCGCCATTTGCTACTACTTATTTCTGTGAGGCCGGATTTTGAATTTCAGTGTCAATAAAAACTAAGAATCGAAATCGTTTAGAAGTGAAAAATGACATGGGCCTTGCGTTTTCAAAAACAGCTCCTCAATTTGACGTTCTTATCCAGCATAAACAGCAGCAACCGTCACACTAAATATTCATATCTAAAGCTTAAACGCAAATAATAAAAGCTGATAAAAAATTAACCTCGTTTTTTATATTTTCGCAAAGGGTCCATGACCAGAAAACGGTTAAGAACTCCTGTCCTAACCGGTCCGCTTGAAAAAAAAAACAATGTTCAAATGATATTGTTTTCTAAATCACTCAAAATCACTGTAGCGGTAAGCCGTAGGTACACAAAAAGTTCCATGCGAAACTTAAATGTTTTTTTGTGATTGGTTTAGTTAAATAGAATTTTTATGTTATTTAAAAAAAAACTATATTTAGTGTAGCATTTTCATTTTTTAATTCATTAAATCCTTTTTTATAATAATTATCAAAATATGCCTTAGAACATTTTTAGTGAATTTTACAGGAAATCATGAAATTAAAAGGTTACAATAAAAGTGTCATTTGTATATTAAAAATTAAAATAGTGTATTAAAAATAAAAATGCTAAAAACCTGTAATTCCATTTTAAGAAAAGAAATTGTAACCGTTTGTTAACGATTACAAAAACAAACCATACTGTTAAACTTATTTCATTCTTGTCGCTTCAAACCCTTTTAACTCCGTTAACGTTAATATTACACTTACGACAAAAATATACAGAAGCAATTTAATTAAAATTAACTACCTAACTAGTAGAGTGATTTAAAAAACAATATATCTTTTGAATACCCCGTTAGGGATACAGCGTGTCGATATGTATGTTTGAATGTATTTTTAATTATTATTTTTTCTTTAATGAACGTGGTAGGATCGGGCATTAAAATTTTACATAAGTACATGTTTAATAACACAGTAGCCATTGCACGCGATTTTGTGCACGTAGTTTTTTGTTTACTAAATTAAATGTATACTAATATTATAGAGAGAATAATTTGATTGTTTCTAGTGAGTTAACTCAAAAACTCCTCAACCCAATTCAAAATATCCTTTACATATGGAAATCTACATTATCAGCGAGTAACCTGAGATGTATTTTATTTTCAATAAACTTCTGCCCGTGCGAAGCGGGTCTATGTAATAAAAAAACTTATTCAGAAACCTCCGTCGGCGTACGCAGAACAACTTAGCAAAGTTTCATCACAATCGGATGAATTGTTTTGGAACCCATAGAGAATAAATATACAAAGAAACATTCTGGTTTATATTAATATAGATTTACTAGCGACCCGCCGCGGCCTCGCATGGGTAGAAGTTTTTTTGGAAAATAAAATTAAATACAGCTCATGTTACTCGCTGAAAATGTAGCTTTCTACAGGTGAAAGAATTTATTAATCGATTGAGTAATTGTTGAGTTAATCCATTACATACAAACAAACAGAGTTTACCTCTTTTTAATGTTACTATACAAGTATAGATGAACATTACTTACACCAAAAGCAGCAACGACTGAATCGATTTTAACGGGACTTTCATTAGCAGGCAGAAGATTTCAGAAAGTAAGCTGGGGTACTTTGTCAACACAGCTTTTAAAAAATAAATCACTAATTGTTTTGAAAATGGATCGTTTAGATTAAAGTTTTTTATACGCGTAACTATAAATAATAATGAAGTACATACATATGTTAATATTTACAAACTTAAAACTACAAATTATCTTAAATAAACTTCCTCAAAGTTGTCGCTTAGAAAGCTGTCATTGCTCAAGGTACCCAGCAGACTGGCAGCATTGCCTCTTTGAATAGCCAAACTGATTACGCGTAGCTTAAAATATAAATTCAATTCATGAAAATTAGAAGCTCAAACAATGAATGAAAATCTCGGCATATCAACTTTAATCGGGGGTACGGGTAAAAATTATCGAATATGTGGAATCCAGTGGTAGGATTAAGAACAATAAGGCCCATATTTACTAAAAATGTGAGGATATTGTGTGCATATTGTCGGGGTGACTATAGAGTGAATTCCAGTAGTGACAGTGAAATGAGAATTACGAACCAGAAAGAGGGTAGAGTGAAATGTTCGCACCCAAATATTATTATAAATATTCATCGGCAGTTTTGCGAGTTAACTTGTGATCATGGTGCTTGCAACAACATCGAAATATCGGGAAAGTCGTCAAAACTTATTATAGAGGTAATAACCCCTTATTTCTATTGTATAATGGATACAAACCATGAAACTAAAAAATGTGTAACTCAATTTACATTATTTTTTAAAATCTGTACTTATTATTGTTTCCTAATGAACATAATAAAAATCGTCGGATGAAGGGTAGGTAGGGTTCGAAGGTGTTCTATTTATTCAGCTTGTATGTGATATTTCGAAACTTTTTAGGACTAGAGTTATGACTAACTTTATTAATAAAATATTCTTTAAAGATTCTATTTTTACTGTAGAATTTGTAATTCAGGAGAAATAAGAAGTTTTGCACTTTCATTTGATGATAAGTAAAAGAAAGCAACAAAATGAAGGCTTTTTTTTGTTTAATAAGAAATCAGTTTAAAATTTGAAGCTCGCATCCAACCCACGTTTCGTTACAGGGAGTAGATGAGTCACCAAATATTCTACTTGATGATAAATTCTGAAGAAATGTTGAGAGGCAGGATGGTGGCGTTTCATCAGCTCAGGGTGATCTTTCGCCATTGCTACTCAGTTTTCTTAAAATCCACTATTATCCTTATCTTTCTTCATTTTCACTTGCGGCCCCTACTACCAGCAGCAGCCATCGGTTGAGACGGTAAACATAAATAAATAATGATTGTTTCTTCGTTCTCATAATTATTATTCATTCCAAGATCTTAAAGATGAAAAATGGAAAGATGCAGATAACAAAAATAAGGTAATATACCTACACGTTACCTTCGGTTTTGTTGCTGGTTTTGGTTTTTATTTGGTTTACTCTTAAATAATTATGATCTGTAAATATAAGAATAAAGTCTGTGTACCTGTAAGCAGGTATGGGCAATAAATCTATACATTAACTAACTGGCAGTACTTAGCAAATGAGTTATGAGTAATAAGATTGGGATACTGTTTACATAGGGTTGCTGTACAGAAATTCGTCAGTCTCTAGATGAAGTGCGCCTGGTGAGCATCCTGCTTCAGAGCTCTCAGCTAGTGAAATATTATATTATATATATATTTTAAAATGACATCAAGGAATTTGTTGAGACAAGTAACTTTATTTGATTTTATTTTGTATTTGTTAAGTTCTTATTTTTATTTGTTGATAAATTAATAATTTTTTAATTGTAAAATTGTTACCTAATAGTTAAATATTAATTAATTAAAGATAATTAACTATTTTATAATAATTGTTCATAATACTGCATAATCTGTATACTATCTGTCTATACATTACGTATAGTACACATGTTTTTATTTCATTTACTCATAGTTCATATTTCTTTTTAAATTACTATAATCTGTATTGTTCCGCTATAACGTATTTATTTCGTCGAGTTATTATTTTACATTGTGTTCACATACCATATTTGTAGTTTTTTTTTTAATTTTCATAAAAAAACAATATTGGTTTATTGACGTTTAATTAAAATGTATTTATAATTAATTAACTGATAATTGATTAACTACATTTAATAAAAATTTCATTCAAGTTTTTGTAATCCTTGACACTGTTTCTGTCGACATAGAACTTACACCTGATTTTGTGATTCATTTCTGACTGCTAAATATGTAAACTTTTCAGGCCGAAGAAGTGCTGGCACTAAGTTCCATTTACGGCGATGAGTGGGCCAAGGAATCGGAGAAAACTTACAGCATCAGAATCATTGAGTGCAAAAGAGAAGTGATTCTTACTGTAAGATTGCTGGAGCTGTATCCGACTGAATCTCCACCTGAATATGAGTTGTCAGCACCGTGGATGTCTAGGATCGACAAACAAAAGTTGCATCGGGCCCTGGACCAAGTTTATCTGTGAGTATTAGTATCGAGTGTATATTGTCACTGTTCGAATAAAGTTTGTCTATTTTCTGTACATAAAACAGCAAATTTTGAAACCACAACATATTCGCAACATATTCCTGTGTATTTAATATAACTCTATAAAGCTATAAAGTAAATTATACCACAAATTAACTAGTTACTGTATAATATTCTATCGTAATTTTAAAATCATTCTATAAAAGTATGATTACCACTAAATTCATGTGTTATCAATAAAATTCCTGTCTATTAACTACTTATTTATAAGTTATTCGTTATTATACTTAACTATTTGCAGGGATCGCATTGGAGAAACGTGCGTCTTCCAGTGGGTCGAAAGGACTCGGGAAATGGTTCGAGCAATGAAGCTACCGAAATCCGAAAATCGGAAGAGTAAGCGAGGCTCGGAAAACATTTCCACCGATCATAAGGTGAGCATTCCCACATTTGTTATATTATTAATAATTGTAACACATACGTCGAAGTCAACGAAATCACTAATCTGACTCTGAAGTGTGTGTGTGTGTGTGTGTGGCGCCTACCATATGGCACGGCAAATCATAGAAATTAAGTGCCTTATTATCAGTCCTGTAGGACAAAACGCAGTCCACAAAGAAATTAAGCAATATAGTGCATACACGTCAGAGACAACCTAGCCTACGAGACTTGAAATAAAAAGGCACCGTATTCTGTCATCCATTTGCACAAATGCTCATATAAGTTCAAATACGAATGCGCGCTCATTTAGTAGTTATCAAGAAGCAGATACGACAAAAAAAAATACGTAAACAATGCCAAATTGCGCTGTGAAGTGGTGTGGTAGTGACAATCATTGAAATAGTTTCAAAATGGACAATATCACGTCTCATCGTAAGTACGAAATTAATAATAGAAATTTATAACAGAATTGAGCAGAGTTGCTGCTAAGCTTTGAGTCAGCCTTTCTTGTCCTTGTCTAGCACGCTATAATTACATGTTGCGTGTCGCTCTTGCGAGGTGGCACATGTAAGTAGAGATGCGAAAAAACGTAGGGATATATCAACATTGTTTCAATTAAATTTGGAAATTTATGATGACTATCATTCTTTCAAATGAAAAATTAAACGATTTAGACTTTTAAATTGGTACGCATGACTTGTCGATATATACAATATCGACATGCATAATCTCCTTTTTTCTATAGTACACGACGATACCCATTCCGCCCGCTTAGGTCCCAGTCCTCTATAATCTTGACAGAATAGTTTGCTTAGAAATTCGTAATCATTTCAGGTCTCGTAGGCTAGGTTATTGGTGGTACACGCACTGTGAAACTGCAATACAATTATAATCAAATTTATTGTGCAGGTTAAATGTCCTCAGTTGACGCATAGTGCCGTAGTTGTGGATCGAAAGAGCTCCTTCCAGGCACACGCTGCCGAAGTGCACAGCCTAGAAGACGTAAAGTAAGTATACGATTCGTCAAACGACTCCGTTCCTGTATTGATATTCTTTCTAGAAGTGCTTTGTTTCCATCTTTTAAGTTCGACTTAAAAAAATTTGTTTTTTTTTCAGGGCTGTGTTAAGGCGACTGAAGGAGCATAAAAAAATCTCCAATGCGACACACAATATATTTGCATATTGTATAAGAAAAGGAAACGTGGTATTACAGGTAAATGAAAATTGCTTGTTAACTGCTATTCATTTTTTGTGCGCAAAATGTTAATACGTGAAGCGAAAACTTCGACTCTTACGACAAATTCACTTTTTAATTACAACTATAAGTAATAGTATATTTCTGTGACTCATTCTGTACTACATTCTACGATATTATACAATGTATATACTTATATTTATATTATGTACTTTACACAACATAATACTGTATGTAGTGTATGGTAAGGTCAGTAAGCCCAGTCTACTCTCTACTACAAGTCCGTTAACTACAGCGGTCCGTAGCCAAAGAGGCCACTTGTGGGTAACTATTTCCGTTCTCTAGACAGCCGCTGCTGTGGCGCTGTCATGTATGCGTAGGAGGGGCAGAATACTTCTTTCCCTTACGCACCCATATACTATACTATACACAATAGTTTTTATTACAGGACTGTGACGATGACGGCGAAGCGCAGGCTGGCGGCAGACTTCTACACTTAATACAGCGTATGCAAGTCACCAACGCGCTTGTCGTTGTGTCGAGATGGTAAGTTGTTTAACAGACTTTATGAAAAGGAGGAGGTTCTCAGTTCGGTTGTAAAAGTTTTCTTATGTTTGTTACCTCAGAACTCTGTCTTTTACAAACCGATTTGGAAAATTCTTTTTTTATTTGAAAGGGTTAGTGGTTCAGTGTTTTTACCAATCTGGAAAATTGATAAAAACACTGAAAAGTACAAAATAACTATCCTTTACTAATCAAAACTCTAGTACCCGTACACCGAATTCAGTAACTGTCAAATTTAATTATAATATTTGTATCGTATTTATATAGTTATTTTCTTATTCGAGTTTTGATTAGTAAAGGATAGGGTTCTTTTGTACTTTTTAGTGTTTTTTCTTTTGAAGTCGGTTTAATCTTTTTCTTAAAACTTTTGTTACTTACTATTTTTGTTTTAATTTTTTTTATACAATTAGTAATGCGATACTTCAAGTTTTTGATTTTTGAAACGGCTTGAGCTCTATCTTGAAATTGAAAACTAATATACTTATGTACATCAATAAATTTAATAATGATTCTAAAGTATTTATATATGTTGTTGCGCGCGCACCGAGTGCAACAAACATGAATCAGTTTTTTTAACCAATTCCATTCTCTTCGACAGGAAGGGTACTATCCAGTTAGGCCCTGACAGATTCCGTCACATCAATAGCACGGCTAAACAAGCAGTTGAAGACGCTGGATTGACGAGAAGATGATTGTATATATAGTTTATTTAGCATAATCTATTCTGTTTAGACATAGTTTATTTAGCACATTACATTAATTTATAAGTTTTAGCATAAGTTTGAAACAAGACTACTATTTTTGACTGTTTAATATAAATAAAGTCCCTACTGAATTTGATGTCATTATTTCCACAATCGCATATTAAGCAGGTCCCAGACTATTTATTTGCAACACAACATGCAATGCGACACGAACGTAATGTGGACGGACGTAACTGCGAACGACCGTTCCCGGCAGTCGTTCGCACGCATGGGCCGGGTAGGTGTTTGTTCGTGACACATGCGTCTGTGTCGAATGGCCGTCCAGAGCGGCTACACACCTAGCAAACGCTACATAAAATCGAAAGCTTGCTGGCGTTATTGGCTACGTTTTGTACGACGGCTTTCACACAACTTTACTCTTCTTTTGATTTAATAGAAAGTTAATACCATTTGACTGCCAATTTAAAATTCGTTACGCTAGATCACGTGGTATTTGTCATTCTATTTTACTAGCGTTTACGATAATCGAGCCGCAAAAGTCAAAACGTTCGTCGAAAAACCGACTGGAAACCAACGAGCGCTCCGCGAATGCACTTTGCGTGCACACGATTGTTATTATTGTGTTCGCGAATGCATTAAAATGTTGCATTGCATGTTGTGTTGCAAATAATCTATACCCAGCTTCAAGCACTAGTCCTACTTTGTTGTTATCTACCTATATTATTATTAATAAAATGTGTGTATTTTCTCAAATAGGAGCTGTATCTATTGTACATCACGAAGTATTGAGGATTCTTGATACTCACGATTTGGAAAAGTTGGCCGGAAAATAGGAAAATTGGGGAAAACTGAAAGTCCTTTTTTCTATGTGATTCTTGTATGAACTCTAGACCATAATTCAGATCGGACAAATGTAACTAGAAAGAGACATTAATCAGCATGACCACTGCAAGTATTAAAAGAAATTCCTTACTTATCGCCGACTTTCAACTC
Source organism: Zeuzera pyrina (assembly GCA_907165235.1). NCBI lineage: Eukaryota > Metazoa > Arthropoda > Insecta > Lepidoptera > Cossidae > Zeuzera > Zeuzera pyrina. Next base: position 8,393,465 of record OU015640.1, read on the forward strand.
TTCGTCACTATCAACTCTCCGTTTTAACTGCCGCTATTAAAACAAACACCACAGTATATTTATTCCAAAAACATATGTAACAAAATCAATGAATAAGAACAATACTTATATTCTTTAGATCATTACTGTCACTAATCACGTCAGATATTGCTGTGGATCGTTGATAAACTTTTTAAAATGTCATCCGCTAATTTAATTAGTGTATTTTCGAATGAAAAGATTGGTATAGAAAACGATTGAAGTGTGCAAAGCGAAAAATAACAATAATATTACTAACACCTGGCTTTTCCTGTTCCTTGCCGAGGGCTTTTCATTTTCGCTGTGGAACACTTGCATTACCCTTTATTTTCACAGCGAGACATATTTTTCCGAAATGGGACACCCTTTTATTTTAACTATGGAACACACCCTTTCATTTAAAGATGAAATACAGACACTCGGTGTTGTTCATGTTTGGCGATTGGCACGACGCAGGATGAATACCAACAACTTGAGACACACTAACATGTTACCACAACGCAATAAATTAAATATCGACTAATACCAAAATGCGATCTGTCCAATGATTGAATCGATGAACGATGCGTTCGTACAATAAATTGTGAATAATCAATCGAATCATCAATACTTTCAAACGATTGCAATCAAATAATCGAAAGGCATGGAATCCAAAACAAAAAAAAATAGTAAACGGGCTGTGATACCTACAGAAAAATGTTTGAGGATCTCTGTTCTAACCTAATTTGAAATATTGAAATAAATTACGAACATCGTCACAGGACGCAATAAATTAATATCGACTAATACCAAAATGCAATCTGTCCAATGATTGAATCAATGAACGATGCGTTCGCACAATAAATTGTGAATACAATAATCAGTACTTTCAAATAATTGCAATCAAATGATAGAAAGGCATGGAATCCAAAACGAAAAAAAATAGTAAACGTGTAACGCGGCTTCGGTGATGTTAACTTTGAATGTTCTATTATTGGTAGGCATGAACTACTCAGGATATTGGGTTTCTTTTGGGGCCACCCTGGAGAGGTATACAGAGTAAATTTTTATAAGGGCACCTTCCCTGTATTGCTACAATCGATTTCAGTTGTGAAATAAATACACACTTAATACAACCTTCACCAATTTATTAAAGAATTATAATTATCCCTAAATATAGATCTCATGAGCTCACTAAATGAAATCTTAAATGTTATATATAGAAGAATTTTAAATGAGATTTTACATACAAAACAAACAAATTACATCTGTATTGGAAATTACAAAAAGGAGTACTGTAACCAATAATAAGTGTAACTGTTTCTTAATATTTGGTATAACTAAAACATTAAGATGAACTACAATAACAAAATATAAGGTTAGTTATGTAGATTTATGTGAATATGAAGAATGTTAATAATTTTTATATATGCTTGTACATTACCATCTAAGGAGATAACCATGTATATATATAGCCAGTCGAGTTGTCCCACCAATGGTCCTTAAGAATATCCACGGTGTTCACTAAACCCTTAGTGACTGCACAATTAAGTTAGGTCTTCTGCCGAGTTGTCCCTCCAATGGTCTCAAAGAATTTCCATGAAGTCCACTATACTCGTAACTCACAAATAAATCTCACAGAAAAGAGATTAAATATGTATTAAGGTAATCCAACCTCATACTGCAATGCACAAACAAATGATCCGAGAAAGTAATCCATCTGATCAGGTATCTTTAAAGAAAAATATCCAACTAAATGTGGAGTACACCGTCATTCCACGGTGCTTATGAGATTAAGAAGATAACATTAGTCCACTGTGTTTATGGAACTAATATTTAGAATTAAACTTGGAAATCAAACGTAGAATTAAGCTTGGAGATTAAACGTATAAAGAAACTTGGAAGCAAACATGTAACCACACATGGAATTACACATGAAACTTAGCCTGGAATTTAAACATGGAACTTAGCCTGGAACTTAGCTTGGAACCCATGAGGTCTATCATGGGACTTTATAATATATAAAAAATATGAAAAACAACTTCTTAATAACACTAGAAACATCCTAAATATATAGGCATGTATATTTTACTTCTATATGGGCATTTTTGTCTGCCGCTTAACTACCACCAAAAGTGAATGGCTCCCTCCATTTTGGAATTACCCTCGACATAATTTGTACCCTCTAACATCATTATTAATGTAACTGAAAACTACTCAGATTTCAGTGAAGTTTCCGACATAAGAAAGAGACAGCAAATCTCTGAAAAGACACCGACCAATGGGAAGTGTCTGAAAATTTGTAAGTGACAACATCAAAATGTCAGATTGACAGATCCACAATAGAATTAGAAAGATCTAGATAAAAGTAACCACTGAAAAACAAGACGGAAGCAATGCCCATTTGCTCGAACATTCCATTTTACTTGATTTGTGAAACAGATATATATCAACACTCGTCTCTCTCTCATCGAATACAATCGATTATTAGGAATTCCTCGTATTTAAATTTTTACAACAATTTATTTATCTCATCGTCAAAATGGGAAAGCAAACCTGGACAAATTATATTAATATCTAATAAAAGTATTATCACCCAAAATTGTTTTATTTTGTTTATAACAAAACTATATTTTTATACAAAAGAAAATCGATTATAGATTTATTTCCACGATACTTATTACTATCGATGTTTCCAAACATTCAATGTTATTACTGAACGTAACGTAAGTAAATGTAGATTTTAACGGAAGTAACAATGAACTTTATAATAAAAACAACTAAATAAATAAAAGTTTACTACATTAGGTTCTGGTTTAAATAATATACACTTAAAGTGCAATATTTATTGATTTTACCTGAGAAGAAATGAAGTAGTACTACGTACTCGGTTGCGAACAACTTTCCGAACGCGTTACCTATTAATCATTGCATCGTAGACAATTGTCATCTGTCACACACTAATCTCAACAAATATTACTGTGGAATGCAAATGAAATTTGTGATCGATTCTAATTTGTATGTAATTAACCGTAAGTATATATCTACGAAAAAAAAGTGTTACAAACGGGCTATGATTCCTACAGAAAAATGTTTGAGGATCTCTGCTCTAACATACTTTATAATATTAAAATAACTTACGTACATCGTCACAGGACTTTTTGGCGGGAACGGGAGAAGTGAGGTTGTCATTGTATTTAGATTTTCTATTTTGTACATTTTTGGGAGTTTCTGTATGTATAAGTGAAAAGAATGGAGTAGGTCTAAATAAACATGCGTAGCTGAAGCTGTTGCGCTCTTCTAAGAAGTCCTTTATAAGTTCAGTAAAGCCTACTATCACTTTATTGGAGGAGTTTTACGATAACTATACTACTTGTTATAGGTAGTACATTACGTGACATTGGCAAATGCGCTAATCTGTGCGCCATGCCATGAACAAGAAAAAAAAACATCGTCACAATTTGTAGTACAGTCTCACTCATACTGGAGTGGTAGGTACTTGCACTCATAGATCCTGTGTTGCGTAAATCGTAACCTCATAATTGAACAATACTATGTAATACATACATACATATCTTCACGCCGTATCCCTAACGGGCTAGGCAGAGAGGACGGAGCGCCAAGCGTCGCGATCCTTACATACTTCCTACGCTTCCTCAAATCGCTAATATGTAATAATAGATAAATGTGATTAATCATAGAGAATCTTCATAAAAATATTTATCCCAGTCAAATCTTTTGAACTAAGTATACACGAAATTGGTCTGAGGTTGTAAATTATAATAAAAATCTTGCTTTTTCCCCTCAGGACTGCAGCACTAAATGTTTGAATACCTACAAATTCATGAATTATTACATAACAATAATGTAATAACAATAATATATGATAACAATAATAATAAAGATTGAAGTAAAGTTTGGGATATTCCATTGCTATAGGTATCTCTATATATTATGTATTATATATTGCCAGGGAAGTTATCAATTTATCTAATTCTATCGTAGATTTTATTATCACACAAGTATTGATATTTTATATTATTATTTCTGACTGCTAAATAAGTACGCTTTCAAGCCAAAGAAGTGCTGGTACTCAGTTTCATCTACGTGGATGAGTGGGCTAAGAAATCGGAAAAAACTTACAGCATCGAAATCATAGAGTGCAAAAGAGAGGTGATTCTGACTGTAAGAATGCTAGAGCTGTATCCGAATGAATCTCCGCCACCGAGATTTGCGTTATTCGTGATTATTAGTGAGTAATCAAGATAAAATTTGGGTCCTACATGTTTTTCGTGAAAGTTTTAGGCTTATTCTAATACACTAGTCTTCGGGTGAAAAAAAGTATCTCCGATTTAGATCACTAATTCTGTGGAAAAACCCCTCTAATCACTAAATGTAAATATATGTCGAATTAAAAGTAGTTGGTACGTTATTGGAATTACATGGCGGGTATACTAAATATTCATGTGTTTTGTGCCTGTAGGATGGTCGAGCTAAAGAAGACCACATCAAAAAATATTGGCCTGTACGAAATGAATTTACTTCAGGAAAAATAAATGTGAAATATACATATTTAGTGGAATTCGCAAAATATTAATTTTGCCACCATTATACAACAACTACACTAAGGAAAAAATTATTGGGATTCCTTTAAAATGGTCGTCCGTGGATTCCTACGAATCGAAGATGAAAATTAAAAAAAAAAAATTATTAATAGTAAGGGGTGTGGACATGTCTCTCAAGATATATTTTCTCCATTCACACCTGGACTTTTTCCCTGAAAACTTGGGCGCCGTGAGTGACGAGCAGGGCGAGCGATTTCACCAAGACCTTGAAATTTTTGAAGACAGACAAAGCTTTTTGAGATGAAAGTATGTTAGGAGACTACTGCTGGTCTATTTTAAAAGAAACACATCAAGAAAATTATTAAAAATTTTTCCTTTCATATTTCATGTTATTGTTTTTTAACTATTAAACAAATATTTTTGAAACTAGACGTGATAGATTTTATACATTATTTTGCCCGTATTCAGCACACTAGACTCTATAAAAAAATACACATTTTGGCGAAGGTATATAAACCATATAAACCAGTGATATCAACATCGTTAGATATAATTATGACGATAAAGTTCTACTGCAGCTACAAATTCAGAAAAGAACATGCGCAAAAAAAAATTCCATTGTTATTGAATAGAATTTACAAAAAACACTATTTAGTTGGAAATGAAATATACAGTTTAATAGCCGAAAATAAAGTTTCCTTTCGAAGTTCTGGTTTATTTGAACTATAACCACACGTTTTTTGGAAATGTAAAACGATTTCTATTGAAGAATAATGATTAATTGATTAAGTACATTTTTATTAGGTTGTCTAAATGTTTTCATTTTACATTACAAAACTCAACCCTATTTCTTAGATTCTGCCTCACCTTCTCAACTCGTTCATGACCTGGGAGTACTTGGTCTTAAATCATCGAAATTTGCTCTACGGACATTCACACTTACATAATATAAAGTACTTCGTAGGAAAATTAAGTTCCAATATTAATCATCGGTTTTATATAATGATTAATTAATAGGTAAACTATAGGTGCTACATTAATTACATACATATCTCGATGCTGTATCCCTAACGGGGTAGTCAGAGTGATTAGATTAATTACACTTTTCTAAATACCTACATTCATTTATAAATACCTATAGTAATTATTTAATTAGGTTCACTGCTAGATATGGACCTCTTCACAGTGCATGCCTAGTGCTAGAGTCCAATGGTCAGCATTGAACTTAATTAAATAATCACCTTATACTCCTGGTAAAACTTAAGTACCTACGTAGGTTAATTGATACTAAGTACCTCTCTTTAACTAAAAGTCATATCAATTATTGATCTTCAATATTTTATAGTGTGTAAGAGGTAGTTAAATAACAGATTTTATTTTTATTCATATTATATATCTACATTCTATAAATAAATAATAAAGTTCAAATTTGTCCGCGAGTTTAAAAGAAAATCAAGGACTGAAAACGAAATTTCTGTAATAAGGCTGAATTTTTGATATAATATTCTTACATGTGTTTTAAATACACAATCTGGCCATAAATACTGTTACCATGGATTAATTAGTTACTAACGTAAACTGTTACTTTAAAGAATAACAATAATATTACATTCGAATTTGGAACCTGTCTTTCTCATATTCATAGCGTTTTTCATTTTCGCGCAAGTCTTTGTTTAATATTCTTATGATATTAAAGTGAAGTGGGGTGATAAAGAGAACCAAATTGCTGTGATAACATCACACTAAGTGGGTATGGAGACAAATGTAATTTTTGAAACTCCATCCGCTTGGTATTAGTTACGTATTTGTGTACCGGGCTATTGATAGGGATAATGAAACGTCCTCTGTTTGTGACAGAAAAAGATCTGGCCGTCCACGTATTATTCGTACTAAAAAGGCGACCAAAGCAGTGAACGAAACAATCCGAAGAATTCCTGTCCGAAAACAAAAGATTTTGTCTAGGGAAATTAATATAGCACTCAGAACTATGTCACGTATTTTAAAAGATGACTTAGGGTATTCAGCTTATAAAAGACGCACTAGTCATTAGTTCATCGATAATTTAAAAATGAATAAGGTGGTAACATCAAAACAACTTTTTAGGCGGTACGCAAACTTCTGCCCGTGCGAAGCCGGGGCGGGTCTAACTTTAATCGGAGGTACGGGTAAGAATTGTCCAATATATAGAATCCAGTGGGAGGATTAAGAACAATAAGGCCCGTATTTACTAAAAATGTGAGGATTTTGTAAGTGTGTATTGTCGGGGTGACTATAGAGTGAATTCCGGTAGCGATAGTGAAATGAGAATTACGAACCAGAAAGAGAGTAGAGTGAAACGTTCGCTCCCAAATATTCACCGGGCGTTTCGCCAGTTAACCCGCTTGCGAAAACATCGAAATAACGGGAAACTCGTCAAAACTTAATATCGAGGTAAGAACCCCTTATTATCTTATATATATATTATCGTATAATGGATTCGAACTATGAAACTAAAAAATGTATAACTCAAATCATTTACATTATTTTTTAAAATCGGTACTTATTATTGTTTCCTAATGAACATAATAAAAATCGTCGGATGAAGGGTAGGTAGGGTTCGAAGGTGTTTTATTTATTCAGCTTGTATGTGATATTTCGAAACTTTTTAGGACTAGAGTTATGACTAACTTTATTAATAGAATATTCTTTAAAGATTCTATTTTTACTGTAGAATTTGTAATTCAGGAGAAATAAGAAGTTTTGCACTTTCATTTGATGATAAGTAAAACAAAGCAACAAAATGAATGCTTTTTTTTGTTTAATAAGAAAACAGTTTAGAATTTGAACCTCGCATCCAACCCACGTTCAGAAGTAAGAGGCAGGATGGTGGCGGTTCACCAGCTCAGAGTGATCTTTCGACATTGCTACTCAGTTTTCTTAAAATCCACTATTATCCTTATCTTTCTTCATTTTCACTTGCGGCCCTACTACCAGCAGCAGCCATCTCTTGAGACGGTAAGCATAAATAAATAATGATTGTTTCTTCGTTCTCATAATTCATTCTAAGATCTTGAAGATGAAAGATGGAAAGACGCGTATAAAAAAATAGGGTAATATACCTACACGTTACCTTTGGTTTTGTTGCTGGTTTTTGTTTTTTATTTGGTTTACTCTTAAATAATTATGATGTGTAAATATAAGAATAAAGTCTGTGTACCTGTAAGCAGGTATGGGCAATAAATCTATACATTAACTAACTGGCAGTACTTAGCAAATGAGTTATGAGTAATAAGATTGGGATACTGTTTAAATAGGGTTGCTGTACAGAAATTCGTCAGTCTCAAGACGAACTGCGCCTGGTGAGCATCCTGCTTCAGAGCTCTCAGCTAGTGAATTATTATATTATATATATATTTTAAAATGACATCAAGGAATTTGTTGAGACAAGTAAGTTTATTTGATTTTATTTTGTATTGGTTAAGTTCTTATTTTTATTTGTTGATAAATTAATAATTTTTTAATTGTAAAAAAGATAATTAACTATTTTATAATAATTGTGCATAATACTGTATATATCTATATACTATCTATCTATACATTACGTACATTACACATGTTTTCATTTCATGCGGTGTTGGTGCCAACTTTGTTGTACGGTAGTGAGGCCTGGATATGCACGAAATCGAGTGAAAGTATGATAAATACTGTGGAGATGCGGTCTCTCAGAAATACGTGCGGTGTCACACTTGCGGACAGGATAAGCAATGATGAGATACGCAGTATGACAGGGTTGCACAACAGTGTTATTGTAAAAATAAAGAAAGGAATGCTTAGATGGTTCAGGCACTTGGAAAGAGTGAGTGAATGAATGAAAGACTGACGAAGAAAATCTACAGAGCGAAAGTGAGTGGTAAAACAAGCCAAGGAAGACCAAGGCTGACTTATGAAGATCAAATAGCGAGAGTATTAGCCGACGGAAATGTCAAAAGCACTCTCATACCTAGGCGAAAATGTGTGAAGAGAATGATGAGTTTTGAAGAAGCGAAAGAGGTGTGTAAGGACCGCGACTCCTGGCGCTCCGACCTCTCCGACTACCCCGTTGGGGATACAGCGTGAAGATATATTATGTTCATTTCATTTACTTCGTAGTTCATATTTCTTTTTAAATTACTAAAATCTGTATTGTTCCGCTATAACGTATTTATTTCGTCGAGTTATTATTTTACATTGTGTTCACATACCATATTTGTAGTTTTTTTTTTAATTTTCATAAAAAAAAACAATATTGGTTTATTGATGTTTAATTAAAGTGTATTTAGAATTAATTACGTAATAATTGATTACCTACATTTAATAAAAATTTAATTCAGGGGTTTGTAATCCTTGACACTGTTTCTGTCGACATAGAACTTACACCTGATTTTGTGATTTATTTCTGACTGCTAAATATGTAAACTTTTCAGGCCGAAGAAGTGCTGGCACTAAGTTCCATTTACGGTGATGAGTGGGCCAAGGAATCGGAGAAAACTTACAGCATCAGAATCATTGAGTGCAAAAGAGAGGTGATTCTTACTGTAAGATTGCTGGAGCTGTATCCGACTGAATCTCCACCTGAATATGAGTTGTCAGCACCGTGGATGTCTAGGATCGACAAGCAAAAGTTGCATCGGGCCCTGGATCAAGTTTATCTGTGAGTATTAGTATCAAGTGTAAGCTGTCAGTGTGTTTCGAATAAAGTTTGTCTATTGTCTGTATATAAAACAGCAAATTTTGAAACCACAACATATTCGCAACATATTCCTCTGTATTTAATATAACCCTATAAAGCTACAAAGTAAATTATACCACAGATTTACTATTTACTGGATAATATTCTATCGTACTTTAAAAATCATACTATAAAAGTATGATTACCACTAAATTCATGTGTAAAATCAATAAAATTCCTGTCTATTAGCTACTTATTTATAAGTTATTCGTTTTTATCTCAAAATTAACATGCGTAGAAAGCTTCCACGATGTTTTCCATTTTAGTTTTCAAAAATCTTTTATTTATTTCATTTCATACTTAACTATTTGCAGGGATCGCATTGGAGAAACGTGCGTCTTCCAGTGGGTCGAAAGGATTCGGGAGATGGTTCGAGCAATGAAGCTACCGAAATCAGAAAATCGGAAGAGTAAGCGAGGCTCCGAAAACATTTCCACCGATCATAAGGTGAGAATTCCCACATTTGTTATATTATTAATAATTGTAACACATACGTCGAAGTCAACGAAATCACTAATCTGACTCTGAAGTGTGTGTGTGCGCCATACCTACCATATGACACGGCAAATCATAGAAATTAAGTGCCTTATTATCAGTCCTGTAGGACAGAACGCAGTCCACAAAGAAATTAAGCAATATAGTGCATACACGTCAGAGACAACCTAGCCTACGAGACTTGAAATAAAAAGGCACCGTATTCTCTCATCCATTTGCACAAATGCTCATATAAGTTCAAATACGAATGCGCGCTCGTTTAGTAGTTATCAGGAAGCAGATACGACAAAAAAAAAAAAACATAAACAAAGTCAAATTGCGCTGTGAAGTGGTGTGGTAGTGACAATCATTGAAATAGTTTCAAAATGGACAATATCACGTCTCATCAGTAAGTACGAAATTAATAATAGAAATTTATAACAGAAGTGAGCAGAGTTGCTGCTAAGCTTTGAGTCAGCCTTTCTTGTCCTTGTCTAGCACGCTATAATTACATGTTGCGTGTCGCTCTTGCGAGGTGGCACATGTAAGTAGAGATGCGAAAAAACGTATGGATACATCAACATTGTTTCAATTAAATTTGGAAATTTATGATGGCTATCATTCTTTCAAATGAAAAATTAAATGATTTAGGCTTTTAAATTGGTACGCATGACTTATCGATATATACAATATCGACATGCATAATTTCCTTTTTTCTACAGTACACGACGATACCCTTGCCGCCCCCTTACGTCCCAGTCCTCTATAATCTTGACAGAATAGTTTGCTTAGAAATTCGTAATCATTTCAGGTCTCGTAGGCTAGGTTATCGGTGGTACACGCACTGTGAAACTGCAATACAATTATAATCAAATTTATTGTGCAGGTTAAATGTCCTCAGTTGACGCATAGTGCCGTAGTTGTGGATCGAAAGAGCTCCTTCCAGGCACACGCTGCCGAAGTGCACAGCCTAGAAGACGTAAAGTAAGTATACGATTCGTCAAACGACTCCGTTCCTGTATTGATATTCTTTCTAGAAGTGCTTTGTTTCCATCTTTTACATAAGTTCGACTTAAAAATATTGTTTTTTTTCAGGGCTGTGTTAAGGCGACTGAAGGAGCATAAAAAAATCTCCAATGCGACACACAATATATTTGCATATTGTATAAGAAAAGGAAACGTGGTATTACAGGTAAATGAAAATTGCTTGTTAACTGCTATTCATTTTTTGTGCGCAAAATGTTAATACGTGAAGCGAAAACTTCGACTCTTACGACAAATTCACTTTTTAATTACAACTATAAGTAATAGTATATTTCTGTGACTCATTCTGTACTACATTCTACGATATTATACAATGTATATACTTATATTTATATTATGTACTTTACACAACATAATACTGTATGTAGTGCATAGTAAGGTAAGTAAGCCCAGTCTACTCTCTACTACAAGTCCGTTAACTACAGCGGTCCGTGGCCAAAGAGGCCACTTGTGGGTAACTATTTCCGTTCTCTAGACAGCCGCTGCTGTGGCGCTGTCATGTATGCGTAGGAGGGGCAGAATACTTCTTTCCCTTACGCACCCATATACTATACTATACACAATAGTTTTTATTACAGGACTGTGACGATGACGGCGAAGCGCAGGCTGGCGGCAGACTTCTACACTTAATACAGCGTATGCAAGTCACCAACGCGCTTGTCGTTGTGTCGAGATGGTAAGTTGTTTAACAGACTTTATGAAAAGGAGGAGGTTCTCAGTTCGGTTGTAAAAGTTTTCTTATGTTTGTTACCTCAGAACTCTGTCTTTTACAAACCGATTTGGAAAATTCTTTTTTTATTTGAAAGGGTTAGTGGTTCAAGTACAAAATAACTATCCTTTACTAATCAAAACTCAAGTACAGACATAACTTTATAAATTGAATAATGATTCTAAAATCGTTAGAGACGTTGTTGTGCGCGCACCGAGTACAATAAATATAAATCAGTTTTTTTTAACCAATTCCATTCTCTTCGACAGGAAGGGTACTATCCAGTTAGGCCCTGACAGATTCCGTCACATCAATAGCACGGCTAAACAAGCAGTTGAAGACGCTGGATTGACGAGAAGATGATTGTATATATAGTTTATTTAGCACATTACATTAATTTATAAGTTTTAGCATAAGTTTGAAACAAGACTACTATTTTTGACTGTTTAATATAAATAAAGTCCCTACTGAATTTGATGTCATTATTTCCACAATCGCATATTAAGCAGGTCCCAGACTATTTATTTGCAACACAACATGCAATGCGACACGAACGTAATGTGGACGGACGTAACTGCGAACGACCGTTCCCGACAGTCGTTCGCGCGCATGGGCCGGGTAGGTGTTTGTTCGTGACACATGCGTCTGTATCGAATGGCCGTCCAGAGCGGCTACACACCTAGCAAACGCTACATAAAATCGAAACGCTTGCTGGCGTTATTGGCTACGTTTTGTACGACGGCTTTCACACAACTTTACTCTTCTTTTGATTTAATAGAAAGTTAATACCATTTGACTGCCAATTTAAAATTCGTTACGCTAAATCACGTGGTATTTGTCATTCTATTCTACTAGCGTTTACGATAATCGAGCCGCAAAAGTCAAAGCGTTCGTCGAAAAACCGACTGGAAACCAACGAGCGCTCCGCGAATGCACTTTGCGTGCACGCGATTGTTATTATTGTGTTCGCGAATGCATTAAAATGTTGCATTGCATGTTGTGTTGCAAATAATCTATACTCAGCTTCAAGCACTAGTCCTACTTTGTTGTCATCTACCTATATTATTATTAGTAAAATGTGTGTATTTTCTCAAATAGGAGCTGTATCTATTGTACATCACGAATCACGATGTATTGGGGATTCTTGAATACACAATTTAGAAAAAATGGCCGGAAAATAGGAAAATTGGGGAAAATTGAAAGTCCTTTTTTCTATGAGATTCTTGTATGAACTCTAGACCATAATTCAGACCGGACAAATGTAGCTAGAAAGAGATATTAATCAGCATGACCACTGCAAGTGTTCAAATAAATTCCCTTATTTATCGCCGACTTTCAACTCTTCGTCACTATCAACTCTCCGTTTTAACTGTCGCCATTAAAACAAACACCACAGTATATTTATTTCAAAAAAAATGTAACAGTCAGTCAATAAGAACAATACTTATATTCTTTAGTTCATTACTGTCACTACTCACGTCAGATATTGCTGTGGATCGTTGATAAACTTTTTAAAATGTCATCCGCTAATTTGATTAGTGCATTTTCGGATGAAAAGATTGGTATAGAAAACGATTGAAGTGTGCAAAGCGAAAACTAATCAATAATATTACTAACACCAGGCTTTTCCTGTTCCTCCCCGGGGGTTTTTATTTTCGCTGTGGAGCACTTACATTGCCCTTTTATTTTCACAGCGAGACGTATTCTTTTCGAAATGGGACACCCTTTTATTTTAGCTATGGGACACACCCTTTCATTTATAGGTAAAATACAGACACTCGGTGTTGTTCATGTTTGACAATTGGCACGACGCAGGATGAATACCAACAACTTGAGACACACTAACATGTTGCCACAACGCAATAAATTAAATATCGCCAATACCGAAATCCAATCTGTCCAATGATTAAATCGATGAACGATGCGTTTGTACAATAAATTGTGAATACATTAATCAATACTTTCAAATGATTGCAATCAAATGATCGAAAGGCATGGAATCCAAAACAAAAAAAAAATAGTAAACGGGCTATGATTCCTACAGAAAAATGTTTGAGGATCTCTGCTCTAACATACTTTAAAATATTAAAATAAATTACGAACATCGTCACAAGACTTTTTGGCGGGAACGGGAGAAGTGAGGTTGTCATTGTATTCAGATTTTCTATTTTTTACATTTTTGGGAGTTTCAAAGTACAAAAGTGATATTATAGGTATCGTGTTTTAAATTTCTGTATGTATAAGTGAAAAGAATGGAGTAGGTCTAAATAAACATGCGTAGCTGAAGCTGTTGCGCTCTTCTAAGAAGTCCTTTATAAGTTCAGTAAACCCTACTATCACTTTATTGGAGGAGTTTTACGATAACTATTCTACTTGTTATAGGTAGTACATTACGTGACATTGGCAAATGCGCTAATCTGTGCGCCATGCCATGAACAAGAAAAAAAAAACATCGTCACAATTTGTAGTACAGTCTCACTCATACTGGAGTGGTAGGTACTTGCACTCATAGATCCTGTGTTGCGTAAGTCGTAACCTCATAATTGAACAATACTATGTAATACATACATACATATATTCACGCCGTATACTTAACGGGCTAGACAGAGAGGACGAAGCGCCAAGCGTCGCGATCCTTACATACTTCCTACGCTTCCTCAAATCGCTAATATGTAATAATAGATAAATGTGATTAATCATAGAGAATCTTCATAAAAATATTTATCCCAGTCAAATCTTTTGAACTAAGTATACACGAAATTGGTCTGAGGTTGTAAATTATAATAAAAATCTTGCTTTTTCCCTTCAGGACTGCAGCACTAAATGTTTGAATACCTACAAATTATTACATAACAATAATGTAATAACAATAATATATGATAACAATAATAATAAAGATTGAAATAAATTTTGGGATATTCCATTGCTATAGGTATCTCTATATATTATGTATTATATATTGCCAGGTAAGTTATTATCCAATTCTATCGTAGATTATTATCACACAAGTATTGATATTTTATATTATTATTACTGACTGCTAAATGAGTACGCTTTCAAGCCAAGGAAGTGTGGTACTCAGTTTCATCTACGTAGATGAGTGGGCCAAGAAATCGGAAAAAACTTACAGCATCGAAATCATAGAATGCAAAAGAGAGGTGATTCTGACTGTAAGAATGCTGTATCCGAATAAATCTCCGCCACCGACATTTGCATTATTCGTGATTATTAGTGAGTAATCAAGATAAAATTTGGGTCCTACATGTTGTTCGTGAAAGTTTTAGGCTTATTCTAATACACTAGTCTTTGGGTGAAAAAAAGTATCTCCGATTTGGATCACTAATTCTGTGGAAAAACCCCTCTAATCACTGAAATGGTTATTTTTTGTATGACAAAAACTGCAGGCTTTAATAAAAAAAATAACATAAAATATATGGCGAATTAAAAGTAGTTGGTACGTTATTGGCGTTATTAATTACATGGCGGGTATACCAAATATTCATGTGTTTTGTGCCTGTAGGATAGTCGAGCTAAAGAAGACCACATCAAAAAATATTGGCCTGTAGGAAATGAATTTACTTCAGAAAAATAAATGTGAAATATACCTACATATTTTGTGGATCCGCAAAATATTAATTTTGCCACCATTATACAACAATTATACTAAGGAAAAAATGATTGGGATTCCTTTAAAATGGTCGTCCGTGGATTCCTACGAATCATAAAGATGAAAATTAAAAAAAAAATATTGGTGATTTAAAAATAAAATTATCATGCAAGGGGTGTAGACATGTCTCTCAAGATATATTTTCTCCATTCACACCTGGACTTTTTCCCTGAAAACTTGGGCGCCGTGAGTGACGAGCAGGGCGAGTGATTTCACCAAGACCTTGAAATTTTTGAAGACAGACAAAGGTTTTTGAGATGAAAGTATGTTAGGAGACTACTGCTGGTCTATTTTAAAAGAAACACATTAACAAAATTAATAAAAGAAAAAAAATTAATCGTTTCTAATGTTTTCCTTTCATATTTCATGTTATTGTTTTTTAACTATTAAACAAATATTTTTGAAACTAGACGTGACAGATTTTTTATATTATTTTTCCCGTATTCAGCACACTAGACTCTTTAAAAAAATACACATTTTGGCGAAGGTATATAAACCAGTGATATCAACATCGTTAGATATAATTATGACGATAATGTTCTACTGCAGCTACAAATTCAGAAAAGAACATGCGCAAAAAAAATGTTCCATTGTTATTGAATAGAATTTACAAAAAACACTATTTAATTGGAAATAAAATATACAGTTTAATAGCCGAAAATAAAGTTTCCTTTCGAAGTTCTCGTTTATTTGAGCTATAACCACACGTTTTTTGGAAACCGTAAAATGAATTCTATTGAAGTATAATGATTAATTGACTAAGTACCTACATTTTTTATTGGGTTGTCCAAGTGTTTTCATTTTACTTTAGAAAACTCAACTCTATTTCGTCGACTCTGTCTCACCTTCTCAACTCCTTCATGACCTGGGAGTACTTGGTCTTAAATCATCGAAATTGATAATTTTCGACGTAACACCAGTGCATCTTAACATTTGCTATACGGACATTCACACTTACATACTATAAAGTAATATATAAATATATAAATAAATAGTATAAAGTTGAGTTGAGTCAACATAAATAGTATAAAGTGCTTAGTAGGAAAATTAAGTTCCAATATTAATCATCGGTTTTATATAATGATTAATTAATAGGTAAACTATAGGTGCTACATTAATTACATACATATCTCCATGCTGTATCCCTAACGGGGCAGTCAGAGTGATTAGATTAATTACACTTTTCTAAATACCTATATTAATTTCTACGTAGTAATTCTTAACCTACGTAGGTTAATTGATACTAAGCACCTATGTTTAACTAAAATTTATATCAATTATTAATCTTCAATATTTTATAGTCTGTTAGAGGTAGTTAAAGAACAGATTTTATTTTTACTCATATTATATATCTATATTCTATAAATAAATAATAAAGTTCAAATTTGTCCACGAATTCAAAATAAAATCAAGGACTGAAAACGAAATTTCTGTAATAAGGCTTAATTTTTGATATAATATTCTTACATGTGTTTTAAATACACAGTCGGTACCGGACTATTGACAGGGATAATGAAACGTCCTCTGTTTGTGACAGAAATTAATATACCACCCAGAACTATGTCACGTATTTTAAAGGATGACTTAGAATATTCAGCTTATAGAAGACGCACTGTTCATTAGTTCATCGAAAATTTAAAAATGAATAAAGTGGTAACATCAAAATAACATTTTAGGCGGTACGCAAACTTCCGCCCGTGCGAAGCCGGGGCGGGTCTAATTTTAATCGGAGGTACGGGTAAAAATTGTCCAATATATAGAATCCAGTGGGAGGATTAAAATCAATGAGGCCCGTATTGACTAAAAATGTGAGGATATTGTGAGTGTGTATTGTCGGGGTGACTATAGAGTGAATTCCGGTAGCGATAGTGAAATGAGAATTACGAACCAGAAAGAGAGTAGAGTGAAATGTTCGCTCCCAAATATTTACCGGGCGTTTCGCCAGTTAACTCGTGATCATGTTGCTTGCGATAATATCGAAATAACGGGAAACTCGTCAAAACTTAATATCAAGGTAAGAACCCCTTATTTCTATCGTATAATGGATACGAACTATGAAACTTAAAAAATGTATAACTCAAATTATTTTCATTATTTTTTAAAATCATTACTTATTATTGTTTCCTAATGAACATAATAAAAATCGTCGGAAGAAGGGTAGGGTTCGAGGGTATTTGCTCTTTCATTTGATGATAAGTAAAAGAAAGCAACAAAATGAAGGCTTTTTTTAATAAGAAAACAGTTTAAAATTTGAACCTCGCATCCAACCCGTGGGTTGGATGCGAGGTTCAGAAGGTTCAGAAGTAAGAGGCAGGATGATGGCGCTTCATCAGCTCAGGGTGATCTTTCGCCATTGCTACTCAGTTTTCTTGAAATCCACTACTATCCTTATCTTTCTTTATTTTCACTTGCGGCCCCTACTACCAGCAGCAGCCATCGCTTGAGACGGTAAACATAAATAAATATTGATTGTTTCTTCCTTCTCATAATTCATTCTAAGATCTTGAAGATGAAAGATGGAAAGACGCGTATAAAAAAATAGGGTAATATACCTACACGTTACCTTTGGTTTTGTTGCTGGTTTTTGTTTTTTATTTGGTTTAGTCTTAAATAATTATGATGTGTAAATATAAGAATAAAGTCTGTGTACCTGTAAGCAGGTATGGGCAATAAATCTATACATTAACTAACTGGCAGTACTTAGCAAATGAGTTATGAGTAATAAGATTGGGATACTGTTTAAATAGGGTTGCTGTACAGAAATTCGTCAGTCTCTAGATGAACTGCGCCTGGTGAGCATCCTGCTTCAGAGCTCTCAGCTAGTGAAATATTATATTCTATATATATTTTAAAATGACATCAAGGAATTTGTTGAGACAAGTAACTTTATTTGATTTTATTTTGTATTAGTTAAGTTCTTATTTTTATTTGTTGATAAATTAATAATTTTTTAATTGTAAAATTGTTACCTAATAGTTAAATATTATTTAATTAAAGATAATTAACTATTTTATAATAATTGTGCATAATACTGTATATATCTTTATACTATCTATCTATACATTACGTATATTATACATGTTTTCATTTCATTTACTTCATAGGTCATATTTCTTTTTAAAAACTAAAACCTGTATTGTTCCGCTATAGCGTATTAATTTCATCGAGTTGTTATTGTACATTGTGTTCACATATTTATAGAGTTTTTTTAATTTTCATAAAAAAAAAACAATATTGGTTTATTGACGTTTAATAAAAATGTTATTATAATTAATTAACTAATAATTGATTAACTACATTTAATAAAAATTTCATATCAAGGGTTTGTAATCCTTGACACTGTTTATATCGACATAGAACCTACACCGGATTTTGTGAATTATTTCTGATTGCTAAATATGTACACTTTTCAGGCCGAAGAAGTGCTGGCACTAAGTTCCATATACGGCGATGAGTGGGTCAAGGAATCGGAGAAAACTTACAGCATCAGAATCACTGAGTGCAAATTTTGACTGTAAGATTTCCGGAGCTGTATCCGACTGAATCTCCACGTGAATATGAGTTGTCAGCACCGTGGATGTCTAGGATCGAAGCAAGAGTTGCATCGGGCCCTGGATCAAGTTTATCTGTGAGTATTAGTATCAAGTGTATATTGTCAGTGTGTGTCGAATAAAGTTTGTCTATTGTCTGTATATAAAACAGCAAACATTATTCCTCTGTAATTAATATAATTCTATAAAGCCACAAAGTAAATTATACTACAGATAAACTAGTTACTGGATAATATTCTACCGTAATTTAAAAATCATACTGTAAAAGTATGATTACCACTTATTCAAGTGTTATCAAAAAAATTCTTATTTACTACTTATTTTGTAGTTATTTGTTATTATCCCAAAATTACATGCGTAGAAAGCTTCCACAATGTTTTCCATTTTAGTTTTCAAAAGTCTTCTATTTATTTCATTAAATACTTAAGTATTTGCAGGGATCTCGTTGGAAAAACGTGCGTCTTCCAGTGGGTCGAAAGGATTCGATAGATGGTTCGAGCAATGAAGCTACCGAAATCCGAAAATCGGAAGAGTAAGCGAAGCTCGGAGAACATTTCCACCGATCGTAAGGTGGGAATTCCTACATATGATTATTTCTTATTTATTTATTTTATTATTATTTAAAAGTTTGTTATATTATTAATACTTGTAACACATACCTCAAAGTCAACGAAATCAAGAATCTGACTCTGAAGTGTGTGTGTGTGCCATGCCAACCATATGTCACGGCAAATCATAGAAATTAAGTGCCTTATTATCATTCCCGTAGGACAAAACGCAGTCCACAAAGAAATTAAGCAATGTAATGCGTACCTATGTGAAGGGCTTTTCATTTTCTCTGTGGTTATTTTCACAGCGAGACATTCTTTTCGAAATAAGACACGTTTTTATTTTAGCTATGGGACACACCCTTTCATTTTTAAAACACAGACACTCGGTATTTTTCATGTTTGACAATTGGCACAAAGCAGGATGAATACCAACAACTTGAGACACACTTACTGTTACCACAACGCAATAAATTACATATCGACTGAAACCAAAGTCCAGCCCGTCCAATGATTCAATCGATGAACGATGCGTTCGTACAATAAATTGTGAATACAGTTATCAATACTTTCAAATGTTTGCAATCAAATTATCGAACCAATCGGTCTGATTAGAAAGGCAGGGAATCCAACACAAAACAAAAAAATAGGAAACGGGCTATGATGCCTACAGAAAAATGTTTGAGGATATAATTTGTAGTACAGTCTCCGGTATGAGTGGTAGGTACTTGTACTCATAGATCCTGTGTTGCATAAGTCGTGCATAGGTGCAAGGCAATAGGTGCAAGGCTTAAGTATTTTCAAAGTACCAGCGCGTCATCCATTTGCAATATTGAACAATAATATGATGATATTGAAGAATAATATAATAGATAAATGTGATTCATCATAGAGAATCTTCATAAACGTATTTATGCCAGCCAAATCTTCTGAACTATACACGAAATTGATCTGACATTGTAAATTATAATAAAAACACCTGTATTAGGCTCATAACAGTCGAGCGGGCCACAACAGTAAGATTAAGTTATAAAAAATAGTGAATTAGTTTTAGTTAAAATCTTCCATATAAACTGGCGTAGATATAGACGCTACACCTAATTTTGTGACCGTTTTGTATTTTTATACTCGTTATCCCCGCTTTGTTTCCATTATTTTGAAAAATTGAAACAGAAAAATTAGAGCTTTACCATTTAAGTATAAAAAGAGATCACTGGCGGCCTCTAGCAGAGCGCGCCTGTGTTCGTGACGTCATCAAAAAGAACGATCGACGGTTTGTTCCCCACTACCGCTGCGAGATTATATAAATCAAAACTCGAGCGCGCTACCACTCTTTTGCTTTTTCCTTCACGTCTGCAGCACTGAGTGATTGAATACAAATTAATTAATTATTAATAGATAATAAAATATAAATTGAAGTATAGTTTGGAATGTTGCTTTGCTATAGGTATCTTAGTTATTATCTAATTCAATCGTAAGATTACACAAGTATTGATATTTAATATTACTATTCCTGATGGCTAAATAAATACCTACACTTTCAGGCCGAAGAAGTGCTGGCACTAAGTTTCATCTACGGGAATGAGTGGGCCAAGGAATCGGAAAAAACTTACAGCATCAGAATCGTTGTGCAAGAGAGAGATGAATCCGACTATACCACAGCTATATCAGAGTGAATCTCCACCGGTGGGCCAAGGAATCGTAAAAAATTTACAGCATCAGAATCGTTGAGTGCAAGAAAGAGGTGAATCCGACTATACCACAGCTATATCAGAGTGAATCTCCACCGGTGGGCCAAGGAATCGTGAAAAACTTACAGCATCAGAATCGTTGAGTGCAAGAGAGAGGTGATTCTGACTGTCAGAATACCAGAGCTATATACCAGTGAATCTCCTCCGGTGGGCCAAGGAATCGTAAAAAACTTATAGCATCAGAATCGTTGAGTGTAAGAGAGAGGTAAATCCGACTATACCACAGCTATTTTAGAGTGAATCTCCACCGGTGGGCCAAGGAATCGTAAAAAACTTACAGCATCAGAATCGTTGAGTGCAAGAGAGAGGTGAATCCGACAATACCACAGCTATATCAGAGTGAATCTCCACCGGTGGGCCAAGGAATCGTAAAAAACTTACAGCATCAGAATCGTTCTTCTTCACAAAATCGAGAAATTGTTGTCTCCGACTTTGAGTGTTACTTCTCGTGAGGAACAAAATATTTGTGTGCCATGTTAAAGACGGCAAACCATAGAAATTAAGTGCCTTGCATAATATTATCAATCTATCCCATAGTTTAAGACACAATGTACATGAAATTAAATAATATAGTGCGTACACATGCACTGTGAAACTTTGAAATGTAAATTAAATCTTATAAAAATGATGCAAATGACTGTAACTCTAATCCTATTTATTGGGCAGATTAAATGTCCTCAGCTGACCCATGGTGACAGTGCCTTGGTTGTGGATTGAAAGAACTTCTTCCAAGCACCCGTCGCTGAAGTGCACAATTTAGTCTGAAGTGCAGTTTGTGGATCGAAGGAGTTTCTTCCAGGCACACCCTGCACAGTGAAGTGCACAGCTTAGAAGACGTAAAGTGAGTATACGATTCA
Organism: Zeuzera pyrina; assembly: GCA_907165235.1. NCBI lineage: Eukaryota > Metazoa > Arthropoda > Insecta > Lepidoptera > Cossidae > Zeuzera > Zeuzera pyrina. The sequence continues at coordinate 8,415,375 of OU015640.1, forward strand.
TCGAACGTCTGTTCCTGTACCGTTATTCCTTATATAGTAGTATATTGTATTACTTTGTTTTCCGTCTTTAAGTTCAATTTAGAAATTTTTTTTCAGGACTGTGTTAATGCGTCTGAAGGAGCATATGTGCAATGCGATACACAATGTGTTTGCATATTGTATAACTAGAAAAAGATGTGGAATATTACAACTAAGTAGAAATTACCTCTAAGCCGCTGTTCATTTTTGTCCACAAAATATAATAAAACTACTGCATTTAGCTTATCTATGCATGTGGGTCTATTATTATTATTTTTCCACTGAACTGATTACTTTTATATGGAATAATTGCACTGCAATTGTAGATCCTCTTTTGGTGAACCTAAAGCACTTCGTTATTTGATTGTTTTTTATTTTTAGCATTATTAGAATCGATGTATAACAAATAAATCTAATAATTAATTATTAAATCGTTAATGGTGCTGTTGCGCACGCGCACCTAGCAAATTATTATAAATCAACTTTTTTTAATCAATGTCATTCTGTTCGACAGGAAGAGCGCCATCCAGTTAGACCCTGACAGATTCCGTCACATCAACAGCACGGCTAAACAAGCAGTTGAAGACCCCTGATTGTTGAGAAGATGATTATGACTGGTTATATTATTATGGCTATATTATTATCAGTAAAATGTGTCAATAAACTTGAATAGAAATGTATCTATTGTACATCAGTACATCACGATGTATTAAGGATTCTTGAATCCACAATAATATTTTTCGAAATATTTTCTTAAATAGAAATGTGTCTGTAGTAACATCACTACATCACGATGTATTACGGATTATTGAATCCATAATTGTTTCTAAATATAATCCACAATATATTATTTCGAAATATACCATCAACTGGGACACAGCGACACACCCATTGATTTTCGCTACACCGTCTTTCATTTTCACTGTTGCTCTACCTTCCATTTTTGCTGTGGGCCATATAATTTTTGCTATGAGGCACTCGTTTATTTTACCTATGGGTCACATCCTTGTAGCTATGATATACACCTTACAGCTATGATATACACCTTTTAGCTATGAGACGCCCTTTTGTATACAGTTGAAACACACCTACTCGGTAGCGTTCATGTATGACAATCGGCACAAACCACGATGGATACAAGGTACTCTGTGAATGCCAACAACATGACTCTGTGGATACCAACAACATGACTCAGTGGATACCAACAATATGAGACAAACTGACATGAAACCAGAACATTAAATATTGACTAGTGCCGAAATCTTATTGAACGATTGAATCGATTAAAATGTGATTAATGTGTGACAATTGTAAATGCGACCAATCAATATTTTCAAAGATTGTAATTAAATAATCGAATCAATCACGAGTGGTACGGGGTTAGTTGAAAAAGATGGGGATCCAAAACAAAAAGGAATAGGCAGGTGGTCTATGATAAGTACAAAAAGTTTAGCGATCTCTTTTCTAACTTACTCTAAAATGTTACATTATGTTTGGAACGAAGGCAACGAAAGACTATTTGTCCCAGAAAACTTCAATTTATTGGAATATTATAACAGCTCTGATCCACAAATTTCCATGAGTGTGATCTGCTATTTGTAAACTATGAAGTTGTAGCCAATTAACTGATTGTACTCGCTGTGGTATGTATGAACTTAACTTATTAAAATCAATACATATGCTTTTACTTTAATTCTAATTTTTGGATTGTGACCTTGTGTGTGGTCACCTTATTTCAAACTCTACGACTGCCTTGGTTATTGATTTGAATTAATAGCAACTATACTTCCTTAAATAAGTGCTTTTCTTAGACCCAACTCTTGACAAGCTCCTTCGGTAATTAATGAGGCTTGTGAGCTTTGATCAACAAGTGCACGAAGGGTGTGGATACTATTGTTTTTATTTGACTGTACTGCAATGAGTACAGTTGCTAGTATAACTGGAGAAGTTTTGCTAATGGATGTTTTCAGCAAAAATTTCCGCCCGATCTTTCGCTTTGTAGCGAGGCGTACCATCGCTGGCTAGTAATGGACGGATGGACTGCAATTGGCCGGTTACTCGGCGACACAGCTTGTGGATGGATGTCCAGTCGTCTCCAACCGAGTTGATGGTGCGTTGCCACGACTCGGTTGCCTCTGCTTCCAAGGCAGCTGAGATCTTTGTGGTCAGCGAGTTTAGCCAAGTCTTTAAGGTCGGACAACGATTGCGTTGCCATACCTTTCGGAGGCGCCTTTTCGGCTAACATTTTCATGATATATGCGGGTGGAAAATGCGTTAACTTACTTTTTGGGGCCTCACGAGTGGCGTAGCGAAGAGCACTTTGCATACCGGAGGCAAGATCATCTGCTTAAATATTAACGTCCTGGGGTGTTCCGACGAGTCTCGATTGGAAGTGCTGGTCCATATAAAATCCGAACCTTTCACAGTCGTAAAGGCGAAGGGCGACGGGTGGTCGAAATCGAATCGGATGCTTGGCTATGCTGACTAATACGGGCTGGTGGTCCGAGATTACATGGTCGTCCAATACCTTGGTCGGAATGGGATGCCGTGGATAACTGTGAGGTCTATTACATCCGGGATATGCGTCGATGTGTACGGGTAGTGTGTTGGAACTTCCGGCCCCAACCTCGTAGCCTTCTGGCTCCGTGTCATCAAGAAGACGGCGTCCATTAGGGCAAATCCTTGACGAAATCCAAGCAGTGTGCTTGCTGTTCATATCACCAGCCAGAATTGTGGGCAGCGGTGAATCCAATAAATTATGGATATCCGCTACCACAAGGCGGTTAGGTGGTGGTTTGTACACAGCAAACACACAGATTGGATTGCCGGCAATGCACAGCTCTACTGCGAGAGTATATAGACTGAAGTTGTAACGGTGCTAGTGGCTGATGGACAATTCTCCTCCTCACAAGAATAGCCCTAGACCTCGAAAAGCAATGCCTGAGGTATCGGAGATTTCGTCTTTCCTGTGTACAAAACATGAGGACATCTTCAATCGATCTGCGCTACGGAGATGTGTCTCTGAAATCAGCACGAGGTCAGCATCGTTTTCGGAGGCAATTGCCCGGAAGAGATTGCGCTTTTGTTTAGACATTCCGTCCGCATTCCAGTGTATCATCTTCAGGGTTTTAAACATTGGAACTAAGTAAGGACGTGATCCCTCTGAAGATGATAGGAATTGGATCTTGGTTGGACTGAAGTGCAACCAAAACGTCCTGCAGTACTTGGATCGCTCGCAAAAGAACTTTTCGATTCTTGGTCAAGGGCGCTGACACTATCCCCCGCTGTGCTTCCTTCCCCCTGATGGAGGCAGCGGGCACTTGTTGGGGTTTAGGCTGAGGTTTTCTAGGTTCTACTGATTTTGGAGCTGTAGTAGAAGTTGTCTGTGCGATGGTGTTTGTAGGTTCAGTGGTTTTCGACTTCCTTTTACTGCGCCTTTTCCTTTTGGGAGCACTTCACTTCATGGGATCATTGGCTGCAGCCATCAAAGATTGGGCACTGTCTGCCTCCGCTCTCGGCACGAGGGACGCCTCTTTGATGTTCGCGGTGGTCAAAGATGCAGTACAACCTTTTTTTACAAGTCACTGGCAGCATGCTCCTCTCCGCAACGAACACACGCGTTCTCCTGTGACAGTTGTGAGAGGAGTGCCGAAATTGTTGGCAGCGGTTGGGCGGGACTTTTTTTGCCTCTCCAGGCCTCAATTTTTACACCCGGCACGCACAATAACTCTCCAATACTGTATATGCCCGGAGTGAGATCAGGGGTGCGCTGTAAGTGCACGTAAAAACCCCTGACGTGCACGGATTGGACGGACATACTCCGGTATGTGTCCCATAGAACGAAGCTCCTCCTCGATGACAGAAGGAGCGGTGTCAGCAGGCAGGCCCCTAATGGACACTTTTAGGCTGTGTTCCGCCGGCAGTGAGTAGAAGAACCAAGCGACAGCTTTTTCCTTCTCCAACACGGTAAGATAACTTTGGATTAGGTGGTACTCTGTCTCTTCCTTGGGTATAAAGCGCACCCCATTACCATAAGGACGCGCATTGGGTACACGCCCTAAAGTTTTCTTAAGCTCCCTGAAGTGATGCACCCAATCAGGGAGGTGTTCAACAATGAGTGGTGGGTAGCGCGGATGCGTTAGCTTTTGTGGCTGCGCGGAAGGAGCCGAGGGGGCCGTAGGAGGAGAGGCTTCAATATCTTGGTAGTGGTAGTTGTCTTTGCTGCTGACACGGCAGCGTAAGACGGATTCCGCACGACTGTGTCCATGGACTCAATGTCTAATGATGGCATAGACAAAGCCAACGAAGGAAAAGGTGCGCGTGGAGAAACAGCTGGTTTTCCTGTCAAGGTCAGAACAGGTTTTACCACTCGAGGTGATTGATTTGCTTCTGGGCGCGATGTCGTCGGTGGTGTCAAACGTATGGGAGTCGTATGCATATGCCTTCGAAAGAAGTTATCTCAGGCCGCGGACAGTTTAATTCCGTGGCATTTCTTCTCAGAATGGACGCGGTGGCCTTTGTAGAGGCATCCAGAGGTATTGAGAAACTCATCCGCAGAGAAAAATTTGTCGCCCGCCCCAGAGGTTGTAGGGGTCAGTGATGACGGGGTAGGGTGAGCTAAGGAGGAGGTCACCCGATCGCGACGTTCGCAGGACTCCCTTCGCTACGGCGATGAGACGTTTTTTAGCGCTGCCTGGATAGAACTACCGTGTTGCGTGCGAGTGAAGATACGTTGTTACTGCATGCTCTATCCGAGCAACGCCAGGCCAGAACAACCGCGTCGCCTTTGCGGCAGCGGTTGCCGGTCGCGGAGCGGAGGTGAGGCGAGGCGAGGCGAGGCGAGGCGAGGCGAGGCGAGGCGAGGGGAGGGGAGGGGGGGGGGGAGGGAGTGTAGGGTAGCAAAGGGGAGGAGCGGCAGGGAAGACGGTGTGACATGCTTGCGTACTATATGGAGCTAGACTGCATACAACTCCGCATAGGCCGCAACCACATTGGCCGAGAGGGTAGGGGCATCGGTCGAACCGGGAAGGGATTTTAATAAAACGAAACCAATAACCCCTACCCAACCTAGTTTTGAACCTATGCAACGACGACGGTTTATGTACCTACATGGTATCGAATTGAGGACCTACAACAACGAAGGGGGGGATTGAACCTGGGTTGCACCGGGTGCGCGGTCCAGGTAAGTAGATGAGCAACAAATACTACCACTCTAATTACCAGGACCCAAGCGAAAGTACTCGGCAGGCCAATCCCAATTTATCGGAATATTATAACTGCTTTTATCCACAAATTAAACAAAACAAAAGCGTGATTTAAATATTGATTTTTACAACACTACGCCATCTATTGGTAACATTAAAAAATATTATTTCTTAAACACATTCCAACATCGAAATAACTTTAAAATAGTACCTCCAGTACGAATACTAGATACTTTCAGTCCTAGATCCTGTGTTGCGTAAATCGTAGCCTCGCTCGTAGCCTCGTTGGTGTATGTATTTTGAAACTATCTGTGTCCGCTATCTGTAATATTGCTGATTTTGTAATAGGTAGGTGTTATCATTATCGAGATCTTTATCGTCTCCGAAGTCCGACGGACTGAAGTGAAGGACGACTGACCCATGTGACGGACGGAGGACAGATCAACGTGACGGAAGATGGACCGACGTGACGAAGGATGGACCTGCGTGACGGAAAACGTAACGGGTAAACGTAACGTAACGGAAATATTAGAGAATAGAAATATCAGGCTTAACTCGCATCGAATGGCAGCGGTCGATAGCGAACCAGGCGAGCACTTTCAAAATGGATATAGGATTTTAAACTTTTATCTCCATTACTACAATACATAGAATTAATTCATCGAAAGGTTTGCGCGGCTGCCATGGCAATTCGTATTTGGAATAAATAAACTAATTACCGTCAACCAATTTGAGTAAGTCACCAATTACCATCAAAGGATTGCAATGGAGAAAAATTAGATTGGGTGTTAATGAAGGGCTAACAGAGATAGCTATTGGAAGAACATACAGCCAAACGATTTTAATAAACCATCAATTAATAACAAACTACCATCAAACGATTGGATTGGCTAACTAGCGGAGATACATAACTGTGAGAAAATCATTTTTTTATAAATTAACTACTTTCAAACGATTTGAATAAACCATCAATCCAACAAACATCAATCAACAACGAAATAAACAAAATCAAACCAACAAATGACCATTACACATTCGAAATAGAAAAAATTTAGACCGGGCGATAATGGGGGGCTGACTAGCAGAACTTCATTTTTTATAGAAGAAATAACTACTGTCAAATTATTTCAATAAACTATAGATTACCATTCATCGACCATCGAACGATTGGAGTTGGAGTAGAAAATGTGATGTGCCTGTCACTTTTCCCGTCACTTTCTATTGGGTGCAAGTCGGGTGTCACCATTAATTCAATACTGATGTATGTTGATCGATCGGTACCTATGTAATGCTTTAAAATAATACAAATAAACTTTTTATGTATTTGGTTTATTGTGCCGTTTAAATAATAATTATACACAGTTAACTAATTTACAATTTACATTTTCCTACATAATTTACGTAGTACTCGTAATGCACACTAATATCTAGAGCAGCGTTTCTAAACGATCTCGCAACCGATACCGATTCACCAAATAAAGACAAAAAGTTAAAGTAGTCTAGTCAAATTACAGTAGTAGTAGTAGTCAAATTACAGATGCAATACAACAAATTAGAGGCGTATCTCGCCGCACCTTGATTCCAATTTAACAAAATCCTAAATGGACAGGTTATCCAGAATCCGCATCCTAAACAGATTTGCAAAAGACGCACGAACGACACAGTCGATATAGTCGTTTTAAGAATGCTCATGTATAACTACTAACGACATTCGAAAAGTATATCGATAAATTCGAATTCAAGTTATCCTAAGTAGGTCTGACTGACTAAGTAGGCAAACACGGGACTGAATTTTGAGAGACAACATAAAAATATCAACATTATCCTGGTCAAAAAAACACTGACCCAGACCAACTACTCGTAAATGTTATGCACATGAGCTATCTAAGTCTACGTAAGGAGTAAAAGCTAATTTCCAATGATTGCGTCACGCAATAGTCGCGCATCGAAATATTCAGTATTCTAAATCAATGTTTGATTTATATATTAAAATAAACTTGCCACTAACAAATACATTTATAACTATTTATACCCACTATATACCCACCGAGATATAATGTATAATAACATAACAATAATTTTGCATCAGCATCCGCGATGTAAATGTAATTACAATTTACATAATTGTTTGAGTTTTTCGTCATTACAATACCACCACCAAACCACCGACCGAACCATCAAACTGAATTTTAACTTATTCGGAATTAGTGAGCTGCTTCGGTTTCGTCCGAGTGGGAACTATTATAATGTACCCATACAGAAACCTTCTGGAAGAAATTAAAACCGTGTCAAAGTCCGTTACGTGGTTTAGATGAAGTAAGCGGAGAAACAGCTTCTACGAAATAGGTTGAAACCCGAAAAAGCAGCGGCATTGCTCTGTACATTGCTGTTTACTTCGAACACTACAGAATACAAAATCATATACCCAAGTGTCCAATTATGAATGGGCAAATCGTCAAACGATTTCCATTGGCCATATAAAGACATACTGGCGTCTCACGAAGTAACCAGGTATATCGTGATCTAATTTTACAAAAGTGTGATTGTATCGAATTATACATATTCGCATCGAATCGTGTTTATAAGTAGTTATACTAAACTGTAGTGCAGAATCTGTATGTAATTGTGTTTAAATGCTTTATAAATTCGCTTAGATCTCTACAATAGATAGTATCGCTTGACACAATAATCGGAAATGTACCTTTAATAAGTATAATTTTTATATACAAATATAACTAAAAATAACAATCTTTTCTAAATCTAAAATATCACAGAATCATATGTAAACGGGAGTGAATTTTTTCTACTTACTATAAACATTATTGCTCTATAAGAAATAGACAATAACACCTACTTACCCATTGAATATGTTCAACAAGAAAACGAGTTGATGTAAGAGAAAATTATGTTCTAAATTATAGCATTACATAAATTATACAACATAAATATGTGAACCTATTTCATTAACTTATTATGGGTAATTATTGTTATTTATTTACATTTAGGATTATACCGACTAGAATTCAATTTCCCGCCTTTATTTCTGAAGTTATCGATTCGGTAAAACAATCGTTGGATACCCCGCTCTGTACAGAACAATAACTGGCTGGCGAACTTCTATCACTCAGATTTTTTTCGGGACTCTGGCAATCTATCATACTACCACTAGGTTGGCGCAGAAAATTATGAAATCCGATTGGATTGGAACTTGTCATTTTATCCGGTTTTTTCAAAAGTTCTTCAATGGAATATGGATTTTTTTTCTTTTCTTTTTCTAATGGTGTTTTTCTCTCTTGGTCGTCTGTTTCCGGCCTGTCTGTGCTATCATCGCTGGCTTCAACTGAGATATGTTCAGAGTTCTCTGATTTGATTTCATCAGGATTAATTCTGTTTAGAAGATCATCATGAAGGTTTAGCGCATAAGGAGAAAAATTTTTCGTGTCCGCTTGATAAGGCATCATGATTCTCTGCCACGGAGATATTGGGTAAGGTTTAAGAAGTCCCTGAGCTTGCACTTGATTTGCCAAAAGCCAAGATGTAGCCAGTCGTCTATCATAAAAGTGTGTGGGTTCTGTAGGTGCGTGTGGTGGAACCCTGACGGCTGAGTGGGCGAAGTACGGTGGGTTTTGTGTGGGAATTGGAGTAGGAGGCATAGCTGTCTTCTGTGTCATATAACCCATTACATTTGGTGGCAACTCCGGTCGAGAATAAGATTCTGTAACAAAACAATTGTGTTGGATTAACAAGTGATTATTTAGTAATGCCAGCAAAATTGAAACAAAAAATATTACTAAAACGAAAAAGTGAATGACGTTTTTGTAGGAAAACTAGAAGTCAATCGCAAAAATTGTAACCGAAATAGAAATCCTCCTTTAAAAATTTAAACTTTGCTTATAAAAATACTAATTGCACATGACCACACCTGACTCTCTTCCTAGCCATTAATTTATAGGAAACACGCCATAACAATTTAAATATTAACTGCTTGACTTTACTACACCTGATCATAACATGCCTATAAATGGGTAATTAAGTACTTAATTAATTAGGTAAATTCATGTTAATTTTAATATAATTTACTTTCATAGATATTAAATTAAAGTATGCTTTGAAATACAAATAGGTAAATTAATATTATATTAACTTATTATTATATCTAGATTATTTTTAATCGATGACAAATGCTTAACTAAATAAGTACGAGATACAGCAAATTATCATTTTCTATAATTTCGCCGATTTTTTTCTAACTCTGTGTGCGTACGTGTAAACCCAGTCTTGTCTGATCGAAAGCAATGACGGTACTAATTTAGGCTGTTAATTACATTGCGTTATTTAAATATAAATATAACAACGTTGTCAGTTTTCTTAAAAGTAAAATAAACGCTATAGTAATAATCTTTATTACAAATTAACATTTGATACCATCATTCCATACAATACGCTAAGTGTAATGCTCTGAAAAAAAATGGTCTGTTGAAATTGTGAAGTTGTGCCTGTTTCATAATTTTATTATTATCCACTATTATATCAAACGAGCAATATTTGTATATATATATTTGATATCGCTTTCTCGAAAACGGCTCTAGCGACTACAATGAAATTTACAATATAGGGGTTGAGGGGGGTGAAAAATCGATCTAGCTAGGTTTCAATTCTGGGAAAAATAGTTTCCTCCGTTTTATACACACTTCAAACTTCTGAACTCTAAACTTCTAAACTTTTTTAATTTCACAGCAGAGTTTACCTTCTCAACAGTACAGTGGCTGAGCGTAGCTGTAAGTCTACCACGCCGAAGTGCGCGGGTTCCAATGCACAATGTGGTCAGACCTTTTTGTATCTTTTTTAATATTTGGAAAAATATGTCTAAGTTCAGTTTGCAACAAGTACCTATTAAAACACGGCATAGCACACAATAATGTACTTATAATAAGGAAATAAAATTAAAAACAATGATAAAAACGTAGACTTCATAACTTCGGACAGCCTATCCCATACTACAAAGTGAGGCAAATAAAATCAAATATAATGTGTGGGTACTGTTTTCTAACGACATGGCGACCGATCAGCTTATTTTATAATAAATGTGTATCGTATGTACAGGTGAGTCAGGTTATCTGATTTAGCTCACTGTTACTGCTCGAACACAGTGTCTGGCTCTGGAGTTATTTTAAAGTCTATGGTTAAAAGTCCTGGAGAAAAGTCTATTATTTAATTTCCTGAACAGTGAGTTGAATGTTAAATTTCATGGGCTTCCTTTAATAGAATGGAATAGTATTATAAATTATTAGTAGTAGAATAGTATTATGCGAGCAGTATTTGTATATTTTTAACGCATTCTCGTAAACGGCACTAACGATTTCGATGAAATTTACGATATAAAGATTTACGGTGGCGAGAAATCAACCTAGCTAGGTCTCAGGTTCTAGGAAAATTCGTTTTCTCTATGTTTTTACCCACTTAAAACTTCTAAACTGTAAACTCTTCTAATTTTCCAACAGAATTTACTTTCTCGATAGAACAGTGTCCAAAGTGTATGTCTACCACGCTCAAATGCGCGGGTTTAAATCCTGCAATGTAGTGACTTTTTTATTTTATTTTTTTAAAGAAACCGAGTAAAGCTCGGTCGGCCAGGTATAATTAATAAAAATTTTATATCCCTATTACTCATGTATTTCCTTGCACCTGTCTCGCATCAACAATTTAAATTTGTTCATTATACTTAAGAAGTATGTCAACACGTTCATGATTTCGTCGTACCTATGTCAGTTGTACTCTATCTTGGAAATCGTTTTAAAATTTATTTTTATTTTGTTTTGCTTTGTTTTCTTGTAACCGTTCTAGTTTAAAATTTTCATTACGAAAACTAGAATCTTAATGTTTATTTAGTTAATTTTATAAAACGGAATAAAGTTATACAATTATTAAGCTAACCTATAATAGTCCAACTTTTAATTCGATAGAGTGATTTGATATTTCCAGGGCAGTTCTTACAATTTTTTTTAATAGTGATGTCTCCATCTGTCGACTTCGTTATTATTAAACTATAATAAATAAATAAATAAAATAAAATCTTTTATTTCAGACCAAAAAAGTCCAGTTATATAATAACAATGTAGCAGTTGCGCCGCGGCGTTATCCGCATGTAATCTCCATTTTGGATTACTTGTTTCATGAGATAGCGGTAGCCTTTAATTTAAAACATAATATGAACATTTGTAGCAATAATTAAATGGGCAAAATATTATTGATATTGATGGCGCACACTAACACGCGATTTCTTTTTTTTACACACCCATAGTTAAATACGTGGACTTTTCATTTAATTTGTGTAATTATCATGAATAACTTCAAAGAAACTTATATAAATTGGAGCATACTTAAATGCGAAAAAAGTTTTTAATGTATCTTTACCTAAATTTAACAGCGGTTGTAAAAAAATCAAATTCTAAATTCGAACAAACTATCGAAATCGAAGGTACCTATCCACCTATCCAAAAAGGTTCATCTAGTAATTCTACGTCTATACAAATTAAGTATCTGGCTGTGATTTTAGAATATAGACCTATTCTTAAACTCGTAGTCGTTCATTTTTGTCTGTGTATTTGTTTGTCCGGGCTATAATATCCGAAACGGCTGAACTGATTTTGACGGGACTTTCATCGGCAAAACTATTTTTAATAACATCCCGGAAAACATCAAACTTTACATAGGATAGCAAGGTACAACTAGTTAAGTAGTCATGCTATAATTTTAAAAGTAAAATCTATTATCATTTCAAAATTTTATATCAACAGAGAACAAATAAATGCTTGCAAGTAATATTTTTCAATTCATTTTGCGATGAAACTAATTACAATTATGTATTTAAAACGTCGGAGGACGAAGCTATGAATACGTGCAACGACATTTTACCATAATATTTTAAAATGTTGAATTAATTTAATAAAAATATTTTCTTCGATGCATTTAATCACAGTTGCTTGTCTCTTAGTTCTGATTAAAATTTATTATGTTATACATAATTACCATGTCCACCCCTTGTATCCTCTTCACTCCACGCCAACCCGCTGTTCCTTAAAATTCTATTCACTGACGACACCGAAGGTATGGAATGTGGTTCACACACCCTTGCGCTCAGCAATCTTTCTCTAATCTCCCACGCGAACATGCCTGGATTTTCTTGCTTCAAACGGAGTATCTTCTTTACTACGGTTGGAGTTGCCACTTGCTGGAAAGATTTAGAAAGAGAAACGGTTATATTGTTAAGAAATACACCGTGAAAGCTATAGCTGAAGGATGAAAATCTTGCCAGTTACCTTTCAAAATATGTATTGTTTACTAGTTGAAATCAATTAGGTATTTTATTTATCAGTAACAAATTTATTATAATTTATAACATTAATAATGATAAACAAATATATATCTATACTAAAAATTAAATTAGGTAAACAAAAAATATTTCTCCAAACACAAAATTGTTCTCGTTTGTAAAATAAAACTAGCTCTTTAAAAAGAAAGAAATTAAAAATATAAAAACAATATATTATACTAATCTCCGACTTCCGTGATCGAACCTACAATAATGCAATCATCCAAAATTTCGAAAGACGACCGATTTGCAAAACAATTAATTTCTCTGATAAAAAGTTCAATATAACGCAACGCCATCTAGCGGAAATAGCGATAACTTGTTCCGATGATTAAGAAAATAATGATTTACATCAAAAGGAAACATTATGAAATAAATGTTAGTTGCATAGACTAAAGTTTAACACACAGGACCTTTACGGCCTCTATCCGGTGTCTGATGTTCAAAGATTTGATTTATTTGAAATACATCTATTTAAAATGCAAATACGAAATACCTATTTTTATTTTGCATTTGAAATATTTTTTTTCAATATGCATTTTGTATTTTATTTAAAATAATCTACATAAATATTTAGTATTTGTAAAATGCAAAATGGTTTTGTTAATTTTTTTAATCCATATTTCGTATTTTTCATTCTCAAATTCATATTTACTTTATTTAAGAACACACCCATCCTAAATGTTGCCAACAATTACGCCAACATTGCAAGTTAAACTGTTTCTGTGCCAGTGCCAATATTATACTACAATAGACCTAAACATTTCCAGGTCTATTTTCGTTTGGTGGAATGATTATGAGGCCACATAGACGGAACATGAAAGATGAACTCTTCCAACAAAACCAGTGACAAGTAAATAATCGAAGGTTAAAATCAGTGAAAGTACTTTGAAAATACCTGTTTTGTATTTTGTATTTAAATATTTTTATTCAAAACCATTTTGTAATTGTATTTGAAGTAAAAAATAACAAAGCATTTGCATTCTGTATTGAAATAATTTAAATAAACTATTTTGCACATCTCTGCTGAAGTCTGTTACAATCAAAGAGAATGTAACATTGTCACAATCTTACGAAGTCAAACGGAACAACTTTGAAATAATTAAAGCGGAATAAGCTAATCTGTAGTTTAAATGTGGATAAAATGTGGATAATTATTGCAAGGAAAGGAGGTCAAACGAGTTATTAAAAATGGAAAATAAATTCAAACCTATCGAGAAATATTTTTGGTGTTCCCTTTTCAAATTGGAAAAATAGGATCACATAGGGTACCTCGGTGTCTGCATCTTTTTACGTCAATCTCTGAAGTTACAGAGCATTATTTTTGTGTACAACAGATAAAAATATCTTAATTCCTTTAGAAAAGTTTTCTTGGAAAGTTGTTATATCAGATAATAATCGTTAAAAAAATAGATATCTAACAGTTTATAGAACGTAAATTGATATTTCCGATCGACAAAATTTCGATAAGGCACCTCATATCAAACAGTTGACCAGCTAAAAAATAGCTTGGAACCCACTAAAAGATTAAACAAGATAACTGTCGGTAGTCGATTTGAATCTGATAAGTCGACGACGGAACCACTCCACGACCGACTAATGAGCAAAGCCAGTGGAGTAAGCTAAGTCATTACGACCAGCACCTGTCCATTCACACAGACTTTCATTTCACTAATATTACCTTTGAACATGAGTGGTAAAGATAGCGCAGCAGTTAATGGAAATTCCTACACTAATAAAAGGCAAAACGTGTGGGAGTACAATACATACGTGTCATGTTTTACACATCCATACTTCCATACTAATATAATATCATAAATGCGAAAGTCTGTCTGTCTGTCCGTCTGTCTGGTACGTTATCACGGCTAAACCGCTGGAACGATTTTTATAAAACTTGGAATGGAGAGAATATGACACCAGGGGACGGAAGGACTTTATTTTTCAAAAATCTACCCTGTTATATAATAGAAAATAGAAAATAACGTTTTTGTTTAACACCAACAACATAGGTATCAAATGAAATGGGATACACAGGAGAAGGTTTCTGTAAATTCAACGTCATCATAAATGCAATATGACAGATGCTCCGCGATAGAGAGTAACTTTTTTCAAGACCTCCTACAATATAGGTATCTCGGGTAACCTCAATAACCCGGAAAAAGTCATGGAAAAGTTTTCCATGCGGACGAAGTCGCCGGTACAGCTAGCATTAAATAAATACGATTAATAGCATTTAATAATAAGATATGTTAATTTTAAGACTGACCAAGTCGTATTTGCGCTATATGTTCCGTACAGTATATAAACGGAGTGAAAATTACTCCGTGATTACATAGTTGATACTTTTGTTACTAAACGCAAGACGAACTTTGCTTTAGAGATTTCTTTTTATGCACAATAAACCTCTTATTTAGCATTTTATTCTTAATAGTGCTTTTTTTTCTGAGTGTATTTATAGAGAAAAGGTGAGCGAAATGCAATTTAAAGTTTTTTTAAGTTTAAAGTATCTCATAGACAAAGTTAGGTATACTTTCGAAGTTTGTGTTAGCAATGCGCAACTAGTTCAAGTGTTCTAATTTTAAATTCTTTTGGTTCAATATAGTTTCTGAAAAATACCCCATGACAGACAAACATCCAGGTAATGGTAATGCCAGAAGTGTTGCGTTTTTTCAGTTTTGGTACGGAACACAGTTGTGACAGCAACATTTCCGAACACATCAAAATAATTACACACTCGTAACTTGAACGCACCCTTCTATTAGAAAAAGTTACAAAAATACCGCCAAAATTGAGCGTTCAATAGGATATAGATTGAGCGACTAATGGCGTAATTATTGGTTTCCCGTTAAAATTGACGCCTTGCGCTCGGGCAAGGATATTTGACCACACCTAATCTCGAAGGGTACTATTTACACATTAACTCTGACAGGCTACTTAAAGATCCTGTAATTATTTTTAACGGTGCACACGCATGTGAGGAAGTCGCTTTTTGCGGCAAATAAAAACTGGCTATAATGGATTTCTAACCTCTATTTTTGATAATTGTTTACCAGATTATTGATTCACCTAAACAGATGTAAGTCGTGTAATACTACAAAAAGAACTAAAGTGCAAAATATTATGATTTCTAAATGTGTAGGTAATAAAATGAGAATTGAAATAATATAAACTCTTTGACGACATTATCTTCTCTATACAACTGTTTGATCCAAGGAGGTTACGTACATGTGAGTGATCACAAACTATTATGAGTTTGAAATTAACAGCCTTTTAGACATTGACAGTATGAACGTAACAATGAGTGATTTATTTTAATTAATGTATTTCTAATGCATATTATACAAAAATATTAGCTTTCTCCTGTCCTTCTCCATATAAACTTTAATTGTACCAAATTTCACACTCCTCCGTCCGCTCAATTTTCTTAAAAAGGGAACCAAAGTTTTCGCTTCACTTATTAATATATTAATAAAACGAAAAACGTAACAAAACGAAATTAAATCTGAATCGATAGCAAATGTTTACTAAAACAAGTTAAATATTGTCGTCACCAAACATTTTTTCTTAAATTGTACTTTACAAATGACTACGCCAACAAGGCATATAATAATATATTTAAAAAAAAAAATGTAAACCTTATTTTATTTCAACATAGATACAGATTAATTAGTTACTAGCGTAAAAACATGGATATGATTAAAAATTCAAAGGCGCCGAAAACTGAGTTGTAGTGTTGTTACTTGCAAGTATAGATATATTTCTATACGGACTTTCTGTACCAGCGATTCGTTAGCTATATCAAGTTTTTCTAACACTATCTAGAAAATACAAAAATAATTTTAATTTTATTTTATCATAAACAGGCACGAATCGCTAAAGTTTCACACTAAAGTACACAATTAAACGAGTAAGCGCGGTAGCTCGCAGCATTCCTACTTCACGGACAGATCCATCCAATGAACAGTTTTTGCGCGACTCACGCGCATCAATCATTGTCTGACACATCCAATATCGCTTTTTGCTGGCTCCGCTACGCACTAGATGCGCTCCATAACTGTCCTCAAGCGTGTGGACTATTATTTCTTATTAGGTACCGATTTCTATTAGAGTTTCCACCTTTTTGATGGGGCAGACGTAATTTGCCGGGGCAAATGTGACCGTTGCTTTAATGATACATTGATTTGATATTAATGCTAGGGACGAGATGACGTTTCTACACTTAATACCGTCTTTATGTAGGTGCAGGTGCATTCGTTGCGGCTACTTGAACGCGTTACAGATTGCTGATTTATTACGGCCCTGCGAAATGACTTGAGATAGATAGGATTTTAATCACCGATGTTTATTCATTAAGATATGGAATGGACTTCTGAGATATTTCATCGAAGTTTTCAATAACCTTATTCAGTGGTGGCAAATAAGATATTAAATAAAATTAAATAAGATATTAGAAATGATTGATAAGAATCAGTTTAATGTATCTTTAATTATGATACCCAGTAAAATTTATTTCATTTTTTATAACGCTTATGGGTATAGATAGCAAAACAGAATCATATAGGTCGATAGGCTGTTAACCCATCACCATTACTGATATCAGTTCCTTATAAGAGCTCGATTCTTTGACGGACTTTGAAGAATGGCGCGGAATGGCAGCTTTTATACTCATATGAATGATTTTATACAATTTATATATATTAACTAGCTCTTGAACTCATAACTTCGTCTGCTTGGATTTTATATGCCTGCGTCAATATCATCTACCCTCACGTGTCAAAATATAAAGAAAAACCACAGCGTCATCCTCCGGATCTAACTTTTATAGCTAAGAACTTCAGGTGATCTCATAAGTATAAAAATCATTGAATTCGATCAAGCCGTTTAGTAGAAGAAGAATTACGAACACAGAGAGCTCAGCGGAATTTTATGTATAAAAATAACAACTAAACAATTATTTTACATTTAGTTTCGACTCTCAAATACTCGTGTCTGGACATTGTCATGATTTACTGCCGTTCTAATAACTTATTATTATTGATAACAGCTACCGAGAGATAAACGGGTTTCAATTACGAATTAAAATTGAAATTAAATTGTTTTATATGAATAACTTACTGCAAGTAACAGGATATAATCTATTGAGTTGGTAAGATATTTAACGTGAAAACGTTATCAATAAAAATTCTTTACGAGAATTTATCATTGGTAAGTTAAAAGATTGGGGCGTTAAATTAATATGAACGGACAGAAGTTAATAGTTTGAATTAACTGGTGGTAATTAACAAAGTTTCTATTTATCGCCTTGTAAATTTCAGTTGGATATAAAAATTATCATTTTGTTAGAAAATGATGCTGAAAAAATAATAATGGACTGTTTCTTTCCGGTTTTTCTAACTATGAGTTCTCTAAAACGGTGATAACAATTTTTAAAAATAAGTGTGTTGTAATAGACTACGTGATTAAACCATATTTCAATTATTAATAATAATAATAGTACACTATCTTATGCCCGCGACTTCGACTGCATTTTTATTTTTAAAATGACCTGTCCTTTCCCGGTATTTAAACTAACTCCAGACTAAATTCCATCGCAATCAAACAAACATTGATTTTTACATCATTAGATACTTCAGACAACTATATAAATTGAGCGACCACAAATTAAGCACTAGACTTATACTATGGGTTGTACTAAGAGAGCTCTCAGTGACACCCGAACTCTGAATTCAATTTAAAAAAGTTCGTTATCTAAATTGACCTGACATGAGATCGAACCTAGAATCTCGGCTTCTTCATTTGTCTTTCAAAGAATCGTAATAACGAAAGTAACATGATTAAGGTTAAACAAGATTCTTGAGCTAATTACAGGAAGGGTGTAGAATCTGTTCCGCAATTAAAGTTAAGTAGCGTGGGTAAACTTTTTGATAATTAAAACATAACATTGAAATTCTTATCCATAGTCCGAACTCAAAATGCACGTTCTCATCTTATACAAAATTTTAATTTTTTTTTCTTTTATGAAAGAGGGGGCCAAACGTGCAAGCAGGTCACCTGATGGAGAGTGACCACCGCCGCTCATGGACACCTACAACGTCCGGGGAATCGCGGGTGCGTTGCCGGCCTTTAGAGAAATTGGGAAAGGAGAGAAAAGAGAGGGAGGGGGTGATGGGCCACCGGTACTCTCACTCACCGAACGAAACACAAGATCAATAGATTCTGTTATTTCACACCGATATTCTGTGAGGTCGCCCGGTATTTCAACGGGCGAACCGGCCCAATTCATGCTGCATGGCTCTACCACTTAAAATTCTGCTTATAAAGTCCCTTTTTCGCACCATGCCTTTAAGTATTGCCTATTTAAAAAGGAAAGTTTGCGGTCGGGGTGACCCCGTCAGGGACGAAGTTCCTTCGCTGCAATTTCCATTTCCAATAGTCACAGGCACACTCGCGCTCGTATATAATAGAAAGAGACAGAAGGATCACTGTGAATCTGTGTATAGAGTTAACGAACGAACCTAGCGCCGCGCGGCGCGCGGGTTCCGACCCACGTTGCTCAAAAAACTAACGTGTTTTTGGAAGAAACAGGGGGAGAGAGTCACTGAGAGTCGAATGGAGGGAGTATAACGCTTTTTCGTTACGTGATGAATTCTACCAAACTCGCGGCAGGAAAATCAATTTGGAATTCTGATTTTATTGTCTTCTTGTAGATATATTTTTGTATGTGCATAAACAAAACAATATGCTTTTATATTAAGTCTTGATAAACTTAAAATAAACATATAAAATATAATTATTTCAAAAGCTGTCCAAATCTTTTCCTCCTACAAATATATTTGCAAGGTTTTGATTAGAAATATATTTGCTGTATAAATATTTTCTTTTTCTCCTAGAAATATATTCGCAGAAGATAGGCATATTAAGTTATATTTATATTATTATTCCGTCTCAAAATTGCATAAATATATCCCTTTACTAAACTAGCTAATAAAACTCAGTCGTTAAAAACGACATTTTAAATAACATCATATCACATCAATAGCTCACACAAAAGCGATAATTTCCAACTAACCGAGATAAAGTCGACATATCGCATATAATTTCAAATATGTTTTATGAAGGCTTTACGGTATTAAGAGGCGAGTAATAATATTGACAATATAATCCTACCGATCGCACTATAAAGGGAATATTATCTGAGCAAATCCGGACTTAAAGCTACGAAAATACAAAACGACGTATCCGTGGGGTTATTACCTAAAAATTTGCAGACAGCAACAGCCATGCGATTACTACGCGACCGGTGAGGGTGACTAATTGTAATAAAAAAATGATATCATGTATGACGATTGCGTATCTATTATTCTATGACCACAAAATGCACTTTTCGCCATTGATTTAGCGCCACTATGCAAACTATTCTCGTTTTGACAGCAGATATCGCGCAATATTGGTTGTCGCATGCTGTCTGCAAGTTACGTCATAAGCGTGCCGATATGGTTATGGAAGTGCATCAAACATCGGTTAATATGTTTGACACTTTGTTTATTAGATAGAATAATACGCCCTTAAGACTGTATGAGTTAGTTTGGATTTTTCAGTAGAACTGTACCTTATGTATTTTGCAGTTTCCGTTCGAACAAACAGAAAAAGAAAATAGAAATACAAAATTATCTTCAATCAACGCAATCCATATGTCCGATCATTATTTCAGAAACATCTTTATTTGTATTTGTACAGATAACTGTCTATCTGACTTATATCGGCATTGCAGCGAAACTGTTATTCAATAATAGTATGAATTTTAACGAATTTATTTTCAAGACAATCGCATAAAAAGATAAGTACATACGGAATATTTATTTACCCAATGAATAATATCTAGAGATAGAAACAAAATAAGAAAAGGAATAGATAAGCATTTACATAGAGGTACTAAAATTGAAACAAAACGTCGTGACTATTTATTGTATTTTGTTTTATTTTAAAACACGAATTAAAATAGGAGATTGATTATCTAAACCAAAAAATTGGCCAGTAATAAAATTATTAATTTCATAGTTGTGAACCTAATAATAGTTCCTGTCTTGTTCTATCACTACAGATTTTCAATAATGCCCTAAAAACTTAAAAACAAACTAATAAAAAAATTTAAAAATGTATTGGTTAAAAACGTATTTAGATTGTTGTTTCACAAATTAAAGTACAGACACAATTTTGTTACTGTTTCATGATAAAATAGATGATGATTTCTATCAGTTTGATATAAACCAAAATAATCGACTTATCTATCCACGTGGACCCACGGAGCGCTGTTATTAAAGCCTCCATAGATAGCACCAGCAGATTGTTGACAACGGTTGACAGGTGTACGCGGTTCCCATAACCCTGCCCGATGACCAATCGCGCCATCACTGTTACAAATTACCACCGATCTGACCACCGATTGTACGGAATAATCTAATTAGACGTTCCAATTTTAAATAAATGTCGCGTTCCATTTGAATTCGTTTTTTTATAGATTTGTTCGGCCATGGAAAAATTTAAAAGTTAATAATAATATGTAGTTTACTATTAACTGAGGTTCGGCGTGCAACTTTTTTGAGAACTCATTTGGAGGAATTTGCTTTGGTAATGTAACAATTAATATGTAGTGAGATTTTAATTCTGATATACTATTGTCTCAAGATATTGAATTACTCAAAAACTAGCACTACATTAAATCTGTCGGAAGACTGCTTTTACCAAAATAGATATAATTAAACATTACTTTCACTTTGATATCATATTATCAATAATTTAAATAACTTAAAATATTGTATTAGGTAGGTATAATAATCTAGACTAGAACAAAGTCATAAAAGTGGGATCAAAGGCTCTCAACAAGTGAATGGGTACCTTCATAAATTTATAGACAGACCTTTCATTTTATTTAACACTAAACCAAGCTTACATGTTCACTTATCTGAAAATATTTTAATATCTGATATAAACTGTATAATATGAGTACCTATGCTAAACGTTAATTAAATATTGATATTCATTGTTACTAAAATGATATGTATTGGTTAAAAAAATATTCCGGAAATAACTTAGAAATCCTTGTTTAGTTTCATTTCGTAATTCAAGTTTTTACATAAAAATATTAGCATACTAATCGATAGGTAATTTATTGAAATGACTTTCGATACAGAACTAGAATACTCATTATATATAACTAGAATTTCTATAAGAATTAGAATATCCATTAGATCACACGATAAGATAATTAAAAAGTGACAGTAAAAATATTAAATCATTTAGAAAATCTTGTCTAAAATTTCACTAAAACTATTAAATATCAATGTTTTAAACTGACAATAAAAAAATTATGTCATAGGTCCTCTAAAATCGTATTTCGTATTGTTTTTACAATAGACTGCTCAGTAGTATGCGTCGTTATAAATTCTGTAATAGCTACATTAAACGCCTAAAAAAAAATACAAAAATATTTTAATTACAAAAAAACTTAAAAACAATGAATTTTATTTTCTTAATAATCTTGGAAACTATCAATTTTTTTTATCTATGCCTTAGCTATACAAATAAAAGCGAAGTGTCTGTCTGTGATTTCGAACGAAAGCCTTTTTCTTAATAAGCTTATATGGTTTACAGTAACATATGATATACAGCTATTTCCATGTTACTGAAACCTAAACATGCATTTTTTAAATTTTTGTCTGTCTGTCGGTTATTTGTCCGGGCAATCTCCAAAACAGCTGAACCGATTTCGACGAGACTTTTGGCACGTAGATGACTTTTCAGAGAGTAACGTACATCTTTAACAATACCATCACAGATACACGCGGGGCTCAGCCAGTATTAGAGTAATTTATACTATACAGTAACATTATTCGAGTAACCAATAAAGTGTTAATAAGAAATGTTAATAACTTATTCAATTCAAAGATTCAAAGGCTATTCAAAGATGTAATGTTGCTAGTCTGCTGGGCACCCTAAGCAATGATAGCTTTCTAAGCGGTAACTTTGAGGAAGTCTATTATTTAAGATAATATTGAGTTTTAAGTTTGTAAATATTAACTTTATATATATATATATATATGTATGTATTTTTTTATTAAATAAATTTACCTGTAAAATAATAGTAAATATATTAATTTTTAAGATTTAAGTATTTAATAGGTAATTTAAAATTGAAAATATGTTTTAAATACATGATACACCTACCTGTACATCACATACATACGTAATAGACATATTATACTTGCTTGTATGATAACTATTAAAAAAGTAATATAAGTTTAATAGTTATTACTATTAAATAAGTAATAACTATTAAAAGCGTGCGCTTCGGTGTTGCTTGTGTAATGAAATACCGGTGTTACTACTAAATATTTTATATCGACATTATTATATTGTTTGACATAGTTGTTAATGACCCTTTGGCATGTCAGGACGGTCATTGATGCTTATCAACTTTTTCAATAACAAAAATATATTAAGTTGTTTCAATTCTTGAATTGATTACTTACTGTTCGATTCACTATAAACGAGACCGTAGTTTGTATTGCATTACGATTTATTATTATATTATTATTATTATAGCGGCCCGCCCCAGTTCGCCCGGGTGGAATGTTGAATGTTGGCAACACACTAAATTTTTTTATTGAGATTTTCATACAAAAATACCATCCGAATTTCTGACTTTTTCGGTGAATTTTCTTTCATACAAACCTTGTCCTGACAATTACGAACACAACAAAAAAATCAGCCAAATCGGCCGAGCCGTTCTGAATTGATGATCTTTCATACAAGCGGCAATTAATTTCTAGTTATATAAGACTAGCGACCCGCTCCGGCTTCCCTCGGGTGCAATGTACTAATTCCTGGTATCGGTCTAAATAGTTTGGAATAAGACAGCATTTTCGATGAAAGCTCTCAGTCGGCTTGAGCTTTTCCGACATCTTGAACTATTATCGTCATAATTCAACGAATAAACACAAAACAATATTAAACTATACATATGAACCTTCCTCTTGAATCACTCTATCTATTGATGAAAACCGCACTAAAATCCGTTGCGTAGTTTAAAAGATCTAAGCGTACAGAGGGACAGACGGCGGGAAGCGACTTCGTTTTATACTATGTATAGAAGATATATGTATATATATAAGATGACACTATTATTAATACTCGTATGACATAATAACTAATATCATAAGTATAGGTATCATTTTAAATGTTTGTTTAATATCACTGAAATAGTTTTTTATGAGTTCGTGAATCGCAACGTCGCTTACGACTAATTTTTTGAAATCTAAGTAGTGTGTGCATAATGTGTAGGTATAGTCGGATTCGAAAACCGGGATTACGGGATCTCGACCGCTTTTCAGTCACTAAATTATCGGGATTAAGTTTTTCTAATGCCAAGACTTTTCTGATCAACATCTTTTAAAAAAAGTTGCAAAATAGATCACGCGAAGCAAAATCAATTAGTTTGCATGCCTAGAATTTTAATGTAACATAGCTCACAGGGTTAATTAACGATGATTGCTCGGTATAAAAATTCTCGTATATTGAACTAAAATGACAGGAAAGCAGTTTTTACTGGACTATTTGGGGATGTTTTATCGCAGTTAAAATACTTGTAGTTTCAATTAAAATGTTTGGCTTGTCAATTCAAAAGTTTAATGGGTTGCTCGGTGACATTTGCTTGCAATAAAAATTCTTGTATTTAAAATAAAATAATAACCAAACGAGCGCACAGATTACGTGGTAATGCTTGCTCGATATTAAGTTATTCTTATTTCTAACAAATTGTCAGGCAAGTCAGTGAAGCTATGTTAGCAAGGTCTGTCGTCTAATAAGGCCTATGTGAGTAAAATCGTGTTTACAATGGGCGCTCCCGCTCAAGGCAACACGCACAGACGCCTAACACATGAAGATATCTTTATGAGTTTACAAACGCCGAATATCCCTCTTCTCGTCTCCAGGATTGTATCATACATTGCGAGAGACAACCGCGCGGCACGAATAATAAAAATCGATCCGAATCAGTCGCAAGTATTGATCGTCATGTTTCACGTATCTGTATAAATTTGCAGTGTAAAGTTCTTAATCATTTTAAGATTTTTTATAATAAATACTTGAATAACATACTGTGATTCAAATATTTTTAATTTAATTTCTCTTACATACACAGTCGACGACTATTAAGGCCTACCTAATTTAAACATAGGTTTTGTTTTCCTCCTCCACCATGAATCAAATTTTATTTGTTTCATAATGTATTTTATATAAATTTCGAGGTTTTACGAATTTAAACGAGTAGTGTATAATTTAATGCTAATTGAACAATCGTTAGTTTTAGTGTCTACGACCACGATGCCTGTAGAACGAGCATTTACTCAAATAAATGGTTGTTATGGAAAGAAAATTACAGATTTTTTAATAATTTTTAATGTAATTGCTACGTTTATGCAATTATTGATCTCAAGTATTAAATGTATAACGCGTAGTTTGATTATTTAAGTATATTAGTAAAATAAGGCCTATTGGCAAGGTTTTCAATAATGTTTAATTTTGTTTTTGTTTATGATAAAAAGTGGCATTTTCCCTTTATGTTTTATAGTAATTGAACTTTTAGACTAATTATTATTAAAGTCTGTGGATTATATTGGTTATTTTTCATTAAATTTCAAATCTTCCTTAGCTAGGCCTTAATACCCGCAGGTATCTTATACCTAAAATACGTAGATTGTTGTCAAAATTTTGATTTGTTGTTAAAAAAGCTGTTTTTGTTAGGTTTTCTTGTTGTTTATTTGTAACCCTCAATACCGAAATTATGCCGGAATCCCGGGATTTTCTAAGTATAATCCCGAAATCCCGGGTTTAGAAATAATGGCCGGGATCAAATTCTCCAGTGTGTAGGCTCTAGACTTAAATTAAAACAATAATAATATTTAACTAGACAGGTTAAAACTATTTATTATAATATTATCCATACTTAAGCTTTCGCGGCAGTCCAATAAAAAGCAATATAAATTAAAACTCAAAAATAAACTTCAAACTAAATTATATAGAGTAATAATTAAATTGTTTAAAGAGGTATAAAATTGTCTTAACTACATATTATACATACTTTACATTATTTAATGCAACTATTCTTGTAGAACATTAAAAAATCCAAATTGTTCATAAAATATTGTTCGTGATCACGAGATCTAATAAAAAGAGCGATAATTATCTACAGAATAACTACAGGTAAAAATGTAAGCCCTGTTCGCTAATCAGCGATGTTATAACATATTATTTAGATATAGGGTGTCGCGTAGACGCAGAACCCCAAGGATTTAAAGCGAATCGAAAACTCATTTATTAATTTTGTTATTTCAAATATTCAAACATTTCTGTTTTGACCTTATATCTAGAAATAAATTTATATACATATTTATAGTCTATACGCAGCGATACTCAATCTGCGGTCCGGGGTCCGCATGTGGCCCACCGAGTTTTATTGAATGGCCCGGTCATTTAAAAAAACAACGACATCTATTTTTCTCACCTGGATACTTTTGTATGTCTTCTGTATCCTATTATTTTCGTTTTTGTCCTTAATGTAAACAAACTATGACATTTATAACACAACTAGAGATACTAGAGGCTAGTTCGCAAATGATTGATTCAGTTGTCATAGTTATTATTAGTAAAACAAACATATTTAGAACTTTTGTCCGTTTATGTGTTTGTGATTCTAACTAAAGTCATGATAAAGAATAGGAGATTATTATTATCTGAACTTTGCAAACAATAATATTCTTCCGTTATTATTCTGTCTTACATTTTGAATGAACTCTGTCACTCACATATTAGAGTGAACTGATTTATGATACTTATTTGATCTAGGAACATAGGCAACCTTTAGGTAACACTACAAATTAAAAACAAAACGCTCGATTTTTTTCAACGCTGTACCACAGATTAAATAGTTTACTACGCTGTATTATATTGAATAATATTAGTGTTATGAGAGCATATTTCATTATTTTGTATATATAATAGAAAAGTAGTGTTATTAGAGTACCACCGTACGGTGGAGTTTGAACGAAATGGTTAGTTTCTTGTTTGTTTACATTAAAGTAAAAAATGAAAAAAATAAGAATAAAGAAAATTATTAAAAAGTATACACAATTCAACGATCTCATTAGTTTTTATTTAGTAATACATACATAATACATTAGTAAACCTATTTAGTTTAGTTTTATTTTAATCGTCATGTGGCCCGTTCGAAATAACTATTCACGTGGCCCGGGGAATAATAAGGTTAAGTATGGCTGCTCTATACGCTATTCTACTATATTAATCTGCAATTATAATATAAATATAAAGAAGCGTGGTAGCAGAAGCCAAGGAAAACCATATAGCCAGGGTGCTACCTGACGGAAATGTGAAGGGCACTCGCATAATCACATGTGGGCCTAAAATCATGAAGACGCTCGATGTAGATACGACCCATCCAGTAGATGACCGCGAGCAACATTATTTAACCTTAGTGACCATAATAGCAAATTCCAAAGCACCACTACACTACGAGTGCCTCATGCATCAAGTAAGAATGAAGCAACAAACAAATATCGTAAATATGGTTGTAAGATTAAAAGGTTCTAAAACATTTAAGTATGTAGTAATAGTTTTTAGTACCTATTTTCTAACGGCGGTGTTATCGTACCCGTTCGTTAAAGTCATCGTACCGTAAACGTCATTGGGATTTGAATTTCGCAACAGAGCGCAAAGTTCCTAATTGGCCATAACACAGTAAATGAATATTCAAAGAACACATACTTGCTTATGCACTTTATTTAGTAAAGCTTACATTGTTTCAAAAAATAAAATGTAACGGAAAGAACCAAATTCCTGTTATATTCATCAGTCATTATTTTCTCTATGTTTTTAGGTGTCAACCCATTTCTTTTAACGTCTATCTATCTGTTTCAATTGCTTTTTCGATATTCTTGCTTATATTTCTAATTACATCGAAGTCTGGATTTCGGTCTATTACTTTTCCATTTTGTTTATAATTCTTTCGATTTGTATCCAATACAAAACTAATGTAACAGAATCAAATATAATTAAAGGATTCTGAAAAAGGCAGATTTGTTTTCTGAATATCAACAAGGGATATTTCTTTTATATTAAAATTATCGTCTATATTCAGTAAATCGTTGAAAATATTTTCATTTTGGATAATCATTTTTGCTATTCTTATGCTCAAAGCTTCGCTACTGCTCAGGCAATTAAGGACATTCGCAATTTCTTGAAAATATTTTCTTAAGTATGCAACTGCTTTTAACTAAGTGCCCCATCTAGTGATCACCGGCTGTGGAGGCAATGGCAAGTTGGGGTACATCGTGTTAAAAATATTTATTCTACTTGGGACCTTTAAAAAAAATCCTTTTTAAATTTGAAAATAATTCGTCTACATTTTCATATTGAGATCGGATTTGTTCTGCTACTCGGTTAAGGGCATGAGCTAAACATGTTACATGAATCATGTTCGGTTAATTGGTTTTCAGTAGTCGTCCAGCTCTCAACCACACACTAGCCACACTATCAGTACTAAGCATTAAAACTCTGCCTACATTATTTTTAGAAAAATCTCCCCACATGCTTCTTAAACATTCCGTTACAAAATTGAATATGGTGACCCCGTTTTCAACTTCTAGCATTTTACAGGCTAGTAAATATGGAGTAGTTGAAATAAGCAGCATCACTAAAAAAATTACTACATATCTGCCTAAAAAAATCTGTTGTTTCATCTAAAGAAACAATTTAGTAAATAGAGTTTAACTTGTTGAGAAATATTTTGTTAAAATATGATTTTCTAAACAAAAATTCTGATGGAATTTCTCTTTGTACACAAGTACAACAACACTTGTAACAAATATATTTGCTAAACAACTTTTGGAATGCGCTATTGTTGACTTGAGACCAAGGTATATTACATAATATTTAAAATTCAAAGAAATCTAAATAAAATTATCATCCGATCTTTGCCGTCTACCGTGATGTGTTGCTGATTTTAAGTGACGATCAACTTTGCGTTTCTTCATATTTGTTATTTGGACTTCACATTTAGTGCAAAAGACCCACTGGCGTGGTCGTATAACAGTTCTGGCTCGTTAACAATCCAACTTTGTACTACTTCTGGTTTCACTTGATTCGCCATATTCAAAATCAATTTAGTACAACAGAAGCGCAGATACTTAAAATGAATACAATACGTACCTAAGAACATTCTAAAATAGAATTGAAAAATTGTCTAAAATAGTTTTCATGTTCTCCTGATTTGCTAGAGAATTATATCGAGGTATATCTTTGTTGTGAATACTCGGAACCAAGCAGAAAATGTTTACAATAATATAAATAATATGTTATTATTAATAGTCTTTGACTTACCAATATAAAAAATATTGAATCTGCAATATCAAAGCGAAGTCCGTGTGTCTGATCCAAAGTTGTCGTGTCAAGAGGAATCGATTATCCGTAAACAACCCGAGGTCAATAAAATAAACTATCACAATCAAACACAACCACAAACACAGAAACAAGCGCACTCTGCGAGCCAAAGCAAGAGAATAGGTGGAATTCTTGCCTTTCTGTGCAAATGAAACTACTTGGTCATAAAAACGCCCACAAAACAAAAGATCCTGTATTGAAAGCGTTGCACAAACAGTTTTTCCTGGAAATTGGGTGTATTAGCACCACTCAAGAAGAATCTTACAATTAGCTAAATAGTGTTGTCTCTCTCTTGCACAAGGGCCGCGCTGTATTTTGTAGACATAAAATATCGCTGATATTGCGTGCTATTTATTTTATGAGTACACAGACAAGATTGTAAAAATACATTAGGACATAAAATACTTATTTCTTGTAGTCCTTATCAAAATTTAATACGTTTAGTTTTTTTTGATGCCTTAACAACTCCATCATTTAAGAGAATACATTACCTACTTTTATTTTTAAAGAAATATGAAATTTAAGACAAAAGGCCTTGGTGTTAAGTAGTTTATGGATAACTGTTAAAAGTACTTATAAAACAAAAGCTTGAAATATTTCTGAATCAAGTTATTTTTATGATTTTGTTATCCGTAAATTGAAATAGGTGCCTACATTTATCAATTATTTAACTATCTCCGAAAACAGAATTTCAATCGCATAAATTAAAAAGAATAATTTTAATGCGTTTTAAAGCCGTTTCAATAACATTTAAATATCAAAACTAAGACATATAATATTTAAATATAAGGGGCCCCTTGGGCCCTGGCTACTTATTCTATGAAATGTTAAAAAATACCTAAAATGTATTACACATAAACACATAAACATTTTGATCTCAAATGTTTGAGATCAAAATGTTTAATAATTATTGCCAAAATATTTGTATTTTATAATTTTGTTCTTCATTCTAAGCACTCGAAACGTTTTCCGTCAAATGTCATCGAAATCTCAAATTTAAGCGCAAAATGTAAACGATTTCTATTTGTATATTTAAGAGAATTTATTGGCAACGTCACATTTACAATATCTTGGAATTAAATTGGAACCCCCGTAAATCTGTTGTAAGGACCCGTTTTAGCAACTCTATATCATTCCGCAAATGAAGTTTAGGTACTTATGTTCTCTAATTTCCGATCTCTGATCATCACATACATAAAAATCTTGTATGAAGCATTGCTTATTTTAAATAATCTCAGCATTATCATTCACAAGACATCTTTTATAAGGCATTATTTTAATTAATCTTAGTATTATCACATACAAAAAAATTCTTACGTAAAGCATTGATTATTTTAATTAATCTCAGTATTATCACACGCAAGACATCTTGTGTAAAACATCGGTTATTATGAGTCACTAACCTAAACAAAAAAAAATAAAAAATGAACCTCAATTTTATTGCAAGTTTTACAAATTCTATTCTAATGTTTCAACATCAAAACAAGGATATACCAAATGCAATCGTACAAACGTAAAAATGTGTAGTAAATTATAGTAGGACTCAGTGTGAAAGTAGTGTTCAATAGTGTACCGCCCCACAGCCATAAAGCGTGGTGGAGCTGTGTCGGCTCCACTAATTACGCCATTTTTACCGTCATTTGGTCATAAACGTGGCCATCGATCATAAAGATCATAACTTGTGGTCGTAAAATCGGAAGATAGGTGCTCGAACGCTCTAATATTACATGCAAATATAACTCATCAAATGGAATACATCCAAATTCGCAATTTCCAAATTTTACTCTTAATTTTAAATAAAAGTTTTTTTGCGCATCAGTTGTTATCGGTCTATTACGACAAAAAAAACTTAGTACCATCAAAGTGTGATTTTAATTCACTTTCACAGAAGATTCTGTGAAAGTGAAACTTCTTTCAGAAGAACTTTAATTCACAGAAGCAAGATTTTAAGTAAATAATACAATACTAAGCATTGCAAAAATACAGTGCTTCTGGCTATGATTGACAATTTCAGAGAAAGCATTACCTAGTAAAAAAAAATTAGTGATCATTCCGTGTAAAGAAAAAATTTTATCGGATTGCAACATTTTGCGTTGTATCAACGAATTACAGATACCAGTAACGGTAAATATTTGTATGAAAAATTTAGTCTTAGCGTGTGTTCCCACGTTTGCAATTTGTAACGGACGAATTAGATAGCGTTTAGCTTTAGCACGCTTTATATTGTTTTAAAAAGAATTTATTGTAATTGAACATGCGACTTGTTAAAAATAAATGGTTTACGTTTTTATTATCTACACTTAACAAATATAGTTAACAGTTTTCATACAGAGTAACAAATGCACTAATAAATACTTATCTTTATTCCTAATATATTAAGTTAAAATCTCGGTGTAATACACACATACATACATTTCTTCACGCTGTATTCCTAACAGGGTAGTCAGAGAGGACGGAGCGCCAAGCGTCGCGGCCCTTACATACTTCTTTCGCTCCCTCAAATCTCATCATTCTCCTCACACATTTTCGCCTAAGTATGCGAGTGCTTTTGACATTTCCGTCCGCTAACAGTGGCTATTTGATAATACCAACTCAGTGTAATCACTGGATTCCACGTCGTCGATAAGTCGTATCCGTCAGTGTAATACGTCGTATAAAATAACTTAATACGTTTTGTCATTGACAAGAATTTTCTTGTCATTTCCATTTTTTATTGGGAACTAGCGACCCACCCTTGCTTCACTTCGCTTCGGTTGAAATATTTTTATCAAAATAAAATATAGCCCATATTAGACACGGATAACTTCCTATTTATGAAGGAGTCTTTGAAATCGGTTCAGTAGTTCCAGAGAGTACCCCCAACATAGAAACAAACACAATTTTACCTGTACATAATATTAATATAGATATAAATATTGTAAATTATAAAATCTGAGTTGCTTTCAGTAGTGTCCATGTGAAAACGAAAGTTCCCTAAATTCATTTAAATCAATTTAATGCAATTTTTACGTCTACAATTACACTTATGATGAATTTTATTTCTACGGGAACTTTCCGAATGCAACCCAGGAGCCTAATTACGTAGTTTCTATTCGCTGGGAATGAACATCAACTTGACATAGTCTGACTCATTGATGAATGTCAGTGACTTACACCTGTCAGTAATCTGAATACTAGTCTCGCTTCAGTTATTATTTTTAGACTAGTCTGAATGAACTATTATGTTTAGTTACAGTCAACGTGGATTAAAGGTAGGCCCTACTCTCACTTAAACTTCATAGAATCGAATTGATATATTTCATTTGTTTTAGATTTATAAAATAAATACAGAATACCTAAACAAAACTTTTATAGGTACCGACTTTTTAATTAATTTTAGACTCCTACAAACTCAACGTGCCCTCGACAGTATGGGTTTAACCTTATAAAAACGAAGGTTGATCAAATTATCCAATTATATTTATAGATTTTCCGCGATCGTCGATTTTCTATATTCACGTTTATATCTTTTAATGGTTCGGATATAGCAATAAACATAGAACAACTTCATGATGTGGCCACATTTATGGCTTACGTTCAAAATTGCGTAACTGACCTTTCGTATAAATAATAACGTCTTTAAATATTATTGTCAAAAACTTTCTGTATGCATATACCTATACGTATTTCCTAATATGTGTATTTGTATAAAGGTAAATATAGCAAACAAGTGTACTAAATGTCATTAATATTTATAAATTTTGTAATAATATAGGTACCTAATTAAAAACTAACATTAATTTTTTATATGAAAAAATAACCTACGAATAATTACTTTAATAATGCGACCTAAACTAAGCGCTACACTTTTACAAATTGGAACCACGACGAATAACTGGGAAAACACCAGTGCTAGGCAAAATGTAATGTAAAATGTAATTATGAACACATTTTGTTAGGCAAACAATTAACAATTACAATTACAAAAATTGTAATTACAAATTGTAATTGGTTTTACAATTACTTTGCCCGACACTGGAAAGCACCTATTAGTAACAACCACATTATAGCGCAATTTTAATAAATTCATTTCCTGAACTGACTTCGAAATTTTCCAAACTTTAGGTACAGTAGTTTTTAGGCTTGGTTCTTCGTAAAATTTAAATTCCAGTTCCTGTAGCTTTGTAGATGAGCGGAGGAAAGGGTCTAGTGTACACATTCCGCCATCTCTTTAATTCTCCTGTGAATATTATAAAAGCGTTAACTAGTGCTAAATATGATTTTACAAGATGTATGTGTCACTATACCAAAGAAAATGGACTAAGAGAGACGGACCGACATACGTATGAGTGATCCATTTGAACCGTTTCTTCTTTTGAGGTAAAAACCTCTATTTAGCTGGTGACTTAGTCGGCATCCTGTGACACAGGTGACACACAACTGTCACTACTTGACATAGTATAATTATATGTCAGTGAACAAGACAAGCACTGAAGAGATACACAATATGACAAGGTTGGGTGACAGTGTTATTGTTAAAATGAAGAAAGATATGCTTAGATGGTTGGGGCACATAGAATGAGTGATGAAAGATTTATAAAGAAAATCTCCAAAGGGAAAGTAAATGGTAGCAGAAGCCAACCTAAGCCAGGGTTGACTTTCAAAGATAGCCAGAGTGTTAAGTGACGGAAATGTCAAAAGCCCTCGCATATCTATGCGAAAGTGTGTGAGGAGAATGATGAGATTTAAAGAGGTGAAAGATGTTTATATGGAACGCGATGCTTGCCACCCTCTCTGTCTACGGCTGCCCCATTAAGGATACTGCGTGAGATATATATTTTCGTATACCAATGCTATTGTCTGTCTTCTTTTTGTTTCTCCTTCGCTAAAGTAACGAACTAGAGCAAAAGTAAAAAAAAATTATCCTTTACGAATAAATATCACACAAACAATACATACCAATTAACATTTTAGCATGCAAATGCAATCACCGTTTTTAAAAAACCCGAGATCAGTGTCAAAAGCGAACGATTCGATACGATAGTAATTCCTATTACGGTGCACGTATTAGACTCGAATGATTCGAGATGTGTCGATGGAGCGCCTTGATTAGTAGTCAATTAAAATATTCCCATAACAGCGCCAATAAAACTTTTTCGGTGATTTCTAAGTATTTTGTTGTAATCAATTTTTGACGTCGGCATCCGTTTGTAGAACAACATATGGACGTTTTATATGCGTACCGAATTTAGTGAGGCCGATGTCGAATATGCTTAACAGTTACTGGCGTTTGATATTTGGGTTCGAATAATGTCATGCACAAACCATAACTACTTTTTACATTTTATGTGATAATATTCGTTTAGTATTATTTTACACTAATTATTAAGTACGGCTTTACTCACGTATAATCGGTATAGGTACCGACTAGTTTCGGACCTATTGAAGGTCCATCATCAGGGTGAGTGGGATGAGTTCGCGGCCGCGCCCCGTCTCGCACTCTTATTAGCCGTACTTAATAATTAGTGCGTTAATAATGTCTCATGAAAGTTTTAATAATTTAATTTACATATGATGTTTAAACACATATTAAATTACACATTGTATTCGTAATAGCGGAATACCCTAAGCAGATTTAAGTCCCTGTGCTTTTTTATTTTTTTCCTCCATTGCTATTTCTTTTGCAGAAACTAATCTAACTATTAAGCAAAGGATGATAGTCTTCTCCTCAAATTGTAATAAGAAAGAGATAACTCTAATCTTTATAACATTTGTCGCTTAAAAGGCCTTATGCCCCACAGAATGATTATTATATGTGACAATATCTGAAAATAATGATTTAACGTGCATTCCTAAGCAGGGGAACACTAGATATGAATATCACCCAGTAGATGATTGGGTGTTGTCTAAAGTTTAAACTTTAGCAATCTTATCAAACATATAAGAACTTAACACATTATCCTATAAACATTTTATTGGAAGTATATTGTGAATAAGTTTGTGAATGATTTTATTGGAAGTATATTGTGAAATACTTATAAATTGTTAAAACGCAAAACAAAGATTTATATAAGGTTTGCCCACGCGTGTCGTCGATATTTTTAAATTATTAATGTTCGTCTAATACTGTAAACATTGCTTAGAAACTGAGAACAGACATTTGAACAGTTTGGTATCACTAATATAATTCGATTACTTCACAATGCGATTACTACATTATATGATATGATAAAACTATGAAAATTATTGTATATCAAATATAAAATTCTAAAATATAAAAATAGTACCTGCAGAACCCTTCATTAAGCGATCAGACATGACCCTCGCAACCGTGTCGAAAGGCCGCCTCAAGAAGCCGAAAGCCTGGTCATTTTATAGTTTATAATTACACGTGATTGCCGCAAACCGCTCGATTCGCCTCCTCATTTCGTCATGGCTATAATATAGACGATACAGAATACTCCTTTCAGAAGTTCAAAACACAGTTGCAATGTTTGATTTGGTTTTGTTTTTATTTTTTAATTTAATTCCTAATTGGAAAAAGGAATACTTTTTGTAGTATCGCGGTATCCGTCTGTTTGTCTATCTGTCTGTTATAGCCGTTTCTCGAGGATTATTTAACATAAACTTTGACTTTGACATTTGAAACAGTTATGGCAAGTGGCCTAAAGACAGAAGGGAACTTCCAAAAGTTGAGTTTTTACTTTTAGGGATTAATTTTGCCCGCTTTTATAGGAATTTAAAAAACGAATTCTTTTTGAGGTCGTCGTGTGATGCATCAAAGGCAAACTCTTTACATTACGACTTCAAAAATCTGTAACAAGTTACGTTCAAGAAAATACACGTTAAAATTACTCCAAAAATATTAGTCGGAAATATATGAAAAGAAATCACAAATATATATTTCAATACAAATTAAATACTGTTGGGTGATAACCGCAGCACCTTAGAACGACCGGACCGATTTGGTTATTTTTTTTGTAAATTTTCGTAATAGTTTGATAAGGTTTTTTTGCCTGGAAAATTAGAAAATTCGGGAAAACTGAAAGTGCCTTTTTCTATGTCATTTTTATTTATTTACATGACAACGGCGGTTGGGTCAGCTAGTTGAGGATCGCAGCCGTCGCTAAAGTCGGAGGTTGTGCCGTGGAGGCGTTAAAGGTGGGAGAGATCCGCCGCGCCCCTTCGGGACTCGGAGCAGCCTGGGTCCGCTGCCCAGTGGAGGCAGCGAAGAAGGTGGCGGGTGCCCGACTGCTGGTCGGATGGGTCTCGGCCGGGGTGCAGCTCCTTGAGCCGAGGCCCTTGAGGTGTTATAGGTGCCTCAAGATTGGGCACGTGCGGGTCTCCTGCACGTCAGAGGTGGACCGCAGCGGACAGTGCTACCGCTGCGGCCAAGAGGGTTACAAGGCCGGCGGGTGCAATGCGGCGCCCAACTGCACGTTGTGCGCCGCGAGCGGTCTGCCGGCCGGTCATCTGACGGGGGGGAAAGCCTGTGTGGGGGCTAAGCCAAAAAGGGCGTAAGGGTGGCTTCTACCGCCACCCGTGTGGCTCCTGCCGGGCCGAGATTGGAGGGGATGGCCTCGGATTAGTAGCCTCCCCAAGTGACCAACGCCTCTGGCGTGCGTTTCCTCCGCCGCCGACAGTAGCGGCGGAGAGCCCACTGAGGCTTGGGGTGGTATTCGGGGGAGTGCCACCCTTCAGATAGCCTCTCACGAACTTAGGGTGGGAATTCTGCCCTCCCACCCAAAACGAGACGAGGCTGGCGGTTTAGCGCCGGCCGTTGCCCGTCGGGGTCGCGGAGGAATGCTAACGCACACCCGTTGCCCCGGTACCAAGGCTCTCGAGGAACACCGTCAGGTTTTAGTGGGTAGCCCGGCATTGCACCTTACAGCCGTGGAGTCCCACATATCCCCCCGCCTCCCCCAGACGGAATGCATAAAGCATTTCCTGACGCAAAAAAAAAAAAAAAAAAAAAGCTAGTTGAGGATAAAATCTACAGTACCGAACTAAAGTAGATTTGACGTTCAAAAATATCTTGTAATTGGGTTTACTTGAATAAATTCATTTGAATTTGACTTTGACAGTAAAAAGTAGTAGGAAAAAGTAATAGGAGTCCGAAATTCTTGTAAACTGGAACAATAGTATAAGTGTAAATTGTAAATGTTTAAAGAAATGGATATGAAATTTCCAAGTTATTTTTTTTTGTAAATGCTCTAGTCTAAACTAAATAATACTAATTAGATGTGACATAAGACATTTATGTTCGTACATGAGTGTGCGCTATGCGTACGCGCATTTTTATTTGTGGTGTAAACAGAAATGTAAAAAGTAGAAAGTTATTACTAGAGGAATTAACTTTGTTCTTTTTTCTTTTTATAAAAGAGGGGACAAACGAGCAAACGGATCACCTGATGGAGAGTAACCAACCGCCCCCCATGGACACCCGCAACATCTGGAAAATCACGGGCGCGTTGCCAGCCTTTAGGGAAAAAGGGAAAGGAGGGAGAGGGGTGATGGGCCACCGACACTCTCACTCACCGAACGAATCACAACAGCAAAAGATGTCATTTCACGGCGATATTCTGTGAGAGCGTGGAATTTCACCGGGCGAGCCGGCCCTATTCGTGCTGCAATGCAGCATGGCTCTACCACCTTTCATTTTTGTTGACTTTGTATTCACACGCATTCGAACCATTGTAAAATCTTACAGTCGTAAATGAACGGACCGGACTGTAATGACAGTCTACAACAACGGTCCTGTGCATGTCAATTCTGTAAATTATGACTGAGAACACATTACTGAAATGTTGACATCAAAGAGACAGGCTTCCGCCAATTAATCATCTATATAAATTTGATTGTTTGTTTGTATAAACTAAAAAACTACTCAACTGATTTTAAAAACTATTTCACCTATATAAAGCTACATTATCTACTTTTAACTATTATTAACTATATTTTATTTTCAAAAAAATTCTACCCGTGGGAAGTCGAGGCGAGCCGCAAGTATTATTATTAAACAGAATTAAATGATCACTCACTTTAGTTTTACTCCCGCCGATAGAGCCCGGTCTTATAGAGCCAGTTTCGTAGAACCTGGTGAGGATCTTGGAGACGCAGCCGTGAGACACCAACAGCTGCCTGCTGATATCGCACGGGCGGACTCCCATAATGGCGAGCTCAACGATGCGCTTGCGTACCACGTCTGGTAGCGGCCGCCCATTCACGAACACGCCGCCGAGTTGGTTGACTCCAGCTTGGCCTGTTCATGACAAGAGAATGCTTATTTTACTTACGAACAAGACAAGCAATTTACTTTTATCTAAACTGCGATTTAGAAAACACCACGATGAGGACAGTACATATTATGTAGTCGTATTAGAACTGTCATTGTCATCATCTCAAATGCTAATTAAAAGTTTCTTTTTCAAACAAATCTTAAATACTATACGTATTTTTAAGTCAAATCCTACACCAGTCACGTAAAAAACTGTACTACGAAAAACCCAGAAGAAACTCAGTCGGTAAATACTGCTATCATTAAACGACTTTTGTAATAAACTCTTATTAATTACAATATTTTAAAAGTCAGCAAATGCATATTAGATTGATATAGGTACAATGTTTGCCATAATATCACTAAATGCACATTATAGATAGAGATATAACAAAAAGAAGAAGCGATGGTTTTTAGGGATTTTGATCTTTTCATTTAATCAAGAAATTATTCCTCGAAGAATAGAGAATAATTTTGCAGTTTGTTGTTTGATCTCATTTGTAATAGTGTAAGTTACGTAATTGCAGTCTTCGAAGACTGAATTTTACTTGTCCCATGAGTATCCCATTTGTTAAAATACCATTTCCTATCTATTGAACTACGAACTACGAAATATTTTATAATAAATATCACTACCCTTGTTTAAAAAATATGTTGATGACTGTTATGTCAAGAGATAGGTTTTACAGATCAACATCTCTAAGAACGCAGATGTTTATCATTGGTCCTTTTATGTCATTTCTCTGTAATTAACCTGCAAAGATCAATGATTAAAAATATGCTTCTTAATTAATGATGAATGGTTTTTAAGTTTATAATAGTTTAAAATATTGAGATTTAAGATATTATACAAAGGAAACTCATTAGAAACTATTCCTCTAATATGGCCGAAACTCGCTGATGAATGATCCTTTCATAAAAATCATACATTAAAGTCGTTAAATATACATACATATGTAGCAGTCATATTGAGTCTCCATCGACGTGGGGAACAATAACTTATAATATTTATAGAGGCACTTAATTACTTAAAAGATAATTAACTTTTAACTTCTGTTATCTAGAAAAATAAAGCATTCCTTGGTTAAACTAATTGTTTACAAACAACATTCACTATGACAGACGGACATGGACAACGTAGACCCGTTGAGCTTTCTTAAATATCGTTTGAAGCATTGACCGTAAGTCTTTCAGCAGGAATAAATTTGTCATAAATATAGTATCTTTGAGTATTGAGTATTATTAATGTAAAAGTGATAGCCTACTGATTATCTAGACCTCCTTTAGTAATATTATTGTTAATAGTTCGTTTGTAAATAGAACTTTCTGTAACATTCTAGAACACGCACACGGCTTCGATAACAAATGTACCGTTGGTCTAGATTGTCTATACTGGGAGGTATGGATGTAAGGATATGTTCGATAAACATATCGATAGACTCTAAATATGTAGCCTTTGTTGTTAGATAGAATAAGCTCTAAATTGATGAAATATTAGGTCTCTAGTTAATAAACTTATTAGTACGAACGAATAATACTAAAACTATAGTTGACATAAACGTCATACACTTAGAAAAAATTTATGAATTTTATCGACTCGCTAGGTAGGTGTAATTTTAGATAGGGTTTGTCGACCACTGTCTCTACACTAGTTGTTCCAGGAGTAGGAGCATAGGTGACCTTCGTCGTGGGGTATAAAAAGCGTCTCGTATCCAATAGCTTCCTTTTTCTTTTCTCTCTGCTGCGGGACAAGCTGCCTCAACAAAGTCTCATGAAGAAACTTAAAGTTAGGCCACATGTCGCCTAGGATAGTCTTAGCTGTATTTGTTTGGGAGTAGCAACCCCAATTAGATTAAATGAGTTAGTTAATAATATGTTAAAGTAGTTTAGGTAATCTCATGGTGGATCCCATGGTGAGTACTGTAGCTGTAGATAAGGGCAAGCAATGATGATAGGACTAGGGAATAGGATCCTAATGTCTACATGTGCTTGTTACAGAGTTCAAAGGACACCTATAGAAACCAGGTGGACCTCCTGTCCCTATAAGTAATGAATACTTAGGAATAGTAGTAAATCTATTCAACATTCATTTAAACTTCAGTATGAACTAATCATAATAGTTCTTAGAATGGTTTGGTGCACTACCCTGACTATCAAGAAGTCTAAGTCTTCTTCACTTGGGTGCTATATCGCGTGGCCAGGCCGCAGTTCCTATTAAAGGGGAATCTTTGAGGGCCGGGGCATGTGGGTGCTGTGATGCTAGTAGATGTTCGACAAAGGGGAAGACTGAGGAGTAGGTGCAGTTGGTGGATGACCACCTCCTTCTTAAGATTGATCAGTGATAAAACTGATAACACTCTGCGTGTAACTAATAAATGATGCTCTGTTAGATATTAGCTCCACATAAAGGTATTGTGTATCTAATAAATAATTTTCTCTGCGAAATAAAATACTGGATAATAAGGTATAAAAGGTACTTGGGTTTATGTATCTGTAACTCTAAGAATTTAAATGCAGTACATAAACAAGGAAAGGGTGTCTAAGTCTTTATAACTAGGTATACTTCTCTTTAATTTAAGATAACATAAATAAATTATGTTGTTGTAACTATAACAAGTAATATCTGAGCTCAATACTTGTAAAACTTTTATACTAATGAATTATTCTGTAAACTAATTAATATCTAAGAGCTGTTATATAATAGGTGACTTTATTTAATACATATAGAATAATAAACAGGATAATGTTGTTTAACCATAGCATTTAATCTTTTTAAATTGTTACTAACTTTTAATAATAAATACATAGTGAACTGATTGTATCCACCATAGAGATTAAGTTAGAAGAAATAAATGTTTTCTATGTGTGATGTTTTTCTGATGTCTATTTAATTAACTTTCTATAATTATCCCATTAGATGTCGATTGCAGAGGTGTACTAGGCGCCCTTAAACAAATTAGGTACACCACTCTCCAGGTGACAGTAATAATAATAACATCATCAATTACTCAACCCACACCTCACTCTACCGG
Organism: Zeuzera pyrina; assembly: GCA_907165235.1. Lineage (NCBI taxonomy): Eukaryota > Metazoa > Arthropoda > Insecta > Lepidoptera > Cossidae > Zeuzera > Zeuzera pyrina. The sequence goes on from OU015640.1 coordinate 8,456,769, forward strand.
CCTGAGCCAGCCACGTTGCAAAAGTGGCGCCCAACGTGGGGCCTGGAGACTTCTGGTGGGATAAGAAACTATTGTTCTTGTAAGTACTAAACAACTACTAATGTAACATTAATAGCGCTACTAACTCTAGTGAAATTCAACTAATTATTGAACTCAATCTAACTATTAGATATCTCTGTGTTAATTGATAACTCCTGGTTGATTGACAAGTATATCAGTAATTATTATTGATAAAATAATAACTTAATTATTAAACTTTGATTTAACTTAATAACTTAATTAACTTAGGCTTTGTGACTATTTGACTATTTGGATGTAGTATATCTCTGGTCTTAGTAAAAACAAATAGTGATTATATACTACATAGACTTGTGAATTAAGCTGGGAATTGTTAATTGTAATTTGAAAATTACATGCTTATGTAATATCTTTGTTTATTTAATCTTAATCTGTATATATTCTGCAGGAATTACAAATTCTAGAAACTTAGTCTCATTCTCACTAGATTTATCTTAGACTTTATACATTTTAGGCAGTGAGTTTATAATTTAAATTGTGTACTCTGGACCACATTAATTAAGATTTAGTGGTGAATATATTTTAACTCTCACTAGGATTTGCTAAACTGATATACAGATTTTCTTGTTTAATAATACTTAGATTTGAAAAAAAAAATGGACTTCATTACTGTAGGTTGCGCTGTGGAGTTCCTTCATAAAGATGAATTAATTCATGAACTTGAAATTAGGCATTTACCAGCTGCACCGGCTTCCTCAGTCGATGAATTAAGAAAGTTACTTAGACACACATGTAAATTAGCTCGAAGGGGTAGTCTAAAGATGTATGAACTGGTTGAGAGTAAAGTAACTACTAAAGAACTTGAGTTGTGTACTAAGAAAGTAACTGATATCGAACAAACTATAACCGAGGAAATATTTACTAATGATATGTTATTAAAGAAATCAATAGCTCGGTGTAATTATATTCTGTGCAGGCTGTCTCGTATCTCAGAACCAAACAAGGAGGTCAATGACCTTAAGTCTTCTTTGGTTTCAATTTTGCTGCGTCTTGAGGGCGATCAGGAGGTTGATTTTCACTCGATACGCGAGGATGAGAAACCTAAAAACATACCAATTGCTGTAGAAAATGTTACTTGCCACAATTTCAAGTCGCTTAACTTAAATTCGTTAAATATTAAGTTTAGCGGGAATTCTTGTGTTAGGGTATTTATTACTAGGCTCGAGGAACTTAGAGTGGCTAGGAAAATCCCCACTGAAATAATTTATGATGGCTTCCCTGATATTTTAGAGGGACCCGCCTTATATTGGTATAGAGCAAATAAATTAAAGTTTGATTTCTATGAAGATGTTATTTGTGCTTTACGGGAGGACTTTGATATTCCCGATTTAGATTATAAATTGCTAGAGGAAATTAGACATCGCACTCAGGCTAAACAGGAAACGATTGTGGTTTTCTTGTCAATTATATTAGGTATGTTCTCGAGATTAAATAAACCGGTTAGTGAGTCTGAACAATTAGATATGATTATGCGAAACATCAGACCTGAATATAGTAAGGAATTAGCTCTCCGGGATATCGATTCATTAGAAACTTTAAAATCTTTATGTAAAAAACTAGAATTAGCTCAGGAAAGGGCTAATCAATTTCGTGAACCGGTCTTATCTGGCACATCTTATGCACCTGACTTTGTATACCAGAACAAAACAATACAAGGTAACAAGTCTAATTATAAATCTAACATTAAAACTAACCAGTTAGCTTCAATTAATTCTTCGAAACCGCCTTGTAAACAAGGCAGAACTTCTAAAAAATGTTTTCGTTGCGGGTTAACTAACCATTTGGCTAGACAATGTAGGAAGTCTCGCGAAATACTTTGTTTTCGATGCGGGAAAAAGGGAGTACGCACTCCCGAATGCACTAATTGTTCACTTCCAAAGAAACTAATTAGTTCGTTCACTTCACGGAAAAATAACTACATAAAACCTTGTCCACCAACTGAAGTAACCTATTTTGAACCGCCGACGGATGACATTAGACCATATGTCGCTGTTGACATACTAGGGTTAAAAGTCAAAGGTTTGTTAGACTGTGGCGCCTCTTGCTCTGTCTTAGGTGACAACTGTCACAAAATATTTTTAGAACTCGGTTTAACCAAATACTCTTTGCAAAAACCTCTTAGTTTATATGTGGCTAGTGGTCACGAGTTAGTTTGTACTGAGTATATGATGCTGCCTGTCAAGTTTAAAAATAAAGTAGAATTGGTAAAATTCTTAATACAGCCATATATAGAAATTCCTATTCACTTCGGTATAAATTTTTGGAAAGTTTTTGAATTAGTTCCTGAAGTTCTGCCTCGGATGAAAATAGATTCAATTAGTGAATACTCAAGTTCTAGCGACCCGTGGTATAAAAAGCTATATAGTAACTGTGTAAGTAAACCTACTTTGTTCCCTAATTATAAAATAGAGGATAACGAACTATATAGATTATCTAAAAATAAATATAGGTTAACATCCCAATTTGATTGGAAGAAGGTAGTCCCTTCTGACAAACGCTTAGATCTTTTAAAGCAATATCATGACGATCCTACTAGTGGTCATTTTGGGGTACTGAAAACCCATAAAAAATTAGCAACTTGGTATTTTTGGCCTACTCTTTATAGGGATGTACGCGAGTATGTAAAGGCTTGTGAGACCTGTAAGATGTATAAAGCAGTAAATACAAAGCCAGCAGGGTATATGGGAAGCTCTAGGCCCATTTCTATACCTGGTGAAGCTCTGTCCTGTGATATCTTAGGTCCTTTTCCTCCCTCTTATGCCAGAAATAGATATTTGTTTGTATGTAGTGATTACTTTAGTAAATATGTTACTTTGTTTCCATTAAGAACGGTTACCGCAAAGAATATAGTTAGATGTTTGGAAAAGGGGATATTCCTGACTCATGGGGTACCAAAGTATTTATATGTGGATAACGGTCCCCAATTCATAGCTAAAGAATTTAGGGATTTAATCCAAAAATACAACCTACCTCATGTATGTTACAACCCAGTGTATCACCCTCAAACTAATCAATCGGAACGCGTTAATCGTGAACTTGTCAGGGCTATTGCTACATATGTAAAAAACGATCATAGAAATTGGGATAAAAATATTTCTGAGATTCAATGTGCTTTAAACTCATCTTTGCATGAATCGACCAAACATACTCCTTATTTTCTAACTTATGGTAGAGAGATGATAATTAATGGTGACTTATATAACTCTTCTCAACCTGTGAGTGGTGAGAAGGTTACTCTTGATAACCAAATTACTTTCTCAAATTCACTTAAAGAATTAAAAGAAATCTTTGTAAAAGTGCGGTCTAGTATAGCTAAATCTCATGAGAAAAACGCTCGTAATTATAATTTACGGAAACGTAATGTTGAATATCAGCCAGGACAGTTTGTATATAAAAGAGTTTTCACTTTGTCTGATGCTGCTAAACATGTCTCCGCCAAATTGGCGCCTAAGTTTGAGAAATGTATCATTATTGAAAAACATTCTCCTTTAGTATATTCTCTGAAGTCCTTAACGGGTAAACCTTTAGGCCGTTGGCATATAAAAGATTTAGTACGTTCTGGTGACGTAATAGAAACTTAGGTCTTAGTTAGGTAAATTCTAGATAGGAACGCGACCCGTCCCTGTAGTAGTTTGCTGTCTTAATTCTTTTGGGTGCTAGTATGTGCAGTATAGGTAGATTTCTGTGTTTGTTGCTTTATATATTTTCGGGAATCTATGTTCTCGAATTATTTTATTTTAAAATTTTATATTTTAAAATAAAATAATTCTTTAACCACCTAAAACGATACTGTAGCAGTCATATTGAGTCTCCATCGACGTGGGGAACAATAACTTATAATATTTATAGAGGCACTTAATTACTTAAAAGATAATTAACTTTTAACTTCTGTTATCTAGAAAAATAAAGCATTCCTTGGTTAAACTAATTGTTTACAAACAACATTCACTATGACAGACGGACATGGACAACGTAGACCCGTTGAGCTTTCTTAAATATCGTTTGAAGCATTGACCGTAAGTCTTTCAGCAGGAATAAATTTGTCATAAATATAGTATCTTTGAGTATTGAGTATTATTAATGTAAAAGTGATAGCCTACTGATTATCTAGACCTCCTTTAGTAATATTATTGTTAATAGTTCGTTTGTAAATAGAACTTTCTGTAACATTCTAGAACACGCACACGGCTTCGATAACAAATGTACCGTTGGTCTAGATTGTCTATACTGGGAGGTATGGATGTAAGGATATGTTCGATAAACATATCGATAGACTCTAAATATGTAGCCTTTGTTGTTAGATAGAATAAGCTCTAAATTGATGAAATATTAGGTCTCTAGTTAATAAACTTATTAGTACGAACGAATAATACTAAAACTATAGTTGACATAAACGTCATACACTTAGAAAAAATTTATGAATTTTATCGACTCGCTAGGTAGGTGTAATTTTAGATAGGGTTTGTCGACCACTGTCTCTACACTAGTTGTTCCAGGAGTAGGAGCATAGGTGACCTTCGTCGTGGGGTATAAAAAGCGTCTCGTATCCAATAGCTTCCTTTTTCTTTTCTCTCTGCTGCGGGACAAGCTGCCTCAACAAAGTCTCATGAAGAAACTTAAAGTTAGGCCACATGTCGCCTAGGATAGTCTTAGCTGTATTTGTTTGGGAGTAGCAACCCCAATTAGATTAAATGAGTTAGTTAATAATATGTTAAAGTAGTTTAGGTAATCTCATGGTGGATCCCATGGTGAGTACTGTAGCTGTAGATAAGGGCAAGCAATGATGATAGGACTAGGGAATAGGATCCTAATGTCTACATGTGCTTGTTACAGAGTTCAAAGGACACCTATAGAAACCAGGTGGACCTCCTGTCCCTATAAGTAATGAATACTTAGGAATAGTAGTAAATCTATTCAACATTCATTTAAACTTCAGTATGAACTAATCATAATAGTTCTTAGAATGGTTTGGTGCACTACCCTGACTATCGAGAAGTCTAAGTCTTCTTCACTTGGGTGCTATATCGCGTGGCCAGGCCGCAGTTCCTATTAAAGGGGAATCTTTGAGGGCCGGGGCATGTGGGTGCTGTGATGCTAGTAGATGTTCGACAAAGGGGAAGACTGAGGAGTAGGTGCAGTTGGTGGATGACCACCTCCTTCTTAAGATTGATCAGTGATAAAACTGATAACACTCTGCGTGTAACTAATAAATGATGCTCTGTTAGATATTAGCTCCACATAAAGGTATTGTGTATCTAATAAATAATTTTCTCTGCGAAATAAAATACTGGATAATAAGGTATAAAAGGTACTTGGGTTTATGTATCTGTAACTCTAAGAATTTAAATGCAGTACATAAACAAGGAAAGGGTGTCTAAGTCTTTATAACTAGGTATACTTCTCTTTAATTTAAGATAACATAAATAAATTATGTTGTTGTAACTATAACAAGTAATATCTGAGCTCAATACTTGTAAAACTTTTATACTAATGAATTATTCTGTAAACTAATTAATATCTAAGAGCTGTTATATAATAGGTGACTTTATTTAATACATATAGAATAATAAACAGGATAATGTTGTTTAACCATAGCATTTAATCTTTTTAAATTGTTACTAACTTTTAATAATAAATACATAGTGAACTGATTGTATCCACCATAGAGATTAAGTTAGAAGAAATAAATGTTTTCTATGTGTGATGTTTTTCTGATGTCTATTTAATTAACTTTCTATAATTATCCCATTAGATGTCGATTGCAGAGGTGTACTAGGCGCCCTTAAACAAATTAGGTACACCACTCTCCAGGTGACAGTAATAATAATAACATCATCAATTACTCAACCCACACCTCACTCTACCGGCCTGAGCCAGCCACGTTGCACATATATACATCATCAATTACCACTCGTTCATGAAATATGAAGTCATAAACATACAGTAAACACCTCTAATTTATGACACCTTACTTGTAGTAGGTATATATCAAAGGAAGACATCTAATTTTGATCCCAATCGGAAACGAGATACATCACTTTGAGTTATTTCGCATTAACGGTCGTCATGCACCTGCCTCATTTAGGGCTAATATTTATTTGATTGCCAAATTCCCATAATATTCCCCTACCTGACCTACCCACTTATTGTACACAGCCAATTATAAAAAATATGACCGAGATACCATCATCTCATTCACTCGTAATTTATTTATTTTTCTTTGTCCTTTATTAAAAATGAAAGTATACATTCATATAAAATAATGGACTCCTTAAATGGTAAATTACGTTCTGAAATAGGTAATGCTCATTTTCAAATCAAGACAAGTTACATTACGTTTATATAAACAGGAAGCAATTTTACTACATTGAGATTTGGAAATATTCCTACTCCTACACATAATAATAAAGATTAAAATAAAATATAAAGGATAACAGATCACAAACTCACTATCAATTCTTATTTCAATTACTCTCATTAAAATGGACTATGCAATATTACACACCGAATATATGCCATCGTCACCAAAACGCAGATAACAAAATCAACCAATAGGAACACTTATATTCTTTGGTTCGTAACTGTCACGATAGATGTCACTGATCCTTGATCAATTTTTATCCAACAATTAATAATACATTTCAATCAAAAGATTGAAATAAACGACAAAAAACGATTGAAATAAATTTGAAGAGAAGTGAAAATTACAAGCAATAATGTTAAAAGTAACAAAACGTAGTATTTGATTTTGTTAATTATATAAATTACGCACTTTTTTTTAATAGCACATGTACTTAGTATTTGAAAACAAACTTACTTATTCGTGATATATTTTGTTTGATATTTTGTATAGTTTGGAAAATCAGTTTGAATACAAACTGAATTTAATTAATTCTTCTGTAAAAAAATTAAAGTTCCAGCTAAGAACTTTCAACTCGTGGTTTCTACTTAACGGCTACCGTTAACGCCGTCCATTATAAAGCAATCAAACGCCAGATTTATCACCTTAATGCAATAAAATTAACGTTCTAATTTGTTCGCAGCAATTTGTTTTTATGACGTTTTCTTTAAACAGGCTCACCGCCCCCGACGCCGTCATTTCACGGCTATTGTAACCAGCCTGGCGTTGATTCCTACAGATGCAAATTACGTTCCTTGCTTTACGATAGCTCTTTCAGATGGCTTTGTAATGACAGCGATTCCAAAGTGCAAGTATACGTTCTAGCAGTGAAAATTACGGTTCCTTTTGCAATAGTCATCCGGCAAAATCGTTAAAACCGCTTCAGGAAGGGTCGATCTCATTAGTCTATGCAGCCGGTAAATGACTACAGATTTTCTTGAAAGACAGCTGTTCTCGGAATTTCACGAAAGATTCATTTCTAGGTTTATCTAGTAAAAGCAATTATCAATCGCTTTACTTCTGGAAAATAAATCTTATAATAGACTAGTTTAAAGAATCCAGTTTTCTTTACGCTATCTAGCAATAGCAGCTCAGTAATAAAAAGATGAATTCCTTCAAATAAATATTATGTGCTTTTATCCAGATAAATCATTTATCAAGAGTGCTTCAGTGAGAATAGTTTAATTGGGATACGTTCAAGGAATTACAATCTTGTAACGATTGTATGTTAATATTCATATAACATATTATATTATTATCGAAATAATTTTAAATTTCGCTTTTTATGCTTCTTCGGAAAAAGATACAATGATATTTAAGAATTTTAGACAAAAAAAATTATGATTTACTAATATTTAAGCTTTTTTCTTTTCGCTAACGCTTTTAAATTTCGCTTAAAATCGTAACAAAAAGCTTTTCAAAAATGTAAAATAAACTACTTCGATCATAAAAACGTACTTATTTTCATAGCAACAAATAATGCGATATTAAAACGGGCGACCGAGCTTCGCTCATGTCTTTCGAGATATTTTGTAGTGCCATCTGTTGTTCTTGAATAGCATTAATATTTCAGCCTCAATGTTAGTTCAATATTCTATGAGATGACATTAAAATAAATATTGTTGTGAAATAGGAAAATACAAAGTTATTCTGCGGTCGCTCAGCGTATAGCCTTACAATATCTCATGTTTCAAAAACTATCCAACATATCTTATTCAAGCCATTTTTTGTCGAAAATATTTTTTAACTTCTAGTATCTTGATTTTTCCACCCCATACATGAAAAGTAATATGCGGAACATACCTGTTACGACTATAGAAAAAAAATCACTTCAAAACCTCTGTATCATTTTCGAAAACCTATCTAAATATCGCTCTTGTGCACTAAATGTCTTTTTTCATCCCTCGGTTGCATGCATTGAGTGTCCTAATGTTCCCCTAATGTTCCTTTTTTTTTGTAATTTCACTACACTATAGGTACAACTACATTCCTCCAAATACAAGTGCCAATAGTCTTCGAGTAAAATGAATGTGACATACGAACAGACGGAAAGACGAACGAAACGAAATTTCATCCGAAATTCCGTAGACAAATGGCAAAAAACGAAACGCTTATAATCAGAGGGTTCCGTTTTTTGTCATTTGACTATGGAATCCTAATAAATAATCACATAACGTGTCGACAATAAACCGAATCGAAAACGATTGAATCAAGAGGCATAACTGTGGAGTAACTTCTGAATAAAATCAGTAGAAAATACCGCCGCGCCGCGATAAAATCTCATTTAGTAAAGCGATCGTAAAATGTATGAAGCAGGCACCCCTGACTGGCACTGACACCAACCGTACGAAGCTTGAAAGAAGCTTGCAAGTAGACTTACGAATAAGTACCGACCGCACGGGAAAATACGACAAAAAATCGATTAAAAAACTGGCCAAGAGTATGTCGGACACGCATTAACTCAGGGTTCCATAGCAATTTCGAAAAAGTAGAAATAATTTTTGTTTTAAATACAAAAATTGTTTCCGAAATATCAGTGTTATTTAATTTTTTACTACTGCAATCTTTGGTTTCCATTTACCAATTTATGTCTATTTCAAACGGCTCGTTAGATGTAAAGATGGCGCAGCAAATAAAACAAACAGGATGCTATAGAACCCTAAAAATAGTAAAAAGCTACATCTTGCTTCTAATTTTCAGAGTCAAATGTCTAAAAATTGGAGCACTAGTTTTGCGCGCTAGCCTGCATCGGATTTCGTGAGACAAACCACTTTTTATGGAGATAAAAGTACTCATTGGCCTCTACTCGCAAAGAGAGATCCCTTTACAACCTACTTAACCGAGATCGGTATAAAATTAAGCTTTAACTGGAAATTAAAAAAATTTAACCGACTTCAAAAGAAAAGCACGGAAAACTACAAAATAATTGTCCTTTACAAACCAAAACTCGAGTACAAAAATAACTTTATAAATGCGATAGACCTTAAATTTGACAGTTACTGAAGCCTACTGCCTACTGTATGCCAAGGTTACTAAATTACTAAATTCGTTGTTTCTAATATTATACTCAAAGCGTAGAAGGTAGGGAAGTGTAAATCTAGATTCTGTGAGTTACAAGTAAATGGTGCGAAACTGCGCACGGAGTCTAAACTTCTAATGATTCCTTCAAAATTTTATCTACTCTAAAGACATTGCCCACGGCACCATGTGGTTCTCAATATTCAAGGCAGAACTCAAATTTATACTACTGTACTAATCGCAAAAAAAAATAAAAATAGTATATCCACTTAATTCAAATGTACCATGTTATAGATAAATACATTAAGACCCGGCTGCCAAAATTTGTAACGTTTTTAAATAGGTTTGCTGAGCCGGGCACACGTTTAATGAATGTGAAATTAAAATATGTATTCCTTTATACATTTTTCTATCAACTGCCTAAAACCATATCGCGATTTATGTATTTTCGTTCGATACTTTTTTTCTGCAATGTGATCCCTTTTTGAGAGATTTTTAAATATGTCTCCTAAATAACTTGAGTAAGTTACCTACATAAAATTGCAGTTAACAGGATGACAATACAGTTTACTAAATTCTGGCTAAAGGGTATTTTATTATATGAATTAATATTCCAGTTATAACGATATATATCACTTTCGGGCGGCGGAGTGTGAGTGCGGTGCCTACGTAAGAAACTGTTTTTTGGGAGCTGCTCTTAACTGAATGTACTGCAAACTACGCAAAGCTTTATTATTAACTCTGCAATGAGAATCATTCTCAGTCTTTTAGAAAATGAATAGGTGAGTCTAAGGAGTTGGGATTGATTAAGAGGAGTCGGATCCGAAAGTAAATTCGAGTCGGGAATACCCGTGTCTAAATGAAAGAAACAAGAAAACAGAGATTACGTAAATAAAACACCAACTACCTCAAAAAATAGAATAGCGATATCCGGAGCCCAGGAAAAAACAATAATAAAATAAATTACATTTTATTGAATTTCTTCGTCTGTATTTAATATTTGAATGTTATATTTGCATCAACAACATTTATCACTGGGAATAATTTGAAGTTTTAGAACAACGAGTTTATTGAACGAATGTGTCTATTTTATAGGCGTAGAATCAATTCAACTAAACAACGCTTAATTTAATCAAACAACTCTAACTTTGTTGCTAGATACATTACGATTACGATGCAAAGCTGCGTCTTCCACAACAGCAAATACTTTTACATTTTATGACATAACTTTCAAGAAACGGCTTTAAAAATACGAATTGCACGGATCTCAGGATCGGTGTATAGCTAATGCGCTCCCAGTTTTACAATCCGGCCGTAAAAACGTTCTTTAAATGTTCGTTTTTCTTTATTATATATCGCCCGTATATCGTGCAGGTTATTGCGAATTTTACAACTTGTGACTGATTTTACAGCGTCGCCGATTGGTGCGGTGTTAGGTGTTGAACGGGAGCCGACTCGACTTGCTTCTCTTTATCCTCGTGGAACGCAATGATTATGATGCATACATTGAAATATATGAAACTTTTGGATTGAAGGATAATTGACATATTTTTTTAAATAAATTGCATCTGGAGACACTGAACATACAAAGCGTTGGTTGCAGAGTCTGGCAAGCGTAGGACAACACAGATTTGTGTTCACAAAATATTGCCATGTAAGAACCGCATAAGCAACTGCATTTGGTAAAAATTGTTTGTGCTAAGTGAACTATATTGCCTTACGGCCTATATTCCTCGATATACGACTTTTTTTGGAAACATGGAAAAAAGCTGCCAAAAATTAACCAAACCCCACCTCTGGGGTAAAACTGGCTTAAGTAGGATTTACCACAAAAGCTCTAAGGTGGTCGTCCTCGTCTCATATCAAGGGACTCCAGAATCTCCTGTGACACGCACGCTCCTCTAAAGCAGCACCAAAGCAAGTATACAGTCAAAGCCATTGCTCACTGCAGATCGGACACAACTGCGAAAGTCCGCAATCAGTTCGCTCTTACGAAAGGTGTAAGATACCATAGCCTTATTCCCTGACCCTCGCGACAAGATTCATTTCTTCTCTCTACACCTAGGTAAACGTGTTACCAGTGGAGAAACTTGTATTTTACCGTGTCTGTTTCCTGGGGTATTTGTCCTTTTTACTAGACCCACGGACGAGTTACTCGTACACTCACATCATCAATACCAATGTAATGTTTAATTTTGTAAGCGACAGTCGTCCCCTGCGATTTCACCCACATTAGATGTATATTCTGGGATGTAAAGTAGGTCAGATTAACCGAAAAGTCCTCTACTAGCCAATGAAAGTTGCACAAAATCAGTTCAGTCCTTTCGGAGATTAGACCGCACAAACAAACTGCCGACAAAAATAACCGCTTGTTTATGTTTTAGTAACGTGCAGATAACTACAGGAGTTTAAGAAAAAGCCTTCTTTCCGAACTCACAGATAGACATTAGGAATTCTAAATCTGTTTTTGTGAATAAATCAAACTGGGTAAAGACAAATTGTTTAAAACACGGGAAATTCGACTACAGGAAACTGGTGGAAAAAAATTGTTGACGATTGAATTTCATCGTCACTTTTATTCAAGAATCGTGTGTGAAGCAATTGAAATAAAGAGAAACAAAAATTTCTATCAGGAAAATGGATACAATTTATCGCTGGCAGCGGCTGGCGTAAAATTTAGTGATTCAGTAATAATACCTACCTATAATTTTTCACAGCTCAGTTAAAGTGTAGACACTGTGAGTGTCATGTATAGAAAGCCTAAATATTATTTTAAAATATCAGGGATAGATGATAAAAAATCTACCTCGGACACGGAGTGAAGATTGCTGTGACAGTTCGCTTGGGACTACGCCAATGCAACTTGACCGAAACGTGAACATGAAAGTTTAAAAAAATTGATAAAAGTAATTAGAAAGATGGATACTAAACTAGATATGACGTTCAAAAACACCTTGTAATTGGGTTTACTTAAATAAATTGATTTGACTTTGACTTAATATTTCAGTGCTTTTCCACCCAATGCTTATTTAAATATCAATAATGCATTTAATATATAATTTTTACATAGAAAACAACAACCATAGCAACACAGATCTATAGAAAGAACACGTCTTTACGGTTCTCCTTCTTCTTCTTTAATTGAATAGCACCACTACGGTTGTGAATATTGCCAATGTCCTATTATTATTTATATCCGGGTTATTCCTTGGTTATTGGACATTTAGTTCATTCGTCTAGTATTTCTATTGTAAAAATCTGTGGTAAAAATCATGTAAAAATTTTCTGATTGACATTCATTCCGAAATGTCATAGACTATATGGACAGTAATATTCGAAATTACGTAATTAGCCCTAAATTGGCCTATTAGTGCCCTAAGATTGAGCCCTATATGGCTCTAAAGCTTTTATATCGGAAAAGTTTTATGAAGGAGTTTGCATTCACATTAACTCAATGGCAAAAAGACCAGTGACAAGAAAATAAAAAAAAAACCATAGCCCTTAGCTATATAGAATCAATACAAAAAAGAAATCACAACGTAATAGAAATTATATATTTTGGAAAATATATATAATAGTCTTTGAAATACAATTATCGCAGCTAATGGACAGATGCCGATGCGTTGAATACGCAAATGCTGTCAGAAAACTTCGCTGCTATACTGTAGGAACATTTAGACCCGATATCATTGATAATTATGACAGTAAGTAAGCTGTAAGCTGTACGTAGATTTGTATAAATTTGTCACTACTCACTCTGTGCTTTGGAAAAGAAAGAAAAATTTAGAATACAGATCGTTCGTCGGCTAAGGAGTAGGAATTATTATAAGGAACTATGTGTAGGCTATGGACAAACAAACCATCATAGCCCGTCATTAGCTAATTCCGCATTGACATTTGTAACGTAACCTAAACCGAAAATGGTGCTTTGTTGTAACCATATTGACTGGCTCGTTGAAATGTTGAAGCGCTTGCCTTTAAGGCCAGAACCCAAGTTTCGATCCCCGGTCAAGTCAACTTATGAAATGAACTCTCCAGTTCGTTAGTGCTTCGTCATTCCATCAATTGAGAACATAATCAGTCTACTGCTATTTCATATTACTTACTCTCTGGGCTTTGTCGACTAATGTGCTTCAAACTAAATGAAGATCAACCTAGAGAAATCACAAAAATATACATAAATATAATAATAGATTTACATTGCCGTTGAAAAAGTTGCATATACATGGTATACATGGCATGGTATGTACTCATATAATACAAAAACATTCATATAATATGTGCTGTCACGCTAAATTCAGTATCCCGTACGCAACAGATACATTTCGTTATGCTTTAACGAAGTTCATTGATTTTTTAATTTACTTTCACCAAACCATGACTAAGACGAAAATATCGATGAAAAACCGACAATAAGAGATCACCTATCTAGTAGATAATAAAGCACAACCATCTATACCAGACGAATAATCTGGTGGTTACTTTATCGAATGATTCCTTGCCTTGGAAGGCACGTGAACCTGTCGATGTTGACTTTTACTCTATTACTTTTACTGTAGTTCTTAAACCAGGACAGAGGCCTTCGGCCGTGCAGCCCAGACATAAGAATAAAGATACACTGTTCCTTTAATGTCGTATAGGCAACTAAATAGGTCTTAGAAGTCGAATCTGGAGTGGGGCTCCGGTCCTCCACCCTTGCGACCCAAAAGAGAACGACGGTTCGTGTGGTTCGCGCTATGGTTGCTACGCGAGTGTGCAGGGGGCCTCTGTCAATACCTCTTAAGAAGTGCTTCGGCACAGCGCGAGAGTGGTTCCGATGCATTCTATAGGAGATCCCGGTGGCCTTCTACAACGTATTAAGGGCGCGATCATCGCAGGGGGTACAAGCCCAACGTAACTCAGTCTCACCCTACGAGGCTATCTCATGTATACAGGCTTCTCAGGACGGAGGCCTTATTAAAAAGTTAAATGTTTGATTGACTATTAACGTTCTTACACCAAACTGCACTGGGCTCATGTGGTGCTAGTACGATAGTACAACCTGTCTCTTTCTCACCTGATTTGTGAGAAGACTCATGTACCCAGTAGTGGGAGATATTCGCTGGGTACGAAAAACGTGGTGAGGAGAACAGAGAGGAGAGCGCACGACATGGTCCGAAAGAGAACTCGAGGCCGTAGAACTGTCTAGTCCGTCAGTGAATGCGACGTTTTTGTAATGAAACGTGAAACCCAATGACTTATGAATGAATTGCATATAACAATGATAAAAATAAAAATCTTTTAATCAAATTCCCCTCTATAAGGGAAGAAATGTTTTGGGTAGAAATATGATATTATGTGTGACAGATTGAAAGCCAAGTTCTGTTAATCATTTTTTTCATAAGACACAAAAAATAATAACATGCTTAAGACGACGCATTGGAAATTTTGATGTCGGGGATTTCAATTTTTCTAAGCAATAACAAAACATATGAAAGTGATATTTGGTAACCATAATCTTCAATTCACTGACTTTATTTTGACAATAGCATTACACGGTTGGTTAACTTTTATAACATAAAAAAAAATATCAAAGAAACCTCTTTTAAAACAGAGATTTGCTTTTTACGGACAAATGGGACCGTTTAAAGCCTCTAAATTTTTTATGTAGATGAATCTAAACACACACTTCAAAATGACAATATGATTTTTCAAAATTAATTACAGTTTGTAATTTAAAAGAAAATAACTGTTTTTTCGTATTTTTAGTAAACTAGCGCACGCACGTTTGCAGAACAGAACAGAAGGTCTATTTTAGATTAAATTATTGTTTATCAATGCGTCGCCTTAATAAGCACGTAGAACATAAATGTAGGCGACCATTTTATCAATCACTTATCTAAAAAAGGTTTTTATATAAGTACTTAGAACGATATTTATAAAAGCTTACTCTTTTAACTTCAAATCACTAACTAAAATTTATAACCGAATTATTCCTAAATCACATTACGGTGGTAATAAATTGTGTAAAATGTCTATAATCTATTGAAATTATTAATTTTTTACCTCTCTTCCTGTCGGCAATGGAAAAATGGCATAATAATAAATAATTGCCGCTTTCAGCGCACATCCAGTGAATAGTCTGATACAATTACACTTTTTAGAAATCGTAATATAGATTTTATTCTTTTGATTGTTTTATAGGATCGAATTTTGTCACAAAATGGATCAAACACGGAATTAGCTATGACGATATGCGATTTTCCAAACCCAAAGCCTGGAAGATAAAAACGCCGGAAGAGCAAGATACAATGTCACACGAAGCGCGCAAAATTGAACAAATGTGGTGTCCATTCATGACACCAGTAATTAGAGGGGGTGATTAAGATGGTAGAAATCAATATGTTAACCTGTTCCACGTCGAATTCCTCAGGCATTAATACCCCAAAAACATATAATAACTTTAATAAAAATATTTTCACCAATCGACCCTAATCTACATCATTATTATTTATTAGAGTTTTGTATCCAAATGACTACAAGAGCAGACCTCCTATATAGAGAAATTTGGCCCAGAGACAAAAATTAGTAATCTGAGATTAGAAAGAAAAAAAAATGTTATATCAAAACTAAAATGGAGTGGTTAATTTTAATTGTTTCATTTATTAAGCACGTGATGCCGACTTTAACTTATTTTAGTCTACGCTTTTAATATTTATATTTTTAATTATGTTTTGAAAATTGTTGTTTAAAACATTATACACCCTATATTATATAAGTAAATAAAATGGATCGATTGAAATGATATTTCTTTGATTCTTGTTTTTAAACGAGAATATAATCTATTTCTATCAGTTAAATGTATTGCAATTTTAATAACGTTTAAGAATTTTCAAAACAATTCATGCGTTATTTACAATGAGATAAGTAACGTATGTATTTATAAAATTTAACATTCCACAATCTATCTTTATGAACGGTTCGAAATCAAGTTCCTTATCAATTAATTTACAATAAAAGGAAATAAAAGTTTACGATATAAAATTGTAACACAGTTGTAAACATCGAACTAGAAAATCGAATGTGATGTTTTAGAATCATTTAATGCAGACCCAACCACATTTACCGCTAACGGTGATGATAAGGTGGATAAGACAATGCACGTATGTACAATCATGTACACATACGGTATATGAATACGAAGTTGATAATGAAGTTCTAAAACAATGCTTCGAAGCCATGCTTCTAAATTAAGATGTGCTTCTAAATTATGAATTTGCTTACTTGAGCTTTAAAGTAAACTTTATAAATAAATGACGTGAGTGTGATTTACTACACTTTTTTGTCATACTAATAAATAATCGGTTTTACTAGAAACAGTGATAGCTGTTAATACGATTTAATAAAAGTGTAATTGTCCTAAGTATCGTACATAACCCTGCTTCTGAAATACTTTCTTTGAACTTTTAATAAACGATTTACTGTGCGTATTAATCAAAATATTTTTTCCAATTTTAACCGACTTCAAAAAAAGAAGAGGTTCTATGTTCGTCTGTATGTATTTTTTTTTGTATGTTCACCGATAACTTCATCGATTTTGAACCGATTTCGAAATTTTTTTTGTTTGAAAGAATATACTTTCGAAGTGGTTCCATTTAAATTTCACCGGTATGGGCTTGGACTTCCAAGATACACCAAATAACGCGACCTGGTTATAAGCTATATTTATATTATTGATTCTCTTGTAAATCTTTGCGCTCCAGAATTAGAAAAAGTTAATTATAGACCTGCCTCAGATATTTATTTAGACCAAGGTCGCCCAAAAAGTGGAAATAAAAAATTTGTAAGGAAAAAACAGTTATTGAAGTCGGTGACAAATCAATGGCAACAACAAAAAGTTTATTAGTTTGGTAGGCTTGGCACCGACTTCAGTAACTGACAAATTTAATTATATAGGTATATGTCTCGTATTTATAAAGTTATTTTGATTGTACTTGAGTTTTAATTAGTAAAGGATAGTTATTTTGTACTTTTGAGTGTTTTTTTTTTGAAGGCGGTTTTATTTTTTTCCTATTTAAAGACATATTATGACACACAATACCTATGCGTAATAATATTTATTTATTTCTGTTCACATTATTTTTACAGAATTTACCCCAATACATTTCTCGACTTAAATTTCTACGATTATAATTTGCAACATATGAGCTTTAGAGCAGTCCTTGTTAATTGAATGTACAATATATTATATTGTAAGCAATACATAATAAATCCGAAATTTCAAACTGAGTGTTATATACTTCGAAAGCTTTCATTATAATTAGCAACATTAACGTAGTATAAAAACAGCGAAAATCTACACATATTTAGGTTTTGAAGTTTATCTATATTACTCCTGTCGTGTCACACCGATTGCCCAAACCACGTCGATAGCTAATACAGCGTCAAAGCTTGTTTCCTCGCGTCTATAAAATAAAAACGTTTACAAACCAAATACTTATCGCTCCACTGAATTAGATCTATTCAGCTGATATGTAGGTGTCGCCCGAATCATGATTTACATAGATAAAAAATAATCATTAATCTGTTAATATTATGCTCCAGCAACACCTATGCTTAACGCAACGTTAATCATAATAATTGTGCCTGATTTATCTCCGACTACAAAAATGCCATTCTTTCACTGTTTCCTTATAACATATAGTTTGTTTAATTGTAGACCCAACATTTACTGCTCTTTGTGTTAATTAATATTTTTTCCTGAACAGATTCATTGACCAAAATAGTATTGTTTTGATTAGTGTAGAGCATACATACATATAACTACATACGTAACATGGCCAACATATATAGAAATATAATATACATGCATGTACCTATATCCGCGTACATAACAAACGTCTTGTTATTTTCTCTATTCACAGTGAACTGAGGTTTGCTCAGCGCCTATAGTCCTAAAGTTCCATATAACGAGTCCTATTCCATTACCCCCATTTAAGACCTGCAAGTAATAACAATCAGCACACAATCTTTTTTCTCGTCCAAATACCAGTGATATAGACACTATTGTTGATGTATGTATATTTAGGAGCAAAAATTCATAATTTTTTTTAATTTTTTTATGTATTTAGATATATATGTAAACAAGTCTAATTATAAGTGTCTAAGTATTGGTGACAATTACAATTTAAAAATGAAAAAAAAGATGTCATTATTACAGCAACAAACATGTAATTGATAATTAACAATAAATATATAAATTAGCAAAATATTAAAATAGTAAAATATCAAATATAATAACAGTTATTATATCAAGATTATTAAAATACATATTAAAATTAATGGTTTGAAGTCAATAAAGCATATTATTTGTACTTAATACAATATTAATGTATAAAAAAAAGAAAAGTATGCAGTATACTTATGAACGTATGCTGCATACATAACGCGTGGTTATGACAATGCATTAAATGATTATTGCATTTTCATAACCACGCGTTGCTACGTTTAAATATTTATTAATATTACAATAACCTTATTTAAAAGAGAGCGGTATTGATGAATAGCATTGGAATTTCTTTCGAAACAATTTTAGTATACGTTCTGGAGTTATACTATAGAATCGTATACTGTCACCAATGAAAATGATTTAACGTAAATCTTGTTAGTGGTAAAATGTACTGATTTTTACATTTTATCGTATACATAACCGTCACATTTTGAAAATGTGATTATGTGATGATGTGAAAATGTGAATATGTAAAAATGTGATGTTTTACTTACTTAGTTAAGAGGTAAGCGTTAATATATTTATTTCTTTAAATAATTGCCATAAGCTCACTCTTGGCTTAATTTCACATATTATACCTGTTGCCCTTTTTTGTAGCAAGTATATGACATCAATTTCAGCAGCTATTCAACACATTTTAGATTTTGAAATTTATCTATGTTACTCGGTTACACCAGTCGTGTCACACCGATTACCCAAACCACGTCGATATCTAACAGATGGATAGACGTTCACAGCAATATTCCTTTGCTATTAGACTGTCCAAGTTGCTGTAATAACACTTCTAGCAGTTGAAATATCAGTAAATTGCCTTATTCGATGTACTGCATATAGGCTGCTAAGCTAATCTCGATGATAGTGGCATGACATCGAGCAGTGCTCAATGTCCCATAATGATGACCACTGTCATTTTGAATCTATAGTAATTATTAAGTTCTAATTACATTAGAAAAATGCATTATAAATGATCTTAAAAAATTATAATAAAATAAATATAATAAAAGAAATATATACAAATAAATATAATAATAGAAGAAAGAATATAATAAAAGAAAAATTAAAATCGACAACTTCAATGGCATAGTGGTTTAGGTGTAGCATCGAAACGCCGAAGGTTCCGAGTTCGATTCCCGGTCGAGTCAATTTAAGAAACAAACTTTTCTAGATTGTCTCGGGTTTGGGTGTACTAGCAGATGAATGATGTGTATTGTTCAGCACATTTATAACAAAAAAAATCTAAATGAAAAACGATTAGTACATGCGAATATCACAAACACGTTACTAGTCTGTTCTAAAGGACTAGTTTCGTCATCTATGATTAAATTTAGAAACTTTAATAGACCTAGAATACGTAAAATACGTAAATAAAATACGTAGATATTTTATTTCGCTTTTTCGGATAATACTATTGTCTGCATTAGTTAATGTTCTAAATGAATTGGAACAGTTTTGAATCACCATACTGTTGTGAATTCAATGATATTATAAAAAATTATAATACATATAACATCATTGTGTGAATTCATGTACCGGTCTTCAACAAGCGTGTTCAACAAGCATGACGTTTAGCTATTTTTATTTTGTTAAACATTATACTAAAAATAGTACATTTTATGATTTCTTGTATAAATTCACATAAATTGCTTTTAATTATAAACAATATTTACAACGAAATTTTCATTTTTTTATTTTATTTGGAGCGGCATTTCAATGCAATACCTACCTACAATAGTAATGCACAACTCACAGTGTCATCGCGAGTTACTAAATAAATACTACTTGGATGAAGCGCTTTTTGTTATTTTATTTTTCTTTTTTAATTTTTTTTTAATATGAATTATGCAAAAGCTTTGTTTATTTGAATTTCAACAAATTTTACAAACATAATATTATTTAGTTGTCCTCATAGTCGAGACACTTACATAAATAGGTTTAAACCATATTTTTAAAATTTTTTTGAAATTGAAACTTAACTAATAACGAAGTAGCGAATGTATTGAATTGCATTATCAATAAAAGTAAATCGGGTTTCGTCATTAGGTAATTTTTCAAACGTGATCGAAACACCGTACGACAGATATTTTGAATACTAATTATGATATTAATTCACTAAACGCAGCTCTTTATCACCAAAATCAGGAAACGATGTGTGTGTCTTAAAAAAAATCGAACATGAAATGTGATCAAATATCTCTTTATGCTCTGATCTCATCACTTTAACGAAATTATGACTGCGATATGAAATATTTGGTATTATTTCATCAAAATGTTTTCGATCCAACTTCTGACACTTATTACTTACTAAATAAGGTTCACTTTAAAAGAAAACATTAAAATTTTTGGACATTTCATTAGGCATTAAGAAACAAATGTAAGTTAAACATGTATAATGTATTAGAAGCGGTTCGACTTGACGCGGGTGGGCTGCACTTCGATACGGATCCGATGGTATCTTGATACCAGATTCGGCTCTCGATTCCCTTAATTACTGTTAATGGGCTTGTGAGACCGTGGAGTTGTACAGTAAACTACCAGGCACGTATTAAGGGGCAAGGACGAATAATTCGCAGTCCAAAAATGATGGAAAATATTCCTGATCGATACCTTACAAGAAAACATAATACGTTATCCTGTCTTACTGCATATTGCATTTTCGAATCCTACATCCTAAAGACGCCTCAATATGAAGTGACGATTACATATTGAGTTACAATATTTAACAGACATTTAGTGCAAAATTTATAGTTTATTTATGAAGTACAATTAAATCAATATGCTCGTTAACCAATATCTACGTATATGAAGATGAAATATCGTAGGCATATAAAATAAAATAATACAAAGAACTATTGAAACAAATGAACATATACATAACTACACAATATTTTTCCCAAAATATTCGACATAATATTTTAAGTTAACAACAATCAATGTTTTAACTTGTTCTTAATTCTCTTAATTAATTTATAAAATTGTAATAATTTAATATTTAATGTACCAGTTTTGAACACTACAATTCAATAGGAATTGACTTATCGGGTTCAATTTTCAGAAAAATGTAAATATATCCGTAATAATAGAATTTACTCAAAAAACTGGACTGTGGACACCCCACCAAAATTCGTTTTTTTTTTTTATTTTTTACATGCAAATCACACGAATAGTTAATTGCTTGATATGCATACTTAAACATATTGAAACCAAACTAAATGAACAAAAGAAATATGACGAATGAAGTAATCATTTTACACAATAATTCATTTAACATCATATTTCATAATTTATAAAAACAATGAGTCGAATCCACGACATTTCTCTTTCAGGGCGGAAAATATATCTTGATATCACTTTCAATAATTATTTGGGTTTACAGACGGTGTAGGCACTATCACGTAGTATGTAGTTTGCTATTTTCTTTTAGATTTATTGATCCCAATACTAAAGACGTCTCTGTAGTAAGGGTTCTTTGAAACGCTTATGATTTCAATGCGTGAGGTAAATTCCTGTTTGGCTGATAAGATGGGATTTGTCGGCTACTTAATGCGCGTTTAAGTTAATTAAGATCTGGCTATTTCGTTTTTGATGCAGCTACTTGGGTTACATAAAATCTGGTTATGTTATTAGTTGCGTTGGTGTACGTGTAATTCCGATAATTTCCTGACCATAATTCTACGTTGCACAATCTTGTTTTTAGAATCGAGTTTCCGTTTTGGTATGGCGAATCGCAAACACATAATATATGTAAAATACTATAGGTCACTTGGTATGTGTATATCTATGGTATAAGTATTTCTACTATTTAAAAATATTGATTTATTCACAAACTAATTATTAAATAAGGCTATACTCACGTCCAATCGGTATAGGTACCAACTAGTTTCGGACCTATTGGAGGTCGATCATCAGGGCGAGTGGGATAAGTTCGCGGACGCGCCCCGTCTCGCACTGACTCAGTACGAGGTCCGAAACTAGTCGGTACCTATACCGATTGGACGTGAGTATAGTCGTACTCAATAATTAGTTTGTTAATAATGTCTCATGAAAGTTATAATAATTTAATTGATTTATATTCGTACAACAAATTCGCGTGCACTGGATATGCGCTGGTTTTGGCCTGAACAGAATATAACGGGATCTTCTTCGTGTGCTATAGGTACGGCAAAATAATCGTCCATATGCCAATGGACTTTTGCTACGCGCACATTGTTGTCGGACGGGTATGGTCTGAATTGTCGCATGAGACACGTAGCGAACATATCCGCCTTATCTTCCGTTCTATAGCGTAGTGTACCATCGCTGCCTAGCAGCAGATGGATTGGTTGTGAATGACGTGTAACACAGCTTACAAATGTCCAGTCGTCCTTGGCTGAATCGATGGTTCAATCAGGTTTTTATGGTCAAAGAACGAATGAGTCGCCATTGCTTTCACAGGCGCCTTTTCTCAGCTAGCATCTTTTTGATATACGCGGGTGAAAAATGTGTTGACGCCTTTTTGGGGGCGTCACGGGCAGCGCGACACGTTCTGCAGTAAGTTCTCTAGCGCTGCTTGGATAGAACTGGATACGGGTGGATACGGGTGGAGACGGGTGGAGACGCGTAGTTACAGCACGCTCACCCCCAAACAGCGCCGTGTCTGAACGATCACGCCGTCTTTGCGGCAGCGTTTGCCGGTCGCGTCACGGGGGAGTGAGGCTCGAGGGAGAAGAGGGAGAAGAGGGAGAAGAGGGAGAAGAGGGAGAAGAGGGAGAAGAGGGAGAAGAGGGAGAAGAGGGAGAAGAGGGAGAAGAGGGAGAAGAGGGAGAAGAGGGAGAAGAGGGAGAAGAGGGAGAAGAGGGAGAAGAGGGAGAAGAGGGAGAAGAGGGAGAAGAGGGAGAAGAGGGAAGACTTTGGACATGTTTGCGCGCTATACGGTGTCAGACTGACTCCAACTCTGCATAGGCCGCAATCATGTAGCGAGAGGGTAAAGGCATCAGTCGCCCAAAAAAGGGCTTTTTCAAAATGAAATGATACCCCTACATCTCTAAAATATGTAAATGTATCAAACGTTAATGTGCAATTTAGTAAATTAAACAAGAGTATAATTTACAAATGTATTACGCCATCTATAAATGGTTAAAATCGAGTTCACATTTTCTCAAAATCTGGGCTGAGGTTAACCTTTAGGATTTTAATCAGCACTCACATTTCAACGTGGCACTATGACATGTATAGAATGTGCGTCAAATAGTATTTGTTATAAAATACATGTACGTATTAACGTTAATTTAGTTCACACTTCGTAATTAATATGAAACATTTTAATGGCTACTGGTGTGGTGATCAACTGGCTTTTCAAAGAACAAGAATGTTTTGTTGATTAATGATGGAATAATTTCATTAATTTCTCTAACTTTAGTGAATATTTATTAATCTTCTCTAATGCATAATGCATATCACATGTTTAATTTAATTTATGAGAAAAAATTTAAATATTAATTTATTTGTTCTTTGAAAAAAAAACTGCTTAAATTTAAAAAAATAACACAACACATACACCACACTCTCCTGCACCACCTGCGTTAGGTCATGATTGAATAAAATTTAAAATTCGTATGTTTTTTAAATGAGTAACCCTTCTGACTTGAAATAAATAATAAAATACTCACTCTTAAGGGAATTTCATACAAATTAGTTTAGGTACTTTTTATATCAAGCTTCCACAGACAATAAACAGATCTTTTGTTTAGAGTTTCATTACAGGTATTGATATACCGCTTTTATGAATAGCTTACCTGTATGTGGCATTCTCGTGGAGAAAACTGAAACAAAATTAAATAATTAATGAAATATGATTTCGTAGTTCAGCACTCTAGACTCTAGAGATTAGAATCACCAACGTGATCCAGAATTCAAATGCAATGACATTGTTAACCTCCTTGAAACGACGGATTTTATAAGTTTGACGTCATTGTCAGGCTGTCTATAAATTTATCTAATATATCGTAAATCGTAACTCTTGGACGGAGATACCTATTTTCATATAGTTTAATATACTTACATTAAGTTTCATATACTTTTTTTTAAACTGCAATTATTGTTAATGATCGTAGCTATTTGGTGGAAATCGCTCTTAAATCTTAATTTTACTGTGAAATAATTAAATAATAATTAAATGTATTAATGTATGAAATCCATCAAACAATACAACACAAAAATGTCAGTATTAGTAATCAATAAAAAACGAATCTCATAAATTCACTAAAACTTAGATATGAAAAGACACGGACACCAATCTAAAATATCGGAAGATATTAGATATCAATAAAAAATTAATACGGTGATGTATGGCTGTGGTAGATCAAGGCTGACAGAAGATTTCTACAGATCTGAATACAGCAATTATTGAAAAAAATACCGCGTATTACGTCATTCAATATCATTTTATAGACAAGATAACACGTTATATTTTTAGTGTTATAAGTGCCAAATCAATGTGCAACAACAGAAAGTCTATTAGTTTGGTGAGCTTGGCACCGACTTCAGTAAACGTCAAATTTAATTATATAGGTATGTGTATCGTATTTATAAAGTTATTTTGATTGTACTTGAGTTTTGATGAGTAAAGGATAGTTATTTTATACATTTCAGTGTTTTTTTGAAGGCGGTTAAATTTCTTTTCATAAATTTTTTAATACTTAAAAAGTTATTCAATTACAATAATGGAATAAAAACAATTCCTAAATTTGATTTTTAACTATTTCTAAGTCGCATAAACAACCCAATCTCTAAAGCAATCGGCGAGGCAGCACCGAAATTATAGCACGTGACATCTTTATCGGTCATTTTGTTTCTTTTCCCTTCCCCAAGTCGTGATACCTATCACGATACAGAACTGTACGAAGCCTACAATTCAACTGTGACATTCTAGCATGAAAGCACCACGGTTTATTATTAAGCCTACCCATTACGGCGATAACGAACTTAAATCATAATTTATTCAAATTAAAAATACTTATCAAAATATGATGCGGTACTAAATCAGAAATTAAGTGAGGGGGTGCGTGCCCACTGAGAAAATCGATGCTATCTCTGAGACCGATCACCGTGAAAATACGAAAAATTATGAATAAGAAAATATTTGTGGTTACACGCGAATATCAGTTTAAAAAGCGCGCCGTTTTGAACGCAAAGAGTTCAATTTAAGTAAATTCGTTTGGTTATACTCATAGTTATTATAATAAATATTATTTAGATATGTTACCTACTTCTTTTTTATGCCCAAAATTTTTTTAATCATAGTTAATTTACACTTGTTTCATCGCTGCTGTTCACTAATTCAAAAGTCATTAACTTTAATTAAATCAGAAAATTACACAATATTCATGATATTCTGTAATACATTAACGCTAACAATAAAAAGTATATGATTTTTTACGACTTGTTCGATTAATGTAAAATGAATTTAACCGATTTTCTTACTCAGATTTCCAATATTACAATTTTTTTTTTAATAAAGTTATTTATTGTCTAACGCACTGCAGCAGTTCTTCATAAAATAAATCGAACTGAAAATATGATAATATAATAATTCTTTAACAAAGATCTTTATTTCAGCTTACAGCTATAGTCAAAACACGACTAAATGGACTAAATATAAGTAATTAAACATGATTATTATAACCTCAAAACGGCGTGACCGTGCTTACTGCAGCCCACCGATCAGATAATGTGACTGTTTTGCATAACACAAAAAATTAGTGGTGTAGGTACCCATAAAATGAATAACATCGATATCGAGATACATGCCTGCATCAACAAGGTTTTGCAGGGTGGATAAAGGTATTTATAAAAGTTATAACAGTTGAGTGAAATTGTTTAAAATTTGTACTCAAGCCTAAATAGAAAAACTTTCAGATCCAACTTCTGAATTTTTTTTCTATTAATAAGTATTTGCTCATATAACTATTCAATAGATGATTAAGTTAGAAGGTTAAGGTACAGCACCTTAGATAATTAAATTGATTTTAAGCAATATTACATTCAACAGCGCGTATAAAATTAGTTTCGATATTTTTCCAAACGATTCGGTTCCATGACTAAATAAACAACTTAGGTTAGGCTTAAGTACCATTAGATACCGAATAATTAATAAACTTAGACCAAGTCGGTGGACGCGAGCGTATCAAAAAGTAGTACGGAAAACTATTACCATAATGTCATACCACAAAATGTTAAATTATGCCGCTCGTGCCCGAACGACACGCTAAGGTGCTCGCTGGTAATACTGACCGGAGAGTCGCTTAAAAATCAAGGTTACATATCTTTCTAATCTACGTAGGGTAATTTTTCGAAGTTTTCGCATTCTCATCAGTTCGCGTGAAGCATACTGTGCGTGTTTTTCATAATTTGTGCATATTTTATAAGTTACTTTCATGAGGCTATGCTTTGTAAGTGAACCCTGTTTAATGTTAGGCTTTAGGAGTTTATGACGCATACGATTCGCAAACATTTCCTGTTTGAAACTGTTCTGTTCAACAGACTTCGAAATACGAGAAGATTTTATGTTTCGTTCGTATTTATGTGGGTGTTTTCGCAACTTTTGAAAGAAAATAAATTACAATAAATACACGACATGTCATAGTTTTATTAACTGAGTTTATCTTCTATATAAAAATGAATGTTTCTTTGTATGTTTGTCCTCTATGCGTTCCTAAACTATTCATCCGATTCCGATGAAACTGGTGAGCCGTTCTGCGTGCACCCGCGAAGGTTTCTGTGTTATTTAATTTAGTAAATTGAAGACAACAGCTGGGTAGTTATAGTATGCAATAATTAGTCGTACTTTTCAGTGTTTCTATTTCATTAAATAAATATCTAAGGTAGGTTTCCAACAAACTTTTCTCAATTCTCGAACGGAACATTATATAAAAGGATCATTAAACAGTTGAAAATTTATTTTTAAGATTTAAGCAGTAGATACTCCATCATCAAATCATAACTAAATTTCTATAGAACCACAATGGACACAACTTTTATTTGAAATAAAACAAGGATTAATATCGGTAGATAATAGCCGGGAAATCAGTCAACGTGCATAGAAATCCTCCTTTTTTTGAAATTGGTTAAATATACCTGTCGTTAATCGCCTTCTGAAAATTATGCTTTTTGAAAATGGTTGATTGTGTAGTTTAAAAACTTTGTTTACATACTTTTGTGTTCAGTGAAACAATTCAAACGCCATAAATTAAGACAATTTGAGTAAATATACAATGACAATGTATAGCACATTAATAATAGACAGAAAATCTCAAAATGGCGATGAAATCGCATATAAAATGAGCTAATTAAAAGTGGAAACATCCGATATTCATCGCTTTATCTCTTCTCAGAATTTATATATAAATAATATGGCGTGCTCATAAGGCGAGCCGTCACTAACTAAAGACCACACTTAGATATCTTAACCCGTCGAGGACAGAGCTAAATTATACGCTCTTTGGGAAAAATAAATCGGGCTTGATTCTACAGCATACATTTTCAATGGTTCTGTACTTAAGACACCTATTTGAATTTTATTTTTTTATTTCCTTTGTCCTATACGGGACACTTCCATTTTTAATATACATTCTGTAGCTTTATCTTAAACTTTATGTAGGTATACTTGTTACCATAAATTATGAGTCGCAGTATCATTACCGCAAATCGGATACAATGTCTTATATTGTTACAGCTCATAAAAATATTCGATCTCGTTTGAACATTAAAACAAAACAGAATTACATAAATATTATTAACAAACAAAAACACAATATCAAAGTGCAATACCAATAAGGGAGTCCGTTAAAAATTTAACAAAAGAATTCTCACGTTCGCTCGGAACATTTCACCGAGGAACCCGAACAAAAAGTACAAGAGGCCGATTCCGGTGGCGATTGCGGGTAAAAAACAAACTAGTGGTGAATTGATTAGCATAACCCGACGCCCGCAGACCCCCCACAGGTCAGCTCTCAATTAAGCCACTTGTCTTTTCGCGCTGCGCGGTGTGCGTTCCCCCTTATCTGATCGCGCTGGGTGACTTTATTTTCTAACTGAATTTTATGCCTAGGATTTTTATATGCCGTTTAGGTACGACATTAGAGGTGACTATGACATCTTTGAAGTGTAATTAAATTAAGCAGATAGACAAAGATGTTTCTTTATCACGGACATGCTTATTTATTCTTTCTGCACTAATGATTAGCAGAAATGGCGGACTAGTCCACCATTGGGTGGAATGGAAAATTGATAATGGTCAGTGAAATTTAATTAATGAGGTTATATTGAATGAAATGATAGGAAATATTTAGTTATTCATGTACAAGAGATTTCACACAATATTACACACACAACAGTACTTCTAATCTCCACACTAAGATTCCGTATGTTGTGAATAGATAGGTTCCTCTTGAGCTCCCACTAGTTTCGAGGAATTGTAGTAGAAAGGAATAAAAGGCGTTATTACGTCATATTAAAATGGTGTTAGTATGTAAGCTGTTTTAAGTGCAGAAGAATCATACGAAGTAAATGATTTAGTATATAAGTGATTGCGAATGTACATAGAAATATTACAATATATTTTAGAATGAATACAAAATAATATAATTACAATATTTAATTAAAAGTATAGATGTGAGATATTCATGCATCGTAATGGATAGAGAACATTTAGGTGTCGTTGCCTTCGTTTAAACAGAACTTTCGCAACTTTTCTTGAAAGTAAATTTTGAAGTACTTTTCCTGATACTTTTTCAAACATCCAGAAGCAAGTTGTGTCAGAGACGCTCAGCCGTGGCAGTGTAAGATTCAGAGACAATCCCAGTATGATGGAATCGAGTGGCTAGTCGGAGGTTCAAACTAGTTCAAAGAATCACTAAAAAACTGAAACTGCTTTTCACGTACTGGATGCAGTTCGGACAACCGTTCCATTCTCTTGAGAAACTTTTGGGAGATGTGGGAGTAACATACACAACATAGTCATCAATAATAGGAAATAATAAGGAACTGTAAAAGGAGGATTTAATTGTAGAGCCCAAAGACAAACTTGAAACGATAGAAAAGGCGAAAAGTATAAGTTACTTTCTGACGGACTACAGCAACTTGCGTGATCATCAGTTCCAAATCCTTCACGCTAGATGAGAAATATATTGTACAATTATTGTAGCCCAAAAAAGTATCACTTAGTAAACTGATTCTCTATAGAAGTCAAGTGCTTTCACCTAATAACACCTTAGTATTAATATACTAGGCCACTATGATGCAATGGTGCACTACAATGCCACATCGAGCCAACCAATCAGCATCACACTTTAGATCTACATTGTTCCATTTTTAATCACTTAAGTAACTATACATATCATGTAGCAAATTATACTTATATTAAATTAAAAATTATATAAATATACATAATTTTAAAAAGTTTTGAATGTTTTTAAACGAAAACTAAAAAGAGAGCAACTACACTATACAACCAACATTATAAGTACTCGATCAAAATAAAAACTGTCAAAAATAGTAGCGCTGTTGTGGTTCGCAAGTGATCGACATGGGTGCATATTGTTGTAAACAGATAAAATTGTGTCAAAACATATTTTTTTAATTTAAAATTACGATGTAATTTAAATATATAATTAATTAAAATAAATAAAAATAAATAATTAAATTAAGATGTTTTCAAATTTTTGTCACAATTCTTGTAAATTGTGACAATACAAAATGTATGTCGGTCAGCTGTAAAATGTAATTATGACAACTTTTTTTAAATATAATTTTGACTATTTACCTTTGTCACTGTACGTTTACCTTCCTGAAGCAATTCGTCGTATTCATAATATCTCTTATGAACTACTTCGACTTGCTATGAAATTACAAACTGTAAACTAACGTTACGCTTTATGGTTAGTTAATAAAGTTCCTCGAGAGAATATGTAACGTAGCACTTACTATTTCAAAATGCCTTTAGAACTGAACATGTTCAAATGTGCTTAAAATTTAATCCTTAAATAACTTCTAAAAATATGTCAAACATTTTATATGTCACTCTGAATAATTATGTAGCTATCTTATGTCTTTAATTCAAAACAAACATTGTTCGGTATGTCGGTAGGCGGTTCGTTTGGGCCGGTTCATTTGTTGTTACGCCCATTGTCGTTATTTATTCTATCATTCTTCATCAAAGACCTGTTTCGGAGCTATATGAATACCATTTTTAAATACGTCAAATTATTTAGTACCTGTACAATGTAATTTATAATGGCGTTCCGTAGACCCTAGATAAGATTTATTGTCGTTAATTTAGTAAGAAAATTAAAAATGTATAAATCTTGCGTAATTTGAAGATAAGTCATATGTGATACATTTTCTACAAAATAACTTGGAAAGTACGCATGGGGCATTTTCTACTAACGAAAATGACTATCAAGAGGTTCTCAATTCGGCTGTATGTTTTTTTTAGGTGGTTACCTCATAACCCCGTCATTTATGAACCGTTTAAAAAATTCGTTTGTCATTTCATTGATAAGGATACACTTTCAGATTGGTCCCATTTAAATTTTACTGTTATTGGAGCTTGGGTTTCGAAGATACACCAAATAACGCAAACTGGTAATAACCTTTATTTATATATATTGATGATTCTGTTGTATCTCATTACGCTCCAGAATTAGAAAATGAGTTAATTTTAAACCTACCCTAGATATTTATTTAGGCTAAGATCACTCAAAAGGGAGAAATAAAAAAATTAATTAAACCGACTTCAAAAAAAAAACACTGAAAAGTACGAAATAACTATCCTTTACTAATCAAAACTGAAGTGCAAAAATAACTTTAAAAATACGATACAAATAACCATATAATTAAATTTGACAGTTATTGAAGGCGGTGCCAAATCAATGTGCAACAACAGAAAGTATATTAGTTTAGTAGTCTTGGTATCGACTTCAGCAACAGTGTTTTTTTTTGAAGTCGGTTTTATAACAATAGTGACGAAGTAAGGATAGCAAGGACATAATACTCCATAATATTGTGTTCGACTATGGTACATATATTTAAATTTATGGTATTTACCATTCGGGGCGAAAATCACATCTGGATGTCACTTGTGAACTGTAATAATAGGTGTTTAAAGGTTTAGACACACAGATGGTAGAGGAAACGCAGTAGTTTGCTAACCCACTGCCTTTGCAAGTTTTTGTAATGAATTCCTAGTAAATTTTTACAACCTTCGCGGAAAATTAAGCAGCTGATATATTCCGTATTTTTGTTTCTTGCTAAAACCTGCGTGGAATCAACAACTTTAATTAAAAAGTTTAACTTATATAGTTAAACAAGTCGGTTTAAGGATATAAGTTAAACTTACTGCAGTCTGTTTATGTAATAAAACTACGCGCATTTAAATTTTTAAATGTGCCACAAAATTAGCAACTCGCGGAGTCTATACCTAAAAAGTTGCGGACAGCGACAGCCACGCGATTATTGCGCGACCTGTGCCTAATGGTAATAAAAAATTGGTATCGTGTATGACGATTGCGTGTCTGTTGCGCCATGACCGTAGAATGTACTTTCCTGTTATACGAATTCTCATTTTGACAACAGATATCGCGCGATATTTAACTGTCGCATGCTGACTGCAAGTTAAGTAATAAGCGTGCCATTCATTATCGTTTTTATCTTTAAGTAGGTAAGTGTTATCCATATAATTAACATTATTTCCCAAGTAGTAAGATAATAAGTTAATATGTACTATTTGTGAATAAATATATGTATCTTCATTAAATTAAACCACACATAATAAACGATCATCACTTATTTAGAAAGAGACAGCTTCTCACACCGTTACGGGTGTAAGAAAATTTGTTGTGTCAACAATCAAGTTTCTTAAAAAAAAAAATATTTCAAAAATTAAATTAAAATTATTAATCGAAACAAGTGTTCGTGTTTAAATAAAAATCATTATTTTATTACACATTTTAGTTAATTCTCATATCACGTTGTCAAAGAAGGTGTATTGGTGGTAATGTTTATGTTATAAAATATTTATGTGCTTACATTGTGACGCACACAGTTCTGAAAACAATAATAATGGCTCTAAAACACCGTATATTAAACCCACTAAAGAACATGCGAAACAAGCCGTTTTCTAAGCAAAAAAATCCCTTTAAATGCCTTCATGACATTTAATATCTAAATCGGTTAAATGGTCAACATGTTCTCATTACGAGTCGGTGTAACAGGCGACCGTGTTACAGCCGCTCGTGTAAAAGGTGCTGAGATAAAGATAGCGACGCCGACGCCCGCGCGTTTGCATTTATGCGCCACACAGCGAGAGACCACCCCTTATATAACGCTATTAGACCTGTTTTGGTAGTACATTTTCCAGTATTTTATTATACGTTATTATTTACTTTTTCGATATTTTTGATGTTTTTTTTGGTGGATTTCTCGGTTAAGTTTTTTTTTTATATAAAAGACAAACGAGCAAGCAGGTCACCTAATGGAGCGGGGAATCACGGATGCGTTGCTGGCTTTTAGGGAAATAGGGAAAGGAAAGAAAAGAGGGGGAGGGGGTGATGGCCCACCGACACTCTCACTCACCGAACGAAACACAACAGCAATAGATGTTGTTATTTCACGCCGATATTCTGAGTGAGGGTGGTATTTCACCGGGCGAGCCGGCCAATATTTTTAAGAATACAATAAGTAAAGTGTATTTAGTAAATCGGTAGTGTTTATACATAAAATTTTCTTAAAAAATTTCCAACTTTTTTGTCAAAGGAGGATTTTTGGCATATTTTCATAGTCTTGACTGACTAACCCCGTTAGGAATGCACCGTGAAGATAATATTTTTACTACTCTGCGTTTGAGATTTATTTTCGCATTAAATAAAAAATAAACAAATGGTTTTTTTCCGTATTTTCATGGTCAAAGTTTCATTTACCGTAATATTTAACACGGATTAGTTGGAAATTCATTTTCTATTATTCTAAATAATATTATTTTGTTTTCTCGACATAATACATTCAAATTCCTAAGTCATTCTTATTACAACTCAAAGTATTTTTGGTAAAGACAATTACCAAAATATTTGTAATAAGACTTAGTTTATCATTGGTTTAGAGTACGTTTCATTGAAACAAAGACTAGATGCTAACAACTGTTTAGTATTGAATAGTACAGTATAGTATTGAGTAGTATCTACAAATCTCACGATTTTACCTAGAACATACCTACTTTGTTTTATTGTTTATCGTTTTATCCGATATTAGTCATCGATTATATCGCTATTAGGAATCAGGGCTGACCTATAGAAATTCATAAAGACAATTTTTGTTCCAATTAAATGCCTATATTGTTTTAATTTCCAATTACAACCAATAAGTATTTATAGTTTATTTATAAAATAATAACCTAATAATAGATACAATCATATCTAAACGTTGATATTTACAAAGTTAAAAGTAAACCCTGTCTTAAATAATAGACTTCCTCAAAGTCGCAGACTGGCAGCATTTCCTCTTCGAATAGCCAAGTTGATTCGTTGACGGAAGAAGCTGCCAGTGCGAGCCACAGTGGTCTGCCGATGCCTCGATCAGTTGCTTACACATATCAGAAATCAGTCAGGCCCCTGGAGCCCTAAAGTTTCAACTGTAAGGGGCGTAAATTGAAACTCGTGGAAAGGGTCGCAAAGTCAGACTGCTTCAAGTTCTTGGCAGTGCTGGCCTCAGCATTTGTTGACATGTTACCGGGTCATGGAAACAGCAAGTGTATCGGCACAAGTGGTGTCTCACACCAGCTATCTTCCAAGTTTCCAAGGAATTAGCATCAAACCATCTTATCACCTGCCGTCGCCACGCACCGATATATTTCTATCATAAAAATTCCGTCGTAGACATCATATCAAAATTGTACCATGTATCAAAATAATTTGCCCGTCGCGCAGTTGCTAGTCACTAGCAACCTAAGACAAATGCACTCGCTGTTAATGCATTCGTCTTCCAAAACAGAGAGTTCTGAGTTCGGTTCCGACCAAGGTAATTTAGGGAGCACGAATGTTTCTGAATTGTCTTAGAATTTAAGTAATGAGTACAACCCTAGTAGTTCTGCACAACCCTAGTAGTAGAATTTTAGATCACACACAGTTAATTTATTTACTCTTATATAAAAAGCAACGGTTTATCTACATTTTTCACGATTCTAAATCACGAGGAACCAGCTTCAGATTAAAATATTTCGCCGTATTCATTTTTTTTATTGCAGTCATTACTTACATAAATAATGATGTGTCTTGACATAATCTAAAAATAAGTAACACGTATAAATCTAAGAAATAACAAATGGTACACTAACTTCATATTAAGTACCTACATCGCAATAAAAAATAAAAAGAAATATGTCGCCTTAATGCTTACACATATCAGAAATCAGTCAGGTCTCTAGAGCCCTAAAATTTCGACTGTAAGGGGCGTAAATATAAAACTCGCGGAGAGGGTCGGCTGCTTCTACTCAGGCTGCTTCTAGTTCTTGGCAGTCCATCCCGTAAGGAAAATGGCAAGAAGATAATATATACGTATAAAGTAAAACTGCTACTTCCTGAAATTCACCGTGGATTGTCAGTTTCTAGAGTATCTAAACATACGGGACCGCTTTCACGTAATACTCTTTGTACGTTTCAGTAATTTAAAAAGGAACGCTTTGAAACCACTTCCATGTACAGTGTCTGTCTGTTAGTATGTCACAACTATTTTTCTCGGAGATTATTCGAGGTAAACAAGTTAAAGAAACAGACAAACAAAATGATGGTTCTAAGGTCAATGTGAATTTCAAAAGCTGAGTTTTACTTTTGGTGAAGGTTAAAAAAACTTAAGGTCATCGTGCGGGGTATAAGATGTTAACTCTTTAAGCCACAAATTTAGAAATAGTACTTCTTGACAAATTTCTTTGAATTATTTTCTCCTTATACAATTTTTTTTCTTTCTTTTATTAAGTATTTATTAAACGCTGACGAAAACTTAATTAGCACTTAGTTAATTACCGCAATTAAATAATTCAACAAGTCACTAAAAATGAAATAATTTTCGGTGAAAAACTCTTATTCTATTCGAAAATATTGCTAAATTATATCACCATGTCCACAATTAATAGTTAATACCGAGTAACTCAGTTGCACCGTTGTTGGCCTAGAGGCCCAATTAAATGCATAACTACGACTCGAAACGCTCCATAAAAAGCGTTCATTATATAGTTTGACATCGGGAAAAATGGCAGAACCAAAACATTTGCATTTTCGTGGCACACGACACGTAACAACGTTGATACCAGGCTTTTAAAACTAAATTTTAATACAGTCGCACAAAATTAACGTTTTTTTCGCCTCGAAAGTTTTATTACATTTCGTGATGCATATTCGTAAAAACTAACAATCGCAGCTTTAATTTATTACCATATATATACTATAATTTTTGTGGTTACGATTACTTTTTATCAACTAATTTTAACATAAAATACTATTTTATGGCCCGTTTTCTGGGTTCTGTAGCAAAAGCAGTAAAAACGGTACCTTTAATTCAAATTCAAATAATTTATTTGTATAAATATGTGATTGTTACATGATATTTAATTTTGTACACACATTCACCATTTCTGGCATGCAAAATTGATTATAATGTGTTGGGTATATTATCATAAAGAAAAAACACACATATATATATATCGTCAATTTAAGAATTCATGTACTCCTGGACAGAATAAAAACATTTATCAATTAGCCATTTGTGTAGAGCTACTCTAAATTTGTTCTATGTTAGATACTTAATATTCTCCGGTAAAGGATTATATATACGAATTAGCATTACTGGACAGTTTTTGTTATAGATATCGGTTTTTATGCTGGGACGTATCAGTCTATTTGGATATCTATTATATTAGGCCTATAGTTTGCCATTTTTGTTTTAAATGAGTTTGGATGAGTTTTTACAAAATTGTAAATCTCATAAATATACAAGGAAGGAACAGTCAGTATTTTCAGTTCTCGAAATAAAGGCTTACAAGTTGTCCAAGGATTTACATTACACATGGCTCTTATATTTGTGACATGTATGTCCGTTTCTTTCTCTATACGACTGATAATATATATCTCGAGGATTCTTCGTTAAGAGGCAAAACACATGTCGATTAGTCGTTTTGAAATTTTGGGCAGAAAGTTAAAAATTACAAGAAGTCGTCTAAAAATAAGTACGTCGTCGTCGCTATTTATTTTTTGGACCCCATAGACCTTTCACCATTTTTCAAACAGAAATGTACTATTAAGTACAAAATTTTCGCTCACGCCCAGCGAAGCGGGCGGGAAACGGCTTGTTCTCTATAAATCTACTGTTAGCTATTGTAAATATTCTTGATTAATCGTTTTAATCATAATTGTTAACGAATGGCAACAACTAATAAAATAACAACTAAAAAAATAAGTCAATCGAGAATTATACGAGCTAACGACAGCACGACTTTTATTTATTACACGAGTCTTAGCAATAAAGTCCTCCAAAACTAGTAATTGCCGCGTCCTTCTTTCTTTGAGCTTCGATTTTTTCTCACACCTACTGTCTTATTTTTTGACATTCAAAAATATCATGTTATTATTAAAGTAGCAACACCCTCAAATAACAATGTTGCCATTTGTTAACGATTATGATTAAAACGATTAATCGAGAATATTGACAATAGCTAAGCTAAAATTTTTGTCAGTGACGTAAATTGGTAATCCAAAACAAAAGATGAGAAACGAAAAATTAAAAAAAGACTAAGTAAGCCGACTCAAAAAAAACATTAAAAAGTATAAAATAAATATCCTTTAATAAATCAAAACTCTAGTACAAAAATAACTATAAATATGATGTAGATACCTATATAATAAAATTTGGCAGTTACTGAAGTCGGTGCCAAGCCTACCAAACTAGTAAACTAAACCACAGAGCCAGTTGCGGACTAACCTTAAAGTCAAATAGACCCAGGCCTAGGGAGACCAGAAAGTAAAGGCAGACGATCTACAGGGCGTGGCATCTGCTTGTCAACAATCCGCTGAAAAAAGATCACATTATCAGAAAATAAGGGCGGCTGATACTAAGCGACCTAGAATTGCCAAGTTTGCTAAACCGCTCCTACACAGAACCCTAAATTAATGCTATTCGACACGTTTTTACCAGTTCATTTTTAACTTTGAGTGCTGTATTAGAAATGTGTTTTAAGAATAGATTAACTTTATTATAATGAACATACTCAAAGTGTAATCAATATATCCAATATTAATTTGTTCTTAAAAGTTAAAATTATTTGAAGTCCATAATTTTTGTTCTTCAGTTATCAGGTGTCTAATCTCTTGTTATTAATAGAAATATTTCTGTAAGAAACACTGAATGACCCCAAGTACTAAGCTCGTACTATGTGCATTGTGCAGCGAACAATAAACTGGAAGAACATCCAATAACACCCAGACTCCAAAACAATTTAGTATAGTTCGTCGTTAGTCCTACTTTTTGCTAAGAATTGAACTCTGGACCCTAGGCCTGGAAGGCAAATACACTAACCACCGTACTAACGCTCGGTCAATAAAACTGACCATAGGAAACTTCGACATTATTGGTGTAATAATTACAAAGAATATCATTTTATTCATACATCATTTTATTTTCTAATACATAGAAATTAAATTTCCTTACGTTCGTGGTCGCAAAACTCAAAAAAGTAGTTGTCAATTGACTTAAAATTTTGATACAACATTGCATTTGAATACTCGCGTGTTTTTATATACAAATAAAAAGAAATGTAAATGCTCGTTTGTTCAACGCCAGCAACGCGTGGCCGTCATAGCTATTAAAAAAATTATCTTAAACTTAGACATTACGTACATACATACATATCTTCACAGTGTATCCCCAACGGGGTAGTCAGAGAGGACGGAGCGCCAAGCGTCGCAGTCCTTACATACTTCTTTCGCTTC
Organism: Zeuzera pyrina; assembly: GCA_907165235.1. NCBI lineage: Eukaryota > Metazoa > Arthropoda > Insecta > Lepidoptera > Cossidae > Zeuzera > Zeuzera pyrina. The sequence goes on from OU015640.1 coordinate 8,495,536, forward strand.
CTCAAATCTCATCACTCTGCTCACACATTTTCGCCTAAGTATGCGAGTACTTTTGACATTTCCGACGTACTTTCCATAATTGAAATTATTGTTTTTAAAGAACCAACTTTATCAATATTTCTGTAAATGCCGATATCTTAAGTATTATCAGGCATATTAAAAATAACACAACTACACAAGTAATTTTCGTGAACCTAATTTGACATACATGCAATTTCACGTAGTTGAGTACGCAGACGACAACCGTCTCTATAGCTTTTATTTCAATTTCTGCTCACGTATTTTAGCAAAATATAACGAGTTGATGAGGGCCTTATTTGAAACGTCTTGTTTAAATAATTGCTAATGAAAATCGCCTTAAGCGCCAAATGTAATCACGAACATCATTTGATCAATTATGATGGAGCTCCTTGCTGATTACGCACACAGTGTATGCGCCTCAGCTCATTATTACTTTTACTTTTTATGAATTAACAAGGACATTACACAATTCATTTAAAGATTATTGTTACTTATTTACTATAAACTTAATAACTGGAACGAAGCCTCAAATATAATTATTATTTTATTTTGTGCTACAATATTGAAGAAATTTACCTGAATTTTGTAACAAAATATGTTCTTTTTTTTACTAAGCCTATGATTAGACATTTAAAGAATCAGTGACTATACATAGAGGATTTTTTTGAAAAAATAATTGGTAAGTATTGTATATGTGCATTTCAGACTTCTTTAAATCCAAAATAATTATTTTCACGTCTGTCTATCCTTTTCTCAAAAAGTAAAGGCTATATTCCAGATGAATTCCTACCGAATAGTTGAAAAGAAAAGCCGTTATTCATCGCATATCGCATCCCTTTCTAATTGTGCTCAATCGAGATTTATACTTGAGGTACCGTTCTGGAATACGAACCTAGAAAACCCTCGACTCAAAAAAAATCTCCAAACAGTAAAAAAATAATATGTACCTCATAGCCCTTTAAATTTGTGATAAGTTCCAAAATAGTAGTGGTAATATATCCAAGCGTCGTCACATCGGGGGACCGCTAAGTTTATTTGTATTTGAACTTAAACTAAAAATGATAAAGTATCATTTTTAGTTATATTCTCTTTTTATTACTTTTTATGTTATTGTGACATTATTGAAGTCGCAGTATACTAAATTTCGCATCGATTAGACTAATAGAAGATGCTCGAATCTCTTTAAAAACTAAAAAAGAGCTGATATTCTTCAAACGGCTGAACCGATTTTGATAAAACATGTCTAAGAACCACCGCTAGAAAACCTCCTTTCAAACAAAAAAAAACTGCATCATAATCGGTCCATTCGTTTAGAAGCTACGATGCCACAGACAGACACACAGACACGTCAAATTTATAACACCCCTTCTTTTGCGTCGGGGGTTAAGAGGGGCATAGTAATACATTTTCTTAATCCACATGTTATTTATCACAGGCTAATGTTTTCAAATACTTCTTAGAGAATTGAAGAAGGGACATTAATAATAATAATAATAACTAGTGGACCCTACAGACGTTGTCCTGCCCGAACGTTGGAACAAACAAAAATCCTAGAATTCCTTTTATTTATGTAGATATCTATTTAACACCCTTATAAGCTTTAATCGATTGATCGATTTGAGGATCGCGACGCTTGGCGCTCCATCCTCTCTGACTACCTCGTTGGGGATACGGCGTGAAGATATGTATGTACGTATAAGCTTTGATGAAACAAACTATCTAATATGTTTTTCTAACTTCCGTCAACTACATTATTTTGTATTTAATAAAATAAAACAACAAATATAAGACGACAAATCTCACAATTATAAGGTTAAGGATAATTACTGACCTTGAGACTATTTTACACATGAAAACAATTAAAATGTCACATTCCTATAAACTAATACATTTTTAACCGACTTAAAAAAATGATGAGTATCTGAAATCTTCGGAATCTTTTTTAATGTATCTTTCCCGATTTCTCTACCATTTGTGCACCGATTTTGGTATTTTATTAATTTATGAGGGTGTGTCCAGGGTGGTCCCATAAAAATATAGCTGAGATTGGATAATGGAGTACTGTTTAAACAACAGAACTTCAACGGTTTATATCTTTTTCCGCATTTGGAATAAAGTTAGTTGTAGACATACCCTAGATATTTATTTAGAACAAAACCACTCAAAAGTGAAAAATAAATGAATTTTTAAGAAAAAATTAAAACGATTTCAAAATAAAAACATTAAAAAGCACAAAATAATTATTACCTTTTACTAATAAAAACTACAGAAAGAACTTCGTAAATATTAAATATGTTGGAAAAGACACGGGGCAATTCGTGCTTTTGCAACTCAGCCATGAGAAATAGGTACCTCATCTTACAAGAGGCGAACTACTCCATAAAATACAACATTAAGACAAAATTAATGCGCAAACGACAGACAACTCTTTGTAACAATTATTACGTAGGTAATTGGAAATTTAATAATGGCAAACGATCCGTCGGAGAAATGCTATCGCACCGGACGCCGTAGTCTAACAGACTCTCAGTGCCGGCCCCGAGCGACGTTCCGTTAGCGCGGTATCCTTTCCAAACCGGAAGTCACGCTTTGCCATAGTAGTCAAATGAGTGCCTTTTATAAATTCCACCGACAAATATTTATTTCATTTAATTTGACAATTATTGAATTCAGTGCGAAATCCATTTCAGGTGATAAATTTCTAAAATCTTTAGCTATTTTCCGCTCAAACTCCAAAAACCACCAATCGACACGTTTTTGGCTTCTCAACGAAGCATCATCAGAATATACCAGAGATAGGATTCGGTCAGCTAACCAGCCATTAATCATGTCTGTGTGTCCTCGATCCATGCTTCTGTCTGTATGTCCACATCGCACAGGCGGTTTGTCTCATCATCTTCACTCCCCCTAAGCTGTTTATTGGATACATGAAATGATAATCCTTCCTCAGAAATTAGAAACAAAATTTAAATAAATACTGCGCCCAAATTTTAGTTATTTTTTTTCTATTTAATTACTACTTTTTTCGACATTGCTATTGTAACCTTAAGCTAATGCATGTCGACGCACTCTTGGCCTGTTTTTTCTCATCTTATTGTAATCATTTGCTAACGATATCAATCAACAATAACAGAAAGTTTGGTAGGCTTGGCATTAACTTCGGTTGCATTTAATTACTATATATCTAGATATTTGTATCGTCGTGATGTTGTTTTTCAACTTGAGTTTTGATTAGTGAAGGATAATAACTAATTTGTATTTTTTCACGTTTTTATTTTTAAGTTTTTTTTTTTAAGTTATTAATATTAATAAATATAAGTACCTACATTAAATTGCTTGCTTGACTGATCGTGTGAAATGTGTGAAAACTTCTATCCGAACAAATATTTTTTAATTCATATTATTGCTTATTATTTAAATCAGTAGCAGTTTCAATTTTCAAATAATCTGTGATGCTTCGTTATGCCTTTTTTATAATATAAGCACTCTCATTATCACCTTCAAGGAACAATTTGCACTAATATCTACCGAAGTGAAATGAACACTGCGACGGCTGTCACGCCGTTAGCAAAATTTCTGTTACACTAATTTTTTGTTCCAAATGCTGTCAAAAAGAAATTTCAAAATTACTCTTGCTTCGACAAGGTATGGTTTACTTGGACACAATATTTACTTCTCTTTCGGACTTACATTTTCGCGATTAGCGAAGACGAGATAGAAACTTTAATTCACCGAAAAATAAGGAATCGTCGCATATGATACTCAATTATGCAGAATAACAGGGCCGGCCTCGTAAATGTGAGAAAATTGGGTGTTAAAAACTGCAAAATGCTCATTACTGTATCGTTATATCGGAGAGAACACGCGACTGAACATTTTAAATTGTTCAGTAGCGTTTGTAAACGATATGACTTTTTTAGGGTTCCATAACCAAAATGGAATAAAGAGAATTTTTATTAATAATATTGTATACTCAGGTGTTACTTTGCGGATATCCATTTCAGGTGATAAATTTCTAAAATCTTTAGCTATTTTCCTCTCAAACTCCAAAAACCACCAATCGACACGTTTTTGGCTTCTCAACGAAGCATCATCAGAATATACCAGAGATAGGATTCGGTCAGCTAACCAGCCATTAATCATGTCTGTGTGTCCTCGATCCATGCTTCTGTCTGTATGTCCACATCGCACAGGCGGTTTGTCTCATCATCTTCACTCCCCCTTAGCTGTTTATTGGATACATGAAATGATAATCCTTCCTCAGAAATTAGAAACAAAATTTAAATAAATACTGCGCCCAAATTTTAGTTATTTTTTTTCTATTTAATTACTACTTTTTTCGACATTGCTATTGTAACCTTAAATTAATGCATGTCGACGCACTCTTGGCCTGTTTTTTCTCATCTTATTGTAATCATTTGCTAACTATATGTGTCCCTAACATTTTATCTTGAATTAAAACGAATGCATAAAAAATATATACGTGTGTATGAATAAGGCATAGGTCACCTACTGCAGATTCGTGGAGATAGCCTTGGGGCCACCCTATTTTCAGAGGCTGGTAGCCAACTATAAGCCCTCTGCCATTGTCTAAATGTACCAACATTAAGCGATAGTGGAATCAATGTCTTAACATACCTTCCAAGGTACAGAGATATTCTATGTATGAATGCCATTAGATCATCCATCTAGATTTAGACTGCGCGCAACGTTACTCAAAGTCAGTGGTTATAAGTTGTAACAAGCACCACTATGCTACGTATTTGATGAATTATTGTCTTACCCACATCGAACTTTACTTCTAAAAGACAGTTTTAATGCCGAAAATGTATAACTAATCAAATTTCAATTTTAGTAAATTATCCATTGAAATTCTCTTAAGTTTATTTTAAATTCTAGAATAAGAAAAATAACAATCGAGTAAGGGAAGTTGAACCTCCGACTATCTATTTCAGCTTTTCAATGTCTATTAAGCAAAAATAGTCATTCTTGAAAGAGGATTAAAGGTGTTATTTTTATGCGCAGTAATAGCAATACTAACGAAATATTTTAGCTGTAGCAACACAGCTGTCGCGAACGCTATCTCCCACTTTGCACTCATGCTGTAAATGTACGCTCTAATGTAACAAATTAAAATATTTCATTAATAAAGGGTTTTATTCAATATAATTGTGTGATATAGACGCTATATAGCGTCAACTCTTAACACTTTGTTAGTCTTGATTAGGAAATATTATATAAAAAAAAATACACAATCGTGACGAACATTAAATTAAAAATTGAATTGTCTATATATTAAAAAGCTTTTTTGAACACAAACATTTGATAGCCTCGAAAGTGTACACATAATTACAGTTCAATCGCTTAGGTGGAACTTCAATTGGGAAACTTGAACCACATATAGTAACAAGTAGACTTGAATAAAAACTTGTAAAAAATAATCTAACAACGTGATTTTTAAATAAAGTAATATAATTAAAGCGAGCATAAATACACGTTTTGAATATAAAGCAGTGCAAAGTGTACATGAAGCTCAAGGCACACATAGAGTGCCAGCGGCCTGCAGCAAACCGGCAAGCATTTTTGGTGGAAAAATTGACGCAGCGTTTTAACCTTTATAATATTTTTAACTTTAGGGTTTCGCGGCTGCTGAGGCAGCCACGAGTATTATTGTCAAAACGGCAGCTCGCAATGGCAATCTGACGATTCTATGTATTTTAGTAATGAAAATAAAATTTAAAATTAATGCTGCGTTAATTTTGGCACTGAAAGTGCTCGCCGCTTTGCTGCAGGCCGCCGCCTCTCTCGGTGCGAATCGAGTCTAACACAAAAGTGGTTTACTTTGTCCCTGATAGCGATTAGGTAGATTTCATATAGAATTTATTAAAACTAATGAAGCAGTAATTCATAGGAGAAATAATAAAGATTTTGTTAATAATGTTATTATTCCTCACTCTTTCATTAAAATGAAAAGAAACACTATGAAGACATGTAGGTACAGGAAAATAATGATTTTATTTTATTTTTATTTTTTTATAATTGAAAGGGAAATCATCAGCGTACTCGTATACATATACAAACATTGAATGTACAATACATAAAATAAAAATTTAGCGTATTTCCACATTATATATAAAACATGCTACAGACAGTCATCGACAGACGTTAGACGGTGCACATTAATTTGGTAGTGCGTGTGAGTGTACTTATGAGTGTATAAAATGTGGGTGTGTGTGTGTATGCTTGACTGCTTTTGTGTACATGGTGTGTCTACGTGTGATTGTGTAGATGTATGTCTATGGATAGATGGAAGTGTGATGAATGTATTGTATAGGTGTTTTAGTATTGTAATTATAATGGCCTATTCGTTGCATCATTGATTAATGATTATGTATGAATATTTATTTAAATTTCGACGTATAAAAATTACGTAGTTTGTTGTTTATATTCTTAAGATTTGAGGAGGCAAAAGAACTATGTAAGAACCGCGATGATTGGTGCTCCATCCTCTCTGATTATCATTAGGAACACAGCATGAGGATATGTACGTATCCTTGTAGTGATTTCAGAAGTATCTAGATATTTTCTTGTTCACGATAGACATTCGTACCGCTCAAGTTTGCGTGGACTTCACATGACGGCACCCAGGCATGCAAACAACTATAATTCGCTGCTTCGCTTCAAATTAGCGCGGCAAGACTAAAGAAACTACTTTTATTACGGTTTAAGTAACAAACTGAAAGAGGAAACAAGGATTAGTATATTTACGTGAAATGTGTAGGATAGGGCGCTTGAAACTGATTTGTTGTGGAACTAGCTCCTATACATTGCTTCGCTTGTGTGACTTGCTTAAGTTTCGACCAAAGATGTACGTAATTACATGTCTATATACGCTCTGTAAGCGATTTTGGTATAGATTTTTTCGCATACAGAAAATGAAAAAATTGACAACCGTTTTTTACAAAGCGCTTCGAATATTATATGGCTACATGGTAGTAATCGTAAAATCTAGTCAGAAGTCTTACAAAGGCTTGAAAACTGTCAATAATTACCTCTCCCTAGCCTACCTCCGTACGAATTACGTAATATATGTGGACGTCCAAGCAAAAAGGGCCAAGTGGTCGGCATTTAGTTTTCGAGCTATATGCAGTTTTGTAAAGTTGAGTGTAGAAATGGCATTTCGCGAATTTAATTTATTTTTAATTAATGATCTATTATCTACAAGTTCATATACATAATAACTTTATATGATGTTTTTAAGTAGAAAACAAATATGTGTGTTTTTTTTTCAATCAAACTTTAAAAATGCTTTTTCTCAAAACAAACTTTTTCAGTTTCAACTTTAAATGTCTGATAGAAAAAATATATGCCACATTTAGAATATTTTTTTAATCCTTATTATCAATTGACTATTCTAAACTCCGAATCTAGTCTTAACTCAATACCTCACTAATGCATGACATAATCCGTACTGACTTACGGACTGACGGACTAACGTACGGATTACATAATCCGTACTGGGCCTGCATGATATGGTAAGGTCAGGTCATCTTCTCATTTCGTTTCATTTGTAAAATAAGAACTGCCATGCAATTAAGTAATAACTTTATCTCCCAAGCGAGACTTGCTAGACAATTTACCTCATTTCGCATTCAAACTCACTTGGCTTGAATACTCTAAACTATTATACTAGGAACAAAGTGAAGTGACCTTCAAGTTAGGATGCGAGTTCCTTAGGGATTCCTTTATGAGTAAATATCTCAGTCGATATTTCGACCTCATGTATTTTAATTTCTTTTAACATAATTTTAATTTTATAATATAGTCAGTATGGTAGTATGTTTTCCCCTTATTCTGCTCTAACATATTTTAATATGTAGGTGTATTAGAATAATTATAACAAAAAACTAAAACAAATGCTTACCAAATTTTAGTAGAATGATGTTGACCTTTGTTTCGTAAATAAACAATTGGTAAGAGAGAGAAAGTTTTTGAGTTCATAAAATTCTCATAGCATATTTTTTAAGATTTTTTACCCAGTTCTTGGAATCTTTCTAAAAATTGTCGTAGTTTTCTTAGTTGTCTCTTACTGTTATCTGCGAAATGGATAAAAAATAAAATGGTCGATTGCGAGGACTCCCTCGCAATCGCAAAGGTACTATTTAACTAAAAACTGAAGAAGAGTAAAAAGAAAGGCCCTCGGTGTTTGCACAATAACGGTATAATTAATAAAAAAATAGTACAGAAAATATGAGGACACGTTTCCATCATACATAATTAAGAACATTCTCAATCTTTCAAGAGTTGCCGTTCAAGACCTACGATAACATAGACAGACAGACTAACAGTTAGACACACAATGACGTAAAATTTATAACATTAACCATTTTCGTTCGGGGTGTCAAAATGATCAAATCCATGTTATGTTATTTGGCATTGATTACACTTGCTATTTTTCATACCTTGTACCACATTTTATTTATTTTATATATATTTAAAGATATTTAAAGTCTAATATTGCTTAAAATATACTCTATGCCTCTATAACGAAGCACACATATTACGCAGTAATAATAGGAAGTATTTATTGTACTGCTATATCCCACGTTGTGGAGACACCGTGACGGCCACAGAACGTTACGTGAATGATTAAAAAAAAAACAAATATTCGTTGGATTTTCCGCTCGTTAATAAATAAGACAAGTGTAAAACGACCAAGTGCGAGTCGTACTCGCGCAATAATTGGTACTTTCACTTACTTCCTAATCGCCAACTGCAAAACAAGGTTTGTTGCAGAGCTTTCTTCATATGTAAGAATAAAAATTTTAAAAATGTTTACTTTTGGAGATAAAATGGGGAGAGAGCCGTTTTTAAAAGTTGTTTGCATGTTAAAAAAACTGACGCAAAGGAACCGGTTGCACATTATACAATAAAAATTTATGTTTACATACTTATATATAGTTAGACTTATTTTGGCGCGTTAGGTGAGAAAGATCAGTGTAATTTCAACATGCAACGGAAGTCACGTCATTGATGTTACACACCATGAAGTTAGCAACGAAAGTTACGCTAGTTTATTTTTTTCTTCATGGCATGGCGCACAGATTAGCGCATTTCTTTTTTTTTTTATACTACGAAGGTGGCAAACAAGTATACGGCCCGCCCGATGTACAACGGTTACCGTAGCCTATGGAAGCCTGCGACTTCCTTAAAATTGCGACTTTCTAAAAAAAGCGAGGAGTATCGCTTGCGCATTGCCCACCCTGTAAGAAACTTTTTACGCCCTTTTTGAAGAACCCTATGCTGCAGTCTCTTAAGAATACCTCGACAGGTAGCTCATTCCACAACCTCAAAGTTCGAGGGAGAAAACTCCTTTGAAACCGAATCGTGCGAACCATTTTGGTTCCAAAGTGTGAGGATGAAATCCCTGCCGGTGGCGAGCGGTACGATGGTAGAAGGTGGCCGTGGACATCATGTCGAACAATTTCTCTGAACACAGCCCCTTATACAAACGTTAAAACACACACAGGGAGGCGAAGTCTGTCCTCAAACTTAAGTGATCGAGACCGCTTGTAAGCCTGGGATCGTCGACAATTCTCACAGCTTGACTTTGAATTGAGTCAAAAGGAGCAAGTTGGTATGCAGGTGCTCCTGCCTATAAGTGACTGCAGTACTCCTTATGGGGCTGAACTTGTGACTTATATAATAATAGCCGCTGTTTCGCTTCGCCCTGTTGAGCACACCGAGCTTTTTGGACGCTAGCCTGATCTTGTCTTCCAAATGACTTCGAAATTGAAGGTCGCGAGACATGTTGACACCAAGAATCCCACTACTTTTAGAGGTGGTAAGGTACGTGTCTCGGAATTTGCCAATTATTTACCAATTTGCGCATTTGCCAATGTCACCTATCGTATTTTAACGAGTGGAATTGTCATAATTATATATGTTAGAATTATAATATAATTGTAAAACTCCTCCAGTAAAGTGATAGTAGGCTCTACTGAAGTTATAAAGGACTTCTTGGAAGAGTGCGAGAACTTGAGCTACACATGTTTATTTAGAGCTACTCCATTCTTTTCACTAACACAGAACTTTGAAACACAATACACTATCACTTTTGTCATTAAAAATTTCAAAAAATTTAAAAAATTGAAAATCTAAACAAAATGTCAACCTCACTTCTCCCGTTCCCGCCAAAAAGTCCAATCGAACGATGATCGTTATTGTTCAGAAGTCGAAAATACGGTATCTTGAAATAAAATAACAACCTCACTTCTCCCGTTCTCACTAAAAAGTCAATTGCGCTAGTTGTTTTAATTTTTTTTTCTTTCTTCATTGCATGGCGTACAGATTAGCGCATTTGCCAATGTCACGTATTGTATTAATAAGTAGAATCGTTATCGTAAAACTCCTCCAGTAAAATGATAGTAGGCTTTACTGTAGTTACAAAGAACTTCTTGGAAGAGCACGAGAACTTCAGCTACATATGTTTATTTAGACATACTCTATTCTTTTCACTTATACAGAACTTTAAAACACAATATACTATCACTTTTGTACGTTAAAACTCCCCAAAATATAAAAAATAGAAAATGTAAATAAAATATCAATCTCACTTCTCCCGTTCCGGCCAAAGAGTTTCAATTTCAATCATTTCAAGAGCCCAATTACAATATTTTTATTTATGGCCAGTTCGTTTTCTATTTTCATCCACATCATAGAAGTACAACTTCTTTCGTACGTATATGTGAAGTACCCATGCTTTTTTAACTTTCTTTTCATGATTTTTTTTTTCATTTGCAGGAATGCGAGTATATGTTTACATAAAACACAGATGGTACGCAATAAGTTTTTCTTTACACATTCTACTAGTTACATAGCATTTAAATATTTCATACCCAAATTAATTGACGTTATAGTATAGTACAAAAAATACTCATTTTATTTTACATTCAGTTATATTATCAATATTAATATGAAGTCAATTAACCACAATATTGTGTCAAAGATAATAATCGAATAAAGAATTAAAAAATGTCGACAATAATCCTTCAATCAATAATCATTCCATGTCAATTTAAAAAATAATGGCAAGTAAACGTATAGAAAAAAGAAATAGAGTAATCAAAACAAAATAATATAGACAGCATGTTAATGCTTATTGAATACAAAAGTATTATCATTTATTTTGTTCATGTTATAATAACATTTCTCCTTCAATAAATTGAAAACTTGTTTTTGAAATCATAATAATAATTTATTGATTAAATTAAGAACAATATTACAGAAATTGGAAATCCTCTGACACCTGAACTAGTTACAAACATTATCTCTGGAACCGGGACATGTATGACAAAGAATATCTCTTCTAAAATTATATAAATTAAAATGATAAATAAAAAATTTACGAATAAAAGAACATAAAACTATTATATGATTGCTTTTTTATGTCTTTAGTGTATAGTGCAAGAGAGTAAGAGAGCGAATGACTGAAACTGGTGCCTGTTTTGACAATAAAAGTTTTAAAGTATCATAATACAGGCACAGATTAATTAGTTATTACCGTAAATATAGGTTTACATCTATACCAAAAAAAATCAATTGCCACATGTATGACGGAGCATCACTTCAGAATGGATCGATCGATTTGGCTGATTTCTTTTTTGTTGTGTTTGTAATTATCAGGATAAGGTTTGTATGGAAGAAAATTTTTCGAAAATCCACGATAAAAGTCGGAAATTTGTATGGTATTTTTGTATGAAAACCAAACAAGAATCTTCAACCATTTTGTTATTTCTCTTTTCAGACTGTTCTTGATGCAGGAATATTTTTTGAATATTAAACTTTATATTAATTAAATTGTCCAGATGAATAGATAGTAAGCAAAAGAACTGTTTTGCAAAAGTAGTATGAATTTTTAAGTTAGAGCATACAATATCATGACATGACGTCTCGTCGTGTGGGCTAAGTTTGGAATATCTACGAAGTTATCTACGAATGTTGTTTTGTACATAGAGTATATAATTTTCGCGGATCGGAAGAAGTAATGATAAAATTTAAAAGTTATGAAAAAGTATGAAAATTCATCAGTAGAAAAGTGGAGTATTTTTTTAACTAGTGGCACCCCGTCAATTTTATCTAAGTCCGGTAATTTATTGTAGAGAGCAGCATATTATTTAGACAGTTAAGTACTGAAGATTATTGCTATTGTCAATATTCGCGATTAATTGTTGTAATCATAATCGTTAACAAATGGCAACACTGTTATTTGAGGGTGTTGCTACTTTAATAATAACATGGTATTTTTGAATGTCAAAGAATAAGTCAGTCAAGAAATACACGAGCTAGCGAAAACACGTCTTTTAATTATATTTCGATATCCTACGTTTCGTTTCGTTTCGTAGAACATTCATTCTTACTTACAAGCTTAAGCTTAGCTTACAAGATTAACCCTTAAAACTATTTTTTTAAGTACACGTCTGGCTTTGGACTACATCCATATTGTACTGTTCCAATTTTCAAATTATTACATCAAATAGCCTCTGAAATGAAAGCTATAAAAAACCAATAAACAGTGTTAATAGTGTTTCTTTTCTTCCATTTAAGAATGAAACATTGAAAAACAATATACATTTAATGCCATTATCATAAAAAGTCTTGCTTTAGTTGTAGATAAAAGTAATGCAACTGATTGATTTACAGAGCTATTACTCAAATCGGCTTAATTTATTTTTAGGTCGTCATTAACAGCCTCCTCCTCTATACACCTTGTCCAAACTATACATCGCCTGTTAGACACGAGATTTGTTTAATCAGAGCGGCTAGACAAGTGGTAAACCTTTCATACAATCCAACACTTGCTGGCGTTGGCATTATTTCTCGTCAAAAGTGCCATTTAGCTTACGTTTTAATCTGCGGTTTTGACACCACTTTACATTACGTGTGATTTAATAGAAAGTTAATAACGTTTGACTATCAATTTAAAATTCTTTACACTAGATCACGTGGTATTTATCATACTATTCTACTAGCGTTAACGACAAATTAGCCACGTGTCTAGGCCCCCAGGTACTGCAATTCGTAGGTCTGGTATAGATAAGTGGAAACAGGCTAGAAGCCAAGCGACTATTCGAGTTCCTTCCTTTAATTTTTCCTCAACTGTACAAGCCAAGGACAATAATGTTTTTGTAGCGTATGTGTAGTGTATACAGTATGGTTAATTCTTTAATTCTTGTCCCCTTCTTAAACAAGAGGAATATAAATCTTCTTTGTTCTTTTTTAGTTTTTTACTGTCAGATTGTATATATTTTACTGCATAATTTTATCCTTCACCCAATATATTCTTTTCTCAAAGCATATCATTACTATTCTTTTTAAGTTCATAGAGAGAGAGAGAGTAATTTTTTCTAATAAAACGCGCAAAAAAGCATTGTTTCTACTATAATATCTAAAACTTATTTAGATTCATTGATAAGTAATTAATACCTTTCAAAACAAATAACTACATACATATTTAAATCAAGCGGGAACCTGAGTTGCGTGAAAACAGAACTGCTTTACAATGAATTGGCGAGTAACTACAATTCAAATATAACCCAAAATATTTATTATTTACACGACATTATTACATGAACTAACAATATATATTTTCTAAATTACTTTAAACGTGTAATTATCATAATTTTTTCTTTAGATAAAAAAATAAGAAAACCACTCTGAACTCAACCGAGACATAATTCAAGAATAAAAGTACTTACCTGACAAAGTACTTGCGGATATGTGTCATATAAAATGTATGTATCAAAAATATGAAAATCTAGCAACATTTTAACTACTTAATAAAAATGAAAGTGTTTCAGAACTTTTGCAAAATGTGTTTAAATATTTTGTTTTGATTCTGCCACCATCATAGTGACACCAGTTATTATAATAAAGTCAGACATATGTAAATGACATGTAGCGTATTAGTAACTGGAACCCTTATCTTTCATGCAGTGTAGTTCTTAAGTATTTAACAGTATTTAAGTTTTTTTAATGCAAAGTATTTAAGCTATACCTACTTTACTAGAAGTTCAGTCAACTTTGAAGTTTACTCGAACAAACTGACAAAAAATATTTTAAAAGCATTTGTTTTGTATTCAGAACGGCTTAATAAGCATATTTCAATCCATTTTTCGTCTTGAATATTCTGACCAAACTAGTTTTCTTTGAAATCTAAAAAGAAAAATGTTTTCAGGTCCATTAAGCAACTGTAGCACGCGTTGATGTCTTTTATCAGGATAATAGATTCAGCAGTGATCAAACATTCTTTCAAATAGGTTTGCTTATGGCAATAGCTCAATGCTTAGAGTCGACGTATTTACAAAGAAGGCATCTAGTTTTTTATTTTTTCTACTGTGTCAAATAAGTATTATGCCTTTAATGTTTTTAAATTTTCACGAATTACGAGTATATACATCTTAAGAGTCTAAATTAACCGGGTCTAGGTAGTGTTAATATTAACATGACATAATCCCCATAAGTTAAAAATTGTAAAACTGTTATGAAAGTAAATGTATTTTATTATCAATATCAGTATCATTTTTTTCAATTTTATTTTTATAATTGTATTATATTCTAAATTAAAATTGAAGACTTACCGTTACTGTAAGTTTAATTCAAATCTAAACCTCGTGCAGCTGCCAAACATATAAATTATTGACTTCAACTATGTATATTTGCACTATTAGTGTCTTAGGTTACAATAGTAAAATGTTTTTCATAAAATAATTAACGGTTGAAAATAAAACGTCACAGAAAAAGTTGCTTCATTGTTTTTCTCTTACTAACTAAAATACCACTGAATAAACGTACTCAATAAAATTAAAAAGTAAGGGAGCGCGCGTGACCAAATTTCGAAATTTAAAAACCGTGCGTTTCGTTTCGAGCTTCGCGCGTAAGCTCTTGGCGAAGCGTGGAGCGCTTGTAACGGTGAACGGAGCGTGTCGCCGGGGCGAGTACGGCCCCGCCTACCGTTGTAAACGGAACGGTGGGGGCCGATACACCTCTTGAGCTTCTTCACACTTCGCTCATGCCTACTAGAACAACCAGTATACTGTGAACTCCCTCCCCTCCCAGTAACATTACAAAATTGATCGACCGCAGGGAGATTTCAGCAACCTTGTGGGTCTCGATTATTTGGTCGATATTTACAAACGTTTTGTTCAATCAATTTAGAAGATTTTCAACTCTTTTATGTAAACCATAAGGAAAGATTTGTTGCGTCATTAATATTGTGAGGGATCGCCTCCGGTATTTCGCGGGGCGGGAAGCTAAAGACTGTTAATAAACAGATAACATAGACACTGCATGTAGGTATATCGATGTCTTTTGTGTGTATATCCAATGTACTTTAACGGAAGAGGTCTTAAAACGCATAATGATAAAGACGTTCAGAGGTAATAAAGTAATATAGCTACAGTTAGTGGCACAATAACAGAAAATTTTGTTGACAATTAATATTAATAGAGGTATAACAAATTAAAACTTAGGTATGTTGTATCATATTCATTTATGTATTTTTTTGGTATGAGAAATTTACGAAATTCTTTCATTCATTCTACATGCATATATTCGCCGAGATATGCAAGTGATTTTGTCATTTCCATCTATAATGCTTCTTGACTTTTATCGTCACTCATTTTCGCTCTGCAGATTTAATCTCTATCTATAGAACGAAAGTGAGTATGAGTAGGTAAAAGCCACGGAAACTTGGCTAATTTATGAAGATTAAAAAGCCCGAGTCCTATTTTTATGTATGTAAAACCAGTCCTGTTTTTATGTATGTAAATACTTCTTGTTTACATAATTTAGTTTTCAAAATAAGGTGACTTTACAAACTGTAGATTGAATGAATATAATTAGATCATCCTGTGGCTGTGCGATCTAGTTATATCCATATCAAATTTTTCTATACTTTGGCAAGCACTTTAAGCCGCTATCTCGACTGTTACTACATGGTTGTAGATCATAAATCTCGGTGACCGCGAGGAGGACAGCATAGCGTTTGGACCCCGTAGAGCTGACAGAGTACTGAAGACCAATTTGTCCTCTGAAACGTGTTTGGGTAGAACGCCAGAGGGACTCAAATGCTTTCTATAGGAGATCGAGGAGCCACTCGACATGCATAAGACACCTACCTGTTTTTTTGTGGGTAAAAATCTCACATAACCCAGTTCTTTCCCGGACGGGCGGGTACTTTTTGAAAATCTCTCCCGCATTAGGTATTTTTTTTTTGGTTTCTGAGAGGCGAAATTAAATCCCCGCGGACTACCCAGCCGGACTCTACGCCGACTGGGGTGTGTCGGACTCGAACCGACTAAACAAAACCCCTCTTTGCTGTTAGCCCTAGTGGCTTTTACAGCATCACAGGTCGCGTTGGGGCGAGCGCTGAAGGCGCCCTGCCAGATGGTCGACCGCCTGAGGGTTCCTCCAGCCGAGGGATGCCTCGTATGAAGGGCGGACCTCGGGCACAAGGCGTCGCCAGGGGAGCTTTCTGCGCACCTGCGTGCATCTTAACGGGCGTCCTATTCGGGTGAGGGCCGGGCCTCTAACGGACCCGGCCGGCGAGGCGGCTGAGGGCCGGTTAGTGTGCCTAGTGTTCCGCGTGGCAGTTTACAATGTGCGCATTAGGTACCAAAAAATGTCACAAGCTTTATAGCTTAGCTTTATAGCATAGCTTTATAGGTGTGGCTTGGAAGCTGAGACAGTAGGTAGGCCACTAACTTAGCTCTGGAAATTATTTTCAAATCACAAACGTGACCAAATCTACGGTATATTTGTACCAATATTATAAAGAGGTTAACTCTGTTCGTTTGTATGTAATGGATAAAATCACAAACTTCTCAACCGAATTCAAAAATTGTTCACCGAAGAAAGCTACATCAGCGAGTAAATTTGGGGATATTTTATTTTGAACATTATACCTGTGCATAAAATTTATACCTGTCTGAAGCCTGGGCGAGTCGCTACATTATATACATGTACGTTAATTAAAACCCGTTTAAGTATTTGTACCAATGTCACCAACTTATCATCAATATACGACGACGACCTCCGTGGCGCAACGGTTAAGCGCGTCGGAGAGTAAACGGGGGTTGCGGGTTCGGTTCCCGCCCCGAGTCTGGGTGTCTATGTATAATATGTATGTATTTACAAAAGAAAAATATATAAGTAGTATATCAGTTGTCTAGTACCCATAACACAAGCGCTGTGCTGCTTAGTATGGGACTAGATGGCGCTTTGCGAAATGTCTGAGTACATTATTATTATTATTATATGTTACAAGAGGGAAGAAGGAATCACAAAGTACTTTAGGAATAAAACATAGGTATATATATATATACCTGAGTAAAGCCTGAGAGGCTGAGAGACATGACCGCCCTTGTAGTGCGATGTCAGGTAAAAAAATTAATAAATGAGTACTAGGTAATTAACGGGTATGGGGTAGTATCCAGGGAATGGGCCATAACTATGGAATAAAAATGTAAGCCTATCTATATAGTTTTAATTAAGTTTAAGACGGCAGATTTCAAATTATTACGATCAATATGTACTCTTCTTGACTTCTTTATAAATAAAAATGAAATGGTGAAACTAGGCGCAAAACTAGAGAGCGGCTGGATCGATTTGGGAAATTATATTTTATATGTTCGTAATAGTCCGATTAAGGTTTTTATGGAAAAAAATTGGGAAAGTTGACCGGAAAATTGACATTCGGGAAAACTGAGAGTGCCTTTTTTATGGGATTTTTATATGGACTTAGACCATAACTTATTGTTGCAGTAATAAAGAACACACTACTATAGTCACTTTTACATTTAATTTCTCAATAGCTAATAACAAAATTACAAACTATAACATGTTGTAACGAATAGCGTATGACGAATAATTAACAGCTAATCGCCAAGAATAATGTAGAATGATTCAGATCTTGGTGCGTATACCTATTGACTTTCAGACGTCACTTCCCCACAACTTGGCAGCAGTAGGTGTAGCAGGCAGGTTGTGAAATCAGGCCAACCCGGCGACAGTGACGTCGTCTCGCTCTGTTATATTATAAATAATAATATAATACCTACTGAGACATAGCAACGTTAAATAAATAGGTAATTAGGTAATTCGCACACACGTTGAAACGCATCCGTTCTAACGCACTTCATAGATAATATCATTGTCGTTACATTATTTATCGAGTGTAAACTTCTAATTGCTATAGCGAAGTATGTTCAGCGTCATGGGAAGACTCGTCTGTTTACCTGTTTGTTTGGATTGAGTAACAAGCGGAAAGCTGTAGAATAATTTTTATGAACTTTAATAAAAATAAATCAATGTTCATTCAATAAAAAGCAAGTACCTAGAATAATTTAAAAAAAACGTAATAAAAAAATTAAACCGACTCAAAAAAACACTGAAAAGTACGAAATAGCTATCCTTTAGTAATCAAAACTTAAGTACAAACATAACTTTATAAATACGATACAAATACCCATATAATTAAATTTGAATGTTACTGAAGTCTGACAGTACTGAAGTGAAGTAGGTGTGGTGCATAGATTGATATATAAATCTTTATTTACATAAACAAAAATTACATACATACGTTAATATTTACAAACTTAAAACTATACATTATCTTAAATAATAGACTTCCTCAAAGTTGCCGCTTAGAAAGTTGTCATTGCTTAAGGTACCCAGCATACTGGCAACATTGCCTCTTTGAATAGCCAAACTGATTCGTTGGCGGAAGAAGCTGCCAGCCCGGCGGTTTCCCGAAGCCTCGACCAGTCTCTTACAAATATCAGAAACCAGTCGATGGGCTTCGGGGCCCCAGGGACTCAAACTTTCGACTGTAAAGGGCGTAATTATGAAACTCTCAGAGAGAGTCGCATACTTACGCCGCTTCGAGACAGCTTAGTGCTTAGTTTGGAGTTACACAATTAATGAATTTGTCTGGAAAATTATTATTATATTCTATATTATGTTTGTATTTATTTATATCCTATATTGCAATGTTTGTATATTTGTAACATCACGTTCTCGAAAACGGATCCAACGATTTCGATGAAATTTACAATGTTCACGGGTGTAGTGGTTCACGGGGGCGAGAAATCGATCTAGCTAGGTCTCGATTCGGGGTAAATTTGTTTTCTCCTTAATTTCAGACTTGATAGATGATAATTAAAATCTGATCGGTAAGCGAAGTATGATTGATAATTTAGCTAGGTATATAGTTCACTTTCTTAATGGCATAGTGGCTAGAGCGTAGGTCTATCACGCCGAAGTTCGCAGGTTTGAATCCTATAATATCATCAGACTTTTTTTGTTTTTTTGATATATAATCAACGAACACAGCTCGGTCATCCGTATCCCATAGTAAGTGATATTAAAGAAACGAAACGTTATCACCATTTGCTTTTTATTGTTTGTTTTTCTTTTTTACGTGAATACTAAGGAACTAATGGCCCTCATATATTATGCAGAGTACTATTTGCCTGTATCACTGTAGGTACCACGCAAGCCAATATGCGAATTACAACTAGTAGTAAGTAAACGAAACATCTCTTGTATTATACCACCGCGTTACGTGACAGGACATGGACGACAATGGTCATGGTGTTTAAACAGAACCCCATGTAATTGCACACAATTTTCACCGCACATCACGTTATGTACAAAGATTTTTAAGATATTGTAGTACGAACCAATATTAACAATTTAATAGGTATGTTGTTCAATCGATAAATAACTGATAATACCTTTAACTTGTGTATATAATATGTACCTATGCATACTCAGTTAGCAACACTAACAGATTATTGCGTTGTGGCAAAAATGTCGCCGCCGACTTCTCTCCCACTTTGCAACCCATGCTGTAAGGTACGCCTTTATACAATAAATTCAAATAATTCAATAATACAGGGTTTTATCAATGCTTCTTATATGCTTTAGTGTTATAAAGAGGTAATTTTTTTTTGTTTGTATGTAATGGATAAACTCAAACACTACTCAACCGATTTCAAAAATTATTTCACCTATAGAAAGCTACATCAGCGAGTAACATGGGCTGTACTTTATTTTCAAAATAATGTCTACCCTTGTGCAGCTGGGGCGGGTCGTTAGTTCAGTAAATATATAAGCTGTATGTGACACACACTACAAGGTGTGAACCCATAACATTGTCAATTTAATAGTTTTCAAGTTGGTAGGTAAACATATTTCTTACTGAAGCTATGTTTATCATTATTCCAGAACTTAATCCAGGCAAATACAAATTGTGTGATGCCAAACTTAATCACTACGCTTGGCTGCCATAGCCATGAAAAGAGATCTCAGTAATACCTAGACTTAGAAACCAATAAAAAAGTAGGTTCCTTAGTTCCCTAAAGTTACTCAAAAAAATAAACGCTTTCTTCCCTTGACTCAATTAACAGAAAATATATTTAGATTTGTTATAAAAACATTCATTAATTGTTTGTATTCATTTTAATCATAGTATAAAATAAAGGATTTCGTTGAAGATAAATCAATAGTCTGGAAATGATCTTCCTTGCACATGCATTTACTGGCTTTTTGAATATTGTATTTTAATAAACCTTTTGTAAAATAGTGTTGAAAAAATTATACCTAATTGAGTTTCTTGTCGGTTCTTCTCAGTGTCCAGGTTTTCTCTTGGAACCGAACTAAAGTAGATTTGACGTTCGGAAATACCGTGTAATTGGGTTTACTTAAACAAATTGATTTAACTTTGACTTTGACATACTCTCCACAAACTCAAAATAGCTCGGAGCTCACAAATCGCACAAAATTACAGCCCGAAAATCAAATAGTAAATCGGTCAGTAATTATTTGTTGGCTACATTGTAAAATTCTTTGGCAACAATCTCTATTCTATGCGACTACAAACTACAAACTATTAAGTATTTGACATTGACAGTGTTACTATTACGTTTGTCATTGTTTGACGTTGGCAGTATGAACCTAAACAATTAATATTTGTTAATGCTTTATGTGCTTTCTGGACTCCTTCTCCATATAAACTTTAACTACACCAGATCTCACACTCCTCCGTGCGTGCAATATGCTTAATAAATGGTAAAAAGTTTTTTCTTCACGTATTAATATTTAATTAATATGCAAGGGTGTCATTTATTTTACTCGTATGCCAATACCTCTTTAAAATAACAGAAGCGTAAACACTTGGTCTATATTTATTATTATAATAACTACATGTTTCAAATAGTGTCAAAATGAGTCAAATGTGCTACTTTCAATTGTCAGTTATTTATTAGTGCAAGTTCGACACAGCGATACAACGAAATATGAAATCATTTAATGTTTGCGTGCCGCTCTATCTGACAATCAGCGTTTGCACCCGAGCGGGCACCCTCAAATTATAGGGGATTACTGGACATCGCGCCAAAGATCGACCACTGATACTACGACCTCATGCATATATTGAATTCGTATTTATTTTTGAATTACTACAACGAAAATTTTAATCTAAAAATTCGTCTAATTTAATTGTCTCAGTTATTCTTTATTGTTTAATAACATATAATAATAACAACATGAAATAAATTAAGAGATTTTTCAGTTTAACCATATTTATAAACCACGTAAGAGACTCATGCTGTTTATACTTACTTTTAATCTTACAAATAATTAAATAAATGAAACCGCTATGCAAGAAAACCTAACTCCGTCACCACCCGAATTTATTTAATTTATTTTAAATCTCATAAAATTATACTGAAGCAAAGATTATTTGCGACATCTCATTATTGAACTTAAATGATTTCTGATCTTACAATAATTATTCCAAATTATCAAATCTGGAGTAATTATTATAATTTATTCTAAACCGACATGATAACAATGAAAAATTTAATATCTGTTTAATACTTACATTGTATTATATTGTTTAAATTTTTCAATTTCCTTTGTAAGATACTACTATGCATTAAATAATAATACATCGAACCACCTAGCAGTAGAAAGTATAAATATAAGAATAATAAATTCTAATATAAAAAAATGTCTACATTAATAAAATATATTACATTAACTATTTCAAACAATTGCGTAAATTTTCCACTTTATATACGACAATTGCAATAACTACTAGCACTATAGTTAAAGTAGTGTCACTTTGTCCCTGTAAAAATTTGAAAAAAGTCACATACATCTGCCTTCCGTCTTAACGCAAGTAGCAATTACAAAGCAAAATAACAAAAAATATAGCCATTTTAACAACTTTCTTTCTGCCAGTACCACGTGTCGAAATTAACGTCAAAAAAATTACATAAAAGATTTATTGTTTCAGAGCAGTTTTGTGATGGAATAATAAATTAATGTTACAGGCAATAAATAACTCTAACACTTATTTAATTTTAGTAACTCATGCGGGAGCAAGCTTGATCAAGACTGTACTTCAGGCTTGGGAGGGATCCCAGGATGTCATTGCTGTTTTTTGTGATCTTTCCAAAGCTTTTGATTATGGTAGTCACGAAACTTTCATTTGCAAGCTTAAATACTATGGAATTCGATGTAACGCTCTCGATCTCGTGGTTTCGTATTTGTCTGGCCGGGAGCGAAAAGTGAGTGTGAACGGGCTTTTGTCTGCTGGTTCGAAATTAAAAATGGGTGTTCCCCAAGGATCAATTTTGGGACCTTTTCTGTTTCTAGTCTACGTTAATGATCTCCCATTTATCCTTAGGAACTGATGCGAAATATATTTGCTGATGACACTTTACTTTATATAAGCTGGACATAAAGGACCTGGATATTACCTGGGTGAACAGGATCCTAACAGACGTCTCGAGATGGTTTCCTGTTAATAATTTACTACAGAATACTAACACCAAATAAATTAAAATTTCCCTTTCTAATGTATTCAGAATCCATGACAAATTAGAACCGGGTGGGAAATAATTAGAATTATTTAAGTCTGCCACTTTTCTTGGTTTAACGGTAGATAATAAATTGCAGTGGGCGGGCCATTGCGGGGTATTGGCTAGTAAGCTCGGTTCCGCGATATATGCCATTAGACGCATTAGGTAATTGACGGATGTGGATATGGATAGGTTGATATACTTTGCATATTTTCATAGCCTAATATCCTATGACCTTTTGCTGTGCGTGCGGTGCATATTAACTTCATTTTTATTTTACAAAAAAGGGCGATACGTATGATAATACGTATCGCCCTTTTTAACAGTAGGTATGAATGCACGAGAATCACTAAGAGATCGTTTTAAAGACATTGATGTACTCACCTTGCCGTCCTTATACATCTTTGAAGTTATGATGTATACGAGGAAAAATCTAGATTGGTTTAAAAAGAAAGGCGATATTAATGGTATGGAAACCCGAGGTCGTGATAAATCGGTTATTCCAAAATTTAAATTACATAAGTCAAATGTTTCATTTTTGGGTAACTGCATTCGTTTTTGTAACAAAGTTCCTCAGGAAATTACTCAATTAACAGAGAATAAATTTAGATTGGTCATAAAACGTACATTGATTAAACAATCATACTATGAAATAAACGATTTCATTGAAGATAAAACAAAAGTCTGGAAATGATCTTCTCTGCACATGCATTTACTGGCTTTCAGAATATTGTATTTTAATAAACCTTTTGTAAAATGATGTTGAAAAAATGATACCTGACTGAGTTTCTTGTCGGTTCTTCTGTGTCCAAGTTTTCTCTTTGAACCGAACTAATGTATATTTGACGTTCAAAAATACCTTGTACTTGAGTTTACTTTAATAAGTTGATTTGACTTTGACTTTGTAATTATTTTGTAAAATTTTGAAATTATTTTGTTTCTCTGAATTTCTAACTTTCGTTCTTAGCGTTCCAGTTTTAGCCAGTTACAATTGTGTAGTCTTAAGGAGGTAGGGTAGGAGTTTCGGCCAATATCTAAGCCTAGAATCAAAAAATTGTTGTTTCATAAATCGAAGCTCTGTGTATGTTTGTACTCCTGTCTGTTGATATTGTTTATGATTGATTATCTGAATGTTTTTTAGACCTTTTTCTTTATTTTACATATCTCAAAAAATTTAAAAAAAAAAATTTTGTAAAATTGTATACCTAAAAACAAAAGAATTCCATTTTAAAAATGTTTTGAAGGATCTTCTGTAACTTCAAAAAATACGGATAGATTTTTTATTATTAGACAAAGATTAATAGACGATAGATACAAAAAATACCAAAAATATAGATTTCCTTTTATATAAAAATTACATAAGAATTACGTTATCCGCAAAAATGACATTTTGCAAGAAAGTACCTAGTATAAAATAACTTATACTTTTATTAATCAATTCACAAAGAGCATTACCAAACCACGATTCGCGTCTCGCATTTTCGCTCTAGCGATATGCTAAAAGAAGACGAATTATATAATGGTTCATGGGAGCGAATGAAACAGTCATATTTCTTTCAAGTCGTTCGAGAAGGAGGCGTGCCAGAATAGATAACTTCCTGGTGTGAATTCGCATCAGATGAGCTTTTTATTTACATAGCTACGAACTTTTACGAAATAATTACGAAAATACTTTTCTCCTTCTAAAAGAATTGTATTGTTTTCTTTTCAAAACATTGTACAAGTAAGTAAATGATTGTGTGTATGAGTGTATGTATGTTGCCAATGTTACTTGATTTCAAGGAAGTTAAAAATACAAAAGCTATAATCAGTTCTTTATATTTATATATACATGTCACAAAGTAAGGAGGCCCACATGCTCAAAATCTCAAAAAAAACATAAAGAACGGACACCTTTCGATACAATGTCTCCATTAATTGATTATTTATTAATGACAACCTACTGTCAGTTCTTACCTTTGCTCATTGCTATATATACGTATAGGTACGTAGTAATTTGAGACTCTCCGGTGAAAGCATGTTTATTCTTCCTTCGAGACAATGTTATAGCATTTATTTCCTTAATTAACCTGGTCGGGAATCAAATTCGGAAACCTCGATTTTGAATTTTCTTTGCACTACCATTAACGGATTCAAAGGGGTGCCGTTGTAATGTTAAGGCCGCGTAAAGGCGGCGTCGAAGTTGTATAGACCGCTGTTTTTTATTATATTTCCCTATTTCAACAGAAAAAAGGATCAAGGTGCCTGCGCCTCGACAACCCCTGCTTCAATCCCGGCTCGACTTTGCAGTGAGCGTCCGTCCGCCTTAAAGTAGAGAACAAAAGACAGGGAGTAACTTCATTCTTATGTTGTTGATAACTCTCTCAAACTGACGATACTATTTGCTGCTTATTTTATTATGTATACAACTAAGGTCTGGAATGTTTGGAGTTGCCCAAGTCTAAGATAAAAACGAATATGATTAACAAGGAATTGTGACGACATTTGGTCTCATTATAGCTTCTCATCAGACAGACATAAGTTAAGTACAATAGAAACGGATCAAACGTACATCAATTAATTAAAATAAAAAATATGCCGTCTAAAAACCGAAACAACGATTGCTGACATTATAATTAAAGCGTATACCAAAAAGTATTGGTATGTTTTGGTCAAAATTTATTTCAAATTAATTTAATTTAAGAAATAATATTACATCAAAAACACGTAATAATATTAGTTACGTGCACTTAGGAATTACCAGCTGACACTTAGTACAATTACTGTAAACCAAAAAGCATCGGTATGTTTTGGTCACAATTTATTCCAAATTTAAGAAAGAATAATACATCAAAAACACGTAATAATAGTAGTTATGTGCACTTAGGAATTACCAGCTAACTATATTAATTACTTTGTTTAAACAAAAAGCGATCTTCATCGAGATATCGTCAGTCAATAACGCCGTCACCTGTCAAACAAACATGCCAGCGATGATAATACACTGCCACCAAACTGCCACTGCATTTAGCGGTGTAAGCATTGAACATTGATGCATCTCTGTTATGTCAGAGACATGTAACTCTTGAATTATTGTTTTTTAAACACATACGTCATACACAAAAATATTTAAAAAAGTTAAATAGTTGCTACATATATATATATATATATCAATCACATATGTAGCAACTATTTAACTATATATATATTACTATATTTTATTATGTCTATATATATATA
Organism: Zeuzera pyrina; assembly: GCA_907165235.1. NCBI lineage: Eukaryota > Metazoa > Arthropoda > Insecta > Lepidoptera > Cossidae > Zeuzera > Zeuzera pyrina. The sequence goes on from OU015640.1 coordinate 8,521,707, forward strand.
TAGACATAATAAAAGAAATAAGGAAAAAAGAAAACAGATCAATTCCTTGTATAAATAAGAATAAATAATATAAAAAAGACTGTCAAACTTTCTATTTTATAGGTGAAATATCACACAGGTATTTACGCCATTTCTTAATTTTATGTACATACACTTTGCGTCATAAAAGAAACAATACATAACCAAATCTTTATACACAACGTGCATGCCTATTTCATAAAATCTGTAGTTTAAGTACTAAAATTCTTATTTAATAAAAAATCACTAACATACTCATTGTAATCTCAAGTACATATCATATACCTGTGACAAAACATTCATTACAGATTTACTATTTTAAAATTGGAGACTAAGTCTATTTTTTGATGAAAGCAGCAACGTTAGTTTATTAAAAGCATAAATTATAGTAATAAATTGTAGTTTTTTTGTATTTCTCATGTCCTAAAATAATGTTTCTGAGTAAATAGTATTCGTTTATCTATTTATTTATAACAATGTAATACATACAAACGAACAGTATGTGTTTTATTTAGAGAAATAAAATGTGATTTTATTTTTTACTTTACTTTTAAGTTACTCTTAACTTCCTATAATAAAATAAAAAATAAAATTTTTAAAATCTGGGTTATGGGACTCATGTCGTAACATTTACAAATTGAAATATTTTAAACGTTTCGTTTATTGTTACTGCCTTAAGACAGCATTCACTGACTTTTTAACCAGTTTTTTGAGATTAGAACATCTGTTCACAATCCAGTTTCTGTAATGAAAACCGAGGAAGTACAAGAGTCGTACTTACGTATAATATAGTTCCTATTTCTATATACTTACGTAATAAATGTTTCATACTGGCGATCGTCACCAACTGCAAAGGAAAGTTTGCTTGTAGATATCGTCTGGGTAATCAGGGTACTCAATGCTCACGATATTTCGGATTTTTTTAACCTATATTTTTGGAGTTACAAAGTAACATAATACTAGCTGTACCCGCGACTTCGTCTGCGCGGAAACTTTTTTTGTGACTTTCCCAAATTAAGTTAGATTATATGTACATGTATACATGCACAAAGATTGTTTTTGAAGAAAGTCTACGTCTGCCTCCGGGCACATACTATCTTTTACCAAATTTAATTACAATTGGTTTAGCTGTTTAACATTTCCCATTCAAAATTTCATCCCCTTTTTTCATAAAAAAGTCTACATCCGTTCCCAGGTGTCAAACTATTTCCGTGCCAAATCATAATCAGTTCAGCGGTTTAGCAATTCCCATATAAAGTTTCAACCCCCTTTTCACCATATAAAGTTTCAACCCCCTTTTCACCCCCTTAGGTTAGATTTAGACCCCTTAGATTTTTGATAAAAAAGTAACATCTGTCTTTTTGATAAAAAAAAGTCTAACAACGCACCAAATTTTATCATTGCCGAGGTTTAACATTTCCCATACAAAGTTTCATTCCCCTTTTTAACTTTTTTTAGTGGTAGATTTTTGATTAAAAAAAGTAGCCTATGTCCGTTCGTTCTTTGATGTCAAATTAACTTTATGCCGAATTTCATCATAACCGGTTCAGCAGTTTAGTATTTCCCATACAAAGTTTCATCCCCCTTTTCACCTATTTAGGGATAGATTTTCAATCAAAAAATTATTTACCTTTTGTAGAATCACATGATCTTACAATATACCAGTTTACATTAAGACCGGTCAAGCCGATCTTGATTTATAGAAGTACATACAGACAGACAAACAGAGAAAAATTTTAAAAATGGTAGAATCGAAGTCAGTGATTCACAAAATAAAATATCACAAAATTTGACAAAAAAATTGTAATTACAGGCAAACGCTAGAGAATTATATAGTAGTATAGATTACAAAACAATAATAATTAATTATTAACTTTGTCCGCATTAGTAGGCAGTGTGAATATATCTAACTCAGTCAAAATGGCCATACACAATGCGGTGTTGGTTCCAACTTTATTGTACGGTAGTGAGGCCTGGATACGCCCGAAATCGAGTGAAAGTAAGATTAATGCAGTAGAAATGCGATCTCTTAGAAATATGTGCGGTGTCATCCTTGTGGACAAAATAAGCAATGAAGAGATACGCAGTATGACAGGGTTGCACGACAGTGTTATTGTAAAAATGAAGAAAGGAATGCTAATAAATATGGTTCGGGCACATGGAAAGAATGAGTGATGAAAGACTGACGAAGAAAATCTATAGAGAGAAAATGAGTGGTAAAAGAAGCCAAGGGAGACCAAGGCTGACTTATGAAGATCAAATAGCTAGAGTGTTAGCCGACGGAATTATCAAAAGCACTCGCATACCTAGACAATGTGTGAGATAAATGATGAAATTTGAGGAAGCGAAAGAAGTATGTAAGGACCACGACGCTTGGTGCTCCGTCCTCTCTGACTACCTCGTTAAGGATACGGCGTGAAGATATGTATGTATGTATATATGTATTACCTTTATAAACTTTAAGTACTACCGAGCGGTTATTTCATATTACTGTAGTCTTAGTAAAGTGTTAATCTTTAAGAGCGGTAGAGCCATGTTGCATTGCAGCACAAATTGCGCCGGCTCGCCCGGTGAAATACCACCCTCTCACAGAATATCGGCGTGAAATAGTAGCACCTATCGTTGTGTTTCGTTCGGTGAGTGAGAGCGCCGGTGACCCATCAGCCCCTCCCCCTCCTTTCCCTATTTCCCTAAAGGCCGGCAACGTACACGTGATTCTCTGGAAGTTGCGGGCCTCTGTGTTCGGCGGTTGGTCACTCTCCATCAGGTGAACCACTTGCTCTCTGGCCCCTCTTTTATAAAAAAAATAGTAGTTGCAAAAAAATTTTTAGAAATCGCGTTTAATGTAAAGTATCATTTTTCTATGTACTAACCTGTACTAATACTTTACGGTAGTAAACTAATTAATCTGTACTAATACCTTTGCCTACCATAAATACATATTTATATGTATAAATCTCTAGTGTCTGTCTGTAATTACAATTTTACTCTCAAATTTTGCGATAGATAGTTATTTTATGATTCGGTGGCTTCGATTCTACCGTTTTTTAAATTTTTATGTCTGTCTATCTGTATGTCCTTTTATAACTGAATAACGGCTTGACTGATTTTGATGAAAGTTTGTATGTAGTAAAAACATGTAATTGCGCAAAGAAAAGGCAATTTTCGAAAATCTACCCCTAAAGGGTTAACGGATTATGCTGAACGGACTATGATGAAACTTGGCATTAAGATAGTTTGACATCAGAGAATGGACACGGGTTACATTTTTATCAACAATCTATCCCAAAGACGGTGAAAAAGAGGATAAAACTTTGAATGGCAAATGCTAAACCTCAGTAATAATTACTTTTTTATCAAAAATCTAAGGGGTCTAAATCTAACCTAAGGGGGTGAAAGGGGGGTTGAAACTTTATATGGGAAATGCTAAACCGCTGAACTAATTATGAAATGGCATGGAGATAGTTGTCATCTAGGAACGGACATAGGATAATTTTTTTTATCAAAAACCTATCCCTATGGAGGTGAAAAGGGGCATCAAACTTTGAAAGGAAATTTTACACCACTGAACCAATTGTGATATAATTTGATACAGAGATAGTATATGCCCGGAGGCAGACGTAGGCTGGAAGTATGTTTTTTTTTTAAATCTTTGTACATATATACATGTAAAATGTAATCTAACCAAAAAGCCACGAAAAAACTTTCCGCGCAGACGAAATCGCGGGTACAGCTAGTATTATTATAAAATGTTTATTCGACATTTTAAAGAGCTTTCATTGTAAAGCTCACACGACAACACCAAAAGAAACATTTTTTTCAATTTTTTATTTTTTTCTTTATAGAAAAGGGGAAAATTCTCATGAACACTCGGGTAAGCCTCATTCACCGGGTAGTATCAGATTCCTGCCACTTGCAGACCTGTCGACCTAAAATCCCTCCACCCTTCGTCCTTATTATTTGCTTTGCTTTGCTTCGTTGTCAGTTTTCTGTTTAATAGTCTGAAAGCAACCACCAAAATCGAAACTCAATTTTTGAAGTCCACATCCATGATTGGGCGACAAAGACGACAGGAGATCCCGCTCCGATCGCCCACGACTACGAAGTTGCCAGGGTTCGGGCGGGATCGGCCCTCTCCCCATCCACTCGGCGACCATCTTGCGGATATTACTGTGTACACCATAGATGCGACTACGAATGGCGGAGACAAATCTCGTCCGATCCAGTCAACCAGGACTCGTAGTCCCATGCAAGGTATTCCTTTGACTTTGGGCGGAGCTGATTCCTCCCGCAGGTGGCACTGCAGACTACATAGTCAATTTGCGTGTAAAACAGATGACGATTAATAGATTTGAATTATAGTGGAATTTATTTAAAAAATATATAAAATAGAGAGAGGTTTCTGCAAAGTAACATCTGAATTAATACAACCAAGACATTAACCATGATTAAGTTCCACCACCAAACACGTTGAAGACTTATAATTATTGAATTATCAAAACTCTTCCAAAGCTGTAAAGAACTACCCTTCTCATTAATGGAAAAAACTTACAAAATAAATCGCAAAAATTACGGAATCATGATTTCGTTTATTACTAATCATTATTTTTATTGCTGCATTAAGTCAAAGCTGATTACAACTTCCCGTTGAGCTCCAAATGAACTTTATCCGAAATTGCAAGCTTAAGCACAAAATTCATGATGAACGCAGTGACGGCGCTTGCGGACGCGCCTGTGGGAACAAGCGTACCGTCGTCGGCGTTAATAAAATGCGGTTGGTACAGTCGTCCACGAAATAACATAGCATTTTATGTAATAATGCGCATCACCGCCGGGCCACGCGCCGATTACGTACTTACATACAAGTATCTACTTGACATGCTCGTGTATGGGTGTAGAGTACTTCGGAAAGTTTATATGGATATACCAGTCTGTGGAAAATAAAGTAAACACTTACTTTATATGTACAAAAGAGTATTAATTTGACAATATAGTTAAGAAACATGAATCTCTTTTTGATAATACAACAAAAACGTTTACAACTACATAGTTTTTTATTTGTATTAATATTATCAGTGTTTAATTTTTACCTACTGTTATCTTCACATTAATTTTAATCCCATAAATTACCCACGTGTGATATTTTGTAACATTTTAGTAACAAGAATGAGGGTAGAATGGGTTTCTTGCATGTAGTGGGGCGGTATATAAGTTTGAATTTAGTCTTGTGAGAGCGCAGTTTGTCGTGCAGCCGACAAATAATCAAGCACACAGTAGTTGTGACGGAGAATTGATAGTGAGTTTATAGTGGTCAGTTACCCTCCTTACATTTCATATTTGACAATACGTACTGTTAGTTCCACATTAATTTGAATCACATAAAGTACCCACGTGTGATATTTTGTAACATTTTAGTAACAAGAATGAGAGTAGAATGGATTTCCTGCGTGTAGTGGGGCTGCATAAAAGCCTGATTTTGGTCTTGTAAGAGTTCATTTGTTGAGAAACCGTCGAATAGTCAAGTACATAATAGTTGTGATGAAGAATTGATAGTGTGTTTATAGTGATCAGTGCTTCTGTTACATTTCATATTTAACGATGTATCCTTAACGGAGTAATCAGAGGTGAAAGAAGAGTGAAAAGTGCAAAGCATCGCTATCCAATAATTGTTGTCTAAATTACTATCTATTATTTAAATTCGTTCTTATCTCTACGCAGGCAGTTATGGGACTGAACATTAAAACAATATGCTGTGGCACCTTATCTTGTACGTTGTACCTACATACATATTGTCTTACAAATGATATTAATTATTTAATGTTCGCTAATTCGTCAATGTTCGCTAATTCGTCGAACTTCCAGTTTATCGCACTATTTGACGTAATGTTAGCAACCTCTCATTTCGAATCGTGATTGGTGTGAATGTATTAACGCAACTATAAAAAAATGGCTCGGTCGTTCACTACTACAGTGCTGCTACAATTAGTGCCTATTATATTAGTTATGTAACTTTGGTGATGTTTCACTCCTATCATCTCGCATGCTCTGCATCTACAGCGTTCGTGACATTCATTTAATTCCCTAGTATTATGTAGAGGCATGTCCATACTATTCTAAAGCAAAGCATCATCAATTTGGGCACGAATTTATGAGACAGATATTACGTCAAATTATTGAATTGCAAAAACGAACAATTACGAAGACATATTGCGGTGTCGTTATTTTTCTTATTTTAAGAAAGTACCGCCATGTTTGAATATCATTTGTTAATCGGCGAAAATTATGAAGAATTTTTTTCAATGCATGCCGACTTGTAATAAAAATTACTTACATTTGTTCTTCTTATTTACTAATTCTAATAAATGTCCATAACGCATTTAAAAACGGATTGAGTACCAAAATTTCTTTGTGTACAAGGCATTCAAACGAAAAGTAAGAACATTTTCATTTTACTTTCTTAAAAACCTAAAAAAATACGAAAATATAAAGATTCTTACCTTCTTACTTCTCTTCTTCTTTGCTTTTAAGTCACAAAAACACAGTTTTACTTCATTCAAAATTTTACGACTTTGTAAAAAATCTTACATTTTGTAAAAAAAATTGTATTTATAATTTATAAATAAATTGCAATTTTACTATTCACATACAGTTTTCAGATTTATTTACATTTTAAAATTTTGAAATCGCAATTCGCATTATTACAAATTAACAATAATTGTAATATTAGAATTTAGTAATTCATTTGTTCTGTAGCTGTTAATTACCTTTACTTTCCTTTGTTAATACATAATTAATTGCATCCAGAAATGGTAAACAATTAAGAGTAGATGCTACCTGCCTTATCATCGATATTAAAACATCCGGCCATAAAGGCATGTGAGTAAAAACCCGAAAAGTCTTAAGCACCTACGTTATCGGAATCAGTTCAAAACGAAACACCTACGGCGACGGCACGGCGCGTGCGCACGCGAGCCGCGCATGCGCCGTGGGTGCCTGAGCACCTGCTTTGCGCACGAGTTGACAAAACAACTATAATTCCAGACAAATTGCCCACACATGCACATGTCGACATAAAGTTTTGGATATCACATTCATTTTTAAATCGCTAACAACCAGGTGACATGAAGCTTGCTTCTTAGCTAACTCTAAAAATCTCTATGAACATAATATTCACACAAGCACACACACAAGCATAATATTCGCACAATTCCTCTGGCCTGGCTTTAATTCCTAGTTTTGTATAACTGACCATACTATAGTACAGTATCCTGAGACGTTTGCTTACTGACATAAAAAAAAACTGTCTACACGAAACTAATAACTTGCTAACAGAAATAACGCTCATCTTACTTTATTTGCAGTACACAAATCCACAAGGCTACAAAGTGATAAAAAGTTAAGTTAGTAACATAGTGCTATTAAACTGCAACTAGTTTTGCATAGACATATTCCAAAAAGTTAGTACCTCGAGCCAGAAGCTAGTGTCACAACTTCGATTGAGTTGAAATACATTGGCATAATAAAAATGTATCAGGCGAACATTCACTAATGAGTTTAAAATGTCATATTGATATTAATTTTTACCCGACTACGGAGGGTTATGATTTCAGGACACTATGTATGTACGTTTATCTGTTTTTAAATATCTTATAAACTACTTATCGTAATTTGACAAATGAGGCTTATACTAAAAGCTAATTATATTTTTACATAAACAAATGCTATCCAAATCTAGCCATTGCAGAAAATTGTGAACAGAAACTAGTATCAGTAAAAAATTATTCACTTAAACGAAAGCTATTGCATTATACATACATACATATATTCACACTGTATCCCCAACGGGGTATTGTTTTGTGTTGTGCAAAGCACTGCATCGTCAGCGTACAATAAGCAGTTAATTACTGTACCATCACATATCATACCACTCAACATCTGGAGGCAACTGTCCAAATACAGTACGAACAGCCAGGCAGACATCACGCAGCCCTGTCTGACGCCTGAACAGACTTTGAGCCTGGGCGACGTGTCACCATCTATACTTACACAGGCTCTGTGGCCTCGATATGATGACCTCACAGTCTGCAGAAGGGGCTCCTCACGCCATACTCAGGAAGAAGACTTCACAATTTCTTTCGCACTACTCTATCGAAAGCTTTTTCTAGATCCACAAAAGCGCAGAAAACTTTCTGACCTATGGCCAAATACCTTCCCACAATAACGCGGAGCGAAAAATCTGATTCATGCAACCCCTACCGTTCCTAAAACCACCTTACGCCTCCCACATTAATCTTTCAGAAAAGCCTTTCATACGTTCAGTCAATACCTCGGTATAGACTTTACTTGCTAAGCTGACAAAGCCGTTGGCCCTATAGCACGCACAGTCTCAATGAGAACCTTTCCCTTTATGGAGAGGTACTATGACTACGGTGCACCAGCCCTATAGAACCTCCCCTTTCTGTCAACACAGGTTGCACAATGCATAAAAGATATCCCAGACCCTAGGTCTCATCACCTCAGAAGTTACCTCACCTCATCATTTCACGCAGCTTTTCCACATTTCAGCCTTCTTATTACTTTCTCAATCTCGTTCATACAAATGACGTCCTCCAGTCCCGTACCTGAGTGGGGCAATTCATTAGAATCTCTCTTGGTATCAAAAACAGAGTCACCATTTACACACAGTTCTGCATAATATTCGCTCCATCGCTGCAGAAAATCTTTTTTATTTATTAGCAGATGGTTTCCTTTGAACGTACTTTATTCATTTTGCAAGGTGCCGGACAACTTCGGTACTCACGTACTTCTTTCCAAACTAATTTGCAATTTTCTTCGAAGTAGTCCGACTTCTAATTTTCGTCTAACACCCTACATCTTTCACGCTTCTCTTTTACTAGAGTGCTTTCATTTCTGCTTTCTGCAGCTTATATATTGTGCAGTTCATCTTCAAAGTCAAATTTTTCATACCATAGTAGTTTTTAGTAGCAAAGTAGTCTCTCCATGCTTTCCTCTTCTTATACACAGACTCTTTCACCTCATCATCTCACCACACATCAAGCTTTTTACCGTTCCCAATCTTATTCGTTCCACACACTTCTCTCGCAGCTTCGATCATACTATGCCTAAGGCTCTGCCAACGCTCTTTAACATTCTCGCTCATCACTTTCAACCTATCATCAAGCTTACCGGATACTACTCTTTCATATCAATTCCTCGCATCTTGCAGTTTCCAGCTGCGACAGACCGCCGCAGATTCGGATACTACGCAGCGTCGCCATGCTGCAAACAGACCCCTTATTCCGGTTATCACCAGAAAGTGGTCCGTTCCCAAACGGCTCCTCTATGCACTATTATGTCCATAACCTGATTCTTGAGCAGGCTATCTACTAGGAATAAATTAATCAAATTTCTCTCACCCTTTTTTTTCCGCGTGTAGTGATGGATCACAGACAGAGACAACTTGGGTATACATCGCCAAAATAAAAATTCTCGTCAACACCATCTTAAGCTGCACCCAGAGCAATCTGGGATTTACACATCTATACTCAGTCATACAATTAACTATCGAGAGGACACTAAAACGAGAGGACAGTATAACCTACACTTTGGCATCCCCTGTCTTCATGTGGTACCCCTGACCACAAAGTGATGCCCCCTCCGGGCAATTCACTGCCCTTTCATTTGGTTTCACTCAAACATAACACATCCAATGTTTTTTCTTCTATAATATCAATCACTCCATTCATCTTCTCTTCAATCCCACCTCTCACATTCCACGCAACTATTCTGTACTCCTCCCTCGACTTTCCGCCGCGAGATGCACAGCCTTATGGGTGTCGGTCCCCAACGCCGAACAGCAATCTGCACACACCCCCGGGGGGGACAAACTGGTGTACGTCGCTTTCGGGGAACGCCCTAAATATACCACAATCGTTGTCCCGCATGATGTGCACAGCAGAGGAATTGTAGCCCTGAAAAGGGCTGGCAGGGGTCGCAACGAGCACGCTTCCTCGGTTGACCCCCCTAAATCATTCTATTCAATCTTCAATCAGTTCAATTCAATCAATGACCAGTATTTTCCACTTTATGAAATTATTTTTAACCGACTTCAAAAAAGAAGGAGGTTCTCAATTCGTCTGTATGTTGTTTTTTTTTTGTATGTTTGTTACCTCATAACTCCGTCATTTATGAACCGATTTCAAAAATTCTTTTTTCGTTTGGTAGGTAATACTTCAGAGGTAGTCACATTTAAATTTCACCGATATTGGAGTTTGGACTTCACAGATACACTAGATAAAGCGACCTGGTTATAACCTTTATTTATATTGACGATTGTCTTGTATATCGTTGCGCTTCGGAATTAGAATGAAGTTAATTGCAGACCTGCCCTAGATATTTATTTAGGTCAAGACCACTCAAAAGGGAGAAATAAAAAGTTTTTATTAAAAAAAATTAAACCACCTTCAAAAAAAACACTGAAACTTTTACTGGTAGTAACTGGCAGTAAAATACTGACAGTAAAAACTGTCTGCATTAGTAGACATGTCAATTTATCTAAATCCGTCAAAATAGCTATCCATAGTGTGGTGTTGGTACCGACTTTATTCTGTCGGTAGTGAGGCCTGAATACGCCCGACATCAAATGAAAGTAAGATTAAATACAGTGGAAATGTGATTTCTCAGAAATATGTTCGGTGTCACCCCGTGGAAAAGATAAGCAGTGAAGATATACACGGTATTACAAGGCCGTCTGACAGCGTTATTGTAAAAATGAGGAAAGGAATGCTTAGATAATTCGGGCACATAGAAATAATGGAATGGTACGTGAAGGATTGACGAAGAAATTGTACACAGCGAAAATGAGTGATAATAAAAGCCGAGGAAGGCCAAAAATAACTAGTGAGAATCAAATTGCCAGTGCTGATAGAAATTTCAAAAGCCCTCGTATACCTAAGCCGAAATGTGTACCTCAGACGAGATTCGAAGAGGCGAAAAAGTATATACCTAAGAACCAGCAATGCTTGGCAGTCCATCCTTTCTGAATATTTCATTAGGAATACAACATGAGATATGTACAATAGTTTTGATTAAAAATAATATTTTTAATTCCAATACACGTGTGGTTATTTATAAGTAATAGTAACTTTCTAGCACCATTTTCATTTAAGGTAAAAATTGCTTAAAAAATAGTTTTTAATAGAATAATGTCTTTCTTTGATGCAATAACATGTATAGGTAAATAAATATTGTTGAACAACTTCAATAATTATATACTTAGGATCTGGGAATCGTCCATACTCTGGAATATAACATAATCTTTAAAATTAAGTTTTATGGATTGCTTATCTAAGATATAGATAGTTCTGTGTCGATCCTGAAACGACAGCAAAGTGACCTTGTATTACATCTATATATAATATATAAATTTAGCTTCCGTATGTTTATGTCCACAAAACTAAAAAATTAGCCGATGGATTGACTTGAAACTTGTTCACAACACAGCTTCTAAACAGGAGTGTTTATATATAAAAATTTAGCTTCCGTATGTTTGTGTCCACAAAACTCAATCTGGCTGAGCCATAGCGAAGCGCCGCCGGGTTCAGCTAGTAGAAAAATAAAAAGTATCAGAAGTGATCTCAGTGACGTTCTGCTCTATTTTTGCTCACGCCCTTAAATATTCCTTTAATAAAGGCATCAAATTATACGAAAAAATAAAAAAAAATCTGTTAGAAAGTGATCAAGCGCTTAATGTTATTGAATAAGGGCAAGCTTATACTATTCGCAAAAAGGGCACGTACAAATGCATTCAACCGTAACGTTGACGTTGACGTTTCACACGCAGTCATTGTGCTCTTTTACTCGGCACAATTACAAAAGACGGGGTATGACATAATGCTGTCAAAAAACGCCCACATGTAATCTAACGAAATATTGTAATCCTATAAAAAGTACCGACAATATTTTGATTTTTCAATTTAGTGGGTATAGATTTCGGACCAAGAAAATTAATGGACGGAGCCGTAATAATTGCCGCTCTTACCACCGTTTGTTAAACGAAATTTCGTGTCTCTTTCTGTCTCATTGAGCGTAACCACGTGTGAAAGAGTTTGCTATAGTAAGTTCGGCAACATCGCACTGTCAGTATAATTCGTGTCAGCTTATGAGTCGGTCATGAAATAATTATTTGCAAATTACTCGTAAATCTTAAGTAATTTGGCCACTAGTAGGTATTCACAAAAATAAAAATGTAGAGCTGTGTATCTTTGTACTGTGGCCTTCTCTAGTCACGCACGATAGTAAAAATCTAGAAACACGATCAACAAAAAAGGACAATTTAAGGACCACGCTCTTAAAGCAAATGTTCCGTCCATTGTGATATTTGGTCCGAGGTAGGGATTCTAGTGATAGTGACTGTCAAATATATTTGTATCGTATTTATAAAGTTATTTTTGTACTTGAGTTTTGATTAGTAAAGGATAGTTACTTCGTACTTTTTTTTAAAGTCGGTTTAATTTTTTTCTTAAATTTTTGTATAATTCTCTGATTAATCAACAGTGTCAGCAATAGTGATTCGCGACATTATATCGTGTGTGATTTAACAACATATCGAGATCGATCGCGTAAGATTTGGTTATAGCTTACTGACTGCAGTTACAGTTAGCAGCTAGCAGTAGGTAATATGGTAGCCGATATCATTATATTACTTATTTATTATAGCGATTGTTTGTTTACCTGACTTATGTACGTAGTTGTAATTTGCGACAATATTTCAGTGCCAAAATTTGAATCTGGCTAAAATGTAAGTTACATCCTCAAAGTTGCCACGCGTCTCTTAAGACACTTCTTCACTTTGAACTACGTGTATGCTTGAACTTTGTACTTTGTAAGTTACTATACTCTGCTACCCAATCCACTATTAGATGCACACAAAACACTTGTCATGTTTCCTTCATTAAAATCGACTTCTACACGCGACTGGGCTTGTTTTTTTTCTTTTTGCATCTATGTTACTAGTCTGTGTACCACATTCGGTTCAATTGTTTATATAAAATTTATTGATGTATTGTTAGAATAACAACTTATACTACGGTGGGTACCGTTTTCATATTTGTTTATTTAGCGCTTATAGGATAAATTATGACAACCTTATTAATTTTTAATCATCAAATTATGGGCATTTCTTATAACTTCTATTGTTTGGTAGTTCTGAACAATCTTCAATTTATTCAGTTGGTACAGTACTGAAATATCAATAGCACCCACATACCTAAGCGAAAATGTGTGAGGAGAATGATGAGATTCGAAAGAAGTATGTAAGGATCGCGAAGGTTGGTGCTCCGTCCTCTCTGACTTAGGGATACAGCGTGAAGATGTATATGTTTGTATGTATGTACAGCACTTGGTAAATCTTGTTCCGATCACATAAAATTACAAAAATTATTTTACGTCGCGTTCTAACCAAAAAAGATCGAGCTCGTTCGAAAACCAGTTACTTCATCCACGGAATATTTATGAGAATATAACGAATTTGGCGAGCATTAACTACGGTGCGATGCATTATACGGTTGAACGAAGTTCCCGTGCACTGTAATTTATATTTTAATAAAGCAAAATGTGACTTAATCTTTTATAAATCGGGTGGTGCTATTATGTCGCCCCACTTGACGTAACAAGTTAGGTGATTTGTTTGACGCGGCCCTTAAGAGCTCTGTTTACTTATGTGATTAATTTGAAGTCGTAATTCATGTGCGATAGCTTATTAACGATGCGGTTGCGATACATTATTCAGAAGGTTTTTAACTGCGCTTGAAACTGCTCGTACGTGAACTAAAAATGTAAGATGAAATCATTTTCAGACAATTTGCATTCATAAAATTTCTTATAACGAGAGTTTTTACAAAGAAAAAAAATGAATACTTCCACATTGGTTTGAGAAGACAGTAAAATGAAAGCATGTCAGCTGCTTGTTTTCCCTCTCACCGGTCGTGAAGTTGACTAAATAATAGTGCTTATACTTATTCTACAACTGATATAAGTGACTAACAATCTTTACAAGTATCTGGTTCCACTTTGCCGTCTCTTGTGTTGGAATTTGCATCAAAGTATGTATTGCCCTTTGACGGTATGTTCATCCGAAAGGGAAGTAGCGTAAAATTATTATTAGTAGTTTATAATTAAGTATTTACTATTAGAAACGTAAGTATTTACAAACTTAAAACTACGCGTTATCTTAATTAATGGACTTCCTCAAAGTCGCCGCTTAGAAAGCTGTCATTGCTCCTTAGCAATGACAGCTTTCGAAACATCCTAATGCCCAGATTCTGGGCATCTTAATGCCCAGCATAGTGCAGAATTACCTCTTTGTATGCAACGAATCATATAGCCAAATTGATTCGTTGGCGAAAGAAGCTGCCTGCCCGATGGTTTATTGATTTATTAAGTATTTACTTATATTGAAAAGATTAATAATGCTGGTATTCTGACATTACTAATGTCCTTATTAGTAATTTCCAACTGAGAGATCTTGCCATTACTAATGAAGTTTGAGCTTATATAAGTAAATTGTAGAAGGCTGCCTCATGATCGAATGTTGTTTAGTCTTAAATAAAGAACCCCCTTTCAACCGGGCAAAACCGGACAGGAAACAATATTAAAATAAATTAGCCAGATTTAAATGAGCCAGAAACAAGCGTTTACTCATTAACGTTTTCTAAAGAAGCAATTAAATTTCGAAAAATATGCATTTCGTTGGCCACTCTATGTGATTAGCCGATAATTTTGCTGTATTGGCAACACTTGGCGCCCGGGGCGCATGGCTTGCGCACGAGCACGCGACTGGCGCGCTCCCAATTACTGGCATGCGATTGATCAGCGCAGTAGCCGGACTGGACAATTGGGCGGTTTGCTATAATATGATTAGGAATCTAATACGATTAAAATGATAATAATCTTGTTTACACTTCACGCAACACGTTAAGGTAGTGGAAACAATAAGATTCGCAGATATTTCATGGACATTTATATTGTTGTGGCTATAGGTCTAAGGTTAATGCAAAAACCTCGAACTTTTAATAGGCGTCTCACTCACTACGTGACTACTTATAGTTTAATATGATGCACTGTGAGCCCATGCACTGCTTCTGCATCCACACGTGTGCCTAGCACATAGTCGGGATACAAATTACAAGCAAATTGTCATATAGCTACAGGTAACGCGATCGCAACAAATTCGACGAAAGCTGCGCCTTGGATGTAGTCGTTGTAGTGCGCGAGGCGACTTGCTTGTCAGCATTTTCCGTCGCTCATTAGATATCAACTTTGCACTACTATTTGCTATGAAATAAATTTGATATCAAATATAGATAAAAATATTTGTCTAGATTGAAGCTTACATAAAACTACTCTTTTTTGTGTCGTTGGTTAAAAATGTCCTATACGCATCACAATTTTTAGTTATTATAGTCTTCTAAATTGTTACAGTCGAAAGGTGTTGAGCAGCATGTGTGAAAATAAGACTTTTTGGGTCACGCGAGCCTGTTTTGAACTAATTTTTATTGACAACAGGAAATTGTAATTTTCTGGACATTTGCCCGAAGCTTTGATATTTATTTTTGTTTATCCATACATAATTAAGGCGTTCCTTTGTTCTTCGGTTCATATCGGTCAGAGAGGGAAATAAAAACGAAGAATGTGCTAGCTACTTATCTACCCGGACAAATAATAAAAATCAACAATAGAGCTTATGAAGAACTTTTGTAGGTGATGAGCTAGCGACTCGTTACTATGTATTTATCACCTTGATATCCCGTCGGAGCAAACAATCGACTCAAAATGACTCAAATCTCGTCAAATATTTGTAATAAAATTTGTATAATTATTTTTATAGAAATAAAATTTGATTTCAATTGAGTAGAGTGGGGTTGCGCAAATCATACCTCCTGAAGGAAAATGTTTATAGACTGTAGAAAAATAGATTCAGCCATAAACTTTATTACTCCAGCCAGACAGCCTGCCCCGTACGATGTGAGGCAAATGAAATCAAATTGTTTTTAAAGTCTGTAGATACCTAAAAAAAACGTTTACATTAAGAGTTAGTATATGCTAAGTTTGGGGTTTTTGGTGACCTTCATCCCGACATATAAGGAGATCGAAAGTTCGGTATAAATTCACAAAAATGGAAACACGTTTGGACAAAAAAATGTCGATAAAAATTATCCACAAGATTTTTTTGTGGATAATTTCAGCACATACAATTGCAATTATATATAAAAAACAATTTTAAAATTTTACAGCGTTAAAATCTAATCAAACCGTAATTGCGAAAATCAGCCCTAGGGCGGGGATGAAGGACAACCTGGCTTGCGCTAGACTACTTACGCTGGCTCTTAAAACATATTTGACTAAATTAAATGTTTATTCATTTTTAACCTTTGGTTCACTTTCTTAACCTTCGGTTTTCGGTATAACTTAGAAACTCCATTTTCTAATTCATAGCTAATTCTAATTCGTGCTAGTGCTACTTTTATCGGTACATTTTTTGTACATTAGGTACAGGAATTTTTTGAATTTTTCTGTACCACTATTTAAGTATTGATTCTTCCTTAATTATTACAAATTCTATTTCTATATACTAATTAATTAAAAAAGAAAAGTGAATGAGTACAATATTCATAGTCTTCATACACCTATACAACATATTTACAACTTAAGATGTCCGTTGAGGGTCATTCCATTACAATATTTTCGATATAATATCAAATATGGCTGCCATATAAAAGTACTCAAATTACATACATACGTATCCTCACACTGTATCTCTTATGGGGTAATGAGGGAGGATGGAGCGCCAAGCATCTCGGTCCGCATGTACTTCTTTCGCTTTCTCAAATCTCATCATTCGCCTTATATGTACTTTTAAGGCGACGAATTGGAAATTATGACGGTGGGGATCTCAAATTTTCTAATTGATTACAAAACGTATGAAAGTGATATTCGGTAACCGGATTCTTCATTTCATTGAATTCATTTTGCCAGTTGCGTTACATGATTGGCTAACTTTTTTAAAAGAAAAAAATATCAAAGAACCTCTTTTAAAACAGAGACATTTTTCGGATTAACAGGATCGATTTATGCCTCTTTTTCTGCGTAGATTAATTTAAACATATTCGAATCTAAAAATCTAAACACATTTATACAGAGAATGTATGGGCGCAGAAACTCTATTTTAAATTAATTATTGCGACGCATTGGAAATTTTGACGGCAGAGGTCTCCATTTTTCTAAGTTACTACAAAACGTATGAAAGTGATATTTGGTAATCTGATTCTTCATTCCATTGACTTTATTTTCACAGTTGCGATGTATGATTGGTTAACTTTTGTAACGCACAAAAAAATATCAAAGAAACAAAAGAAAAGATATAAAGATACGTTTTTAAGAGTAACGAGAGCGATTTATGGTTCTAAATTTTCTGTGTAGTTTTAATCTAAACATATTCTTCAAATTGACAGTTGTATATTTTAAAATTAATTACAGTTTTTCAAATAAATAAAAATAACTACTTTTTCGTATTTTTCGTAAGCTAGCGCGCGCACTTTTGCATTAATCAGAAGGTCTATTTTGGATTAAGTTATTGTTTATCAATGCTTCGCCTTAACCTTGACGACCTCCGTGGCGCAATGGCTTAGCGCGTCGTAAAGTAAACGGGGGTTGCGGGTTCGATTCCCGTCTCGAGTCTGGGTGTTTATGTATAATATGTATTTATTTACAAAAGAAAAGTGTATAAGTAGTATATCAGTTGTCTAGTACCCATAACACAAGCGCTGTGCTGCTTACTTTGGGACTAGATGGCACTATGTGAAATGTCTGAGTATATTATTATTATTATTATTATTATTAATGCTTAAACGCTACGGAAGGCGGTGGCACGAGTAAGCCTTACCCTATATCGTGAAGTCATGAACCAAGAACCAAAAATTTTTTCTCTTGTCAGTTAATGTTTTTGCAATATGTGTAATCAATATTGTAATGTCTTGAAATCTTTATAAGCACATTCATTACATTCGTCATTTTGACTGAGACTGTAACTGTTGAATATTTGAATTCAACTATTTAATGTTACCTTAATATTATTTTACACCCAAATGTAATACATTGTAAAAAATACAGCCATAAATTTCAAGTTACGCGGAACAACGTGTAACAGACGTACAATATGATAATTGAACCATAATTTCTCAGTTAACCGATTTTAAATGAGACATTACCTCACGTATTGCAGACAAAGGTATGCATTCCCATACTATACTTTTAGATCATACATTCCTCCGTTTCACTGGATGCTCGCTATTAATTAGGCCGTATAAGGCTCACTGTGTATAAACATATGCATAACGTAATATGACTTTCCCACTTATTAAAACATTTCCAATTTCACCACTAAGTGTAACCATCGGCCATACGAGATACTTTACGGTTTACGATAGAATATTGTGTAAGAAGCGTAACATTTGCTATCTAACATATCTAGATACTAGCAAATCGCCCTGGCTTTACACGGGTAGAAATTTTTTGAAAATAAAATGCAGCTCATGTTACTCGCTGATAATGTAGCTTTCTACAGGTGAAAGAATTTTTGAAATCGGTTGAGTGGTTTCTTAGTTTATCCGTTACAAACAATCTAATTTTTTCTGTTTATAATATTAGTACAGATAAACAATACATACATATTCTAATCCCAAACTAGGGCATTTCCTATAATGCATAATGTATAAGTCATGATGCCAGATATATGTATTATTTTTCTATTACATGTAGATAATGTTGCGACAAAATCCTATTCATAAATTTGATGACGTAGATGGCGCAGTGGTTTAGACGTCAAACCAAGCGCGGAAGGTTCCGGGTTCGATTCCCGGTCGGGTCAAATTAGAAAATTTTCTAGATTGTCTTGGGTCTGGGTGTACTGGGAGACTTCCCCAGTGGTCGTCGTCTGGTTCTCATAGCGCAGGGATTACCCTAGTTTGAGATCAGATGATTAGTGTGTATTGTCTGGCACGACATTATTTTTAGGGCGCATTATAAAGCACGTCTGTATTTTGATTTTTACTTTATTTTTTTTCTTATACTGGTTTGTGACAGTAGTTACAGTGTCAAATTAAGGGTTAAGTACACTAGTTATGTATTATGCATAATGAATGAAGTGTATTGTCTAGCGCATTTATTATTATTATTACTGACATTATTTAATAAGTCACCTGTACTTTACGGTAGTAAACTAATTAATCTGTGCCTGTACTGTCCAAGTTACTTGTATGTATTGTTTTTTATTATTTTTCATTGGATCTGAGCTAATGATGAGGCAATGTATTATGGACAGCGCATAACTGGTGTTTTAATAAGAAATATTATTCTAAGTTTATTACGACTTATAAAGTAATTAGTTTTTGTAGAGTACTTTACATATACATTATACACATATGTATATATTCACGCTTTATTCCTGACAGGGTACACAGAGAGCTCTTGCGTACTTCTTTTGCTACCTCAAATCACATCATTCTCCATGCGAGGAGAATGATGATTGCGATATGAGAAGGAGGAGAATTTGCGGAAAGATACACTTTCGCCGATGTATAGGAGTGCTTCTAACATTTCCATCAGCTAATACTCTGGCTATTTCATCTTCATAAATCAACCTTGGTCTTCAAATAAAAGAAGTTTTATTTAACGTAATTATCTCAGAAAAAGTTAAAATACATTAAGACGAAAATTAATAATAATGAATAATAATAAATTAAAATATCGACCGAGATGTTTACTCTTAAAGCAATCCCCGATAAACTCACATACAAGACCGCTTCGCTTTGCTCCTAGTATGTTTGGTTTAGAGAATTCCCTTTGA
Source organism: Zeuzera pyrina (assembly GCA_907165235.1). NCBI lineage: Eukaryota > Metazoa > Arthropoda > Insecta > Lepidoptera > Cossidae > Zeuzera > Zeuzera pyrina. The sequence goes on from OU015640.1 coordinate 8,541,628, forward strand.
AGGCCAAGTGAGTTCGAATAGGAAGCATGGGGAATTGTCGAGTGAGTCTTGCTTCGGTGCATCGAATTTTTACAGAATTGCATGGCAGTTTCCTATAACATTAGTCTCTGTTAACGAAAAATGTAAAAAAATCAGAAATAAAGATATATTCACTACTTAAAAGACTGGCCCGTTTGCGCAGTGTCAGAGCATCTGCCTGCCAAGCCGGGGTCTTGGGTTCGATTATCGGTCCAGTCAATTTTAGAAACGAATTCTTCTTTCCCATTTCGTTGTGTGATATTCGTAATACAAACCTATTGCTTAGTTTGGGGTCACATGTTTGTTGTGACCGATTGTCTGGAATACATACATATCTTCACGGTGTATGCCTAACGGGGTAGTCAGAGTGGAGGGAACGTCAAGCATCGCGATCCGTACATACTCTTTCGCCTCTTCGAATTTCATCATTCTCCTCACGCATTTTCGCCTAAGTATGCGGGTACTTTTCACATTTCCGTCAAATAATACTCTGGCTATTTGATCTTCGGAAGTCAGCCTTGGTCTTCCTTGACTTCTGGTACCACTCACTTTCGCTCTGTCGATTTTCATCACTCATTTCTTTCGATATGTCCGAACCATCTAAGGAAGCATTATTTTCTTCATTTTTACAATAATACTGTCGTGCAATCCTGGCATACTGCGTATCTCTTCCTCTGGAATACTATTTACTACATAACATCTTAACATATCGTAAGTTAGTTTTAGTCCTAATCATAACTTAAAAGCAGTCGTTATTCCGTAATGGACGACCAGTACCGGTACTAACACCGCTTAGTGTAAAACGCTCTCATATAAATCTCCGAGCCGCGCTTGACACCACTATCCTTTCTCAATTCAATCGTACATCGTTCGACTTTTTACTGTTTCGCCCACAATCGGTATTCTGTAAGTGCAAAAAGAACCAAATCAAAATTCCCCGTTGGGCTGCATCTTTTATTTATGTGCTCCGTTTCGACTAACAGGCGTAATTTTTTCCGGTAAACAATCAGTTTTGTCCGAAAAATGCGAGACGGGAAGAAGACATAAAAAGGTCAGCTGGTTTGTGCCGAGAATTCTTTCGCTTTTTGTTATTTGGAACTCATAAATATCGAGATATGATTGGTGCAGTTAGTTTTTGCGATTCTCTATGGTTCGCGGAGGAATGACCGGAGCGCGTTCTGTTTTTCAAAATATTTCACTTACTGCGTGCTCAAGACTTTTAGACGAACGAAAATAGCGCTGCGCTTTCGTAGCCGATTTTAGTACACGGGAATACCAAATTGGAGCTCGTTTTAACTCATAATATAGTCATCATTTACTATGTAATTCTATATTCGTACATTATTTTTAAAGCATTAGTAATTCTTCATCTGTTTGCCAAAGTAAAGAAACTAACATTAGAAGAAGTGATATTAAAAAAACAATAGTGCAAAACATCAATTAATAGTTTGTGATCAATAGGTTTGACATAAAATTGTTATCTGATCAAATTAAATAAATATTCTATCTACTAAACTCGAATTCGACTCCGACCATTAAGCCATCATGTTGCACTGACCTACAATTTTGAAATATTTAGAGCAGCCATACTCAAAGTGTGCTCCGCGGAGCCCCAGGGATCCATAAAACCTCTGCTAGGGCTCCGCCAAAATAATGTTATATAAAATAAAAAAAATATCTAATAACATCAAAATAATGCTTAAGCGAAAATGTGTAAGGAGAATGATGAGGTTTGAGGAAGCGAAAGAGGTAAGGTCTGCATCTCTTGGCGCTCCGTCCTCTCTGACTACCCCGTTAGGGATACAGCGTGAAGATATGTATGTATGTATCAAAATAATACTAAAATAATATCAACATTATTATAAGAAAATCACAACAAGTCGATTTCTGAACGTAATTTTGCGAAATCCAAAAGACTTATTTTCACACTAATTCTACTATTCTACTTACATTAACAAAAAGTACATACATATGTTAATATTTACAAACTTAAAACTACACATTATCTTAAATAATAAACTTCCTCAAAGTTGCCGCTTAGAAAGCTGTCATTGCTCAAGGTACTATTCTACTATTTTATACTATTTTTCTATTCTACATTAATACTTATTTCACAAAAATAAAGAAAACTACTTCATACCCTCCATTAAAAGGAAAGAATTTCAAGAATTTATAATGTCATTGTTGCAGTACTTTATAATTTGCAAAAAAATATCTATTTTTGTATGACTTTAACATAAACCAAGATTTTTATTTTAGGGTTCCGTAAATATTTAGGTGTTCTAAAAGGGTTCCGTTGCCAAAAAAGTTTGAGAACCGCTGATTTAGAGAATGTAACGTCTTACTTAAGTTTTCTACATTTATAGAAAGGCTTATAAATACAAATTGTTTTTATGAACAACAGTGAACATGTGAGCATGGTACAAAATCTTTTGCGCTCGAGTCAAACTCGTACTTGTTCAAATATTTATCATAATGCTTGTATAATAATATTTTGTCAAATCTCTTGCCTTGGGAGAAATGCACACAGATACAATGAAACAAATCTAAAAAAGGGTAAATCATAAGTTTCTTAACCTCTAACTTGAAGTTATAAAAAAGTTTCCATAAAACGTCGTCGTTAAGCAACGCTTGAATTATCATTAAGCCAAATCGCAAGATAGATTTCACATTAAAATTACAAATTATTATTAATCTTACATAGAGTCATAAAACGAAATAGCTGAGAGCTCATCAAAATACCAATCAACAGATCACATTACAACGGACACGGTGCCTCGGTGAAAATTACTGTGGTACCGGTTTTCCAACAAGAAACACCGTGGAATATTGCCGTGTGCGCTAATGACGTGCGTTTCTGCGCTTTAATTGCGATCAAGCAGATAAACAAACATACGAAAATAGTCAAGTTAGACTTTAAAATCAAAAGTTAAAGCTCATTTTTCCGCGGAAACTATGTAAAGTTAAGTTTGTAAATGAGTACTGCAGTATCCGTTGTAATGTAAAATGTATGAAGTTTTATCTCAAAAAGCGAACAAAAACCGTTTGTATTGGCGTCGATTTTGATTGGTGTGCGGTTTGGAAGGACATCATACGTATGAGTGAATGGACGCTTTCATTTTAACTCGTTGTTAAAGTAATAGAAATGATTTCTACTTGTTTTTTAAATGTAAAATTATATTAATAAATAATATATATAAAATATATTATTTATGTAGTTGTAGTAGGTAATGTGTAGTTTTAAGTTTGTAAATATTAACGTATGTATGTACTTTTTTGTTATTAATAAATAATGAAAAAAAAATTAAATGTATGTCATTTAATAATAATTTCCTGTCCAATGACTCCAAACTTAATATAACGACTGTACTATAATTGTTACTCAACGTATTAGCCGACGACAATCCACCGAAATCGAAGCAATTCACATAACATAGTACAGTACAGTATAGTATATAGTAGGTTATGTGACTCTAAACTGAACACTAGACTTCTATTCTGGGTACTGTTGGTGAATGGCGACATTAAGCATTTAAAAGATTTTTTATTTTTAGTAGGTATTTATTATTTTGATTTTTTTTTATATAATATCGTTTTAATATTTTAAGTTGTCTTTGTTTGTGATGTAGTGGGTTCTAAAGTATTTTAGTTCAAAATTTAGTCAGTTATTTATTATTTTGAAAAAGTATTCACCAATGTCGGTCACAGGGACAACAAACGAAATGGACAACTTCCAGGAAGACACAATCTCCAAGATAATAAGCTAATCGACTGCCTTAAAATTGGTATATTTTATAAATGATTTTAAATTATGTAATTAAAAATTTAAATACAATAAAAAAAAAGTTTGCATTGAGAAAACAAGAGTTATTCCATTTTAAACACCAGCCGGTAGTGGGTGGAGACTACTGCAGACAGACCGGAAATAAGCTACAGGGAAATGGTGTTAAAGGGCTATGCCGTCACAAGCTCGCAGTTAATTTACCCCGCAATAGGAGTAACAGGGACGCAATTTATCCCCGTTCTGTTCGACTTCAAAACGATTAACACTAATATTCTTCATTATATTTCGAATATTTTTTTGCACTTTTTTCTGTGATCATTACACCTATCTTTCAATTAGGTTGTTAAGAAAGAGTCAAGTAAACCTATTTAAAAACTTTTTTTTCTTCATTAATTTGGTTGAGTTTCGAACCCGGTTCCCTCAGCTTAATAAAAAAAGCCTTAACCACTGTGTCAACTGATCAGACATAGATTATAAGTAATCTATCTAAAGTAAAGAAAACAAAATCCTGTGGAAAAAAAAATAAGTTGGAGAGTTCGACCTGTTCGACCAAACGGAATAGTCCCAAAAATTGCAGACTTTGAACTATAACAACACATGCAAAACTATTCATTCGTTCATGAATTATAATGTCACTCATAAACATACAGACGACGAACAGACAACAGCGGCAAAATTAATATCGCCCCCCTTTCCCGCCAGGGGTTAAAAAAAACTGCACAATCCACCTCATTAATACATCATTATTACTCACTTCCGCGTGACGCTGGAGACACACTTGTATGCTCTCATAATGTGGAAACGGATTCTTCAATAAAATTTATTAAAATGATTTTAAATGTAGAAGTCCGAGATATACAATGATGTATAATGATTCATAAAATACTCATCAAATTATAAATCTACGTACTCCATCTGTAAAAGATTGCACATCACGTACGGGACAGTCCGTACTGCACCACGTGGGCTCAGTGCGGCCTGGTGGTGATAGCCAAGTAGTGAGTATATTGTTAGAGTTTTGAAAACATCACCAAAGCCCCTTTAATACATACATATTTTTACGCTCTGGCCCTAACGGGTAAATCAGAGAGAACAGGGCGCCAAATGTCGCTGTCTTCACATACTTTTTTCAGATTGTGGCGCCTCGATACGCGATACACAATGATCGTGGCACGTCACTCTGCCAGTGCGTGGCGGTCACTATCTACATTCAAACAACATCCAAGCAAGACGTTCTAGTGACTATGCTGAGTTGTTTAGTGAACGTATGTTATGTATGGAAGATCTCTGTAACAAATACCAACCACTCAAGAAGTGGTGCTAGCCGTGTTCGTAAATTAGTGACGACCTTAATACTTTATTTAACAACTATCTTGAACTCTTTTAAAAAAAATCTAAATAAATTTCTTAATATTAAACTATTAGAATAAAATTTTATGAATTAAAAAATCATAGACTTAAAATCATAAAGCTTCTCTGACAATAAATGTGACTCGTATGTCGACAGGTGAGTCAGCTCATATTTATAAAGTCTATGTAAAAAAATGTATTATTTTTAAAAGCTTACTCCACATATGCCTACAATTTTTAATCTTCCGAACAAATTCACATAATGGCTATTTCCACTACTCAGGTATTTTTCTTATTAAATACAATTTATAGCTCCCTCGCAGGAAAACTTCCCCTTTACTTAAATCGAAGTCTTTTATTCATTACTGAACACTTCAATTCAATGTGAACAGTTTATGAGAACTATAGTTTGACAAATAATTAAATAGTGTTCTCTATCAGCCTAAATGAATTTATGATTTCTTTAAAGATTACATCCGTGGTATATTAATTTTTTTAAGACGACCGTTAGTGTCGAATTCAATTTTATGATCAATTGTATATGGTCATCCTCACACTTTATTTTGTGGTCTTGCTTGTGGTCTTTCATGGTCCCATGGCCTCCACTCAAAAACACGCATCTAAACACACAGATCCACATATACCTACTTAGACATACTTTGATCAATCTAATAGAAATGATTCTATGCTAGTCTAGAAAAGTCGACCGACCAAAGGGCAGGGCATTATAATGAACTGGTATAGGCGATGAGCCTTTACTTATCATTACCTGCTTTAACTTTGCCTACTTAATATTTATTTCTAATACGATACAAATACAAATATATTTCATTTAATTTAACAGTTATTGACAATAATTCCCTACTGTACTGTTGATGAGTAAATGTCTTGAGTACAGAATTTCTAGAGTAGTTTGATAGACTTGCACTGACTTTAGTAACTGTCTTTCATTATATACTCGTAGATAATTGTATCGTATAAGTAGTTATTTTTGTACTTGAGTTTTGGTCAATAAAGTAATTACTTTTTATTTTTCATGTTTTTATTTTGAAATCGGTTTAATTTTTACATGCATTTATTTATTAGGTAGCTTTTGTAAAATGATAAATAGTTATAAACGAATTATTAAATTGGGTAGTCCCAATATTTTTCTAGCTATAAATTAGCCAAAATAAAAATATCACTACCAATGTCTCTTTCTCTAATAAATCGGCTGATCTCTTCTCGATATTTGCAATAGTCATTAACCTCGAAATTCAGTAGTCTGTTAGCAATCAAGTCCATCAAACAACGAGCCTGTTTCTGACGATGGTAATGACAGAGCGGTGTTAAGTAATGACGTATAATTGTATTATATTGCTGGGACGCCGGCCAGTCTGGTGTCGGATAAACCAGCGTGCACAATGATATTACTGTGGTCGTAAAATACATATTATAACCACAAAAAAAAGTTTTTAAGATAATAAAAAAGTTTGAGGTGAACGCAGCACAGTGATTTACACGACAATGATCCGACTCCGAGTTCAAACCCCGTATTTTCAAGCCACATCCCTAGACCGAGAGAACCAAACATCGCAGTCTTTACATAGTAAGTCGAATTAAATAAAGATTGTTTAAAAGAGATCGCTTAACGAAAAAACCATCTCAATTTGTACTGTACTTATCGGTCTCTCGTTACTCTATGTTTAAATTTTATAAGTATATACACATACAAATAAAATTGAAGTGTGTGTCTGTGATTTCGAAATAAAGGTTATTTGCACGTAACCAAAACCCAAATACGCTTTTTTAGAATTTTGACAGTCTGTCTGTCCATCTGTTTATTTGTCCGAGCCAATCTCCAATACGGCTGAACCGATTTTGACAGGTCTGTCATTGGCAGGTGTAAAACTTTTCAGAGAGTAATCTAGGTTACTATTTATACCGGAAAAATAAATTTCACGCGGGTGAAACCGCGAGGCACGTCTAGTATCTAATAAAACGCTAACTTTTACATATATTTGTAAATTTAAATAAAACTTGAAGAAAAATACATCATTTGGGCTAACCCTTACTCTCAGTTATTATTATTTTTGTCGTTTCAATTTCTTTCGCAAGCGTTTATTTCTTATATAGCGAATTCCGAAGAATTCAACTAATTAAAATTTCGATCATTGCGCGCAATAAAATGAATGACCGGTTTACAATAAGCAATGAAAGATAAACCTTCAGTGTTCTTACAATTCGCTACATAGTAACAATATGTAGAACATCTATACAAAGAATCTGTACAAGAGTTCGATACTATAATCTGAAACTGCAGCTGATTCATACAAATACAACTGATTTCGTACAACTATTGAAGACCTCCACTATGGTTATATGATTTAAGATAAAACTAAATCAATTTAGAAAAATTAGTTAAATTGATTATTGAATTTTGATGGAAATATTTTACAACGACGCACAGTTTTAAATTGAAATCTGAGTAGCGCAGTGGTGCTCAGGTACTTTGATGTATAATACGGTCACGTACGGGACTACTGATCTAAGCGATTGGTAAGGCCTTATTGGGCCTTATCAAACAATGAAGTCAAATTGGGGGCTTGAGAACTCTTGAAGTCGTAGCTCAATCAACGAGCGGAGCGGAGAGAGCTAAACGATGCGAATTTTGGAAATGAGGAAGAGTATCGACTGTAACTGTTTTCAGCGGCACCGGTGCATTGCTGCATTGGCAATAGATGATTATGTTACAAAATATACATAACAAGTTCATAAGATGCCCATCTTCTACGATAATTGTGTAAGTACAATTCTTAAAAAAATTTAATGACCTGTACTATAAATAAAATAATATATACATCTATAGTAATATTATAAAAAGAAAAATTGTTTGTTTGCTTGTAATGGATAAATTCAAAAACTAGTCGACCGATTTCGAAAACTATTTCGCCTACAGAAATAGAAAGCTACATTATCAGCGAGTAACGCAAGCTGTATTTTATTTTATTTTTTTATGTACCCGTGCGAAGCCGGGGCGGGTCGCTATTATGACATAAATTGGACGAAGAAGACATACATTCATCCATCCGTGTCTCAAGGACAAAAAACCATAGCTAAGCGACACATCTCTGTGGTCGGGCGTGAGATGGGATAAAGGGGGAGGAAGAGGCAGTGCCACCTCGCTCTGCTGAAAACTCGCAATAGATAGGATGGCACAGCAAGCCCATTTTACTTCTTACTGCTTGCGGTACGGACGGACGGACTGAATCCGTTTAGCCAGAGAATATGTAGAAAAGAAGGCTACTGCCATCTCATGCGTAACTGTATTGTCTACTCTCGGTCAGATAAGTAGGGTTGTTGCGTTGGGTATGAGATGCAGAGAAAATCTTGTTTAGTTATATGTTTAGTATATATGATAAAATAATGAAAAATGCGCCAGAGAGATATATTTGTCATTTTTGTTGATTGTGATTGTAGTCATGTTGAAGATTGATAGCTCTGGATTCGAATAACTAAAATTATTTAGGCATTTAAGGATATTATAATATGTTCGTTTACGCAATTTAGACATTTTTGTATTTGTGACGATGTGAAGAACGAATTGAAGCGAACGCTTGTTTGCGTCGCGTGCGACCCCTACTAGCGCTACAATAGTTACCCATATTCACCCAAAAATTGCCGTTGCGTGCGTGCCACGGCGCGTGCGTATTAGCGCGCACACATACAAAGCACGTACGCTGGCTTTCTATGAAGACATCCTCCTGTTATGTTTCTACTCTGGGGTTCAGCTCGACTCAAGCGGTAAAGAAATAACATATATCATTGCGTATCAAATGGATTCATTATCAATTCCGCTCCACTCGTAGTCAAGCCTCGGAAGAAATCTGTTTATAGGCCGCTACATGCAACTGTCCAACTATCTCTACACTAAAGATACTGAAGGTACTTCCTCAATTTATAACGGTATAATATACATGTTTCTGTTTATTAATAGGTATCACAAAACAATATATATATAATTAACTTTTCTTTCGAAACTTCGTGCCACATTTTTCTATTAATGTAAATTCCGAGTCCAATCAAATGAAAACACTTTCATTCTCGTCTGAAGTATGATCTTTAAAATATAATTATTATAAAATTCGCAAATGTAAAAGCAATACTATAAAATCGTATTAATTTTTATTTTTTTATCTTGTGTTAATACAATTAGATCGACTTTATATCCACGAACTCGTCATCTGATTTTCCACTTGAAATAATCGAGTCACACACTTTACTATCATGCTGAACACATTTAAATCCAATAATAACTCCCTATCACAGTAACTCAAATACAAACAAGATCCCTTCAGCCTGTCGACAGCTCAGTAGGGTGTCCAACCCCACAAAATAAAACGGGACCACCCTACTTCGGTGTCATATAAAGACCACCCGTGGGACATTATCTAATCCGAATAAACTATTATAAAAACGGTCCAAAGTCAGCGAATGTACCCTCAGATAACGGTAATCATCATTTGGGGATTACACAAAGTTAATTTGGTCGCGTGGCAGCTTTTGACCCCAATCTTAAAAGAAGTTTTTTGAAAAAAAGCTTGTCAATCACAAGTAGATAAAGCGTAAGATTCAGATTTGCTTACTGATGAGTGTAATTATAATGAATAAAATTATTAAAAAATGAAATATTTTTATATTTTATTATTTCACGCCTGTAAAATTTAATACGAGTAATATGTAAGTATCTACTTACTTGCCCACATGGATACACCTACACGCACATACAATTTTATTAATATTATATCTATAATATTATGTATTGCTACTTTTGCTTTTTTTGCAGTTACTTTTTTCCTACGTAGTGCGATAAAATACGACTATATTTCATTAATTATGTACTTATCGTATTTATATCTAATGTAGGTTAAAAATAGCTTATACGTTTGGAAACTTGTGTTAACCACGATAACTGATGAAGTGAATCAAGCGAGAAAACTCTGAAAACTCTTTTTAGACACAGACTTTTCTCTTTGAACCGAACTAAAGTAGATTTGACGTTCAACAATACCTTGTGATTGGGTTTACTTTAATAAATTGATTTGACTTTGACTTTGACAAAATCAGACATTTTATTAAAACGGTTTACAACAATAACAAATCGAAACAGAAAAATACTATAATTTAATAATATTTATTATATTTACTATGTATGTATTCATGAAATATCGCTTTTAATCTTAAAAAAATTATATGAACGTCATAGTTACTATAAACGCCATTACAAAACCATTACTTACATCCTTACACATATTATTCAAAAGTAATCAACACAACTCTCATTGAATCACAATAGGAAACAGCACAACACTATGTCAACTTGTCATCGCATCTGTTAGTGTAAACCTGCTAAATAAACCAATTTAAATAGACCCCCTTGATTTTTCTAATAATTAGAAATATCAGTAGGACAGATGACAAAACTTTTTCCAAGAGACCTTTAAAACTGGTTGCTAACACAAGTGCTAAATGTGCACGAGACATCTAAATGACTTGTCGCACATAAATAATCACTTAATTGGCACGCTCGAATCACAACATTGCGGTTTTGGTGGTCACCCTTACATTAAAAATATTATCGAGGGTTGGAACATAGGATATAATATGTGGACAGTCCTGAAACATTATTTTCCATATCCTGCTAATTAATGGTAGATTTAGAATATATGGTTAAATTACTAATACATAATCATTGATGCAGAAGAGTTTGTGATTGGAGATTGCACTAAATATCATCTAATTTAAAAACAAAACACATTAGTTAAAACGTGAATTTTTTCTTACCGATCCCTTTCAGTTGATACCTACTTGCATCACGATGAATCTAAAGAAAAATATTCTTTACAAATAGTGCTCAATGTTACTAAACTATTATGATTCCATTGTATTACTCAAATTTTCCATTTACTTAAATTCACTCTAATTACTAATTACAATTGAATATGCATGAGATGCAAGTCTACAAACATTCGTAATAATTATACTTTTCTTTAGTAATAAGGAATATAAAAAACCGGCTTAGAGTGTGTCAGACACGCAAGTAACCTACGGTTCCGTTGCAATTTCAAAGTTAATAATTTAAATTTCGAATTTAAAAAAAATATTAAATCCCCATTATTTAATTTTTTATGTTTCTATTCTGGGTTTCGATTACTAAATCCTGACTACGTAGGTGAAAGAACGTGCATAGTATATCGTTGTGACACACTAACAGGCAGACATGACTAACCTAAAGAAGAAGAGCGAAACGTCGTCTACTGCCTTTGTGTATTTTTGACGATTGTAATTTCAGTCACATCCACATTAATCTATCCAATCTAAACTATTATTCCATTACATTATACCCACTTAGCATGTTATATGTAATCTAGAATTACAGAAAGTAGACAGAGCCATTTCAGTCAATTTAAAAGGTAAGTAGTTATATGTACCTACTACGTAAAATCTGTCCTATATAGCAAGGGCCAGAGATCGAGGCTATGGTGGTCCCTGCAAGTCGTGTGAGGCGGTAGCCTCTCACGTTAGCCTTCAGAGTTGCGGCCTATCGGCTTAGCGGCTCTCGTCAACCATTCATGCGACCTCGAGGAAGATGACAGCGTGTGTAATCCGCGCTGTCGTGGTACTGCTAGGATAGTGGACTCAGTAACACGGGGGATGGGGCGACGTTTCCCCCCATCCCCCGTGTAGTACTTCCACACAGCGCGACAGTGATCCCAGAACCTCTCGATAACGTATCGAGGACCACAGAGCAGCCAAACATAACCCATATAATCACGAAGGGAGGTAACTTCTCTGCAGGCTTCTCGTTCTCCTGGCTGACTAAATAAATAGCTACGTGATATTGTATATGTAATATTACACAGAGCATTACACTACTTAGCTAAAAAAATTTACTTAGGTACTTAATATTTTTAATTTTTATGCTTAGCAATTACAATATTATTTTATTGTCATCTATATACATATAAAAGAAGTAGAAACCATTGAATAAATTTATCAAAAAATTAATGTGAGAGATAAAAAAAGAGTAACAGAACACAAAAAAGTATTTCTTTTTATTTTTGTATGTCTGTATGTACACGCTAATTTACGAAACTACTGAACGGATTTTCTTGCGCTTTTCACAAATAGACTAAGCTTAGCTTGTAGCAACATTTTGGCTTTGTTTCATTGGAATAGGACGACAACGTAAAAAGTTATCGAAAAAATAATTTTAAATTACAAAAAATAATTTCAAATTACGAATTACAGGGTGGGTAATGAAATCGAATTTCACGCGGACGAAGTTGTGGGAACCCGCTTGTTATTCATATTATAATAAAATAACTGATTTGTTTGCAAAGCTGCAAATCCATAAATTGCAATATTGTATGTATGTATATGTATGTATTGTATCATTGTGCGAAATATTTATAAATTAGATGATTTAGCATTGCTATGTTAATATGACTATTCAAATGGTTTAAGTACTTGGTTTAATATTATTTTCATGGCCTACCTGTCCATTCCCCTTTATAATTTTAGCAAAATCTTTTAATTTTGTTATACTAGGCATTCTTTGGATTTTTTGATAATGCACTTATAGATTTTACTGTTAATTTGAAAGAAGCTGCGAACAGAAGCCTTCATTTCTACAAAGACGAACAAGTATAGGTAAGGCATAAAATATCTGCACAAAAAAATTCATCACAGCGTAGTACCATTAAAATTCCTAATAAGGCCATCATGGCTTAACTACTAACATAAATTTAACAAAAAACGAAAAATCCAATATCCATAAATAACAGAACGAAACATCGTGAGATCACCGTATAACTAAATTAAAACATCGTTTTGTTGTCTCGGCACAGCAGTAGCGCCCCCTGCGGGGTACCACGCCGAGAGGCGCAAAAAATTACATGCGGTAGATTGCTCTGCGACAACTTGTAGGAACTTGTAAAACCACCGCTCAGCGCTCACTGCGTGGACAACTTTGTAATCACCAAACATTGTATTGGTGACTAATGGGAAAAAATGTAAGGTTTTTTCTACTTGCGCTGTAGTTTCACTATTAATATTGATTCGTTGAACACTTTGTTGATTCAATTATGAAAGAGAACTTGAAATCCAATACTGAACTATTGATATTGGTACTGTATTTCTATTTAGATACAAAATTATTAATAAACGTAGTACTTGATTGAGCATGTTTCTAATATACTTTCTACTTCGAAAATGGATGTTTATATTATTCTTGCGTTTCTTTTTATATAATTATGGCTACATTTCTTCCATATTGCTCTCGTAGAGAAAGAAAACCACAGAATGTAACAGTCTCTTATATTCTCACGTACCTACGTAAAAGTCGGCAAAATGATAGAGCCGTAGATAGATACATAGACGATGAGCTACCAACCCTGTCAGCCTAAATAAAGACTGCGATTTGTCTGGATTTCCCTGGATTTCTCATATTTGAAGGCTCTCAAAGGTCCGTCCGGAAGGGGTTTTTAAAGTGTGCGGAATGAAACGGGAATCATAAATTAAAATAACTGTTAGGTAAAAATTCACTTTTGATTTATTTCTATTGTACAAGTTTTTTTAAGGATTCCGGGAAATAATCTCGATATCATCCAAACAACCGGAGTTTTTGAAATTTTGATTCGACATTTACAATTTAAGTGATGGCAGCCTTAGCCTTAGCATATTTATTGATGAAATTGGCATTATAGTTTGACTTGGACGTTAATGCTTTGTCTACCCCCAAAAGGGAAATATTACTTGAAATATAAACTTTTAAACTTTCGCGTTGCATTATAAAATATCGAAAAACGGGAAATTGACGCGATTACCTTTTATTTTGGTTGGACGTTTCGACCGAGCTGCATCGGTCGTGATTTGCTTGAGATCGGTGGTGGTCATTTGCTTCAGACCTACATCTCGTAATCCTGTATTACTTTGGAATTTTGCGAAAAATAAAACTTAAACCATATCACAAAAACATCCTACTATATCATGACCATATCCGTTAGATAACACCGAAAATTAAAAAATGATGTCGCCAAACCCCTATCTATTGGGAAATCAAATCGTCTAAATTTAAAGGGACCGATCATAATATGCGTCAAGTTTTATTATCCCTAAGATTTACACACCATTTAACAGAAAACGCCGAAAGAGTGTCCGAAAGGAACATCTACTGGTCACTTTGATAAGGAGACAAAGAGACCGTGTTGCGAATGGAACTTTTTACTTGTTTTAGAGTTCACAAAAAATATTACGGATAGGTAGGTTTAAACCTATACTTATACTAATATTAGCAAATACAATATCGTACCTGTGCAAAGAAAATATGTATTGTAATATTTAATTGACGTCATACGCTTTTTCTATATATACTAATATTATAATGAGGTAAACTTTGATTGTTTGTATGTAATGGATAAACTCAAACTACTCAACCGATTTCGAAAATTCTTTCACCTATAAAACTATATTATCAACGAGTAACGTGGGCTGTATTTTATTTTTAAAAAAATTTCTACCCATACGAAGCCGGGGAGGTTAGTTAAGTTACAAATAGTAAAATCATCATTCTACTATTTGTAACTTAACTTTTAATGTATCTTTATTTCTGATTTTTCTACATTTTTCGTCAACAAAATCTATATATTATGTATGTTATAGGAACTGCTATGCAATTATGTAAAAACTTAAATCCCCCAAGCGAGACTCGCTCAACAATTCACCCCACTTCACATTCGAACTCGCTTGGCCTTCAAACGGAATTCTCTAAATCAAGCATACTAGGAGCGAAATGAAATGATCTTGTAGTTAGGTAGGTAGGAGTAAATATCACAGTCAATATGTCGTCTTCGTGTATTTCAACTTCTAATATTTACAAACTTAAAACTAAACATTATATTAAATAATAGGCTTCCTCAAAGTTGCCGCTTAGAAAGCTGTCATAGCTTAGGGTGCCCAACAGACTGGCAGCATTACCTCTTTGAATAGTAAAACTGATTCGTTGGCGGAAGAAGCTGCCAGTCCGGTGGTCTCCCGAAGCGTCGACCAGTCTCTTACAAATACCAGAAACTAGTCATTGGGCTTTGGGGCCCCAGGAACCCAAAGTTTCGACTGCAAAGGGCGTAAATAAAGTCGCATATTTACGCCACTTCGAGTTCTCGGCAATGCTAGCCGCAGCACCTGCTGACTTGAAAGTCACTGTTTTATTTACATTGGATTGTTATATTTAGCGAAACATCAAAAAATTAGATAGTATGACTCGCCGCCGCACGCATCGAAGCGGCGCTACTATCTTTTTCAACTTAAGAGTTCCATACCAGTTCACAGTTGACACTTGACAGTTTCACCACGGATAAGTGAATTCGAATAAGCGTTAGAGAATCACAATGCTGATCTTTAGTGACGACCTAAATCTTGCTGAAAATATAAGAACAAAACATCTATTGTATTTTGATCATTACTAAATCTACTTGTTATTCGTCGTGCTTGTTATTAGTATATTTTTTTATACGTGACAGATAAAAATTCGGCCAGTCTTGCCTGACAGAAAGTAACGATGAAACCAAAATTCTGCAGTTATTGCCCAGAAAGTATTTTATGACTTTTGCCTTGATAATGTCCAAATTGTATAAGAAATCTCCAACACAAAAAGAATGTGCCTACACATTACAAAGGGAAAACGAATTACTTCGTATTTAACAATATTTAATAGGGTCCCTCCCTACGTGTAGTTGTCCGGTGATAAAATGGAGCCGAGTTTTCGTCACACTTACATTTACACCGACTGATTGCAATAACAGGACCGATTTTGACTATCATTAAAAATAAATCTACGTTTACAGCAGAATATCAGTACAGCACAAATCAGTAGCACAAATAAAAATCGTACGCATTTCTAAAATTTACAGGACCGAGAAATTCCTAAAATAATTCTATAAATATTTCAATGTATTTTGACGGTTACACCAGATTTCAGATTTTATCTTTGCTTTGTTAGAAAATATTTGAGCCGTAAACTGGTGCGGCTAGTGAACGGAAAGGATTGGACAATCATTTTATAACCCCTAATTAATAAAATGTCAAGTTAAGGGCGCTCGATATCTTAATGCTAATCTGATAAAGTAATCTCAAATGTTTTTTCAGTCTCATGACATTGACGTCAAAATTAAAAGCTACTATCACAACACAGGCCACAATAAATACCTACAAATAATACAAAAACAAAACATTATTCATATGTTCGTTTTTCTTTCGGACGAAAACAATTGTGTCAAGCAATTTCAAATTTTGCACACAGCTACAATTTAGCTTATACCATGAGCGAAGCTGCAGGTAAAAACTATAGGTTAACGCAATAATTTTTAAATTAAAATGAATTAACATTTTCTAACAAAACTCACCGTTAAAAAAAATAAACGCCTGTAGAATATTTTAACGAAATACTTTATCTTACATTTTGCTCACTTATTAATAATAGTGAATACAAAATAATCAAAATTCTTAATAGTTTTACTATTTACTTCCACAACGCTAATTAAATGTTATAAAATGGAATAACGATTTATGTTTTCTATTCATTTTGAATTAAGACTTGATGAAGTTTAATGCCCTGTTTAGCAATAGAATCTAATAATAGAAAATACAGTTCCTAACATTTTTTAATTACTAATAGAAATAGCTAATATAGTGAACATTTACTGATAAAGATCTTGATACAATTTTGTCTAATTCAGTCGGAAATATACAAGAATGTAGCAGCCATGTGAAATACAGGCGACAGTTTGTGATAGAATCAACAAGAAACAGACATTACAAAATAAATTGACAATTAAACCGGGTACCACATTCATGTTACTCAGATCAGACAAAATAGAAAAAAATAGTGATAGGAATTGTTATGTTCTTGCCCAGGTTCAAATGCTTAGCTTTTTTTGTGATGTCCCAGCGACGTCCCGGTCAGGTGTTGCTGTCAGCACACGATTACTGGTCGGAACTTCTAGAGACCGTCGCGCTGGTAGCTTCTTCCGCCAGCGAATTAGCTTGGCTATTGGCTTGAGTGAAAATGGGGATGAAACTTTGTATGAGAAATGCTAAACCGCTGAACCAATTATAATAAAAGGTACATAGATAGTATGTGCAAGAAGACAGATGTACACTAGACTTAGGCTTTTTTTGAACCAACCTTTGTACATATAGACATGTACCTACATCTACCGATACCAATCCGGAAAACCCACGGAAATATTTTCCGCGCTGACGAAGACGCGGGTACAGCTATTACAAAACTGTAGCGTTAGACATTAATAATGAGTAAATATTATTTTAAATCGTGTCCTAACCAACCCTAAAACATAAGTATATGTACAATTGTGCATAGGAATTTATACATAAAAACTATTTTATTTTTTATGGACATTTTAGATTTTCAGTAGTTTTAAATTTAGTTGACCATTCTAAACATTCTAAAGCACGGATAAGAAATCCACAGGTGCCAGTTATCGTAGCGGCATCACATACACACGTCGTCGAATGCGCCGTGCCACTTTTGAACTAATGTGAATAAAACACGCGACCACTGAAGTATGCGATACGATATTTTGCGGTTCACTATATACTAGTGATCAAAATATCTCCTGTTTGGTGGATAAATTCCTAATCAAAGTACAATTCAAATTAAATAAAATTAATATAAACGTTAAACAAAATAACACCTACTTTTCGAATAAGTACCCATGAAAGTTCTCAAAAAGTAGACATTATGTAATTATAAGTTTTATTACATAGATAACATCTACCTAAGTACATAAATATATATTAAATACATATGAAGCTAATTTTAATGAGTATTTTAAAATACACCGTTTTTAGATACAAACCGGGAGACCGTAGGACTGGCAGCTTCTTCCGCCAACGAATCAATTTGGCTATTGAAAAAGGTAATGCTGCCAGTCTGCTGGGTACCCTAAACAATGACAGCTTTCTAAGCGGCAACTTTGAGGAAGTCTATTACTTAAGATTTTGACTATTCAAAGAGGTAATGCTGCCAGTCTGCTGGGCACCCTAAGCACTGACATCTTTCTAAGCGGCAACTTTGATGAAGTCTATTATTTAAGATTTTGACTATTCAAAGAGGTAATGCTGCCAGTCTGCTGGGCACCCTAAGCAATGATAGCTTTCTAAGCGGCAACTTTGAGAAAGTCTATTATTAAAATAATGTTTAATTTTAAGTTTGTAAATATTAACGATAGGAATACACACATGTATGCACTGATTTATGTCAATAAAAATGATACAAAATATGTCAAAATGTTGACAAAAATAAATATTAATGAACAATTACACTTTATGAATTTAATAAATATATTTTAAGTTACATTAAACTTATCAACGTTATTTATGTATTGCAATTAAATCTAACATACGAAAGATGAATGGAAACATTATTTTCATATTATAATTACACTTGCCTACATACACAAATAAAAATACATATAAATATAAAATGGAAATTTAATATGACGAGTCAAAAAGCGTATCTATTTGCTTAAATGTAAATATCATTAAGTAAAAGAACCCACCGCATAAATATTAACAAGCTCATGCCTCGGATGCCTTCGAGATGAAAACGTATGTTACATAAGTTAGAAATCTAAACAAAATAAAACAGTAGCACGTATCGCTAGAAATTGGGTAACTAGAGTAAAGATGAGTCTCTTTTTATAATGGACTTTATGGTCTTCGGTTTAAGACGCGTTTTTTCTAAACTCGAAATATCAATTCACTAATCAAGTTTCATGCCAAAAACAACCGTAACGTTAACACTTAAAGTTGTTTTTTTTCTGTTTTTATAGTAATGTTATCAAATTTACGCTTGTAAACGGACAAACGTGGAAAAAAGTTCAATTACGTATAAATACGTGTATTTAGGCATACTTTGTGCGAAGTAAAAGTACAACTTATTTATTGATATTTTATGCCTTTTCGAGAGTTGAATTTGCAAGTTGGTTATGCACGGATAAGTTAGATATAGAAAATTTTAAATAACAATATACAACGATAGCCTTTAAGCCTAAGACTGGTTTCTGATATTTTTAAGAGACTGGACGAGGCTTCGTTTGGCTGTTCAAAGAGGTAATGCAGCCAGTCTGCCGGACACCTCGTAATAAGGCGACGCATAGGAAATTTTGACGGCATGGATCTCAACTTTTCTAAGTGACTTCAAAACGTTTAAAAGTGACATTTGGTAACCTGATTCTTCATTTCATTGACTTCATTTTGCCAGTTACGTTACACGATTGGTTAACTTTTGTGACACAAAAAAAGATATCAAAGAAATCTTTTTAAAACAGAGTTTTACGTTTTTCTGAGTAACAGGACCGTTTTATGTTTGTAAATTTTCTGTATAGTTTAATCTATACATATTCTTCAAAGTGCCAGTTGAATTTTTCAAAATTAATTAGTTTTTAAAAAAAACGAAAATAACCATTTTTTCGAATTTTGCGTAGGCTAGAGCTCGCACGTTTGCATAGAGCAAAAGGTTTATTTTAGATTAAATTATTGTTTATCAATGCATTGCCTTAAGCCTTAAGCAATGACAGCTTTCTAAGCGACAACTTCGGGGAAACCCATTATTTAAGATGATATTTAGTTTTAAGTTTGTTAATATTAACGTTGAGATATGTATGTATTGATTTATGTCAATAAAGTTTGCTTCATAAGAACAATATTAACAAAGAGCAAAAACAATGGCTGTCATCCTTAAAGCTTTATTCTTTCAAAAGAATTCAGTTTCATTTTATTAGTAGATACTTTACATTTTCTTTTAAAAAAAATGTAACGTCAACATTGCTCGTAGTATTTTTTTACTAATTACTGGAACTAAATATATGGTACACCAGTACTTGGAGAAATTCATTACAGTTTACAGCGAAGTTTGAACTTAGTTCACTGTTATGTAGCTCACCTTCAAATTTTTAGCTTGTGATAGCTTTGGGTTTATCTTATTCCTATTTTTTGTTATGTAGATGAATATTATATTTTAAAATATTTTCAGAAACTAAGTACAAAATCTTCTATATGTTAATACGTGAAGCGAAAACTTTGGTTCCCTTTTTAAGAAAACTCCGCGGACGGAGGAGTGTGAAATTTGGTGCACTTAAAGTTTATATGGAGAAGGACAGGAGAAAGCTAATATTTTTATATACAGGTTGTATATGAAAACGGGACAGTTACTTTAATGGATGAAAGGGCATAACTTTAGTATGTAGTTACAAAAAGAATTATCGAAAAAAACGTATCCGTTTAAGAGTTATGACCGTTTTAATTTTCAAGTGTTATCCCCATCATTTCTCGTAAAATTGGGTTGATCGTGTACAGTTACAGATTTTAAATCTTACGTTTTTTTTATTTTGTAATAATTTCATCCGTTACTGAAATACAGCCTGAAAACCCCCATTGGGGTTATACACACTTGAAAACCATTTTCATCCATTAAAGTAACTGTCCCGTTTTCATATACACCCTGTATAATATGCATTAGAAATACATTAAATTAAATAAATCACTGTCAAAAGACTGTCAATTTCAAACTCAATAGTTTGTGATCACATATACGCAACCTCCTTGGATCAAACAGTCGTACAGAGTAGAGATTGTCGCCAAAGAGTTTATATTATAAGTTTATATTTTCGGTTGAATTTTGACCTCCGGTCGACCTCTAGTAATATGATAATATAAAATATGATAATTAATAATAGTATACGTATAATGTAATGTACCTATGTGGTTATAAATATGTAGAGATGTACATACATTTGTGTGTAGTTCAATAGAAATGAATTGGATTAATTCAAAGATATTATTTTTTTACAAATTGGTAAATAAAATTATTTTTTTTATCATAAAGCTATCGCATACTAACTTATCTTTTAAGTTAATATATATACTAGTCTCGTCTAGACTAGACTAGTCTTTTATAATTTTATAAAAGGTCGTATTGAATTGTATCTATTTTTACCTGAAAACAACATCTTTATCTTAAAAAATATATTTCATTTCTAAAGTAGATAATTGTTTAAAAAATCCTCATAAAAATAACCACTTTATACCAATAAAGTTATCCTGAGGTCACGTTATCTGTTATATTAATCAGAGAGATTAGATTGTTAACATATGAAGGGTGCAGCGGGGTGAATTGGATCGTTTAGTGGCGGATATAAAAAGGGGATCGAACAAATAAAACGATGTATATATTTTTGTTGCTTTTTTCTAGCAATAAGTTTATCTCGACATCACACACCTGTACACGAAACAATTAAACTTCATTTTGAACAATAAATTTTAATTAATTCAATCAATATTGGCTCAATTACACCTTGTAAATAGTAAATTTTCTTGGTAAAGACAGTATTTTCTAAAAGAATTCTAACAATGTCATTATTTCGTTGTCAAATGTCAACACATGACATTGTAATATTTGCAAGAATTGATCAATTAACGCCGGTGACTTAGTTTCAGTGTGTGTGTGTGTGTGTGTGTGTGTGTTCAGTACTGAGGTTAGGTAAAGTAGCACAGTTACTTACTAGGCAATCTAGTATCATGTATTCGTATATTATACTCATAACAATTAAAGCGTTAAATGAAAATTAAATTGAAAAATTAATCCATTTGGCGGGCTCTTGTTGCCGCTGGCGTTCCTGCAGTCTTATTAGAGCCTGTAGGTATTGCGCGCGGCGACGGCAGAAGACCGGATTATTTGACGCTCATTCCTTGAAAACTTGGAAGATCGCTGGTGTGGGACGCTACTTGTGTCGATACACTTGCTGTTTCCCATGTGCCGGCGACTTCCAAGTCAGCAGGTGCCGAGAAGTTGAAGCGGTGTAAGTATGCGACTCTTTCTGAGTTTCATATTTTGCAGTCCTTTGCCTTTGCACCTTTGCAGTCGAAACTTTAGGTCCCTTGGGTCCCAAAGCCCATCAAACTGTTTCTGATATTTGTAAGAGACATGTCGAGGCTTCGGGAGACCGCCGGGCCGACAGCTTCTTCCGCCAACTCGTTTGGCTCTTCAAAGAGGTAATGCTGCCAGTCTGCTGAGCACTTTAAACAATGACAGCTTTCTAAGCTGCAACTTTGAGGAAGTCTATTATTTAAGATAACGTTTAGTTTTAAGTTTGTAAATATTAACGTTAAGATATGCATGTATTTTTTTAATATTAATTAAAACGTTGAATGTTTTAATTGTTATGAGTTAATTCTTTTAATTTATGATACTATCTTACTTAGAACGAATTAGTCTTTATGATTGACCCTTTTGAACAATATTTTAAAAATATACGTAATTATTTTTAGCGTGCCAGGTACTATTACTGGTTCAGGTAAACGCCTTTTTAAAAATCTTTGGATGCAGTATTATCACACTTACCTACTTTTGAAATAAAATGAAGTTTCTATGAAATTAAATTTCCTATTCTCAATATTTAGAGCGTTTCCTGAAATGTCCTATTGGTATACATACATATCTTCGCGCTGTATCCTTAACGAGGTAGTCAGAGAGCACAAAGTGCCAAGCATCGCGGTTCTTACGTATTTCTTTCGCCTCCTTATTCCTCACTATTTTTCTTACACACTTTCGTCTAAGTTTGCGAGTGCTTCCGACATTTCTGTCATCTAACACTGACTATTTGATCTTCATAAGTCACCATTGGTCTTCCTTGAATTCTGCTGCCACTCACTTTCGTTCTGTAGGTTCTCTTCGTCAAACTTTCTTCGGCCATTCTTTCTATGTGTCCGAACCATCTAAGCATCTCTATATATCGAGAAACTCCATACTTCGGAATGCATGTTAAGCAGTCGGTCCTAGCCTATGGCGGCAACCCTTATGTATTTAAGCCATTAGGTTTGTAATCTCTACCTATGCGCATCGGCACTAAAGTTGCTACTAGAGAATGGAAAGGTTGTAAGGTTTTGAAGTCAAGTCATACCAAATATATCAGAGCTTTAACCAAACGACATTAATAAAATGATAAAGAGACCAACAATAATTTTAATGTTACTTGTTAGCTTTATATAAGCTTTATATGTATATATGTATGTAACGTACATTTTACCCAAGAGAAAAACCAACTATCGCATTTACTACAAAGTTATCGGAAAACAACAAACTTTAGTAACGTTTCTCGATATAAAGTAAAAAAACGACGTTTGTTTTGTGTTTTTATATCAAGTAAAAAACATTACTAAAATGTACTTTTTTTCGATAAGTTTAAAATTAATGTCCAATTTTTGTTTTTTTTGTAGGTAGGTACTTCAAATGTGCATGCCCTCGGTATACGTAACTGTCCTACCCGTAACCATCAAATACACTATAAACTAGTACATTTTACCTTATGTAATGGTTAGTAAGCTTAATTTACAAAAATGACACGTTAGGCTTACTGTCCACGGAAGCGTAGTTTTGTAAACGCCTATTCATCATTATAGGTTATACGCCTGGTGTATATAAGCCTGTTTGCTGCTTACGCATAAAACTACGAAAGTCTGTCGATGGAGCAGCAACTTCGCACTCGCGTTGCTGCATGCATGTTGTAGCAGTCATATTGAGTCTCCATCGACGTGGGGAACAATAACTTATAATATTTATAGAGGCACGTAATTACTTAAAAGATAAATTAACTTTTAACTTCTGTTATCTAGAAAAATAAAGCATTCCTTGGTTAAACTAATTGTTTACAAACAACATTCACTTTGACAGACGGACATGGACAACGTAGACCCGTTGAGCTTTCTTAAATCACGGTTGAAGCATTGACCGTAAGTCTTTCAGCAGGAATAAATTTGTCATAAATATAGTATCTTTGAGTATTGAGTATTATTAATGTAAAAGTGATAGCCTACTGATTATCTAGACCTCCTTTAGTAATATTATTGTTAATAATTCGTTTGTAAATAGAACTTTCTGTAACATTCTAGAACACGCACACGGCTTCGATAACAAATGTACCGTTGGTCTAGATTGTCTATACTTGGAGGTATGGATGTAAGGATATGTTCGATAAACATATCGATAGACTCTAAATATGTAGCCTTTGTTGTTAGATAGAATAAGCTCTAAATTGATGAAATATTAGGTCTCTAGTTCATAAACTTATTAGTACGAACGAATAATACTAAAACTATAGTTGACATAAACGTCATACACTTAGAAAAAATTAATGAATTTTATCGACTCGCTCTATAGGTGTAATTTTAGATAGGGTTTGTCGACCACTGTCTCTACACTAGTTGTTCCAGGAGTAGGAGCATAGGTGACCTTCGTCGTGGGGTATAAAAAGCGTCTCGTATCCGATAGCTTCCTTTTTCTTTTCTCTGCTGCGGGACAAGCTGCCTCAACAAAGTCTCATGAAGAAACTTAAAGTTAGGCCACATGTCGCCTAGGATAGTCTTAGCTGTATTTGTTTGGGAGTAGCAACCCCAATTAGATTAAATGAGTTAGTTAATAATATGTTAAAGTAGTTTAGGTAATCTCATGGTGGATCCCATGAGTTCAAAGGACACCTATAGAAACCAGGTGGACCTCCTGTCCCTATATGTAATGAATACTTAGGAATAGTAGTTAAAATCTATTCAACATTCATCTAAACTTCAGTATGAACTAATCATAATAGTTCTTAGAATGGTTTGGTGCACTACTCTGACTATCAAGAAGTCTTAAGTCTTCTTCACTTGGGTGCTATATCGCGTGGCCAGGCCGCAGTTCCTATTAAAGGGGAATCTTTGAGGGCCGGGGCATGTGGGTGCTGTGATGCTAGTAGATGTTCGACAAAGGGGAAGACTGAGGAGTAGGTGCAGTTGGTGGATGACCACCTCCTTCTTAAGATTGATCAGTGATAAAACTGATGACACTCTGCTGGTAACTAATAAATGATTCTCTGTTAGATATTAGCTCCACATAAAGGTATTGTGTATCTAATAAATATTTTTCTCTGTGAAATAAAATACTGGATAATAAGGTATAAAAGGTACTTGGGTTTATGTATCTGTAACTCTAAGAATTTAAATGCAGTACATAAACAAGGAAAGGGTGTCTAAGTCTTTATAACTAGGTATACTTCCCTTTAATTTAAGATAACATTAATAAATTATATGGTTGTAACTATAACAAGTAATATCTGAGCTCAATACTTGTAAAACTTTAATACTAATGAATTATTCTGTAAACTAATTAATATCTAAGTGCTGTTAGATAATAGGTGACCTTATTTAATACATATATAATAATAAACAGGATAATGTTGTTTAACCATAGCATTTAATCTTTTTAAATTGTTACTAACTTTTAATAATAAATACATAGTGAACTGATTGTATCCACCATAGAGATTAAGTTAGAAGAAATAAATGTTTTCTTTGTGTGATGTTTTTCTGATGTCAATTTAATTAACTTTCTATAAATATCCCATTAGATGTCGATTGCAGAGGTGTAATAGGCGCCCTTAAACAAATTAGGTACACCACTCTCCAGGTGACGGTAATAATAACATCAATTACTCAACCCACACCTCACTCTACCGGCCTGAGCAAGCCACGTTGCAATGTTTCATAATGCCTGCCATCCTGTCTCCAACGTATACGCCGCGCCGCCGAGCTATGTAAATAACAAGCAGGCGTACAATAAGCGTATTATGACGAATACGCGTCAGTGACGCTAAACCTCCATGAACAGTAGGTCTAAAAAAAATAATGATAATAATGTTCCAAACGATTACACAAATTGCGTGACCCCAAAGTAAGCACTAGGCTTGTACTATGGGTACCGCACAACGAACTGGGGGAGCTCCTAGAAAGACCGAGACTTCAAGCCAATTTAGAGTTTATTTCGTCCTAAATTGACCTGACCAGGGATTGAACGCGTGATCTCGGCTTGGAGATGCTCTGCGACAGCAATACGCCTCGTATTCGTATTCGTGAACAATTTTTATTACACCAGGCTGCACAAGCTGCGCGGCATATTTTGAAGCGTCTGCGAAGCTACGCCTTCATGGACAGTAGGCCTTATACTTTCTACATATAAACACAGATGTCATATAAGTTAGCGCCTACTTATTTATTCCAAATTCAATTCGTTTCTGTCAAGTTCAAGTAGAACATGTACAGTTAATGACATAAATGTTACATATATCGTAAAATTCAGTTTCATAACAACTAAAGTGGTACTACTTTAGTTAGTTCTAATAAGTTAATAAGTTCATTTTTGAACTGTAGCCTTAATCTGACTAAGATGGAATTGATTTTAGAGGAATTCCTCTAGCATAACAATTAAATTCAATAATCCGGGCGACAAAAAGCGTTACAGGTATAAAATGTAAGTACCAGCTGCTTATCTTCCCATGCAGGTCATAAAAATCAGCCAAGGGACTGGGTGTTATTAAATGGAACTGAGCGGCTGGACAAGTAGCTAACGCTTCGTACAATCGAAACGCTTGCTAGCGTTATTGCTCCTCAAAAATGCCAATCGGCTACGTTTTATACGACGCTTTTCACGTGACTTTACTTTTCGTTTGATTTGGTAGAAAGTTACGTTTGACTAACATTTAAAACATTGACTATAACGTTTGACTACCAATTTAAAATTCGTTACGCTAGATCACGCGGTATTTGTCATTCTATTCTACTAGCGTTTACGACAATTGAGCCACTTGTCTAGGCCCCCTGGTATTTGTAATGGGACAAACTTTGGTTCCTCTACATCATCTGTGAGACCAAACACTTATTAATACAGACTTTGAGCATGATTAATAATCAAAAACTAGACTTGTATAGGCCCCCTGGTATTTGTAATGGGACAAACTTTGGTTCCTCTACATCATCTGTGAGACCAAACACTTATTAATACAGACTTTGAGCATGATTAATAATCAAAGACTAGAAGACTCGTCTTGGTGTTTGATCCTCGTCTCCATCAAGAATGAAAAATAATGTTAAGTTTCGTAGAACATACAATAATTCTGTGGTAGCTGGTGATTTGTTGAACTCGAATCACATTCTTGTCATTTTCATCCACTAACAATAGAGCTGCCAAAGCTCCCGAATCTGTTTAAAAACAAACCTTTTTTTGTCGCGTATAATACGTAGACAATTTTGTCATCGATTGTACCTTGTACACTTATATCACTCATTAGTCATTGGCATTATTCATAGTCTCGTTCATATGGTAGAATATAAAAAATATCGTACAAAATAGGTTCAAGTATTTGTACCTAACCAGTCTGTAAAGATGAAAATCAGAAGGTCTTACTTAGCGCCATATTTCTTCAGCATCACACTAGAAATCTATAACATCCTTTAAATGAAACTTATAATCGGATACCTGTAATAGGACCATTGATAAGAGCTTTCCTGCGGCTTTCCACTAACCTGGGAGAAAAAAAATTATCAAGTGCGAGTTGATAGTATTCCTGTACAGGTCGTAAAAGCCAGCCAAGGGATAGCACAATATAAGAAAGTGGTATAGGCGATAGGATAACATTTTGTCATCATTTAGTTTCGCTTTAATATCTGTAGATCCTAATGTTCATAGCCAAAAATGATGTCACGGTGTAATAATAGTAAACAGAGAGGATTATACTAATTGTGTTTGCATTAGGGTTGTACTGTGATTGTCACAGACCTCCTACCACAAGTTAAGTAATTTTACGAATTTCTAAATAAACTATTCAGTCAAGGTTAGAGGAATGGGTCACGTATGAAGGGAAAGAGCTAATCTTTTTCTTGAGTTTATCTTAAAAAAAGGAAAATTGTAATAACCAAAACCAAATTCGGTATTTTGAAAAACAAATACAAATTTATTCATCTAAATCATTTCTACAATCGAAAATAATTGTAATAAATATATTAATAACTTAAAATATTGTAATAGCAGGAAAGAAACAAGTTAATTCGAAACTAAGTACCTCCATAATATCGAATAATTATGATCACTTTAAAGGGAAATTTGGCATTATGTAAAAAATGTTTCATTACTTTGTTTATACCTCTTAGAGACATAGGTTACGTTCCCGGTAACTACTGAACGAGCGTGTTTAAATTTACCACGGTACCTTTCTATAACAAGTGTCGTGGGGTCGTCTGTTATGGTGGTAGACATCCGTTCAACTAGGTGAACACAGCGTACAGACTTGGACAATTTTTAAAAATTCGTTTCCTTAATTAACCTCATCAGAAATCGAAGCCTTACCTTGGGGAGTAGATTTACAAACCATCATACCTTCGGTACGCCAAGGATCAGGCAAAATGGTTTCAATTTATGTAGATATATAGATGTAAAAAGATACGTTAGAAAACTTTAATTATATTATTGTTAAAATCTACAAACTTTTAAATTGTTATATTCTGGTAGACACTTGCATTGCAGAATCAACGTCTCGCTGTGGATGCGGAATCCTCGAAGGTAAACATCTTACTTTCGCCCGCCAGCCGTCCACGTTCGAATAAATGCCGCTAAACCTGAGTTAGTCTGTAGCGTATTTATAAAATTCACATAATGTTATACTTATATGTATCCAAATATCTCCAGCAATTTTGTACCCTTAGGAAAACTTGACGAGAATAAAGAGCAATAGTGGAAATTTATCAATAAAAAAAAATTAAACCGCCTTCAAAAAAAACACTGAAAAGTATAAAACAACTATCCTTTACTAATCAAAACTCAAGTACAATTAAAATAACTTTATAAATACGATACACATACCTATATAATTAAATTTGACAGTTACTGAAGTCGGTGCCCACCAAACTAATAGACTTTATGTTGTTGCACATTGATTTGGCCCAAAAATGTAAATCTCTGTTTTAAAAGGGGTTTCTTGATATTTTTTTTTGTATTATTTATAACACGAGTTAATCAATCGTCACTGACAAAATAAAGTCAATGAAATGAAGAATCAGGTTACCAAGTATCACTATCATAAGTTTTGTAGTCACTTAGAAAAAGTGGTTAAAGATCCCTGGCGTCAAAATTTGTGATATTTACAGGCGAACGAACTCATTTCAGTATTTTAGTACTTTTTAAATAAGTACCTACGCGATGCTGAATCTTTTTATTATATCTACGACTAACGACCCGTCGCACGGGTAGAAATTTTTCAAAAATAAAATACAGCCCATGTTACTCGTTGATAATGTAGCTTTCTGTAGGTGAAAGAATTTTTGAAATCGATTAAATAATTTTTCAGTTGATCCACTACAACAAACAAACAACATTTACCACTTTATAATATTAGTACAGACATTGATTTTGAAACAAAATGATATGAACCAAACATATGTCAGGTCCTCTGACATTTGATGGAGAAAAATACGAAGTGAATTGCATTGACCTGCTTAATATTAGTATGTAAATACTGCAATGTCGATAAAATACGAAATAATTCTGCGTTTCATTTACGATTTACATAGCTTCGTCACATATAGTTGACTGAGGAATGACCAATGACTAAGGAAACTGAGTTTGTATCTCAATGAGTTCTACAAATTATATCACTATTCATTATATCACTATACACTACCATATGTCATTCAAAATTTATCATTATCCAAAAATATGAAATCTATCATTTACAGTTTCCAAATATTTAAAAGTATACTCCACAAACAA
Source organism: Zeuzera pyrina (assembly GCA_907165235.1). Lineage (NCBI taxonomy): Eukaryota > Metazoa > Arthropoda > Insecta > Lepidoptera > Cossidae > Zeuzera > Zeuzera pyrina. The sequence continues at coordinate 8,571,471 of OU015640.1, forward strand.
TCAAACTTTGTACAGAGCGCATACGAAGTGCGCTCCGTACAAAGTTTGATTGTTTCGTATTGATGCGAAGGGTAGATGTAAGGTGAGGCGCAAACTATCTTGTGAATGTTTCGACGGAACTCTTAAAATTCATGTTGATTGATAACTTTAGGAACGGTAGGGGTTGTATGGATCAGATTTTCTCGCTTCGCGTTATCGTGGGGAAGTTTCTGGCAATAGCTCAGAAAGTTTTCTGCGCTTTTGTGGATTCAATAGAGGAAAAGCATTTGATAGAGTAGTGCGAAAGAAATTGTGGAGTCTTCTGCCTGAATATGGCATGGAGGGCCCCTTATTGCAGGGTGTAAGGTCATTTTATAAAGAAAGAAAGAAAACATTTATTCAATACTCACAATGACAACGCCAAACAGCCCATGGCAACAAAGTTACACATCAATATAACACTATGCTGCGGCAGTGAAAAGGCAACGACTCAGTTTCAATGCCTCTTAGTTTACAGAGAGAGCAACACTGATATTCTGTCGCGCCTAAATGTGATGGTACTATAGAATAAATAAATAAATACTAATTTATAATAAAATGATGACCATGTACTATAGAAATAAATAAATAAACAAAATAATATAAAATAATAATAAAATAACAAATAAGTAAAAAGATATAAATAAATGAAATAAATAAGTCGTGCAACCAAAGAATAGAGAGTATACCTCTAAAATTACACCTCGCGCTATCGAACAGCCACTCAGGACCTCTACCACTATCAGGGCTTATTCTGGTCTAACAACAACCACTTTTTACAATTTAATTTAAAAGTTGCCTTACAGAGGGAATTTCTTTAAGGTGGGGGTAGATTACTCCAACACTTTGTAGCCTGATAGCGAAAACTACCATCGAATGTCCTAGTTTTATGAAATGGCGTGGCCAGTAAGACGCCATTCACCCTACATCCCAAAGTAGACCATTTCAGTTTATCATAAAGATACTTTGATTTCTTGTCCGTAATAATATTATTAATAAGGACTGCAAATGTAATTTTCTATGATACTCCATATTAAGCAAACCGGCTCTATTTAAATATGGAGTAATATGACTTCGAGGAGGCACTCTGTAACAAAATCGAATAAATGCATTTTGGTTGCGCTGAATAACACGCTTAGTGCGTGTTAATAGACGAGGACCAATAACAGCATCTGCATAATTGAGCTTTGACAGAATCAATACCTCACACAATTTCAATCTGGTATCTTCTTTGAGGAAATGCCTGATCTTGTAAAGTACCTTAAAGTAAAGAAATGTCAAAAGCACTCGCATACATAGGCAAAAATGTGTGAGGAGAATGATGAGATTTGAGGAAGCGAAAGAGGTATGTAAGGACCGCGACGCTTAACGCTCCGTCCTCTGACTACCCCGTTAAGGATACAGCGTAAGATATGTATATATGTATATGTATGTATGTATTGATAACTTTGAATTTTGGAAGAATATATCTAAAATATTTAATAATTAATTATGATTGTATTTAAATGAATTGTGAGATTTATTTCCGTAAAATAACACCTCAGCCAATACAAAATAGACAAGACCAAAATAGTATAGAATCTGTTGGGAATTGGGAACTGCAACGTGCCGTGCTAATATTCATCTGTATTATAGATGATCACTAGGAATACTCAAGAATTTGCCACTGTAGTTCTCAATAAAAAGTTTAACGGGAATAGAAGTCCTGGTATTACCATCTATCCACAACAAGCCACAACTACCGATAATACAGTCTATGTTTAAATAAAGTATCAGTGGTGTTTCGCTATGTCCCCATTACATAAATTGTAATCTAAAATATACATTACTTAATCAACGTTCGGAAGTTTGAAGTTTCATACGTATGTATGTATGTAGGCTGGTTAAAATTATATATGTTACGCGCATGGCTATTTTATAATCGGTTGATAAATTAAAGATGCGTATAATTAATAACTACGAGTCACTGAGAAAGTTTTGAGGTCGAATGAAATAAATAATAATCAGTCATTGTGAAAACAGAATTCACTTAAGATGCTAATTTAGGTATTCGAACTTAGGTCATATACCATGTATATTCAAATACTTATATTTTTATCGTCTTGGTGTGTTGCGAAACAAAAAAAGTTACAAATTATTTGTTACAATTTAATTTTAATAGGAAGTTAGTTCAACGATCTACGTCTTACCTTTTAGTTGTGATAACTAATAATAATTTCTAGAATTGCACAGAAATATTTTTGAAATCATATTAACTTTGTAAATTTATAAAAAAAAAGTGATATGTATTTCGATATGAGTGACAGCTTCGAGTGACAGCCAAGATAATATACAGCTGCGAGTGCCAAATAAATATTTTATATGAGCTTTCAAAAATATACACATAATATTTATTATAGAAAATAAAAGAATTAATAAAATTAAAAAACAAAAAACCCGACTGCATTTCACAATTTTTATTAGTTATTATATATTTGGAATTGGCTATTTATTACCTTTTTCATTTGATACTAATATTGTTATACCCCCTCTACTTTCTTTTTCTCGAGCGACATATTGACATTTTATAAGCTATGTCTCTTCCAGAATTAAGACAAATCTAATGACACCTCATATGTTAAAATCCGTCAAAACGTTTAGGCGCGCCAAAGAAATGGACTTTTTGGCGGGAACGCTAGAGGTGAGGTTGTCATTCTAATTAGATTTCCTATTTTTTACATTTTTGGGAGTTTCATAGTACAAAAGTGATAGTATTTTGTGTTTTCAATTTCTGTATAAGTGAAAAGAACATACGTAACATAATAACATAACCCTCCTTCGCAGTCGAGTAAGAAAGAAATAACACCAACAAGTTTTGAACATTTTTGATATGTTTGATTAAAATTATTTTATTTTGTGTTATAGGTACGTACCTACATAATATGTATGTATTGTATATATGTTAATCTTAAGTAGATTCCCGAAATTGGGAAAGTTAGTAATTCCCTAAAAAATGATTAAATTCCGGGAATTTTCCCAACAAATTCTTATTTTTGCTTTTTATTCCCGGTAAGTTTTCTCATTGTCTCATCAGTATATAATATGCATAATAACGAAGTACATAAGTGAAAATTAATGTACGTGACAATATACACACATAGATAAAACAAACATGCCACAAAAACAAACATGCAAACCAATAGAAAAATTTTCGCGTTATGACACAGTATTCAAAGACTTTATGCTTTGTGTTATTTGTGGTACAACTGCAGTGCTTTAAGATTTAAATGTAATAAACTTGTCTTGTAACCGACTGAGTGGCATTACACAATGTTCTCGAATACGTGGAAGTTTAAGATTTTAATTTTGCTACTAGCTGCACAGAAGCACAGATATGGATAAAAAGACTGCCTATTTATGTTACAGAATTTTGTTACATGGTAATTGAATTCTTATCCTACAAGTGTCTTTGAATGAAGAAATGTCTTTACATTTGGGGAACAATATTTATTGCTTAGTTTGTTATTTAGCCCAGATGTCCGTGTTGGAAATTAACATTCGTGCTTAAATAAAAACTACTTTTATTTAAAATGTTAAATTCATTATTCACTGCCAAACCAGTAATCCGCGCGTACATATCAAATTGCCATCAGCTTTAATGTTTTTTGCCGTAACAAATAATAATTAATTGTTCATCCACAGCTTTGGTAACAAACGGTGTTTGTTTTGTGCCGCTGCACTATCTAAATGTAACTCGGGTATAAAATCTGCTTATTTTTTACCAATAACAAATCCGTTGCACGCGTCTTCATTAAAAAATGTTACACGTTTAAAATATGTTTTCTGTTATCTAAATTCATTAACTACTGTGTAAGTACCTACGTATAACATTCGCAACGAACATGAAAGCATTTAAGTACTGAAACTACTAATAAGTACTTAATAATAATTGTCACTGTTTATTACCAAATACTCTAGAACACGTAAACTAAGTGTGATACTTACTGTCTAAGGTATGTTTGCAATATAATTATGCATTAAATATGTCAAAGTCCATATGAAGAAATCGAAATAAATTGCAATAATTCTACTACTATTCCATGACACGTAAATAATCCTAACATTTTACCTGAGCATTTTACATGATTTCTAAATTCATGACTTGCATCATTCATAATATTCTGAAACCTGTCTAAAACCGCCTTACAACCGTTTTAAATCAAGGCCAAAAAAAAACAATAAAAAAAAGTATTATAGTAGAAGCGTTTTGAAATCCGAACAGTGCATTGAATAATAGCTAATTATGTAGGTGTATCTTTTTATCCAAAAATAAAACTCATATGTTATAGTTTAAAAACCTCATTCATTACGGTTTTACTTTTACTTAATATCGTATGAAAAAGTAATGTATTTTTTTTTAATTTATGGATATTGTTTATTGTGGAACAGAAATAACATGAGCGAGAAATAACGAAGTGTTGAAATTGGGACTCCGTTGCGCGTTAACGTCGCGTCGTAATAGAACCAATGAACTTTACGTACATATCGCAAGTCTTAATAGTATGTAATAATATGATGTTTGCCGTCTGTTTGGTAATCGATCATAACCTATAGAGACTCTAGTTAAATTTAACGGGTTCAAATCTTATGTCACAGTGCCTCCGCAACCATTTTGATTATTTCTGAAACAGTAGACCGCGATACCGAGGATAAAATCGATAGTAAACCCGTATACAAACAATCTCCTAAACTTACAATATTCTAAAGTTCTGTGTTCACGAGATAAATTATATTACCTATATGAGAACAAAATGCCATTTAGGGTCTCTGTATCAATTTCATTTTAGATATGTATACAAGGTGTTACAAAAATACCGTATTCTACCGAAAGAGGGTTGACGTACACATGAAACTGAACAACTTTCCCCAAGGAAGATAAGTCGAAATATGAAAAAAAATTTTGGACCTCTCATACTAATTTCATCAGCTGCTGCGTTCATTTTGTATGAGAGGACCTAAATTTTTTTTCATATTTCGACGCATGTTACTTAGAGAAAGTTGTTCAGTTTTATGCGTACGTCAACCCCTTTTGGTAGTATAGGGTATTTTTGTAACACCTTGTATATGCTCAAATTGCATTTCATTCTCATTGCGACTCGCCTTTTCGAAAAAAAGCAAAATAGTCGCAGGACCACTATGCCCTTCTCCTAAGAAAAGGGTTCTAATAGTAATAAACTATATACAGAAAAATACACTGAACATATAACTTGCATTCGTAGTGTCACAAAAAAGTTTAAACAAAAACCTATAATATTATACCTACTAAGCCAATTTATAGAAAAACTCGTTGTGTAAGTTGACCTGATAGGGTTCGAACTGCTGTTCTCGATTTAGAAGAAAAACGTAGATACTAACGTATACTAACTAGTAAGTCATATCAACACAGCCTTATCTTTACATCTACCAATGTTAGAAATTCTCGCTACAAAAAATAAACCATGGAAAAATAGCCTCGCTTTCGCCCGGGTGTAAAAAAAATTCGGTGTGTCATTATACAAAAACTAGATATGAGTTACTACAACCACGGGCGCATATATGGGGGTGTTTAGGGGGTCCCTTAGCCTACACTTATGCTCCCCGAACAGCCACTTATTGTATTCGTAGAAACAAAAGATTGCACTACTAAATGATACATTCATACATACACACATATCTTCACGTTGTATCCCTAACGGGGTAGTCAGAGAAGACGAAGAGCCAAGTATATCACGGTCCTTACACATTTCTTTCACCTCCTCGAATCTCGTCAATCTTGGTTGAATGATATATTTATAGAATTGCCAATTGTTAATTTTATTGACATTTAGAACTCTGTCTTTTTATGCAGTAAATTCACAGATAAAAACTAATTTTCCTTTGCGCATTATTGGATGCCCTCGTGTGAAAGCTATGGCCTATCCTATAGCTATGTTCAAAGTCAAAGTCAAATCAATTTATTCAAGTAAACCCAAATGCAAGGTATTTTTGAACGTTTACTTCGATCGTCTACTTTAGTTCGGTTCGAAAAGAAAACCTGGATACTGAGAAGAACTGACGAGAAACTCAGTCATGTTCATGACTACAGCTACGAGTATACCTATCTTATGCACTTATTTACTATATTATATTTTATGAGGCATGGAACCAAAATAGTTATTACAATATTACTTATAATTAATATCTGTAATTGAAATTAATTAATATCTATTTGTGCGCCATGCGGTATTCTTAAATGTGCATACTGCGGTTGAAAAATAGCTACTATTTGCTTGAGTTTGAGACTTGTTTTAAATTTCATTCGTAAATCGATTTTCGTACCTACTAACATCTAACGAGGTTTCGCCAGACAAGCTAAAACGGTAATAAATTAAAATGTTTAAATAGAAATTTAATAAAAATGGCGTTGGTGGTGATAAGCAAAAATATTTATTTCATTAATGTTGTAATGAATACCACCCACTTTAACTAATTCACTGACACTAACGACTATTGCTTGCAGTGTTCATACTATGTACCATATACGAACATAATAACAAATCTACGAAACGAAACATTATTTATTTACCCACAACTTCTAAAATAGACAGACAAAACTGATTTCAAAATATTCGATGATCGAAATTACGATTCAAATGAGTAATTATTACAAGGAATACTTCTTATGCCACAAACTGATATTTGAAAGTAGTTTTTAACCGACTTTAAAAAGGAGGAGGCTCTCAGTTCTTCTTTATGTTTTTTTAAATATACGTTTCTAAAATTGAAAGAATGAAAAAGTTATAGATTTAATACACTTAACATTATTTTCAATAACCAATGCAGATTTGTTCAAAAGTTTAGCCGAAATTATGATTTTGATATTGAGACTGTAGAGTATTCTTGCAGCACTTAGTTTTCAAATACTTACGCTACATACAAAGACAGATTTTACTTTCATTAGTTATACTTACATGTGTCCATGGAAATCGACAGTGCATAAAACGTTCGTACCATATCAGATCGTGTAATGCACCAGTTACTGTTGTTTTAAAAGAGCAATCAGCGTTGCAAAATACATTACCTACATCTGTTACGCAATCGGTTACTCTTATTAATATCGACCCAAAATCCGCTGTACTAAAATGGAGATATAATCTGATATATCTGTATCGTTAGAATGGAATAGTTATTTCATTGTAATTGCCTACTGTATTTTGACCTTAATTGGATTATTGTTTTTCATTCCCTTCGTATTAAAGTTAAATTATTATTGTTTTCGATTTAAAATAATTGTCAGTTCTATCAGTAGCATGTTATTTTAAATATATTTTTTGCAATATTACGAATGTTTACTTTGAATTGAATGAGCTTTACAAAAAGTAATCTTGATTTTAGTAACTTTGACTAGTAATAGAAATGAAAGGAAGACCAAAGAGCTGAGTTCCAGTTAAAAAACACACGCACATCTCAACGAAAATATATGAGAAGAATATATACAATACATAATCGCAATACTGGACGCTCCCTCTGCGCTGTTAATAGCATCAAGATATGTAGCTGAGTACTTAGTCTTTAAAGACATTTAAATTCAGAAGGTAAGGAACAAATACATAAACCGAGTATCAACTAAGAATGAAACATATAAAAGGATTTGAACGATTTATCTTATTTCGTATAATTTCATTGTAAATGTGAATATAATAGGTAGGTACATTAGAATATTGGTGGTGTTTGGTATTCGATTAACAAACAGATCAGATGCTACAGGCAGGCTAATATGTTGCTTTATACGGCTGCAGCGAAGATATATAATAGCGAGAGAAAGATATCGTTATTCATTGTATTTGTTAAAAGACATCGCATTATGCTCTTTAGATACCTTTTCTATGAGGTCCATGAACACGACTTATCTTCCCTTTTTAATTATGTCAATATATAATTTCAATAACACCGTGTTCGTAATTGTGAATATTACGTAACCGCTTTTCTAAATAAAGAAACAAGAAAGTAATTTTGTGAGAATGTATACACACCATTGTTTCCAACTCGTGTCATTGTTCATCTCAGTCATTACCTTTACATCCTATTACGTTAAAAACTAGCTTAGTAGTTTTAATTTACATGCTTAAGTTCACTCAACTTCCCTTTCAAGGTGGACAGAGCGTTACGGCACAACAAGTTACAGATGGGAAAACCGAACTAGATTGTAACAGGTTATTACATATTACAAGCCTATCGCTTATTTTTAAACCCTTGTAAAAATCGATTCACCTTGACCAATTTTTATGATCTGCGTGGGAAGATAAGCAGCTGACACATTCCCTAAAAGTGCTATCCTCCTTTTAGAACAGTCTGGTAAAAAAGTGGAAGAATAAAAAATAATAACATTTCACTCGTTTTATTCAACTCAAAGTATTACACATACTTTGTTAAATTACATACATAAAAACAAAGCATACGAAAGCTATAAACAAGTCAATAACAGATCTAACAAATGGACTGACCGCGCATTGATCCCAATGCTATGCGGAGTTTAGAGCCTCGATCGACCCTATGGTACCACCCTGTATATCACAACCTACATGTGAGCGAACAGCACCGAGATAGTATAACAATTTTGCGAAAATATAATACACTACGAATACTAATTGATCACATTTCGAACTTAGCCTATAAGGTACTTGTGTGAGACCTAAGATTAGTTAACTGTGCTCAGTGCCACCCGTGGTGTTGCTCTTCCTTCTTGATTATGAAAGGAACATGGACCTTGACGGGATAGGGCACTTCCTTCACAAGGGGGAAGGGTACCTCTTTGTACACGGCGTAAGGCTTGTCAATGGGCACTTTAACTTCATAGGGCACTTTCGTTTCCACGGTGTAGGGGACCTTTTTGTATACGTCATAGGGCTTAGGCACAGGCACCTTAATCGGAACGGGGTAGGGTTTTTCAACCTCAACCTTATAGGGTTTGTCGACTGGGACTTTGACTTCATAAGGCACATGTTTATGTACGGTCACAGGGTAAGGTTTCTCAACGGGAACGGGATAAGGCTTTGGTACATATACATTGTAAGGTTTATCAACGGGGACCTTAACTTCATAAGGCACTTTCTTGATTACTTCATAAGGCTGGGGCACCTTAACTTCGTATTTGACGGGGTAGGGCACCTTCTTCTCAACAGTGTAGGGCTGAGGTACGGGCACTTTAACTTCATAGGGCACTTTCTTTTCAACAGTGTAAGGAGTGGGCACCTTAACCTTGACTTCATAAGGCTTGTCAACGGGAACCTTCACTTCATAAGGTACCTTCTTTTCGACGGTGTAGGGTTCAGGTACATATACGGGGTATTTAACGTACTCCTTGACAGTGACGGGTACTTTCTTCTCAACAGTGTAGGGCTGGGGTACAGGCACTTTAACTTCGTAGGGCACTTTCTTTTCGACGGTATACGGAACGTGTTTTTCGACGGTATACGGAACAGGAACCTTCTTGATGACTTCAACTGTCTTGACGTGTTCATGATGAACTGGTTTCCAAGAGTCGCTAGAACCACCGAACTCGCTACCACCTTGTCCACCGAAGCTTTGACCCTCGTGGCCACCTCCATAACTGATCTCTCCGCCACCGTAACCTTGACCCTCATCGCCGCCTCCATAAGAGCCAAAATCGTAGATTCCACGCTTCTCTTGTTTCTTGTCTTCGGCTGCCGCTGCTTTTGAGGCTTTTTCCTCACTGGCAAAGGCTACCACGGCCAATGAGGCAACGAGAACAACCTGAAGACAAAGAAACACAAAATTAATACTTTAACCTTTTATAGCGAAATGCTTTTCGTAGCAAAATAATTCGTAGCAAAGAGAGATAAAGAAAAATATGAAATTTGTCAACTGCTTATCTTCACACATAAGTCGTAAGAGACGGCCAAAACAATGAGTTACGAGAAATTTCTACAGGCTATGGGCTACTTGTTTTATCTAGTTCCGCTTAAAAATCTACAAGCTTCAAATACTTATGGCCTGTTGAGAAGTCAAGTGGAATTTTGTTGTTTGGATACTCTGTTTAGTTCGAATAGAAAATTAGGTGATACCGAATAAGTATACCTACGCTGCAAAAACACCTATAATATTTAGGTGTGGATAATCTTAAATGTGTAATAATGATCTTGAATACGTAAAAATGGATGTTTGTTTATAAGTATTTTTTCAAAGAGAATGATTTAATGCTATCGCCTTTCTCGTAAATCGCCACCATGCGGACGAAGTCGCGGGAAAAGGCTACTCTGATATAAAGATATAACATAACATAACATATCTTCACGCTGTATCCCCAACGGGGTAGTCAGAGAGGACGGAGCGCCACGAGTCGCGGTCCTTACACACCTCTTTCGCTTCCTCAAATCTCATAATTCTCCTCACACATTTTCGCCTAGGTATGCGAGTGCATTTGACATTGACATAAAGATATAGTCATCTGTAATTATGAAACACAGAACAAAAGACATTCTATCACATTTTCTCAATCCTAAATTAGCAAAATAAGACCATGGTTTCTCATCAATTTGCTCTTACTATTTATTTTTCCGAGTTCAGAATAGTTGTTGTTCTGCGCTGAAGATTAATAAACTATCATTGTAAAATAATGTGAGGAACACCTTAGATAAAACCTGCTTAAAATCTACCTATTACATACTGACGATGATGATACAGAGTTTCAAAAAAGATTTAATTAACGCACTTTAAAATATTATCGACAAGGAGTAAATCCACAGTTTTGAAAATGTAAGAAAGTAAAAGTATAACTCTGGTGTAACTTTCTAAATCAGATCAGTCTCAGTACAGATCCAATACTAATGCAAGTCTCGAATACTAAACGATGTCACTTTCTAGTGCATCACGTAATTGGTAATATAACAAGTATAATTCCCCACGACGAACATCGTCTGCTTTACAAGTTGTTGCTGATGTTACAAGGATGTAATATTTTTAGTACTTCCCTGTATTTTTAATTTTATGATAGCGTTAGATAACCAGTATGTTTTTGCAAGGCAAAAGTGCCACTTAATGAAATTATATTTTACTAGTGGTTATGTCAATGAAATATTTCATTACATTACTTCGTCGATTCTTATATTAAATTCTACTTATGAGCCAAATAGGTGTGAAGCTCAAAGATATCTCGTTATTAATCGTCATAGATAAACGTCAATGAAATATTTCATTACATTACTTCGTCGATTCTTATATTAAATTCTACTTATGAGCCAAATAGGCGTGAAGCTCAAAGATATCTCGTTATTATACGTCATAGATAAATCAACTCGATATACAGAAGATATCGCCGTATGAGTGTTAACTCTTTGTCTACCAATAATTGTAAAATGATTACAAGATTATATTTTTCGTATTAACGTAGTAATCATATATTTTATGTTGAGCACATACAAAGAATGAGCGATGAAAGACTGACGAAGAAAATCTACAAAGCGAAAGTTAGTGGTAAAAGAAGCCAAGGATGACCAAGGCTAACTTACGAAGATCAAACAGCCAGAGTATTGACTGACAGAAATGTCAAAAGCACTCGCATGCCTAGGCGAAAATGTGTGAGGAGAATGATGAGATTTGAGGAAGTGAAAGGAGTACATATGTAGAGACCGCGACGCTTGGCGCTCCGTCCTCTCCGACTACTCCGTTAGGGATACAGCGTGATAATATCTATGTATGTATGTATGTATGTATGTATGTATGTCATTTATTGTTACTGCAAATAATTCAAGATCAATCAATATTTATATAAAAAGTAATGACTTTTATATTAACTTTTTTTTGCTTAATTTTTTACACCAGTGTTGGTACTTATTCGCATAATAATAATTGAAACAATACGTTACATACACATTGCAATTATTTTTAAACTGTTGTAGAGAAAGCATTAAATTAAAACAAATTTTATTTCAATCTGTTACATAACTCAGTTGCCTACTTTTACAGTAGATTAACATCGACATACTTTGTAAGCAGCATAAGAAACACTTCCACAATATTTAACGCAAAACTTTATCTACAATAACAATCAAATCAATTTATATGACTTCAAGATAGTAAAATTATACGAATTATTTATAATGTAATACACTCTACAGGTGGTATAGTATTTAAATATAACATACAGTCCTGAAGAATTACTAACATAACGCTACATTTGTATTAGATAGTCACGTGTACCTCTAAGTCCTTTTTGATTACTTTTTAACCAGCCCTAATTTTGTTCAATTGTGTTTTTCAATACAAAAAAAGTGTTTGTAATAAGATAAGAGAAACAAACAAAAAAGATTTGCATAAAAATGTAAATTCTTATTATTACTACATTTTCTGTTTTCAAAAATGCTTTAAGAAACAATTGCTAATTTAAATTTAACTTTGTCTCAACAACAATGCCAAATTAAAACACTGCCACGAAACAATTCGTTCCGAATCACCGTAGTAAGTTTTTAAATAACACTGACGGCGTCAGTGAAAGTAAATGTGTTAGAATTACACATACTGTGTAATATGGAATGGCATTATAATTCAACTTGAAGTGGATACACACAGTCTCCGTGTGTGGCGAACATTTAATACAGTTAAATACATACATAAAAACAATGAACTAGAGTAAATATGGCTTTGACAGATTATTTATATTTTACTATAGATACTTGTATTCGATTTTAAATATTATAAACTAATTTTTCGCGAAGAACATTGCAATAGTAACAGTAAGTCGTACTATAAAATATAACAAGATAAGTAAGCAAACATATAAGTTTACTTAACTTAAATTTGTTCAAGTTAAAACTTTAAAAAAATTCTTTCTCTTTCTCATATAATTCTAACTGGTTAGTTTAGCTATTTATCAAAATATAATGTTAATTAGAACCTAAAACTACTCACTACATTATAGTAACTTAACAAATTGATTGTAATTGAAAAGGTGTACCTGTATGTGATTAAATAGGTGTGCGTGTGTGTGCATGTACGTATAATAAAAGCATAGTTTTGGGCTCACACTATGTTAAAAAAATGCAACTCATTTTGTTGTATAGTAATTAATAATATATAATTAGATTATAATATTAAATTATCCGTAAAGGTCATGTGCGTTATGTTACTTCGTATATTTAATTGAACGATAATCTAATGTTAATTTTTTTTTACTCAGCGCTAATTTCTTCAAATATTATATAAAATAATAATTCACAATGTCTAGATATCAGAGGTAATTAATTCTTACTATTTGCATCGCTCAGTCATCTGTTTGCGACGTTGATTGCAACGACATATCAACAAAGAGAGTTAATATTTGATCAACAAAGTTATACATGCTGCATTAATACATTTTCAATTATTTATAAACATAAGGAACTACTATCATTGACATTCGATTGACATAATGAGTCTTATTTGAATTTAATAAACCGTCGTTTCAATTAGATTTATTATTATAAACGATATTCCTAAAATAACGTTTAAATAATGCCTTGATTAATTTCATCGTAAACTAATTTTCTTATTTCGTATTTTTATTATTTTTGCTTTTACGTTATTACTATTTTTATATGCACTTAGCAGAGATTCTTTTCATGAACTCATTAATGAAATTAAAATGAAATCGAGAAATATTCGATAAGTATCATGTTCCAAAAATATCAATATCAATATAAATAATCATACGAAGCTCTTTAAATTTTAATGGTATCGGAATTCCAAATAATTTTTTCTTTCTCTGCCTAAGTATCACACTAGAGCCTCAAACTGACATAGTTAAACAGATTGTTCTAGTTAGTATTAATAATAGGGTGTAATTTTCTCAACACATGATACAGAACAAATGTAACTTCCTATTTGGTACCTACTTTCTTTGCCGAAATGTTACGTAATTTTATTACCTGTGTGAAATTATTTTACTACTATTTTATTTTAAATAGTGGTATTATTTAGTATAATAGTGGTATTGATCACTATTTTAATTTATGAGAAGTTCGTAAATACATTTTATGTATATAAGCACATTAATTAAACTTTTTTCATGTTTAAACAATTTCAAATATATTTTGTAATTTAATTCAGAATATATTTCATATAATGATGAATATATTGAAATAAAATATATTTTTACGATAAAAAATTCATAATTATTAATATTTTAGTTCGTTATTCATATTTATAATATCTAATATATGTATTATCAATTGCATATTATTTAAATCTTTTTAATTATTGAAATATGTATTATAGAGAACCTGCTTTCTTAATTTTGAATTAAAAGCAAAATTAAATTAGACATTGGAAACCCGTTTCATTTAAAAAATAGCTGTTACAGGAAGACTGACAACTTAAATGCACGATTGTGGTAAAAGGAACTTCTCGCTCCGTAAGAAGTGATTTCTATTTTCACTAAAGCTCTTTTACTTATAAAATTATTTTTCACGTGTTTTTTTAAATTATAAATTTAACAAAATTATTATAATTTTAATGCAAATTCATAAATGAGAACATTTATTACGTTATTATTTATTTGTCTTAACTAAAAATTAATGCTGTCACTATTTTGGTAATATAAAAATATTGTAATAATTCCTGAAGTTTTCGAGAACGCGTCAAAATTCAAATTTCATAACTTTTTTCGCACTTTTTTCCATCACTACACTGGCCACTTCACGAACGTATTTTTTTTGTAACTCACCAGGAACTTCATGTTGCTGCGTGTCTTCGTCCGATGCCGAAGACTGGCTGTGTGTCCAGCCAGTTACACTGACATGTTATATACTGTCCCTCCCACTTTGTACTCGCTTTAAGATACCACAGAAGAAGGGTGAACGTTTTGGGCCCAATAATGACATGTATTAATTGTATCTTACATATTTGTATTGCATTCTGTTTAACTAAATCCTCTCGCTATAACACCTTTGATGAAAAATAATTACGTTATCAACTCCAGAATCGATTCTTGAGGCTGAAATCGCAGTTATCAATCATCGTTGCGATGATTTAGATGTTTATTTCTGTGTCTGATCATTTTAATGTTTAACCTCTAAGTTATATAATCTTATAAAACAAATTCCATTGCGGTTAGCGCGAGTCGGACTCACATGGAGAAGGTTTCGTACTATTAGAAATCATTGTTTAATTAAATTCATCGTATGTACGGAACTCTAAAAATGGAATTTAAAAATCGTCAGCGAAATACTTCTCTAACAATAAACTTCAATATTACGATAAACAAAAAATACAAACTAAAGTCGTAATTCTGTTTTAGTACCTATCTTTGCAAATACCAAAAAAATATTTTAACCTGTGTCAAAGGTTCTATTTTCCATATTTTTTGAGAGAAAACTGCTCGATTTTTGTTTATTTTCTTTAATAATATTTTAAACTATGAATTTTAAAGTGATAGAAGAAATATATTTGTATTTCTCATAACGAGCCCTTCAATCTAATGTGTCATTATACGCACTTAACAGTTTTTTTTTAACTTTCTAATGTGTTCCTCAGAATTAACCCTGAGAATCAGATTTTTTTTATTTGAGACTCGTGTAAGGCTTCCGTCTGTTCAATACATGTACAGAACCCTAAAAAATATGCAGAAAAGAAATATGATAGATATTAGATAGCAGATTAAGTGATTCTCTTTACACGTACCTTTTATACTCTCCAAAGCAATACTTTTCTAAAAATCACACCTAACGACCCTTAAATTTAAAATGGCAATGGAAGTAGAAAACTCCTCATTTTTAAATTTTCATCTGCAAAGTAAAGCAGTATACATAAAAAGTGCTAGCCCGTTTTCAGGCTATTAAGTTCTAAAAAACTAGACTTGAACTCGTTTAATTTTAAAATACGAAAAAGATTTGAGATTGAGTCTGTGAAAAAAATGTATCGAACCCACACTATGTACTTCACATGCACTGTTATGGATTTAATTAAAATTGAAGCAATTGTAGTCCGGTGGTTCGAGAACAGTAAGTCACAGTTTTAATCTCAATTCTATATTATCGTATCTCGCTCCAGATACTCTTGCTTACTGATGTAATTGCTAACTTTCTTTTACTGTTTGTACTGAAATTGGTACGTCAAAAAAAATAGTTTTCCTGGAGACAATTTCTTTAATTTTACGTACACGTAGTACACACGTCGAAATGTACATGTAACTGAATTTTGATCAGGGGATAGTTTTGAGGGATGGAAGCGAACACAAAAAATTTTTTAAGTTTAAAACAATAATTACCAATGCACTTAACTGAAATATTTATTTTATACTATTTTCAAGAAAATTCTCGGAGATCTCTAACATAAACGAACATTTACAATCATCAAAATAACGTCGAAATTTCTTATGTCTTTCTACATACATCTTCACACTATTTCGAATTTCAGATAGACAGAGCATTAAGATGCAACAAAATCTCTCCCTCATGCCCCTTCTAGCAATATGTTTGTGCTTACAGATGGCAAGGCGGAAGTAGATAGTAACAGTTTGCTAGCCTATCGCATTTCATGTATTTCTAATGACGACCCCTATCGCTTGATAGGCCGACTTTCGCGTGTGTGCAGAAAGACAAGCAACTGGCACATTCCACATCTTTCTTTCTCTCCAACACCAGCACAAAAATTGTTTATATTTCTGTCGTTATATCGTCGAACGGTTAATAGTACTATGTTGATGATGCACTAGCTTTTAAAGGTTAGATTAATATAAAAAATACTGTTAATTTAAAAAACCGATCCCTAAAGTCCCTCGGAAACTACTAATATAATATGCATAATAGCATCAATGCCATGCCTTGCCATGACCATGACAAATATAAAAATATTTTAATAAATATTTTCGGTATTACAATAACACTTTTCATATGAAAAATCGTACCTCAGAAACCACTCATTTATTAATACAGCGTGAGGATATGTAATATGTATGTAGGTATACAAATAAGTAGAAGTCCGAGGTCAAGGATAGCTTAGATAAAAAATCTTTAAACTTCTTACTATTTTTCGGATTTACTAATATTATTATTAATGATTTACTCACGGGTAGAAATATCATAGACCGTTATATACGCAACATGACTCTATACAGTGCTGTATATTATGTCTAATAAGTAACACCGTAAAGGCGAATTCAAGTAAAAGTTATAAATTAACCACTACACTTATAAAATGAATTTTTGATGAAACCGTTTACACAGAATAGAGTCGTAATCCACTTATCGGATTGACACTTTTTTATGTCAAATATGTATTGATAAAATATATAAAAATGTAAGTGGCGATAGAGTAGTTGTCGGATAATAAAAACATACAGTGATGCTCGTGAACTTACATAATATTTAGAATGAGTTTACAGTACGAGCGTTGCGCGGTGTGTACAGCCTGCCAAGATGCCAAGAGAAGCTAAGAATATGCGAATGCATTGCGAGTATGCCACGCTCGCGTTACGCTTCCGTTGAAGAAAAGTAAAAAATACACAGACAATTCTCGCCACTATCCAACAGTGTAATACATCGTTTTTAGGGTTTCGTGGTCCAGTAGAACCTCTTTAAGTATAAAGAGGTAAAGGTATATTTATGTTTGTCGCAACCTTTATATTAATATTATCCTACTAACATCAAGACGTTTAATATGTTACATAGACGTAGATCGAGAACTCAACGGAAATATAATAATTTATTCAAATCTCCATGTAAGGATGTCGATTAGTACATCATTTAGCAGCATCTCTTTAGACAAATATCAAATCAAATTCAACAAAACATTTTTTAAAGCTTTCGACTGTAAGTCCTAACTCACAGAATATCTGCTTTCAAACTCATTATTAAATCACCCCCTAATTTCATTAAAAAAATTTTATGTAACCTTTAATTAGTACTTTCCGTGAAAATTACCAGAAAGCATCAATTATGTGAACTCCAATTTACTTGTATTTTATTAGGTTATGAATATCGCTAGGTTACCGCTACGCGTAACATTGTATGCGTACCTTTACTGACATTGATACTAAGTTAAGTAGGGTCGCGTGTGCATTTGTTGAACCAGTTTTGTTCGGTAAAAGGCATCAAATTCGTGCTGCAATTGTAGGACGCCACTCACTGAACTCGCGCTCATTGATCTTTGAATAGTTTTGCTCGAAATATCGAGTTTGAAGTGACGTCATAAATCTCAATTGTTCGACTCCTTCTTATTTGTACATCACTCGCGTAAATGAATAAAAATATATTATTATGTATCAAATATTTATGAAAACCAGTTAGTTTTGTATTATTTGGTGGTGTTTTAATTTTCGCAGAGTGATAAAAACTTTAATTGATAGCTCGATTGATATCTGAAGAAGTGTTATACATACATATATACCTACCTACTCACCAATAAGTACTTCAAATTTTGTGTACCTTTTTGTGCATTTGAGTATAAATAAATACAATAACATTAAGTTAAGACGATTTTGACTGTTTTTGTGTTAATTGTTAATTCAACGTTAATTCAACAAAGTATTTGAACATTCTAGTTGAATTATTTATTTATAATAATTTGTATAAAACTCAAAATGTTTGTATAAAATACATATGCATTAGAACACTGTATTTTATTACAATTGTTGCTTTTTTCACCTAAAATTCTTACACGCTAGCACATAATGTAGTCGCAATTGGAACATCTAAGAATTATATGTTATAATCTTCACTTTATTTGAAATCGGCTCTCAATTTAAAAACACTTTAATAATAAGTAAACATAACAAAAGTGCGTTCGGTTTTACGTAAGGCAAGTCTTTTTAATTTTTTTGCTGCGAGCAATTCGCGGTCACCTATCGCCTAATTGCCCAAGTTTACATAACTTCTCATATCATTATGTAACTGAAAACATACGAGTATGTATCAAATTATCTGTATAGTATCTACTTGAATGCAATAAGAATAATCAGATCTTAATACAGCTATATCCGCTTCCATTGTAGTTGAAAACAGTAGGTAACTAATTTTCTCTCTGTCTCGATTGTTTCGTAATTTATAACACATTGAGGCTTTGAATCTTTAACAGCATGTATGTACGAGGGGCGTTCAATAAAAGCAAGAATACGGATACAAAGAAAGTCTTCGGGTTTAAAAAGTAATTATACTGGCTGGTAAAGCTACGTTATCTGTTAGATACCACAAAAAAACTATCTTTTGTTTTTATAAATAAGAGTAATTTGGAGGACTTTTTGGCGAGAACGGGAGAAGTGAAGTTGTCATTTTATTTAGATTTTCTATTTTTTACATTTTTAGGAGTTTTAAAGTACAACAGTGATAGTATATTGTGTTTTAAATTTCCGTGTAAGTGGAAGGAATGGAGTAGATCTAAATAAACATGTGTAGCTGAAGTTCTCGCGCTCTTTCAAGAAGTCCTTTGAAACTTCAGTAAAGCTTACTATCACTTTACTGGAGGGGTTTTACTATAGGAAAAAACGAATTTACTTGTGATTCTACTTATTGATACGTGACATTGGCAAATGCGCTGGTCTACGCGCCATGCTATGAAGAAAGAAAGAAGAAGAACATTGTTTCTTGAAAAAGGGCGGGAAACTTCGTTTCCCTTACTTTCGACTCATATTACTTGGTCAATGGCTAAATGCAATCTGCGAAGCCAAAACAAAGAGAAAAAAAAAAGAGTAATTTGGAGGACTTTTTGGCGGGAACGGGAGATGTAAGATTGTCATTTTATTTCGATTTTCTACTTTTTAACTTTTTAAGAGGTTTAAAGTACAACATTGATAGTATATTGTGTTTTAAAGTTCTATGTAAGTGACAAAAATGGAGGAGATCTAAATAAACATGTGTAGCTGAAGTTTTCGCGCTCTTCCAAGAAGTCCTTTATAACTTCAGTAAAGCCTAGTATCACTTTACTGGAGGGGTTTTACGATAAGAAAGAACTAATTTACTTGTGATTCTACATGGATTCTACTTATTCTGTGTCTGTATACTAGTTTGTGTTAATGCGTGACATTGGCAAATGCGCTAATCATCTACTGAATTGTTTTCTCGCTTTACTTGACGTTGGCAATGTACTCACGTAAGGTGCCATTTAAAAAAAAAATTGGATTGTTTTTTATTGTAGTCTGTTGGCCAAAATAAAAAAAAATTGAATTACTGACGATTATTAAATATCTGTGCTTGAAAAATTTTAGTACAGAACAAATAATTCTTTATTTGCAGGATACATTAGAGGTAAATGTTATGCCGTATTCCACAGTTGCACTTTAGCGCGCCAATTTTAAACGTGCAAGAACATCCACCGAAGATAACCGCTCGCTCGAGATGTCCTGCGATAGCGGTTGTTGAAGAAATAGTTAAAAAAGTCAAAAATATTGTTTTACCAGACCATCATGCCACAATATGTTTTATTGCTGAAGAAACGAAGATTTCGACAGGTGTAGTGCAGAACATTTTACATGAGCGTTTGGGGATGAAAAAAGCATCCGCGTAAATACCCAGAATGCTTACCGATGCACATAAACAAATCAAACTAAGTAATTCCCGATGATCTTTGGAACCATTGCAATAATATGTTGATTGTTTTTGGCTCGGTTTATGGCATTGGACGAAATGTAGCTTCATCTCCGAAACGAAATTACAGTCTATTACTTAAAAGAAACCATCGTCTCTAACTACTAAAAAATTCAAGGTGAGTCCTTCCGCCGGTAACGCCGGTAACGACGGAACATCAGAATCACTGCTATGAGCACATTATAATATGCAAAAAAAATAAAAAAATGCGCGCAACGAAATCAAAGAATTATTTCATCAAGATGAATCCGCGGCTCACAAGTCCACCTTTGCTTTGGCTGCGAGCTTTTAAAAATGCTTGAGCATCCCCCATGTTCACCAGATCTTGTCTAGTGATTTCGTATCCGAGAGGACAGCGATTTGAAAATGATTAGGAAATGATTGCAGTAGTCGCTGTGATACAGGAATTTTAGGTACCTACTCCGAATGAAGAGTTGTTTTAGAAAGGAATTTTAAGCTTAAAAAAAGTAATCCAAATGTGTTACACTAAATGATAACTATGTCAAAAAATAAAATGACATTTAATAAAAGCTACCCGTGCCTGTGACACACTCATTCTTATTTTTTATTAGACGTCTTTTTTTATTCTTATTTTTATTAGACGTTATTTTTTATTACATTCTGTATAATTGCCTCTTTCCAATAGAAAAGAGACGGACCATACGGTACCATACCATAAATGGTTGGTATTAGAAATAGACACCGACCTACCGCCCTTAGGTCTACTTTCTAAACTTTAATCATTTAGTGAACCAGCAAACGTGACAGACAATCAGTAAAGTGGATAACACACAAATCATTTAGATTCTATGATTGTGCTTCGCTTTAAACAAAGTGCACACCACGATTGTAGGTAGGAGCGTCGGCGCTTAGCCTTGAAAATACAAAATAGAAATATGAATAAGAAACGAAGACTATCAAGTGATATTTAAAAAGGAAATGTCGATCGTGCAGTTGTCTATTTCATAATAATTACCTGTCTGTGTTTCTTAAAATCGATACCTGTCATAATAATATATATATGTAGTTCAAAACCAATGAAAACATTGGTCCATTGTAGAATCGATTGGGACATAGACATGGATTTTATTACATGACACGTTTATCTTTTTAAAAAAATTCCGCGTCGTTGTATCTAAAAAAATATTTAAATAATTTTGCAAACATGACGAAATAAGTAACTATAATTCCTTTTTGCTAGATTCGGAGGCCTATTACATAGTTTGCCTTACTTACGTCTTCGACCTCGGTTATAAAGGAATTACATCTTGTCGGAGCATTTTCTTTGCAGTTTTAAATTTTAAATTTCAAACCTTCATTTTATTTGATTCTTTTTTAAATTTGTAATAATACATAGTCTAACATCATTATTTGCCAAATAGGTTAATAATATTTATGCTTATTCATGCCCCATTATGTCCGATACATTTTTTAGCTCTTGACTTTATGTTGTAGGTACCTAGATGCCATATTGATTTTTTTTTTAAATAACATAACATTCATAACATATACATAACTGAGACGAACTCAATGGTACCGTTTTTAACTTTGCGAAAGAACTGTCGAAAATACGTAGTGTATTAGATATTTATGTATGAAAACATGAACCTCCTTTTTTTTTCGCCGTAATCATGTCGAAAATATTGAACATTGAGAACGAGATGTAAGTGAATTAATAGCATTACATTAGGTGTATTAGATGTTTTTTTATATAAAAGTAAAGATACAAACTTTTTATGGTTACTGGTTCATAACAACCGAATTAACACTAATTTCGCAAGGCGGCTTACTTTTGGCCGATTTCTTTACATATTTCTGAAAGTAAGTCATAGACGTAGATTATCTACACGTTCAATTTAGCATTAGTTCATTCCACCATTTGGTCAGACTCCGTAGTCAAATTGTAACTGCGGACGTATTTATGGGGGGTGTTTAGGTAGTCCTGACCCCCTTAGCTTACGCTAATATTCACTGAATATCCATATTTTGTATTCGTGCCACAACATAGTTGCATGATTGGATGATATATGGGTGATATGTTTATGTAATTTCCAATCGATTGATTTTATTTTAACTGCCTTTTTAGGACGTGAAGTAACGGACAAAAACCTACATTTTTCAAAAACGGTTTCATAAAATAAAATTCGATGTGGGCTTATGACCACACTATAGAAGTGAAAACTTAGGTATGTGCTATTCTAATTTTAAAATAGGTATATATACGAGCGCGCTTGATGTCAAGTGAAGCTGCAGTTTCGTTCACTGTTCAGAAAGAGCGCGAGGTACTTCTAAAGAAGTTTTCACTTCAAAAAAAGCAGTTTGCCTTTGTACATTGTTGGACTCCCTCATGTGAGGGACGTAGCTACGACCGTGACCGTAACTGATTGTGTAGTGTTTTGTATAATGTTTTCACTGGCGGAATAATAATCTACATACATACATATCTTCACGCTGTATTCCTAACGGGGTAGTAATAATAATCTAAACTACTTAACATATAGATATGTTTAATATTTAAATACCAATAATCTAATAACAAAAAGGAACGTGCGCCATCGCCATCGCAACCCTAATAAATTCTTACGGTTTTTAAAATGTAATTTTCTAGCCAGTTACGCTCTACATTAATTTTATAACTTACGTCAGACTGACGTGTCTTTTGAATAAATACAGATTATTAAATTAACGGATCGCGTAGAAACAACACTTCTTTTTCAAATTTCACCCAAACGAAGTCGTGAGCCAGTGTGTTATAGGTATATTACGTATAACAATACTGATTAAGTATCTACTACACGAACATTCCTGTAACTTATAATTAATGATCGACCGTAATGAGCACGTGCACGTAACTTTCGCATGCTCAATTTTAATGTATATCATTGGATTATCATATATTATAAGCCCTCAATAAAATATAGAATACTATGATTTTTCTATAATATCTGGGCACATTTTCGTGCAAACATAATACCATTTATGTTTAAAAAGTAGTTCTCAAAGTTATTTATATCAGTGTACTTATTCGTTAAATGGGACCAGACAATTAAATATAAAATATAAATAACAAATAAATAAATTATATTTAAAATATAAATAACATCGAAAACCAAAAAAAAAACAAAAAATATATATGTATTAAAGTTATTAACTTATGCAATCTACTTACTGAATGTTGAAAATGAAGTACAATAAAAAAAAATACTTATTTGCTTTTTGCGTTACCTTGAATTATTTTAATCGCCAAATAATGGAGTTTCTAAAAATTTTATTTAGTATCTCATGAAATAAGGAAACTAGTTAACGAATGAGTACCATAGTGAATGTATGGGAGTCATAACATAGTTTTACATTATTGCTACTATTTTTTTAGACGTTATTAATGCTGTTTTATTAATGAGACAACGTAATTGCGATAGCGGTTTTAAGTTTTTCGATATCTTTTGTAATTACTAAATAATCGTCTAGCCATACTTAACGATTACAGCCTGTTTTGGACTCCTAGACTCTTTATAAAAATTATTTAATGGTTTAGGCTAAATACACACTTGTACTAGATGCATAATCAGAATTGTATGCCAATGTAACAGCGGATCTTCTATACAAAAAAATGATAATAAAATTTATCTGAAACAAATTTTATGATTTTATTCCGCATATTTGCTCTACAAAGTCAACAATAACAAGTTACATGATAAAACCAACTTTTATCCGCAAC
This sequence comes from Zeuzera pyrina, assembly GCA_907165235.1. NCBI lineage: Eukaryota > Metazoa > Arthropoda > Insecta > Lepidoptera > Cossidae > Zeuzera > Zeuzera pyrina. Next base: position 8,595,777 of record OU015640.1, read on the forward strand.
TTCACGGTACAATTGTTTGGATTGGTCAGTAGTTTCCGTGTAAAAAAAACAGGCAGTCATTTCATTTTATAACATTTTCCTGTGATTAATTTTTCCGAAAAAATCAGATGAAATTATGCTACCTACATACATTTCAATAATTGCACGAGTTTGTACGAAAACCTCTGTGAGGAAGTTGTTGAACATCGCCCTAAAGTTTAATTTAATATTCCACTACACAATACACACTTATCTAATCGAAGCAATGAATCACAAAATTGTATATTTATATGTAATACAAAAGTAATACATACATATCTATGTATGACATTTTATTGTTGGTCAGCATTGACACCAACATAACAACAGCAGTTGAAGTTAAAACAATGTAATAAAAAAAAGTATGCGTCTATTCATGTACGCACGTAATAAGTTACACTTCTTTGAGGCATTTAAGCAAAACCGGCCACATACTTATAGAAAAAAAAACACTGGCCACACATAAAAAAAATAAAACTGGCCGGTTGAAACGAATGAAATAAAAATAATAGATTATTTGTTACATCGGCGCGCGCAACTTCGTCAAAAAATACACACTGATCTGTTTTTCCAAACGCGCCAAATAAAGTAAAACTTTAAAAATGTTGGTACACTTATGTAATATTTTGCATTGTTATGAAAAGAAAGTGCTCAGAATAATAATTGAATCCTAATTTTATTAATATATACATATATACTAGCAACCCGCCCCCGGTTTCGCACGGGTAGAATTTTTTTTGAAAATAAAATATAGTCCATATTATTTGCTGATAATGTAGCTTTCTATAGGTGAAAAATTTTTTGAAATCGGTTTAGCAGTTTTTGAGTTTATTCATTACAAACAAACAATCCAATTTTTTTCTTTTATAGTATTATTATAAAAGTATAGATATAGATTTATCAATGGCTTTAATACTTATATTATTCTCGTATATTTTTTTAATGATAACTGTTTATATTTCGTAATGCGGTACACATTATTGTTTATATATTTACATTTATTTATTCAAGTAGCTAAAACGTTATCAAAGAGAGCATTATTTGACTTTCGATTTTTGTTTTTAAATAACATAACCAGATGACAGTTTTTTGGTTCTATTGTACGTAATTATTAGTAGTATTTAAGTATTAGTAGTCATTTAAACTTGAATTTAATCAAGAAGTGTGCTAGAATATACATACATACCTATTTAAATATAAATGAAAAACTCTTTTATTACAGCGCTTTTACTGTAAAAAGCAAAAACATATATACATACATACTAGGTCGATCAATAAGTTATATTTCATGTCTATTTTACAAGTGTGTGTACTGTGTATGTACATACTAGGTCGATCAATAAGTTATATTTCATGTCTATTTTACAAGTGTGTGTACTGTGTATGTACATAGTTAAATAAATAAATAGTTAAATAAATAAATAAACAAGCTTCTGGAATTTAATACTCTAAATTAAGTTAAAGGAATGTATTCCATTTTATTTAGATCTCAAATTCAATTCAAAAGAACTTAAAAAAAACTGCCGCCTAATTTTTTGTTGTTGTTTATATTTGGCGAGATTTTGTTCGTGTGCAAAATACACACATCAAAGTGCCTAGGGATCAAGTACATTTTTAACCATAAACAATTATCCAATTAATATTTATAAAATCTAGTCTTCCAGACTGGCTTCTTACTTTAATTCCTATGTTTAAGTTAACAACTTATCCCTATATTTTGTAAAAATTAAAAAAAATTACAATTTTTGCAAATTGTGGGAAATTAACCTAAGTTAATGTCGTCAACTAAATGGCAAAAAAAGGCAAAAATGAGGATTTTTTAAAATTTTTATTGTAAAGATAAAAAAATTAATAATATGTGTTTCCACCATTGACACGAATTACACAATCACAGCGATTTGGCATGCTTAAAATCAGTTCATCAAAATCACTTTGAGGAATAGCCGCCCACATTCTTTCTAACAAGTCAAAAAGTTGTTGTAGGGTATGCACGGCATCCATACTCGGCAGAGCTCTTCTTTGAAGCATATCCCATGCGTGCTCAATTAGGTTGAGGTCTGGCGATTGAGCAGGCCACGGCAGAACGTCGATGCGAGCGTCGGCAAGAGCGCGTGTCACGACTCTAGCCGTGTGTGGACGTGCATTGTCGTGCATTAATCGAAACGAATCATCCAACCGGCTTCTGAGCATTGAGCCGCATTGAACCGCATTGAACCGCATAAATCTGAGCATTGAGGTCGCCCCTGATCCAAATGAGATCGGTTCTTCCACCGATCCAAATACCGGCCCAAACCATTATTGTTCCCCCTCCATATGAATGAACTTCCTGACAAAATTTCAAACGTTCTTGACGTCCAGAGGTCCTCCAAACTCGAGTACGTCTTGTATCCGGCCTCATACCGAAACGAGATTCATCGGAAAAGCAAACACAACGCCAGTCTTCTTCCTCCCAATTTCTGTGTTCGCGAGCCCATTGTAAACGGGCCTTACGATTGCAGGGTGCTATAGGCACAACTCTCAGCGGCCTTCGGGAACGCAGACTCACTTCACGTAAACGATTTCGGATGGTTTGGTCGCTTGTCAGCGAGCCTAAAGAGCTGTGGAGCCTCGTAGCCAACATCATGGCGGTCATAGTACGATTCCGTCGAGCAATATTTTGGATGTACCGGTCCTGACTGCGAGTGGTGATGCCAGATCGTGCGAGTGGTGAGCGAGAAACTTTTGTTATCTATGTCGCTCGGCCACGCTGCCCGTGATACGATAGCGTGTCCAGATACGGCTTATGACGGTCTGTGTAGTACCAAGAGCGACAGCCACAGTACGTTGCCTGGAACCAGCTTGCAACATTCCGACGGCTCTCATGATCTCTTCTAGTGTCAAATGATGTCGTCGCTCCATATCGATGCAATTTTTTTCAGTTCCGATGCAGAAATTGTAATGGTTTTGTAAAAACACTATTACACACTTTTATAGGAATCCTGATTGACAGTTCATTTTCTATTTTTAATCAAAATTTATGTCACTGTGTTTATTAGTGGGTGCTGACGTAAGGTGACCCGTGAACAGGTAGGTAGATAGATTATAGGTGTGGGTCAAATAAACCAGTTTATATCCTGTAGTATTCTGGTTTATTAAGCCAACAATCCGCCATACGCCGCACAACCCGGTCCCTTGCAGATATTTGAGAGTCACTGGCCTGAATCCTCCGGCAGTTCCACTCAGAAGCTCTGGTTTGGTCTATGCGGTTGCAGTTTGCAGGTACAGCTAGAGCACGAGCACGCGCAGGTACTCTGGGGGTTTCCAGTCAGTCACAAGTAGTTGGAACCCCTTGTAGTCAGAACCTTGCAGTATTTAATGTATGTGTATGTGTATATTTTATTTACGTTACATTAAAAGAAAATTCTTTATTCCAATAGTGAAAATCACTAAAAAGAATCAATAACGATCCAAAAAAGTTAAAATAATAATCCTTAATTGCGGCGATACTCTAAAACAGCCATTCCCAAAGTGGGCGATAACGCCCCCTTGTGGGCGCTGCAGGCCTAAAGGGGGGCGGTAAGAGACCCAGAAAAAAATGGGGGCGTTGTGTAGAGGCCTGGGGGGTGATTTGTAATTTCATTTAGCTAGGAGGCATCTTAGACAACGACTGCATGATCTCTCGACTCAGTAGACAAAATAAGTTTGGGAACCAGTGCTCTAAAACGCACTTGATCCCTAGATAAAGTCGAGTTCGTGCGACTCTTAAATATTCAGGCCTAAAAATTTCACCTTGGGAGACTTTGAGAGTTATGTTCTGCAGTAGCATATACTGTGCGCAGAATTTAAAGACGGCAGAACCACGACAGAATCGTCTGTAACGACGAGACTTGTTCCGGTTGCCCAGCCACTAACAGGCAACGTTAAAAAAATTAAATAAATTTTTATTACAAATCATCGTGGGACTGTTCCTCATTTATCTGAAATTATGAAGCTAACGTTCGGAGCAATCCATTGTAATTCAATTCATGTCTTAAAATTCAAATAGTTGGAGTTGGCTTCCTCTAATGTTAACTGACACACTAAATAAAACAAGAGGAGACCTTTCAAACAAAAATTTCACAATTATTAATGATGACCCAGAAGACTGTTGATGAAATTCGTGTTTACTATTTTAATACAGAAACGAAGAACCAAAGTAAGATAAGAAAAATATCATCCTCTTCGCCAGCAAAGAGACTCAAGGGCTCTGCTTCTGCCGGCAAGATAATGGTCTCTAACTTTTGAAATGCGCAAAGTACCGTTACGATAGAATATTTAACTAAAGGACAGACAATAACTAGAGAGTATTACGCAACATTGATCACAAAACTAAACGACGCAGGAAATTACGTGCCGGAGTGCTTTTTTATCTCAACAGAGAACCTATGCATTGGTTTGAGGTTGCAGGCCCTGCTATCCGAACGGTTGGATTTCAGTTGATACAGCACCCGCCATAATCTCCTGATTAAGCTGCAAGTGATTTTCATGAAATTGGACGAAAACCATAAGGTCATATGTGCTGTAGTGTCTTTTTCGATACCCAGGATCAAGCCTTTTTCCGAGGAAATTGAGCAACTTTTAAAACGTAATTCAAGGTGTATTATGTCAGAAGGTTACGTTGAGAAATAAATGCAATTAAGGTATACATTTCTCAAAGTTACATTACTTTTCCAAAAATATGTTGATCAATCTAGAATATTATAATATTGTTATGAGCCATAGGCAATCAAATGCCATAACTGCTTGGACATAAGGTCCAATCGTAACAATATGTACGTTGGTGGATACCAAGTAAATTACAGAATGTATTTCATTTCTGAGTTTACGGTATACATAAGTAATTTTAAATATTAAAATCGCAGTACTTACAATTAAAACCACTAACACTTCGTGACCATAAACTTTTGTTATCAATTGTACCTACGCAATAATCTATAAAACAATAACCCAGTTTATTAATGCAATTAACTTATTGCGTATTATACCTACCTACATATAGCGAAACGATTAAACATTATGCAATATTGCATAAAATAATAACACAGAAATGTCTTTAATAAAGTTTAACAATTATAGATAAATAGATATACAAATTATATGATGTACATACCATATAAATAAATAAAAATATATAGAATACTTAAGAGCCCCATGACGGAGGATCGTAAGCACTTGAATTTAAGTATCAGCGCGCGCGGACACTCGTCTGTGCGTGCGAATCTCGTAGTTTTGTTGTAGTGTGAGTAACGAAGCGACATCAGTATAAAATATAATTTTGATATTTTTCTGACTCAAAAGTTTCGGTTTTTGTTAATTTTTTTTTTCTCTTTGGATAAATATATTTAATATTTGTAATTAGTATTGTGTTCTCGACGCGTTAAATGCGTGTAAAGGAAATACAATACCATTCCTTAACACAAATATTTCGTTACATATTATTATGTTTAATATATGTACTATTTTAAAAGTAAAGATTGAATAGAGGTAAATATTTACCTGTCTAGCAATCCTAGTATTAGGATCGGTTACCTAGAAACCACAAGTTACGTAGTCATGATTAGATGTAATTATATTTTATTACTCAAAACTCAAGTTTACCTCCTTTACTATTTAAAAATAACTTCGCACTGTTTTAATAAAAATGAACGTGATGATATGGACTTTATTAATTAAGTGAGACTCCAGTTCTTCAAACAGAGAGATTCGTATAGAAATTCAGTGGCAGTTTCTTAGCTTTGTAGAAATAGACATATACATAAACACACAAATAATTCTATAGGTGTTTATTTTGTAATCGGTAAAACCTAAAATGCCCAGTTCAATCATTTTTAAAAAGATCGCTTTGTTGATATTTTACAATAAAACTAATTGCACCCACGATTTCTGCGCGGAAAATTTTTTCGTGGCTTTCTCGGATTAGATGAGATTACATGTACATACGTCCAAAGATTGTTTTTGAAAATAGCCTAGCCTACGTCTGTCTCCGGGGACATACTACCTCTGTACCAAATTTCATTACAATTCGTTCAGCAGTTTAGCATTTCCCATTCAAAGTTTCATCCCCCTTTTCACCCCCTCAGAGGTAGGTTTTTAATAAAGAGTAGCCTGTGTCCGTTCCCAGGTGTCAAACTATCTTCATGCCACAACACAATCAGTTCAGCGGTTTAGCATTTCCCGTACAGAGTTTCATCCTCCTTTTTACCTTTCGGAGTAAACTTTTAATAAAGTAGCCTAATGTAATTACATGTGCGCAATCACATACTCTTACTACGTTTCATCAAAATCGGTTAAGCCGTCCTTTAGTTATAAAAAGACATAAAGACAGAAAGACAGACAAATTTTTAAAAAATGGTAGAATCAAAGTCAGTGATTCATAAAACGACTAGTTATCTCAATATTTAACAAAAAAAATTGAAATTACAGACAGACGCTAGAGATTTATGTAGTAGTATATATGTAGATAGATGTCTTTGCTATGCTTATATATGTTTACGGTAAAAAATATAGGATCATCGGAAAAGCCACTACAAATAAACTCATATTACAGATGCAACTTAACTATAGAGAGCTCATTTTTGATCTCAACTTCTAGAAGCCGTGATCTTACAGCGGATCACGATAAAACATACCTAATGTGCAACCTGTCTGTAAAGATGTAATTATGAAAACCATCCTTAAATTCTTGCAGTACTTATTGTGAGATGCTCAAGTACATAAATGTTGTATATTCAGACAGACAGACAGATAAAAATTCTAAAAATACTGTTTCGGTTTCCATTAGTGTTATGCGTACCTCTCTGGTTATTTTTTGTTATATATCCTTAATTAATAGATATAGATCAACTTACAGTTTAATTATTCATAAAGTTTTTCAATTTTTACATAGGAAGCTCAGATTATTATTGAAAACTCTCTATCTTCCTGTGAATGTCACGTTACAATCGGTTCAGCCCTTTTTAAGCATAGGTCCAATAAACAGACCGTCATAATTTAAAAAACGCGTGTTTGGGTTTGGTTAACGCGCAAATAACCATATAAGGTTAAGAAAAAGACTTTATTTCAAAATTACAGACAGATAATTCAATTTTATTTATATGTACAATGTTTACATGCCTAAGAAAAAATGCAGGAAATCATAAAGTCATAATCGACTCATCGACTCGACAAAGAAGTCAACACTGGATCAAAACAAGGCAGTCGGCATATACAGGTCGCTATTTAATGTTCTCGCTTGCTATAGCTTGTAATGAAGAGCGCGTAAATTTCTTGTACAGATCCTACCTATACAAGCGCTCGTCACGCGTCAACATCCGCGTATTTTATACTGATTTTATTATGTTTATTATATTTATTACAGTCATTAATTTAAATAAATGATTTCTGTAATATATTGTACATTAAATGAAGTTTTGTTTCATATCGTTTTTTTATAAGTCTTTATCGGTCATTACTTATCGACGTTTAATCACGGCACTTTTTCCTTAAAATATGCCTTTTTAAAATATTTTTTTCTGAAAAAAGGAAGAAATTTATGTCATTTGCACAACACTAATATTCAATAAGAATATGTACTTGATTTCAACATAATTTTAGAAATTGTTAGAACTCATCGAAACAATGGTAATTAGGACGTCAAAGTAGCCCGTCTATGAATTTTCCTTGTTAACTGGCTTCGTAGAACGGTTATTGTAAGATATTATAAAATAAATATGAAAGACGCAACACTAATATTCAAAAAGGGAAATGGATCTATTATAAACTGCCCGCGAGTATTAAAAAATTTTAAGGTTTCTGAGAATTAGAGCGTCAAAATATCACTATTTCACACAAAAATGTCAAAGGGCTTTTAAGCTCCTTCGAAGATTTTACAGAATCAATGCGTGATTAACATTAAACGCAGTGTTTTAGACATTTTGGAATTACGACTATTAAATATATTAGTTTTCGACGGATGGAAGATGTGAGTTGGATGTGGAGAGACGGGTAGCAGCTGGCAATAAAGTGAACGGTGCTCTGTCCGCATTAGTGGGTAGTGTGAATATATCTAACACTGCTAAAATGGCCATCCACAATGCGGTGTTGGTGCCAACTTTGTTATACGGTAGTGAGGCCTGGATATGCCCAAAATCGAGTGAAAGTATGTTAAATGCTGTGGAGATGCGGTCTCTCAGAAATATGTGCGGTGTCACGCTTGCTGACAGGATAAGCAATGATGAGATACGCAGTATGACAGGGTTGCACAACAGTGTTATTGTAAAAATGAAGAAAGGAATGCTTAGATGGTTCGGGCACATGGAAAGAATGAGTGATGAAAGAGTGACGAAGAAAATATACAGAGCGAAAGTGAGTGGTAAAAGAAGCCAAGGAAGACCAAGGCTGACTTATGAAGATCAAATAGCCAGAGTGTTAGCAGACGGAAATGTCAAAAGCACTCGCATACCTAGGCGAAAATGTGTGAGGAGAATGATGAGATTTGAGGAAGCGAAAGAGGTGTGTAAGGACCGCGACTCCTGGCGCTCCGTCCTCTCTGACTACCCCGTCGGGGATACAGCGTGAAGTTATGTTATGTTATGTTAAATATATTAGTAAAAGCACAGAAACATTTTAATTACTTTTTAATTCTGGATGAATTTTGCAAAATTACAAAATAGCAGAATCATCGGCTACATTCTGTATTTAGAACGTTCCATTTACGTGTCTTATAATAACACATACATACAAAGTAAGTACACAAATTAATTACACAAATTTTAATTTGTAAGTAGATTCCCAAAAAAAAGTAACATCGAAAATAATACATGGTTGAGCGTATTAGAAACAGAAACTCTAAGAAACGAGACGAACACTGAAGAATTAAGAAACACACCAAAAAAAGCAATTAAAAATTTCTTCACATAATTCAACCAGCATCTAAAGATCTAAGCTTACACAAAATATTTAAATTTCTAAAAAAGAGGTCAGTCGTCATAACTAATTAACGTTGCACTACATACCTACGTACATACATATAAAATAGATTTCTTAATATTGCATTAATGTTACTTAAAACAATTTGTCGTTACCTACTCTAATAAATTAATACGTTGACACACTTTCATGCATTTTAAGACACCTACCGTGATAAATGCAGCTTAAACATTTTTAACCCAAGTTCATTACATTATGTATCTACCTAATTAGGTACCCCTTTCTATTAGTCAATATTTTTTATACATTTCATATCATGTAACACGTTATTATAACAACTCACCCACATCTCTCATGAATAACTTGACATTGGCAGAATTCGTATACACGAGAAGCCAGTCATTTAATAAAGATGAAGAATTATTTATCTAACTTATAATTTTAAGTTAGAATTACATGTATGTAAGGATGTTATATGCAATAAAAGGAAGTTATCTGCCAATGAAAAATACTAAATTAAATAAAAAATTAAACAATTAATCGAATATATTATACAAAACGCTATATTTAATTAGAAATAAAATTTATAATTTACCAGCTGAAAAAAGTTTCGTTTCGAGATTCTCGCTTATTTGAACGATGACTATACGTTATTTTTTGAAAATATGAACTGAATGCTATCGAATTAACGATTTCCAATAACATTAACTTTATTATTTTCTCTAAATTACAAAAAATGTTTTAAAAAACACACTTTTCGTTGTTCAAATGTTAAAAACTCACATTTTGCTTTACGAATCTCGACCCTACTTCTTAATCTCTGCCTCACCCTCTCAAATCGTTCATTACGCGGGAACACTCGGCCTTGATTAATTTGTTTATAACTTGTGATTAAGAAAATTCATCTGATTTTCCTTGTAATTCTGAATGTTGCTGATATTAAGGATATTCATGCATTAAAATTATATTAATTGCAGTACCTACAGAGAAAGCATCGCTGCAGGTAGTGGGATCACCCGGAACAACTCGTAATTATTTGATGTATATTACAACGATAGACATGAGGTAGCGTAACATGCTACCTACCTGTGGTATTACAATGAAGCTGTCTCGACGATATAATCTTAATTCTGTTCTGTACCAGTAATTTCATATCGCAGTATTTCTCTGTTTTAACCTTGAGCTTAATTTGGATAAAAAAAACTCCTTTTACGTCTTTGATATTAAAATGTATAAATGTATAAATAAAAAATCGAAGGTAAAAGTGTAACCAAATCTAATAAAATCTATATTCACAAACCGACAACGGAGATTATTGCCTTGTCAGGGCAACTCCGTATATATCATAAAAATCACACCATACTGAACAATGCGACAGTTCATCGGCTGATTCAATTTTAACTTAAGAGATAAAATTCGCTGCAGGAACTACTATTAAAAAAAAAAATAAGCCAAAATTTTAAACAACACAGCAATAAAACCAATTTCCCGTCCGCTACATCCTTTTTATGCAGACAAACTTAGAACACGAACTGGAAAAAACGAAAAACCCAGCACTTGAAAACAAGAAGCGTTGCAGACTCTTAACATAAGGCTGCTAACTACACGCCTGCAAGAGTACAACCAGTCTAATAATAAAATTAGAGTAGAATTCGACACAAAAAACCGCAGAAGACACTTACGAAACATAAAACTAAATAGACAATAACAAGAAGAATAGTTCAATAACATATATGTATATGTTATTACAGATTTGAAATCTCGCGAATACAACATTCTTAAAAACACCCTCTACCAGAGGTTCTCTCGGGAACGTTCGCTTTAAGGCGACGCATTGATAAACAATAATTTAATCCAAAATAAACCTGGTCAATGCAAAAGTTCGCGCGCTAGCATACGAAAAATACGAAAAAGTAGTTATTTTCGTGTATTTTAAAAACTATAATTAATTTTAAAAAATCCAACTGGCATTTTAAAGAATATGTTTAGATTAAACTATATAGAAAATTTAGAAACATAAATCTGTCCCGTTACTTCTAAAAATGTAAATCTCTGTTTTAAACGAGATTTCTTTGATATTTTTTTTTGTGTTACAAAAGTTAACCAATCGTTTATCGCAACTGGCAAAATAATGAAAGGAAGAATCAGGTTACTAAACGTCATTTTTGTACGATTTGTAGTCACTTAGAAAAATAGAGATCCCTGCCGTCAAAATTTTTTTTTTTAATTTTTCGCCTTAGTTTTGCTGGTGAGTTCTATATTTTTCCGTATCTTCCAGAACGGTATGGAAGACATTATTATTTAACAATTATTTATATTATTTCATTGATTAACTAGTAGATAAATACATAACCCGTCGTAACAAACATAACGTAACTATTATTAATAGGTATGGTTAACCGAAGCAAAGACGCGAGGTGCTTTTATGTAACATAGGTAATTTACTTATAGGTTCATATGCATAATTATTCGAAAGTAACAATTACTGGCGTATATTCAAATGTAATAAATTCAATATATAGACATATCGCACTTCCGATAAAATAAAGTTATAACTTGCAAAACTGAGCTTTAAGTGTAATAGATGCATTATGGTTATTAAGGTTTTTTTTTTCAGTAATATCGATTTGTATTTCTTCAAGAACATATAACTTATATGTAATAAAATAATTATTGCAGCAAATTAAAATATTAATGAACATTTTTAACTTACTTGAGAATTTCGCAATTTTAAGTTAATCGGAAGTGCGATATATTTTTGGGTTGATGAACAATTTTTTGTATTGATCGGTTAGTTTAATAAAATATTTTCATATTTATTTATTATCATATTTACTGGAAAGAACAAAAAATGTACATACGTATTTATAAATCAGTACTGAGCAATGTACTTTTACGAACAGAAATTATTACGAAGTCGAAAACGTAATAACGTAATAGTAAAAATATACCTTGGACACTGAAAGTGAACTGAAAGTAATTGTCTCCATAATTTTCTAGTAATAAAGTAGTTTAGATTACTCTCTGAAAAACCCTTGAAAGTCTTGTCAAAATCGATGCAGCTGTTTCGAAGATTAGCCAGACAGATAGACAAAAATTTTAAAAAGCGCGTTTGGGTTTTCGTTACATGCAAATAACCACATAAGCTTAAGAAAAAGCCTTTACTTTAAAATCACTGTCAGTCACTTCAATTCGTTTATTTATATGTATAGAAAGATATAATATTCATAAAAAACGAATACGTTACTACATTTTCCTAGCAATTTTTATCAGGAATTCAGAAACATCATTGTGACCAAAATAGTAATCAAACATTTAACCCTACATACAAAAATATGCAATAAATGGTATTTCAAATAATACTTAATACGCGTAAATACGTCTATGACCTTAAGCTTCCCATCACATTTTAGTCACATATTTACTCTGAGACATGCTAGCCTTTTTATTCTCATCATGTAACAGGATATTTTGTCCTTCTCCCTCGGTCCCTTCTATACGATATCCACGCCGACATCCCAAAAGAAGGAAAAGCATATCTATCTAGGATCTGAGATTTTTTCACTGTCCACTAAAATTTTAAAATTTACGCTCGCAAATTAAATGAATCGCAGGCACAATTTTACTCGGAAGTAAAGTACATACTTCTGCTGTGCTGTACAGTCCGAGCAATTGAGTATAACTTAGCTCAAATTAACTACACAAACTACGCATAAAGATCTAAAACTTACATCCGGCCCGGCCCAATTTAAACAAAAGTGTTACTAATTCGGGATGGCATCACAACAACCTTGCAGACCTCAGTCTATATTGCAATTCTGATAAGAAACTTGACAATAAACTTTATTTGTAAGACAAAAGATTCAAAATGTTAGATCGTAATGTTTATGAAGTGTAGAATATATTGTATAATGTGTGACGAAACAAAATTCTTAGACACGCGTGGTGATTACAATTAGATGGTACGTTCATTGTTATACACTGTTATTGGTGAGCAATGTAATTGTATTAAACTAAATAAAACTTGATTCAAATATAATACACGATAGCCAAACAGAAATTATTTAATTCCTACAAGTATATAAATTTGCTTTCATTTGTTGTTTCAGTTGTAAAGTATGCAGTTTCACCTGTGTAACATAAATTTGGTATTTTCCGAAATAAAATATCTCAGATTACTCTCTACTGAGATGATCAATTATGGTGGTCCTAGGATCTAAGATACCTTCTGGGCTTCTGTGCACTGTTGCACAGTGGACAGAAGGTAGAGGTAGCAGAAGACTGGCGCATCGCAGTTATAGTATTTTTCTATAAAGAGAAAGGTTCTCGTTTAGACTGTACGTGCTACAGGGCCATCGGCTCGGTCAGCTTAGCAAGTAAAGTCTATGCTAAAATATTAACCGAACGTATGAAAGGTGTTTCTGAAAGGTATTTGTGGGAAGCGCAAGGCGGTTTTAGGAAGGATGCGGGTTATAGGGATCAGATTTTTTTGCTTCGCGTTATCGTGGAGAAGTTTCTGGCTATAGGTCAGAAAGTTTTCTGCGCTTTCATGGATCTTGAAAAAGCATTCGATAGAGTAGTACAAAAGAAACTGTGAAGTCTTCTGCCTGAATATGGCGTGGAGGGCCCCTTACTGCAAGCTGTGAGGTCATTATATCGAGGCCACAGAGCCTGTGTAAGGATGAGTGGTGACATGTCGCCCTGGTTCGAAGTCAGTTCAGGCGTCAGACAGGATTGCATGATGTCTACCTGGCTTTTTGTGCTGTATTTGGACAGTTGCCTCCAGACATTGGAGGGTAGTATGATGCTGTGCTTACTACTAGTCGTACTACTGCTTGCGTACTAGTCACATGCATGAAAGAAGAATGAGAAGTGAAAGGATTGAATATGAATGTGAACAAAACTAAGGTTCTGATGTTTTGAAAGAGAAGCGGTACAGGCGAAATGTCAAATTTGGGTACATGTAAAATGTCGAGAACAAGTGAATGAAATTGTATATTTGGGGAGTGCATTTTCGAGGGATGGAAGACGTGAGTTGGATGTGAAAACACGGGTAGCAGCTGGCAATAAAGTGAACGGTTCTCTGTCCGCATTAGTAGGCAGTGCGAATATATCTAAAAGAGCCAAAATAGCCATCCACAAAGCGGTGTTGGTTCCAACTTTATTGTACGGTAGTGAGGCCTGGATATGCCCGAAATTGACTGAAAGTATGACAAATGCAGCAGAAATGCGATCTCTTAGAAATATGTGCGGTGTCACCCTTGCGGACAAGGAGCAGCAATGAAGAGATACGCAGTATGACAGGGTTGTACGACAGGGTTATTGTAAAAATAAAGAAAGAAATGCTTAGATGGTTTGGCCACATAGAAAGAATTAACGGTGAAAGACTGACGAGAAAAATCTACAGAGCGAAAGCGAGTGGTAAAAGAAGCCAAGGAAGACCAAGGCTGACTTACGAAGATCAAATAGCTAGAGTGTTAGCCGACGGAAATGTCAAAAGCACTCGCATACCTAGGTGAAAATGTGTGAGGAGAATGATGAGATTTGAGGAAGCGTAAGAGTATGTAAGGTGCGCGACGCTTGGCACTCCGTCCTCTCTGACTATCCGTTGGGGATAAAGCGTGAAGATATGTACGTATGTATGTATGTAGATTACTCTGAAAAGTAAACCTGCCAATAAAAGAAAGTCATAATTGGTTCGGAAGTTAGCGCGAACCAACAGACAAATAGACACAGACAGACAGACAGAAGATAGACAGACAGACAGACAGAAGATAGACAGACAGACAGACAGAAGATAGACAGACAGACAGACAGTCAGAAAGACAGACAGAACGATTGTAAATAGACAGATGGAAATTAATTTTAAAAAAGGATGTTTGTGTTTTGGTTACGTGCAAATAACCAGGTAAGCAAAAGAAAGAGCCTTTATTTCGAAATCAGAAATCACAGACAAACTCTTTATTTTAAGTTATATGTATAAGGGTGGCCCAAAAAAACGAATATTTTTTTTTCGAGTCTTCTGTAATGAAAATATGTTAGTTTATCATGTTTTAAGAGCCCTCTCCAAAGATCAGCTCAAAAAAAAATTTTTGAGAAGTCTCTCCCAATTCACAAATCGTCGAAAATCGATTTCAAAAAAAAATTTTAGAGACTGTATTTACTACTATACTGCAATTGACAAAATTCAAAATGTTTTATCTTTTTTAAATTTATTTAATTTTCAAAAATTATAATTTTTATAAACTTTTTATAAATTTTAGAGACAACTAAAGACAATTATTAACATATGTTTAAGTTAACAATATTGTATAATTTTCTCTTACAGAACTATTTTTACAAATTTTTTTGCGTCTCGTTTTATATATCTATTCTTTAGTATGTCAACTTCAATGAGAAAAATAAAAAGTTCTTTAATATTCATACCTATTTAGATGTCGCTCGAAAACATCTGAAGCATTCTACTTGGAAAGTAAAAAAAAACTTGAGCAACCTTTAAAAATCAAAATATCTAACCTAAACAACCTATATCTATCTATAAACAATATTAAGCAAAGCTTACTTATTATTGTTTATTTTACTGCTTGTATTTATTTTACTACTCGTATTCAGTAATATCTTTATCCATTCAATTAGTTTTCAATCACATATACTATATATGCAGATAAATAGTAAGAGTAGGTTAGTATAGTGTCTCAGAGCCATGTTTAATCTTTCTAGTTATAGATATTGCATAGAACTTGGTCTAAATCAATCATGCACAGCTAACCATTCATCTCGTAAACTAAATACATAAGCACAACCCTACTGTGTATACAGGAACAATGTCTTTGCTAGCATTCAGTACCGCGCCAATCAGAGCGCGCGGGGCCTAGGGGTGGCAGCGGAAACTTTGCGAGGAAATTCAATTAAACTTGAGCGCCCGCCCTTATCTGATGACTCCATGGAGAAGAGCCTCCTACGTAACGAGATGATTTCAGGGCTGTCGAAAATTTAGTTGTTATTAAAATTGTTCATATTTCTTCTAAAAACGTAATGTGAATAAACACATAAATACATTTATACATTTTTTAAATGCGTAAGAGTGATTTCTGTTTGAAATGTTTTATTACGTTCCCTAATTCAGTCTTAAAGCATTTCCTACAAAGAGAGTTAATTTGCATTCGCATTAAATGTCGAGTAGGTATATAACTTCCGATTCGATCGCAAAAAACATTATGGTCCACTACAGAATTACGAGTATTGATTGTATAATTAGAATCTCAAATTCATCGTTATTTCTCCTTTACTACATGCAGAAATATTATAAGTGCAAGCTACTTGTTAAACAAGATTAGGTTAATTAATCGCATCCAAGAGAAGACAAAAACCGTATCAATAAGAAGATGAATAGGAGTCAAAATCCTTGGAAATTTTTCTTGTAGTGTTTTAGGAAAGAAATCTAAACAATTTTGTACGAGTATAATGAGTACCTACCGTATATTAGAAGTTATTTATTTCATCGGACTAAGTGGCGTCGACGCGGCTCGTTCTTGATATGTAAGAACGTATTAAAAATATATTCTGATGTCAAGAATAATTATTGTCATTAGTATATTACTTTCAATGTAGAGATAGGTATTCATCGTGTGTATGTCAAATACTTGAGTAATTGCGAACTATATCGACGAAAGAATACTTTTCTTCTAATTAAATATCTTGTGAAAACCCTATTCCTTTAGCCAATAATGTCTAAATCCCTATCCCTCTGAAGCGGATAGTCAAGCGCGACTTCTCTCGTAACCGCTAAGCCTCGACCTGTGACGTTATCGCACCCCACTTAAGGTTTCTCAAACAGCTCTCACCCTTCTCTCTTCTCTTGCGCTCTTGGTACTCTTGAAACGTATTGATTTTATACATTGAACCTCATGAGATTAACTTTAAAATTGTTTACTTTTCTTTGGAAGGAAAAAACATCGTTGTAATGAGATTATCTAATAATAGAGGGATTCATTGTTACGTAAAATGATAGCTTTCAATGAACTCGAAGAGAAATTCTCGATCAAAGGGATGAGCGTGATTGGACAATTTCACGAATTATTTTGGAGATATATCATTGTACCTAATTACAACTTTACAAGTAAGTTAGTATTATGTTTTCTAATAAGCAATAACAGATGATGTAGTCACCTATACATCATAAAATTTCATCAAGATCGAAATGAAGTAATTAAATACATATTTAAACTTCTTTATATCCAACTGAAGGCAAATTAATTGTTTTATAGAATTTAACATATCGTAATAATAATAGAAAGGAATGCATAGATGGTTCGGGCACATGGAAAGAATGAGTGATGAAAGACTGACGAAGAAAATATACAGAGCAAAAGTGAGTGGTAAAAGAAGCCAAGGAAGACCAAGGCTGACTTATGAAGATCAAATAGCTAGAGTGTTAGCAGACGGAAATGTCAAAAGCACTCGCATATCTAGGCGAAAATGTGTGAGGAGAATGATGAGATTTGAGGAAGCGAAAGAGGTGTGTAAGGACCGCGACTCCTGGCGCTCCGTCCTCTCTGACTACCCCGTTGGGGATACAGCGTGAAGTTATGTTATGTTATGTTATGTAATAATGTGTAATAGGTCTATAAAAAAAGGAAATGTTTTTAGATTGTCGTTTTTCTATAAAAGTAATTTATCTCTGAACTAGAGGACCCGTGCTGCTCAGCAGCATTGTATTGATAACATAATTCAAAAATAACGCTCTTATATGATGACTAATTGTAACCTAACCTAAGTTGAATACAAAAATTGAAAGTAAAGTTGAACTATCACACCTAGCTTCCCTCCAACACAATCAATTTAAGTGGGTAAAAGCTCAAATGAAAGAGCTCGTTCCAGCGAATGTTCTTAGACCAAAACGAACCGCGTACCTCAATTAGAAACGGAGATATAGAGAAAGAAAGCTATGAAAACATAAAAAATGTACAGGAGGAAATCGCGTTTGAGTATAACTTAAGAAGGGTAAAAGTTAGGTGATTTCCAATGCTCGATGACAAATCCGTGCATCAATACCTTTTACTAAAAAAAATATGCAAATCAGTTGAATAGAACGGCTGGACAGACTCGTAATAGATTTTATAGATTTTTTAAATATGTACGTTCGTCGTTTTATGGCAAAACAAAAGAAAAAAGTTTATCTGCATTGAAGAAGTGAAATATTTTATTTTATTATTGAAGAACAAGTTGTACCTTTCTCAGTGGCAGACTAGCCTTAAGACGAACTAGGTCCAGAAATTTGTGGGCAGAAATTAGTCGTGACCAATCTACACGGTGCGGTATCTTCTTGTCAGCAATGCAATGAGAAAAAATCATGCGGGGGACAAAATTAGCAGAAATTAAGGGCGGCTGATACTAAACGGCCTGGAGCGACTAAGACTGCTTGTTCACTCCTAACCTTTCAATCTCTGGCGCATCATTCTGTTTCTTCATTTCGAAAGTTTGAAAATACTCTAATTGTGAGCGTTGATAGTAAAGACATGAATGACCCGCTATGGATTGTGTCTATTCTCGACATCTAGATGTTTTGTTTTTGTTTTCGATGTAAATAGATAGCTACCTGTTGTCGACCGTTGCAATTTTTCTTTCATACGGGATATTGAGGTTCTAGCTGTACCAATTGGGTAAATGCTTACGTATATTAGCAGGATCATTAGTCTGTATCATATTATGTGGAAATAAATATGATTCAGACAGCTGAAAGATAACAACTTTCTGATATAAGCAATTAATTTCGCTCTACCAATTGACTTTCTATTGTGTAATTTTACTGAATCAACTACAATCAATCTACAGTAGCAGATTAATTAAGTAAATAGGTAGGTTATTCTGTCATACCTACCTATATTTAATAAACAGAATATTATCACTTCCATCTAATTAGCGCGAATGCCTCAAATGGTGTGCTAGTACTATAAAAGTGATTCTTTTATTAATTAATTATTTATATATCGTTGAACACCTAAATATCCAAATCTATTGAACAAGCGTGAGTCAAGTATAAACAATGACATGACCAATTGAAATAACTTTGAATCAAAGCAATTAACCAATAAGAACCATTTCGTGACCAATTATAGGCGCTTTTGCTTCTATTGTAAAACAAGGAACTCTTATAGTTTCCCCAAGTCCGTCTGTCTGTTCGTCTGGCTGGCTGTCCGCTGTCTGTCTGTCCGGAAAGTCTTGGTACTAAAAAGTTGTAATTTAATATACGGTCGTACATACTCGTATCTCCAAAACGTGCATTTTGAACGCATCAACAATCTCTTCACGGCTCGAAAAACGTTGGCGACGTAATTTATTCTTCACGGTAAGAAATAAATAGAAGGCGTTGGGGGCCAAGTCGGGGCTGTACGGTGGATGACCCGTTAATCCAATCTTTTGATCTTCCAAATACCGAGTTGTTTCTGCCGATGTGTGGCAACTAGCATTGTCATGATGAAGAAGGATTCTGCGTTGTCGGTTGTTCTTTCTTATTTCTTCAAAGACTTCTAAAAGGCAAACAAATGGTCGTGTACCATTCAGAATTAACCGTTTTACGATCCTCTAGTGGCACTGTAGCTACATGTCCATTTATACCAAAAAAAAACAATCGACCGACCGACCATTTGCTTCAAAGTGCTTTTTGAACGAATGACTTTTGTTGGGTTCGGCTCATCTTGGAACACCCAAACCGTTGATTGTTGTTTAGTTTCAGGATCATACGCATATATCCAAGATTCATCGCCTGTGTAGATATTATAGACAGCTTTTGACGCACCCTGATTGTACTTTTGTAACATTTTTTCACACCAATCGACACGAGCCCGTTTTTGGTCAATTCTCAAGTTGTGCGGAATCCAACGTGAACAAATTTTTTTTACAGCTAAATGTTCGTGTTATATTTTATATAATACTCGTCATACTTATGCCCAGAGAGGCCTCTATCTCGCGATATATAACATGACGATCTTGCATTATTAGTTCTCGCACAGCATCAATATTTTGAGGTACAACAACCGATTTAGGGCGACCTTCTTTAACTTCGTCCGTGAGCACAGACCGCCCACGATTAAACTCACTAAACCAGTGATACACAGTATTTTTCGATGGTGCTTTGTCCCCAAAAGTCGAAGTGAGTTGATCGATGCACTATTTTTGAGTTAGCCCTCGCCGAAAATCGTAATAAATCCTAGCACGAAAATTTTCACGACTTAAATCCACGGGGATAAAGACTCAATTTTCAAAATGACGCCACAAAGGATAAACAAATGACAGCTACATGAAACAAATTGTATTCTTCAGCCAAAGAGTTCCATTTTTTAATGTTATAATTTATTTTTTTAATATTGTTCTGTAACTGGCCAGTTCCGGATACATAAATAGCAGCCCTTGTATTGATCACGCCTACAAAGTTGCGAAATGTTTATTTCGTACTTAAAAAAATTTTTTTTTTTTCTTACCTCCCTTTCACGTAAAGCGAAGATGATTTTTTTTTATTCATCTATTCCATTGTGTAAAATAGGTCTTTCAAAAATATTGAGGATATGTGATGAACATTTTTTCTAATCATGGATCCGTTTGCCAAAAATATTAAGCTTTAAATTCGTCATTTTTTGTTAGTCACGATCTCCGAGAAAATCTAGATGTGTGTGTGCTGTTTTCTAACGAAATGGCAGCCGATCAGCTTATCCGACTATAAATGTGTGTCGTATGTATGTCTATGATCTTAACATTGCATTTTTTTAACCATTTAAAATAGTGAACAATAAGTAGAACCTCAAATCCTTGCTACCACCTAAAAATCTTTCACTAAATAAATAACAACCAACTCTAAAACGCCTTTTTAGACACTAGCGTTAAATTTAGAAAAATATGTACCCACTGAATAATAAAAAGATTGTAGTTTATTGAAAAGACAAACTCCGCATCACATAGTTATTTCAAAAATGAAGCAACCAAAATAAGCAGCTCCACTTGTAAATAGGACACACATTTGCTTAATGAAGTCTATCGGCCGCTATTTCACCAGAAAACAACGCGGCAAGCATTATTATCTCAATATTTGGTAATAATAATATAATATAATAATAATAATACTCAGACATTTCACACAGCGCCATCTAGTCCCAAAGTAAGCTGCATAGCGCTTGTGTTATGGGTACTAGACAACTGATATACTACTTATATACTTTTCTTTTGTAAATATATACATATTATACATAAACACCCAGACTCGGGACGGGAATCGAACCCGCAACCCCCGTTTTACTTTCCTACGCGCTAAACCGTTGCGCCACGGAGGTCGTCAAGG
Source organism: Zeuzera pyrina (assembly GCA_907165235.1). Classification (NCBI taxonomy): domain Eukaryota; kingdom Metazoa; phylum Arthropoda; class Insecta; order Lepidoptera; family Cossidae; genus Zeuzera; species Zeuzera pyrina. The sequence continues at coordinate 8,617,051 of OU015640.1, forward strand.
TTGGTAATTTCTATATGTTAATTATTAATTAACGGTCCGTCAGTCTTCGCCCTGGTTGAATACATAATATTTAGCATATCTCCATCTGAAATAATGTACCTTTCAAATGGTGAAAAAACTTTTCAAAATGTGCAGTCATTCCGGAGATTACCTTCATATGTAAACAAAATTACAAAATCAGCTCTCCCTTCATAATATTATTATATGATAGCAATAGTATAGATTGATATTATAGATAATGAGAATAATTTAATAACTTCCTAAATAACGCAGAGCATATATTAATTAGTTTTATACACATTTCTCAACACTCAATAGCCATCCGACTGATCTCGTTAAATCATAGTAAGACGACTGCAGCGCGCCGATAAGTGAAACCGTCACCTAACTCTCCCTAGGGATTCCGCTATGTTACGGCACACTCACACAAAATGTCTAACTTGCTTCACGGACGTGGACTAGCTCTAATGGAAAGCAAATACCTGCTGTGGGTCTGTGGGTATCTGCGGTGGGTAGATAGTACGTACTGGACATAAATAATTACTATGTTTCATAACGTTATAAAAAATCTGTAAATATTATTTACTAATTAAATGCCAACGCATTTTACGTAAATAATTAATACGTAATGTATAAACGTAAATGCATTGTAAATAATTGGTACATAATACATGTATACATACATAACTTCACGCTGTATCCCTAACGGGGTAGTCAGGGAGGACGGAGCGCCAAGCGTCGCGGTCCTTACATACTTCTTTCGCTTCCTCATATCTTATCCTTATCATTCTTCTCACACAATTTCGCCTATATATGCGAGTGCGTTTGACATTTCTGTCTGCTAGCACTCTGACTATTTGATCTATGAAGATCAAATTTCGTCTGTATCGCTTCTCTTTCAAACACCATAACCTTAGTACCTTAACCTTAGCCTTAGTAAGTATAGAAGAACAGGATATAAAAAAGCATGAGTAATGAAAGACTGACAAAGAAAGTCTACAGAGCTAAAGCGAGTGATAAAAGAAGTCAAGGAAGACCAAGGCTGACTTATGAAGTTCGAATAGCCAGTGTGTTAACCGATAGAAATGTCAAAAGCACTCACATACCTAGGCAAAAATGTGTGAGGCGAATGATGAGATTTGAGGAAGCGAAAGAAGTATATATACTTAAGGGCCGCGACGCATTGTGCTCTGTCCTATGACTACAGCATGAAGATATGTATGTATGTGTTTATTAATCTTTTTTCTATTTTTGATAAATTTATTTAATGTACAGACACATGGTTTCTACTGCTTTATTATAGGCAAAGGTGTGCATTGCTGTATGTCCCTCTAAGAGGTACAAACTACACAAAGAATGAAACCTTGACTCGCATTGCACACACCTATAATGAATCATTTGTTGAAGCAGATCCATTTCAATCCACAAGGCGTTGCTTTCGATGGCAGGTTAGGCGTATTTTAATGGAAAATAGGGGTAGTCAATGTTAACAGTTGTGGACCGCCATCCATTAAGTTGATTACGATGGAAAATGGATGGATGAATAATAAGAAGGGAAGAGATAATAATAATAATAAAAAGAATACTGTAATTTCCACAAATTAACTAAGTTAGGGTAATCTGTTATTGGCCTTTTGTGTATTACTTGCTTCTGTATATTATTATTAATGAAATGGCTGTTGATTACCTGAATAAACAAAAATAAAAAAAAATAAAAAAAAAACTCGTTAATCCGTTAATCGTTATTTAACGAAATTAACAATTTTCATAACGGATTAACTTATTTTATGTTAATTTCGGCAAATATTAAAGCTATTGTTAACTTCCATTAAACTGAACTTCCGTTAATTTTAGTCCGAAAAAAACATTTTTGTTTGAATTACGCGCCACGCCACACACGTTCGGCGAGTCGACTGCTCAAAGATATATTATGCGAAGTGTGCTTGCGAGTGTGATGCATTTATGCTAAGCATTGAATGGGTGTCAGCAGGAACGCTAGAGTTGTTGTAGAGTTGTTAATAATGTTTATGAAAGGCAATATGTACCCAATGCTAAATTATCTTCAATAATAGCTACTTATTCATACTACTTTATTCCTTATAATATAATCTACTGTAAGCGTACATATCTACTGTAAGCGTACATACATAATATCCTTACGCCGTAAATGTAACAGAATAGACAGAGAGAATTGAGTGCCAAATATCGCGGTCCTTCCTTACAAAGTTCTCCTCAAAAATGGTCCTTCTCTTACACACTGTCGCCGAGGAATGTGAGTGCTTTTGACATTTCCGTAAGTTAACCTTATGACTATTTTTTGTTCATTACTTGTTCATTTTATCCGCGAAGATGACATCGCTTATTTCTGAGATATCGCATTTCCACTGCATTTATCTTACTTCCACTTGATTTCAGTTATATTCAGCCCTCACTGGGTTCTGTACAATAAACCAACATCACATAAAGTGAATGCCTATTTTGAAAGACTTAGATATTCATACTGTTATCTAATGCAGATAGAGCACTGTTAACTTTTTTGTCAGATGCTACATGTATTTCCATATTCAGCTCACATCTTTCATCTCTTGAAAACACTCCCCAGATCTACAGTTTCGGTCTCCTGCTCTAGACATTTTCCATTTACCCGTGTTTCACACTTCGCCAATTCATATTCAATCCTTCCACTTCACATTCTTCTTTCACACACGTTAATATATAATATAGCTTACAGTTCTACTTCTATCACAGCATTGTCAACATAATATATAAGAGGCAGTTTACCGCTATGGCTATAGCATGGCTGAGACGAACTCAGACCACGCGTACGCGAAAGAAATCCCAGCAATCACGCTTCCTGAAATGAGAAAAGATCTGATAAAGGTACAGGAGAAAGGATCAGAAACCTAGTGGAAAGCATATCTAATCGCATAACATCTGTATTGACTTAGGGTAACTTATACTACTGTCTACTAGGTATTGTATTTTTTAACCTTTAGCGTGTCGGTTTTTTCAAGGTCAGCACACTAATGTAGTAAACAAACCCGCGCGGTTATTACCTTATGCAGATAACGACAGCCACGCGATAATTGCGCGACCGGTGACTAATCGTAATAAAAAATTGATATCATATATTTTATGACGATTGTGTGTCTATTGACCCATAATCGTAAAATACACTTTTCGCGGTAGATATAGCGCGGTTATACAAATTTTTGACAGCTGATAACGCGCGATATTTGGCTGTAGCGTGTTGACTGCAAGTTAAGTAATAAGCGTGCCGTTCGTATTGGGACTACCAGCTTTTTAATACCACTTTTCCCGCTGAAAATGCTGTGGAAAATTATTATTTTACGTTACTAAATTTCGTTTTCCACAGCATTTTAGTAGGAAAGAATTCAGACTGAATTCAACTGCGGGCCGATTCTCTAACGCAAATTTGTCGAATTCACTTCTGAATCCGCGGTGAGATAGCTTGCTACAAATATATTCTGTGGGTAAGATTGCGAACTGTGAACTTCTCTAAAGTCGACAGAGATACTAGCGCTACCTTGATGAGAGTGGCGGCGAGTCGTACTATCGTTAAAGAATTTTTGTCGTTTCGCTAAATATAACAATCAAATCTAAATAAAACAGATGTAGTTAAAATACTCTAAGACGAAATATCGACTGAGATGTTTACTCTTAAGCAATCCCTAACAAACTCCCATCGAAGGTCACTTCACTTCGCTCCTGGTATTTTTGCTTTAGTTAGAGAATTCCATTTGAAGGACATTGAGTTCGAATGTGAAGTGAGGTGAATTGTTGAGCGAGTCTCGCTTGAGCGATTCGAGATTTTACAGAATTACGTGGCTGTTCTAAAGTTCTAAACTAACCTTCATTTAATTCTATAAAAATGTAATTTCTTAGATATTTTATTTGCCAATAAAACGAAAACACTGCTAAACACCTTGACATTATTAACTTTCGACTGCCTCATTACAAAGAAACCTACTCCCTACACGGTAATGAATATTATTAAAAATTAACAACACTAATAGCAAACTATATAGAAATCCATACTACATTTTTTATCTCATATGACCACAGACCTACATACTCTAGTACATACCCCTCTCCAAATAAATGCATATTCGATCCGAATGATATTGGTAGGTTATAGGTAATTTATTGCAATGTAGCGAAAAAATACGCATTCTATATTAAATTCACTTTTATGAAAAATGAAATACTTAAACCTAATTTTTAAATAGTCTTTCTTTCATAAAATTGACTCCAATATTCTGACAGTTTTCGAAGTTTTTACAACCGACCCGCTTACTTCGCGACCTAGTGTATCGTTTATGATACTAAGTAATAATCAATAACGGTAATAAAAAATATATAATGAATTTATGAATATCCACTAAATACCATTAAGTATTTAATTTAAATGTCAACTTTCCCAAAAGAGGCTTTCATTGGAAAAACCGCATCGCTAAGGCAATGTACAACTTAAAATAGGCGAACACAATTAAGTTTTTTGTTTAAAACTTTACTTTATTTCGTACAGCATAAAGTTACAAATAAAAGAAAATTAAATCTATATATGTCATTTTAGATTTGGATGTCCTGTTATAGGTTGGCGGGTAAAATGGGAAAACGATGACAAAAGCTGAGAGCCGTGATAGCGCGTTGAAAGCGTGGTGGGTCGTGGCTCGTGGGTGTTGAAATATTATATAGGGCTGCTTACATAACTTTTTTTATTACATTTATATATAAATAAATCATAGTACATTTTCCATCTTATATGGCCTACGGATCTTCTTTGTTGTGTTTTACGGACTCTTCTACGGATACACCAGGAGCACCACTACTATTTTAATCAAACAAAAAAAATCAGGTGTTCGTGTCAGTATTTTCTGCACAAGCCAAAGGAAGCTTATGGCTTCTGGCAAACGCGTGCGACCCATCCACACGTTTGAAAAGTTTCTGAATTTTCAATGTACTCACGCTGTTTTATGTTATTTCAATAAATTATAATAATTCAACATTTTTTAAATAATTCTGTGTTTTTATCTCGTTTGACTTTATAATTAAAATAAGTTAATATCCACATAATAGCCGTGTTGTGCCAATGAGACATCCACCATGCTTGGACGCTCAAAATGTCGTATTCAAAGGTGTTTTCTAGCGCATCGGCAACGTGTAAACGTACCATAAAATTGGGAAAAAGAGACAGCAACTGCGTGATATAAATTAGATAATATGATTTTATTATTCGTTAATATCTATTTCTTCTAATGTTGTAGTATGAATTCATATTCATATGAATATCTATAATAGTTCTGCACTGCTCGGTTAATATTAAAAAATTGATAATGAATGTTCAACCCTACGGCCTATATCTACAATAGATGAGTGTAAAAATTAAAAAAGGAACGTAAATATTGGCCCCGCAAGTTCAATTAACGCGGGAAGAGGATTGTGGCGTCGCATTGTGACAGCATCCATTCAGCTGGATTTATTCTGCACATTCGCTTCACACATCGCTTATTCGCTATTATTTTCAGAATGTGAAATGATTCAATATTGAAAACCTAAATAATATTTTGTAAACATAAAGTTTATTTATTCATCATCCAATTAAAAAATTCGAAATGTGTAGCTACCTATTTATACAACCTATTTATAAAACCTAATAAGATTTGTGTTTGAGCGTTTTTAATGTAACTGGCATTTTTACTGTGTTATTAAACTACAAAAATTAGTTCTTGCAAATTTTTTATTTAAATACGAACTTACATATAAACATACATATCTTCACGCTGTACCCCAACGGGGTAGTTAGAGAAGACGGAGCGCCAAGTATCGGTGTCCTTACACACTTCTTTCGCCTCCCCAATCCTCATTATTCTTCTTACACACTTTCGCCTAGGTTTGCGAGTGCTTTTGACATTTCCATCAGCCAACACTCTGGCTATTTGATCTCTGGCACTTTTGCTCTGTAGATTTTCTTCGTCAATCTTTAATCGCTCATTCTTTCTAAGTACCTGAACCATCTAAGCATTCCTTTCTTCATTTTTACGATAACACTGTCATGCAACCCTGTCATACTGCGTATCTCTCCATTGCTTATTTTGTTCACAAGGGTGACGCCGCACATATTTCAAAGAGATCGCATTTCTACTGCATTTATCTTACTTTCACCTGATTTCAGGCATATCCAGGCCTCACTACTGTCTACTGTACAATAAAGTTGGCAACAACACCGCATTGTGGATGGCCATTTTGGCTGTGTTAGATATGTTCACACTACCTAATAATGTGGACAGAGCACCGTTCACTTTATTGCCAGCTGCTATGTGGTCTCACCACATCCAACTCACATCTTCCATACCTCAAAAACGCACTCACCAGATAGACAATCTCATTCACTTGTTCTAGACATTTTCCATGTAGCCATGTTTCACATTTCGTCTGTACCTCTTCTCTTTCAAACACCAGAACCTTAGTTTTGTTCACATTCATATTCAATCCTTTCTCTTCACATTCTTCTTTCAGGCACGCGACTAGTGTCTGCAACTCTGCTTCTGATGCTGTTATAAGCAAAGCATCGTCAGCGTATAAAAGACAATTTACCAAAATGCCATTGCATGTCATACCACTGATACTATCTTTCAATGTATGGAGGCAACTGTAATGTAAATAATTTTTAAATATTAAACCTGTACTCATGATTGTTACATTTTTTGCTAGGTGTTGAGTGCTTCTTCTCGAAATTCATGTTGGTAAATAATACTGCGGAATTTAGTAGATATTATATTGGTACTGTGAGGCATGTTAACGCCATAGAGCTGTCGTTTACATCTCATACTAATTTCGAATTTTTACGACTATTTACTACTATTTATATATATTAGAGATGTACGTGACAAGTTCCCTTGCAGAGATGCGGATATTTAATTAGTAGATCGTGCACAAGGTCACGATTTGCTGTGTCAGAGTAGTATCTGACACATTAGGTGTTTAAATATATTTCATAGGCACCTAAATTAAGTAGTTTGCTTCGATCACAACTCTCAAATACAAATATAAGTATTTCATAACTTAATATGAAAATGTTTGAATTGTACAATTTCGAGTTACCGAATAAGTATGTCCTTGCATCGAGGATGTATTTTACCCATCTATAGTGATCAATAATAGAACTTATTAAAAAATCATAACTCAAAGAGACTGCTACAACTCGCTAGACGAAGCCAGAAACGCAACATCCCCTCCATATATTCCGCTTGCCCCTCACCCCGTATGTTGTTACACCGTATTTTCCACACACATGTGGAAAATCCGTTACGCCATCTCCTCTTTGTTTTTACTTCGTGGTAATACTACTCAGCCCACAGATTTTTACTTACACGGTATCTATGTGTGAGTGAATTATGTTTGATCTACTTCCATTTATAAATCTGTGCGCTCAACACCTTTGTGTCATCTGTGCTGCCATTTTGTCAGTGTTGAATGGTTGTTGATATAGCCTGTGGTGTCGATGTGTGAGGACTTTTTGGCGGGAACGGAAGAAGTGAGGTTGTCATTTTATTCATATTTTCTATTTTTGACATTTTTAGGAGTTTTAAAGTACAACAGTGATGGTATATTGTGTTTTAAAGTTCTGTCTAAGTGAAAAGAATGGAGATCTAAATAAACATGTGTATCTGAAGTTTTCGCGCTCTCCCAGGAAGTCCTTTTTAACTTCAGTAAAGCATACTATCACTTTACTGGAGGAGTGTTAGGGAGCGAGTGTTGTTTTTCCTGAAGTTACGTCATTACGCTGATGGTCTTGTTACCAATGCCTTAAGAAATATATATTATGTCGATGTGTCAAACTGTCAGACTTTTTGACGGGAACGGGAGAAATAAAGACTGCATTTTCTTTAAATTTTCTTCTCGATCACAATTAAAAAACGAGATGCACAATCAACGTTCCAAAAATGTCCGATCCAAGTGTGCACTCAAATGAGTATTTGAGTGCACATATGTTTAGTATTATGAATTTGAAAAAGCTAGCAGCAAACATGTCAACGAAGCTTTGTAAGCTTGTTTAAAAATCCAGATTTCCTACTGCACTTCGTAGAGATTCATAGTAAAATGCACACAGTATGTAAGAATGAAATGTGAATAGCGTACAATGCGATTCAACTTTGGTCTTCATTATGTTTATTTGTTGTGTGTCTCATTATATTTATGTATTTATTTGTTTAACTCTTCAGACAAGGCTTTATTAAACACTAAACGTACCGAAACGATTGTACCTCGTTCGTCTGTGTCTTTCTACCATATTAGATAATTAATAAACTAGAACAAACTTGATACATTCAATAACAACTCGCTTATAATTTCCCACTTGAAAAAAAAATAATAATTGCATATAATGAAACTACTACCAAGTTTTATGTGTTTCTAAATTGCGTCTGAATACATGATTGCCTGACGCAACATTTTGTTCTTTGTCTAGCATTATAATCTGTATATGTCTTATCCTTGTCACGTTCACGTAACAAATCAAAATGACGTAAATAGCGATTGAAATGTATTACGTGAATTATACTTTACGCACGAAGCGTAAGATTGAATTTTAAATATTTTATTTATAACAAATTTCATGCAAGTATCTTTTAAGAGCTTTAACAACCTTATGGTTTGACGGTAAGGTCTACTTTAGATTATCACAATATTACCGATAGTACTAAACGATATTAAAAAGAAGACTGAATCTAGTTTTTTATTTGTGATCGAAAGATTTTCAATGATTGAAATTTTTGTTAATTTGATGTAAAAAAACAACAGTATACTACGCGTTAAAGTTTTATGCAAGTGAAAAAAATAGAGTTGTAAATAGTTTATGTGCAGCTGAAGTTTTTACATTCTTCCGAGAAATCCTTTTTAACTTTAGTAAATTGAGTAAAGCCTATTATCACTTGACTGGAGAAGTATTAAGGATATAATTATACGAGGAAAGAAGAAATAATACATCAGACATAATATGCTCCGTTCGACATGAATTATAATTTACATCTACAGTGATTATAATACTTAAGACACCTTTTCTAGTTACGTAATTAAGCTGATGGCCTGATTGCCAATGGCTTAAACAATTAATGAACAAATCAATCTATCAAAAAATATCAATTATTTGTGAACGGAGTTTTCGGAGGGATTTCATGGGGAGCAATCGGGAGTTTATTTTAATTATTTGAAAATTAATACGCATAATCATTAATAATTTATTGCATACCTAGGCGAAAATGTTTAAAAAGAATGATGAGATTTGAGGAAGCGAAAAAGGTACGTTAGGACCGCGACGCTTGGCGCTCCGTCCTCTCTGACTACCCCGTTGGGGATACAGCGTAAAGATCTGTATGTATGTATTTGAAAATTATTTGTAGTTTCTAGTGATATCATGATGTAAAATTAGCGTAGTATTACGTCCCAAATATCTACGACGTTGTGCAATACGTGAAATTTTTAAAGTAAGTGCTTATTTAGTAGTCCGATGTAGAGGTTTTTTTAGTAGCTTAGTCTGCCTTAGTGGATATATTTGTCCTCCCACTTCGAAATATTTGTCGCCAAAAACTCCGATAAATATTAAAATGTATTACGTCGACATTTTAATAAAATAATGTAAAGAATTTACATATATTATACATACTTGAGACATTGGCTGAATTGGAATAGATTCCTTAGCCTTCTCTCAAAAGAGGATCCTTGGAGAATCGCACACGAAAAAAAAATCAGTTGTTAAACGACAAACGTCACTCAGTTGATCAGCAGTGTTGCCGACTTAGTGGATTTTCCACTAAATCTGGTGGTTTGAACCCCCTTTTAGTGGGGGAAATATTGCGTTTAGTGGCTGGTGATTTTTCTGGTGGTTTAGTGGAATAGAATTTTTCCTATTTTTTTTTTATTTAGTACATAATCACGCCAGTATAAAGTTTGGACGTTGCAGTTCATAATATTTCTAATTTATTTTAGGGGTATTTACTTTACTATGTGAGCAACACTAAATCTCTGTTGTCAAGTAACACGGGGATTTCCCTTAAAATATGTTGTTTATAGCAGTTTTCTGTCAGGTGAAGCGGGGATTTCCAGCAAAATATTTTTTATATTCTAAACTTTCTTCTTTCTCAAATTGGTCTTATTCACTGTCTGAAGTTTGTTCGCGAGGGATAGGTCACTTAATGAAAAATATGCCGAAACCTCAGTATTCTCAAAAGTTTCGGGATTCTTGGCTGCAAGACCCTGCTTTAAAAGATTGGCTTCAGATGATTGAAAGTACTACTGGCCAAGTAGCGAAGTGCAAATTTTGTGGTACCACTTTAAGGAGCCATTATGGAGACTTAAAATCACATGGAATGTCGAAGAAACATCAACAAAATGCAAAGGTAAGCTAACACGACTATTTTATTACGGTAAAGCATGGTCAATAATGTGTCCATGTGGTACCGCATTTAGCATTACCTCATATTATCTTCCTGAGGGTGTCGTAATACGTGTCTGAGGGATGTGAAAATGGCAGCAGTGCTTCCCGTGAATGCAACATTTTGCATTGTAGTGTTCATAAATCCGCCTCGCCTACCAAGTTTGATGAGTGTTAGCATAGTAGACAGAGTGCATTTATTTTTTACACGACTGCCCAAAAAAAGGAGTGTAATTTGTTTAGAGTTTAAAAAAAATTAGGGTATCGTTGGAATCCTTACATTCTTATCCCGAGTGACATAGGCTATATTTTTTTTTGGAGATAGCTGTCGTTTTTTTTTTAAATTTATTTTTTAAACTTATTACATTATTGTAAATTGTTGCAGATTATCACTGAGCAACCCAAATTACCATTTAAACCAGAACCCATTGGAAGTCAAAAAAAGGAAGAGGCCAGGCTTGCTTTGTTTACAGCCATGCATACGAGTATACGAGTAGTTGACCATTTAGGTGAGGTAATCAATCATAGCCATCAAAGGGAAATAGATAAAGTACAACTACACCGAACGAAGTGCACCGCGGTCATAAAAAATGTATTAGCATCACATTTCATTGAGGTTTTAAAACAAGATATTAAGGATCAATCATACAGTTTATTGATTGATGAATCAACAGATATTGCTGTTCAGAAATATTTGGGTTTGGTTATAATTTATTATAGTAAAGCACACCAAACAATAGTATCTACATATTTAGACCTTGCAGAGCTGCATGAATGCAACGCTGAGGGTATTGTCTCCGCTATAAAAAAGACACTTAAACGATTCGATTTGAAACTAGAGAACTTTATGGGCATTGGTACAGACAACGCTTCCGTAATGGTTGGAGTAAATAATGGAGTTTTTGCGCAGTTGAAAGCAGAGGTACCACATTTGATTCTAGTGCGTTGTTTATGTCATTCCTTGCAACTGGCTGTTTCTGCTGCTGCAAAGCAATTTTTGCCGAGGAATTTAGAATTTTTAATTAGGGAGACCTATGATTGGTTTGCTCGCTCTTCTTCTAGACAAAGTGTTTATAAGGAGCTATACAAAGCAATGAATGATGGCCATAAACCACTTAAAATCGTTCAAGCATGTCAGACACGATGGTTGTCAATAGAATCAGCAGTCTCGAGAATATATACGCAATGGCTAGAGCTAAAAACTCATTTTTCTATAGCCAAGATCCACGAAAGGTGTCACACAGCAGAATTATTGCACTCTATGTATGCGAACGAGATGAATTACGCATATATTTCATTTTTATATCCAATATTAATTGAGATAAACAGAGTCAACAAAATGTTTGAGTCAAAAGATACAGACCATACCAAATTGTGCGATGAGTTGATCAACCTGATAGATATGCTTGTCAGCAAAGTCACGTTACCTATAAATAAAGTTAATATTTTCACTCAAAATATTCGTGATTTTTTGGATCAAAGATGTTATTTGGGATTCCGATTTGAAAAACAAATACAAGAGATGAGAGAAAAAGGATTACCAGCAGCAGAGGAAGTATCAATACGGAATCGGTGTATACAGTTTATAGTTAGTCTGATTGAAGAAATTAAAAACAGGCTGCCGGAAAATGTGACTTTGATGAAAAAGATTTCTCGGGTAAGTGTTCAACAAGCACTAAATCACAACAAAGAAGATCTAATCGACATAATGTCTCAATTAAATAAAAAAACAGACTTCATTGCAAAAGTTGATGATCAGTGGCGACAAATACATTTAATGAAATGGAGTGAAACCAAAGACACAAAAAAGTTTTGGATCGAAGTGTTGCATTTTAAAGACGCTCAAGGAGAAGCTAGATTTCAAGATTTAGCGAATTTTGCAATTTCTCTTTTAATATTACCACACTCCAATGCCGACGTCGAAAGATTGTTTAGCAGCATGAACATTATAAAAAATAAACAGAGGAATCGTATGAAGTTGAATCTTTTATGTGCCATATTAAGAGTACGCTGCGGTATGAGGGTGATAGGTAAATGCTGCAATGACTATGAAATTCCAATACACGTTATAAAAAAAATTGGCACCAATGAATCATATCGTTCCTTGGAAATTGATGATGATGGTGGCGGTGAAATAGACACATCTGATGACGATTTGTAATAATTTTAATATGTTTCATTTTCGTAATAAACGTTTTTCATATATCCCTGCTTATTTTTCTTTCATATTAACAATAAAAAAGATTTAGTGACAAATTTAGTGGCTTTTTAACTTTGGTTGTTTTTGGTTAGTGGTTTTCTGGTGGTTTTAGAAGTCGAATCTGGTGGACAGCTCGTTCACCTGTTGGCAACACTGTTGATCAGTGCGTACACAAGTCTTTGTTGATATTGGTTGCACTGACAACTTTATATATGTTGCTCAAGATTTGCATGCTTTAGCTAAATCATATTTAAACAAAAATTGGTCTGATATTTGGGAAAAATCCAGACAAATCAAAGGAAAACATTATGGTTCGATTCAATCAACTATTCCGATAAAGCCTTGGTTTTTTAAATTTAAAAATTATGATAAATATGTCACCACAACAATAATCCGTTTACGATTAGGTCATACATGTTCTCCAGTTTTTTTAAGAAAGATTAGAATTCAAGACCATTCTCTTTGTGAATGTGGATTGGAAGAAGGTTCTCCGGACCATATATTTTTTAACTTCTAAATTACGATTCTCACTTTATGACATTTTACCGAATGACATTCTCCGACCAATTAATCTTTCCTGTCTTTTAACATTTACAAACACGACCTATATCGATATTTTATCTAAATGTATCAAAATTAATAATATCAAACTATAATAGTAATAATTTTATTTTAGAGATATCTCAACCTTAACATCATAAAAATTTCTTGAAAGTTTTATCACCTAGTTATATGTTTGCAATGACTGTACGATTTCCACGTGCTTTGTTCAACTCAAAGAGTAAGGTGTTCAACTTCTGACTATGAGCAAACCTGTAACATCATTAGACTTGACGTTGACAAAATTATCCTCAACAGATAGAAGCCAAAAAAAAAAGTCTGTAGCCTTCACTCAGTATATATATTCTGTGCTTCACTCAGTTGTCGGTTGCACAGACTTAAAAAATCTGTGGTCGGTTGTCAGTTCAGTCTTTAGTCTGTGGTCTTTAGCTGTCAGTTGGTTGTCACTAAGTTGTCAGATTTAGTTTGAATTTGCTTATTGCTGCAACATTTTCAGGTTTAAATACAGCTTTATATTATAAAACTAACTAAATAGTGTCGGTTTTTGTAGTAAGAAATACATTAAACACTGAGAAACAAAATAAATACCTATTTAAGTAAGTACCTAGTAAACGTAATCACTTTTAAATACTTTTTTAGTATCATCATGATGACTTGATAATGTGCATAGTTCATATCAATATAAATCTCTTTTTTTTAGCTTTACAATCATCTTACAGTGTTACCGGTTACCATTACAAAATGAGCAAGAAGCATCAACACAAAAAAGAACATGACAAAAATAAGAAGCAAAAAAGTAATAAGTTTCCTCCGTTTCGGGTAAGATCTTTTAAAAGTGAATGACCTCTAAATGAAATACATACATAATAGTTAGTAGATATGTACATACTTATCTATAATTATTTTCACTTATAGCGAAAAATAAAAGGCATTAAATTAATATAATTTATGCAACACAGATTATGATTTATGGTCTTAGATTAAAAAAAATACATAGATAGAGTAACAGAAGCGAAAAGTGAAGCATTCGTAAGTCAGTGAATTCACTTACTTGTCACGGTCATTCTATCAATGGCAGTCACATTATTCACATGGTTTTCCGTCGATTTGTGTATGTTATATTTACGCTCAATATGTCAGATTCTAACTCAGAAACATACAAAATTAGACTAACGAACAGAAATAAAACTGGAAGATGAAGTAACAAATCACACCTTAAACATCATTCTAAATTATTATTTTTCAAATTAAAACTAAATTTAAAACTATAGCCAAGATTTTATTCAGTGATGCCATATTCAACTTTCTTTACCCAGTTTTACATTTTATTTGTTATAGTACTTAAATATTATTATGCCTTAAAGACAAGGTATTTCCAGATAATGAACGAATCGAGAATGTGAGACAGGTGAAGAAATGGGGTAGAGATTCATAAAGCAGAATGAAAACTCACAATGTGTTATTAAAATATTTGAAAATAATAAACATAATAAAAAATATATCTAATTGATTATTAGATTATTTAGTTCAATTGGATTCAGTTCACATTTAAAAAAAAAACGTACATGTATAGCTTGAATAAACGAGAACTTTGAAATGAAACTTTTTTCGGCTATTAATATATTTTATTTGTAACTAAGTTATTAAATATTGTGTTTCCGTAAATTTTGTTCAAAAAAGTATATACTTTAATCATTTTCCTTTCTCTATGTTTTTTCTAAATGTTTTTTTCTGTTTATAGCTGTAGTAGAGGTATCAAGTCTTCGTCGTCAAATTGGTATCTCATAATAATATAATATGTCTGATATGATACAGATCGGAAAACGAATTGTTATTTAATTAAAAAAAATGTTTACATGTTTTAATTTTTACTGAATAGCGCTTCAAACTTTTCGGAACAAACTTTTCTGAAAATTGTTGACATTTTAACTTTTGATCATACTTAATGAAAGTGGTAAAGTAAGTACCTATCTTTCAAATTATATCTATATATATTTATCATTATTATTAGTAGGCTTTATTTTATTCTAATGTACCAAATAACATACTTATTAAATATTTTACATATTTCTTAAGGAAACTGAAAAATTACTCGAAATCCTATTATTGATGGGTAACAGTTGAAAAAAACAAAATAAGGGCACTGTCTATATTCTTACAAGATTTTTTATTCCCACTAATAGAATACCTACTAAACATTTGTTCTTTTATATTAGGTGCTTGAAATTCAAGCGTAAATATAAAATTATAATATGAACTATTTGGCGACAATCTCTACTCAGCGCGTTTGTTTGATCGGTTTGAGGTTTAATCTAATGATGGTACATACATACATATCTTCACGCCGTATCCCAAACGAGGTAGTCAGTGAGGACAGAGCGCCAAGCGTCGCGATCCTTACATACTTCTTTCGCTTCCTCAAATCTCATCATTCTCCTCACACATTTTGGCCTAGATATGCGAGTGCTTTTGACATTTCCGACGGCTAACACTGTAGCTATTTGCTCTTCATAAGTCAGCCTTGGTCTTCTTTTGCCTCTTTTACCACTCACTTTCGGTCTATAGATTTTCTTCGTCAGTCTTTCATCACTCATTCTTTCCATGTGCCTGAACCATCTTAGCATTCCTTTCTTCATTTTTTCAATAACACTGTCGCGCAAGCCTGTCATACTGCGTATCTCTTTATTGTTTATTTTGTCTATGAACATATGGTACATATATATATATTATGATCACAAACTATTATGAGTTTGACAATGAGTCTTTTTGACATTGGCAATATGAACGTAAAACTATGCCAAATCACACACTCCTCCGTGCACAAAATGTTCTTAAAAAAAGATCCGAAGTTTTCGCCTTACGTATCAATATGACTGTCTGCAAAAATTTTTTCATTGGTAACACTAAAGCTCGTCAACTACTAAACAACAAAAAGAAAATCAGTTGACAAACAGAGAAGAAGACACTGAACTGTCTTCTCTTTACTTATTTACACACAGATATCTGGTGCGGCAATCTAATTCATATTCGTTCGTACTAGTCTGTAAGAAAAAGGTAAAACATTGTATATAAACAGTAAACACACAATAGTAAACAGTAAATATAACTCTAAATCCCTAATTTAAAACAAATATTTAGTAACAAATCCTTATCAAGTTACCCCTAATTTCGGGTAAACAAATTGGTATTGCAATACTCCCACATTCGTTTTAGGGCTACCTGTCATCTTGCACACAGTTTGAGATTTTAATATGATTGCGAGAAATATTATTAAGGTTTTCTCAACTGTTTGTAAAACTGTTACATTCAATAAAATACATGTTTCCGCATTTTTTCGTAACTAAATTATGTTAGAATAGAATATGTTACTACGTGAAATGAAGTTATTGTGTGAAATATTTTATTATAATTGTTACCCCTTCTTGATTTGTTGTCCTCGCTCGTTTTGTATGGGAGGGTCTATCGATGTATTTTTTTATCTAAGTTTATGGTATGGTATTTAATTCAAAATTAACTTGGGTTTATATGATTCTTATAAGCTCGACTTAATTTTGAATTAGATACATTAAAATATTTAAAATTAATTAATATATCCAGGGTCGACTTTTTCTTATATAACAGCCAATAAATAAATTAAATAAAATCTTTAGCAAAATGTATATTGGTATCGTTATTAAAATCTTATAAAATAACTAGCTGTATCTGAGACTTCGTCTACGCGGAAAACTTTTCCTTGCTTTCCTGAATTAGGTTAGATTACATATACAAGTATATGTGTAAGTACAAAGATTGTTTTTAAAAAAGCCTACATCTAACCTACGTCTGCTTCCCGGCACATACTATCTCTGTACCCATCATAATTGGTCCAGCGGTTTAGCATTTCGCATTCAAACTTTCATCCCCCTTTTCACCCCTTTAGATTATTTAGATAAAAGATTTTCGATAAAAGAAAATAGCCTATCATTTGCACAATCACTTATTGGTCTTATTATATACCAATTATCATCAAAATCGGTCAAGTTGTTCTTGAGTTATAAAAGGACATACAGACAGAAAAATTTTAAAATGGTATCCC
Organism: Zeuzera pyrina; assembly: GCA_907165235.1. Classification (NCBI taxonomy): domain Eukaryota; kingdom Metazoa; phylum Arthropoda; class Insecta; order Lepidoptera; family Cossidae; genus Zeuzera; species Zeuzera pyrina. The sequence goes on from OU015640.1 coordinate 8,634,340, forward strand.
ATTTCTCCCCTCCCTTAGGCTAAGTAGCCTATGTCTGTTATCTGATGTCAAACTATCTCCATGCCAAATTTCATCATAATCGGTTCAGTGGTTTAACATTTCCCATACAAAGTCTCATCCCCCTTTTCACCCCGTTAGATTATTTAGATATAAGATTTTCGATAAAACAAAGTCAAGCCTATCATTTGCACAATCACATCGTCTTACTATATACTAATTTTCATCAAGATCGGTCAAGTTGTTCTTGAGTTATGAAAGGACATGCAGACAGACAGAAAAATTCTAAAAATGATAGAGTCGAAGTCAGTGAATCATAAAATGACTGCTTATTTATCACAAAATTTTACAGTAAAATTGTAATTACAGATAGACGCTACAGATTTCTGTAATAGAGTAACTAATTAATTTGTGGTAATAGTATAGGATGTCATCCATTCATACCACTCATTTAGCTGAACAAATATAGCTTACCTCGTCTTACTATACAAAATAATAAAATCTTTAGTGTCTTTCTTCTGTATTACAGAAAACAAATATTAACACTAACTACAAATTATCTCAGCCTAGTGTTCCATACAGTTACCATGCCGCTATGTATAATTCTATAAACGAAATGTGCACTATAAAACGATCTCTCCTGAGCAAACAATAATTTAGATATATTTGGTCAGAAACTGTGTGCATTTAGAGCCAGTGTCAGGCGCTGTTTGGATTGTATTTAAATTGTCTTTTTTTATTTTCCTTTTTAATATAATGTAGTTATTTTAAATTCAGTCTGTGAGTTTTGTGTACTGTCTACTGTGTATGTTTGTTATTGTTTGCTGTCATATGTTTAATGTACTATGTATACACAAAATTTGGTCACAAGAATGTCTAAGGCCTAGAAACAGAATGTAATTTTAGCATGTTAGTTCTTGTAACTGTATTGTGTATCGAATAAAATAAAATAAATATTTTCCCATGGGTCTCAAAAGTCAGTAGAAAGAGGGGACTTTTAAGGAACTTGTATAAGATATTGACATACTTTACAACTTGTCACTATCTGGTTATGTTTTCCCATCTATGATTGTGACTGCTATTTTTGTACCCTATAGTAGCACAGAAACACTTGATAAATGAATTAACAAATCAGAAAATAGTTACTGCAATAATATTATATTTGTGTATTCTATAATTGAGTAAAAAATAAAATTTACATTTGTAAAAAAAAATTGTCTCGCTTAAAGAAATACACATACCTACCATTAGAATATCTCCTTTGTGCATGGCTAAAACACCATGTTACAAATACCTACTTCGTCTCCCAGCATGCAACGCTCTACATAATTATCATACAATGAGATAAAAATATCTAAAATTATATAAAGTTTGGTGTATGTCTTTTTGATGATAATTTTAATTATAATTGTCTCTTCAGCAGCAGATCAATTGTATAAATTTTATAATAAATTGATCATTGAGAACTATTGACAATCCTTTTCATATTTAATAAAATAATAATGCCTGTTATTAATGTATTTATAATTTTTAGTGGGCACCAATTATATTTGTCATGTCAGCAGTACTTACTGGATTTTCTTCATACTATGTTTACAAACTACTGACTATTATACCAGAATTGCCTAACCTGAATTTAAACCAGCACTGGGGTCCATATCCAGTGGACCCAAAGCAAGATTTCTCCATCCGACCTTTCAATATTGAATTCTCTGATGTGGTAAGTATTCATAATTATTAAAAGATCTTTAAAATAATAAGGAATGAAATGGAAAATAAAGGTTTTCGAGTTTTATCCTATACATATAATGTATTGATATTTGTTATTCAGTATAACAGAGTTGGTGAGAGTTATTGTAAAAACGAAGAAAGGAATGCTAAGATTAGGGTTTCTGGTCGAGACTTCTCAAAGCGAGAATTCCCGGGAAATCTGACTCTACTCGAGACGAGAAAAAAGTGTCGAGAAATCGCGTCTTGATCTCTTGATTACTCTCTTCTCCCGCGCGGTTTTTTTTTTATTTAATTAAACGAATGTGATTAAAAGCTCTAATTATTTATGGGAAAAAGATACTGTAAGTGTTCAACTTTAATTTAAAAATGGTTTGTATGAAGATACTTGTTATTTTAATTGGGGCAACTGCCGGGCAATGGCGCCGTTTGGCTATAACTTTCGTTCTATAAGGTCTCAGTAGAGGAAAGACTCATTATTTCGTTAAATAAATGTCGTTATTAATAAACCTTATAGAACGAAAGTTATAGCCAAATGGCGCAATTGCCCCGCAGTTTCAATAGCCCTGACCGATTATTTACTATTTGTTTAATGAAAAATATAATCAAATTTAGTTATTTTGTTTAAAAATATGTGTTATTACTCACAAGACTGAAGAATTGATAAATGTTGATGATTATTGTATAATAAGCGCAGTTTTATTTTGTATTTAATTAAAAATGTTTTATTTTATTTTTAATTTAAATCGAATCGAGATCGAATTTCGAATATTCGAGAATTCCCGAGAATTCTTAGTCGAGAATTCTCGAGCTCCGGGAAAAAAAATAAGTCGAGAAATGAGAAACCCTAGCTAAGATGGATCAAATACATTTAATGAGTGATGAACTAATGAAATATTACGGAAGAAAATCTACAGAGTAAAAGCGAGTGGTAGTAGAAGCCAAGGAAGACCAAGGCTGACTTATGAAGTTCAAATGGCCTGAGTTTTAGCTGATCGAAATATCAAAAGCACTCGCACACCTAGGCGAAAGTGTGTGAACAGAATGATGAGATTTGAATAGACAAAAAAAAGACCGCTATTCTGCTTCACTAAATAGTAAATTACTTTAGTATAAATATAAACACTTCATGGTATAGTCGAAAAGGGAAAGCGAAACAGAGATGACGCGATATTTAATATAATCTCGCAAAGGTAGAGGGGAGCAATCGTCTGTCGTTCTTCTTAATGATGTCACGAACATAGTCATAGGCATGTTGTATGCAAGTAAATTAGCTACTACTAAATTTTAGTTATTAGCTATTCACATAAAATTAAAAACAACTATAAGTCTCTCTTAAACGCTGTATTTTATGACGTAGTTTTTTATGGTTTTGTATATTCAAGTGTCTGTAAGCTATTTGATCCAAAAACATGTTTTTACTTTTTGCAGGTGATAAACGATCTCAAGCAGCGTTTACTTCATCGCCGACCGTTCACTCCTCCACTTGAGCATGCTGGTTTTACATATGGATTTAACTCCAATTTCCTAACTCAAGTGCTGGACTACTGGCAAAATAAATACAACTTCAAGGACAGAGAGCAGTTTCTCAACAAATATGACCACTTCATAACAAATATTCAAGGATTGGACATACATTTTATGCATGTAAAGCCAAAAGTCTCTCGAGATTATGCTGTAAGTTATTTCTTAAAATAGATAGGTTCAAATAGATACATATCGCGGTTTCAGTATCCCTTGTGGTAATGAGGGATGTAACTCAGACACTTTTGGTATAAGTTGTTTGCTTGCGGAGTGAAATACAGCATAGGTAATCTATGTAAATTAAAGTGTATCATAAATTGTGCATGTTGAGAACGAATAAAGTACTCTTCGGTCGAGAATAATAATAAAGCACATTATGGCTAAACCCATACAAGTCCTTGGACACGGCACCTATTCAGACACGGAACCTAGAAGTAAGTCCGTCTAATTGGATGTCTGTGTCTGTACCCTCTAAAATGGCAGAACTACCCAATATTAGTTAGTCCAAGAAATTTGAGTGCTCATAACAGTGATGCTTCAGTATTTTAAATGATTACTGACATAGAACACTGCACGGTCACATATATAACTCATAACCTCCCATGCTCCTACTTAGCTCTGAATTTAAGGACCGAAACGTGGGCGATGAGACGTAACTCTTTCCTCTGCTCATTGTTGTGACAGGAATCAATATGTTATGCTATGCTTTAATTCAATTTACATAAATAGGTTACTACTCTCATTTTCTTGCTCTAAAGCCCTAATGCAAACCGCCTTATCCCTAATACGGCGTGATAACACTAACGATATTCGACTGTGGCAACTGATGTTTTTAGTGATCCTCAGAAGTTACATGTTATTCCATCATCTTCCTCTTGCTACGCCTGGTGAATAGATGATGTAATGTAGCGGATAGGCGGTAGATAGGAAGTAGTTTAAATATTCTAACAGATAATGGGACACTAGCCTACCTCCAACCTCCACTGAGCTCGTGTAGAGCAGTATGACATATCTCATTCTCACCTCATTTGAAAAAATAGACCCAGTTATATATATATATATATATATATAGCACCTATATGCACAACAGGTTATAATTAATATGATAAAATATTCTGTTTTAGGTTATGCCACTGCTTTTGTTACATGGATGGCCAAGTTCAGTCCGAGAATTTTACGAAATCATACCACAGCTGATCACACCTCGTGCAGGATACAATTTTGTGTTTGAAGTTTTTGCGCCCAGTTTACCAGGATATGGGTTTTCGCAGGTAAGCTGAATATAATATTGTTACGAGCTGAGGGTAATATGATGCCGGTTAAGGGTGCAAAGAGTTTGTTTTCCTTCATACAAGCAGATGTCAAGAATACGCGAACTTATTTACGGCGGTTCCTTGTCTTCGTAGTCGCCCCCGAAGTAGGTACTCGCGTAGTAGTCACCGAAGGTACACGCTTCACTCAATAACAACGTTCCCGAATCGCAGAGTTCTTCTATCCAAGGTCGTCGCAGTAGTCGTCGTAGTGGTCTTCGTAATTCGCCTTGATGTCACCTCAATATATCACTTCGATCGATAGTTGAGAAACTGACTCGGCGGCGGACACGGAGCTCTATTTATAGTCCGATAAAAATGAGAGTGGAAACTTCTAGAGTAAACCCGAATGGTAGTAATAATAACGCATAGAAATAAAGAGGGTGGAACTTTCTAGTTAATTACGCTCGGTAACAATAATTCGACATTGTTCTCGACGCCGCCTGTTTGCATGAGTCATAGGTATATGACACATCATCGCTCCGGAATTTTCGAGGTGCAATTTTGTTCTTCTTTCTTAATTTTACTTATACCATTCGATGATAAACCTTAAACCTAGCAGTGCGTTTTTAGGTCATAACTCTGCAAAGCCTAGGTCTCGAGATATAAGCAGTAAAAGTTACGTTTATAGTTCCATTAAAAATCGACCTTATTCCTTGAGCATAAGGTCCAACTGTAACAATATATTAGAATATTCAACAATGTGTAATGTGTATGCCTGACTGCGCAGTAACTCCTGCATCAAAAATTCCCAATAAAACAGAATTGCTTGATAAACATTTAACAAGGACAACACTCAATAAAGAATAGAACACGTAATAAAAAATAACACTTATTCAAGAAGAATAGAAAGTTGTTTTGGAGCTTGATGCTCTTTTTACTTTTTATTTTACGATTTATTTCATTTTTAATCATATTAATTCATAAATCAATTTTTATTATCTGTTATCCCATCCCAAATTACTAGACTGTATATTGTGATCCCAAGCTTAACGTACGTAAACGTAAAGATGTACCTACTTATAGACCGGGCCTACTGGCACAGACAAACTAGCCTATGGGACTTGAAATAGAAAGGCACATTAATCTGTAATCCATCTGCACAAATACTCATATAAGTTCAAACACAAACACACGCTCATTTAGTAGTAACCAGGAAGCAGACACGTGACCTGTGTCTAAGCGGTATCAAAAAATATAGAATAAAATACCGTAAACAATGACTAATTGCGCTGTAAAGTGGTGTGGTCGTGACAGTCCTAAAAATAGTTTCAGAAAGGATATTATCTCGTTTCATCTGTAAGTATTATACAAAATTATTAATAGAAATTTATTAGAAAGTGAGCAGAGTGCTAGTGATACTGGTTGCTGCTAAGCTTTGAGTCAGCATTTCTCCTTGTCTAGCACACTATAAATACATGTTGCGTCTCGCTCTTGCAAGATGGCACATGTAAGTAGAGATTTGAAAAAACGTATTGATAAGATGTCAATACTTATTCAATTAATTTTGGAAATTTATAATGACTATCATATGTATCATTCTTTGAAATGATATACTTACCTAATTCCAAATTGTCGTGTTTTTTCCTACTGTTACAAGCTTTTAATTAATTGATACTTATTATTACATATAGGTACTTTTGATTTGAATAAGTGTTTTTAAATTAAAAATTTAATGATTAAGGATGAGTTGCACCAACTATTTGAGTTCGATTTAAGGATTTGACATCTCGCTTGCACCAACTGTTTAATAGTTGGTGCCACCCTTAGACTTAGAAATTCGTACATAGGATTTCTATTTCAAAATAAATGATGTCGTCGTTTTGATTATTGTGATTTTTCTTTTTTTAGAAACATGAAAAGAATTCTCGTACGCATGACTTATCGATATACATTCAGTCAAGAAAGTATCGGGAATGGATGATTTGTTTATGGTTCCAAATTCAATTTTTTGTTTTTTTTTGTTGTTGTTAGATTGCCACAACTGTTTTCCATTTTGGCGCGGAGTTTGAGTTGCATCTGTTATTTAGATTGAATACAGTGCTGTTTTTAGTTATATCCTTCTAGTGTATATTGCGAATTTCATAATGGACAAAAACATCGAACAAAGAGTTTGTCTTAAATTTTGCATCGCCAATGGAATTTCGTGTTCGGAGTCACTGAAAATGTTACAGAAGGCTTACGGTGAATCGACTTTATCAAAAACACGTGCTTATGAGTGGTACAAATCGTTGAAAAGCGGTCGAAATGTGATGGAAGATTTGCCTCGCTCTGGTAGGCCATCAACGTCTGCAACTGAAGTTAACATCGCAAAAGTGAAGGAAATAGTGACTGAAAATGCTCAATCAAGTTTGAGAGAGATAATCGCCGAACTTTCTGTGTCTCACGAGTCGATCCGTAGCATTTTAAATGATCACTTGGGTATGAAACATGTTGCCGCTCGGCTTGTCCCAAAAGACCTGAATTTTCTTCAAAAACACAATCGCATAAGAGTCGCTGAGGACATGCTAGAACGAGTCAATTCCAACCCAACATTCATGAAACGAATAGAGTCGCTGAGGACATGCTAGAACGAGTCAATTCCAACCCAACATTCATGAAACGAATAGTTACTGGTGACGAGACGTGGGTTTGCGAGTTTGACATGCAAACTAGTCAACAAGCTTCGGAGTGACGCCTTCCAACTGAACCGAAACCGATAAAAACCACACCAAAGTCGATCAAAAGACAAAGTCATATTGACTATTTTCTTTAACTATCGCGGTGTTGTGCACTCGGAATTCTTGCCGGAAGGTCAAACGGTAAATAAAGAATATTATTTGGGCGTTATGCGGCGTTTAAGAGAGCAAATTCGACGAAAAAAGCCAGATTTGTGGAAAGAAAATTCTTGGATTTTGCACCACGATAATGCACCTTCGCACAAGGCCATCATTGTGAACGAATTTTTGACCAAAAACTCAACAAATACCATCGAGCAACCACCTTATTCACCAGATATGGCTCCAGCCATCAGGATCACGTTGAAGTCACCACTTTACGGAACTATCTAAATTTACATCTTTATTTCTGCCAGTGACTCCCAGCATAACTCATATAAATAGGAATATCCTAAAGTGGATCACGTTGAAGTCACCACTTTAGGATATTCCTGTGGATCACGTTGAAGTCACCACTTTAGGATATTCCTATTTATATGAGTTATAGTGGGAGTCACTGGCAGAAATAAAGATGTAAATTTAGATAGTTCCGTACAATTTTATTGTCCCAACTGAAGCCTAATTTAGGTCGCGTTCGTTCTGATCAGGCAGTGCGCAGTAACTGCCGTCGACGGTCGCATAAATCACGCTTCCACACAAAACCGCTGATTCGTCTTTTCTAACACACTTACAATGTCCCTACAAGTAAATATAGTGTTCATGAAATCATTTCTAAAGCAGAATTTTTCCAGGCACCTGTCCGTCCCGGGCTGGGCGTCGCTGAGGCAGCTGTCATAATCCATAATCTAATGAAACGTATTGGACATGAGTACTATTATATTCAAGGTGGAGACTGGGGACATGCAATCGGATCGAACATAGCTACATTATTTCCAAATAACGTTCTGGGTTTCCATACAAATACTCCCATAGTATTGCTTAATCCGTTGGCACATGTATACACGGTTTTAGGTATGTATTTGTAATTCCCAGCTTAGTATTTAGTTTAGTAGTATAGTTTTTTTACCATGGGAAAAGCAAAGGAGAATACATTCTAGCTAATGATAAGACATGAAAGCTAAGAAAGTACTTTATATTTCAAATGCGTTGGCAACCCTAAGGACTAAAATGATGTATCTGTTGTGCCAGAAATTTCACCATTTGTTTTACCTTCCACACGGGGACAACAGAGTAAGCTCTGTTGTCAGGATCAGCGAGTAAATTGGTGGTAACCGTCCAGACGGACCACACACAAGATACCATCTGCATTCAACGACCAAAATAATGTTAATTTTTATAGACGAAATTTTAAATTTTCAGTAATGAGATATTCACTTTCGAAGACATTACCAAGTTGACCCCTCACTATCATTGTTAATGCTGAATACATTACATGGAAGTGGTATCAAAAGTACTTTTTAAAAATTTAAATTTAAATGTCAAGGAGAAGTAGGTCTTAATACTTAGGCAATAAGTATATAGAATAAAGTGAAATTACTTAGGTATCGTATCTCCAAATAGTATAAAACAATGTGGCTATCCGCGTCTGTTTGTTTGTGCGCTTAGTTATTCTGAACTACGCAACGGGTTTGACTGAAAACTGTATAGTTTTCAGTATCATTTAGACTTTTAGAAAATTAGAGAACAACGCGTCGCGGGCCGCGCTTCACCTTATGAACAATTTGTAGCGATCTCACGCGTATATCCCAGTGAAGAAAAAATATGTCGCCCCACATTAGTATATTGTACCCGTGCGAATCCGAGGTGTGTCACTAGTCTATATTATTGATATTATAGAGAGAGAGAGAGCGGATTTTGTAATTTTGTTTATATTGTCGCTTTGGAGGCCAATGGCCAATTCCACACAACTAATGTTTTGAGTAAATAAAGTTTATATATCTCCGTGCGTAAAGAACATTGTATTGAAGCCACTACTGCTTATAAATAAATATAATTTTTACAGGTAATTCTTGAAAATTGTACGAATATGAAATATAGGTAGCTTCTCAAAAGCGACACTAGAATAATATCGGAATTATGTGATTTTTCTACTTACACTTTTTTCATAATATAATAATAACTTTTTGCATAGTTTCATGCCTTTGAAAATAAGTATGTTTGGGGGCAGATGTTTGTTAGTCCTATTGTCCAACACAATCTTTAAATTTTTACATGACAGGTTAGTACACAACCTTATTTCGTCACAACTGTGGCTAAGACCTATTGACATTCAAAGCGACGATATGTGGAGGGTAATCTCCAGAACCACCGCACCTATTTGAATAATTTGTTCACCATTTGGAAAATATATTTTTGGTACATTATTCCAGATGGACTTAACCTATATATTATGTATTCAGCTCAGGCAAAGTCGGGATAGGCCGCTAGTATAGAGTAAAATTAAATAAACTGTTACTAAGTATGGCTACAATCGATATCCCTGTCATATCCATGGCCAACAGGTTATTGACCGGTCGTTTCTTCATTTATGTAGGTTCACTCTGGCCAAGTTTAGTAGTGGAACCAGGACTAGAAAGTCGTATGTACCCGTTAAGTGAATATGCGGCGCGGATGCTAGAAGAATCTGGATATATGCATCTGCAAGGTACCAAGCCAGATACTGTAGGTAAGTGAAAAAATCTCTTATTAAATGTATTCATATATAAATTGTAAAAGAATTAAGCAGAAATCCAAACTATTTCAAATCAGAATCATTAATAGTATAGTATGTGGTTTACTTAATTCGAAAACAAGTGACACCTTTATCTGGTGACTAGATTTATAGATTCTACATTACATACATAGGCGTAGTATACTGAGTAGGAGGTTATCAATTGTCTTATTTTTGGAGTTAATTTACGAAGTTGAGTGTCACATTGGGTAAAATTTTGCAAATTTTTTGTAACTTTATACAAACACGACGATATATTTATAACATAAAGCATTTGCTATAAGTATTCAAGATATTAATTTTGTAATTTCTGCATGACCACTTTTTTTGGTTAGGTTAGGTCTTTTTACCACAACGTTTTTTGTAACTTTAAATTAAATTTTTTGTAACTTTATACAAACACGACGATATATTTATAACATAAAGCATTTGCTATAAGTATTCAAGATATTAATTTTGTAATTTCTGCATGACCACTTTTTTTGGTTAGGTTAGGTCTTTTTACCACAACGCGCGTGCCGAGCGAGCGTGTTGCGGTAGCGAGCCAATATCGCGTGATATCTTCTGTCAAAACGAGAATTTGTGTAATGTAATTTGTATAATGGCGCTAAATCTATCGCGAAAAGTACATTTTACGGTCGTAGAATAATAGATACGCAATCGTCATACATGATACAATTTTTTTATTACAATTAATTACCGGTCGCGCAGTGATCGCGTGATTGTCGCTGTCTGCAATTTTTTAGGTAATAACCCCGCGGAATCCGCTTTATACATGGAGCAGTATTGAAAGAGGAAACCACACACTAAGGACATAGTTAAAATATCGATGAAGAATTGACATGAAGACATGAAGAATTTATGTATTGATTACTGAAGACATGGGTATATGGGCTAGAATGCTCTTTACCTTCCCTCCTAAGAGAGAATCGTACTCAATTAAAAAATAAACGTAGTCTATGTTTCCGCCAACCACATTATAAATGTATAAAATATACCATATTTATGAGCACTTATCTAGCCTATTATCTTATGTAAATGAGATTAATAATATGAAATTATTACCAATAAGACTAAATTTATAAAAAATACATTTTATAATTTATTATTTGTGGGCGTCCAAGCAAAAAGGGTCCAGTAGTCAGCATTTAGTTTGGGAGATATTCGCAGTTTTGTAGTAGGGTGAAAAAATGGCCTTTCATGATTTTAATTGATTATTAATGAATGCTCAATTATCTTACAAGTTCATATAGTAAATGACTATATGATGTTTCTGAGTAGAAACAAACAAGTAGAAGTGTGTTTTTTTTCAATCACACTAGAAATGCTTTTTCTCAAAACAAGCTTTTTCAGTTTCAACTTTAAATGTCTGATAAAAAAATATATGCCAGTTTTTAAATATTTTAATCCTTGTTATCAATTGACTATTCTAAATTCTGAATCTAGTCTTAACTCGATACCCCACTACTGGATCCTTTTTGCTTGGACGCCCACATTTAGTAGCGGTGTATAAGATTTCTAGTTAATTCTGTTACACAACAAACTCAAAAACGTTTAAAACATGATAAAAAAAGCTACTTGTTTCAACGAAATGGCGGTTTCTTTTAAGGTGCGGCTCTCACCGACTCCCCAGCTGGCTTAGCAGCGTACATCCTTGAAAAGTTCTCAACTTGGACGAATCCGTCTTTTAAAAGAGCTAACGATGGCAACTTACTGAATAAATTTTCTTTAACGCATTTATTAGATAATATCATGATATACTGGGTCAGTAATAGTATTACAACCTCGATGAGATTTTACGCGGAAAATATGAATGGGAAAGCTATTGGCATGAAAACGGATCAGTAAGTAATACAATAAATTATTGAAATAAATAAGTTATTATTAAAGAGAATTCTATTGTGCAAATAACCATAAAAAGCATAAATCTGTAGCGTCTGTCTGTAATTACAATTTTACTCTCAAATTTTGTGATAAATAGTCGTTTTATGACTCACTGATTTCGATTCTACCTAAATTTAAATTTTTGTCTTTCTGCCTGTCTGTATGTCCTTTTCTATCAAGAACGGCATGACCGGTCTTGATGAAATTTGGTATATAGTAAGAACATGTGATTATGCAAATGATAGGCTACTATTTCTTATCGAAAATCTACCCCTAAAGGGGTGAAAAGGGGGACGAAATTTTTGTAAATTTTTGATGAAACTATGTGAGAAATGCTAAATCTTGGCCATGATAAAATTTGGTGCGCTAATAGACTTTTTTATCAGAAAGACATAAGCTACTTTTTTTTTTCAAAAATCTAACCCTAAAGGGTTGAAAACGATGATGAAACATTGTAGGGGATATGCTAAACCGCTGAGCAATAGCGCGAGCACGAATCCTATCGACAAAGTATTCGTATCGTAAGCGTAAGCAAATTGTATGACTTTTAGTGCAGCGCCCCTATAGGACGTAAAAAGAACTATTTCGCATTGCCTTCGTAACGTAACGTAAAGGTAACGTAAGCCATTTGTATTGAAATAGAGTAAAATCACGAGCACGAACCTTATTTTGACGTACGGTAACGTAAATCTCGATGACAGACGCACGAATACTTTTTTCATAATAATAATATTGTGTGGGACTTGTTTTCATTTTCATGTGATGAAATTAAAATCAAAACGTACACAAAAAACGCAATAAACTTTTCCGCAAGAATGTTTCAAGTCTCAATAGTGTTAACAAAGAAATGTGACATCGAGAGGTTATTAAAACGACAAGCAAGTAAAAAAACCGTCAAATCTAAGCCGTTCGAAACTATCAACCATAATATAAAAACCAATTTTATTTTGAAAATTAATGCACATTTGTAAAACAATAATACATTGTTTTAGATATTTATAAGTTATAAATATCTAATACAATATATTTTTTAAAGATTTACTCCTTTTTTAATAAATTTATTGTAATAAAGTTTTACATTTCAAATAAAAATCTAAAACTTTCTCTGATTTCGTTTTAGGACGCGCCCTTCATTCAATAAATTGTGTAGTTTACTCAAACTTGCCAGTCCCTAGTTACGTTAGGATGACGTCACCTTCGTAATCGTAGCGAGCTCTCGATAGTTGGTAAAATGCGCTTCGTGCTGCGACTCTCGTAATCGTATAGTAAACTCGATACGATTACGTTACGAAACTGTCGAAAGTTCGTGCTCGCCCTACTGATTATGATGTGGCATTGGGATAGTTTGACACCTGGGAACGGACATAGGCTACTTTTTTATCAAACACCTACTCCAAAGGGGGTGAAAAGAGGGATGAAACTTTGAACGGGAAATACTAATTCGCTGAACCAGTTATGATGAAATTTGGTACAGAGATAGTATGTCCCCGAAGACAGACGTAGGCTTACTTACTAAATTACTCAATTCACGGAAAGCTAAACTTTTATTAAATGCACTCTGATTGTAAACACTACAAAATTAACAATTTTATTGAAGACAAAACATTAGACTGGGAATAAGCCTCTCTGCACATGCATTTACTGACTTTATGAATATTTCTTTTCGAACCGAACTAAAGTAAATTTGACATTCAAAAACACCTTGTAATTGGATTTATTTGATTAAATGGATTTGACTTTTGACTTTTTTTTAACATGGATACTTTTTTTGGTGAGGTAAAAGTTAACTCTTACCTCACCAAAAAAAAGTATCCATCTGTCCTGATGAGAACACCCAACGGTCAGATCTTATGACAATCTATTGCCTAATATTAATTCATCTTTACAAATTTTATGAAATAAATTTGTATAGTTACTTTTATAGGATACCAACAACAGTGCCAACATGGGGTATAAAATTCAAGCATGATTTAATGTTCCAACCAGACTGCGTATTGAAACTGAAATATAAAAACTACCTTCATAGCACTGTAGTTGAAGACGGCGGCCACTTCGCAGCTTTTGAAAACCCCGATTTAATGGCGAACGACATATTTCAAGCCGTCAACACGTTTAGAGAGTTCCACCACACAGGAAAGTATGGAAATACTATACTATATACAACTTGTACTATCAATAAAAATAACGTTCATAAACATCGATAATATTCGACCCATTGCTATCGATAGTGAACGACTGTCAATAATGATCAATATTTTTTTATCAAGTAACAATCTCTTTACATCATCTGTTTCTTATTTATATTATTCACTTACGCAAATTCGAGGTTTTTATTTTTTTATAGAGTTATTTTTGTATTTCCACACGAAAGTTATGTTTGCGTACACTTTATACCTATACGCAACTATTCCGACAACTTTGTAAGTTTACCTGTAGGCCTATTAGTCACATATCATGATAAATATTAGTCTACTTAACTTTTATGATCGATGTATGATAATGATCATATACGATAATTTGCAAATTTTCCTGTTATCATTGGGGATTTTGTTCGCGACGGCTCATTTTTCGTACAACAAAACAATAAGTAATGTTAATAAAATTTATTTCAGAAAACCTCAAAAAGAAGAGAAAACAGATATAAAAAGGCAAAAGACAATTTACGATTTTACAGTTAAAGATATAAACGGGCAAGAGGTCAAACTAGAAAAATACAAAGGCCACGTAGTTATCATTGTGAACGTCGCCTCACAGTGTGGTCTGACCGACACCAACTACAAGCAACTGAACGAATTATATGACAAATACAGCACCACAAAAGGTCTGCGTATTCTGGCCTTCCCTTGTAATCAGTTTGGTGGTCAAGAACCGGGCACTGTCATAGATATATTAACTTTCACTAGAAATAGAGGTGTCAAATTCGATTTGTTTGAAAAAATAGAGGTGAATGGCGAAAATACTCATCCACTATGGAAATTTTTGAAAGAAACTCAGCAAGGAACATTGGGAGATTTTATAAAATGGAATTTCTCCAAATTTATAATTGACAAAAATGGTATACCAGTTGAGAGATTAGGTCCTAATGTGAATCCCTTGGATTTGGAGCCTTATTTGGCTAAGTACTGGTGATACTTAAATATTTCTCACTAATTGTATTTTATAAGAAATGGAAGCAATAGCGAAATAAAGCAATATCTTAGCTAGTAAGAAAAAACATGAAAAATTTGAAATTATTAGCGTCTATTGAACTCATCTAATATATTGCAATATAAATTCAGGGCTAAAAATGACGAATCTCGAGTGTTTCCCGAGCAACAACATGCGTTTAAACACCTAGACAATTTAATACAAGGGATAGAGCGTATATATCTCAGCACGAGCGGCGAACTGCGTGATACTTGTAAGACAAGCGGTATTTAATTATATTTTAATATCCTATCCTATAATACGAGCAATATTGTATATTTATAATAGCTTTCTCGAAACCGACTAACGAAATTTATAATAGAGGAGTTTATGGAGATGAAAAATCGATCTATCTAGCTAGGTCTCAATTCTGGGAAAATTCCTTTTCTCAGTGTTTTTCCTGTATTTTCACAATTTAAAATTGGTAAATATATTGATTGGTAATTTCGCAGTAGAATTTACCTTCTCAATAACAGTGATTAGAGCGTATGTCTAGCACGCCGAAATACACGAGTTCGAATTCTGCAATGTAATCAGATTATTTTATTTTTTATCGTTCTGTCAGAGATATGAGGAGTTCAAGTTTTCAGACCTGAACATTTATTCAATATTTGTTTTTGATTCCAATATAATCTGTATTTATTAAGGTAGTAAAATAAAACAGGGTGCTAATAATTTTAAAGTCAACTGAATAAATTTAAAGCAGAGTCCAGTGTTCATTACAATTAACGAACAAATCTTCAATTTCACTATTAACATAAACAAAAATGGCTTTACCAAAACAAAAAAAAGAATTGTAAGACAAAAAGAAACAGATGCATTTATTATAATTATTTATAATGTAGTTTTTATATTTTTTGTTGAGGTTAATAAATTTTTTACAAAAATATGTATTTTACTTGGAAATGATGTTTCATATATTTCCCCAATAAGTGACATATTTCAAAACTATAAAATTCTTCTAAATTAAGCAAATTAAACAGTCTGTCGGCCAAGTCTTAGTTTAGCTAACTCTTGAATGGTATTCTTAGAGCTGTTCTCACTCCACTGAAGCTCTGGCATAGCAGCGATCATCTGTTATTTACAATTTGCGATCAATGGATACAAGTAACGAAATCAGTATAAAACCTACATTGACAAGTCCTACGTATACTAAATGCAAGGTGCAATTGACCATTTGACGACCTCCGAGGCGCAACGGCTAAGCGCGTCGGAAAGTAAACGGGGGTTGCGGGTTCGATTCCCGCCCCAAGTCTGAGTGTTTATGTATAAATATGTATTTATTTACAAAAAAAAGTATATAAGTAGTATATCAGTTGTCTAGTACCCATAACACAAGCGCTGTGGTGCTTAATTTGGGACTAGATGGCTCTGTGTGAAATGTCTGAATATATTATTATTTTGTTTTTTGTATATTTAGCTAACCACCTAGTTCCGTAGCTAAAATGGCAAAAAAGAAACCCTCGATCAGACTTGACCCAAGATCTAATATTTGCTATCCAAACTAAGTGATCTACCATTCATAATTTTTTCTTTATTTTGTATTACCATTCGATAACTACATTTTCGTTATCCTCATATAAATTTCGAACTAGATAAAAAATACAGGCAGTATTTTTTATTTTATTATATAAAAATAGCAAGATTCTCGCAATTAAGCAGTAACAGGAGGAAAAAAGGATTATTTTATAAAAAAAAAAGATGGATTATGCGCAATAATCGGAGATTATGTTACGCGGTCTGTGCTGATTATTTTTGTTTTTTTTTTACATGGGCATGTATTTCTCTTTGCCTCGTCGATAGTCGCGATCGACTGTCCTAATAGCCACGATCGAACATCCAGCCCTGTCTTGTAGTTTCATCATGTCCGTATGTCTGTGTCATGTGATTTATTCCCTCTATTGTTACGCCAATATAAGCTGAAGGACACAGACCATGTACACTTAAATTAGTAACCCAGAACCAGAAATGAGGAACAAAATAATAATAGGTATAATGCAAAATACCCATTCATTTATTAAACTTCTAGATCAAAAGTGCTACAGACTCCGACTCGATTCGTGTCCGACACGTTCTTGGTCGGTTTTTCACTACAAGTATACAGGGTTAATTGAAAAATACTAATACCTCTTAGTGCAAAATTCCTGTCATCATACCTAACAACTATTGTTCTACGAGTTTTTTCAAAACTTAATACGTTCCTCAAAAACCATTTATTAAGTTTTGTTGTACTGTCTGAAACGTAATTACTCTATACGTACTTCCAATGATACAGTGCAAGCGCACCAACATCCCCCCTCCACGCCCTCTCTGTGCGTGTGCCGCTTTAGTGATGGGATAGAGTAGGTACCATTTTCAGAAACATTTAACGTATTTTTATTTTTGTATGAAAGAAAGTTATGAATTTTTAAAAGTCGTAGAACTAAGCTGTTGAGGATAATGTTAAGAACAAAATACTAAGAGGTTATTAGTATTTTTAAATTAACTCTGTATAACGCTTATCATTACCTTTCATAAACTTTCACCACATTTCAAATTATAGAAAGTTGTTCTTCTGTATCTTTGTTTTTTTCCTTGCATTAGTACACGTAGTCCCGTCGGTATAAAAATATACTATATATTGTGTATTACCAAGGCATTACCTACATGTTTATACATCTAACTAAGTACTAATAATTTATTTACATGATGAAGGAAAACAACAAACTACGATTTTATACTGTCTTTATTAATAGTAGATTACTTACCATAATATTTTATATAACTCCAAAACCAGAAAGTAATATTTCAAATAAACTATGTCATTTCGCAATACATAATATAATATAGTATCTCAATAAATATTTTACTAACAAAAACTGATAAAGTTTGTTGTAAGAGTAACTAATTACATTACAAATATAATACCAATTAAAATATATCCCATGTGAATTAGTCTAGGTATACAAGTTGCTAATATTTACTTTCCATAAACAAATATAAAATAATAATTACATACAAAATATATAGAAATATTAAAATAACCCACTTTACGATTACACAAACAAAATATACAATATAAATAATAGTAGTAAAGATACATTTCATTCAGTTAAGGACAAAATAGTGATCTTTCCCTTACAAGAACCACGGAAATTTTGTAAGAGTTAATGGGATATTACACTATTACAAAATACAAATACCAAAGTACAAATTGCAAGAAATAATAGTGAACCACTCGTAAGTATTTTCTAAGACTACAATTTACTTCAAATATTACTTTTTACTTAGATTTTAATACAAGGATGGTTGTAAAGCATAGTTAAGGTAATCCAAAAATCAGAGGATAGTTTTACATTTTAAGTTATTTTGCATAGGTAGTGTTTATAACTTTGCAATAGAATTATTGGATGTAAAGTTCGATAGAAATAATATCTCAATAGAGCTTTTAAAATATTTAAAAAATCTGTCACCAATTCTGGGTGAAATCCTATTAAACACTTTTACCATGCCTTCAACCATCCTAACACAAAGTACTCAAGGTATATCCTTAATAACCTCAGAGAGTTGTTCTCTTGTAAACATATGGAACAATGAACCAGGTGTCATGGTCACCACCTCCACATTATTTTCTGATAACTTTTCTTCCATCACTTGCTTTAGTATAGTAAGCGCAGACTTGATAGCTTCTTTCAGTGTCATAGATTTGTGATAAACTTCCTATAAATGATAGAAAATGGGGTTATTATAAGTAAAATACTATAAATTCTTCCTAATGCAATTATAAATAATTATTGCATACATAATTCATACATACAACACTTTAATATATTATGACACTTTTAACTACAAGTACAAGAACCTTTAATTTCCAAATGTGCATATTACAAAAAATTTTTAGACAATTACAAAGAACAAGTATACTTAATATTTCATTTTCGGTTTTGTTGTGTGATGAATTATATTTTTAACAAATGTATGTAGTACATAATTATGAATTGTGAATAGTGAACTTACATGAATATATTTCAATTGTGATGTGAAATATAATATTATCTTAAACTCTTAATATGACTCCCGCCGAAAAAACAGAGTCATGAACTAAGGCAGAAATAAGTATCTCTAATTGCCTAACAGTACTTGGTTATACCTCCTATTCACATAATAGCAGTAACAGGATTATTGTGTGAAAAAGAGAAAAAGTTGCAAATGTTGTCCTGAAAACATGATGTGAAGTCTATAAATAAGGAGTAGGCCATAGGGAACCTATGCATAAAACTTTTTTATACACAAATTACGCGCATTGAGCACATACCTTTGTAAACATTCATTAATCGGGCTGTGCATTTTAAAAACGCCTTCAACTAGGAGTTTTTTGTCAGACACTAGTCAACAGTAGCATATTAAAATATACAATAAATGCAAAAAAACGCATCTAAATATTTCATGCATATTTCTATTGATATAAACAATTTGCTGTGATGACTATTTTTTACAAATGTGCATTTCAAATGTGTGTAATCAACATGTTGGAATCTCCAACAAACAATTATAAAATTATATGGCAAGTTTGTAAGGCATGCTATCTATCTCGCTCTAATATCTCTCTCTTCTTCGTGACGCTCACCTACGCCTGCCACGAGATTTTGTAGTGCAAAAATAAATAGAAATCAATATGCAAAAAAGTGTTGTTTAATGTTTCATGGGATTTATTAACTTCATCAGCCCTAAAAGATACCCACACACAGCTAAAAGTTCTCGTGTGTGCACACCCCTACTATTCAAAGATATTGTAAAGCTCACCTTCAAACTTTGCTGTGCACCTTCACTACCAGAACCAATAGCTTTTGCATCATACTGAACAAAGGTACCACTGGGATCCATATGGAACAATTGAGGACCTTTTTCATCAATACCTTAGGAAGTAGAAAACAGTTTTAAATAATTTGAGAAAATTGAGAAATTCATAATAATTATTTAACATTGGAGAATATTGGACGTTTTTTGGCTGATATGATGATGACGATGAAAGAACACTAGAAACATAATGAGATTTTTTTTTATTAGAAATATAGATAAGCATAATATTGTGTGCGGTGATAACTTACCATCAGGTGACCCGCTTGCTTGCCTTTTTTAAAAAAAAATTAAGTATGCTTTCCCTAAATATGCTAAATTATTTTCCTAGTTTATGCAAGATGAAGATTTTTACTTTTATATAAAGAGAAATATACAAAACAGCATAAAGGAACGTTTAGGATGTTTAGGTAGGACCTTACACATGGTCTTTCTGGACGCTATCACCATCTGACTCACTAATCATAGCCTAATGTCCTATGGCCTTTTGCTGTGGGGATCAGCGGCGCATATTAACTCGATTTTTATTTTACAAAAAAGAGCAATACGTGCTATTTACAGTATGAAGGCACGAGAATCACTAAGGGATCGTTTTAAAGACATTGATGTACTGACCTTGCTGTCCTTATACATCTTTGAAATTATTATGTATATGAGGAAAAACATAGATCGATTTACAAAAAAAGGCGATATTGGTGGTATGGAAACCCGAGGTCGTGATAAATTGAGTTGTTCCAAAATTTAAATTACATAAGTCAAATGTTTCATTTTTGGGTAACTGCGTTCGTTTTTATAATAAAGTTCCTCAAGAAGTCACTCAATTAACAGAAAATATATTTAGATTAGTTATAAAACGTACATTGATTAGACAATCATACTATAAAATAAACGATTTCGTTGAAGATAAAACAATAGTCTGGAAATGATTTTCTCTACACATGCATTTACTGGCTCTCTCAATATTGTATTTTAATAAACCTTTTGTAAAAGGATGTTGAAAAAATTATACCTGACGGAGTCTCTCGTCGGTTCTTCTCAGTGTCCAGGTTTTCTTTTCTCTTCTCTTTGAACCGAACTAAAGTAGATTTAACGTTCAAAAATACCTTGTGATTGGGTTTACTTGAATAAATTGATTTGACTTTGACTTTAATCCTGCATCAAATAGCAGTGCTTGCACTACTGTGTTGCAATTTCAAGGATTGCTTGGCTTTCACTTAGTATTAAAAAAAAAGACATACCTGCAAACATAACAGCCACTCCAAACGGCCTAGACATGGCAGATCCACTATCATCATCACTGTCTCCAAATTGTATGGCCAGATTAGATACAGCCTGTGCACACGATTCTACACTCATACGTTCATTATAAACAAACCAATGGTTTTGGCATTCGATGCGTGCTCGTTCTACCAGTGTTCTTAAAAATAAATTAATAGAAAGTGTTAAAGCTCAATTTATTTATATTTATTATATTTATTTATTAAGTACATATTTTTAATTTTTGAAAATTGTTATTTCAATGTATAGTAATTTTAAACATTTTAGATCACTAACATAAAAATTAAATATTCAAACAATCAATAGATGCATTTCAAAATAAAATCAAGAATAAGCTTATCACTATGATGGAATAAATTAATAAGAAATCTTAAGTGATTCAAAACGTTTTTTTAACTATATTAATAGAAAAAAAAAGTAAAAAAGAACAAAAAAGATATATGAAATATTGTTAAAACCAGTTAAAACAAGTGGTGGATCAGGGTTTGAATTTCAAGTACCGTTCTAGAAAGTATTTGTATAAATGTAAAAGCGTGTTTAAAAAACATGAAATGAAACTTAAATTAAAAATTTAGGACAAGAAGACCTCTAACAAGTAAAAAAAAAGAATATAAACCTATTGGCCCTTCAAGTTTATGGTAAGTTGTAATATAAATAATAGTAATATACTCAAGATAGTCGCATCAGGGGACAGCTAAGTAAATAATAAAGTAAAAGCAGAATACAACTATAAATAATAAATTAGGAAAATTTTGTGGACCCCTGATGTAACAATGCTTGGATATTACAACTATAAATAAAAATAAATGCACCAGATAATACACACCTATCACCTGGTCTCAAACTAGGGTATTCCTGTGCTTTGAGAACTAGACGACTACTGGGGGCACCCAGTACACCCAGACCTGCGGTAATATAGAAAAATTCGTTTCCTAAATTGACCCAGCCGGGAATCGAACCCGGAACCTTCCGCACTTAGACACGCCATAGAGATCGTCAAACTTATCATAAACTTAAGGGCCAATAAGTACATAATATTTTTTTTCACTTTTTAGAGGTTTTTTGAGTTAGTTTTTAAATTTTTAATTTCAGTTTTTTAGTTGAAACTAGACGAAGTGGAATTGAAAGTTAATTGGTTTAAACTAATATTATATGGTGGTAGTTCCTTGGTAGCCTTACAGACAGCTCGAAAACTGACAATAGATTTGAAGCCTAAGAGACATACTTTGTGAGAAACCTGTGTCTATTAGTTAAATGTGTATTACAGGGTGTTACGGTACAGTTACAATTTAAGCTTCTGTGACTGTATCATATCATGTTATACCAGTTTGTAAGAATATTTTGTATTTATAAATATATAAACTGCCTTACCTAGAGTCAGCCATTAAGCCCGATACAGCACATGCAATATGCCGATCGACTTCCACAATTTTCTCAATAGTCGTCGACTCCATCAAAGGAGAGGTAATTCTTTTTTCAACTGCTAAAACAACCCCTTCAGAAGTGGAAATGCCAATAGCGGTAGAGCCGAGTTTAATGGCCTCAATAGCATATTCCACTTGGAATAATCGCCCCTCTGGGCTAAATGTATTAACACCGCGATCATATTCAGAACGAGTCAAGAACATCTGTAATTATAAAATTTAATGTTTAGTCGAATTTAGTACCGGTTTCAGAGGTTAAGCTACCATGACACAGCGCTTTATTGGACGTTCTATGTTATATTGTTTATATAATTTGATAGAAAATACTTCTTTACTTACTTTTGAATTTGTTAGGAAAACTGGATATGTGCAAAATATTTCAGTGAGTAATCAAAATTGATGGCAGAAAATGAATAGCAATTTTACATTCTCTTTGGAAAATTAACGTTTACTGCACAGATAAGAAAGAGTAAAGACAAGATAATGACTATCACCATAGAGAAGATAGAACCAAAAAGTGTAGTATTGTACAGTCATACAAAGTATTGTATTAATGTATACAGAGAAATCGCGTACGGATTAATCATTCTCCATAGTTCTTTGACTCCATCTGTGAGATCTACTTACTGATGTATATATTACCACACTGGTTTTAATTGTGCCTATTTGATTTAAGCCAATTGGCACTATCGACATAATATGGTCGACATAAATATACGACAGTACATGGAACTAAAATGCATTCGTGCAGTATACGTCAAAATTAGTTCATAGCCATATCAAAATTAGTTCTTGATAACTTCGCATTTCGCAAGTATCGCTTCAAAATAGCACACTAAATTAGCTGTCATTTGCTTCATAAAGCTTGTCCAGTGGTAATTTATACATGCCTGACTCCTGGCGTCTCTTTATTTACAAAAAAATTAAAAAAAAGTATCACACAAAAAGCGAAACCCTCAATCTGGAGGTAATATTGATTTTGATAGAGGAAGTAATTACCATCTAAGCAGTTTTTAAGCAGATCAACATAATTAAAATTTGCCGTTGCAGACGCCAGTCTACACTCGTAAAATAGATTGTGGCTGCAGTAGTTCATACCTTGGCCAAACGAAGCGCACTATTGCTGAAAGGGTTAAAGAACATATTGCAGCGGTGAAAAATCGGCAAACAACCAAATTGACGATAGTGGAACATCTGCTCCAATCAGATACCAATCACTGGATTGAGTTTCATTGCCCACAAGTCCTTTCTACTGATCGCCACTTTTATCCTAGAGTAGTGCGTGAAGCGATTGAAATCAAGAGACATAGAAATTTTAATCGGGAAAACGGGTACAATTTATCGACGATGTGGAATCCTGTGATTCAAGGAACAAAACCTCGTGTTTCGCTTCGGTTAAACGCGTGGACACTGTGAGTGTTGTATGTAGGTATCCCGAAAACTATTTACAAATATCGAGGGTAGATGACAAAACGTCTACCTCAGACACGGAGTGAAATTTGCTGCGACAGTTTGCATGAGACCACGGCCGATGCAACTCGGTCGAAACGTCAAGCCAGTATAAAAAGGTAATCGCGTTAAATTTCCCGTTTTAGATACTTTATATATATACAGGGTGTATATGAAAACGGGACAGTTACTTTAATGGATGAAAGGGCATAACTTTAGTATGTAGTTACAAAAAGAATTATCGAAAAAAACGTATCCGTTTAAGAGTTGTGACCGTTTTAATTTTCAAGTGTTATTCCCACCATTTCTCGTAAAATTGGGTTGATCGTGTACAGTTACAGATTTTAAATTTTACGTATTTTTTTATTTTGTAATAATTTCATCCGTTACTGAAATACAGCCTGAAAACCCCCATTGGGGTATACGCATTATTTTCGAAAATGATTTTCAGGCTGTATTTCAGTAACTGTACTGTGTTTCAGTACTGAAATACAGCCTGAAAACCCCCATTGGGGTATACGCATTATTTTCGAAAATGGTTTTCAGGCTGTATTTCAGTAACGGATGAAATTATTACAAAATAAAAAAATACGTAAGATTTAAAATCTGTAACTGTACACGATCAACCCAATTTTACGAGAAATGGTGGGGATAACACTTGAAAATTAAAACGGTCATAACTCTTCAACGGATACGTTTCTTTCGATAATTCTTTTTGTAACTACATACTAAAGTTATGCCCTTTCATCCATTAAAGTAACTGTCCCGTTTTCTTATACACCCTGTATAATAAATTATAATAATTTAATTACATATATAATAAATTGTTAAATAAATAAAATAATTACATGGAACTAAAAAAACGACGTACAGTATATATCAAAATTAGTTCATAGTCCATCATAGCCATATCCAAATTAGTTCCCAAGAGCTTCGCAATTCGCTTCAAATTGGCATACAAAATTTGCTATCATTTGTTTCGTAGTCTGTCCAGTGGTAATTCGTACACATCAGTGGTGTACAGTAATTAATAACCGTAGAAAAAGTATATACTAGAGTACGTAGGTGAAGGTCTATGGGCACATAAGATAAGAAATGTAATACAGATTTCTATATGATTTCTATATAGCTTTGCTATAAGTGTTGCTAGCTAATATTCATTACCATGTGGGGAGTAGGTTTATTTATAATGACGCAGTCAAAAGTTAATATTGTGCTTAATATTAATAATATGACTGTGTTTAGCAGTGGAACGTATCACACACGAGTAGGTAGATGTACATACAATTCGTGATTTTTCAAACATAAAATAAATTAATGTTAAATAGCATTTATTTCTGTGTTCTGACGTTTGTTTCAGAGTATGTTACTGCGTACCTAATCATTCTTTTCTATTTTACTTTACAAATACTGCGGAAATTTAACAATTTGAAAGTACGGAACAAATTGAAATAATTCTTTAAACTGAAAGCTTAAAAATTAATATATAGCACATTCTATAGATTTCTCTGTCTACGGTAATAATTAATAACAGAACAAAACAAGAAATAGAGAAGATGTCGATATTCATCGATTTTGAAATATCGATATTGAGTACGAAAATATCGCGATGTTTTAAAATAATAGATGCCCTAACTAAAATATAAATACATCGATGTTGTTAGAAAGAATTATCGAAAATTTATACGAATTCACAAAACAGATGTTTATCGGACATAATATACTCAGACATTTCACACAACGCCATCTAGTCCCAAAGTAAGCAGCACTTTTGCTTTCCGACGCGCTTAGCCGTTGCGCCACGGAGGTTGTCAATGATATTTACTTATCGATATTGACCTAGATATCAAGACCTATATTTTTGTATTACAGTTAGCTAATTCAGCTATAAGAAATACGGATGATCGATATTCATCGTTGTTATCGAAACATCGATATTTAGTGTGAAAATTAATCAGTGTTTTAACATCAATATTTAGTTATCTCCGTGGTTATCTCAAACACTGATTTATCGATGTTGTAAACAAAAATATCGAAAGCCGATGTCGACTTTCGATATCTACGATCGATGATACCTACCCAGTATGTAAACATCAAATTAGATTATTAAAAGGCTCAAGACATACAATTCATTTTATAAAAAGCTGATTTACAAACGTATAAACGAAAAGCCAATAATACTAAAAGAAGAAATAAACCATATTACGAACTTTGACGTACTAGGATGGTAGTTCTAATTTTTATCATACATCGAATACATAATATTTCATGTTTTTGCACGAAACATTATCGCAGATAATGTTTGGTTACTGATATTGACATCGATATCAACATCAATGTTTTTCTAATATTGCTCATCTCTAAAAAGAAGTTCCTATCTAAAATCGATCTAAAACAAATTTAAAATTTTGAGACTTTTCGCGGGAACGGAAGAAGAATATGTTGACATTTTATTTAGTTTCTATTTTTTGCATTATTGTGAATTTTAAATTACAAAAATGATATATCGTATGTATATAATATATCTTGTGCGTTGTAGTTCTATACAAGTAAAGAATGGAGGATGTCAAACGTATGCCGCTGGAGTTTCGTGCTCATCCAAGAAGTCCTTTTTAACTCCAATCACACCTATTATCACTACTGGAGAAATGTTAGAGACATAATGATTGTTTCAGCAATCCATCATTTCTTTTATTTTTCACTAAAAAACCTAAATGACAGATATATCAATAATATTGTTTTTTTTCAACGTTCACAATCATTGATTCACAATGCTTTCACCAAAGAGAATGTAAGATTACACAGATTACATAACAATGATATCATAATGTAAATATAGCGACAGGATGAAATTATGACTGAAGACATTGACTTTATGGGCGTTGATCTCTTTGCCTTCTCTCTGAAGGGAGAATCTTACAAACGAAAACAAAGAAACAACAAGCCTTCTGATGATAGACAAGTACCTAAATAATTAAAAAATCTTGGAACAGGTGGTCCTAGCTCCTAGGTGGTCAGTGGCACAGAGTACCTCATTGAGAAAATTATATGAGTACCTACTTTAGTATATACTGGTCAGTAATCATTGTGGTCAATGGTTGGCTGACTGGTCAGCATTCAGCATTTCCTGATTCCGGTCAGCAATGGTCAAAAGATGAAAGACAAAATAACAAATATATATAAATTTTGTGATAGACGTATGTAATACATAACAGTCCCAGTCTGAGGTCCCAGTAGGTACTTAATTACTTTGATTTTTAATTTGTCAGTGCTTATAGATAGATCTGTTAGATGGAATTTCGCTTCTTTTTTCACATCTTTTCTAATTTCTAATTTTCTAGAGGAAAGCACTGAGAAGTAATCACTACGTTGAGGAAAGAGAGTTGGTTGGGCGGTATATATGATTCTTGTTTACAATAATAATCAAATGATAAAATGAAATAATGTACTCCAATTTAAATAAATAATTGTTTATGAAGTCAGCACTTGCGGTTTTCCTAGCATGACTTCCCTCCACTTTTCGTAGAGGAAAGAGCTGGTCGGGCGGTGGCATAGTTTTTATTGAGTAAAATTAAACACCTACCTTGTGACCCTACAATATTCATTCGTTATGTACTTGTTCACACGGCGAATAAGCGAAGCAACCAAAATGATACCTACCCAGTTTTAAAGGCAATTTAGAAAAGTTTTGCTATCTAAATGATATGGCCGAGAATCGAACCTAGACCTTCGGCCCCGAAAGCAGATCCACAAACCACCGCGCCAAGAAGTTTGCCAACAGAGGTCAATATTTGAGTATTTATAATAGTGAATTAGTAAAGATAATGATAATATCACGTAATATCGTAGATAAGTAAGTGTATCTTCCGTGCAATTGTTTCGAATCCTGGAAGAGATGAATTTTTCCAAATTGTCTTGAAGTTTGGGTGAGTGCCCCTAAATTCCTTGTGTGATTTTGTGTAGATATCACAATACGTTACCTATCGCCAGTGTGAGGCAAATAAATGTGATAAAGTTTTAACTTTTATTAAGCTTCATCATTTTAGAAGCGGCAATTTCAAATCTCGCTGCATCGCAACGTAATTTTTTAACGTTTTTATGTTCTTAGCCAAAAGTACAAAAGCGGAATGTTTTCATTTTCATTATGTCTGTTTACCCATTTGTCTGTCCGCATATATCAGCTGATATATTTCATTTTTACAAGTTTTTACATACTGCCTGAAATTTGACAAAGAGCTTCTAGAGACGTAAATTGGTACCTAATCCAAAACCAGAAATGTTGCAAAAACGAGACATATTTAAAACGTCTATGTCCGAAATTTGAGTTTATACGTCACGTAAGTGTGAAAAAATGGAAAAAATCGCCTGTGGCCTAAGAACTACATGTTCTTTGTCTGTGGGTTGTGGCTGATAAACAGAGGGACAAACATACATTCTTATAATCCTCCTTTTTTACTTCCTAAAAATAGTACTGTGTGCTTGTGTGAATGAAAAATCCTTTGTATACGAATACCTACATTTTCTTATATTAAAAATAAGATAAGAGTTTATCTGAAGCCAGCCAATTCATTGTAGTTACTTGGATTAGTCCTTTAGCATCATGCTTGGACAGCCCTTGGCATAGATAAAATAAATCATTTAAATAGTGATGCATTGGTATTTAGAACTCATAAACTCACACGAGCTTATAAAGCCGCGACTCGCGAGCAGATGAAAATAGTATTGTTTTCTTTTACTAACTATTGCTGCAGGTAAGTTTATTTTTTACTTTTATTATTTTTTATATTATTTTTTCGTAAAAATACATTTTTTTTAATTCAATTGATTTATATTATGGAATCTTTTAGGTTAATGTGTATCCTACCAGCAACTACTGTTACTTAAATTACTGTACTTCAATAGTAGGTGTTGATCCAATGTACGCTCTTTACTGTTTTTTTGTATGATTTTGATTTTAACTTTTATTTATTTTATAGCATTTTGTTAGGACGCGATATTTATATAGTATGAGAATCTAACATTTCAAAACTCTGTTTACGAAATTATTTTTATTGTATTTACGAAATTGAAACTCGTGTTTATGATTTGGCCGCATATAGCAAAAACGGGTAAATCGTTTTTTTTTTTAAGACATGTCTCAATATAATAAAAATTGTAGAGCTTTTAATTTATCTTTCAAATGACAAAATATTTTTAAGAAGCTTTTTGTAGTACACAACATAATCTTAACTTTTATTTGTTAGTTAACAATCATTCACTTCAATACTTAAAATAAATTCAAAATAAACAAAATAGGAACCCAATTAAAAAAATATACTTAGGTCAAACTATTGTTACAAAAACAAATAAATATATTTTAATCTTCACGGTGTATTCCTAACAGAGTATACACCTCTTACCAAAAAGTCCAGTTATTTTTTACATAAAATTAATATTAGAAAAAAACTCATTAATTTTGCATATAAATTCTTTATAATGAAAGTAGGTACTTCATAATTAAATAAAGAAAAGTTGTAGATTGTTTATTTTGCAAAAAAAGTTGTATTTAGCACCAATTTCCATTTTCCAATATGGCGGCCGAATGAGTTAACAGTAGGTACCTACTCCCGACTCTGAGAACCACAGAATATCGCAAGTACCTAATAATATACCTACTAGTTACTAGCGTATATTGAAAAATACATTTAAACTTGTTGTCGCCCTACAACCTGTTACCTACAACCATTTATTTTAAAAAGTATTGGTACATACGTACATACTGTAATGTCAATTTAACACTGACACTTACGTGCTAGTTACTTTAACTTTGTAAGTTTTCATACAGGTATAGTTGCTATTATAAAGCACTAGCTGTTACAAGCGACTTCTTCCATGTGGAATTAAATAAAAGTAAGCTATGCCCCCAAGACTTAATCTGTCTCCACTATAAATTTCATCAAAATCGGCCTAACTATTTAGCTGTGAAAACGCAACAGACAGACTGAGACACTTTCTACAGATATTATATGGATATAATTAAATAATAAAGTAAAATGATAAAGTTGAAAATATAATACATACATATCAGCACACTGTATCCCTAACACAGTAGTCACAGAGAACGGAGCGCTAGGCGTCGTGGTCCTTACACACTTCTTCGCTTCCTCAAATCTCATCATTCTCCTCACACATTTTCGCCTAGGTATGCGAGTGCTTTTCACATTTCGATCGACTAACACTCGGGCATTTGATCTTCATAAGTCAGCCTTGCTCTTCCTTGGCTTCTTTTACCACTCACTTTCGCTCAATAGATTTTCTTCGTCAGTCTTTCATTGCTCATTCTTTCTATGTGCCCGAACCGTCTAAGCATTCCTTTCTTCATTTTTACAATAACACTGTCGTGCAACTCTGTCATACTGCGTATCTCTTCATTATCCTGTCCGCAAGGGTGACACCGCAGATATTTCTACTGTATTTATCATACTTTCACTCGATTTCGGGCATATCCAGGTCTCACTACCGTACAATAAAGTTAGCACCAACACCGCATTGTGAAAACATAATAGTTAATTTAAAAAGTTAAACATTCTATTATTCAAATAAAAGAGCAAACTATGTAAAACAATAATACATACTTACATAATATCTCCACGCTGTATCCCTAACGTCCTTCCCAGGACTTAATCTATCTCCTAATAATAGTATATTTGCAACAATATTACTAAAATATTATTTTTTCACTTATAGGTTCCGGATTGATTTCTGAACTATGGATAACAAAGCCAATATTTTGCAAGGCATTAATAATATTGTAAGAGTAGATAATCATTATATTATCAATTATAGCTCTGGAGAGAAAGCAAAGTTAGAAATCTTGAACAGCCATGTATTCAGATATTATATGTCCCCTACAGGAGAGTTTTTAGATTATCCTAAGCCTAATAATCCTGAAGATGTTGCTAAAATTATTATTGATGATAATAATATCTTTAACCAATCTTCTGTCAATCAACTTGATAATGTCTTTGTTATACATACAGATAAGATTGACATTACGTTTGATAAAATAAAAGGTACAATGCAAATTACCGATAAAAGAACAAATAAAAAAGCATTAATAGAATTGCAAATGTCTTATGCGGATTATACAGCATCTCAAACATTATGTCAACGTAAAGATGAACATTTCTTTGGTGGTGGAATGCAGAATGGTAGATTTACCCATAAAGGTCAAATAATTGAAATTGTCAATACTAACAATTGGGTTGATGGTGGCGTAACATCACCTTGTCCTTTTTATTGGTCTTCATACGGATATGGGGTCTTAAGAAATACATGGCAGCCAGGTATTTATGACTTTGGATCTGATGATCCACATGTTATTAAAACTGCTCACAGAGGAGAGCACTTTGATGCATTTTACATAATAAATGCAAAACCTAAAGATATTTTGAATGACTATTATAAACTTACTGGACAACCTATCCTTATGCCTGAGTATGCCTTTTATGAAGCCCATTTGAATGCATTTAATCGTGACTATTGGGTAAAAGTATCAGCTGACACTAGTGGTGCAATATTATTTGAAGATGGTTTTTATTATAAATGCTACCAACCCAATGCAATTGGAGATAAAAAGGGTATTTTAGAATCTCTTAATGGTGAAAAGGATAATTACCAATTTTCAGCAAGAGCTATGATCGATAGATATAAAAGGCATGACATGCCTTTAGGATGGTTTATACCAAATGATGGTTATGGTTCAGGATATGGCCAAACTGATTCGCTAGATGGTGATATAAAGAATTTAAAAGAATTTGCTGATTATGCTAGAGACAACAATGTGGAAGTTGCTGTGTGGACAGAATCAAATTTACATCCTGAAGATCCTGAGAATCCTAAAAAAGGAGAAAGGGATCTAAGAAAAGAAGTAAGTATTGCGGAAGTAGTAGCACTTAAATGCGATGTGGCCTGGATTGGAAGTGGTTATTCCTTTGGGTTAAACGCTGTTCAGTACGCAGCTAAAGTGTTTGTTGAAGAAACGAAACATAAAGTTAGGCCTATGATTTTTATGGTTGATGGATGGGCAGGAACACAGAGATATGCGGGTATCTGGAGCGGAGACCAAGTAGGTGGCCAATGGGAGTATATCAGATTTCATATACCAACATATATTGGGACTGGTCTGTCTGGTATGCCTATAGTTGGCTCTGATATGGACGGAATATTTGGAGGTGGCAATAAAGACGTTAACATACGTGATTTTCAGTGGAAAACTTTTACTCCTTTACAATTGAATATGGATGGATGGGGAAATATTCCTAAAACTCCTTTTAGTTTTGATGAAGAAGCGATATCACTAAACAAAGCCTATTTAAAACTTAAATCAATGTTAATGCCTTACAATTATAGTATAGCTCACGAATCCATTCATGGGTTACCAATGGTTAGGGCGATGTTTCTTGAGTTTCCGGAAGAAAACTCGGCTTACACAAAAGATTCCCAGTACCAGTTTATGTGGGGACCAAATATATTAGTTGCACCGGTTTACAACAAAGATTCTAAACGAAATGGCATTTTCTTACCGAATCAGAACCAGGTGTGGATCGATTTATTTACAGGAGAAAAATATCAAGGTGGTAAAATACTGAATGATGTACCAGTACCTATTTGGAAGATTCCAATTTTTATAAAGGATGGAGCTATTCTACCTATGTGTAATCCTAACAATAATCCATATGAAATAGAAAGAGATAATAGAACCTTCAATCTCTATCCTAATAATGAAAGCGACTTTGAAGTATATGAAGATGATGGTATATCTTCTGATTATTTAGATGGGAAATTCGCTGTTACTAAAATCAATACTTCAGGTCCTCCTTCCAATGAACATGGAAATTTGTTGATACATATAAACAAAACAGGAGGATCTTATAAAACTATGTTAAAACAAAGAACAACGTTGTTACGAATAATAGCTTCAAAAGATGTAGTAAGCATAAAAGCTGCATTAAATGGGGCACCTATTCAACTAGTTAAAGTAGAAACATACGAAGAATTTAAATTAAGGGACAATGTGTATTATTTTCAACCAAATTTCATCCTAAACCCATACTTGGCTGAATTTGGTGGCAATGTATTGGAACAAAAGTTTCTACTGATTAAAATACAAAAGATTGACGTCACGGAAAGTGAAATTCAAATTAAAATTAAAGGATATGAAAATATTACTAAAATATTTGGGTCTAACAACAACATCAATCAAAAATTAAATTCACCGTGTGGTTTCCGTGCTTCCAAAGTTACTTTTGAATCTATAGCACTAAACTGGGAACCTGTAAAAGAAGCATCTTATTATGAAATCGACAGAGATGGAACGCTTTTCACTAATATTTCGAGAACTTCTTACAACTTTGATGGACTTCAATTTGATTCTCAATATTCTTATAAAATTAGATCAGTCAACGATGAAGGTGTTTCAGTGTGGAGTGACAGCAAGACAATAACTACCGAAGAGGATCCTCATAAAAATGTTATAAAAGGGGTTGACGTGTCTTGCAATCTTCCTTGTCAGCCTTCCCAAGAAGTTTGTAAGCTTACTGATGGAGATCCCAAATCTATATGGCATACAAATTGGGGCCAATCTGGAAAAGCCAATCCTAAAGAAGGCCATTTTTTAAAATTGAATTTTGATTTAAGAGATGTATATAAAATAGACAAAATTGAGTATGTGCCTCGCGAAGACGCTGGAAACGGCACTATTCTACAATTACGATACAGTTTTTCATCTGATGGTGAATACTGGAGTCCAATGTCAGATATAATTAAATGGAATCACAATGCAGAGGTTGAAACTATTAATTTAAAGGGTACAAAAATGAGATATCTAAAAATAGTTGCACTAGAAAGCGTTGGTTGCTTTGGATCTGGAAAACAAGTGCTATTTTATAAGGCAATATAAAATATTTAATTTGAAAAGAAAAGGTTAATTCACTCAGTTATGAAAAGGCCTGTGCCCGGCTGAGGAACATAGTATGTAAGCTATTATTATTGTTACTCTTCTGTTGTCATTGTATATACAATGTTATAAAATTTCAGTAATTAAAATTTAATGAAGATAGCCACTTATAGGAGAATTATTGTAATTAGGTTGAAAAAAAACCTGACTGAGTTTCTTGCCGGTTCTTCTCAGTGCAGGTTATTTCCGAACCGGTGGTAGAAGTAACTTTACAATATGTCTAGTCTAATGGAGAGTTAGTTAAATAAACATAATTTGAATTAAGTGAAATTATAAAGAACCTTTTTTAAGTAAGCCTTTATTCAATAGATTGTAATCGCCAGAAAAGATAGAGGACGAAAATGAATTATTTCTGCATTTATTTTTATGTAAGCAGCTGTTGTTACTATTAGTACGTATATAATTAATATTATACTTGTAAGAATTTTAAAAAGCATTTATAAAAGTGATATTATGGAAAGTGTTTTAAGAACCATCGTTATTTTTATGTAATAAAAATATATTACTAATTTTTCTTGTTTTTATTATCAAAAAAATATCTCAGTTGCTAAATAAATATAACTTAATAATATGTATATGTAATACAATGATACTTGTACTTAAGATATCCATATTTATAATACAAAATCAAAACAGTATAATGTACTGACACATTAATTTTGTTGTAATTCTTCAGCACTTCTAACAGCTACTATCATACAAATAGATGTAGTTGAATCAAAAACACAACTAATTGAAACCTCTTCTAGTACACAACTATACTCGTGGTCAGGATACCTGGTTCTTATATAATGAGATCTTGGATCTTCTGAAAGCAAACTTTCAATATTACTTTTAAATGACTGAGCTCTGTCTCCAATTAGTTCATTTAATCGTGCTAAAGCCTCTTCTGTGAACTGCACCTCAAAAGTCTGTGTAGGTGGATCATTTATCCATGGTGCTATTCTTATTCCATCATGGCTTCTGTTGCTAAGATGGGCAGATTGAGGTGGAGTAAATCTTTCTTGCCCATCTGGAGCTCCTCTCTCTGTATCTGGCCTGCGCAGTGGAGACCTGTCGTGATAATTAATTCCATCTAGCAAATCTACACTAGATGGAGAGTCTGGTGATGGTGACGCGGGCGTAATGAGATTCATGTTGGCCGGTGAAGGTATATCGTCATCGAATGGAGATGGACAATGTGGGCTTGCTGTATCAACCCCTATTGGACTCGTGAGGCGAGGACTTACACTAAAAACATTCAAATATCTAATACATAACATAATTTTTGTATAGTTTTTAATAATATTTAATGTACTAATAATAATTAGAAAATCAAAACTGTAAGCTGAGTTTGTATTAAAAAGATAAATAGATTATTATCTGTCAAACAACATACCTGCAATTACCAAGATTCACATCGTCAATACTCAGTCCTGCCATAGTTTCTGCTGCATCACTGATACCTTCAGTGGGTGGTCTGACCAATGATGGCATTGCATCATCACCAAATGGTGCTGGGTAATCATACTGTGGTATATAAGGCTTTATGTCGAGTACTGGTGTGCCATTTACCATATCCACACCAAAGAAATGAATTTTATTGTCTGGAACATAATGACTAGAATTAACATCATCTAATAGTAGTAAATTATTTCACTCGAAAATGCTTATTGTCATTCGATTGTCAAGCGATGACTTTATGCTAGGGGGAGTCAATAATGTTTCTATGGACCCGAAAGATAGAAACAATAAAGACAATAAAAAATTTTTTTTGTGATTTACATTCGTTCTAGGATGTGCCAGATGCATTTTAGTATAAGTCGCGTTCACCTGCTACCCTACCCTTAGCTACGCCCATGCGAACAAGTAAACAATACAATACTGGGTAAAATTATCTAGAACAAACCTTCTATGCTTTGTATTTTAACAAGAGAAAGTCCTATAGAACAGGGTCTGTGGGGTGATCTCGTTGAAAACACCCCACGTCGTTCTCCATCAAGTCTAGGGGGCGCCACTTTAGCTGACACGCTAGTGCTCTCTGTTGCATGGAAATGGAATATTATCCTAAAAAAATATTAAGCGATAAGTACACATAAACACCGTCAGCCATTTTTGAGAGCACAGTCGTTGATAAAAATAAAATGTCAACAAAAATTTTAACATCATTATTTTATACAACTTGCAGGTGACTATCCTAGATATTTTTTTTAAAAGATGACAAAAATTATCTATTTTAGCACTAACTTACGAGAAATCTTATTAAACTAAAAACATTTTAACAATTTGGAGAGAGGAGGATAAATGTTCCATCCTGCCCCACCATGGCTATTCCCAAAAAAATGAAGAAGTTGAGCAATAATTTTCTATATTACAATTCTAATTGCTTATACATTCGAGAAAAGTCAATGGAGGTGGGGGATTATTGCCCCACCCTACCACCACTCAAGGATTAGCAAAAATTTTCTATATTTACAAATCCAGTTTATTTGCTTACCACATATGAGAAAACTCCTCTAAACCACTTAGGGCATGTTCAGGATTATTAAAAACACTTGGATCTATAATGACCACTCCTTTAGACCTAACCAGTATTGAGGGTTGTCTAGGTACAGCTCTTTTATTTTGGAATGTAGTCTCAATTACACCAATAGGTCGATATGAAATAGAGCTGCTTGCTTGTGATGATGATGCTTCTTCATTATCATGATTTGTCACAATTGTGGTTGCTGTAAATTTTATTAAGAATATTTTAAAATTTTTTTAACATATAAGTTCATGCCATGTCCCATTCAGAAGACACAGCATCAAGATACAATGAACCACCTTAATCTTTTAGCGCTAAATTCTTGGGCTTACAGATGGCAAAGGGAAATCAATGTTGCTGTGGAAGGAGACATTAAGAGTCCGCCTAAGCAGACTTTGGTGCGTTTGGTGACCTGGATCTCGATATCTAATAAGACTGAGAGT
Organism: Zeuzera pyrina; assembly: GCA_907165235.1. NCBI lineage: Eukaryota > Metazoa > Arthropoda > Insecta > Lepidoptera > Cossidae > Zeuzera > Zeuzera pyrina. The sequence continues at coordinate 8,671,269 of OU015640.1, forward strand.
TAGATATTTGGATACATACAACTTCAACTCTTTATCTTGAAATCCTTAAACGTGGAAACATGGTGGAATAAAAAATGTGGATACAAAAAATTCAAGATAAAGCCCTGTTTTGCACAAAGATTCAGTTGCATCTCCGAAACTCTACAGAAATTTAAAATATTTTTACTAAAATGGATGGGTAATTATAATATTTCGAAAAACCAGTTTTTTAATTGGTAATGTAGTTTTTTTGCAAAATACACTTATGTGAAAAAATAAACGTTGACATTTCTCTGCACTAACTTATGGTCAAACCGGAACTACGAAAATCAACTGCATTTTTAGTTGAGTTTACTTGAGTTCAGTTACTTTTAGTTTACTTCAGTTTACTTGAGACCACGGCCGATGCAACTCGGTCGAAACGTCAAGCGAAAATCGTAATCGCGTTAATTTCCCGTGTTTTTAGATATTTTATCAACTTCATTGTTATCGCCAAAGGGCGCGCGTATAATGAACGAATTCTATTGCGCTGGGCTGCATAGGCGGACTCTTAATATTAAAGTATAACTGTATTTTCTAATCACTAATTAATCTTAATCAAAAATATATTTTTATTATTAAATGACAGAGATATTTTAACTAATGAAAATCAAGATCATAGGTCATAGGCAATAATGTTATATTTACACAAGAGGTAGATGAGTTACTAGCGCTCGAAAAGTGACACCCCAACACTGCTAACTGGCCAACCGGAGTTGATTCTCGTATCACCGTTGACAGTGACCACTCGCACGTGTGTTCTTAATATTATTATTAAAATGCCATCTTTCGTTAGTCAATACTACAGAAACTATACTAGCAAGACTTCTAAAGTTCTAGGTATCACATATCATGCATAGGTATACTTATTTAATTACGTAGGTATATCTTCACGCTGAATCGCCAACGGGGTAGTCCGAGAGGACGGAGCATCAAGCGTCGCGGTGTTTACATACTTCTTTCGCTTCCTCAAATCTCATCATTCTCTTCAGATATTTTCGGCTAGGTATGTGAGTGCTTTTGACATTTCTGTCCGCTAACACTCTGGCTATTTAATCTCCATAAGTCAGCCTTGGTCTTCCTCGGCTTCTTTAACCACTCGCTTTCGTTCTGTAGATTTTTTCGTCAGACTTTCACCACTCATTCTTTCTACATGCCCAAACCATCTTAGCATTCCATTCTTCATTTTTATAATAACACTGTCGTGCAACCCTGTCATACTGGGTGACATCGCACATATTTAATTCATTCATATTAGGTACTAATTTTGCCAAAATCTAAAACATTAATAAAATATTAAATCATAAAAAAATAAAATGAGACAGATAATATACCCATTAGCAAGTGCGACAGAGAGCAATATATTCGGTAAAGAATATAAAAAGAAATGCTACAGAACCAACAATGCCATATAAATGCAATGCCTATCGTGCATTCATAATTCTAAAATCTTATACTAATTCAAACACTTTTTATAATATACACGATCATGTGATGACGCAGCCACACACTTTCAATCATCGTTTACATTTATTAAAAGCAATAATAGAAAAATACAATTAAATATCCGACTTCATTCTATGCATAAAAATAACCCCAAATGGAAAAAATATCTTAAAGGCAATAAAGAAGCAAATTAAATTTATTTGAAGGTTAGAAAAAAAATTGATACATTTTTCTTCATAATAAATGCGTATAATAAATAATAACATCCATTTTATATGAAAGTAATTTCATTTTATCATTTTCAAATTTACAATAAAAAAACTAGCGACCCGCTTCGGCTTCGCACGGGTGCAAAGTAGATACTAATGTGGTGGTGTGTGGTGATTAATAATATTACTATTATGGTTAGAGTAAACTACAGGATGTCTTCGAAAAAAAAGGTTTTAATCTTCTTAATTATATAACGTTCTGAAAGACGCACTAATAAGTGTGGTTTATAATGTCGCGTTGAAAAGCAGATTTTTATTTTTATTTTTCTTGCTGGAGAGCTCCGATAAACGCATGTAATCGCTGCAAATCATACAATGCTTTAGGGCGAGGCGCAGCCTTCGACTCGCTATTTAATTTTGTTGGACGATAGTTTTAAATTTCACGATATTTCATAAGATATTAATTTAAATTATGTAGTGTAAAGGGCAATTATTATCTAAATGAAATGCTTAAGGTAACTAAAGTGTTTAATTTTATAAGGACAAATATAGTAAAATATCCGTCTAAATAGCTTTCCAAACTCCGCATAATTTAAATCAATTTTTTTTTACATTAAAATGATTATAGAAAGCTATCCGTATAATATAGACATATGCCATCGCTGACTTTTTTATAGTCCTAATAAAGAGAAACAATTCCATCGTACATTGTTTTGTTATATTTCAAAAGAATAAGACAGCATTTTCGATGAAAGCTCTCAGTCGGCTTGATTTTTTCCGACATCTTGAACTATTATCGTTATATTTCAACAAATTAACACAAAACAATATTAAACTTCCTCTTGAATCACTCTATCTATTGATGAAAACCACATTAAAATCCGTTGCGTAGTTTAAAAGATCTAAGCGTACAGAGGGACAGACGGCGAGAAGCGACTTTGTTTTGTACTATGTATATAGATATATTGATAATTTTGGGAGATCTATATCAATAAATCAGTTCTCATGCACATGATCCGAGAAAACTGAAATTCGAAAAAAAATCAAATATCATTTTTTACTATCTAAACCCATTACAATATTTTTCGAATATGTCTGCTCTGAGGCAATAATTACTAATATTCTATGAATTACTCACAGATTCCTTAAAATGCTGTAAGAAATTAAAATTGACCAATCACAATGGTTTTAGAGAGCCATGTTGTTTATCAGTTTGAAATGCAATTTAAGTTTTACTATTTGTCTCACTGCTTATGGTAATTATCATGCTATCTTATTTATACTTCATCATTTTATTAGTATGCATAAACAAAGTATACAGCTTATATGTGTGACTAACCGGGACAATATTTTACTTGGATGAGTACTAACGTAACCTATCTACCTCTTTTTAACCGACTTCAAAAAAAGGAGGAGATTCTATGTTCGTCTGTATGTTTTTTTTTATGTATGTTCACCGATGACTTCATCAATTGTGGACCGATTTCGAAATTTTTTTTTTGTTTGAATGAGTATACTTCCGACGTGGTCCCATTTAAATTCCACCGGTATTGGAGTTTGGATTTCGAAGATACACCAAATAATACAATGAAAAAATGTTAAACCGCCTTCAAAAAAAAACACTGAAAAGTACAAAACAACTTTCCTTTACTAATCAAAAGTCAAGTACAATTAAAATAACTTTATAAGTACGATACAATAACTAATTAATTAAATTTGACAGTTACTGAAGTCGGTGCCAAATCAATGTGCAAGAAAATTTATTAGTTTGGTAGGCTTGGCATCGATATCAGTAACTGATAAATTTAATTATATACATTCTGCTAGGAAAGTATCGGGAATGGATGATTTGTTTATGGTTCCAAATTCAATTTTTTGTTTTTTTTGTTGTTGTTAGATTGGCACAACTGTTTTCCATTTTAGAGCGGGGTTTGAGTTGCATCTGTTATTTAGATTAAATACGGTGCTGTTTTTAGTTATATCATTCTAGTGTATATTGCGAATTACATAATGAACAAAAACATCGAACAAAGAGTTTGTCTTAAATTTTGCATCGCCAATGGAATTTCGTGTTCGGAGTCACTGAAAATATTACAGAAGGCTTACGGTGAATCGACTTTATCAAAAACACGTGCTTATGAGTGGTACGAAGCGTTCAAAAGCGGTCGAGATGTGATGGAAGATTTGCCTCGCTCTGGTAGGCCATCAACGTCTGCAACTGAAGTTAACATCGCAAAAGTGAAGGAAGTAGTGACTGAAAATCCTCATTCAAGTTTGAGAGAGATAGCCGCCGAACTTTCTGTGTCTCACGAGTCGATCCGTACCATTTTAAATAATCACTTGGGTATGAAACATGTTGCCGCTCGGCTAGTCCCAAAAGACCTGAATTTTCTCCAAAAACTAAATCGCATAAGAGTCGCTGAGGACATGCTAGAACGAGTCAATACCGATCCAACATTCATGAAACGCATTGTTACTGGTGACGAGACGTGGGTTTACGAGTTTGACATGCAAACTAGTCAACAAACTTCGGAGTGGCGCCTTCCAACTGAACCAAAACCGAAAAAACCACGCCAAAGTCGATCAAAAGTCAAAGTCATCTTGACTGTTTTCTTTAACAATCGCGGTGTTGTGCACTCGGAATTCTTGTCGAAAGGTCAAACGGTAAATAAAGAATATTATTTGGGCGTTATGCGTGATAAAATAAATTTGGATGAATAACTAACATTTCGTGTATTATTGATCTATTCCCGGTACTTTCTTGACAGAGTGTATGTAGGTATGCGTATCGTATTTATAAAGTTATTTTTATTGTAGTTGAGTTTAGATTAGTAAAGGAAAGTTATTTTGTAATTTTCAGTGTTTTTTTTGTATTATAGCATCATTGATCATAGGTTACAAAAGAACCATAGATAACCTTCTATTAACACAGATAATATATGATTATGAAAAAACATTGCCAGAAACATTAGCTTGTTTCTCAATAAGTATGTCTGACCGAATTTTCGGTTACAGAAAGTTGCAATGCAGAATTGAAGATTCAGTTTCATTTCAATTTCAGCACCATACCTACTGAAACTATAATCAAAAGTGAAACTATGTTCATTAGTTTTAACACTGTCTTCGGTGGCAATCTGCATAGTAGGTCGCCTCGTCACATAGCTCTCATTGTTAAAGACTTCTCTAATACACTGAAGTGGATGCGCCCTATGCACCAAATTCTGTACTGTTATATAGGAAATTGCATTATATGTGCATCGGTCTTATAAAGAATGTTGCTTAAAATTAGAAAAAGCTTGACTTATTTTCCCTTTCACTCTTGTTGTCATCACGTATGTAGATATGTATATTGTTTTCTAATGACACTTATGTAAATATTGTTTGTTTGTGTGTCTAATATAATTGTCAATGTTTTAGATCCATCTAAAATGTTGAGAATCCTGCAGGATTGCATAAAAATTGAGAGGTCTATACAGAAGTCTTTGCATGTACAATGTAGGTACAGTAGATAGTGTTTTAGATCAAAAGTTTTAAGTTAAGTAACTGCTTTTATGAACAGAAACACATTTTCGATGAGACAAAATAATTAGAAATTTAAGAAACTGGTCAAATAGGTGTCGGGCCATGCACAGTGAATGGTTCCTTAGTAAAGATGTATAATATTTAAACGGTAGCAATAATAAGTTTGTGTTTCATAGTATTCTTAAAGATGCTGTGAAAAGAAAGTTATTTTTGCGGTTATTTAGAATGTAACCAAACATTTACTATATTTCAAAAATGATATTGGGTCCTTACATATGAAATTAGCGTTTTGTCGTACTGACCACTTTGATCTGAAATAAGCTCTTTGGTTAAGAATTCCAAATTCAAAGTTATAAATTCATTTAGCTGGTACATTTGAGTTTTGAAAACATTTGTTTTTTCCTCATTATTTTTTTCTTTGGCGTCGCTTATTACCGCACAATGGAAACCATGAAATATCGGTATATTTAAGAGTACGAGTTCTACCGTGGCACCAGTGCTGCAGAAACAGCTCAAAAGATTAATGATGTGTACGGCGCTGGTGTTGCAAAAGAAAGCACGGTACGTTTTTGGTTTCAACGTTTTCGTTCTGGAAATTTCGACCTTCAGAACCAACCCCGAGGACGGCCGGAGACCAAAGTGGAAAATGAAGAATTTTTTTAATTTTTTTAATTTATTTGGTCAGCCAGTAATTGTTACACCAAAACTTAACATTTAACTATTACAAATAGCTAAAACTAAATGTACAATTTATTAGGCAGACACATCGTGCAAAGACTATTGTGGAAGCGGATCCATCACAAAGCACTTCAGAGATAGCTGCAGGCTTCGAGGTAAGTGACAAAACTGTATTAATCCACTTGAAGCAAATCGGGAAATTAAAAAAACTTGAACGATAGGTACCTCATGAATTGAGTGAATCAACTTGCAAACACGCGTCAACTGCTGTGTTACTTTGCTCAACCGACACAATAATGAAGGGATTTTAAAACGAATCATTACTTGTGATGAAAAGTGGATACTGTACAATAATCGGAAGCGCTCGTCGCAATGGCTGAACCCTGGAGACCCAGCCAAATCCTGCCCTAAACGAAAATTCACTCAGAAAAAGTTACTTGTGAGTGTTTGGTGGACTAGCGCCGGTGTCGTTCACTACAGCTTTCTAAAATCTGGCCAAACGATTACGGCAGGTATCTATTGTCAGCAACTGCAAACCATGAAGGAAGAACTAGCTGCTAAACAACCGAGATTGGTCAATCGCTCTAGGCCACTGCTGCTTCACGACAATGCAAGACCACACACTGCACAACAAACAACCACTAAGTTAGATAAGCTACAATTGGAATGTCTGCGACATCCACCGTACTCCCCGGACCTTGCTCCAACAGATTGCCATTTTTTCCGGAATTTGGACAACTTCTTACAAGAAAAAAAATTCAACTCCGATGCGGCAGTCCAAACCGCCTTCAAAGAGTTTATTGATTCTCACCCCCATGGTTTTTTTAGTAAAGGGATCAATGAACTACCTATGAGATGGCAAAAGTGCATAGATAACAACGGTGCATACTTTGATTAATTAAATATATTTTACAAAAAAAAATTGACTTTATATTCCTCCCGTACAAAACGCCAATTTCATATGTAAGGACCCAATACAACATATCCTATCCAAACCTAATTTTCATTAAATTTTCATTGTGTTTTTTTAATTTTAACTACTTTTATTTTCAGTTTTCCACCCCACCATTGAATAGTCAGAGGGGGGAAGAGGATACGTTTTTTATGACCTTGGAAACATTAATTATTATCTCATTAATTATTAACATAAAAAGTCGTTTTGAAATGTCTTATATCATTTTTTTAAATATATTTAATGATACCCCACATGCTTATGTCCATTGGAGTTTTTTTCATCCCTCGGTTACATGTATGAAGTACCAACCCTAATTTCATTTCTTTCATAATTTCACTACAACATTGTATAGTTCACAGAATAGTTATCTTCCACATCTATGTAGTACCAATAGTCAAGTAAAATAGCTGTGACACATGGACAAACAAATGTACAAGCAGACAGGACAAAATTATAAAAGTTCTGTGTTTTGCCATTTCGCTAAGGAACCCTAAAGATGTGCAAAAGAATTGCTGAAAGTTTTCATTTCGGAGGAAACTGAAAACTCTAATAATACTCTAAAACAGTAAAACTAGTAAATTAAAAGTGTAGGCAGTTGATAGATAATAATAGATTCAAGGATTAAAAAAAAAATGTAACAATCATAAACAAGAAAAGACAATATTCAGGTTTCCATTAGTAAATAAAGCCTCTTTGTTTTTTAACAAAGTCTGCTTCAAATATGACCTCAATATTGCAAGATAAAAGACAATGATAATGCTGAATTTTAATCATGATTGTACAGAAATTACTTTTGTCTCTACATGTTCCCTGTGTCCATGACCACATAGTGTCATGAACTAAGCTCAAATGCAAATCTATGCATACTTTTATTCTTACTTTAAAGGAAATTATTTTCAGTGTACTATTCAGGAGGACTTGGGTTTTGTTGATACAATTAAATCTTAATATTTATTGTCCTGGAATATACCTCTAATTAAAACTTCTTTTATAAACCTTATTCCTTTTTATCAGAATTATCGCTTCATAAAAAAGGTTAATAAGGTGCTGAAAGTAATTAATGACACCAGAAGAAGAAAGCGTTGAACGGGTTGTTGGCATTTGGATATAAAGGTACTGAAAATCCATTGGAGAATCTTATGTAGTTGTGTATTGTGCTATTTTGATTCTGTTTGTTTACAATTATTATTCATAGTCACATCTCAGGTACACACTTATACATGTTGAACTACATAGAGCGGTACACATCACACCCGCAACATGAACATTTTCATACATTCAATTACACATTTAATATTTTGTACAATGACTTCTCTAACATTTGTGCACTGATTATAAATATAAATCTATGTAGGTATGTATATATCCGCGCTATATGTATAACTAGGTAAATGGATAAAATATAGAAAGCACGTAAACAAATTAAATTTATTTATTTACCTGTTTCAGCACAGTTTACACAGCGCAGTCCAGATAGAGTTGACTGGATTAATTTTATTTCCTTTTGATGTTCGCGTTTTAGGGCCGACAATTGTTGTCTATAAAATTAATTGCGAATACATTGTCTAATACTCAACTAATGTCGACTATATATACTACACAACGAATGTCGACTTTCTAAATTGTACAGTAACGTTATGAACTCACCTTAGATTTTTTATTTCTGTTCTGGCTATAGCTATTTGATTTCGATAATGTTCTATATTTTCTGCCATATTATTATTTACTTTCTGTTATTAATATGTAATATATTTATTATTTACAAAAACATAAAACAAGAAAAAAATAAAACGAACATTTTTTTCGAGTACATCCAAAAACTCAAACCAAAAACGCTGAAATATGTTACGTACAATTTTTTTTTTCTACAATTGCAGAAATTGAAGTGAATCTCTGTTATTATTTGCTGTAACAAATATTTTTCTATTTATTTAAAAACGGAGCTTAATTTATATGGATATAATTACACATATATTAATTTAACACAGTTTCAAAATATGAGGTTAACATTAAATTGTAAAACTATTTATGGTTTTTGAAATTCTGCATGCGTTTGACAACGCAGTCAGAACTCAGATTATAAAATGCGTTCAGATTACAATACTCGATTCTGGTTAGAAATTAAAATCGAATTATATTTCTATTTGAATTAAGAACAACATAGACTTTTGTCAGAAAATGTTTACAAAATTTGTCAGTATTGAAAGACAGCACTTAAAATAAACAGTAAGTAAAATACATTCTAATTGTTAGTTAATTATGATTTTAACCAACTACCCTATTGGCTTATTATTTGATAAGTTCTTTGAACGCTCCCTATTTTTCTATCGCTTTTGCGGTTTGCCGCACACGTGCCCATATTTTGTGATATTTTTTACGAAATAGATTTACTTTGCAGCATTCGCAGAATTGAAAACAACAGTTCTTATTAAGGTATATTGTTTATCAACACCTTTGAAGGCTTTTAGTTAACTTGTGAGTATCAACAATTTACTATTTTGACGTGCTGGATTGCTGGGGTGGGGCAAAAATGTCTAGAAAAATACCGCCACGTGTCCTATATTTTGATTTTCTTTATTTTCTCCATATTTTGTATTAGATATGTATTGACCTTATAATTTTAATATGAAATTTTTCGGTTCTGAACCTTATTTTTGGAGTAGAATTAGTAGCAAGTCAGAGATGGCAACTCGTGTAATTTGTTTTTACATGATCGATTATTTTTATGCACCGGTTTTTTGCTGCTTGTTTTGTGTGAGCCTTTCCTATCAGTATTAATATGTGAACTCAACAAAGCTGCTATTATTCCCTTGTAGGTATATTGTTTTTTGTTTTATCATTTTTTTTTATAACTTGAATATAACCTTGTTAGCATTGGCTATTATGACCTCATTAGCTCCTGCCCACTTAAAAATGCATTTATACGATGTCTACAAATAGACGTGACGTATTATAATAGATTTTTATGTCTAATGAATATGTTTTCATATTAATATTACAGTAAGTAAAATAAAAGTAATACAATTATGTAAGTATTACACTTCCTGTGAATTCCTAAATAGATAAGTAAGTAAACATAAATAGCCGATTGCTTTAGAAAACAAAATATTATGAAAGCTTAATTACCTACCCTCTTTTACTCTCTTCATAATTACAATTATGTTAAGAATATTTGAAGGTATTTTACAGTGATCTTATTGCTTAGCCTAAAGAATAAATTTCAATCAGAACTTTTGAAAGGTAGGTAATGATTTGTTTCATATCGAAATCAAATTATCTCAAAATGTATATCTTCATTATACTCAAATTTCCTTAATTAAGTACTAGAATTATTAATAGTTTACGAGTTCATTTGAGTTGTCATGTCATGTCATGTCAAAAATTTTAACTTATTCTAGTCATATTGTAGCATACACTATACACATAATGAAAATGTAGAATCTGCTTTGCATAATTCAAAAGTTATACACCAAAAGTAAGTCTGCTCATCTGTAGTTCTACACACATTTATATCAAAGAGAATTAGTAGGCTGTCATTTTGTTAGATAATAGCACCACAAATATTAAAACTTGCTAGGTACTCTGTTTTCTAGCACAATGGAGACTGATAGGCTTATTTGATATATAAAGGGAAGCTTATTTTGGTTGTTTTACTTATAAAACATGGAACATAGGATCAGTATAAACTCAATTGATGTAATTAGCTATTCCATAAGAAGTAACTGTGCAGACTATCTAATTAGATAACATATCTATTTAGATATGGTGGGTAGTGTTAGTTTTTTTCACTGAAGGTTACTTTAACCATCACATGAGGAGATGTAATTCAACAGTTAATTATTATGAAAAAATTTGTGATGGAAGTCTTCTCTTGTATTTTCATTACACCAGTTTCAAAACAGTCTATACTACATAATCAAATATTTGCTAAGCTTTATTGAACCTTTTTACATTCCTCACTGTGTTATTGGCACAAACAGTAGGATTGCCGCAAAAGAAAAATAACAATAATAACCTTTAGAGACTTCATTTTCCATTATAGGCTTATAATCAACCTTAGAGATTTTATTTTGCTTAATTCTTACAAACATCTTGCATGTTTTTTATTCTTAAATAATTAGTTATAAATTATCTGTTATCACAAAATGAAGACAGAAATTTCTGTGGAAATAACCAATGTCTTCTTAATTTTCAGTATCTTGTAATTATTGTACATGGCAATGGTGACAGAAGCTAAAGTGAATGGAGGTGAGGCAGAATCACCTACTGAACTGCCTCCAGCACTTGCCGAGAAACCAGCAGGTCTGCCACCTGGCAAATATGCACTAGTGGGATGGGATATGGATACAACCGGACGACGGTTGATTGATGAGGTAATATTATAGCAAGCAAGGAGAGAGGGAAGGCCAGGTGGATCTGATCTTTCTGTATAAACAAGTGGGCATGAGTCAGCCCAGAATTCTTCAGGCTCACCCTGTAATAGGCTTAGATTAAGTGACTATTTATTAAAGAATTATGAGATAGGTTTAGTATTCATAAACAAAACTGAAAAATATTCTAAATATTACTGTTTGTAACACCACATATATGTAATGCTATCTCCCTCTAGTTCATCTCCACATCTATGCAACACTATCTCTCTCTAGCTTATCCCTACTCTATTCCCATTATTGCACTTTAAAATCCAGTATCTCAATTGCAGTCAATGAATTTCAAATAGCTTTTTACAATTGGACAAAGTTATGTGAAAAGTATCCAATCCACACAGTCACTTTTGAGATATTGATGTTTGAAGTTTATAATATAATTCTTTGTATACATTCATTTTGAAATTAGTAGAATGTGTGCTCTTATGTGTGGAATGTTAAAAACTTTTTATTGGCAACAATATAGTTCAGCATATTTTTGTATATCCCAAGGTATATGTGGATTTACAGGGTTGGACCCCTTTTACTGAATTTCTTTTTCTATAGCCTCTGCTGCAATATTAGATCACTTAAATAAAACCTTATTTTTTAAATATACCTCAATTTTCACCCAAGTTATTCTGATTGCTGTAAAGATATTCTTACTTATAGCATATAAAAATCTCAAAATCAACAAATTTCAAAATTAAAACTATTTTTGCGTGTTAATTTTAATAACTCCATAAGACAGCCTTCAGTCTCCTCTAGAGAAAAATCGAGTTCTTCTCCATAGCCATCTATAATACATACTTTTAATACATAGATACATACATGTCTTCACGCTATATCTCTAACAGGGTAGTCAAAAAGGGGGCGGCGTGCCCAGCTACACAATCCTTACTATTAGTTTTAGTTTATCTTTGTTTGCCTCACAATCCTTTGCCTACTCGAATCTCATTATTCTCCTTGCACATTTTCACCTAGATGTGCGGCTGCTTTTGATATTCCCGTCAGCTAACACTTTGATTATTTGATCTTCATAAGTCAGCCTTGGTCTTATTTTGCCTCTTTTACCACTCACTTTCGGTATGTAAGTTTTTTCGTTTTTTTTCGTCAGTCTCATCACTCGTTTTTTGCATATGTGCCCAAATCGTCTTAAGCATTCCTTTCTTCATTGTTACAATAACACTGTCGTGCAATCCTGTTAATCTGCCTATCTCTTCATTTCTTATTTTGTCGGCAAGGGTGGTACCCGTATTTTTAAGAAATCGCATCTCTACTACATTTATCTTAATTTCTTCCGATCTTGGTAGGTATATCCAGGTCTCACTACCGTACCGCATCTTGTATGGCCATTTTGCCTTAAGGCATATTCAGACTGCCCACTAATGTGGTCAGAGCACTATTCACTTTTTTTTCAGCTGCTAGCCGTCTCTCCATATCCAACACATCCTTCATCCCTCAAAAACGGACTTTACCTGATACGCAATTTCTCTTTCAAACACCAGAACCTTAATTTGTTTACATTCGTCTTCAGTCCTTTCACTTCACATTGTTCTTTCAATCTACAATTACTAGCATCTGCAATTTTGCTACTGATGGTGCTATAAGCACAGCATCATTAGCATACAAAAGGCAGTTTACCACTGTGCCATTACATATACCACTCATACTATCTTTCAATCTCTGGAGGCAACTGTCCACATACAGCATGAAAAGCCAGACAGACATCACGCAGCCCTGTGCAATGCCTAAATAGACTTAATACTATGGCGACATGTCACCATCTATTCTTAGACAGGTTCTGTAACCTCGATATAATGACGTCACAGCCTGCAGTAAAGGGCCTGCCATTGGGACCTCACATCATATTCAGGCAGAAGATTCTGCAATTCCTTTCACACTACTACTGCGAAATAGTAGTAGTGCTACAACATTTTTTCTAGAAAAAAATGCTTTTTCTAGATCCGCGAAAGCGCAGAAAATTAACCTATAGCCATAGAAACTTAAAAGTCTGATCCATACAAACCCTACCGTTTCTAAGACCTCCTACAAATGTCTTTCAGAAATGGCTCTCATATGTTCGGCCTTCGACCTTGGTATAGACTATACTTGCTAAACTGATGTAAGCCGATGACCCTATAGCATGCACAGTCTAAATGAGAACTTTTTCCGTTATAGACATGGCTATGGCTGCAGTGCGTTAGTCTTCCGGAACCTTTACCTTCTACCAGCAAAGGTTGCACAGTTCACAAAAGGTATCCCAAACTCTAGGACCACCATACTTGATCATCTCAGCAGTCACCTCATCATTTCCTGCAGTCTCCACATTTCAGGCTTCTTATCGCATTCCCTATCTCTTTTATACTAAGGATTTCCTTCAGTCCCTGACCATAGTGTGGCGATTCATTAGGATCACTCTCAGTATCTGAGACAAATCGTCTGTTAGCAGATGATGTTCTTTGGAATGCACTTTATTCATTCTGCAAAAAATAAAGGAACTATATACTTTCTAATTAAATTTTTTTCCTTTCTCACTTTTACAGATATGTCAAATTGCTGCTTATACACCAAAACAAACTTATTCCCAGTACATAATGCCATACGGTGATTTGAACCCGGGCGCAAGGCGGCGCCACAACGTGCGAGTGGTCACTGTCGGTCGCTATCGTATGCTCAAAGACACCAATACTCATAAGGTGAGATATTATAATCATTATTCAATTGTGCTGCTGAATTATCTGCAGAGCTGTCAAAACTATGCGTGTACAATAATATGCAGAAGTATATCCTTGACATGACACTTTGATGCTTGAATTAAAAAAGTTAAATATCTATCCTGTCTCCAAAACATTAAATTTCGTACAAATAACAATTTCAAAAAGAAAGTTCCTGTTCTGAATTTTTACTTCGAAAATTTTGATTATTTATCCAGTACTTTCTGTTATCTAATACCCCATATCAAACATTACGGTTGATTAATTCCGCCAATACCCAAAAATGACAATCTACCCTTAGTAACACTTATAACACTTTTTTTTTCAGTATAGACTTCTAATGTAAAATTAGTTCTCATTGTCTGAATTATTTAAAAGTTTACAGTGCTACTGAAGGCTAAGTTATTAAAAGTCTTTGTTGCTTATGATTCTTATTAGATTTCTAGGTCATTGGTTGTAGGTGATAATGAACAGGTATAATGTAACTGGGTTTTATGACCAATCAATTCCTGTCATCTGAATTATTTAAAATGAAGGCTGATATAATGATATTCTTTGTTGCTCAGGACACTTATGTTTCTAGGTCAATCTTTGTTGAAGTGATAAAAACAAGTGTAATAAAAATGTAAGTGAAAAATATAACTTCAAAAAATGTCCTATCATCTGAATTACGTATTGCTACTATTAAAGAATGAGATACATCTTTGTTGCTCATGTCACTTGTTAGATTTCTCTTGTAGGTAAATTTTTGTTGTGGATTGATAAAAAAAAACAAGTGTGATACAAAATGTGGGTTATCATATTGTGGTGCTTATTAGCAATTATATTTGTATCTTGTTTGTATGACTCAATTTTTATTTCTTTTTGTTACAAAGAGCATTTATACATTGTTATGGAAAAATAATAATTTTCCTCATTCTAATGAAGTAGCAGAATATTGGAAGTGTTTTTATATTTCAATAATATAACATAATACGTAACATATTTATGTATAATGCACTTATTATTGAAATAGGAAAAAACTTCTAAAATTTTCTTCTAAAACTTCAATACAATGATAAATTTTTATTTTCTCATAGTAATGTACGAATGTTCTTTGTCACCCCATTTTCTTTTTTGGGATGAACAGATTATCCAGTTATAAAGTCATATCTTGAGATTAGCAATAAATGTTTAGGCTTCAGATGGCTACATTATAAAATTAATTTTAATTAAACCTATTGCTTGTTGGTATTCATTAATTTATTAGTAATTAAGAATTATCACATATAATGTAACATGTATATTGTATGTAGTTTCTTCTCTTTCATATTTTTGTTTTGTTCTACAGAACCATACCTACAAAAAACTACTGAAAACGTAGTTTATTTACTTCGAATATTTAAAATTGGTCAGATTAAAATTTGTGCCAAATTCTTTTCACACAGATATTAAAGACAAAGTCCGAGGTATCAGCGCTAACAGATTTCTTGGATTGGCTAGAAAAAGAAAAAGGTGATGGTAGTGTTATCCTTATTTACCACGAGCCACGTCGCCTCAGCCCAACCATGCTACTAGAAGCTTTGACCAGGTATAATGCACATACACACTTGGTAGGATACCATATAAGTCAAAGTCAAATCACAACAATAGACTGGAAATGATCCTCTCTGCGCATGCATTTACTGGCTTTATAGCTATTGTATTTTAAATAACTATTTTAGAATGATGTTGAAAAAATGATACCCGACTGAGTTTCTTGTTGATTCTTCTCAGTATCCAGGTTTTCTTTTCGAATCGAACTAAAGTAGATTTGACGTTCAAAAATACCTTGCATTTGAGTTTACTTGAATAAATTGATTTGACTTTGAAAATCAATTTATATAAGTAAATGCAACGGCCCGGTGGTACCTTTGGTTTATAATCAAAACCTGCATACTGAGAAGAATCAAGAAGAACTCAGACCCTAGTTTGTTGTGGTTCCCATATTTATAAACCTTGTGCATAACTTCAGGTTACACAAAGCAATTGTTTGAAAATTATTTATAACTATCGTTCTGCACCGGCTTAGCACAGGGACTTAATTAAGAAACATAAATATTTCTCTACTTTCATAGAATATTTGTAAATGCGTTACACAACTTCTTTGTTAAAGCTCTAAACGATGGTTAACATTGCATTGAATTCATTTACAAGGTTTAGAATTGATAAACGAAAAGACAAAAGCAAAGCGATTTTGACAGTGTTTTATACTGAATATATCGGAGTACAAACGAATACAACCATGACATCACTTCTGGCATTAAATGTCAGGGGTTACAGATGGTATAGCAGAAGTAGATAATAACAGGTAGCTAGCCGTCGCCTGTGCAAGTGCCTTATTGAAAACAAGAGAGATAGATAAGAAACTAAATTAACTAGAAGAAATAGAAACACGGAAATTTACATTGATGTGTGAAAGCATTTTTTAAAAAAATTTATCAATTAAACATACATAATATTTGGGCATGGATTTTACATTTCTGGGTCCCCATCAGGTCGGGGACTCTAGACTCATGCTCCCGTCGTCCCCGTCTGATCTCGGGCCTTGAACTTGTGCCCCATGCGCCCTTAGGATGAACAGGTCCTATCCTTCAAGTGACTTTTATGATCTATCACTAGCACATTGTCTGTTTATTATATCTCCTAAACCAAAATGGAAATAATTTGTTATTTAAAAATTATATATAACTAACTAGTAATAACTAACTAGCTGTGCCTTAAGGTTTCTCTCGTCTTAATTTGGTATTTTCGCGGGATTTAAAGTAGTCTAGATTACTAAAAGTTTTCTACCTATCAATTAAATTCTCGTCAAAATCGGTTCAGTCGTTTCAAAGATTACTTTGGACAAAGACGAAAATTTAAAAATGCATGTTTTTGTTTTGGTAACATAAAAATAACCAAATAATGTGTAATAAAAAACTCTTTAGAAATCACAGACAGATACTTTAATTTTGAAAAATTATTTGAATCTCATTGAAAAGAAAAATGTTAATTGCCTTTTAAATTGGAGTAGTAGTCATAAGCTCTGTCTGTGTGTACCTAATGTTAATGTGTTTAAAAGACAATAACTCCTAGATATTTCTTATCAAAAATTCATTTTATCGATTGTGTTTATAATTCGTAATTATTCCATATAATTTGTGAAACATATTACAGATTCAAGAACAGTTTTAATTATAAAATTCTTATGTACGTACATACATATGCATAAAGTAACGTAAAGTAGTAGTAGAATGGGCTGGACTTTTTGGCAGAAATGGGAGAAATGAAGTTGGCATTTTATTGAAGTTTTCTATTTTTTGCGTTTTTGTGAGTTTTAAAGTACAAAAGTGATAGTATATTGTATGTTAAAGTTCTGTGCAAGTGCTGAGAATTAGACAGTTTGAATAAATATGTGTGACTGAAGTTTTCGCGTTTTCCCAAAAAGTCCTTTTAAATCCAGTAAAGCCTACTACTATCACTGGAGAGTGTTAGGGAGTTATCGTCAGTAACAATTTATTAGTAATGCACCACTTTGTCAGTTGTGTTATGAGTTGTCAGTATATAAAAGAGAAGAAGTAGTAGTAGTAGTATACATAAAGTAGTAATGCATTGGCGGTGTGTGCGTGCATGCGTGCAGGTTCAAGCTGCTGGAGCGGTTCAATACCATCGTGGCCGGGTTCACGGACAGCTACGCCCTGGCGGCCGACAAGTGCAAGTCGACGGTGAAGTCGGTGTCGCTGCGCGTGCTGACGCGCGTGCTGCTGGACGCCGACTCGGCCGTGGACAGCGCGCTCGAGCGCGCCACCGCCGCCTACCGCATCGTCGAGCATCTGGCACAGAGTGAGTGCTACCACCTACCCACCTACCCACCTACCTTCCCAATCCCACATTACCAACCCTACTACTATTACCTTCCACCAACCCTACCCACTAATACCCACATATATTATATTATACTACTACTGTTACTACTATTACCTGCCACCAACCCTACCCACTAATACCCACTTACCTACCTACACTTTTCCCCTACTAAATTACCTAACGGTTAATATGTATATTCTGGATTTACACAAATTTACCTTTTTTTTAACATTAGGAAATGCTGTATGCATCCATGTACCGCTTGAGAAGGGGAAGGCGTCAGTGGTGTGCCTAGGGCTTCAGGATAGGGCAGGCCCGATATACATGTTTTTCATTGTTTTTGTAAAAATAAAGGGGAAGCTAAAATATTATAGATTACTAATTAATCATGACTGGTACAACCGGTGGACAAGAGGAGAGGAAAGAGATCGCTCCCCGCGTTATCCTTCAACAAAACAATTTTCATAATATTTTGCTATTAAAAATGTACTGGCGTAAATATATAATAACATATTAATGCCTCAATTCAACTCAAATGAGTATTTGAGTGCACATTGTTTTAGTAATATTTGAAAAAGCTAACAGCGAATATGTCAAATTGCTCCTTCAAAAATTGTAAAAACAACACATCTGGAATGCTAAAAAAACCTGGAGATTCTTATTTTTGGCAAATAATTAATATCATTTTATTGAGCTATTCATTATTTTGTAATAATAATACGTTACATAGCTCTTTTTGATTAAATTCGTAATTATATTTTCGAAATGACATTACTTTAACACCATTAAGTATAAAATCATGAATAAGAAGTTTAAAACTAGACTACCGCATTCACGTCTAATTTGCTCGGGTTTTTTTTCTGTTCTGATTAATAGAGTCGAATTTTTAATATTATAGGTACTATTTTTTAAATATATTTTCGGTACTAAAAATTAAATATTGTAAAAAAAGATTTGCTATACTTAATTATGAATTTATGAACACTGTAAATTGACACTAATAACTATAATAATAATAACATTTTTCTCATAATAAAAAACAATATAGCTTTTTTCGGTGCCAAATCAATGTGCACAACAGAAAGTCTTTAGTTTGGTAGGCTTAGCACTGACTTCAGTAACTGTCAAATTTAATTATATAGGAATTGTACTTGAGTTTTGATTAGTAAAGGATAGTTATTTTATACTTTTCAGTGTTTTTTTTAAAGGCGGTTTAATTTTTTTTTTTTAATCGTCATAACCAGAACAATTCTAAATATTTTCGTCATTTGAATAATATATACAGCACTAATTAATAAGTAGTGCCACCTACCTATAATGGGGAATTACCTCTACCTTGATGGGAGAACCGGGAAAACAAACAAAAATCAAATCCGTTTCGTGCACTGATATATTAAATTGTCTTTTATGCTATTCACTAGTCCAATAATACACAAATTAGACGTAGATTGTAGGTATAACGAAACTATTATGTTTTTCTATGCAAAGTTCAAAGATTTTACATTTTCAATGCCGATTAAAACTTGTATACACTTAAACTCCTCACAATGAGCAACTTATTGGATTTTTTATTACAAATTAAGTCACTTATGATAGAAATTAACAAAATACTTATCACTCGTCCACCGGCTCAAACACTTAAATATTAGGCAAAAACTATGACGTTGAATCACATGGAATTGTATACGTATTCGCTATTCGTATCGTAGCTCTCGAATCTGTACAAAGTTCAGTATGAAAGCCGGGCTTTACGCTTCATACTAATTGCTATATAAATCCTAATAAGCTATAGCTTTATCGAGTTTTGTCCATTAGAGAGAAAGAAAGGTTACAAGCCATCGCGTGAGAGCGAGACGGTTGATTACATTGTGCAATGCGCAATGCGATTGCACCTTGAGAGGTCTTCGAGTGCCGAACTCGACCGACCGTCACGTGTTCGTTGCCATCGTTGCGTGCAATCATTTTCGTTTCGACGCGAATTTTGAAATTTTAAAACCAATACGGTATGAAATCACTTTATTTTATGCTTGACTGAGCATTTTAGTAAGCCATGCTAGGCTTTTGGGCTTGTATGAAGGCGCCGCCACTGGGGGGTGTATGTGAGACTGCTCGAGAATGAGTACCTACCTACTACCTACCTATACCTACTACAATCTGACGGCATTCCTCAAAACGTCAACGTGCCGAGACTGCGGGTAAGCTTTCACATTTTTTCGCGGAACCGGCGGCGACGCACAACGCTTTTACAAACTCGGCTTTTACACAAATTAATCTAACCTAACCCGAAATAATAATAATTATACTTGAATTTGTGTTGTGCAACAATATCCCTCCAACATAATTCAAACCTGTTCACATATGTAACATGATTTATATTCTAGGATCTAGGCCACTGATTCCTACATTTCCTGGACCATCGCTACTTTTAGAAGAGAAAATAATGTGGCATATAAGCTGTACCTAATTTATCTCTTTATTATCTATTAAAAATCATAAAGTAGAAATTAATAAAACGGCAACCAAAATGTGAAATAAATTTGTTTATTATATAACAAAGTATTAAATATAATATTTAGCTGACTTATTTATTTAACCACCCCTCTTGATTGCCTCAACACCCCTCATTTGCTTCTGAGTCCGCTATCGCCCCAATGGAAAGCTCCAGCGCCCAGGGGGGGCGGTATCGCCTCGTTGAGAATCTTTGTTATAGAGTGTTATTGCTAGCTAGTATAAACGCTAAAACAGAAGTGAGTGAAAGTGTAGTGTGGGGTGCGCGGTGTAATGTGTGTGTAATGAGCGGTATGCGCTTGCGCAGGCGAGCAGCAGGAGGTGGGAGCGGGCGGCGAAGGTGCGGACGCGAGCGGCGCGGCGCGCGACCTGGTGGAGACGGCGCGCGCGTGGGCGCGCCCCGTGCACACCGAGCTGGCCGCGCTCGCCGCGCTCAAGACCATCCTCGAGAGGTGAGACCGCCCGCCTCTCTACCGACCGATCGGGGAAACAAGCATTCGAGTACCTACAACGGCAGGCGACATACGCGCTATTTCTCATACAAAACTTTCTGGCGTTTTTTGCGGGAGGAGAGATACTACCACAAGTATATGGGTGCACTGTAATGCAAATTATGAGTCATGTCTTTACACACACACAAACAATTCGACAACATTCCCCCAATTTAACAAATACGGAAAAATAACTAGATTGAAATTTTATTCGTGATATGTTAAGGTCTAAAATTAAATGCTATCACAAAATATTTTCTTTCTTTAGCAATTTAATTGTAATTTTATTTGTAAGGGTTATAGTTTATAATTAAATGTTAGCTAAAAACATAGTCTTGTTAAGGAGTGCGTTTACGTCATATTTTGTAATATTCTGCAATTAAAAACTGTGAGTTACGAATGTAAGCCAATTCAAGGTTCATTATTGAATGACAAACGTTACCATACGATTTTTTACAATGATGAACAATTCAATGCAACGTATTCGAATGAATCGAAATACATTATGACTAGATCGGTAAATCGATTTAGTAAAATGATTCCGAAAAAAATATATTAAAATGGAAAACTAGTCGTTAATACAAAATTTATATCTACTTATGGCATATAATTTCGTCTTTGGCTAGATTAGATATGGCGGAATTTTTGTTGCACTTCCTGACGGTATAATACGACAATTTTCCGGAGCGCAGTGAAATCAATTATAAAAATGGTAACAAATCGATTCAAAACTAGTTTTTATTGTGCAGTGGCTATTTTTGTGCGGAATGCCGAGTGAACGCCGAATGAAGAGGCGAATGCCTGTGAATTGCAACTCCCGTTGTAGGTACTCAACGCCTTGTATGTATTCCTAGACTATGAATATGATTGTGATGAAACTGGTGAGTGCTGCGTAAGCCCACGAAGACTTTTTTTTTATTATTTTAATTATTTATTCTAGTAAATAAAAGACTACGCGAACGAAGTCGCAGGCAGCAGCTTGTCTTATAAATAAAAATGTTTGTTTGTATGTTTGTCTTCTATGTATTCTTTAAGACTTAAACCATTCATTCGATTGTGATGAAAGTGGCGAAGTTATTCTGCGTACGCCCGCGATGATTTCTGTATTATTTTAGTAAATAAAAGAGTGCGCGAAGTCGCGGGCAACAACTGCTAATGTATGGTATTGCAAATTTGCGTGTGTGTGTGGCGGGCGCAGACAGAACACGTTCCGGCCGGTGTTCGCGCCGCTGCTGCGGTCGGCGCGGCCGGCGCGCAAGCGCGTCACGCACCTGCGGCGCCTGCTCGCCGACGCCGGCCTGCTCTACGACCAGCTCAAGGACGCCTGGCAGCAGAGCAGCGTCGACGGTGAGCGCACGCACTCGCACCCACACCCACACTTCTTCTCTTTTATGTACTGGCAACTCGTTTCATGTTTATTACAAACATTTCTGACATTTTCATTTAAAAAAGTGGTGCATCTCCATGTGAAATGGCTGTCTTACTTTTACTAAGTCCCTAGCAGTCTCCAATCAAGTGAGGGTAGGCTTTACTCATGTTAAAAAGGACTTCTTGGGAAAATGCCAAATTTCCAATTCCCAACACTTGCACAGAACTTTAACACACAATATAATATCACTTGTGTAACTTAAAACTCACAAAAACGTAAAAAAATTAAATAAAAATAAAATACCAATTGGACCTACCGTTCCCGCCAAAAATTCCACGAACACTATTGTAACCTTTCTCGACGTTTATTAAATGCCCTAGCACAGTATAAATATAGCAGTAGGATGTCTTCATAAAAAGCCAGTGTTATGCGGTTTGTAAGTGTGCGCGCTCATACGCACGCATTGTAATACGCACGCAACGGCAATATTTTGGGTGAATATGGGTGATTATTCCAACACCAGTCGGAGTCGCACGCAACACAAACATGCGACTGTTTCCGTTTGTCTTTAATTCGTTCTTCACATCGTCACAAATACAAAAATGTCTATATCGCTTAAATGAACGTATTGTAATGCCCTTAGGTGCCTAAATAATTTTAGTTATTCTAGTTTAGTTTATTATTTTAGTTAGTAATTTTATTTTTATCATTCTTCAACATAACTACAAGAAACTAAATTTAACAATCATGAAAATCTTATCTGTATGCATTGTTTTTCATTATTGTAAACTAAATGCTCTCCGCATCTCGCACCCAACGAAACGACCCTACGTATTCCGTCGAGAGTAGCAAATTCTGTTACGCATGAGGCGGGACTCTGCCTTCTTTGGTCTTCTTTTCTACATATTCTCTGGCCCTAGTGTCCTTACCATAATCAACTGACCCCTATAAAAAAGCAAAAAAAACCGCTTCCAATAACATATACATATCTTCACGCTGTCTCCCTAATAGGGTAGTCAAAGAGAATGGGGCGCCACGCATCGCGGTCCTTACCTATGCGAGTGCTTTTGATATTTCCGTGAGCTAACACTGCCAATTTGATCTTCATAAATCAGCCTTGTACTTCAAAGTCCAGTCCTTGGCTCCATTTTCTTCGTCAGTCTTTCATCACTCATTGGTTTCTATGTGCCCAAACCATCTAAGTATTCAATTTCGAACCGTCATTGAACCATCTAAGCTTTCAATAATCGTACTTTTACTTTCAAAATGTATTCACATAGGTCTATTAAATAGACTCCACCCCAACTGCGCGATCTCTTTGCCGCAGGGCAGTGCACCGTACAGCATTGTTGTCACGCACGTTCCTATCAAACGCTCGGCTGCGCCATTATGCTGCGGACCTATGCGTCTGGAATAGTTCCGCTACCCCTATTGGGTGTTGGAAACCCCTGCTCTAGTGGCGTATACGTGCACGTGAAATAAAAGTTATAAACTTAAAACTTGCCTATATTTTTAACTAGTGACCCGCCCCGGCTTCGCACGAGTAGAAAAAAAAAATACAGCCCATGTTACTCGCTGATAATGTAGCTTTCTACAGGTGAAAGAATTTTTAAAATCTGTTGAGTAGTGTTTGAATTTATCCATTACATACAAACAATATTAGTATAGATAAAAACTTACGAAAGAGATGAAATATCTGTAATTTCTCGAATTCATTACCAGATTTTTGGAACCTCTGACTCCGACAATGAATTTTACAAATTACGTTACGTTAAGTTTTTGTTGTATACGTATATAATATGTAGAGAAGTCTTATTTTTTTATTTAATTTTTTTTTAATATCAAAAAAATTCCTCTGTATTCAATTTTTGCTCCATATGTTGTATATTTTTGAAATGGCTCTTAAATTCAATTTTTCATTTGATACCCATGATGGGTTCGAAAAGATTTTTTAGTCTTGACTCCCATATCATATTTTCAAAAACGAACCAATGTCAGGCACATAAGTTAAACAAATTCAATGAGAAGAGGCACATTCTGTAATATACATCTGCGTCTTTCATACTAGTTTGCATATGGAAGCAATTATCAGTAACATAATTGTATAAGAATGTAATTTTACTGTTACATCAGGCTTGGAGAAACAATTAGCAGCATTATCAACATCAGCAAAGGAAGAAGACATAAAAGAACTCATTGAGATATTCGACTGTCATTTTGATCCAGCTAAAGAGCCCAAGGGACCCAAGCCACGGGCACCAAGGAATAAAACAAGGGTGAGTTTAAAAATTTATTTAAAAGTTTAAGTACTGAATGCTCAAGGAAATATTTCTACAGTTAGCGAGGAAAATTATATGGGGTCTATTATTTTTTTATAACAAGCTGTTGTCCGTGACTTTGTCCACGTATTTTAGTTTTAAAATAACCTATGTCCTTCCTCAGAATTCAAGCCATCTTCATACCAAATTTCATTGCAATCGGATAAACGGTATGGCAGCCCATAAAATACGAACAAACAAACAAACATTGATTTTTATATATTAGATTGAAAGTAGTAGCGTCGACTGTTCAGAACTCTATGAGAATGTGGAAGCAAACTAACACAAGTTGACGAAACTATCAAATGTCAAAAGCAACATTAAACGTAAAAATTTGTAATTTTGCCATTTTCAAAAAGAAATGATTACGCTTATTCTCACTAGACAGAAATAGCAATTTATAGATTTCCTAGAGATTTAGTAAAGACAAAAAAAATGCGAAAAAGTGATAACAATTAAAAAGTTTAAACTTGTAGATTAGAAATAAGGTTGGTCTGGATTAAAAATAAACGTGTAAATTATCGAGATAGATAAAAATGAAGTTATTTGCTCCTAAACTAAAATAGTTAGGATGGAGTCGGCATAAGTTGTCTCTGCCTCTGTAAGGTTTAGCTAGGACACTACGAGTTTTTGACGTCATACTACTATAACACCATCTCGCGGTAGCTTTTCTCCACTTTTGCAATTTAAAAGCCAATAACTTCTATGTCTTTCAATTAATGTCTAATATTTTTTTAGTTGTCATTTTTTTTTAATTTTTAGTCGTTTAACTACATTAAATGTATATTTGTGTGTGTGGGTTTCACAGTATATAGGTAATTAACTTTTGCATACGCTGCAACTTAATTTGGCCTGCGTTGCATTATTATTTACTATAAATAACAATCAATTTCATTTTAAAACGCCACTAATACAACAGTCAACCAAGACAGATCAAGGAAAGATTTGCCACTTAACTTACTTATAACTTAATTATACTTAACTAATGAACTCTTATAATAAACTTTACAAAATGCAAACATTTTTATTGTATAATTGAACAAGGCTATTGCGTGCGTGTGATATTCGCAGGTGACATCGTCGGCGGGCGAGACGGGCGAGGCAGATGGCACCACAGACGGCAGTGACTCGGCCCACAGTTCGCCGCAGAATTCGCCCAGCAAGACCGCCAGTGGTAACTTGCCTTTCGCTTCCTTAGATCTTGTCACGAAGGGCCGAATTCGCCAGGAATCGTTTCGCGCAAATTCATACGCTCTTTGGCGGGGTAGCACGCCAGACTCTCGACTAGCGCGTTGTACGCGTATACTAGAAACTCTGGTTGCGTCCAGTTTACATGCGAACTTCAGAGCGAAACGAACACATATTAAGGGAAACGAAGCGGCAAAATTTTGAAACGCTAGGAAAGAGACCGGCAATATGGCATATGGAATCTTCTGATAATGCCAATAGAATTTTAAAATGTAGAGTTTGGAATGAATTAGTGTAGCCACAAATCGCCCCTTACAATAACGACTTACTTTGTTTTGCTCTAGGGCAGACTTGGATTTTTAAGAATTATTTAATAGTACTTTTCATTCCATTCCAATTTATTGTTCGTTTTATCGCTCCGTCAACCCTGTATGGGAAAAGCCTATTTGTTTGTATATGATTATGTGAATGGTAGGACGTATGGAGTCCATCCAGGTCACTACCACCGTCATACTAGGTAATCCCATCGCCAAATACCTGTGTTTACACTGTTGACTTAGTGCGGAAAGTGACAGACGGTGAAATTTTTGATTAATTGTTATAATCATAATCATTAACAGATGGCAATACCACTATCTTGAAGGTGTTGTTACTTAATAGTAATTTGTGTGTGATTATACGAGTTGGTATTTCTGAATCTCAAAAAATAAGTAAGTTGAGAAATACATGATCTAGCGAAAGTATTTTCTTAAGTCTTTTCATTATATCCATATATCCTACGTTTCCACCGACGGCAATACCCTGGAGTAGCGAAACGCTTTCTAATGGATGCCAATACATTTGCAATCTTAAGTGTTTTCTAGGAAATGTGTTCATGGGCCTTACTGTCCACTTACCATCAGTTGGAATATTTGTTCGTTTGTCTTAAAAAATTTAACTGATGATTTGTGTCCTCCAGATTCCGGCGATCCCAGTCAAACGGCGTCCTCAGCACTGCCAGCAGCCGCGAACTAACGCCTGTCTTAGTTCACTACACACATAAAGCTTAGACTTTTCTACAATTACACATTATATCGTTTAGTATCGTAACAAGGCCATAGGGATGTGACAAAAACATTTATTCATATTATACACTCAATTCTGTTCTTTATATTGCATGTATAAAATATTCTATTGTGTCTCAACTAGATATCTATAAATATTTGTATTCGCGAAAATAAGAACAGAAGTGAATTTTACTAGACATAAGTGATTTTTGGAATTGAACGAAATATGTTTTGCGTGCATCGGTGAACGAGTTACAAATCGTTTAGTTTTTTCTATTATAAACACAGCCCTCGTTTTCTTTCAACCGCTTTACAAATTATATATACCGTAGAATAATGATAGTTGAGTGCCTTAGCAACTCAGTAATAAGATATGAAACATTTTGTATTGTCATTGAATTTGGTGTTCACGTGAAAATGGCGTCACTTATTGAAATCGCAAACTACTGTGATTTTGTTCGCGTGATATATTTCAGTTACGTTACGGACGAACGATGCAATGTTTTATGCAATATTGTAACGGTTGCAATCACAAGTTTTAGCAGTTTATTAATGCTTTATATAAGTATATAAAAATTTATACATATTTACTAAGTTAAAAATTGGGGCTTTGAACAAGTACAATATTTGGTACTTATTTATAATAAACATATTTTTTATTTATTCAAACATGTGCAATCACATTAACGAATGGACTGATTTATTACATCAGATATTCAAAAAGTATTTTATTTATTTTTATTTTCCTTACATACATTTAAGAGTGCATTTTTGCTTACTAATGCGCAGTCGTTATTCGACGTTTTATTTTGCCATAGAAAAAAATTTTTCTTTATTTTTTTTTCCATATATTTCGCTGCGTCATGCAAACAGTGTGTACCTATTTACTTACCTCTAATTTAGTTAGTTTTAACATAGACTGTACATATTATTTAATTTCTTATTTTGTTCAGATCTCTAATAAATATGTAAGTCTAAGCTCATTTGTTCTTATTTATACCTTATATATTATATTATTATAATTTAAAAGTGGGAGTAAATATTGCCCGCGACTTTGTTCGCATGGTCTTCTATATAATAATTCAGAAACTGCGTATGTGCATAGTGCACACATTGTCACCAAAATTTCATCACAATTCGAGTAATTGGTATAATAATTCATAGGGGTTTAACAAAGAAACTATTTTTAGGTAGGTACTAAGCTCTTATAAAGCGCATTTTTGTGTTTCTTGATTTCAATCATATTGCCTACTATTGCGGAGAAACCACTTCATTTTATTGCCAGCTGCTACCCGTCTCCACATTCTACTCACATCTTCCATCCCTCGAAAACGCACTCGCCAGATATACAATTTCGTTTTTAGTTTAATAAGTTTTAGTAATTAATTTTAATAAATTTTATTAATCAAATGATCGATATTCTTTTTTAGTTATTTTAGAAAATAAAGATTATTAATCAAAATTTTAGAACTAGCTTCTCAAAAAAGCGTCTCATCTGACAGACGGCTTTTAATTTTACAGGCTCACTAACCAGTTACAGAGAACGCTCTTTCAGTCTCTATGCTGGTGGTGACTACAGACCGTAAACAAATGACTGCAAACTGTAAGCGTTCTCCTTTGGACCCCCCGGCTTTATAGAGATTAGTTTCCCTTTTAATTTTTCTTCTTCGTTCTTTTGGCTCTTTAAACATGGTCAAAGATTCTTTAAGTTCTTCCTGTAATGAAATGCTTCCTACCTCGGAAAGGAATGAGAGGAATATCATTATTATCAGTAAATTCATTAGTAGCAGGTAGCAGCTGATATTGCTGTAAACACATATTCTTATGTGTTTACAGACCTCCGTCGTCTGATTTTAGCCAATTTTTAATTTCTAAGGAGGAGTCTCACAAGACTCAGCAAATGTAAGAAGTCGGTAATAGCGTGTGGTGACTTCAATGTAGACATATTAAATAGTTCGAAGGAAAAAGATATGCTCATTTCGCTCTTTCTCTCATTTAACTTAGTGCATATTTTCGATGAACCGACCAGGGTTACATACAATGGTACGCGACATGTATAGATAACATTTTTATGAATAAGTGTGAAATTATAGAACATACTATTGTTAGTGGTATCCGTTCAGATCATAAAGCTCAGTTAATAAAAATAGAGGACATGAAACATAAATCAGAACAAATATTTGAATTTAGGCCATTGGGAGAGAGCAGGCTAAAAAATTTTACTCATGATGTAGCCAAATTTGCAAACACTACTCTTCTGGTTGATGATCCAAACATCATGTATGAATCTTTAGTCAAAAACCTATCCAAAATATTTAATAAGAATTGTCCAAAGAAAAAGAAAGTAGTCGTTAATAACAAGTTACGTTTTGCGTATTGGGCGACGAAGGGCATAAGAAAAAGTAGGGATAGGCTTTATGAGTTATATGATGAAAAATCTTACACTGCAGATGAAAATTTTCATAACTGTTCGCACTTATTCGAAAATATTTAAAAACGTATCAAAACACGCGAAAGCGATCTATATCGCGAATAAAATTAAAGTCAGACAATGCGATAAAGGCTACATGGAACACTATTAATAACGAAGTTGATAGTAAACAAAATAGAAATAACGAAGATTTTTCAATACAAATTGGTAATAAGGTTGTTACTAATAAAATTGAGGTTGCTAATGCTTTTGAAAATTATTTTTCGAATACACCTATAGAAATAACGAATGGTTTGGGAGCGTCTTCGCAAACAGCAGAGACGTTTTTGAGAAAAAATGTTGGAAAATGGTTCCCTAATTTTCAATTTAGGTACACATCTTCACTTGAGATAGAAAAAATTTTCAAGCAATTACATAAAAAGAAAAGTGAAGATTTATGGGGACTATCAGTTCATGTCATGACTGGTGTAATACCTTTATTATCGCCAATTTTGGTAGTTATTTAATAAATGTGTCGATCAAGGGGTGTTTCCCAATTTAATGAAACACAGTAAAATTATTCCATTATTTAAGTCAGGTTGTATGTTGAATCTAACAAATTATCGCCCGGTGTCAATATTGCCAGCATTGAGTAAAATATTCGAAAAAATAATACTCAATCAAATGCTAGCACATTTTAACATTCACGGGGTGTTTCACGGTCAACAGTACGGGTTCACGAGAGGGCGGTCAACAACTCATGCGGGAGCAAGCTTGATCAAGACTGTACTTCAGGCTTGGGAGGGATCTCAGGATGCCATTGGTGTTTTTTGCGATCTTTCCAAGGCTTTTGATTGTGTTAGTCTCGAAATTTTAATTTGCAAGCTTAAATACTATGGAATTCGTGGTAACGCTCTCGATCTCGTGGTCTCGTATTTGTCTGGCCGGGAGCAAAAAGTGAGTGTCAATGGGGTTTTGTCTGTTGGTCCGAGGTTAAGAATGGGCGTTCCCCAAGGATCAATTTTGGGACCTTTTCTGTTTCTAGTCTACATTAATGATCTCACATTCATGCTCAGGAACTTATGCGTAATAGTATTATTTGCTGATGACACTTCATTGCTATTTAAACTGGACAGAAAGAACTTAGATATTACCTGGGTGAACGGGATCCTGGCGGACGTCTCGAGGTGGTTTGCTGTTAATAATTTACTACTGAATGCACAAAAAACAAATTATGTATTAAATTTTCCCTTTCTAATGTACCCAGAATTCATGATAAAATAGAATTGGATGGGAAACAGTTAGAATTAGTTAGGTCTGCCAGTTTTCTTGGTTTAACAGTAGATAGTAAATTGCATTGGCTAGTAAGCTCGGTTCCGCGATATATGCCATTAGACGCATTAGGCAATTGACGGATGCGGATACGGCTAGGTTGGTGTACTTCGCATATTTTCATAGCCTAATGTCCTATGGCCTTTTGCTGTGGGGATCAGCGGCGCATATTAACTCGATTTTTATTTTACAAAAAAGAGTGATACGTGCTATTTACAGTATGAATGCACGAGAATCACTAAGAGATCGTTTTAAAGACATTGATGTACTGACCTTGCCGTCCTTATACATCTTTGAAATTATTATGTATACGAGGAAAAATATAGATCGATTTACAAAAAAGGCGATATTGGTGGTATGGAAACGCGAGGTCGTGATAAATTGGTTGTTCCAAAATTTAAATTATATAAGTCAAACGTTTCATTTTTGGGTAACTGCGTTCGTTTTTATAATAAAGTTCCTCAAGAAGTCACTCAATTAACAGAAAATATATTTAGATTAGTTATAAAACGTACATTGATTAGACAATCATACTATAAAATAAACGATTTCGTTGAAGATAAAACAATAAACTGGAAATGATTTTCTCTGCACATGCATTTACTGGCTCTCTCAATATTGTATTTTAATAAACCTTTTGTAAAATGATGTTGAAAAAATTATACCTGACTGAGTCTCTTGTCGGTTCTTCTCAGTGTCCAGGTTTTCTTTTCTCTTCTCTTTGAACCGAACTAAAGTAGTTTTGACGTTCAAAATTACCTTGTGATTGGGTTTACTTGAATAAATTGATTTGACTTTGACATGTTGAAGGAATCAGCGCAGAATAAGAATCTGAATTTGACAACTGTGTTGCCTAGTGCAATCGTTCAATGAGTAATTTAATTTTACTTTGAACTACACTGCGCGCTACGAGAAACACATTTATTTTATGCTCCTGTGCAATCTCGTTAATCTAGCGAGATCTCGTCCGATTTTTGGGCGAGATTAATCACGGTAAATATAGCCAAGATCTCGTGAGAACGCGATTGCATTCCCTAACAATCGCATATAGTCAGTTACTGCCGTATACTTTCGGTTAATGCACTTACTACATATAAATTACTTCATATATATGTAAACTTAATTTATAACCACTCCACCCATTATATATCTCTCGAAATTGTTTATTTTTTGTCAAATTGAATTGAAACCAAGTACAATATCGTTGCAAATTGATTCTCTGTCTACTCTGAATTAAGCATGGCATACATTTATGGATTATAATGCTTTTGATGTGGCATTATTATGACGCCATGCCAAATTAGGCATTGCATTATCTTTTAATAACATTTTAGCTTCACTTTCCTAAAGATTTTTTATTGTAACAACTGAAAAATTATGGTGAGCAAATAAAAAAGGAATTATAATAAAAAAATATATTTCAAACTGTAACTACATCTTGTTTAGTCCAACCCTCTGCTAAATGGTCTCTGACAGCTCTGTCCATTATCACCTAAAACAAATTGGTCACTGAGTGCACATGTATTTAATAGTATAATACTTAATATTCAATAGACATATTTATTACCTCGATATCTCTACATCCCTGCATTGCACTGCTTAGAACAATTTCAAAGTAATCCATATGGAGTCTGTGTGACATTTCTAGTAAAGCTATACTTCCTGTAAGATAAAATTAGAATTGGTAAATGAAAAATGCAGTGGCCATAGAAACTTGAAATTTGACATAATATAGTTTTTTACACTACTGAAAGTGGTAGTTATCAAGCAACCTGGAGAAACTTATATGTGCAGCGCTTTTAGTGACATAGTATAATCAGGTCATGCCATGAAGAATCTCAATCCATTCCCAGATTTACATAAGCGAACGGTCATTAACGTACGTAGTGTAGTGTGTGACGTGTAGTGTGTGCAGTGTGTGACGTGTAGTGTAGTGTGTGTAGTGTGTGACATGTAGTTAGTGTAGTGTGTGCAGTGTGTGACATGTAGTGTGTGCAGTGTGTGTAGTGTGTGCAATGTGTGTGTAGTGTGTGCAGTGTGTGTACTCGCCGTTGGCGGGCAGCGCGGCGGCGGTGAGGCAGACGCCGCCGTTGGCCTCCTCGGCGTGGCCCACGTCGGCGAGCGGCGCGGGCGCGCCCCCGCGCCACGCCAGCGACGCCGAGCACGCGGCCGCGTACGCGCGCAGCGGCACGCCCGCGTCCACCAGCGCCAGCGTGCCCGCGTTCACGCCCGCGCACGCCGCGCCGCCGTCCGCCTGACAATCACGTTTAGTCCATTGAAAAGTTACATTTCGGGTTGCAAAAGTCAGAGCACGCAATTTTTTTTTTTTGATGTCAAGAGGGAGTTAGTGTAAAGCTAAATACATGTTTGTGGGATCGCAACCCTTGTCCTGCTGCCGCTATCTTGTAAAAAGGGCTGCGAATGGTTTTTATGCTATATAGGGCAAACTATTCGTCGCACAAAAAATTTGCGAAAACATTTTTTGTTGCAAATTAAATTCTCTACAACTTTGGTTCCGTAACTTTTAGTCGTAGAACCAAATATAACAAAGTTATTAACGAAAATCGATAAAATTTTGGGAACAAATTTTCTTTTGGTTCTGATGATTTTACAAAAAAATTACATCGAAGCATTTTGATAGAGGGGCTTTCAAGGAATACTTTCCATTACAAACTTCTTCATATTTTATTTATTTATTAGAGTTTTACAGCGATGCGAAACTTACACTATTCTCCAGTACTCATAAGTATACATTAATATAATGATTAGGTATAGTTTTCTCTCATCTTTCCATTATTTTTATAGGAAGCATTTTAATGATTGACGTTGTAATGTTGTTAATAATTAGTTATAGTATCTTTTCCCCACCCGCTACGAAGTGGTCTGCCGTTTTTTTTTACGTTGTATCCCCCCAGTAGGCAGAATAGGCTTAAAGTTACTTTTGCACGCTAAGCCTAAAAAAATTTAACTAATTACACTACATCACATTGCACTGTGTTACACTACATTTGTTAGTGTTTACTATTGATAATATTTTTTTTTATTTATTGTTAATGTTGGGAATGAAACTTTATTGTTTCTGTTCTCTCTCGGTGCCGGGGGGTGGCGCTGGTTGTCCCGTCAGCGCCGGTTTAGTTTATTTTTTTGGTATGTGGGTAATTTAGTACATGTGAAATGAGTATTGTAATGGAGAAGTCCTGAAAAAGGCGTCGGTCGCTTTGTGATAAGAAAAATGAAAAGCTTTTGGAATACTCGTTGTAAATCTCAATTATCTTATTTGTTTTGAAGCTAAAAGAAATTCTGCCGTGTCGTGTTTATATGTTATGTTGTCGCCGATTGGAATTCGTATTTAATTGTTTTGCATTATACTGTTACTACATAATTCTTGAAGTGGTAGGAAAAGAGGTTAGGAAGGTGATAAGAGTGGATCTTCCGTTTTGTGACTTTACGGCGCCGGAAGCCACCTCCGATTTCCATCACCCTGAAGACTAACGGACATTGAAGGTATTTAGCCTCTCTTATTTGTACAACTTTGTTTATTAGCGCCGCGTATTGCGGTCAATGTCGGCCCAGTTCCCGGCACGTTTGTTATCCTCCCGAAATTATAAAGAGCCTAGCACGCGCAGTGGTCGTACTTGGAGCTGTACCGCACAGTTAACCATAAACAATGTGAGTTTTTCAGTTGAAATATAGACAATAAAGAGTATTGTTAATATTCGTGATAAATATTACAATCATAATCATTAACGCATGGCAACACATATTTTGAGGGTATTGCTACTTAATATATTTTATTAGTGGTTTAACAGCTTGTATTTTCGAACGGCAGTTTTAAATAACGGGCAGGCAAGAATTACGTGCTAGTGAAACTACGTCTTTTTGATATATCTTCATGTATTATACATTTCCACCCATGTGAATATACTACAAGAACGGATAGCTTTCATTACTTTATGTCAACATTCATGATTAATTGTTATAATAATGGATGGCGACACTTTTATTTTAAGGGTGTTGCATAATAATTTATTTATGATATGATGCAATTCGGTATTTTTGAATGTCAAAAAATAAGTCAGTCGAGAAATATAAGCTAACAAGAGCACATCCTTTCATTATATCTCTATATATCCTATGTTTCCACCCACGTCAATATCCTAGAAAAACGAAAAACTTTCATCAATAAATTATTATTAAGTAGTAATACCTTCAATACAACAGTTCAATACGAAGAAAACTTGCAACTCAGTACAATAATATAAAAATAAGAGGTAACAAGTAACATATAGATAAAAAAAGTAAATAAAAAGTTTATACAAATAGAAATAGAATCTACATACTAAGTTTAAAATGAATCAAGACAAATGTCTCATGAAGATCTGAAGATAATGCATAAATAAGGCATAGGCAGAGCAGATTACCCAAAACTAAACCCAAAAATAATTGGATAGTTCCTAAATTTCTGAGATGTTGCCTGTGGGAAGTGCCATCGGGCACACTGCTAGGCTACTAGTCATCAATATTCTTGAGTATTTGATGTAAGCAGTTTCATTTACAAGTCGACGACCCGTATTCCAGAACTAAACTGTAAATCACTGCTTGAGAATAGAAAGAAATGGCGCTATTCATCGCACGTAGTGGCATCCTTTTCTAACTGGTCTCAATCACAAGATTCACACTTGAGTGTCGTTCTGGAATACGGGCCTTACTCTTTTGTAATAATACATACATCATTTATCTGTGATGAGATAGCAACATTACCATGTAGGTCCAGTATTATTAATTACTAGCGTCAACCATGGGTAAGTCCAAATACCTAGCTAATTGTTACTAAAGTTGACAGGAAGACATGATTTTGTTAATCCTTGGTGCTACACCCTGAATAGGAAATTGAAGACCCTGAATAGAAATGAGATTGAAGTTATGAATTAAGATAAGCTTTTTATGCTTCCCCAATTCCAATTATTTTTTAACTTACATTATATCTACCTACACAAATAAATACAATTTCAAGTATCTGTGAATAAAGACTTTCTAGTTATTTGCAACTACACTTTTAAATTTTTGTCAGTCTGTTTGTCAGGTTAATCTAAAAAAAGGTAGAACCGATTTTGATGGGGCTTTCATTCAAAGATAGACAAAGATAGAAGACTTTGATAATAACTTATGCTACTTTTTATCCCAGAAAAATGCCGAATTTAACGCGGATAAAACGGCGGCAAAAAAAAATATAAAACAGACCTGTAACACTTCTATGTATATGTCAATTTGTGATCGAGGATAAAGTTCAGTTTTGATTGCTGCTGTTAGAGCTTGACGCAGGTGTAGAGACATTTCCTGTGACTTTCGATCACCACGTGGACGATTCTTTCTTTCACCTGTGTCATGAGAATGTTTCACATTATAATTATATTTATATAATAAAGTATACTTACTAATATTAGCTAAACTAGCTGTTTGTCAAGTTTTCACCACTAAACCATTGAACCGATTGTGATGAGTATGGAAATGTTTTGTCTATACATACTTACATACATATTCTCACGCTGTATTTCTTTGTTTAACATGTAATGAAATAGTATTTAGTTGAGACAGCATCGCGTGCATTTCGAAGAAACTGTCGTCGCCTACAGTCACTGTTTAGGATTTTATATATCTACATAATACGTATATACGATGTAAATACGTATTACGTATTATGAAGATCAAATAACCAGTGTTAGCTGACGGAAATGTCAAAAGCACCAGCATATCTAGGCGAAAATATGTGAGAAGAACGATGAGATTCGAGGAGGCGAAAGAAGTATATATGTAAGGACCGCGACATTTGGCGTCCCGTCCTCTTTGATTATGCCGTTAGGGATATAGAGTGAGAAGATATGTAGGTACCTACATAAAATAATATTTATATACATAATACATTACATAGTCACGTTGTCCAGAACGTACGTAAATAAACGCGGAACTTAAATCAGATCGCCTGACTGGTC
This sequence comes from Zeuzera pyrina, assembly GCA_907165235.1. Classification (NCBI taxonomy): domain Eukaryota; kingdom Metazoa; phylum Arthropoda; class Insecta; order Lepidoptera; family Cossidae; genus Zeuzera; species Zeuzera pyrina. The sequence continues at coordinate 8,707,739 of OU015640.1, forward strand.
AGCTAATGTGACTGGTACCCGATTTCACCAAAGTCCCCTAATGCTTAGCAAACCCTTAAATAGAGATATGGACCCACTAACGATTTTACGTTTCACGAAACATTAGGAGCCCCTATGTAGTTAAAAGATCCCCTAAATTTAGTAATTCGATTTTCGAACCCATAACCCTATGTGACAGTTCCGTGTTAGTTTTTGACAGTATGGAGAATAATTTATTATAGTTTACAGAAACTTATAAGTAAAACAATATCTGTTTCATCAATAAACTTTTGGAAACGAATAGTCAATATGGAAACAATAAAGCATCACAACTATATCTGATATTACTAGAGAACAGTTATATTAGTGAAAATTATCTAAGAGCTGGTTTAGGGGTCCTTTTAATTTTGGGGGTACATAGTTATGATATAATAATAATAATAATAATAAATTCTTTATTCATACATATTTTACAAATTCATAAAGTCTCTGTCTCCTGAACTAGGTGTATAACCTGTATCTCAGGAGTCAGTATCTTCTCCAAAACTTATCACAATTCAATTACGTACGTGTTAGGCGTAGGGGTAAGTAACTATGTTATATAAATAATACTATTAGTTTTAGTAATTACAAACACTAATTAAAACTAATTTGATTGACATGCAGATACCAACTAAAACAACAAATAAAATATAAAAGTACGTATTATGTATGTGTGTGTGTGTGTGTGTGTGTGTGTGTGTGTGAGAGAGAGTGTGTGTGTGTCTGAGTGTGTGTGAGTCAGTGAGTGTGTGTGTGTGTGTGTGTGCGTGCGTGCGTGCGTGCGTGCGTGCGCGTATGTGTGGGTTCATGGGTGCTATTATTAATGTATGCGATTATTTATGTATTATATAATTCTTCTGTTTCTGTGTAAGATAATGAAAGCAGCCAATTTCGGACTTTGTACTGACATTCGTGAAAAGACAATGGGTAAAAATTGATCATTTTATTTATTTTATTGTACAAATACACTGAAAGATAGCCCTCCTGTCTTCTAGCAAACGCTGTACGTTTTGTGACATGTTCAATGACATTTGGCGTTATACGCTTATTTATGTATAATTCGGGATCAAAAGGCGTACGTCGATGTTGGTTTGTAACCAGTTTAAAGATATGTAATTGTCTTACGGTCAAAACTCGGCAATTTTCATACAATTGTATGGTAGGGAACCGGCATGGACTGAATGTTATTGTTTTCAGTAACGATCGTTGCGCTCTTTCAAGCTGCATCATTCGAGTCTGACAGGCTCCGCCCCACACCCCCAAACAATATGTGAGCACCGAGCGGCCTAAAGCGAAATATATATTACGCAGCAAAGAGAAATCCGCGACATATCTCAAATTTCTGAATACCCATACAAGTTTTCTGATTCGCGTCGCGACTGCCTCTATTTGAGAATACCAGTTCAAGTTCTCGTCCATTAATACTCCAAGGTACTTAATTGTCTTTGACATAGTGATCGGAAGACATAGACACGATTGATCCTTCATATTGCAAGAGTGTACAGTGAGTTCAAAAGAGTCTAGTTGCGCTCTAGGTAGGTGAAATTTAATAAAAGATGTTTTGGAAAGATTGAGAGTAAGTAAGTTTTGTCTTAACGAACAGGAAATCTTATGTAAGCCCTCTTCAGCATTTTGGCGAACTTCGTCCCAAGTCTCTCCACTAAAAACAAGTGCCATATCATCCGCGTACGTAAAAATTTTTCCTTTATCGAGTTGTATTTGACAAAGGTCATTTATGTAGATGAGAAAGAGACTCGGGCCGAGAATGCTGCCTTGTGGGACACCGAAAGTAGTTGCCATATCCGAACTAATCACATTCCCTATTTTGACTTTTTGAAAACGTTCACACAGGAAGTCTTTAAATATTGCAAGGGGAAGGCCTCGTATGCCGATTCGTTCCAGTTTATTTATCAGAATTGGAATCGAGACAGTGTCGAATGCCTTAGCTAGGTCGAGAAAGACACCTAAACATTTCTGTTTTTTGTCAAGGCTGTTTGTGACGCAATTTGAGAAATCTCTAACTGCATCTTCCGTGCTTTTTCCCGACCTAAAACCGTACTGACAAGGCGACAAGAGATTATGTTGCTCTAAAAATTTCATAAGCCGATTATTTAAAAGCTTTTCTAATATTTTGGATAGAGCCGGGAGTACAGAGATTGGCCTGTAATTGGCAACCCTATCTCGATCTCCACTCTTATATACTGGAGTAATAAGAGAGCGTTTGAAAACTTTAGGAAAGATTCCTTGATTTAGGCAAAGTTGTAGGAGTTTAGTGAGTGGCGGAGTTATAACAGTTCTGGTCATTTTAAGGAACTTATTAGGAATAGAGTCCCAGCCGACGGCAGAATCATTTTTAAGATTTATAATCAGTGACTCTACCTCTGCTTCATCAGGGGGGAGCAGAACAATAGAATTTGAGATACTAGTATATTTAAAGTCATGCCTTACTTCCCTTCTACAGCTATTGCTTTCCATAGAATTTAAAATTTCTTTGGCTAGGTTCGGTCCAACTTTTGCGAAGTGGTTATTTATAATATCAATTTGCTGGGCATTTTCTTTAAAACTACCTTTACCCAATAACTCATCGGATGAACTTTTATTATTCTTAATATTAGCTATATACTTAATGGCTGTCCATATCTGCTTATTATTTCTGGCATTAGCTAGAAGACTTTTGTCGTATTCCCTTCTTAGTTTTCTCAGTAGTGAGTTACAGAAATTTCTATACCTTTTATAAGTTATGATCAGAATTTCGTTATTAGGTCTTTTTTTAAGTGATTGATGGAGTTTGTCTCTATGCCTAATACACTTTAGCAACCCAGGGGTAATCCATGGCTTTAGTGTCTTTTTCCTTCGAGTAACCACGATCACTTTAGTATTAGATGTCACTGCCAAAGATAATAATTCCACGAATTTTGAAGCTGCCTCATTAGCATTAGAGGAAGTTGTTATAAATGAAAAATCTGTCATCTCAATAAATTTAAGAGCTGCCAAATAGTCTGTTTTTAGAACTGGGGCAATACCTATAGAGTAGGTATAGCTACTTGTGAGATGTAGTAATACGGATGCATGATCTGTCACCGTGGAATCTATGACAAATACCTTGGCGGAGTAAATGGTTTTCATCATGATATGGTCAAGGCAGTTCTGTAACCGTGTGGGGAAAGTATGACCGGGCAACAAACCCAATTCTGCAGTAATGTTCAGATATGGCAAGCTATTTTTGTCACTATTTCCTGGCTTTATATCTATATTCATATCACCAATCAAAATGACGTTTTTTACTTTTACATGTCTCAGAATATTATCTATAGAATTAATAAAATTATCAGTACAATATATCGATGGTGATCTATATATAGCTAAAATAATGGTGTCAGTATTTATCCTTAGCAATAGAAAGTTTGCTCCTACCTGATTTGGCTCCTCAGCGGTGCAGTTTATACCATTTTTAACATAAGCAATTATTCCATCGTTCTGATTCTGGCAGTTTTTGGTGAAATAAGAAGCATAATCATCCAGAAGAGGTGGGGATTTGTGTTCATTTAACCAACACTCTGTCAAAATAATTATGTCTGGTTCAGATTTCAGTCTAGACATTTGGGCGATAAAACTTGTCATATTTTTATACACACTTCTAATATTTTGAGTGATTATATTTAAGGACCCCCGAGTGTGGTTAATTAATGCATTACATGCTTCTGGATCACAGCTGTATGATTCAGTTACCGATATTTTATCGATATCGGATATGATGTTGTTATCATGAGTGTTAGCCATTTATGATGGGTTTATTCGTTGTGTTCCTGCTTAAAAAGCCAAAAGATTGATACAACACGCGTAACCACTTCAGTTTCATGATTGAGATAGATTTGTTTAAGAGCAAGCATAAATAGTTGTTTTTGTAGTGACTGGCACCGGGAATTAGTGTACTGTAGGAAGTAGTGTATTGAGTAATTTGAGTTTTGTTTGTTTTGTTTTGTTTGATTGTGTAAGTGTATTTGTGTAACATTATAAGTAGCGATTTCATATAATAGATTTTAAACAGTAAGATTAAGTTAACTAGAAGCATATCAATCACAATAGTAAACCGTCTGCAAAAGAGTCATTTATCAGAGATTTTAAGTTTCGCAAGATCAGATTCACTTTCTACTCTTACGTGACGAGATCCTTCCTCTTGACGTAAGTATATTCTCCCAAATGAGGTCCAGCAATATTTATACCGGTTTTCTTTAGCGAAAACGCGGGCCAAATAGTATAGACGTTGGCTTTTAGGTGTCAGGCTTTCCGATACATAAATTGGTTTTGTGGGGCCCTCGATTGATAAATGCGTAGTGCTAAGCTTATTGGTCTTATTTTTGATGTTGAACTCTCTGGCTTTCTTAACTATTTTTTCTTTCCTTATAGTGCTTTGTAGATCAACAATGATTGTTCCTGGATTATTATCATTTTTAGTTTTGATACGAAACACATTTTTTATTTCATGAAACTGTAACGGAGCGTCTAACAAAGTTACGGTTTTATTAACAATGTCACATAGATCACTTTTGGTTTCACTAGTTCTCTTTGGTATATTTTTAAGCTCAAATTTCGTAGAACACATGTTGCGTTCCAGGATCTCGACTTTGTCTTCAAGCTGTTGGATGTAAATTTTGTCACTCTTTCTTTCCTGTTCTATTGAAGTAATCTTATTTTTCATATCTTCATACTGCTCGGCTAGAAAAGTGATCGACTGTTTTATTTCAGTGTTCTGTGTAACAATTTCTTTCATTGTGCATTTTATTTTTGTGAACTCCTTTTCAGAGGATTCCATTGACCGGTTCAGCAGTTCTCGGAATTCCCGAAATTCCTTCATAAGTTCATTCATAGGAACATTAGTTTTCCGTCTATGTGTTATATTGGGGTCCTCTGGATAGAGGGTCTCTGTTTGCGGTAAGGTTGCATCTGAGTCATTTTGCCCTGTGCCTGAAGGGGCCGGTGAATTCGGAGGCGGTGGCGTGCGGTTAAGTTTAGGCATGGTGATTGTGTAAATAGAGAACAAGTGGCTGTTTGTAAATTAAAACAGCAGCAGCAAACGCGGTCAGCGTTATAACAATTTAAGCAATTCAAATACACAGTTATATGAACCAAATATACCAGGCAAGCATAGATCCGTTGAAGCTGTGTGGGTACCGCGACGGTGACAACGGGGCGGTGCGTAGCCGGTCGCCGGTAAGAAGGCGGCGCGTAGCACTCCGCCCACAAGCGTATCTATGACTCGGGGGCGTCCTCCAACACACCCTCAGCGTGTAGCAAGAAGGTAGATACTGACGCACTCTTTGGTCTATTTGTTATAAAGACCTCCAACAGACTTATGCACTCCTAATTTTCAGCTAAGATTTAAAATATTTAGAATTATTTTAATTTAATTTAACACAAGAAATGCGGTTCTAGACACGTTCACTCACAACGAGATCCAGGAGAGGAAGGAAATGATGATGATGAATATGATGACTTAGCGTTGGTGATATCGGGCATGAGTGTACTGCCGCATATAGTGTCAGTGTTATATTTTTGCACCTATACCGCTAAACCAATTTTGGTGTAGTTTAGGAGATAGATTAAACTCTGGAGAAGGACTTTAATAGGAGTCATTGGTAATAGCTATAAATAAGTATGTTGCAATGACTTAGATTTGTATAGTTCCTAGTAAAACACTTGAAAGATTTTTGATATTTCACAACCATTTAAGGAGATAAAATATACGTCAAAATAAAAAATTATATTAAATATGTACTAAATTATTTATTCTAAGAAACATAAGCATAAATATATGAGTTTAGTTTTTTATTTCTTTTATTTAACCATTTTTTAGAAAGATTACTCAAAGTTCAATTTATTACCTGTAGAAAATGTAGCCATACTGTATTGGCAATTGACAACAACACCATCAGCTGAACTTTTTGATTTTGAAGCCTGTAACAAAACACAGAATTTGAATTGTCTGCATCTTATAATCCTAACTAAACGGGTCTATGTCATGTTTATATTTGAAGGCTAAATACCTTTATTATCCCGACGTTTCACTATGAATGGTGCAATCCCGCAATCCCGGTCAAAACTTTAGGATAAAAAAGATATTTAGCCTTAAAGTATAAACATGACATAGGCCAATTTAGTTAGGATTGCAAGATGTGTACAAGAGTACAAGTCATGAAAGTTTAAGAATATTAATTGAATTGTCTGGTATTTAAGCTATATTTAATAGTAACATGAAATTACCAAGTGATTTCATGTTACTGGGGTTACCTACTTCAATGTTTATAGTACGATCTTGTAATATAGATACATAAGTACCTACATAACATTTAGATCCATATGAGACCAGCAAAGAACAATACAAAATAATGAATAGGGTTGTCAATAATTACTTTCAGTTTTTATGACAAGTCAAAATTATATGAAAGTCACTCTCTCCTATTCTATGTAAAGTAATAAAAGTGATAAATACTATATAAAATTGCCAGAAAAATAAGATTTATATAAGTGAAAACTGAATAAAGTACTTTCGTAAAGACAACCAAATTGAGGTTTTGTAATTTAACTAGCTGAGACTAATGGTGGCTTGCACCAATTATTTAAACTCGATTTAAGGATTTGACATTCATAGATGGTGCAAGTGAGATGTCGGTTCCTTAAATTGAGTTTAAATAGTTGGTGCAAGTCGCCCTAAGCCTTAGGAATGAAGACCAATGTACTTTGTTATTATTAAGTATTTATCCAATCTTTCGAACACAGTGCAGGTAATGTCCATTGCTAATTTGGTCCTCAGGTAAAATAACTTGAAATCAATGATAATATATTATTAAAAGGAGTAAGTACATAATATTATACTAGCATGCAGCAACTGAGCTAACAGTTAAATTAAGACAATTATTGTAATTTGATTTAGTTGCATAGCAGCAAGTGAGCGCATGTGCAATGTTATTTGTATTTCTAAAATTACAAATTGCGTATTCAGAAAGTGTAAAAATTAGTTCAAAGTTAAAAAAAGATACGAGTTACATATACATAATACAACACATAAAATACATAAAAATTGTCAAATATTTTCCATTTTATTTTTTAAATTAATTACAAAAAAATATGAAATATTTGAAAAATAGTTGAAAATAAATGTGAACAATGTCAGCAACCGCATTATGATAGGGATAAATTACATGCTTTCGAGCGCTAATAATTATTTCTTGGCAGATAACTCTTTCTATATCATTCATTCCACATTATCGGTATAAAAACTAAAGACGATTACATATAACTATAAGTCAAGGCCATTTACAAGATTTCAACCGTAGATATTATACTTACTAATAGATTTGACAGCACCTATGTAGGACTATCTTTCGCATTCATTATTATAACCTATGCATAGAGTATGTGCATGCCATAGCAGAACAAATGTAAATAGACTGTATTTAATGTAAAAACATACATAGCACTAAGTAATCACTACGTTTTACGTACGTACTACGTTGATACGTAGTTTCTTGATGTTTTCGCGATGAATATGTTGTTCTATTATTTTAGAAAAACTAGATTTACTGTCTTTACCAAAGCTAATATTAACGGCGTAATAAAACTTCAAAAAAGGCTTATTATAATCATACTAGATTAGGTTATGTGCGATGTTAAAAACTATCGAATGATAATAACAAAACATTATGGTGCACCTGGTGAGGGCCATATACAGCTGCCAAAACCTTTGTATTCCCTTGCTCTAAGTAAGCACTTCCGTCAGGCTGTGTAAAAACACCAAGTTTACACCGGATTCTTCGCAGTTCATTAGGCCTTCGTCCATCAAGTCGAAGACCCTGACTTGATAATAATTCTGGTCCAGGCATATTTGTAAATAAAAATTCTGTCAAAAATGCAGTTTAATTTATAACATTAAGATGATACTAAAACAAAAAGATGCTTAGATTATTTGATTAGTTAGTAAATAATATAAGATTTATGTTTCATTTTTATTTATTTATATTTCTTAGGGCATTGGTAACAAGCATTAGCCTAATGACGAAACTTCGGAGAAACATTATCTGTCCCTAACACTCCTCTAGTAAAGTGACAATAGGCTTTACTGTAGTTAAAAAAGGACTTCTTGGAAGAGCGCGAAAACTTCAGCTACACATGTTTATTTAGATCTCCTCCATTCTTTTCACTTATACAGAACTTTAAAACACAATATACTATCACTGTTGTACTATAAAACTCCTAAAAATGTAAGAAATAGAAAACCTAATTAAAATGACAACCTCACTTCTCCCGTTCCCGCCAAAAAGTCCAAGTGATTTGTTTCAAAAACATAAACTTAGAACCACAGAGTACCATAACAGAGTACCTTTGTAATAAACAGTGGCTTTTCACTTAGTACAAATTTGTGTTAGAGCATTTTGATATGGTATTTTTAGTTCGACGACTCTTCAAGTGATGGCGCTAGTGTGTTGGTTACAGTATTTTAATAAAAATATGTATGATAAATTATATTAAATATTATGTAATGTAATTTGATAAATGCTCAAGTAGGCTTTTAATTAGTTTGATCGAAGAGCATTTGCGCTAAATTTCAAGTAAATAGATAGAGAATATTTTTCTTCATACAAACATCACCTCTCACCCGCTTTTTACTCCCTTAGAGGTCAATTTTTTGCAAATCAATCATATTAAGACATCTAGCTCTATCAAATTTCAAGTGCTTAGAAGTCACAATTTAACAAAAGGAATTTTTTTCTAAATGTAATAGTTTTCGTGCGTTAAAGTTTTATGCTTATGAAGGTCTACATAATTATTTAGACCTCTTCTATTTATGCGCCATTGAAGTTTTCTCGTTATTCCAAGATGTCTTCCTTAACTCTACTAAAGTCCATTAGCAGTTTATTGGAAACTAAAGCAGTGTTGTTAGAGGACTTAGTAAACAAGAGAAATCATTCTGAACACAGAGGCTATTTAGTCGTAGATGTTTTTGCCTTCGTTCACAAGGGAGAATTTTACAAACAACAACAACAGCAACGACATTCCACTTTGTTTCCCTCTTAATCATTTGATTTTGTAATTAAAGTATAGTCATACGTCATTGGTAGAATTGACTTCACTTACTGATGTTCTGACCAATGGATTCATTTTCTTTGTCTTTGATATAACCAGTTATTTAAAAGAAAACACACTTATTGTATTCGTACGTGCACGCATCTTCATTATGTTATGTTCTTGAATTTTAAACTAATATTTTAGTCATTAAAAAGGTGAATATGTAATCTGAATTGCAACATGATATTGTACTGATAATGAACAAATAAATACAATGAGTTATTAAAACGTATAAAGAGATTAATGAATAATGTTTGTTGATAAATTGTCACCCGGGTTGCCCCCGTGCTCTCCCTAATATAAACTGTTTTATCGTATTTTTGGTGATTTCTACCTTTTGATAAGCAATACAACTAATTAACATAGTATCTGTCGTTCAGTGGCGATTTTAGTTTCTCTTGAAGTTTGTTTATTTCCGACTATGTGCCTCGAATTATATTGATTTTTGTTTCGAATATTGATTATAATTGGGAAATTGTAATTGTTTCGACAGTGTGACTAATCACAATGGACGTGGATGACTCGGCTGTTGACCTGAGCGTCAGGTAAATTTTGTTGTTGTTTGTATATGTTCCTTTTATTTTTGTTGTTACATGTACATTTTATAATTATGTAATTTGATACTACAGGTCATTGCCACCTGAGCTAAGCGAACTTCGGGCTCTGACAGCCAGTGGTCTGACTATAACACCAGCCCAGCCTCCTCCACATGTAAGTTCAAATTAACAGCATATAGTAGTGAATGAATGAAGAAAAATATTCATAATTATTTTTTTTACCTTGCCTCATAAAGATTGATAGGGTAAGTAAACACAATTTGATTTGGTGTTATGTATTAGTATTTGTATTGTTTGTATGTAGTATATGCATATAGCATGCATATTTAGTTTGGTAAACTCTTTTTATTTATTTCACACAAACAAAATTACATATAAATAAAATTGGAAGCTGTAATCCATAATCTACAAAAGGCAATGCTTATTTATCTCTAAGAGATCTCTACTAACACACCTTGTTAAGTAAAAAATGTATGAGTAGTGTGTGTGCTTATTAAAGAAAAATAATAATAATGTTTATATATGTGTATTTTAACATGCTTAATAACTAATAATTAGTAACCATCAGTAATAGCAACTTTAATTTATTTATATATTATATTAGAGTAAAAAACATTTTATATAATAGAAAACAATTTGGCAATATATTTTTTGCAGCGTTTATTTTACTATTATTATCATGTGCCCAGCTATTTTTCTAACACCAATTACTTACTGCACTCAGAATTTTGTCATATGCTCATATAAAGAGTAGATGTAGCATTTTTAAGACTTTAAACTATTTTTGATTTAATTTTATTTGATTTAATATGATATAATTTTGCATACACAACACTACATACCTGTATGCAATCATCCATAGAAGTAGGAAGACGTATATTATAGAAAAATAGAAGCAGCATAAAAGGCAAATGTACTATAAAACCGGTATAAGCCACTTACGCAGAGTATGCTAAGGCGCAGTGCGGGAAGGGTCGAATACTTGCAGCAGCTAGGGAGAGGAGTAAGATGTTTATATACAGTGTAAACTCCATTTAACGACAAACTCCCTAAAGCATCGAAATCACTCGGCTTTGGTTGGTTTAGCTTGTCTTCCATACAATGGTACACTGTATATAGCATTACATCCACTCTCAATAACAACAACAATTAAATAATAAAAAGTACTTTTTACTTTTTATTGCCAAAATTAGTAAAAACTGCGCAGCTGTGTAAGTTCTTTTGTCGCTTTATTATCCTAGCCCGTAATAAACTCGACTGTCAGCATCATACGAACTTTCTAAGAAATTCAAGAAATCCGTTCTTTTGTTTACAAATTGGGATTGGTTGCACGTGTTGACTGTTGTTAGTAGGAGTCATGGATTATCTATACGTTATCAAATTCTTAGTTGCTCACAAATAAGAATTGTTTTTTATGTAATTACTAACACTAGTCTGAAATAAACTTTTTCTTTCTCTAATACAGATTTTTCTTCTCTCCATTTAACAACAACTCCCTTGAGTGTCGTTATATAGAGTTTACACTGTATGTACTATCGCCGAAAGTGAATGTTTAGCATTTTAAAAAACCTTCGAATTTGTGGTTTAATAGACTATTTTATCAACTTGACAAAGTCGGCAAATTGATGTTTCTATTGGTCTTTGTCATTTAAAATCTCTTTATTATTCTTTGTCATTTAAAAACTCAAAACTGAAAGATAAACGTACAGGGTACTAATAATAATCAGGATACCAATAGTAATCTTCGTATTCTGAACTAACACAAATGAGGAGAATCGAAGAGCAACATGTGCGAAAGAACAGTAAATAAAAATTAACTGCAATTTATGGATGCCTAGTCAAACTTTTAACCCTTATGATTTGGTCTAAGTTAGGAATAAAAATTTTTAAGTCACTTCATAATTTGTGTTAATTGTTTTATTGGATGGAATAGACAAATACTAAGAAAAATTTACTACATGGTCGGATACCGATAGCCAACTAAAATATTCTAAACAAACACAAATGACGAGAAATTGAGTTGTTAGCCAGTGCAATTATTTTATGATGGATTATGTCATTTAGTATTGATTTATGATTTGATAATAAATAAAACTAATACAGTGACACAATAAACTGATGGTAGCATTGTTAAACTGTGTGTATCCCACTATTCTTGCAATGGGAAGAAAGTAGTCCAATCGTAAGCAACCTAATTTAACTACTCAAAAAAATCAGAGAGTATTTAAACATAGTCAATTAGAATTATTGGGTCCTTACATATGAAATTGGCGTTTTGTACGGGAGGAATATAAAGTCAATTTTTTTTTGTAAAATATATTTAATTAATCAAAGTATGCACAGTTGTTATCTAAGCACTTTTGCCATCTCATAGGTAGTTCATTAATCCCTTTACTAAAAAAACCATGGGGGCGAGAATCAATAAACTCTTTGAAGACGGTTGGGACTGCCGCATCGGAGTTAAATTTTTTTCCTTGTAAGAAGTTGTCCAAATTCCAGAAAAAATGGTAATCTGTTGGAGCAAGGTGCGGGGAGTACGGTGGATGTCGCAGACATTCCCATTGTAGCTCATCTAACTTAGTGGTTGTTTGTTGTGCAGTGTGTGGTTTTGCGTTGTCGTGAAGCAGCAGTGGCCTAGAGCGATTGACCAATCTCGGTTGTTTAGCAGCTAGTTCTTCCTTCATGGTTTGCAGTTGCTGAAAATAGATATCTGCCGTAATCGTTTGGCCAGATTTTAGAAAGCTGTAGTGAACGACACCGGCGCTAGTCCACCAAACACTCACAAGTAACTTTTTCTGAGTCAATTTTCGTTTAGGGCAGGATTTGACTGGGTCTTCAGGGTTCAGCCATTGCGACGAGCGCTTCCGATTATTGTACAGTATCCACTTTTCATCACAAGTAATGATTCGATTTAAAATCCCTTCATTATTGTGTCGGTTGAGCAAAGTAACACAGCAGTTGACGCGTGTTTGCAAGTTCGATTCACTCAATTCATGAGGTACCTATCGTTCAAATTTTTTTAATTTCCCGATTTGCTTCAAGTGGATTAATACAGTTTTGTCACTTACCCCGAAGCCTGCAGCTATCTCTGAAGTGCTTTGTGATAGATCCGCTTCCACAATAGGCTTTAATTCTTCATTTTCCACTTTGGTCTCCGGCCGTCCACGGGGTTGGTTCTGAAGGTCGAAATTTCCAGAACGAAAACGTTGAAACCAAAAACGTACCGTGCTTTCTTTTGCGACACCAGCGCCGTACACGTCATTAATCCTTCGAGCTGTTTTTGCAGCACTGGTGCCACGGTAGAACTCGTACTCGTAAATATACCGATATTTCATTTTTTCCATTGTGCGGTAATAAGCGACGCCAAAGAAAAAAATAATGAGAAAAAAACAAATGAATGACTGTTTTCAAAACTCAAATGTACCAGCTAAATGAATTTATAAATTAGAATTTGGAATTCTTAACCAAAGAGGAGATATTTCAGATCAAAGTGGTCAGTACGACAAAACGCTAATTTCATATGTAAGGACCCAATATTATTTTTCACAAACTAGATCAAAACTAATTCTAACTAATTACAAATTCGAAGGTTTGTTTGTCCTTCTTTCACATCCTTTCATTGTAAGAAAGTAAGTAATTCCCATCGCCCTGGGCAGTTGCTACTTAATAATAAACTGAAGTTAAAAATAGGTTACTCAAACTTTTTCATAACACTGCATAACATTGTCATAACACAGGGAATGCCTTAGTTCGAGACCAGATGATTAGTGTGCATTGTCCAGCGCATCTATTTTTATTATTATTTTATTATAGTATTTTAGTTATTTATTGGATAATTCAAGGATTTTCACAATTTTCAATGCCCATAACTATAATACTCCAGACAATTACACAGATTGTGTAACTCCAAACTAAGCAGTAAGCTTGTACTATGGGTACCACTCAACGAATTCTGGGGGAGTTCCCAGTAACACCCAGACTCCAAGCCAATTTAGAAAAGTTCGTTTCCTAAATTGACCTGACTGGGGATCGAAGCCAGGACCCTAAGCTTGGAAAGCAGATGCATATGCCACTGCACCAACGGGCCAGTCAAACTCATAACACATAGTCTTATTTCATTATTTTTTTGATTATTTAAACAGGCCTAACCTCCATTTTCTATTAGATGTTGAGTTTTGGAACACATAAATTATAATTTAAATAAGTAGATATGTACATTTGTTTTCCTAAATTAGGGTGCAAGTGGTAAGAGAGTATTGCGCCCTCGCTCCGATCAACGCATTTATGCAGAGAGCCCTGACATTGTGCTACTGCCTGCGGCACCGCCCCATCGCAAGCCATCCATACCCACATCGGCGCCATTCTCAGGTAGATTCAGAAATATACACACAACTCTTGCATGTACATGCAGGGTTAATTTAAAAATACTAATAATATCTTAGTACTTTGTACTAAACATTATCCCCAATAACTTTTGTTTTACGACTTTTAAAAATTCATGTTTTTTCTTTCATACAAAAATAAAAATACATTAAATGTTTCTGAAAATGGCACCTACTCTGCCCAGTTGCTAAAGTGGCACACGCACAGCGCGGCGTTGAGGCCTGGTGCGCTTGCACTCACCATTTTAAATACATACAGAGTAATTACGTTTCAGACAGTACAACAAAACTCAACAAATATTTTTTGAGGAACATACTGAGTTTTGAAAAAAGTCGTAGAATAATAAGTTGTTAGGTATGATGACAGGAATTTTGTACTAAAAGGTTATTAGTATTTTTAAATTAACCCTGTATACATATTCAGCGACACCTTTACATACATTATAAGTATAACATTTAATTCGATATGAGTGATTCAAAGTTTCAATGTGCAAAAGTCTAAATAATGTGGTCAGCTAAAATAGTGTTGTCACGTTATTAACTTATTATAGAACTGAGTCAATATCCACTCAATTAATTCGATTGATTAGTTTAACATTTAATTTGGTGCTGACATGGGCCTGTAGCGTCGCTATTACATAATGTATTTATTAAATAATAATTCAAATAAATAAATAGCATATGTTATTTTTCCTTTTTTTAATATTATATCCACTATCCTTATTGCTACAAATATACTATATTTTCAACGCTGCTACAGACTAATATTAATGTAGTCGACGTAGGATAACATCACCATTTCAAGAATTGAGGAAACTAGTTACCCTTAACGATTAATTATATATAACCATTGATATAAAGGATTTCATTAAAAACTTAACTATATGTAGTTTGGAAATAATCTTCTCTGCACATGCTTTTATTGTTTTACTGAATATTTTATTGTTTTAATACACCTATTGCAAAATGGTGTTGAAAAAATTATATGTGACAGAGTTTCTTGTCGGATCTTCTCAGTGTGCAGGTTTTTTTTGTAGACGAACGTAGGTAGATTTGATGTTCAAAAACAACTTTAACTTTGAGCCTGAGAACGTTAAATCACTCTTATTAAATTAAAAGTTGGACTATTGCATATCAATAAAAATAAAAGTGTAAATAAATATATTAAATATGTAATATTAAAAATTTAACTAAGGACTTGTACTGCACTAGAGCATTGTTTTATGAAAAAAAAAAAAGAAAATAAACTAAGTAATTTATTAAGATATCCTCGCAAAACTAAATAATTTGATAAGATGTACTTGCAAACCTAGCCAGAAGTGTGGAAGAAGAATAACGAGGATTGAGAAGGCGAAGGAAGTATGTAAGGATCGCGATATTTGGCACTCCATCCTCTGACTATTCTGTCTGAAATGTATGTATGTAATTTGCTAAGATTATAAAGTAGCAAATAAAATGTTACGCTATTGTCTTATTTTAATTGTTTGGAAATTTAATTTTTGTAGTTGTATTACGAGTATGTTGTTAAATTGTAACATATAGCAAGTAAATCGCTACGTAATTAAAAATTTTGTAAACTCAATCATAGTAATGAAATAATGCAATGAAAATTATATTTTTAAGTAGTATATAATATGCATAAATATCTTCACGCTATCCTAGTTTAGTTATTTGTCAACCCACTCGTATACCTAGACGAAAATGTGTGACGAGAATGATGAGATTTGACGAAATGGAAAGTATATAAGGACTGCGATGATTGGCGCTCCGTCCTCTCTGTCAACCAGAGATGTGCAAAATAATTTATTTAAACTATTTAAATACAAAATGCAAATCCTGTTATTTTTTATTTCAAATACAAATACAAAATGGTTTTAAATAAAAGTATTTAAATACAAAATACACAATAGGTATTTTCAAAATATTTTCTTCAAATAAAATACTACAACATACTGGTACTGTTTTATAGTATTTTAAAATTTCGCGGTGTAGTTTTACGCAGTTAAGTGAACTTTGGTCGATTGAGTGTGGTAGTTTACATGTCAGGTGGTGTACTGGTTGACAAAGCGTGGTAGTTCATACATTTAAGTGGCAAAAAATTATTAATTTTGAAAAGGATTACTATGAGTCTCGGGTGCTGGTCTGTTATTAGTGTCACAGTACCATTTCACTTGTGTGAATATTTCTAAGGAAAATTTTGGCAAGCTCTCCACAATATCTAGGGTGGTTTGGAAGTGTCCTGAGTGTAAAAGACCTATAAGAGCGGAGGATGCCGGGGATGCTGGTCAGGTTGATGTTTCTCCTTCTCACTTAGACTTGCTCGATGGACGCCTACATCAGTTTGAGTCTTCGCTAACATCTAAATTTGATAGTATAATTACAGCATCGATTCAAAAACTTATAAGGTTGGAATTTGAGGCTTTCCGCAAGGATATTAAAGTGCTTCCTAAACTGGTGAAGTCGGTTCAGTTCATTTCTTCCAAATATGATATGAACTAACTTCCCTAAGAGAAAAATCAAAACAGCTTCGTACTGAGAATTTTAAGCTCCAGGAGGGTGTTCACGACACGACTCACGAATCACGACAAAGCAATATAGAACTTCAATGTCTCCCTGAAAACTCTAAGGAAAATCTCGTGCCTACAATTGTACAGCTTAGTAAAGTCGTGTCATGTCCACTAGACGAGATAGAGATATTGTCATGTTCGAGAGTTGCTAAAATGAATTCTAACTCAACTAGACCTCGAGCTGTAATTGTAAGGTTGCCTTCTGCCAGAGTGCTCGATAACTTTATATCTGCATGTATTAGTTTTAATAAGGCTAATCCCAAGGAAAAATTAAACAGCTCGCATTTGGGCATAGCGGGTGATAGGAGACAGCTGTATGTGGGTGAACATCTCTTGCCATTTAACCGCTCGTTACATGCTCAAGCATGTATATTTAAAAGAGAAAATATATATAAATGTCTGTGGGTGCGAAATGACCGTATCTTAATGAGAAAAGACGATTCTTCCCCGACTATCTGGATTAAAAATAGTGATACTATGAACGAACTTAAAGACTAGTTTTAATTGGTTGTTTTTATCTCTTTGCACGTTACTTTATTGTAATTATTGTTAAAATGTTGGCATTAAGTATTTATTATCAAAATTGTTGAAGTATTCGGGGAAAACTAACTGAATTGTATTTGTCTAGTCAGAATTGTGATAACGACGTTATAATTCTTACTGAAACATGGCTGAACGAGGGGGCGTGTTAGACACAGAAATATTAAGTCATAATTACATTATATACCGCAGAGATAGTTGTACGAGCGGGAATTTAAAATCTTACGGCGGTGGAGTTCTAATTGCGGTTTCTAAGACATTGAATTCCTATCGGCTCTTAACTATGGAAGCAACAACGAAGACATATGGGTCTCTGTTAGAATTATGCATAACGGCAAGGAAAGACAGTTTGCCTTGTGTGCTGTTTACATTCCTCCTCCAGTGTCCTTGCTCAAGTTAGAATCCCATCTTAGTTCTATCAGTATTGCCGCATCACAATTGAATTCTACTGATGTAAAGGTGATAGGTGATTTAAACCTAGCACATCTCGAATGGCTTTTGCTATCCAGTTACGACTCGGAGTCCCTGCCTCTATCATTTCCAACCGGTCTGGGTTCTTCAATTTTGGATCTTCTATCACTACACAACTTAAAACAATGTAATGGAGTTTTAAATAGAGATGATAAAGTTCTCGACTTGGTCCTGTCTTCCAATTTACACGCGAAACAGAATTAGTACTTAACCTGCTCTTAAAAATCGAGCCCTATCATCCAGCTTTACAGATTTCGTTTAATTTTCATATTCCCTCATTATTGCAAAAGATAAATCTCAAAAAAGTCAACTTTTATGAAGCCAATTATGATATCATTAATGAAAATTTTAATAAATTAAAATGCAATGATATTCTAAATCCTCTTGATACGGTAGATATTATGACAAATAAATTTTATGAAGCTGTAAATGATATCATATCAAAGCATGTTCCGTTTTCCAGGACTCATTCAGGCCAATTCACAAGCTGGTATTCAATTGAATTAATTAAACTTATTAAAGAAAAAGTCAAAATCCGCAAAAAATTAACCCGTTTCAAAAATCCACTACACGAGTTAAATTTTAAAAGAATTAGATCTAGATGCCACAATGTCATATGCGAATATTACGCTCGATATATGGATCAAATAGAGTACTCTATTGTTAATAACAACACCAAAATGTTTTGTTCCTTTATCCAGTCTAAACGTAAAGGTCGTAGTTCTATCCCTGGTGAAATGTTTCTGAATGGAATGAAATTCACCACTACTACTTCCATATTCAATGCTTTCGCTGATCATTTTTCCTCGGTATATGTTAATGATGATTTAAATTCGCATACTTCCAGAGTATCAAATAATCGTCCTAACAGCCTTCTTTACAATACTCTCAATAATTTTACTTTTAGTACAAAACTGGTGGAGAAATCCCTTAATAATTTGGATGGTACACTAGGCGCTGGACCCGATCGCATTCCATCGTTTTTTATCAGGTAATGTTTTAAAAGCTTGTCTTCACTATTGTCTACTATTCAACAAATCCTTATCTTTTGGCGTATTCCCAACAATTTGGCGTTTGGCAAATGTTGTCCCTATACCCAAAACTGGAAATATGAGTAACATTGAAAACTACCGACCTATTTCAATGCTATCTATTTTTGGTAAAATTTTTGAATCGCTCATATGCCATTTTTTAACTAGTCATTTAAAATCTATAATCGTTCCTCAGCAGCACGGATTTGAAAATGGTATATCTACAGCTTCAAACCTTGCTCTTTATGTTTCTGAGATTGCGGACACTCTTGATAATAAACTTCAGGTAGATTCCATTTACACAGATTTTAGTAAAGCATTTGACCGAGTTTCTCATTGCTTACTAATTGAGTAGTTACAAAATAGCGGTGTCCATGGTTGTCTGCTCGATTGGTTCTCATCCTATCTTACGGGCAGATCACAAAGGGTGGTGATTTGTGGATCTGAATCAAAAAGTTTTGTTCTGTCATCTGGTGTACCTGAAGGTTCTCATCTGGGGCCGGTATTCTTCTATCTCTTGTTTATTAACGATTTAGTTTTTGAGATCAAATATTCTTCTTTTTCTTTTTTTGCCGATGACTTAAAAATTTACAAAGTTATTAATAATTTCGAAGATTCGTCCTTACTCCAATTTGATTTAGTATATTTTTGTGGTCGAAAAGAAACAAAATGCCATTAAATATTAATAAATGTTAACATATTAAATTTACGAAAAAGAAATCACCGCTCTCTACTTATTAGATTAATGATACATTACTTGAGGAAGTCAAGATGATTAAAGATCTGGGTGTTATTTTCGACGGTAAGCTGTCCTTCACTAGCCACATTGATGCCATAACTAAAAAAACATACCGATTATTAGGTTTTCTTTGGCGTAATTGTAGATCATTTAAAAGCAGCTTACCATTGAAAATTTTATACTTTTCAATGGTTCGACATATCTTGGAGTATTGTTCTGTTATTTGGAATCCTAATTATAAATGTCACATTGATAGAATTGAAAAGATATAGGACAAATTTTTATTCTTTTTAACTATCCATGATAAAAAGTTTTTAACTCTTCGTTCTTAGTGAAGGTCTTCTTCACTATAGGTTTAAAACTTTAGAGAACCGTCGTTGGATGAGTGATCAAACGTTTTTGTATAAAATCGTTAGAAGTTTGATCGATTGTCCGGCAATGGTTTACAAAATTGGTTTCAATGTCCCACGCCTTAATGCTCGTATAACAAATTTCTAACCACTAGTAGTAAAGTTTCCAAGAACTAATTCGGGTTTCTATAGTATAATTTCCAGAATGTGTCGTGAGCACATCGCCCTCGTTGGGTCTACACACTTAGATGTTTTTAGTTCTTCCTTGCCCATGTTTAAACAAACACTTTAATTATAATCGTTAAGTAGTATCCAACAGATTGTTCCTTCTTACCTTAATAAACTGTATTAATAATTTAAAGAAGCCGTCACTAGAATATTAATTATTTACAATTCATGTTGTTATTGTCCACTTCCTGTAAAGTAATCACATGTTGTGCTTGCCTGTTATTGGGTTTGCACTATATTTAGTTGAAATTATGAATATGTAAAACAATTTTATTTCCGGCGTAAAACCTGTTGGCAAGCCTGTATTAAATAAATAAATAAATAAAAAATAAATAAATAAATACTTATTTCACTAGATTTGTTCGAAGAGTTCATCTTTCATGTTCCTTCTATGCGGCCTCATAATCATTCCACCAAACGAAAATAGACCGGGAAGTATTTGCAGGTCTATTGTAGTATTGGCATTAATAGCATTGGCATTGGCACAGAAACAGTTTGACTTGCAATGTTGGCATTATTGGTGGCAACATTTAGGATGGGTGCATTCTTAAATAAAGTAATTATGAATTTAAGAATGAAAAATAAAATATGAATTAAAAAAATTAACAAAACCATTTTGCATTTTACAAGTACTAAATATTTATGTAGATTATTTCAAATAGAATATAAAATGCATTTTGAAAAAAAGTATTTCAAATGCAAAATAAAAATAGGTATTTTGTATTTGCATTTTAAATAGATGTATTTCAATTAAATCACATCTCTGCTGTCTACCCCGTTAAGAAGGGTGCAAAGAGTTTATTTTCCTTCGTACAAGCAGATGTGAAGAACACGCGAACCTAATTACGGCGGTCCCTAGTCTTCGTAGTCGCCCTCGAAGTAGGTACTCGCGTAGTAGTCACCGGAGGTACACGCTTCACTCAATAACAACGTTCCCGAATCGCAGAGTTCTTCTATCCAAAATCATCGCAGTAGTCGTCGTAGTGGTCTATGTAATTCACCTTGATGTCGCCTCGAACGATAGTTGAGAAACACTGACTCGGCGGTGGACACGGAGCTCTATTTATAGTCGGATAAAACGAGGGTGGAACTTTCTAGTTAATTACGCTCGCTAACAATAATTCGACATTGTTCTCGACGCCGCCTGTTTGCATGAGTCATAGGTACATGACACGTCATCGCTCGGGAATATTCGAGGTGCAACTTTGTTCTTCTTTCTTAATTTGACTTATACCATTCGATAGTAGACCTTAAACCTAGCAATGCACTTTTAGGTCATAATTCTGCAAAGCGTAGGTCTCGAGACATAAGCACTAAAAGTTACGTTTTTAGTTCCATTAAAAATCGACCTTATTCCTTATGCATAAGGTCCAACCGTAACAATATTTATGTATGTATTAGAAAATGTGGTTGACAAAATAAAAATCAATTATTTTTTAATGTCCTTTTCATTTTGAAAGTGTGATTTATAATTCATGTTATTTCATTATTAATAGTTAAACTTGTAGCGACGTTAGCGAATAATATTTACAGATATCAGATAGTATTAAAATGAGTAATCAAGGTCAGTTGTTTACTAAACAAATATGCTATCATGTTTGTTTTTTTATGGGTATATATACTTTACACACATAATACAAACTATAATTACTTTGCGATTAAAATCCTGTATATATAAAATATATATTTAAGTTGTAAATTGTATATCTGGGGAGTGCGTTTTCGGGGGATGGAAGATGTGAGTTGGATGTGGAGAGACGGTTAGCAGCCGGCAATAAAGTCAACGGTGCTCTGTCCGCATTAGTAAGCAGTATTTTTATTTTATTTTATTTATTTATTTAGGCTTATCAACAACTGTTTACACTAATACTTTCTAAAATATACATGATTCTTAAGATAATTACTGAGTATAACAGTCTCTTACAGATAAGCTCCACATGCAACACTATTATAAATTAATATAACATATCATCTTATATTATAGGTTAATATAATATTTCAGTTTATATAAAGTGTAAACTGTAAACTTAACTATGTAATATAGATAGCTATATTGGCGTAGCAAAAGTGCTTCTTTAAGTTATCACATTATCACTGACCATACTTAAAAATCTATACAAAGACTACTATCTATGCCAGTCCAATGCAATTATAGATTGATTTGCGAAATTCACCAGCGGTATCATAATATACATCCAAACAATCACTATACTTGTTTAAAATCTTACACAACCTACTAGGTACAGGAGAATTAGCTCCGAGAACAGTTCTGCGGAGTGGTGGACAAAGAGGAGTGATCGGCTTACGTGGGGGCCTGTAAGGCACACGAAATTTAAATTCACTTAGCAATTTTGGACAGTCAATTTTATTTTTAAAAAGTTTAAAAAGAAACATCATGTCAGCAAAAACTCGGCGATTAAACAATAAAGTATTCCAGCCTACTGTTGTAAGATGGTAATTGCTTTGCCATTTTGATAGAGAAGGATAAGTGATACAGGAATCTTTTCTGAATTCGTTCTAAGCGCAATGAATGGGTAGAATAATGTGGTCTCCACACAGGGCTGCAGTATTCTACTATACTCCTTACTAAGGAATTAAATAGGAATAATTTTGTTTTTGTTTTACGAAATGATTTCCCATTCCTTAAGACAAATCCCAGCATTTTACACGCTTTTCTTATTATATGTTCTATGTGGAATATGAATATATGAATACGAAGTATGAATATATCTAACTCAACCATAAGGGCCATACATAATGCGGTGTTGGTGCCAACGTTATTGTATGGTAGTGAGTCCTGGATATGCCCGAAATCGAGTGAAAGTAAGATAAATGCAGTAGAAATGCGATCTCTTAGAAGTATGTGCGGTGTCACCCTTGCGAACAAAATAAGCAATAAAGAGATACGCAGTATGATAGGCTTGCAATGTCAAAAGCACTCGCTTACCTAGGCGAAAATGTGTGAGGAGAATGATGAGATTTGAGGAAGCGAAAGAAATATGTAAGGATCGCGGCGCTTGGCGCTCCGTCCTCTCTGGCTACCTCGTTAGGGATACGGCGTGAGGATATGTATGTATGTATATACTTAAGTTCTGTAACTTAAGTTTTTTATATATACGTAACAATAAATATATCTTCATACTAACTGAAGAACACTTAAGCTAAGAAAAAAATAATTGTTTTTAAATACCTATAACGTAACTTTTACTTGCGGCAGAAAAGAGAGGTGTCATAAGTTTGACACCATTGATCGTCTGTCTGTGAGTTTATCTGCTGCTTTGTGTGTTGTAGCTTTTATACGAATGAATAGATTTGCATGCTACTTTTTATTTGAAAGCTGCAGGTTTTAGGAATCTTTAATTACATATGTTCAATTGTAATTGATCCAGTTAATTTTTTATATGGGGTATTTAAAACTTTTTCCTGTCAGTTTGTGAATCTCAACAAGATTTGGGTTAAAAACTAACGAAACAAGGCATTCGTTTCTTTTCCAGATGTGAGTAGTAAACTAAACACTGGTGTGAATGTGTCAATAACGCCTAGCGCACCGCCCATCGCTCCGGAGTCGCCGAGGGAGCGGTCCGACTCCGACTCTGAAGACGACGAGAATGAACCACCTCTGCGACTTGCTGGACATAGGGTGAGTTCTTTATTATGTCTCCACCCTTTCGCTAATATTATCCCACAAGTGGATAGATAGTGGCGTTCCAATCAATAGTCAAGATATTCAGTTCTAATAATTTATTTTTATCCATTATCATTATGCAGTCAGAGCCTATCTATGTTATATTCACATAAAAAATGGCAAAAATAAGTTTTTACCTGTTTTATAGAACTGAGAATCGAATATATATAACATCTTGCTTAGTTCCTTAACCATTCTGGTAAAGGCTGTTCTGTGGGGCCTAAACTTACAATTGTGTTTGTACATTGGCAATGATTTCAAATTGTTTTATGTCTATATCATTACTATTTTATTTATTTGAAAACTTGACAGCCTAACAATATAATGAAACACATATAAAAGTACAGACATACATACATGTAAATTACATTCTGTTATGCACTGAGCAGTGCGTATGCTTTCAAATTACTATTACTCTGCAGACAGGAAAATTTTGTTAAAGTAACCATTATTCTTTCAAAAATGCGCAGGAGTTGTCGAGTGCTGAAATATGGGAGCGTGAACGTCGTTTGCGCGCTTTACGTGAAAAGTTGCGAGCCGAAGAAACACGTTTAGTATTGCTGAGAAAGATAAGACAGTCGCAGCAGTCTACTGTGTTACCACCAGCTAAGGTAGTGTGATTATGTTGTCTCAAATATGAGCAAATAAAACTCGCCTAAGTGAGCGTTTGAATTGCGCACCAAAGATTTGATATTAGGAGAATTGAAATAAGCGTTAATTGGCACCTACCAACTACCCACGATTGAGACTTTATCTTGTATATAATCACTCATAGTGCTTTGATCTGCCAATGCATGGATTCCCAACCTGTTCTGAACTATTGTCCTTTTTAGAAGAGAATGAAAATTTCAACTTTGTCCTAGTCCTAGTCCATAATAGTTAAATTTATATGAAATATTAAAATATTGTTGCATATTATCTGTAATTTATCTGTAAAATCATAAAGTAGAAATTAAAAAAACGACAACTAAATGTACAATAAAATTTTGATTAAAATTTAAAAAATAAACATGGAATCAATAAGAAATAAAAAAATATTTAATTTATTTATTTCACCACCCTTTTTGACTGCCTCAACATCTCCAATTTGCCTCTGGATCCGCTACCGCCCCATGGAAGTCTGAAAGCAAGCGCCCACGGGGGGCTGATATCGCCCCCGTAGGGAATCTACGGTCCAGAGCAGATATTTCGTTTATCTCTTGAGATGAGATGAAATTTTTATAATAATTTATAGCTATCTTCCGCCTAAAGTTTTAAAACCACTAATCGACACGTGTTTCACCTCTTAACTAAGCATCTTCAGGATACTACAGAGATCATATTCGGTCAACTAACCAGTACCGAATCCTTGACCGAATCTGATCTCTGGAATATCCTAAGGATGCCTCGTTAAAAAGCGAAATACGTGTCTGTACAATCCCTTGAGAGCAATAAAACTATACTATTCATAGGACTCTGCTGCGGGCACGGCGTTGGCCGGCAGTGGGTGCGTGGTACCTCCGGGGGTCACCGTGACTCCAGCGCCGCCGCCGGCTCACCAGAATAAGGTACATAATAAGAATAAAAAATATACAGAAATAATCATAATTAAAAACCCAACCGCAGGAATACCTATGAAGGTATAGATGGATATAAGGAATTTTTTTACAAGAGAGTCAACAAATGGTACACTTATTAATTCGTACTAATACTTTACGTTAGTAACTAATTAATCTGTGCTAATACTTACTAATATTATAAATGCGAAAATCTGGCTGTCTTTTTGGCTGGTACGTTTTCACGGCTAAACCGCCGGACCGATTTTTATGACATTTGGCATGGATATAGTTTGACGCCAAGGGACGGACATAGGCTACTTTTTTTTTAAATCTACTGCTAAAGGGGTCAAAACAGGTATATGTGGGTCTGCTGGAAGAAATTTCTAATAGAAATAAGCTGTACCCTTTGCTTATCTTCTCTACATGTAACTTTCTGATTGTGTATTATGTGTGTGCAATAAATTAAATAAATAATACTTTGAATGGAAAAGCTAAACCGCTGAACCGATTAAGATGAAATTTGGTACAGAGATGAATTTTTTCTTTTAAAAATAACACTTCTTTTTTTTAACAAATTTCTACCTCTAGAGGAGTTCCACCACTTCAGGGGTAGAAAAAGGTAGATGAAACTTTATAAATGGAAATGCGAAACCGCTGAACCGATTATGATGAAATTAGGTACAGAGATAGTATGTGCCTGAAAACAAATGTAGGCTACTTTTTTTTTATATTATGACGTCACATCATAATAAATCCAATATGGCAGATGTTCCATAGTAGGAAATAACTTTTTATTCAATACCAACAATATGGGTATCAAATGAAATGAAATACGCAGGGAAAGGTTTCTGTATTTGTGACGTCATTATAAATCCAATATGGCGGATGCTCCATAATAGGAGAGCACTTTTTTGTTCAACATCAACAATATAGGTATCAAATGAAATAGAATACACAGGTTAAGGTTTCTGTATATGTGACGTCATCATAAATCCAATATGGCGGATGCTCCGCGATAGGATGTAACTTTTCTCAAGACCTCCAACAATATTTTTATTTATTTATTTATTTTGTATATAGGTATCAATTGAAATGGGATACACAGGAGAAAGTTTCTGTACATTTGATGTCATCATAAATTCAATATGGCGGATGATCCGTGATAGAAAGTAACGTTTTCAAGACCTCCTCTAACAATATGGGTATCTCGGGTAAACTCGCTAACGCGGAGCGCGGACGAAGTCGCGGATACAGCTAGTATACCTATATATCTGACATACAAGTCTGAGTAGTTCAATCACAGCATTATAATTATAGTATAATTGGTAACTGTAGTGTACGATATACGCATATGTCTCATGTGTTTATTTATAAGTCAATACGTCAGAATGGCGAGAAACAGCGGCGAGAGTGGACTTAGTGCGATGTTATACGTATACATTGTCGAGCCACTGCTTCTAGATCGAAGAAGTTGGATTCTACCTTACCTATTAGACGCATGAATGCAAAACAAATGCTTGATTACTGTGGTCTCACTATAAGTTTAGGCTAGATGTCTATTTCTTAACGAGCTAGTTAAAAGGAAGTTAGTAATCATAAACAAAAGTTTGAAAAAATATTCGAAATTAATGAAAATCATAAGAGTTTGTTTATATTTACTCTACCTACCTTTTTACTAGGTCGTTAAGACATAGTCATCTAGCCTATAAACCTACAGTGAGGCCATGGTTATCAAACATTTGTTTTGTAATCCAACTCGATAACTGACTTTTTTTTTTCTCAAACATATTCAAATTTTTTGATTATTTTAATAAAATGTATAAAATAGACAACATTTAAAAGCAGTCATCTAGCCTATTAAACGATTTTGTTGGCAGCGGTCGAGCACGACAGCGGGCGCAGGAGCGGGAGCGGGGGCGGGGGCGGCGGCGGGAGCGGGAGCGGGAGCGGCGGCGGGCGCGGGCGGCGCGGTGGGCGGCCGCCGCACGTCCAGCTTGCCCGGCGGCGCCACGCTCACACCGGGACCATACCGCTCGCAGGTACTCCACACAGTTGGGAACAAAATCTCGGGAAAATTTTTGAAATTGGTCAAATTTGCTTATTAAATTCTCGAAATCATTCCTAAATTTTTTAGGAAGTAGTTTTTGTAGTTTTTTTTTATTACCAAGTAGTTATTAATACTTTTTTTCAGCACGATACATTTATTGGAGGAAAATATAAAAATATAATATAACATGAAATATGTTGTACGTTTTTCTATTAATCTTGATCTTGTTAGTCACTAGTGAGCCCCTTTGCCTTGGCCATATTAAGTTTAAAAATGTATTTTGTTGTTAACAGTCATCTACTAGTGGTGGAGCAAGTATCACTCCATCAGTGACAATCACTCCCGCTCCACCACCAGCCACACATAATGCCTCAACTAAGGTAGTTATTTATTTTCTTTATCTAAATAAATATTTGTTGCGATTACAAGGAAGAAATTGTCTGGAAATAAGTGAAAGTAAAATATGTCAAATAAGCGTTGAATAT
Source organism: Zeuzera pyrina (assembly GCA_907165235.1). Lineage (NCBI taxonomy): Eukaryota > Metazoa > Arthropoda > Insecta > Lepidoptera > Cossidae > Zeuzera > Zeuzera pyrina. The sequence continues at coordinate 8,735,503 of OU015640.1, forward strand.
TATTTATTGGAGCATACAATAAGACTTGACCAATAAGAAATAATATCCAAAATATTTATGCCATTTTTCTTCTCCTTCTTTTAGTATTATTGGCTTCTCCTATATACGAATTCTGCTAGTGTCAAGTTATTCATGAGATATGACTTTGGAACAATATCTGTTCTCCGGTCATATTTTTCTCATGCTTTAGAATAAATACCCTATTTTGTATAAAAAAATCGAAACAAGGTAAATAATCTCTATAAAATTGTACACAGAGCTAAAATCATCTATGTATTTATATTCAAAATATGTATTTCAAGCCTGCTCAGGATAACTCTTCAGTCACCAGTAGCACAAGCGATGCAGTGAGTATGTGAATGTAATGTTAATGATGTTAAACATTATTATGTTATTTCAACAAACTGCCAATATTATGCTAGTATCTCACATATATTTATCTCTTTAAATAAGTTGCTATATGAAAGCTCTATTTAAATACTTTTATTCAAGTTTATGCTATTACGAGTTATGTTTTAAATTGGTTATATTGTTTTATTTTTTGTACTATGTATAAAAGTAGCATTCAAACAAAAACCTCATGCACATCGGTTCATGCATGATTTAAGGAGTTAAAAAGAAAATATTTAATGTTTCAAGTATTTATGTATGAGTTCAAAAGTAAGAATTATGTATGTATATCATATCAGAAACTCCAATTCAATGTACTCAATTCATTTGTGTAATCATAACTCGTACAGGCAAGCTCCCGTAGTTCAGAGGATACGCAAACTCCTGCCCAGCGCCAGGCCGCCGCCAAATTGGCGCTACGGAAACAACTGGAGAAGACGTTATTGCAAGTATGTATAATGTCAGTGAAAACAAAAAGGAAATAAAAAATAATGGCTTCGTAGAGACCGTTACAGCATGGTCGTTTTAGCTGAGAGTACTTTTGTATGTGGCCACTTTAGAGGTAACCACACAAAAAAAAAAAACAATTTGACACTGATCGTCATTGGCTAAAAAATAATTACAGTTGCCTCTTGAGCCAGTCCTGCACAAACCTCACTTCCTTTGTATTAATGGCAATGTTTTAATTTAATTTAACTATTGTTTAATATAGTGTTATTGTAATATGTACCGTAATGCTACTTAACTCTTTAAATGATGCTGTTGGCTGTACACTATGACTATTACTTTAAGATTATCGTAGCTTTTCCCTTTGTCAGGTCCAAAATCACTGAATGGATTTGAATGAGGCTTTCACTTTTGGATAGCGCGGTCTTTTGGCAAGGTTTTAAGATACATGTATCTATCCATGAGAAGCTGCTTCATCGATCGTTAATTATAATTACCTTGGTGTGTGTGTCATCAGATTCCACCGCCAAAACCACCGCCGCCCGAGATGAACTTCATCCCGTCGCCCAGCAATACTGATTTCGTGTATCTCGTAGGACTCGAACATGTGGTCGACTACCTCACTAACGAGGACCGGTATGGCCATCTTTTATATTTTGCTGTTAGATAAGATTACTCTAGTTTTTTTCCTTTTCTGTATTTTTTACTTGTGTTTAAAATTTTTTTTCATTTAATAGCATAAGTAAGAGGCTTTAGCACATTTAATAAAGCTAAACAACATAATTCATATGCTATCACCTCAGAAGGTGACAGCGTATGATGCTACTAAATTCCCGATTACTAGCATCCATATTGAAGTTCGCAAGGCAAGTTAAGCTATTGGTTCTACCTGCAAGGCGGTAGTCGTTAAACTGTGGTTAAACTGGGGCAAAAGACGACTTAAACATTTTTAAATGACAGAATATATGACTTAGAATGTGTGACGGTTGTTATCTAGCTTACCTCCACCAAACCACATTGGCCAAATTTTGAGATAAGTGACAGTACAATATTATATAAAAAAACATCTTGTCCGATTCATAAAGGTATTAAATAGCGAATTTTTTTTCTGAACATAATCCGAATAAAATAATATTTAATTAAATACATCTTACATAGTAGTAGTCAACGCCCAGCGCGAGGACTGGCGCGCGTCGCCTATCGCATTTCAAAAATTCGTTGATATTGAGGAACTTGGGTACTAAACTTACTTTCTTATGCACTTACTTTCATGAATAATATAATTTTCTTATTTTTTTTTGGCTAATATCATTGGGATACTTATATTGTGTCCTTTCAGACCCTTTCGGATCAGACAGTTTTTTATGTATGTGCGTACGTGCGTGACTTACTATACTTATGTTATATTGGTACCGTGTCGTGTCAGTATGCCCCGCTCGAGCTTGCTAGTAGTGTTCACTGTTATATTGGTACCGTAACAACATACCGCTCTCGAGCGTGCTGGCGGTGTGCGTGTCTTACTGTTATATTGTTATTGTGTCAGCATGCTGCATTCGAGCGTGGGTGTGATGTGCGTGCCTTACTGCTATTTATTGTATTGGTACCGCGTCACCATGCTGCACTCGAAAGTGCCGACGATCTGCATTACAACATGCCGCTCTCGAACGTGCCGGCGGTGCGCATAGTGTTATATTAATACCGTGTCAGCATGGCCCGCTCGAGCGTGCCGGCAGTGCGCGTGACTTACTGATATATCGTCACCGTGTCGTGTCAGCATGGCCTGTCGAGCGTGCCGAGAGCGCGCGTGACTGAGTGTTATATCGACACCGTGTCGTGTCAGCATGGCCCGCTCGAGCGTGCCGGCAGCGCGCGTGAGTGTGAGTGAGTGTAATATCGGTGTGGTGTGGTGCGGTGCGGTGCGGTGTGGCGCGGTGGCAGCATGCCGCGGTCGAGCGTGCCGGCGGTGTGCGCGCAGTGCGGCTGCGACTTCACGCCGGTGTGGCGCTGGGAGCGCGCGCCGCCGCGGCGCCTCGACGCCACGTTCGCGCCCGCGCCGCCGCCGCACGCGCGCCGCCTCTGCGAGCTCTGCGTCTCGGGCAACGTCAAGCGCGCGCTCAAGGTACGCCCGCCGGTACTTGCCCTTTGTACTTACCGTTTACCGCTTACCGTTTACTGCTTACCACTTACCGGCTACCGCATATCGGTACCGTATTTGACTGTTGCTTTTTATAATTGTTGTGGTATCATGTTCATGTCAGTATGAATGTTTAGAAATTAGACAGCGATGGGTTAATATACAGGTTGTCCTACAACTATGCCACCCAAAGAGAAAGTACTTTAAATATTGAAGTTAGGGAATTTTACTTTAAGGTTTAAGGTAGGCGATTTTTCAAATATCAATGGATATACTTCAAATCATTTTTAAATTTAAAATTAAGTTTTCTTTAAGTAAATTTTCCTATCCACAACATTTAAATTACTTTCTCTCCATGTGGCTTAGCCATGGGACACCTCATTATGGGCACGCTCATTATCTAACTTGCAGTCTGCATGCGACAGTATCGCGCGATATCTGCTGTCAAAACTACAATTTGTATAATGTAACTTGTACAGTGGCGTTATATCTACCAAAAGTGTATTTTACGATCATGGCGTAATAGATAGGCAATTGTCATACATAAGATACAATTAATCACCAGTCGCACAATGATCGCGTGGCTGTCACTGTCTGCAAATTTTTAGATAATGTCCCCGCCGGTATATAATCTCTACCAAAGAATTATTACGACGTCCATCTCGTATACATATGGCATGTATTTAGGAATTCATAGAAATTTAATTTTTTTCTTTTTTTTTGTTTATTTTTTGTCATTCGTATTTTTTTTTTTCATAAATCGATTCGCTGTACGTAACTTCTTGAAGGAATGTAAAAATTTCATTTTCATATGTTTGTTTAGTCTTTAATTTTGGTACACTTAACAGAACTTCAAATGCACTGTATATTGTCACTTTTATAATGTAAAACTGAAAAGTCTGAATATAAAAAACTTGCAATTAAATGAGTTTTTAACTTGACGTGCATGGGTGATGTTACAAGTGTAGCCAGCCAGTTTTTGTTTCTTGATTGATAGAATCGATTATGAAAATTCATGTGTCATCAAATATTTCATGGTTGTATGTGGTTGTCTATTGATTAAGTGAGTGCCGTAAAAACTAAGCGTTTAAAAAATATTAAAAGACTTTTTGATATTTAACAAAATTTATTAGAAATCGCCACCATCTCAATAATACTCAGTCTACAAGTCAATTCAGAAAAGTTAGTTTCCTAAATTGAGTTGATTGAAAATTGAACCTCAGTCCACGGCGCTTATAATGAAAATGTATTACCATCTCGCCAAATCACGTGAAATTGATAAAGTAGTTGCAAAAATTAAACTTTTTTTAAATTAAGTGACAATATAAAACAAACTGCTGTTTTGCGACCCTAATAATGTTCGCGAGCGATCCGTGGTTCGTGTGACGTGTGAACGTGTGTAAAGATCACTATATGAACTAAGGCCCTACATACAATTTCAGAAGTGTTAAAGTCAAAAGTCAAATCATTTTATTTAAGTAAACCTAATTACAAGGTATTTTTGAATGTCAAATCTGCGTTAGTTCGGTTCAAAGAGATAGGATAGATAATACTAAAACTGAAACGCTGTTACCTTTGTGCGTCACTCACAAAAGGTGTTGTTTAAAATTAGAAAAAAATTCGTCGTGTTTTGGTGGTAACCCTCATCAGCATGGAGCGGAGTCCCATATACCTTTCCCACTGCTCCCGAGCAGGGCAGAGATCCGTAAATGTTGTCGTTTGAAAGATTCTCCCTGGACGGCAGAGTCTGTGCTCATACAGCTGATGTCTACAGTAGTCATTTCTCTTCTCACTAAGACCTCAATACTTCTGTAAAGTGATAATAAGATTTACTAAAGTTAGAAAGGACTTCTTGAAAGAGCGCGAAAACTTCGGCTGAACATGTTTATTTAGACTGTCTCCATTAGTTTTACTTGTGCAGTATTACTGTTACTTTTGTACTTCAAAACTCCCAAAAATTCAAAAAAATAAAAAATAAAGCTTCAACATCTGTCGTTTCCGCCAAAAACTTGGGATGTATAACGCATTTCTTGACGAAAAAAAGTTGTACGTCAATTAACGTCGACTCGTCTGTCCGTACGCAGGCGGAGCACACGGCGCGGCTGAAGACGGCGTTCGTGCGCGCGCTGCAGCAGGAGCAGGAGATCGAGCAGCGGCTGGCGGCGCCGTCGCCGCAGCCCGCGCCTCCCGCCGCGCCGCCGCCCGCGCACGCGCACGCGCACCGCGCCGCGCCGCCGCCGCACGCGCCGCCGCACGCCTCGCACGCCTCCCACGCCTCGCACGCCTCGCACGCGCCCCACGCGCCGCACGCCCCGCCGCTGCAGGTGACCGCCGCCGTAACGGGCCACTGTACCATGCCACACTACATGATACTACACGATACTGTACGATACCGTAAGGTACTATACGATACTTTGTGATACTGTATGATACCTTTAGATACTGTACGGCACTATACGATACCACAGTACAAGTAAGCAAGTAGTATTATATCTCGGCAGTGTCCTTGAAATGATTACCTACGGTCGCTCGGTACGTAAATACGCAATAGGGCTGCCGACTGGGACTGAATGTTTTTCTCGGGTTATCTATTTGTTAAAAGGTACTATATTCATTTCTCATATTATCTTTTCATTTTATATTATTGCAAATTTCATTAGTTTTTATTTATATAATTCTACTAGTATTTTATTTCTAGTTTCAAAATTTGTGAATTAGTATGGTGGAAATCGACAAAAAAAGTGCATTTTGTGTTTTTTTTTGTTTCCAGTATAAATTAAAATCAGCAACAAAAGATCTAGATCATTATGATAATATATTTTCTACAAATAAGCAACAGAGAAATATTTCCGGTTTCGATATAGTTGTATTCAAACATCCATACACTAAACAATGTTCGAAAACTTGGTTGACATAATATTTCGTCAGTAAATCCGCGGCAGAGTCTCAAACCATCGCGACTGTTGTATGCCGAGAAATGCCGAGATTTCGAGGAGCGTCGTTTGAGAGCGTTTGTATGAATATAGAATACTGCTTACTTACTTGTACTGTAACGATACTCTATATTGCACTAATAACAGTTATGTACATTACAATGTGTATATATAAATAAGAGAACACTGAATCCATATTTAGTCTGCAATAGGAATACGGCCTGTCAGTACCACTCGCGAAGGACATCGGAAGTCCAGGACTCATGATCATTTACTGAGTTACTTAATACTAAAATTCACTAACTAATATCTTTTACCCGCAGCTTTGTTCACGTAGTGCTGGCAAATGGTAACCTTTACTTTAACCAGAGATACAACAGAAAATATGAGGTTCATTAATTCAATAATTTTCACATGAAAAAACAGAACAGCGTTTTGTTTTTACAGTAAATATACTATAATTTAGTAAGGCATAATTATGTACGTAGACCAGGCCCACCATTGCACGCACCACATACACCATATTTACTCTTAATTTTCTCATTAATTTTAATATCATTTTATCTGTAATTCAACTAGCATCACAATATTGTTGTAATAAACTTAATTGGGGTAGGTAGAGGTGGGCTTATTTTCAAAATTAATTTAGTATTGACTGGTTCATGTTATCTATGGTCAGATGTCGGGGAGTCGCAGCAGTTCACGCACTCCCGGCCCGGCCACCGCGCCCGCAGCACCCGCGCCTCCTCCGGCCAAGACTCCGCTGCCGGCTTCTTCTAGGTACTTTGGGTATTACTGGCGATCCCTCCCGTCTTTGGATTGGGATTTAATTATTAAACGTCGACTATTTCTCTGTAATAAAGTTTATTTACACATTCAGTCTATAGAAGACTGAATGTAAAGACTTTTTCTGAAGCTGGCCTTGTTTATGAAGACAAGCGAAACCGTTTGTTGCCTATTAATGCAGAGAAATTGGTATTCATTCACTATAATTTCCCCTTAGTGCAGTACGAGTACTATTTTTTTTGTCTTAAAATAAAAATATGATGTTTGTATTTGTTATGGGGATTAAATAAAGTACCTAAATTTCATATTTCGTACTTTTTTCAATCCGGTGTCCGGCCGTATACTCGTTTATTATCCGGTATCCTGCTGGGTAGTAAATTTAGGCCGGGTAGGCCGGATACCGGATAGTTACCGGATATCCATTTCATCTCTAATAATAATTAGCCATACTATAGCATCAATTCCTGTAAATCATAACAGTAATTTTTTTATTAATTGTTTGTTTTATATGTATGTATATTTACAATAAAATTCGACAAATATACAAGTTGAAAGAAGTTGGTTAAAAAATAAACGAAATTGATGATGCCCGCAGTAGGTTAAATTGAATTGCAGATATCTACGCCTTATGAATGAAATATAATAATAATATGTTTCGTGTTGCTAGTTCAGCAGCACACAGCACAACGCATATGTCGCTAAATCTCGCGTAGTACCCAACAGTTCGTATTTCATATACTTTAACAGGAGCGTGCTGGGATCGTCGGAGTCCCTCCGCAGCCACCACTCGGAGCGCGGCCGGGACGCGCCGGAAGTGCCCGCCAAGAAAGGAAAAGGTAACGTAGCATGTATCAACACACTTTATTTTATTTATAATTTCATTTCAATTGGCTTTCCATACGTTTGTCATTTTTTTTGCATTGGTGTTGTTTTAAACAACATTTTTTTATGATACAGATTGTGTTAGAAATAAAATTATGTAATAGTTATTTTTTAAACAACACTTCGAAATGGCTGTCCTTCGTCCTTCACCTTAACTCAAGCAAAATTTAAAAAAAATGAACATTAAGAAGTGTTCATTGTGAGAAAATTATTAGGATTGCATTATATTTGAGACTATTTTTAATAGATAAAGGTCTATGACATTCTTTGTTCTGCGGTTAACAGTTGGTAACAACTAACAACTTAGTGCGGAACTTTAATTGCCTAAGTAACACCTGCACTTAGTAAGTTTTTATAAATAAATTTGTCTAGTAATATGTAGCATATATTTAAAGCTTGATGTGATGACGATGAATACTTTTTACTGAGGGTGAAATCATTACTACATAATAGGTTGTCTGAATCAAACTTGCTGGCACAATTATACCAATAAAATTAAAAAGTATCTATATGTATTTTAGTTATTTATTAATTACAAGTAGGCGTTTCCAAAACCGTTTTCCAACGCTGTGGTAAAGCGTCAATGCCACAGTATTTACCAATTTGTGAACTTTTAGTAATTTCGATTTCTAAGGCCTTATAAACTTTGCCCATGTTCCATAACGCTTGTCACCTAAACTGCGCTTCAATTGTAGCTATAAAAGCTGTAGAGTCTCAGACAATAGCGCAATAATAATCAGTAAACATCTTACATGTCGCTACAAACAACAACAGTTCGAGATGTAGCGTTAAGTTTGAATCAGACAACCTAATGACAGGACTAACGTCAATTATTAATTACACCACAAAAGGCTTCAATTTGCTCTCAAATGAGTATTTAAGTGCACATTGTTTTAGTAATATTTGAAAAAGTTAATAGCGAATATGTCAAATTGTTTCTTCAAAAATTGCAAAAACGCAAAAACTACACGTCTAGAATGCTAAAAAAAATCGCAGATTCTTATTTTTGGTAAATAATTAAGATCGTTTTATAGATGTGTTCATTATTTCGTAATAATAATAACGCTTTTTTATTAAATTTGTAATTATATTTTTCAAATGACCTTAATACCATTCAATATAAAATCACGAATAAGAAGATTAGAACCGTACTGCAGCATTCACATCTACCAAAAACCTGCCTCGCGTAACTGAAATGTTTAGTGAAGAATAAGTATCAACTTTAAAGCTTATCAAACAGTTTTAAAATAATCCGTGAATTACTTGTCAAACGAAAATAACAGAAGAAAACAAGTACTTAGCCAAAAGTCGCGACCAATCAGTGGCAACAACCAGCCGACAGACAGTAACAACTTCTTAAGGCATAATAAGAGTAATCAGTTGTCTCTCTCTCACATGCTGGCTTGCAGCCAAGCTTTGTGGGCTTGTAACTCTTCAGTCAAGGATGAAACTTACACGAAATGGTAGCATCTCGTTTGTCTGTGCCTTTCTATTACACTAGATAATTAAAAAAGTAAAATCAAATTCTTTATTCATAAAAGTTATGATTTCTAGACAATCATGACAATATATTCAGTAACAACTTGCATATAACTTCCCATTTGAAAATAAATATCAATAATTGCATAATAATGCTCCCAAGGGTTTGTATTCCTAGATTGCATCTGAATACGTCATTGCCTGACGTACAACATTTTGTTCTTTGTCTAGCATTATAATTTATATATGTTTTATCCTTGTCATGTTCACGTACCAAATCAAAATGACGTAAAAAGCGATTGAAATGTATTACGTGAATTATGCTTTAAGCACGAAGCATAAGATTGAATTTTAAATATTTTATTTTTAACAAACTTCGTTTCTATGTCAAGCAACAGTCTCTTACGAGCTTTTACAACCTTATGCTTTAACGGTATGATCTACTTTAAATTAATACAATATTACCGATAGTACGATACGATATTAAAAATGTATATGTCATTTTGAACAATAATTTGTTTAAATTTTACAGAAGATTTTGAATGTAGTTCTTTATTTCTGATCGAAGACATAAGGTTCTTAAAATATGCTGCCATTAGTAGTACTGAGTATTATCCACTATTTTTTCTTTTTGTAGGATCTTCATCAAGCAGTGCAAGTGCGAGTAGTAGCAGCAAGCAGCATCAGGTATGTACAAAAGTTACATGTGCATAATTTTACTAAAATACATACAAACCAGTGGCGGTACCGTCATACAAGCCCAAAAGCCCGGGTTGCCTTACTGAAATGCTCAGTCAAGAACACAGAATACTAACGAAGATTAATTAGTTACCTAACTATAGCTATTTACGTTTATATATTTACAAGACACCATTTTTTGCCCTTCCTTTCACTCTCATACAAAACTCAATTAAATATATTACTCACACCTGACCTTGCGTTAGCTGACAGCTAGAGAAAGTAAGGCAATAGTGTATAAAATTAATGAAAGTAGATATTCCAACAATGACAAATATAGAATAAAGAATAAAAAAAAATTATAGCCTTCGTCTTGATTAACTCTAATATTTTGTACTAGATAACACTTTCAAATATTCATATAAGGAAAGTAAATTAGGTATAGGCTTAGGTCTTATTACAGCGAGTCGAACATAAATATTAAGCCTCAGGCCACAGTTTCGACGGCACTGTATTATATGTATTAATTATAATGAAGTCATTGTTTTTTCTAAGCTATAAGGTTGGAAGCGTAACAGGAAACAATTCAAAGATTATCCCGCTCTCTGGCCGCATTCGACATGTGCAGGTAGCGGCACCAAAATTGAATGATGATTTTTTTTTCTAAATGGCATGGCGCACAGTTTAGCGCATTTGCCTATGTCACGTATTAATAAGTAGAATCACAAGTATATTAAGTTTTTCTTATCGTAAAACTCCTCCAGTAAAGTGATAGTAGGCTTTACTGAAGTTATAAAGGACTTCTTGGAAGAGTGTGAGAACTTCAGCTACATATGTTCATATAGACCTACTTCATTCTTTTCACTTATACAGAACTTTAAAACACAATATACTATAACTTTTGTTTGTCCTTTAAAACTCCAAAAAATTTAAAAAATATAAAATCTAAACAAAACGTCAACCTCACTTCTCCCGTTCCCGTCAGAAAGTCCAATCGTACGATAATCGTTATTGCGCAGAAGTCGAAAATACGGTATCTTGGGGGAATTAGCGGGACGCGGGGCGGATGTGTGTATCGTTCGTAAGCGCTGATTGGTTCTCCAGTACTGTGTCCCCCGCACTGATACGGTACAATACACCGCTATCCCCTCTATATTTGTTCCAGCAACAGTTGGCGGCGGCAGCGGCGGCGCAGATGGCGTTCGAGCAGCACAGCGCCGCGGCCATGCAGGCCCTGCAGCACCAGCTGCTGCGTGGTGAGGGACTTGTTTGTCACACAGGGACAGGGACAGATTTACTGCTGCTTTAAACGTTTCAAAACCCCTCAAAAACGTTACTGAAAACTCCTTTCGAATAAACCGCTTGCAAATCGGTAAATTGGTTCCAGAACCACGATGTTACAGATGAACATACAAACAGAAAACGTGTCAATTCTGTATTGTGTGTCCCCTCATATCTGTCGGGACAACAGCGTCATTATAACGGCTACCGTACTCGAGCGACATCGCCCAAACTCGCCTAATCGGACCAAATGCATTTTAGAAAACAGATAGCATTATCGGATGATATCGGTTGTAGTCTATACTTCATTTCTGAACCAATCCACTTAATAAAGTTCGCCTGTGGCCCTATGAAATTTTGAAATGCGGCCCGCAGACGCAGGTCTAGTATGGGTGCTCTATTTAGAGTTTATTTCCGATATTAACTTGGCCAGGTATCAAATGTGCGATCCCTGGCTATTAATATAGGCAAAATAACTACTATATAAGGCGACATATTGTATGCATTGTAATAATTTGAATTAATAAAAAGAGTCCAAAAATATGCATTGTAATGCTACTGGAATTGTTCTCATTTCAGTCTACAGTATAATATTGTGATCTCCGAGCACAGTAATAATTTAATATAGTGATAATGATATAAAAAAAAGCAAAAAATACAATTAAACAATGCTACCGAAGTGGTTCTTTTCGTGACGTACGTATTAAGGGGGTTTACATTGCTCTAGATATTTGGCGCTCTGTCCTCTCTGATTACCCTATTTGAGATACAATGCAACGTAAGGATATGTATGAGACTTTGAGACTTTTATTGTAATGAGTGACTTAGGCGTTAATTTTTTTAAAGACCTTAGGTTCAAACATCTCCATACCAAATATCAAAATCGGTTCAACAGTTTACCGCATTTATAATATTTATATGTTACCCTACCGTTTTGTCTGACCCAACCTTCGATTCCCGCTGAGTTTTGGCTCGAAGTTGCCTTCACTATAACCTAAATTGAGACTATGTTCGCGAGTTTCCGCGCTACCTTCGGCGGTGACCGGTATAGTGCATAGTTATTTCATCCCATACTGCTTTCAGTAGACAACTTATTCTTTAGAGAGTTATAATTGACTGCTTCTACAAACAACACTTAATTACAATTAGTTAATATGAACGGAAATCTAAGGATTTAAGGAACGAAGTTATGGTTACAATTTTGACTGAAACAAACAATGAAATTCGGTTTCGGTTGTAAAAAGTAGTTTCGGTGGGGCACTAAGGGTCAGTCAATATTGCCACAAGAGAAAGGAAGGGAAGGGAAGCGAAGTGAATTTCTTATGCATAACATTTTGAACCTTATCTCCATGAAGTAAAGTACAAATTTCATATAAGATTACGAATGCGGATGGTGGTTCCGTACTGATACCTATATTTAGGTATGGTTCCTAAATAATATTAGATCAAAATGAGCACAATAATATGGTTTATTGATTCACTTAACTTAATATAAAATAGTATGGTTTTAATGGTTGTTTAATGATTATAAGCACACGCGACCCGATTGGTAATTGGACGTGTTGACTCAAAAAATGGTTGAATTGCCGCGAGTCGGTGATAACTCTGACAGCGCGCAACGTAATGTACATTGCTAGCATCGTGCATGCGTGAATGTTAAATGCTCGCGAATTCTCTGAAAGACGCGATATAATCCTTTTTGGTGTCATTAATTTGTACGTTAATTAATGGAGATAAGGTTCAAAATGTTATACACGAGAAATCGTTTCCACCTCCTGTCCCCGGGCCCCGCTGGGCCACACTGACATGTGACGTGTGACGTGTGACGCGACGGGCGGGCAGGCTTGAGCGGCGCGGGCGGGGCCGCGGGCGGCGCGGGCGGCATGTCCCCGGCGGCGGCGGCGGCGGCCATGATGCAGTTCTCGCCGCTGCTCTACACCTACCAGCTGGCCATGGCGCAGGCCTCCGCGCTAGGTAAGCGCTGTACGTATTCCAGACGTTTGCTCCCGTACACGCATACGCACACACACACACACACACACACACACACACACACACACACACACACACACACACACACACACGTACGCGCACACACACACGCATACGCACACACCTATGCATACAATTTACATAATTGGTGGTTTGTAATTACAAATAACACTGTTGTGTTCTTTGAACATAATTATTATGTTGCTGTTTTGCAAATTGTGAATGAATATAAAAAAATACCACTGCCGTTTAACCTGTTGTTATGAACGATAACTGTCATTAGTTACGCGCACACGCTATGCAAATATGAACACAATGTCTTGCGTCGGTTATAAGCGATTGGTAACTAGCAATAAACATATTATTCTAATAGAATTAATATGAATTGCTAATTAATATGAATTGGCCTACTTTATGGTATAGTTACTTTCAATGCCCAGTTATTTACACCAAACACAACAATCACAGATAAAAAAGTTGTCAGTGTTCGCAACTAGCCACTGAACACTTTTAGTGACTGGACACTGGCAAGAAAAATAAAGCTAACTGATGACAGTTACTAATTTTTAATTAAACGAGGCCATTAATTGCTATTTCGAACAATACTTGTATTGACTCGCGGCGGAAAGTGGAGGGAGTAGTGCAGAAGGCGCTCCGTCCTCTCTGAATACCCCGTTGAGGATACAGCGTGAAGATATGTATGTATGTACTTTGATTGTATGTTCCTTTAATTTGCGAGGAAACAACAAATAAATTAATTCATAACTGCGTATAAAAAAGAACCGATGGACGTATTATTTTTTTTAATAATGAAGCAATTTAAGAACACATACGAGTACATAATGTACAACATTAGAAAATATCTTAATTATATTACTGTTAATTATATATTTTGTAAATGAATAATTCTTAGAAACAAAAAAAAACGGTTAAATTCTGGAAATACCTATTTAAGACTAAATATACCTTCAAGGTCATAGCTTGTTTAAAAAAGAGATGCATTTAACGGCATTTCAAAATTTGTGAAAATATAGATAAAATTGCTATGAATTACTAAAAAAAATATGTCACAATAAAATTTTACTTCTTCATTAAATCGATATTAGCTTTAAAAAACTTTAAAACACTATTTAAACATATGGTTATATTGCCAATAAAAAAAATAAGCAATCGTTTAAAATAGTAGTGCTATGTAAAATAACATTTTCTATAAACTAAATAAATTTGACAAGCTGTCATCCTGACAATGCCGGCACTTCCGGCGCAGTGAATGAAGTTAGAAGAGTATTATGTTCCTTGATGGAGTTGGTGCAATTGCGCAACGTCTTTTCGTAACTCCTGGAAGTAATTCGGAAAGACACTAGTATACTACTCTGTCAAGAATGTACCGAGAAAAGATCAATAATACACGAAATGTCAGTTATTCATCCAAATTTATTTTATCACCTTCAAAGTATGCTCCTTCAGAAACGATATACTTACGCCAACGAATAATCCAATCATCAAAAAAATTTTTAAACGCTTTTTCCGGAATTGAGTTCAGTGCTCGCCGCGAATTCTCCTTTATGTCTTCTACCGAATGAAAACGGGTGCCACGAAGTGGTAATTTAAGTTTAGGAAAAGAAAGAAGTCGGCTGGAGCCATATCTGGTGAACAAGGTGGTTCAAGGTGGTGGCTCGATGGTATTTGTTGAGTTTTTGGTCAAAAATTCGTTCACAATGATGGCCTTGTGCGAAGGCGCATTATCGTGGTGCAAAATCCAAGAATTTTCTTTCCACAAAATTGGCCTTTTTCGTCGAATTTGCTCTCTTAAACGCCTAATAACGCCCAAATAATATTCTTTATTTACCGTTTGACCTTCCGGCAAGAATTCTGAGTGCACAACACCGCGATAGTTAAAGAAAACAGTCAACATCACTTTGACTTCGACTTTGATCGACTTTGGCGTTGTTTTTTCGGTTTCGGTTCAGTTGGAAGGCGCCACTCCTAAGCTTGTTGACTAGTTTGCATGTCAAACTCGTAAATGTTGGATCGGAATTGACTCGTTCTAGCATGTCCTCAGCGACTCTTATGCGATTGAGTTTTTGGAGAAAATTCAGGTCTTTTGGGACTAGCCGAGCGGCAACATGTTTCATACCCAAGTGATTATTTAAAATGGTACGGATCGACTCGTGAGACACAGAAAGTTCGGCGGCTATCTCTCTCAAACTTGAATGAGGATTTTCAGTCACTATTTCCTTCACTTTTGCGATGGTAACTTCAGTTGCAGACGTTGATGGCCTACCAGAGCGAGGCAAATCTTCCATCACATCTCGACCGCTTTTGAACGCTTTGTACCACTCATAAGCACGTGTTTTTGATAAAGTCGATTCACCGTAAGCCTTCTGTAACATTTTCAGTGACTCCGAATACGAAATTTCATTGGCGATGCAAAATTTAAGACAAACTCTTTGTTCGATGTTTTTGTCCATTATGAAATTCGCAATATACACAGAATAATATAACTAAAAACAGCACTGTATTTAATCTAAATAACAGATGCAACTCAAACTCCGCGCCAAAATGCAAAACAGTTGTGCCAATCTAACAACAACAAAAAAAAAACAAAAAATTGAATTTGGAACCATAAACAAATCATCCATTCCCGATACTTTCTTGACTGAATGTATATAAGATTAGCTGAAGAATACATATACCAAAGCAAAAGATGAAAAGAGATGGAAGGATGTAAGAGATGTTTCAAGATTAAATTTCTCAACTTCAACTATCTCCTTATAGTGCGGACTCCTATTTCAATACTGCCTCTAGAAATAACTCGGAAATATAACTACTAGTATATATAAGATTGCTGTATATAGATATACCAACAGTAAAAGATGAAAAGAGATGGAATATTTTAGAAATGTTTCAAGATTAAATTTCTCGACTTCAACTATCTTTTTAGAGTACCGACGCCTGTTTGAATACTGCACTTGGAAATATGTCAGAAATATACCACATCTATATATAACAATGTTATGTACACAAATATATCAAAAGTATCAAATTTATAGAGAAAACCGTCAGTTTTAAATATTGAGATTTGTAGATAAAATTACTAATTTTACCAGTGGCACCAGTCTATAGCTCCATTATATATATCCCTTTAAAAACTGGTTCCATTTTACACGTGACATGAAGACTATATGATTTAAAATGACAACAAGCTTTCAGGACGTACGGCTTATATTCGCTACAGTAGTTCTTGTGAAACTAAAATTAAAGAAAACAATGACAATGAGCTAAAGCTATAGAGGGGCATCAAATCTGCTTATGCCGGTGTGTGTGTGTCGCAGCGGGCAAGAGCGGCGGCGGCGGGGGCGGCGGCGGCGGCGGCAGCAGCGCGGCCATGGCGGCCGAGATGCAGCGCGTGGCCGAGGCGCAGCGCCAGTACCTGCTCGACATGATCCCCGGCCAGCACGCGCGCAACCCCTGGACCAAGAACTAGCGCGCACACGCGGTACGGCTCCCGCACTTTCACACTGCCACGCGCCCGCACATCCACACTGTCACACCGTCCGCACATCCACACTGTCACACGTCCGCACTTTCGCAACTGCCAGACGCCTGCGCATCCGCAGTCACACGCCCGCACTCTCGCAATGCTACACGTCCACATTTCTGCACTGTCACATACCGGCACTTCCATACTGCTACATACCCGAACTTCCATACTGTCATACACCAGCACATCCACACGCCCGCACTTTAGCACTGCCACACCCCCGCACGTCCACACTGCCATACACACGCACTTCTACACTGCCCTACGCCCTGGTACACGGCCGCACGACTGCACTGCCACAAACTTGCACTTCCCCACTGCCACTCACCCGCACTTTCCCACTGTCACACACCCGCACTTTGGCATTGTCCCACGTCCATTATTCCGCACTGACACACGCCCGCACTTCTCTCGGCCTCTTGCCCACACTTCTGCTATGTCACACGCCCAGCACTTCCGCATTCTCACGCCGGCACTTTCTCACTACGACACCCCCGCACTTTCACAGTGTTACACGCACGCACTTCGCACTGCCACACGCTTGAACTGCTGCACTGCCACACGCTTGAACTGCTGCACCACACGTTTATCTCCAATACCACATGACTATGTTTCTGGTACCACTCGGCCACATTGCGGTACCAAATTACCACATTGCGATATCCCTACGCCACACTGTTGCACAATTGCTCCACACTGAGACAACGGTACTGCATTCCTAATTCCAGTAACGTCGTTACACTGCGGTAACGCGTAGTGCGTTACCGAAATCCAGTGACATATTGCTACACTATACGTGCTTAACTCCAATAACGTATCGTCACACTGCGGTATCACACCGTTACGCAGTAGAAAAGTAATAACATAATCTACTCATCCCGGGGTTACATTCACTATTCGTATCAGTTTTCAAACACAACAAATTAATTGATGTGATGTTACTTTTTTTAATTAAATTAACTTAATTTTACTAATACATATTGCGTTGATGTGGCCTCTACAGCCTTTCGGCCTTCGCGAGCTGAAATACTTCATTTTACCATTACGCCCAAAAAGAGTCTCTATCGCAAACACATTTACAATAATGTTTCACTTGTAAAGTTCAAATATAATCAAAAAACTTAAAAGTAACGAACACAGATTTGTTCTGTTCATAGGTCTGTCAAATGCAACAGTTAATAGTCTTAGAATTGAGCATACCAATAGAGACGGAATATGTGATTCCCATCCCTTTCTGTTATAGACTTACGCCATATAATTCTTTCAGTCTAACCATTTGTGACGTGTGACAGGCGATATCTATTAGTGGTAAATCTGTGCAACATATACATTATTAGCGTGGTTGCACTAACTATTTGTTGAAGTTTCCTTTCGTCGGAGTCACCAATTTAGGGATTTTCTTAGTGTTCTTTTTCTTCATTTATTATAGATCCAAATAAATTACATGTCGGTGTCAAAGTTTATATTTTTTCTTACACAATTTAACAAGTACAAAGTGGCATGGCAGGACGATGGTATGTAGGCGTCTGGCGAGCCGCGCGTTCAAACTGCTTTATATTCTACAAAAATGCAATTAGCCTTCGATCACAAATAAAAAACTAGATACACAATCAACGCTCCAAAAATGTCCGAAGCAAATATGCACTCAAATGAGTATTTGAATGCACTTCTGTTTTAAAAGTATTCCAAAACGCTAACAGCGAAAATGTCAAAATGCTCCATCAAAAATTGCAAACAGAACACATATAAAACCACAGACAAACTACCCTAGAGACATGAAATATTTACAAATTTCTAAGCAAACTATTCTGTCAAGGTTAGAGGAATGAGACGTAAGCGGGCGGCACAGTAACGTCACGTACTCGACGAGAAAGTGATGTACTCGTAGATATTGCATATATCGATAAGTACAAGAATTATTTTCATAAGCCTATTTTAAAAAAGAAATAATATAATATATATATATATAATCAAAACCAGATTCTTTATTTTGAAATAGTCACACAAAAAAATCAAAAATTTAGAATAGAAATACAAATCAAATTCCTTCGGGTAATACTTGTTTTTCTTGATGTAAAATTTTTCAACAAAAAATTAAATTGATAAATTACGGGTGCTCCGGAGCTAAAGCATTACAAGGTGTAGCACCCACTCCCAGGCATGGAAAAATATTCCAAAAGCGAGCAACTGTGGTCAGCACTCAGTACTTTGAATTAAAATGAAAAATTTGGTCATTTTATTAGTCTTATTATTAACTTGAAGAAATCTATGTCTTTTATAGAAAATCGACACCCCCAACTCGTAAAAAAAAAGCACACAATTTAATTACCCACTCATTTATATAACAGTTTTATAAGGACAGGCCTTCGTTTGCAAATTATACTACGCCGTTGTATAGCGGGTTACATTACGAGGGCTGCTATTTATGTATCCGGAACTGGCCAGTTGCAGAACAATATTAAAAAAGTAATTATAACATTTAAAAATGGAACTCTTTGGCTGAAGAATACAATTTGTTTCATGTAGCTGTCATTTGTTTATCCTTTGTGGCGTCATTTTGAAAATTGCGAGTCTTTATCACCATGGATTTAAGTCGTGAAAATTTTTGTGCTATGATTTATTACGATTTTCGGCGAGGGCTAACTCAAAAACAGTGCATCGACCAACTCACTTCGACTTTTGGGGACGAAGCACCATCGAAAACTACTGTGTATCACTGGTTTAGTGAGTTTAATCATGGGCGGTCTGTGCTCACGGACGAAGTTAAAGAAGGTCGCCCTAAATCGGTTGTTGTACCTCAAAATATGGATGCTGTGCGGGAACTAATAATGCAAGATCGTCATGTTACATATCGCGAGATAGAGGAGTCTCTGGGCATAAGTATGACGAGTATATATAAAATATTACACGAACATTTAGCTGTAAAAAAAATTTGTTCACGTTGGATTCCGCACAACTTGAGAATTGACCAAAAACGGGCTCGTGTCGATTGGTGTGAAAAAATTTTACAAAAGTACAATCAGGGTGTGTCAAAAGCTGTCTATAATATCTACACAGGCGATGAATCTTGGATATATGCGTATGATCCTGAAACTAAACAACAATCAACGGTTTGGGTGTTCCAAGATGAGCCGAACCCAACAAAAGTCATTCGTTCAAAAAGCACTTTGAAGCAAATGGTCGCTTGTTTTTTTGGTATAAATGGACATGTAGCTACAGTGCCACTAGAGGATCGTAAAGCGGTTAATTCTGAATGTTACACGACCGTTTGTTTGCCTTTTAGAAGTCTTTGAAGAAATAAGACATTGCTAGCTGCCGCACATCGGCCGAAACAACTCGGTATTTTTGGAAGATCAAAAGATCGAATTAACGGGTCATCCGCCGTACAGCCCCGACTTGGCCCCCAACGACTTCTATTTATTCCCAACCGTGAAGAATAAATTACGTGCTCAACGTTTTTCGAGCCGTAAAGAGGCTGTTGATGCGTTCAAAATGCACGTTTTGGAGATATCTCAATCCAGATGGAAAAAGTGCTACGAAAATTGGTTCCAACGCATGCAAAAGTGCATCGATCATTATGGTGAATATTTTGAAAAGCAATAAAACTATAATAAATGCTATATGTTTGTTTCAGTTTGTTATTCCAGATACATAAATAGCAGCCCTCATATACACCTAATCGTACTTCTGTATAATATAGTGACAGTACTCTCAGATAGGACAGATAGACCAGTATGAAATTAAAAGGGTCCGTTTTTGTCATTTGGCTACGGAACCTTAAAATGTGCGCCTTTATTTATTTTAACTATTTTTTTGTAAACTAATTTAGTATATGCTAGCCGTACTCGCGACTTCATTTGCGTGGAAAATGTTACCGTGATTTTTCCGGGTTAGTGTTCCCCTTTCTCTCCCTTAGACGTAGATTTTTCATAAAAAGTAGCCTTTTTATTTTTGTTACTTCCTACCATGGAGAATCTGCCATATTGGATTTATGACGACGTCACATACACAGAAACATTCCCATTCATTTCTGCATTTCATTTGACACTCATATTTCTGGAAGTCTTGAAAAAGTTACGTTCTATTACGGAGCATCCGCCTTAGTGGATTTATGATGATGTCACAAATACAGAAACCTTCCCCTGCTTATTCCATTTCATTTGATACCTATATTGCTGGAAGTCTTGAAAAAGTTGCGTCCTATTACGGAGCATCCGTCATATTGGATTTATGATGATGACACATATACAGAAACCTTCCCTTGCTTATTCCATTTCATTTAACACCCATATTGCTGGTGTTGAACAGAAAACTTACTTCCTACCATGAAGATTCCGCCATATTGGATTTATGACGACGTCACATTTACAGAAACCTTCCCTTCTTATTCCATTTCATTTTATACCCATATTGTTGGTGTCGTACAAAAAAATTACTTACTTCAATGGAGTATCTGCCATATTGGATTTATGATGACGTCACATATACAGAAACTGTTCCCTGTGTATTATTACATTTCATTTGATACTTATATTGCTGAAGGTCTTCTACTTTCTAACATCAGATAAATGGTATAGGAACGCATAGAAAACAAATGTACAAAGAAACATTCATCTGTAAAGAAACACACAGACAGACTTTCTCACTTTTTGAAAAAAAAAAAGAAACATTCATCATTCAATAAACAGACTGACAGACTTTCACATTTATAAAATTAGCACGGGTATCCGGTTTTATTTATTTTTATTGGTTTAAAATCTTAAATCTAAATTTTCAATTTAAAAACAATCATTCAAAAATGTATGTAATAAGTATTTTAATTATACAATTAAGTTTGTAACAATAGTAGAAACGAAAAAAGATATTATAATATTTTATTTTGACGACCTCCGTGGCGCAACGGCTTAGCGCGTCGGAAAGTAAACGGGGGTTGCGGGTTCGATTTCCGTCTCGAGTCTGGGTGTTTATGTATAATATGTATTTATTTACAAAAGAAAAGTATATAAGTAGTATATCAGTTGTCTAGTACCCATAACACAAGCGCTGTGCTGCTTACTTTGGGACTAGATGGTGCTGTGTGAAATGTCTGAGTTTATTATTATTATTTTTTTTTATTATTATTTTTTTTTTTATTATTATTATATGGAACTAGGTACATAATTTCAAAGAATGGTAGTCATTAAAAATTCTCAAAATTAATGGAAAAGATATTGACAATCGATACGTTTTTTCGCATCCCTATTTACATGTGCCATCTTGCAAGAGTGAGGACACAGCATGTAATTATAGTTTGCTAGACAAGGACAAACGCTGACTCAAAGCTACCAAAACCAGTATCACTAGAGCTCTGCATTTTTGTGTTATAAATTTTTATTATTAATTTTATACTTACCGATGAAACGTGATATTGTTCTTTTTGAAACTATATTTACGACTGTCACTACCACACCACTTTACAGTGCAATTTGGCATTGTTTACGTATTTTATTCTATATTTTTAAAACGATTAGACAGAGGTCACGGATCTACTTCCCGGTTAATTCTAAAGGAGCGCGCGTTTGTGTTTGAACTTATATGAGCATTTGTGCAAATCGATGGCAGAAAACGGTGCCTTTTCTTTTCCTGTCTAGGCTGATTTGTCTGTATCTAGAATGCTAAAATAAGACGTGAGTTCTTAATTTCGGTTAATGAATAAGTAATATTATTTACGTGTTCATTATTTCATTATGGTATAACGTTACATAGCTCTTTTTTATTAAATTCGTAATCATATTTTGAAATATTGTCTGACAATGTCTTTACCTTGTCACTTTCAGGTAACAAATCTAACTGACATAAATAGCAACGCAAATAGATTATTTGAATTATACTTTATGCGCGAGACGTAATTGCATTTTTAATATTTTATTTAACAAACTTCGTTTCAATGTCATGCAAGAATCGTTTACGAGCATTTATAACCTTATGTTTTGACGGTAGGGTCTACTTTAGATTAACACAATATTGCCGATAATACTATACGATATTAAAAATATATACGTCAATTCGGACAATAATTTGTTTAAATTTTATAGGAGATTGTGAATTTAGTTCTTTATTTGTGATCGAAGAATTTAGCGCTTAGCATCGCCAGGCCGCTACATATTTAAACTCTATTTAAGGATTTGACTTTTTGCACCAACTGTTAAATGGTTGGTGTATTAAATTTAAATAGTTGGTGAAAGCCATTCTTACTCTACTTTTAATAAAATACTTCATATGTTTTTTTAGTGTGACCATTAAAATATAACGATAATTATCGAAAATTACTAAAAGCTGCTGTAGTTTTAGAATATTGTCTTATCATACAGCAGTGACGTGCCTAAAGCTTCAGGATAGGGCAAGCCCGATATATACATGTTCGTTGTTTTTGTAAAAGTAAAGGGAAGGCTAAAATATTATAGATTACTAATTAATCATGACTTTGACACAACCAGTGAACAAGAAGAGAGGAAAGAGATCACTCCCCGCGTTATCTTTCAACAAAACAATTTTATTTTGCTATTAAAAATGTACAGACGTAAATAGTTTATCGGTTCTTAGCATATTAATGTGTCTTAATTCGTTGTTTATTCAAATTGCTAAGTCGAAACTAAATAATAAATCACTGTATTTATGTGTCTTTTATGGCGCCAGTATAGCTTTTAATCGTCATAACCAGAACAATTCTAAATATTTTTGTCATTTGAATAAAATATACAGCACTAATAATAAGTAGTACAACCTACCTATAACTTGATGGGAGAACCGGGAGAACAATCAAAAATCCAAAAATTATTTTCGTAAACTAATAAAATTGTCTTTTATACGAATTACTAGTCAGAGAAACACATGTGTTAAATAGTTTTGTACACCGATTTATTGTCTTTTATGCAATTAACAGGTCGAATAATACACAAATCGGGCGTAGGTTAGAAGTATATCGAAACAATTGTTTTTTCTATGCAAAGTTGGATTTTACATTTTCAATGCCGATTAAAACTTGTAAACACTAAGTCCTCATAATGAACAACTTATGAGATTTTTTATTACAAATTAACTCGTTTATGATGGAAATTAAAAAAATACTTATCACTCGTCCACCGGCTCAAACAAATAAGTATTAGCTAAAAACAATGACGTTCAATCACGTGGAATTGTATTTGTATTCGTATCGTATCTCTCAATCTGTACAAAGTTCAGTATGAAGCCAGGGTTTTCACTTCATACTAATTACTATATAAACTCTAGTAAACAAGCTATAGCTTTATCAAGTTTTACCCATTAGAGAGAAATAAAAGTTTGCAAGACACATTCAAGCCAATGCATGAGAGCGAAACGGCTGATTTCAGTTACGCAGTACACTGATTGCGCCTTGAGAGGTCGCGAGTGCCGAACTCGAACGGCCGTCACGTGTTCGTTACCATGGTTGCGTGCAGTCATTTTCGTTTCGACGCGAATTTTGAAATTTTAAAACCGATATGGTTTGAAATTAGTTTTTATTTTATTATTTTATGCTTGACCGAGTATTTTAATAAAGCATGCCAAGCTTTTGGGCTTGCTATGAAAGTATCTCCACTGCATACAAGATAAATATATATTATGCAATACTTTTCTTATTCTTTCAGGTATTTTCAGTGTTTTAAAGGATATTAGAAGAAACATATGTTCATAATCTAATTTAAGGGTTGGACGATAAGAATCTTTCAATAAAAATATTTATATGAAACAATTGCACAATACGTAAATCTATTATTGAATAATATAAACTTTAGTTATAATAATAATACATAGATATAAGCGCGTGGATAGTTCTTAAGAGTAATTTGGTTTTGTATGTGTTAAATAAGGAATGGTAATTAATAAAAAAATATATTGCTATATTGATTTATTTTTATGTATAAGTGGTAAAATTTGTCCTTATTATAAAGCAGTGCATAAAAATATAATAGGCACTATTTCTTCAGCATCACGGAGGCAGACACCAGATCCTGTAAATAATGGTATATTTTATTAGCGAAATTGTATTTCTATTGTTACTATTTCCATACGAACAAAACCTTGCATTTACTCGTAAGTAGTTTTAATTATTTAAATACATAGTTTTAGCAATAGTGTTTTCATTTTTAAGGTATATAAAATGTATAATTTAGGAGTGACAGGCCTCAAAACTGTAATGCATAATAGGTGAAATGCTCCAAAATCGTAATACGACTAGGTGAGATATACTAAAAACATAAGTTAGAGGTGATGATGTCGAGTGCACAAAATAGGAGTGACAGACCCCACTGACAAATTAGAATTTAAGGCTTTCAAATTACAAGTTAGATGTTATAGGCCTTAAATTATTTATATAGGCCTTAAATTATTACAAATTGGGGTTATAGGCCTTAAAAGGACAATTTAGGGGTTATAGGCCTTAAATGACAAGTTAGAGGTTATAGGCCTTAAATGACAAGTTAGAGGTTATAGCCCTTAAAATGAGAAGTTAGGGGTTATAGGCCTTAAAATTACAAGTTAGGGGTTATATGCCTTAAAATTACAAGTTAAGGGTTATAGTCCTTAAAATGACTAGGGGTTATAGGCCTTTAAAATTACAAGTTAGGGGTTATAGTCCTTAAAATTACTAGGGGTTACAGGCCTTCAAATTACAATTTAGGGGTTATAGGCCTTAAAATTACAAGTTAGGGATTATCAAAATCCAAAAAACTTGTAGCTTAGCCGCGGTGGGTCGGGTCCGCCAGCTACCTGACCTGGTGCCGCTGCAAGTAGTCGAGGTCAGCGTGCGCGGCGATCTCGCGCACGGCGTCCAGCACGACGGTCACCAAATGCGGAACATTGCGCGCGAAGGCGGCCAGCACGTCCGCCACGCACACGTCGCCGGCGCCGGCGCGCCAGCAGTCGTAGTCCGTCACCAGCGCCACCGCCGCGTAGCTCAGCCCCGCCTCCTTGGCCAACACTACCTGCCGTATACGTGTACGTGTACCGACAACTGAAGGATACGGAACGATCATAGTGGCGTTACGCCCTGGCAGAGCGGCCAGGGGAACTGACGCTTCGCCGTAAGTAAAAGCGAGACGTTCCGAATGCGAAAGAAATGCTCACGTTTTAATGTTACATATAATAAAACAAGTTTAATTGATTAAAAATCAATTTTCAATTTATATTTTATATTCTAATATTAAACAGCATCAAATTTTGTATTACTTATAGTAAAATCAAAGAGTACAAGTATGACGCAAGTGCATTAAATATGAAATGAATTAAAATGCACTACTCTGTTCACTGCACAAGTGTCAAATTAAAAGTGAGCTAGGTGTGGTCCCTGAGCTAAACCTCGCCTTAAAAGCCCATATTGAAAACTGCTTGTGTAGCAGTATCAAAATCTATTTTGGTTTTGGGAACTTCTTGAATCTAAGTTTTTTACAGAATTAACTCAAAACCCTATATTCTTCAACTAAATAATCAATGTGTTTGTCGCACGACATACCGTGCTTTAACACGTAACGCACAACTACACGCGGAACGCAACTCCACGCACTGCTCCACAATGGCGTTATAAAGGTATGATTTTTAATTTTTACCAATGGTCGTTATACTCATTATACTGTATACGAATTATTAGTAGCCTAAGAAGCAAAATATGTTACATCGCGCACCGAGCTAAAATTAACGTCAAATCAAAGATGACAGAGCACAAAGAGGTCCTTATATACTTAAATATCATCATTCTCCACACGTTTTCGCCTAGATATACAGGTGCTTTTAACATTACTATTTTCATTTATAACTTATGCATTCGCAATTTATTTTTAACACATAGTTGAAATGAATTCAATTATTCTTATTTTGGCTATTCAAAGAGGCAATGCTGTCAGTCTGCTGGGTACTTATTTAAGATAATGTGTAGTTTTAAGTTTGTAAATATTTACTTTTTGTTAATGTAAATAAAAAAATTAGTTATTATTCTGAACAAACTACATAGTTTCTGCTTCCATGTTAATTCTGTTACACGAATATTTTCACAATGTATCCCTGGGTGGCAAAGAGAATACAATGCAAAGTATTCGATCCTTACACATCCATTTTGCGTTTCCTTTCTTCAAACTTTATCATTTCGGAGATTTCCGCTGAAATATGAGATTACTTTTGACATTACCGTTAGTTAACACTCGGACTATTTGGACGTCATAATTAAGCCAGCCTTATTATTCATTTGTTTCTACTAACCACTGTCATGTTCTGGAAACTTCGTTAGGCGTTCATCACTAAATCTTTCTACATGTCTGAACTAGTTCAGCAACACGTTTAAATCCCGTTATTTTACAAAAACAAAATTGATAGATAACAGTTAATACGCCAAAGCTACGAGTTTAAATAGATTAATTTGTGGTAGTAACGACATATCCATCAACTACCAAGACTTACTAACATTCTTTATAAACACACTTTTTTAATTTTCGCACTTCTTTTACTTTTTAATTTTAAAATCATAACATTTAATGACATTTCCATTAAGAAGTCTGTTACATAAATAACACTTTTCGTAATACTTGCTCTAATTAATTCTTTTCATTGGAATTAAAATGTTTAAAAAATGTTATATCTACTTGGTCATTGAAAATTGTATATTTTGTATTACATTTTTTATTAATTTATGCTTACTTCGGGAACAGTGGTCATATTGACCAGATGTGCTCCCCATGCACGATGCATCAGACTTTCTGCACGACTTGAGAATCTGTAATTATGATATTCATAATTTAGTAAATATCCTTATATTGTTTGATGTGAGTCAGTATTATGTCATACTTAATAGTTTCAGACTTTGGATTTATTTAAACCTAGATAATATAAAAAAATACAGTATATACAATATACTTACATATATATTATTATGTCATTAAAGATTGAAGAGCTAAAACTTTATCACATTGTTTTACTACAATCGCAAACCAAAGGCTAAAATCGATATGAATAATATATGACAAATATAATATCGATTTTCCTGTTCACAATCTCACCTAGGTCCCTGTATCACGACCACAGTTCCCCTGTCGTGGCACGTCAAGTTTCTACCTCTGGCGGCTTTTATCAAAGCTTCTCTGGATTTCTCACAAAACGCTGGCCGCATAGGCATGTGACACACGCCCTGCGGACCACCTTTAGTACGGTCGTAAAACGTACAGGGCCGTCCCCATGTTCTGTAAGCAGAAAAAAATCTTACAAAATCGTTTTTATACAGCATATATTGGTCACAAGTATTATACTATACCACGCAGGCTCTTGGCCTTGCGTGGATGTGAACTAGTGGTCAATCTTTTATAAGAGATCGAGCTTGCTCTTGGTCCTGATCTGGTTATATGAGTACTGTCATATATAGTGATAGCCGGGATCGGCGGTTCCACATACCTTTCGAGGCAAGAAATAAAAATTGAAAGGTCAACGCTAAATTTGATATTGATATTTGGTATATAAACATCAGCTCCTTATCGTTACTGGAACACGTCATTCGGAAGTGGTCCGTACTCCGTATGCGGACGACAAGTGAACCTGTCGATGACAACTTCGTCCACTGCTTGCAAGCTTGCGCCGAACGAGTTGTTCACGTGATGTTGTCACATAGTAATAAATTCTCAACTATTCGTCGACGGTATAGCGAACACTTATTGATCACACGATGTGCACGCGTTGACGATGCGTCCATAACCGTTGCCTAATCAACCACGACCACTCGTTCATAATAAGTCAATACCGAACGGCAAGGCGGTCTTGATACATACGTACATATCTTCACGCTGTATTTCTTACGGGATAGTCAAGAGAGGACGGCGCGCCAAGCGTCACGGCCCTTACATACTTCTTTTGCCTCTTCAAATATCACCATTCTCCTCGCACATTTTCACCTAGGTATGCGAGTGCTTTTAACATTTCGGTCAGCTAATGTCATCCCTCTAGCTATTTGATCTTCAAAAGTCAGCTTTAATCTTCCTTGGTTCCTGCTACGGCTCACTTGCTTTCTAGATATTCTTCGTCAGTCTTTCATCACATTTTTAGTATGGAACCACGTAAGTATTCCTTTCTTTATTTTTACAATAACACTGTCGTGCAACCCTGTCATACTGCGTATCTGATGCGTGCGGTGCTAATAAATGATGTAATGAAAATAAACAACATAATCGAATTAACTTTAATTCATATTTGAGGTGGACAATAATTTAAGCGCATTAAAATCAATTGTATTGTTGGTACATCACTTAGGTAAGAATTTTGTTGTTGCTGTATATTTAACTAGAGACCCGCACCGGTTTCGCACGGGTAGCAGAATCATTTTGGACAGGACTTTCGTAAAATCCGTTCTTAGTGAGCGTCTACACCGCGAAAGGAGTAACAGCTAAATTTCAAGTCAAACGGGCCTATAGTTTCGGAGATCTGTTGATGAATCAGTCGGTGAGTAGTATTTATAATATAGATTTGTAGGCATTTGTATAAAGCATTGTGGCCACTGCCCACGTTACTCATTAATACTAATCACAAATAAAATTACTTACCACCATCTATGTTTACCTACCTATCTATGAAGTCATCTATAATGACGAAGTCACCGGGCTTGTATCCTTCTACCAGCGAGCCGGTCGCAGTGGTGGCCAACACGTGCGTACATCCGACATCTCTGAGCGCCCAAATATTGGCGCGATAATTTACGTCGCTGTCAAAAAAGAAGTTAGCCATTTTTACACGAGGTCATCAACTCAAAACAATTCACTTTACATTGTAACTCACTACTCAGAACCTAACGCTAATATCTATGGGTAATACTGAACTACCCTCAGAATGCAAGTAACTTTGGTCTTTTTACTCGTGATAATCCGCGATATACTTTTTATCTCCCAAGTATAAAATAATAGTATGTTTATTGATGTTTTCTATGTTTTTACTTTGTTGTAGTAATGCTGCTCTTGAATGGAAGAACGGATTTGCATGCGGTTTTTTTATTTGAAAATTGCAACTTTCGAGAATGAGAGAGCTATGTTTGATGTAAATTACTCCAGTTTATTCATGTTTTTAATTTTTTAATGACCTAGTTGTCATGTTTAGCTTTAACTATATACGAAAAAAGATGACTACTCTTTCATCAATGAAGCGTACGTTGACTTGTGTGTCAAAGTCAAATCAATTTATTCAAGTAAACCGAATTGCAAGGTACATATAGGAGTGTGGTATAGACGAAGGCCGGAAGGCACACTTGGACATATATATTCTTCGAATGTCCAATGATAAGACATTCTCTCTATGATGTTCTTCCCTCAAATATACCTCGACCTATTAATTTCAAATCCTTGCTATCATATGTATTTACTCCCTTTGTAAAGATCCTCACCTATTTTATCTTTATTAACAACATTAAGCTATAATTTTAATTATATATTACTAATTCCTATGTAGCAGTCCATAATTTTAACATTTATTTTATAAGGTGATGGTAAATGTTTAGTATCATAGTGTCATAGAAGACAGTTTGGCATGTTCGCGATGATTTTGATTTTGTGATTACTTTTGCGTGAATCTCTCATAAATAACTTGACACTGGCAGAATTCGTATAAACGAGAAGCCAATAATATTAAAAGAAGAAGAAATTTGAAGGTATTTTTGAACGTCAAATCTAGTTTAGTTGGGTTCGAAAAGAAGACGTGAACACTGAGAAGAACCGACAAGAAACTTATTCAGGTATCATTTTTTCAACATCATTCTACAATAGTTATTTAAAATACAATATTCATAAAGCAAGTAAGTGTGCGTGCAGAGAGGATTATTTCCAAACTATTGTTTTTTCTTCAATGAAATCGTTAATTTTGTAGTATACTTTTACAATAAATGTGCGTTAAATACATACATACATATTCTCACGCTGTATCCTTAACGGGGTTTTGGTGCGTTTAATAATAAGTTTAAATTTCTTTTCCGTTAATTGAGTAATTTTTTGAGGAATTTTATTATGAAAAAAAAAACACTTGCCCAAAAAGGAACCACTAGACTTTTGTAATTTAAATTCAGGAATTACAAAAGTAGTGCTGATCACGACCACGAGTTTTCATCCCATTAATAAGACCTTTATTTTTTAAATAGATCTATATTTTTTCTAATGTACACTATGTTTTCAAAGATGTATAACGAGGGTAAGGTGAGTATATCAATGTCTTTAAAACGGTCTCTCAGCGACTCTCGTGCATTTATACTGTAGGTGGTATGTATTGCCCTCTTTTGTAAAATAAAGATAGAATTCGTATGCGCCGCTGATCCACACAGTAGTAGGCCATAGGACATAAGGCTATGGAAATATGCGAAGTACACCAGCCTAGCCGTGGCCACATCTGTCAACGGCCTAGCGTATATTGCCGAACTGAGCTTACTAGCCAAAATCCTTATATGCTCCGTCCACTGTAACTTATTATCTACTGTTAAACCAAAAAAGTAGCTGATTTCTCTAATTCTAATTGTTTCCCACCCAGTTCTAGTCTGTTATAGATTCTAGGTACTTCGGATAGGGAAAACTTGACACAGTGGGTTTTTTGTGCATTCAGTAGTAAATTATTAGCAGCGAACCATCTTGAGACATCCGCCAAGCTCTGTCCGCTAATATCTGTCTTTTCTATTTACTTTAAATAACAATGATGTCATCACGTTATCAGCAAATAATATTATTTCACACAGGTCTTTAAGCATAAATGGAAGATCATGAATATGAACCAAAAATAGGAAAGGTCCCAAGATTGATCCTTGGGGAACGCTCATCTTTAATTTAGAACCAACAGATGTAACTCCATTTACACTCACTTTTCGTTCTCGGTCAGCCAGATATGAAATCATGAGATCGCGAGCTTTATCATGTATTCCATAATATGTCAGCTTTTAAATTAAAGTTTTGTGACAAACACAATTAAAAGCTTTGGAAAGATCACAAAACACGCCAATGGCATCCCCGTGACCCTTCCCAAGCTTCTAGTACATTTTTAATTAAGCTTGCTCTCGCATGTGTTGTTCACTGCCCTCTCGTGAAACCGTACTTGACCGTTGACCATGAAATATCCTGTAAATATTAAAATGTGCCAGCATTTGGTTCAGCGTTATTTTTCGAATGTTTTACTCAAGGCTGGCAGTATCGACACTGGGCGGTAGTTTATAGGATCTGATTTTGAAAATTTTTTTTATGCTTTATCAAATCGGGTAACACCTTGATCAACACATTTATTAAATATATTTACTAAAATCAGTGGCATTATATTAGCCAGTACATGAACTGATAGTCCCCACAAATCTTCACTTTTCTTTTTTTTAATTGTTTGAAAGTTTTTTCTATCTCAAATGAAAACGTGTGCCTGAACTGAAAACTAGGGAACCACTTTCCTATATTTCGTTTTAAGAGTGCCCGTGCTGTATGTGCAGACCACTAGTACTTACTACAGGTGCATTTGAAAAATAATTAAGAAAAACATTAGCAACTTGTTTTTTATTTGCAACAATTTTATTATTAATGCGTAGTGGTCTCGTATGCTCGTGGATGCGTAGTCTTCGTTTTTCTTATTCTGTTTATCTGCTTCTGCGTTAATAGTGTTAATATCGCTTTTACTGTGTTACTGCCTTACTAATTTTATTGGCGATATGAATAGATTTCGCATACTTAGATACCTTTTTGAATAATTGCGGACATAGTGATGTAAGTTTTCACCTGACGTGTATGATTTTTCGTCATACAACACATAAAGTCTGCCACTACTTTTTCAAATGCCTTTCGTCGCTCCATCACAGAAATGTAACTTGTTGCCAGTAACTATTTCTTTTTTCTTTGGACAAGTTTTATTAAATATATAGATTCAATTTTGCATTAAACTCTCATATGTGGTATTCGGATTGTCAAATTTGCTTTGCTAAATTTGTTACTTCGTTAGTAAAACGTTTTAACCGATTTCCGCCTGATCTCAACTCAATTATTAATAATGTTTTAATTAAATTGAGATTTGTGATCTCAGCGAATACCACTTATCATTTTATGCTCTTTAATTCTGCACATATTCATGAAAACATTAGTTATGCACGTTGCCGAATGGTACCCTGGTTAGTTCATCGAAAATGTGCACAGGGTCAAATGAAAGAAAGAGTGAAATTAGGATCTCTTTTTCATTAGAGCTATTTATTATGTGCACATTGAAGAGTGTGTTTGTAGAATGGGCAATGGGTATGGATTTTGACATTTCGGGGTCCCTTCAGATCAGGGGCTACGGGCTCTTGCTCACGTGACCTTAGGATAAAGACACAATACAGGGTTAATTTGAAAATACTAATAACCTCTTAGTATTTTGTTCTTATAATTATTAATAGCTTTAAGCTCAATAGCTTTTGTTTCTGAAAATGACACCTACTCTACCCGGTCGCTAAACCGGCACACGCACAGCGGAACGCGCCCGGTGCGCTTGCACTGTACCATTGGAAATACGTACACAGAGTAATTACGTCTCAGACAGTACAACAAAACTTAACAAATATTTTTTGATGAATTTATCAAGTTATGAAAAAAGTCGCAGAACAAATGTTGTTAGGTATGATGAGAGGAATTTTGCACTAAGAGGTTATTAGTATTTTTCAATTAATCCTGTATACACACAACGGTAGAACGTCTCATAGAAAGCTAGTGTACGAGGTTTACATGTGTGCGCCGCTAATACGCATGCGCCGTGGCATTCACACGACGGCAATGCTTTGGATGGATATGGATATTTATATTTATTATAGCGCCAGTAGGGGTCGCACGCGACGCAAATATGCAAGATGCTTCCGTTTGTCTTTAATTCGTTCTACACATCGTTACAACCACAAAAATGTCTAAATTGCATAAACGAACGTATTATAATGTCTTCAGATGCTTAAATAATTTTAGTTATTCGAATCTAGTTATCACTCTTCAACATATACTTAACAACGTCCCCAATAGTCCCCTAAGAGATGACATACTTCCGGTTTTTTTTTCTTTGTAGCAGCCGAATCTGTACTCTATACCAAGGTTTTCAATGTATTCTTTAACTTCGTCTTCTCGTTGACAACAATATAATTTAAAATACATAAAAACCTTATCTTGTGCATTGTTTCTTATTATTATTTACTAAAAGTACATATAACTAAACGAGATGCTCACCTCACACCCAACGCATCTCATCTCAACCCTACGTATACGAGAGTAGCAATTCAGGTATGCATGAAGCGGGAGTCGGCCTTATTTCTGTATATTCTTTAGTAAAGACTAAAAATAGAACAGATAATGTCCGTTTTTAATATGGTTTGATTATGTAGTAAATTGTATTTACACGATACTTCATGAACAATTTTGTTACAACGTCGTCGCCTTGCTGGAGCAATATTCTTGTTTTTGTTTATCAAAATGAAAGTACATTAACACTATCTTTATAATTAAAATGTTATTTGTGTTTTTGTCCTAAATAATTATTTTCACCAATGTTTTGATCATATACCTAGGCTGATACTGATGTTCCCGTCCGTGCCGCGCTAATACTACACAAGGCACGTTCTTATAATGACCCTCAATTAGTACGTCCGACGGTTCACCAAACGGCGTGGAGATGCGGCGTTTCGAACTATGATCTAGTAGTCTAGGGTTGTCGAAGCCGGATCCGCCAATTATACCTATCTGAAATAACAAGGACTTAAAATTAACAAACATTCTCATGGATTTGCAAGTAGGTATAAGATGGAAGGGAGATGCAGTGGATTTATTGGGAGGGACAGAAATAAGGCCGGTCCGACAAGGGTGTCTTCACAACTTTTTTGAATAAAGCATTAACTTACAGTATCTGTCCGAAATATGAGGACTTTCAAACAAGACAGGTGATCGGATGTTTTACTCGTTCCATCATTTATTATTTATATATAGGATTTTCACTAATATACCTATGTGAGTAGTTAATGTTAAGTTACTAGGTAAGGATGTTGCATTTTTTGAGTTTGGAATAAGTTTTTAATAGAAAACTTACGTGGTCATCCTAGGTCTTAATCTTATATTGTTTTTATATGATCTGTCTGAGTCTGTGAGTCTGAGTCTGAGAGAAGGCATGCTCCTGTTTGTGGCCTTTGAATCTGCTCTTAATAAGAGGAAATAAGAGTTTAGTCGTCATTCATACACAAATATTGTTAGAATATCTTTTCAGTTAATAGATTTATAAAAATAGAAGAATTTATATTTATAATTTATAGATATATTAATCGAAAATAATCTTTTTGTTTTATTTTAAAGTACATTTATTACGAATGTTATGAACTAATTTTTATCTTCTAGTTGCGTATAGCAATTTCTATTTTCAGTCGCTATATTTATGAGTAATATTCCGATGGTTTCTCTAGTTGTCTGATTGTATATTTTTTTATAAATGGCAACTGGCCATAGGTAATTTAGATAATTTCGCCAACTAGTTTGGAAAAGACACTGTACATCTGTATTATAAAACAGGCATATAGGCAATGAAAAAAAAAGCACATTATTTTTATAATTTATTTGTATTATTATATATTCCTGTATCTACAACAAAATGAATCATATCACCAATCACTTTCATATTCATATTATAGTGAAATAATGCAGGATCCATCTACTTCTATTAATTATTTTTTATCTTCTAAACCTTGTTGGAACTTTATCTCCTTTGTAGTTTCAGCAGCTTTCTGCAGATTTTGTGCAATTTGAAAGTACCGCTTTGACTGTTCCGGGTCTTTTGCAACACCATCTCCTTTCTTGTACATGACACTTATATTAGCACAAGCAAACATATTTCCTAGTTCACATGCTTTTTTTGCTAAGGTAAATGCTTGTTTCATGTCTGGTTTTATCAAGAAGTCTATATTTTTGTTCTTCTCTAGATTGTGTGGATTGAAATCAGCAACATTCCTTGGTACTCCACTTAAATACATGCCTGATAAGTAGTGACATGCCATGTCATCATTCTGGTCACAGCTTTTCTTCAAATAGTTGTAGCCTGTAGGTAATATAACATTTTAAACCATTGCTTGTGTATTTTTACACAAAGTTTATTTTATAACATTAAGAGGCAAATATATCATACATTTGTAACACTTGTTAAATGTTGATATTTAACTGCTTTATACTAAGCAAATCGTATCTAATGAATGATCTCAATGATGTTATATTTTGATCTAATAAAAGATCTATTGTTAAATACAGTAGAATCCGCTTATAATGACATCAAAGGGAAGTGACAAACACGTCATAATAAGCGGACGTCATACAATGCATAGTCTTAGAAAATAAATGACTTCGAGTTTTGTTAGGTATTTAGATTAATAGAGAGAAAAACTACAAATTGTAATTATATCTAACTTAAACGTCCTCATAGGGAAAGGGGCGCGGAGGGTCACGAAAACGAGCGAAGGTGTTAGGAATCATGTCTGTCACTATAACCAGACATAATTTCTTAAAAATTGTCATAGTAAGAGACATGTCACTATATGCGACCAAGCGAAGTCATTATATCCGAACTTTGTTATAAACAATTTTATATGAAAACCAAACTTCGCACTGCAATTATTTCATATTAAGCGGTTGGTCAATTATATAGGCTCTCTCTTTTCCTTTTTCCTCCTCGAGGATACCAGTGAGTCACCTTTTGTGACCATTTTTGCATGCCTCTGAGCATATGGCCTGTCCATCTCCATTTTAGTTTTCTAATGGTCTTTGCTATGGGAACTACCTTTGTTCTTTCTCTGATGACTTCTAATCTTATTCTGTCTTTTAATTTTATTTGTAGAGCACTCCTCTGCATAGAGTTCTGACACACTTCTAGCTTCTTCATATTTTTGTTTGTAAGAGCCCATGTTTGGCTACCGTAAGAGAGGCAAGGTGTTATGCACATATTCATAATTTTCCCCTTTTCTGTTGTTGGTATATCTTTATTTTTCATGACTTCTTTCATTTGCCAGAAACGTTTCCAAGAGTTGCAGATTCTTTTATTTATTTCTTTCTCCATTTGGTCTGTCGGTGATATAGTTTGACCTAAGTAATCATATTGGTCCACATATTCCACAATTATACTATTTAATTCAGTTTTCTCTATTAGTCCATTTGTCATCATCTTCGTTTTGGATGTGTTCATTTTCGATCCCACTTTTGTGCTCTCTACATCTAGTTGATGTATCATTTCTTGTATCTCTATATGTTTTTCGCTCAGTAGTACAATATCATCCGCGAATCTTAGGTGATATAGGTGTTCTCCATTTACGTTTAGACCTTTAGTTTCCCAATCGAGCTCTCTGAATATTTGTTCCAGTACTGCTGTGAATAATTTCGGAGATATGGGGTCTCCTTGCCTCACTCCTTTTTGTATTTTAAATTCCTCTCCCATTGATTCCAGTTTTATTTTCGCTCTATTGTTTTTATATACTTGTTTTATTATGTTGATATATTTTTCTTCTATCCCTAGATTCTTTAGTGGCTCCCAGATGTTATAATGGTTTAAGGAGTCAAATGCCTTATTATAATCTATGAATGCTATGTAATATGTTTTTCTAAATTCTTATATTTTTCGATAATCTATTTCAATGTGTGAATATGGTCCAACGTTGAGTAGTTACTGCAGAATCCTGCTTGCTCAATTGGTTGATTCTCGTCTAAAATTTTGGTAATGCGTCCTAATAATATTGGTATAACTAAGTTCGACATAAGACTTATAGGCCTGTAATTATTTATTTGTTCCTTATCTCCTCTTTTGTATAATAGAATTATTGTTGTTGTGGTCCATTGCTTTGGTATTTCCCCCAATGTCAATATGTCATTAAATAAGTTAACTAAAGGAATTGATATGGCTTCTAATGATGCTTTCAGTAACTCGTTCATAATTTTGTCTGCTCCAGGGGCTTTTTCATTCTTCTGCGATACTACTGCTTTTTCTACTTCTGCTGTCAGTATGGGAGGGATATTTTGCATACGTATGATTTTGGAGCAGTTGATTTGGTTGGTCAATGTGTCATTTTTATAAAATTTGCGGTAGATTTCAGTTGCGGTGCTAATTATACTTTTTCTTTTTGTTATTATTTCTTTCTTTTTATTTTTCAAATTGGCAACCCAAATTAGCGATTCTCTTAATTCTTTCAAGGCCTTTTTCACACCACCTGTTCTTTCTATATGGTATTTCAAAATGCTTGTCCGTGTTTTCTTTCTGTGTTTTCTTATACTTGAGTTTATCATTTTACTAACATTTGCGATTTTTTTTGTTGTTTTTTCTGTACGTTATTAATTCTTTTCTCTTCTGTATTAATGTTCTAGCTTCCACACCAATTTTGTCCTTTTTATGTATTTGTGCCTGTAATTTATTTCCTAGGTTGATGAGTTCTTTCTCTATGGCATCGTATTTGTTTTGTACACCGTTGAGACTCTCCAAATTGTGGAGATTATGTTTTAATGGTGTCAACAATTCTTCAGGTAGCTCGGTTTTAAAGAAGTTTGGCTGTATTTTAATTGGTCTTACTTTCTTTGAGCATTTGGTGTTGAGTGTTCCACGTACCATTCTATGATTGGTATTGAAGTTAAGGTAATTAATTATTTTCACATTGTGAAAAAATTTTTGGTTTCTAGTTAATATAAAATCTATTTCGCTTTTGACATTTCCACAAGGCGAAATCCACGTCCATTTTCTGTTTTTTCTCTTTTTGTAGAAACTGTTCATTATTTTTAAATTATTCTGGAGTGCCAAGTTCACTAGCCTTTCGCCATTATCATTTCGCCTTCCAGTACTGAATGGCCCTAAAATTGTTTCTTCCCCAGCATTTCTTAGTCCTAATTGGCTGTTAAAAAAAAAAGGAAAAGAGGGAGACAAATATGCAGATGAGAGGATGATGTGAAGAGGACAGTAGGAATCACATGGACGAGGAAGGCGGGTAACAGAGAGAAATGGAAAAACTTGGAGGAGGCCTATGT
Source organism: Zeuzera pyrina (assembly GCA_907165235.1). Classification (NCBI taxonomy): domain Eukaryota; kingdom Metazoa; phylum Arthropoda; class Insecta; order Lepidoptera; family Cossidae; genus Zeuzera; species Zeuzera pyrina. The sequence goes on from OU015640.1 coordinate 8,774,059, forward strand.
CGAAAGACAAACTGGGGAGTAAATAATAAGTTAGAATCAATATGTACTTATATAAATGTAGTTAATACTCTAGAAATAAAGGCTATCTTTATCAATTATATAGGCGGAGTCATAATAAATGGATTCCACTGCAGATAATATTTATAATTAATATGTTATATGGTAACGTTTATATATAAAAAGCATTTAAGTCTTATAATGTGAACACAATATAAAATTATATTTAGTTGAGAATTTTATAATATAACTTTTGTAAAAAGAAAATATGAATTAAATTTACCTTTTGGTACATCCCGGTTTATTGTTGCATTAGGACCTGTTGCTGTTAGCAACATGCCAGCATGCAAACAAGCCACTGGTTCATTTAATTCACATCCTTTTTCAAAATAGGTTAAGGCTTCCTTAGGGTCACTTTTGTCTCTTCCTCGGCCAAGCAAACTGTAATTCCCAATTTTTAGACACGATTTTCCAAAATTATAATCTAAACAGTTGCTTTTAAAAACTTTTCCAGCTTTTTCGAAATCCTTTTTGATTGCTTCCAAATAGTCCCCTAAGAGATGACATACTTCCGGTTTTTTTTCTTTGTAGCAGCCAAATCTGTACTCTATACCAAGGTTTTCAATGTATTCTTTAACTTCATCTTCTCGTTTAAGATCATAAGCCATTCTTATCTCACGGTTTTTAAGATCACACGACACACACCGTACGACGGGAGGTTAGATAACAGTCAGGCGAATTGTCAAAATGATAAGGTTATCAATTTGTAAACAATGGAGTAAATTACGTTTAATTTGGATTATTGGTGGATCAATATAGTGAAATATAAAATAATAAATAAAAAATACAAATACACAGCAGTAATAATTGATTGCAACTTATTAATTCATAAGAAGTAGCAAATTTCAGTCAGTAAATACAAAAAATAGACCACACCTTTATTTTGGAGTCGGCCATTTCCCTTTTGTAAATAATTATGTAATGTATTTTAAATAAAGTCTACTATAGCACTTTTATCTTATAGGAAAACTGGTTGGAAAACTATACAATAAGTGAAATAAATAATAAAAATCTAAATTGAGACAAAAAGGTGTCAACCAATGTCAACTTTTTTTTTTCTTTTTTCATGGCATGGCGCACAGATTAACCAAAACCACTAACAGGTATCGCCTTTCACACGTCACGAATTGTTAGATTGAAAGAAATATAATATGATGTAAGCCTATAATAGAATGGATGGGAATACACATATTTCGTCTCTATCTATATGCTCAATGTCTGAATACTATTAAGCTGTTTCATTTGACAGACATAAGAACCAAACAAATCTTGGTTCGTTAGTACTTTTCAGTTTTAAATTATTTTTGAACTTTACAAGTTAGTATAAAATTAATATAAAATTTTTGTGAGATAAAGAGCAACTGCGGGTTTGAACAAAAAAGACTAGTGTGAACATATCGACATAACATCTATTAAAAGTAAATTTGTGGAAATAACTAATATGTTTATTTAAAACAAGGAACGACATTGTGAATAATACGATCTCTTTAACTTCTTGGTTAAAGTCTGTTTGTTTTTTCTTTTTCTTTCATTTCGTTTTGTTCATTTTTTCTTTTTATTCGTATATTTTTGTGTAAGTAAATGAATGATCTACAATCATATGCAAATTGTGAACTATAGAACCTAGAGCTTGTTTTTCGTAACATTTTAATAAATAAAACAAAACATAACAACATATCTTCACGCTGTATCCCCAACGGGGTAGTCAGAGAGGACGGAGCGCCAGGAGTCGCGGTCCTTACACACCTCTTTCGCTCCCTCAAAACTCATCATTCTCTTCACACATTTTCACCTAGGTATGCGAGTGCTTTTGACATTTCCGTCTGCTAACACTCTGGCTATTTGATCTTCATAAGTCAGCTTTGGTCTTCCTTGGCTTCTTTTACCACTCACTGTTGCTCTGTAGATTTTCTTCGTCAGTCTTTCTTTCCAAGTGTCACTCATTCTTTCCAAGTGCCCGAACCATCTAAGCATTCTTTTCTTCATTTTTACAATAACACTGTTGTGCAACCCTGTCATACTGCGTATCTCATCATTGCTTATCCTGTCCGCAAGCGTGACACCGCACATATTTCTGAGAGACCGCATCTTCACAGCATTTATTATCCTTTCACTCGATTTCGGACATATTCAGGCCTCACTACCGTACAACAAAGTTGGCACCAACACCGCATTGTGGATGGCTATTTTAGCAGTGTTAGATATATTCATACTACCCACTAATGCGGACAGAGCACCGTTCATTTTATTGCCAGCTGCTACCCGTCTCTCCACATCCAACTCACATCTTCCATCCCTCGAAAACGCACTCCCCAGATACACAATTTCATTCACTTGTTCTAGACATTTCCCATTTACACAAATCACACATTTCTCTTTCAAACACCAGAACCTTAGTTTTGTTCACATTCATTTTCAATCCTTTTACTTCACAATCTTCTTTCATACACGTGACTAGTGTCTGCAACTTTGCTTCTGATGGTGCTATTAGTACAGCATCATCAGCGTACAATAGGCAGTTTACCACTGTGTCATCACATCCCATACCACTCATATTACCTTTCAATCTCTGGAGGCAACTGTCCAAATACAGCACGAACAGCTAGGGAGACATCACGCAGCCCTGTCCGACACCAGAACAGACTTCAAACCAGGGCAACATGTCACCATCTATCCTTACACAGGCTCTGTGGCCACGATATATTGACCTCACAGCCTGCAGTAAGGAGCCCTTTACGCCATATTCAGGCATAAATAAAACAATTTTAAAAAACAAACTATTTCCATTTAATTAAATTTTATTACAATGGTTTTTAGCAACTATCGAGAACTGGCTACATAAAAAAAATCTGGTTTTAGTGAAGGCTACACGTAAGAGAGTTTATAGATTTAAAGTTACTTTTTGCGACATCGAAACAACGTCCAACCGCATTTGCCTTCTTTCTTCATTCTTCTTCAAAACTGTTATCAAATTGAAACATGGCGGTTTAGATATTTCTCTTTTAGCTACATATACACAAGATGAGTAAATACATATAAGTAAAATGAACTTCTCAATATTAACACATTAGTTATTTACCATGGACGTGTTTGTTTAGTACGTCCATGGACGTATATGTTTTAGCTTATTCGTGAAAGCATATACCACAAACACCATACGATTCGCTTTTATACGTTTTATGCAACTCAATTACAGAGAATTATAAAACAAAATCGTTATTGAACAATGGCTGCCACGGAAACAACCAATTCATTATAAACTACAAATTGACAAGGTTACCCTAATAACCATGAAGAATATTACTAGACAATTTCAAACAATAATTTTCTGTTCTATACTATATTATTATATGAACAAGTTTGTACGTATATGAGTTGAAAATAAAGATACGTATTCAAATTATTGCGGTTAATATAATAATAAGCCTATCGTAGGTCAAATTGTCTTTAGAACGGTGAAATAATTACTACCAATGATCATATTTCAATCATATGGCAAGTATTAGAAACGGACAAATGACATCCCTTGTAGCTATCCCTCTCGGATCGTTTTTCCTCTGTCTATGTCGGTAGGCTAAATTGAGTCTTAAATCTAAATACGGGAAGTTCTGTTTTTGCATTTATCATTTTTAATAATCCGCAGTCCTGTTAGTGATACGTACATGGTACTAATAGTAATGGACGCTTTTATACTAACGTTTTATCGCCACGTTTTTACCGTCCAAAATACAAAACGAATAGGTAAGCAAAATGATTCGCTATTATGTCGATGGTAAAGACGCTTTTTCAACGTCCACGGAATGACGTTTCGTGCACGGAAATATAAAAGCGTCTCCTTAACTGCATACATTTTGCTTCCCCATTGTGCAGCAAATACGATGTGTATTTGCAGATAATCAAAAATTTAAACGTAATACAAAAATCCATACACCGCACGCTATGGTTTGCGAGCTCCGACTGTAGGTGTCGACTCACACATTAAATTTTGTGTAGGTACACACTATGATCTCAATATTGCCGTGACGATTTAATAGGAGCCACGTTTTACCGTGGACGTCCACGGCAAAACGTTATCGTGCGCGGTAATATAAAAGCGTCTCCATACATCTGCATACATTTTACTTCCCTATTGTATCGTGGACGGAAAAAACGTTGCGGTAAAAACGTGCAACGGAAAATTATAAAAGCGACGCTGTTATAATTTATCGTTGCGCGTTTTTATCGTCACGTTTTTACCGACTGAAATAGAATAGGTAAGCTAAATGCTTCCCTATTGTGTCGGCGATAAAGACGCTTTTTCAACGTCCTTGCCTTGACGCAATGGCGATACGCAATCGTTCAACGGAAAATTATAAAAGCGGCCTATGTCTGCGACCAGCCTTAGGCCTTTACACAGTGGTCAACTGTCAGTGTTGGACCTTTTGGCGGGAACAGGAGAATTGTGGTTGACATTTTGTTTAGATTTTCTATTTTTTTAATTTTTGGGAGTTTTAAAGTACAAAAGTGATAGTATAATTGTGTTTTAAAGTTCGGTATAAGTGAAAAGAATGAAGTAGGCCTAAATAAACATGTGTAGCTGAAGTTCTCGCGCTCTTCCAAGAAGTCCTTTATAACTTCAGTAAAGCCTACTATCACTTTACTCGAGGAGTTTTACGATAAGAAAAAACTAATTTACTTGTGATTCTATTGAATTCTACTTATTAATACGTGACATTGGTAAATGTGCTAAGCTGTGCGCCACACCATAAATAAAGAAAATAAAACTGCCAGTGTTCACCGTGTTCAGTCCAAGTTCACTCGTGGTTCACTCCACAGACTTGTTCGCTCCAAAGTTCACTGTTCAGTGACTAGGGATATTGCTAGGGATACCATATTGCGACGAAAGTATCGATATTGTACTTAGTACTAGTATCGTATGAAATGTATCGATGTCACGCAAAGCATCGAAAGAGAAGTATCGATACCTTACGGTATCAAATACTATTGGAATTTTATTATTAAAAAAATAGTATTCAAGCTTTATTGTAAGTTTCATTCAGATTTAACAATCAGATATATAATGGAGGCGGTATAATAAAAGTAATTTATTTCAGTCAACATTAACGAGAATATAAACGTAACGTAACATAATGGATAATGAAATACTAAATACCTAAAAACAATTTTCAAAAATTTTGCATGACATGCAGGCCACGGCGGTTTCCAAATGAATCCAATGTTGTACTTGCTACTTATTCTTAATATAATTACTATCAAAATATCGACTACTGCCATGAAAATGAAATTGTTTTAGATTATATTGTTCGCATTGTTTTTTTACTCTTGAATAACCAAAACAAATTATAATTCCTGTTTTCCTTTTACTAAAGTTACACAGTATGGTAGGTAAGTGGTTGCAGAATATCTCGCAGTGTTGAGCACATGTATTTACCTAATATACCGTTTAATCTAATTTATAATAAAGATAACATTTTTATGGAATTACACACATATTTTATTTCGAACATCAGAATATCAACTAACTAAGTATCCATAGCAACCCAAATTAATATCATCTATGACACTATGGATACTTAGTTAGTTGATATTCTGACGTTCGAAATAAAATATGTGTGTAATTCCATAAAAATGTTATCTTTATTATAAATTAGATTAAACGGTATATTAGGTAAATACATGTGCTCAACACTGCGAGATATTCTGCAACCACTTACCTACCATAGGTTATGGGCCCAGAGGGGTGAAAAAGGCCTGAAACGCGAGTAAAAATGAGTCATGTACATATTGAGCCGTTGAAGAGAGAAAATTATGACACATGGCGAATCCATGCCAAAGCTCTCTTATTAAAGTTAGGACTTTGGAATTACGTGTCACAGACAGTAAAAAAACCTGTTAATGAAGGTGATGAACTAAATAAATACATAGAAAAAGATGGTTTGGCGCTAGCAGAATTATTTCTGATAATTTCACCGAGTGAACTAAAACAAGTGAAGAACTGCGAAACAAGTAAAGATGTTTGGAATACTCTCGAAGGTATTTACAACAGCAAAGGTCCGGCCCGAAAGGCAAGTCTTTTAAAAGAATTAATACTAAGAAAAATGAAAGATGAAGACAATATAGTGGATCATTTAAATAAATTGGAGAGCAATTTATTTAAATGATGATGATATTTAGAGAACAATACATTGGAGAGCGTGCATAGCGGACGTGTATTTCGCTATTTTAATTATTGTATAAATTATAATAACTAGATCTCAACCTTGTTACGATTGCAATTATTCATTTAATCACTTGACTTTTTTAGAGTCGCATACGACAGTATTATTTTCTCACGAGTAAAGTCGAATTAATAGATCGCCCCTCACCCCCGCGAGTAAAGAAGACGGACTTTGATTTTTCAACACTCTTACGCATCGCTGCGCACGAGGTGACTGGCTAATCTTGTACTGGTAAGATATCACAGATAAATAATCATGAGTCTACTGCGCTCGCCGACTGGAAATGGCTCGAGTGTCGGTCGTAGTGGTTCACAGCCAAATTTATCCAGCGCTGATTTACTGTCGGACTCGCAAATGAGTCACATTCGAAAGCGAAAGCAACCCGATTCTGATGAAACTGTAAGTCTGCAAATTATGGGCTTACAGAAACAAATGGCTGATATGATGAAAGTTGTAATAGAATCCAACGAAACTCTAAAGAACAGTCTTAACAATAGTATTAGTAACCTCATCGATGACGTTCGAACAGTAAAAGAGCAAATTGATAACGTTGCATCCCTCGTTGATACCGTGCAAGCAGAGCAGTCTAAGATGAAGTCGGATATCGACAACATTATGCATTCTGTTGGAAAAGCCGACAAAAGAATTGATACATTGGAATCCGACTTTGAAACACTGAAAATTACCTAAAAACCCTCTCTTGGGGTGCAAATGTCTTGCGAAGACATGATAAAAGAGTTTAATGAGCGCAACTGGCGAGCCAAAAACATCATTATTGCTGGAATTCCTGAATCCTCTTCAAAAACTCAGAGCGAACGACATGAGTTTGACAAAGAACAAGTCCTAAAAGTAATAAAATTGACAACAAACGATTGCCCCGAACCCACTATAATCAAACGAATAGGAAAATACATACCAGACAGACATCGTCCACTGAAAGTCGGGTTTCAATCCTCGGAGACGGCTAAATATATTCTTAAAAAGATTGGCGAAATCAGAATGGATGAAGTCAGAGTCTTCCCAGATCGAACTCCCCTCCAACAAAAATGTTTCCAGGATTTGAAGAAGGAAATAAAAGGGCGTATAGAAAACGGCGAGAAGAATCTGACTATTAGGTATGTGAAGGGATTGCCCAAGATAGTTGGAACGGGTCCAAAAAACTTAGAGCACTGAGTGGAAAATTCAGCTCACAAGAACAAACTGTCAATGTAAATTCATACCAAATCAGTAGTAGTTACAGAGATATCACATTTTCAAAACACTCACTAAAGTGCTTGTACGCTAACGTTCGTAGTATAGTTAGACCTGGTAAATTTGACGAGCTACGATGTATTGTGCAATCGTTTACACATACTGTTCACGTAATCATTTTGACTGAAACATGGATTAAATCCGACAACGAAGCCAAGAAACATCAATTGCCGGGGTACACGCATTACTATAATTATCGATCAGAAACTGTTGGTGGCGGCGTCTCAATCTATGCTCATAATAACTTGAAACATCATCTTATCGAGGACTTATCCCAAAATGAAAACCATTATTTATGGATTCATTTGAATAAATTTTCATTAGACGTTGGTGCTATTTACAAACCTGGCAGAACTAATGTCAAAAACTTTTTAGAAACATACACAATACAGTTACAAAAAAGAAGAAGAGCCTTAGTCTTTGGAGATTTTAATTTGGACTTACTCAAACCAGATACCGTAGTCGATACCTATAAAGAAATGCTAAACGAGAATGGATACAACATTGTTAACAAAATACACCCGAACTACTGCACTAGAGAAACCTTTACAACAAAAACCATACTTGACCACGTATGCTGTAACTTAAAGGAAAACCAATGCCACCTTGCCATAGTTGAGTCATCAATGTCCGATCACAAACAAATCTACTTTGAAATGTATAATTATACGCCAAAACCTAAAAAGTTGATACGATACGAAGCAATAGAATATGACAAACTATATAAAATCTATGAAGAAAACTTAAATGACAATTTAAACTATGAATACCATATTCTGGAAGATAAATTAAAGTCTATCATTCATAAGAGTAAACTGGTCAAGACTAAAATCCTCAACCCACCTAAACAAGACTGGATAAACAAAGGTATCATTAACAAAGTTGAAAATAGAAACAGATTGTGGCATAGATTTAAAAAAGATCCGAAAAACAAACAATTAGAGCGAAAATATAAATATGAAAGAACCAAAGTAGCAGAAGAGATACAGCGAACAAAGAGTAAACATTACTATGCCCAATTTTTTAAATGTAAGCAAAAGCCAACTAAAATATGGCAATTAATTAACAGTCTGTTGAACAATAGAATGAACGATGTTTGTAGACCAGTTAAATTAGAAGTAGATGACGTTGTAATTACTGATGGGGAAGAGATCTGCGAATGTTTCAACGACTTTTTTTCAACAATTGGTTCAAAACTTGCAAATGAAATCTCACAGAAATGCCACACTGGCAGTTATCATTGTATGGCTAGTTCGGCCGCCTACGTTAAGGATGACCTGTCTAAATTTGAACCTACAACTAAAGATGAATTAATAAAAATAATAAATAATTTAGACAACAACAGTAGTTCCGGTTTAGATGGAATAAACACCAAATCTATTAAATGTTTAAAAAATCTAATGATTGATGAGTTAACGCACTGCATTAATGGGTGCTTACAGTTGGGTACATTTCCGGGTAGTTTAAAAGTAGCCAAGGTTACTCCCATTTACAAGTCAGGTGCCAAATCGGATCCGAGTAACTATCGTCCTATCTCAGTACTTCCGGTGTTATCAAAAATATTTGAAAAAATTCTGTATAATCGCCTTGCACGATACCTTGATTCGATTAACTTTCTATATGCTAAACAATACGGATTTAGACCCAAATCAAATACACTATCTGCAACAACTGACCTTGTAACAAAATTAAAAAATAACATTGACAAAGGATTGATCGGTCTCGGTGTTTTTGTGGACTTAAAAAAGGCATTTGATACAGTTAGTCACAAAATATTATTAAACAAACTTAAGGAAGTTGGCTTAGCTGGTAATGCACATAAAATGTTTGTATCCTATCTCTCTGATAGGTATCAAGTTGTCAAAATTGGTAATCGGCAAAGTAGCTCAAAATTAATCACATATGGCATCCCTCAAGGTTCCATCTTGGGGCCTCTTTTGTTTTTAATTTACATTAACAATATTAGCACCTTAAATTTAAAGGGGGATATATCTTTGTATGCTGATGATACTTGCTTATTCTACTTTGGAGATGCAATTAATGCAATTATTAACGAAGCGCAAAATGACCTCAACTTACTTAATATTTGGTTACAATCTAATCTTTTAACAGTCAATATCAAAAAAACACATTATGTCATATTTGCAGCCAAAAATAAGAAGGTTCAGGATTTTGACCCATTAAAAATAGATAACCAAGTGATCGAACGGACGAATAAAGAAAAATACTTGGGACTTGTTCTTGATAGCTCTCTTGGCTGGAAAGACCACATAGAAAAAATTAAATCAAAGTTGACATCTTTGACCGGTGCTTTGCGTGGTATTGTTCGCTGTCTTCCGCGAAGTGTACGATATTTAATATATAACTCGCTTGTTAAGCCACATATAGACTATCTCGTTGAAATTTGGGGTTCATCAACAAAAACGAACATACAAACGATACAAGTCGCTCAAAATAAACTTGTTAAAGTGTTATTTAATTACGATTATCTAACACCTACAATCAAAATATACAAACAAACAAAACTGATGAGCATTCCACAAACCTATACATACTATAGCTGCCTATTAATACGTAAGATATTGTTTAAAGATATACATAGTAACATAACATTAATTAAGAAGAAAGATATCCAGGCACGAATGCTAAGGAATTCTGACAATATAGTACTACGCCCGCCGCGAACAAATTATGGGAAAAGTAATATTACGTACCAAGGTGCACAGCTATATAATAAACTTCCAAAAGAAATAAAGGAGGCCGAGAGTATGTACTCCTTTAAAAAACTTTTAAAATATCACATTGTAAACTCTGATGTTTAAAGGAATTTTTGTCGCTTCCATTTATTGGTGTCTGTGTACTTTCTATCGTGTCATTGTTTGTTACTGTGGTTGACTGCAAGTGGATTAATTTTAAAGTACCTTCAAATATTTTTGTTTTAGAATAAATACAGATTGTGTTACGGTGATGTAAATAATTTAATTTAACTACGCTTTCGATGTATAATTAATTTTGCTTTATATTTATATTTATAAGTTTCTCATTTAAGTGAAATGTAAAATTTTCTTATGAGAAATAAAGATTCTTTAAACCTAAATTCATGGATATTGTGAATAAACTAGAAGATATGGAGGAAACTATAAATAAGGATCTCCTTAGTATTATGATGCTCTATAGTTTACCGCAATCTTTTGACAATTTTCGGATTGCTATAGAATCTAGAGATGATCTACCGGATCCGGACAACTTAAATAAATTAAATAATAATAAAAAATAAAAATAATTGAGGAAGCTGAAGCAAGAAAAAATATAGCTAGCACAAGTGTACAGAACACTGAACAAGAGGTGCTTTATAGCAAGCAGCGCGGAAAGAACAAAAAATATCTTGTGGAATGTTTTAAATGCAAAAAGAAAGGTCATAAGGCTAACGAATGCTGGTCAAAAGTGGACCAAAGCAATAAAAAGAATAATAACAATAATGCAAATCTATGTTGCACAGAAGAAACGTGTCTAAACACAAATGATAGTCAAGAAAAAATGACCAAGTGGTGTCTTGATAGTGGCTGCACGTCTCATATGACACATGAATTGGGAAGATTTAAAAACTTAGAAAGAGATGACAGCAAATCTTTAAAGCTAGCTTCTGAGAACCGTACAGCACAAATTGAAGGCCGTGGACCAGCAAAACTTAATATAAAAGAAAGACCTGGTTTAAAATTAACTGAAGCTTTGTATGTACCGTCACTAACTACAAATTTGATGTCAGTCGGGAAGATGACAGATAAAGGTGCAACAGTTTTATTCAAACAAAAAAATGCAACCGTGAAACGAAATGGTGAAATACTGTTAAGAGCAGAAAGAAGTGAAGACGGTTTATATTATGTTAAAGAAAACTTGAAAGAAAAAGCTAACTATTGTGAAGAAAACAAAATGCTACAATGGCATAGGAAACTTGCTCATCTCAATGAAGGACAAATGAAAATAGCCTTAAACAAGAAAAATATGGATGGTTTACTTTAATAGAAATGACACAATTAAAGACTGTGAAGTCTGTGCTAAAGGAAAGGCAACAAGACTGCCATTTAATGCATCAAATAATGAGCAACGGACAAATGAAAGATTAGACATTGTATATACTGATGTATGTGGTCCCATAAGACAGGCATCAAAGGAGGGTTCCAAATACTTCATCACATTTACGGATGATTATTCAAGATATACAAGGGTATATGTTATGAAAACTAAGGATGAAGCCCTATCAAAATTCAAGGAATTTAAAAATGAGGCTGAAAGATTTACTAGACAAAAGATAGTATGCTTGCAAAGCGATAATGGGACGGAATATATAAACCACGAATTTGACAGATACTTGAAAGATAATGGCATCAAGAGAAGACTCTCTTCGCCTTATACACCTCAACAAAATGGATTGTCGGAAAGAAAAAATAGAACGTTACTTGACAAAGCCAGATGTATGCTGATCGACGCCAACATGAATGAAAGTTTTTGGGCAGAAGCTATCACTACAGCCAATTATTAAACCGTTGTCCCTGTAGTAGCATTGACAATGCGACGCCGTTTCAAAAATGGGTGAAAAGAATTCCATCAGTGAGACATTTTCACATTTTTGGAAATAAGGCGTTTGTTCTGAAAAAAGGGAAAAAGAACGGAAAATTTGAAGCAAGAGCCACAGTTGGAATATTTCTTGGGTATTCAGAAAATTGTAAGGCGTATCGCATATTTAATCCAACGACAAATAAAGTGATGGTCAGTAGAGATGTCAAAGTGGTGAATAACATGTATTATGAAAGTAAGTCAGAAGAACGAAAGCTAGATGATGTTAATAATAAAAACAAAATTGAAATGATACTGTTTCCAAAAGAAGAAATTGTAGAAGATGAAAACTTAAATGGAAATGAAATTGATGAATCTGAACAAGAACCAAGCACTGATAGACATGTAAATGATGAATCAGAACCGGAACTGAACGCGGATGATTCATTTGTACATGCAAATACAGAAACAGATAATGAAGTTCAAGTTATTGAAAAACGACAGAGAAGACCACCAGTATGGCAAAAAGATTATTAAATGGATACTGAGCAATCATTTCTCTGTGATATAGATGAGAATAGTGATGAATGGGAAGATACGATAATAAACGAAATAGAATCACATCTTAAAAACAATACCTTGTCGATAGTACACCGCGATGAAAGTAAAAATTTGATTGATGCAAAAATGATCTTAAAATACAAATACAATGCTAGTGGAGAAATAGATCGATGAAAGGCACGACTTGTGGCGCGTGGTTTTAATCAGAAAGAAGGTATTGACTACACAGAAACGTTTGCACCAGTTGCAAAAATGAGCATTATGCGATTGCTAGTCGCACATGCAATTGAAAACGATATGAAGCTATGCCAATTAGACGTTTGTACTGCTTTCTTAAATGGCGATCTTGATGAACAAATCTACATGAAAAAGCCGAAAAATCTTGACAAATACTTAAAAATCATAGCAGCAAACGGAAAAGACATTAATATAGTTAGGGAAGCAAAAAGTATGCTACTAGATTTACATAAATATAGAAATGATGGTATATGTCAACTTAATAAAGCCATTTATGGATTGAAGCAAGCAGGACGACAGTGGTTTCTGAAATTGCATAAGAAATTGATAGAAATCGGATTCAAAAATTCGTCAGCGGATCCCTGTCTATATATTTTAGAAAAGGCAGGAGAAAAGTTATTCGCGAATATTTACGTGGACGATTTGATATTGGCATATAAATCTGAGAATTTGCTAAAGGAAGTAAAAAATAAATTAAAAAATGCTTTTGAATTGAGAGATATGGGTTCTCTACATCATTGTCTTGGCATAAAATTCACCCATGTAGGAGGAGAAATGACGTTATCTCAAGAAACGTACGTAGAAAATTTAATCGAAGGATTTAACATGAGTGAATGTAAACCTGTTTTAACACCGATGGAGACAAATTTGAAATTAGAGAAAAATGACAGTGATCTCGACAACAACTACCCATATCAAAAGTTAATAGGATCGTTAATGTACCTGACAGTAGCAACAAGACCGGACATTATGTTTGCCGTTAGTTATCTAAGCCAATATAACAACTGTTATGGCAATAGTCATTGGCAAGCAGCCAAAAGAGTTTTACGATACTTGAAAGGGACGAAAAAAGTATGTATAAAATATAAAAAGACAGGACTGAAGCTTGTTGGAATGGCTGATGCAGATTGGGCAGCGTGCACAGTTGACCGACGCTCATATACTGGTTACATATTCAAGTACGGTGGCGGACTTGTAAGCTATGAAACAAAAGAGCAAAGGGTTGCAGCTTTATCTACGGCAGAAGTTGAATACATGTCAATGACAGAAGCAGCTAAAGAGGCCTTACACTTAAAATAGCTATTAGAGGATATCGGAGTGCCGCAACAAACTGTTATTATTTACAATGACAACTTGGCTGCAAAGAAATTGGCAAATAACTTAATAACTGGCAAAAGATCAAAATACATTAGTATAAAGGAGCATTTCATTAGAGAGTGTGTGCAAAAGAAGATTGTAACGATATGCTACAAAGATACACACCATATGGAAGCGGACCTCCTAACAAAAGCTTTGCCACAACCGAGGCTGTACAAATTATTAGGAATGATGGGAGTCACGCAAACTTGTGCTTCTCCGACCCCAAGTTAATCGTGAGGAGGAGTGTCATAGATGATATTAATTTGGGTTGCTATGGATACTTAGTTAGTTGATATTCTGACGTTCGAAATAAAATATGTGTAATTCCATAAAAATATTATCTTTATTATAAATTAGATTAAACGGTATATTAGGTAAATACATGTGCTCAACACTGCGAGATATTCTGCAACCACTTACCTACCATACATAGCAACCCAAATTAATATCATCTATGACACACAGTCACACTAATGCCAATATATTTATCGTTAAAATTATCTAAAACGAGAAGATTTCTACAGCGGTAAATTTTTGTTGTGGATTCTTCAACAGTTGTCAGTCATAAAAATTAAAAGTTCAAAAACGTAATATTTTTATGACAGCAGTAATTGCAGTTATATAAAAATGTTAACACTCATACTTAGATTCACAAATCTATAAACTATGTATAAATGTATGTGATTTCACGCATTAATTAATTAATATGTTCCTTGGAAGTAAGTAGAACTGTGAAAGTACGCACAATATAGAGAGAAGTTACAAAGGATCGATACCAATGAATAGTATCGATCGAGTAGTTCATCGAGTAGTTCAGTATCGAAAACAAAGTATCGATACTTAATCTACTTGGTATCGCAAGTAAAGTATCGATACCTTACAAGAATCGATTCCTTTCGTATCCTTATCATTAGAACTAATACTTAATCTGTGATCATTATTTCATTATCAGTGACACTGACAATCAATTTCAAGAAATCAGCTGATAGTCATTATTACCTTTATTTGGACTTTGTTTTTATGAAATTCAAAATATTATCCTGCTTGTTAAAAAGATTCAGTAAACATGTCTGGCAATATAGAATTGTTTACTACACGTATGCGAAAAGCGACCCGTAAGATTCATTCCGTTAGTGACACGTTGGTAAATGCAAAATTTGCTTTGGGTATGTATTTACGTTGTATATATTTTTACTTGGCTCTGTAAACAGTTTAATTGGAATCGGTATAGGATAGTATTCTACTGGTTCGAATTTTGTTCAAATTTCTTTGTTTTTCTACAACTGGACAAAGAGATTTTCTTTGTTCAATTGTCAAACGTACCTGAGATTAACTACGGTTATGTGTTTTAACTTTTGACTAAAGAAGCATCCAAACATCCAAATAAAGAAAAAGAAGAATTTGATTTTCAATATTTTTTGACTTTAGAATTGTTAATAAACCTAACTCTGAAATCCAAGAAGATTTCTCGATTTAGATTGGTAACCTAATCACTAGAAGTCATTTTTGGGTAAAAAGAAAGGATTGCGTAAAGTGAAATTTAGCTTTTGGCATTTTAATGAAGTAATTTTACATTCTCTTTGATTTGAATACCAAGGTTGGTTGCATGGCATTAAGAAGTTGTTAAAAATATCTGTGATTAAGTGTCAAAATATGAAACAATGTGAACCTTAGCCATTTTATTTGTTGTTTATACATACATATCTTCACGCTGTATCCCTAACAGGGTAGTCAGAGAGGACGAAGTGCCAAGCATTGCGGTCCTTACATACTTCTTTGTTGATTATAAAAGTAATAAATGTAAATATATCTTAATTACAGCTCTGCGGGATGAAGCGGTGTGGGGAGGTGGATTATTTGTGTTCTATCACATATTTGCTTATCTCGAAGATGCTAAAGATAGGCTTAATATGCATGATTTTAATAGCTTATTTGTACACAAGATTCTTCACAGGTATGAATCAAATTATTAAGAGCAGTATATGAAAGGTTTTCAGTTGGAAATAATGTGATCCGAGATGACAATAACAATTTTCAACCGATTTTTTTATATTCAAATTATAAATAAATAAATAAAATAAAATAGCCTTTATTTACAGAATTAAAAATAGTACAATTCAGTTTTATAAAAGAAATTAAATTATGTCTCTAATTTCTGTGTGCCTTTTGGCAAAGGCCTCCTCCAACTGTCTCCATTGCACTCTGTCTGTTGCCACTCTTGTCCATAGGGGACCCACGGTTTGGCAGATTTCATCTCCCCATCTTCTTTGTTGGCGCCCTCTCTATCGTTTACCATCTCTGGGATACCAGACGGTCACTTGCTTGCTCCATTTTTCCAATTTGCATCTTAGAAGGTGTCCAGTCCACCTCCATTTTATTTTATCTATTCATGTGAGTATGTTAGTTACTTTGGTTTTTGATCTTATTACCTCGTTCCGGATTTTATCTTTTAGTTTTGTTCCTAACATACTGCGCTCCATTGCACGCTGACATTTTGCGAGTTTTTCTCTCTGATGTTTTGTTAGCGACCAAGTCTCGCAACCGTAAGTCAAACATGGAAGAATACATGTATCAACGGTCTTCTTTTTGATGTGTAAGCCTAGCTCTTTACTCTTCATAATTTCTCTAAGTGACCAGTATTTCTTCCAGCCATAGGCAATTCTCTTGTTGATTTCTTTTGCCATCAAATCACTGGGGGATATTATTTGCCCTAGGTAGGTATATTCCGTAACATACGAAAACTTTCCCATTCATTTTTATTTCCACCTGTTTGGAGTTAGTCATCGCTTTGGTTTTGTTTTCGTTTATTTCTAGTCCTACTTCCTTACTTTTTGTAGCTAGATCTTTAACCATGATCTCTAGTTTCTTTGGATCCTCTTCCAGCAACACGATATCGTCGGCAAAACGCAGGTTGTTTAGGCAGCAGCCATTGATATTTAGGCCGAAGTTTTCCCAACCAAGTTTTGTGAAAATGTTTTCTAGCACTGCTAAGAAGAGCTTTGGAGATATAGGGTCCCCTTGTCTGACTCCTTTACTTATAGGAAACGGGTGGCCAGTAGTTTCTAGTTTTATGCAGCTTTTGCTGTTGTCATGTATGTCTTTGATGATGTTAATGTAAACTTCATTTACCCCTTGCTGCCTTAGACTTGACCATATGTAACTGTGGTTGAGTGTGTCAAAAGCTTTAGTGTAATCAATGAACACAACATAGAGTGGTTTTTGATGTTCATTATATTTCTGTATAATTTGTTTTAAGGTGTGTATATGATCAATAGTGCTGAAATTCTTCCTAAATCCTGCTTGCTCTATTGGTTGATTTTCTTCTAGCGTTTTTGATATTCTGTCTAATATTACCTTGGCAAACACTTTTTAGACATTGGACATCAGGCTTATTGGCCTGTAGTTTCCTATCTCACCTTTCTTGTGTAATAGTATGATGTGTGATTCGCCCCATTGTTTTGGAATAAGCTCAGTACGTAAGATCTCATTGAATACCACTGTTAGAGATGGGCTTAGCTCATCTATTGTTCCTCTCATTAATTCATTTGGAATTCCATCGGGACCTGGTGCTTTTTCTAGCTTTTGGGAGTTTATAGCTTTTACTACTTCCGCTAAAAGTATGCTTGGCACCGAATCTTTTTCTACTTCTGACTTATATGCTTTTCTCTGACCTTCATTTGTGTCGTGATTACTAGAGTACAGTGAGCGATAATAATCAGTAGCTAATTTTTGAATATCTTTGCGGTTTGCGCTGCTGATCTGATTTTTTTTCATTTTAGGGATCCATTCTTTTCCTTTTTCTCTTAAATGTTTCAGTGCTTTCTTTACAGCGCCATTCCTTACTATATGTTTTTCCAAAGCTTGAAGTCTCCTTGTTTTCTTATCCTTTTTCATGCTTTCTCTTATTTTTTTTGCTAAGTTCTGAAATTTGGAATCGATTGTTTTTCTTGTCCCTTACTATTAGCTTCTTTCTTTCCTCGATTAAGTTTATTGTGTTTTCGCTATGTTTGTTATTTTTATTTTATTTTATTTTTTTTCAAGTTGTTTTCGTTAGTTGGGTGAGTTTGCTTTCAATCCTGTTATATTTTTCTATCACATGTAATTCAGACTTGGCAATTTCCAGTATATTAGATTTGTCTATTTTTGAGAAGTCTTGTTCGTTGGATGGGAGAGATCTATTGTTAATGTATTTCCTTGAGGCTTTTGGTGTTGCGAGGTTAAGACAGCTGCGTACCATGCGGTGGTTTGTGTTAAAATTTAAGTTTTGTATCACATGTGTGTCATTAAATAATCTAGGTTTGTTTGTTGTAATGAAATCTATTTCGTTTTACCGTCTGGGGATATCCAGGTCAACTTTCTCTTAGGTTTTGTCTTGAAGACTGAGTTTAGTAATGTTAAGTTATTTTCCAAAAGAAATTCTGTCAGTTTGTGGCCGTTGATGCTTCTCTTGCCGTGCCCGAATTTCCCCAGAATGGTGTCTTCTCCTGCTTGTCTCGTGCCTACTTGTGCATTAAAATCCCCCATCACTATGAGGTTATAATTGTGGTACTTGGCCACTACTTCTGCAAGGCTGTCATAGAAAACTTGTAGGTCGCTTTCATTGGCTTGCTCTGTAGGTGCATATATCTGGATGATGGCATAGTCTCTCTTGTGATTGGGGATCTCTATGTGGAGGACTGCTATTCGGTCCGATATTCCTTCAAATGCTTTAATCCTCTTTTTGTGCTTTATTTTTACAAGGAATCCTACCCCACTATTATTCAAATTATTCAAATTAAAGAGTAGTTATAATTTTTAACCTCAAGTCTATAACCATTTAAGAAAAAACTTAATACTTACCAAGAAAAACCAGCAAAACATTTAGGTAGCACTGTAGTTATTAATAATAAACTTGCTACAAGTGGCAAGGGTTCCTATCGATTTAAATGTGGATGGAGTTACTGGACTATTATTATATTTAATTTCATTCATATGAATATCGTCTAACTTAAATAATTATGTACTTTTGAGTACATAATAACTCCTTTTGAGTACATAATATCTATTTTTGAGTACATAATATCGACTTTTGAGTGGTTGTTGGAAAGTAATTGGTGGTAAATCACTCCATTTCGTATGCTACAAAAACCTATATTTAAAAGTTATGTATTTTAACACAATTATTGGTGTAAATAAATCTATAAACATTGAATAATGCAAGTTTACGTAAAAAAACACACTAAAACACTTTTATGTAACATATTTGCTAAAATGATATGTTATCAAATCACAAATCTATCGATCCATAGTTTGTTTGATGCTAAATTGACAACACTAAAAACATAATTTAATAAATAACTTTGTGCCATTATAAAGCCCACATAAAGTACTGCTTCGGAACCTTAAGTTTTCAAGTGATTTTGTCTATTTTTATGTCGATTTATTGAACTTCTTGAAAGATCTCACCGGTAACACCCGTTATAGGAATAACTAAAAAGTTCATATTGTTGCTGATATATTGTATTGACTGTTAAATGAATTTTGGAAAGTGTGCCTTTTACTTACGAATAATTCATTTTTGTCTCCTTTGCTACTTAGTCTATAACGAGATTTTCACGAAGAAAATTGTGTAACACCCGTTAAGTAATGAGTGTTACATACGAGATTTTTGAGTACAATTTGTTGCGTTTTTTGTGGGGCGTGAGATTCGAAGAGGTGAAAGAAGTATGTAAGGACTGCAAGGATTGGCACTCTGTCCTTCCTGACTACCCCGTTAGGGATACAGCTTGAAGATACATATGTATCAGTGGCGGTACCTTCATACAAGCCCAAAAGCCCGGTTTGCCTTACTGAAATGCTCAATAAAGAACACAATACTAACGTGTCAAGAATGAGTCCTAAATATCAACTTCAAATTATATTAAACAGTTATAAAAATTCCCGTGAAGTACTTGTCAAACCAAAACAGTATAGAAAAATTAGAGAAATAAAACAGTTTTTTACCCCAAATCGCGACCAATCAGTGCGTTGGTCGATCGACACTAAAGATCTCTCAAGGCATAATCAGAACAAAAATTAGAGTAAGCAATCGTCTCACTTTCACACGTTGGCTTGCAACGGGACTTGCAACCTCTCTTTCTCTCTAATGCCAAAATTCGTTATAGTTGCAGCTTTTTTTACTAAAGTTCCTGTAGCAATTAGTATGAAGCGAAAAGCCCGACTTTCATACTGAACTTTGTACAGATTGAGAGATACGATAGTAATAATATTCTATGGATACGATACGAATCAGTTCAACATGATCGAACTTAATCGTTTTTACATAATATTTATTTATTTGATCCAGTGGACGAGTAATAAGTATTTTTTAAATTTCCATTACAAGTGAGTTAATTTGTGATAAAAAATCCTATAAGTTGTTCATTGTGAGGACTTAAAGTGTATACAAGTTTTAATGGGCATAGAAAATGCAAAATCGTTTACTTGTTTCTGTGCGAAAACTTCGCACAGAAAAACAACTAATTGTTTTTTTAAAACTTACGTCCGATTTGTGTATTACTTGACTAGTACCTAAATTGCATAAACGAGGATAAATCGGTGTACAAAACTATTAACCTCATGAATGTGTTTCTCTGACTAGTAATTCTCATAAAAGACATTTTAATATATCAGTTTACGAAACTGATTGGATTTTTGTTTGTTCTCCTGTTCTCCCGGTTCTCCCATCAATTTATAGGTAGATGGTACTATTTATCATTATTAGTACTGTATATTTTATTCAAATGACGAAAATATTTAGAATCGTTCTGGTTATGACGATTAAAAAACTACCTCGTGTGTTCATAAGTTTTGAGAGGAAGTTCTATAAGCAATTTAAAAATAAAGTGATACTGGCATTGTACAACCCTCTGGTGTCAGGTCACCTTCTGGTGTACTAGGTAGTATTTTTACAGGAACAATAAAACTTCTTTTCCACTGCAGTTATGTATTATTTTTACAAGATTACAAAGCCCAATATCTTTGCCACACAAAACACAATGACACCACGATACACAAAAAGGAAACATTAACATCGCACCATCTAGGCAAACCAATAATAAATTTATAATTATTGTACCTTATTCTACAGGCATCCTATTTTTAATTTTTTAAAATTTTAATTTTGAATGTTACGAATCAGAAAAAATATAAATTTGAATGACTTTTTCATTCTTCGTGAAAACTAAAGATTTACGTGGGACTGTAATTTCGTTGTTTCAAGCTGGAAAAAAGGCAATAGTGAAATTCGAAGTTTGAGATGTAATACACGATAAAAAGGTATAAGGAGACCGGCTCTTTAGAAGACCGTGAAAAATGTGGCCGCCCACAGTCTGTAAGGACACACGCCAATATCATAGTGATAAGAGAGGGAATTCGTCGAAACCCTTGTCGGACTCAAAAGAAATTAGCTTTTCAGTCCAATATTTCGCGAATATCGGTGCACAGAATACTTAAATGATCTCAAACTAAAGGTCTACTGTCGAAGAAAAGTGCATTTTTTATACGAGCGTCTTCGTAAACCGTAACTGGAACGATGTCGGAACCATTTGAAGAGACACGATCCAAAAAATATCCTGTTCACCGATGAGAAAATCTTCACGGTAGTAGAAGAGTTTAACCGGCAGAACAATAAGGTTTACGTCAGAATTTCGAAGAACGTTCAGTCTTCTACGCAATGTCCAGCGCACACATCAACCGGCAAGTGTGATGGTTTGGTGGGGTGTTTCCTACGAGGGGGTCACTTCGCTTAATTTTTGCCAGCAAGGCGTCAAGGTGAAGGTACAAAGTTACCAAAATGACATATTGGAAGCGGTAGTTAAACCATTAAGTGATACGCTATTCGCCGGAAAATATTGGGTTTTCCAACAGGACTGTGCACCCTCCCATAAAGCTAAGTCCATCCAACGTTGGCTGGACGCCAGTTTGTCAAGCTTTATTCGGAGCGAACATTGGCCGTCGCCGAGCCCTGACTTGAATCTTTTGGAATATTCTTTATGGACTGAATTGGAGCTAAGCGCATGCAGAAAGTCTAGCCCAAACCTAGATTCTCTGAAGCGAGCCCTTATTAAGGAATCGAAAAGGATTCCTATTGAAAAGATTTGTGCCGCCATAGATGAATAACGCGCGTTTGAAGGCCTTCATTGAAAGCAAGAGCGGTCATTTTTATATTTAAATCTAGATGTCAGTACTACTTGTAATTTATGTAAACAATAAATGAATATTTAACATTGCTCCAAAAATATTTTAGTTTTACTTTGTCTTAAGACTTATGAACACACGAGGTATACTAGCGCCATAAAAGACACATAAATTCGCAAAAATACATGAATACAGTGATTTCTTTTAGTAATTTGGATAAACAACGAATTGAGACAAATTAACATTTTACGTTAGTAACTAATTAATCTGTGTAAATATGTTAAGAACTGATAAACTATTTACACCTGTAAATTTTTAAAAGCATAATATAAAAATTGAAGATAACGCGGGGAGCGATTTTTTTCCTCTCCTCTTGTACACCGGTTGTGCCAAAGTGACGATTAATTAGTAATCTATAATATTTTAGCCTTCCCTTTACTTTTACAAAAGCAATGAAGAACATGGTATGTCGGGGTTGCCCTATCCTGAAGCTCTAGGCACGCCACTGGTATGTATGTATCTTTAGTTTTTATGCCGATTATGTAGAATGAATGATATAGAAGGAAATAGTTATCTGCTAAGAAATAATTATTAGCGAAGATATGTATGTAACTTTTGTGGTCAATAAATTGTAAAAAAAATTAGGAATATATTGGTATGTCGCTGTTTGTTAGTCTGTATGTGATGATGAAGGTGAGGTTATGTACCTGGAAATGGGTGGTGATGACGCAAAATATTCAGTAGCAACGAAAAGGATATTTCTGATATTTCCTTCTAAAATATTATTTGAATTTTACCAAACCCAACGCTCAAAAGAAAGTGTGAATGTTTACTTTACTTTCGTTTGTTGTTCAAGTTTTTGAAAAATTGATAGAAAACTTGTATTGTTTGTTGTTTTTTTAATTTAACAGAATTTCTTAAATTTTTGTTTTGAAAAGTTTGATTCAAGTTACATATTTCACACCATTTGTTTTTATGTCGTACGTGTAGCACCCGTTACGGAAACCTGTAACACCCGTTACACTAAAAAATATATTATAAAATATTAAGTGTAGGCTGATTTTGTTAAATGTGTGTGGTAGATGATGGGTTATTCATAACGTGACCATTTATTATTTTTGTCAGAGCGGGACACTTGCCATATTGCGACTTAAAAACAAAAAAATGAGAACAATGTGTTAATAATATGTAATTTCAATTAATCAACATTAGATTAAATTGCAGACGCATTTGTTTTATATTTGTCGGCGGAGCAAATCAGTCAAAATAGCAAAGTCTCAAAATGTCGGGTCTAGTTTTCAAGTAGGAATAGAGGTTATCACATTATTTGAATATACCTATATTCAAATAATGTGATAAGCTCTATTCTATGCTATATTCCTACCTAGGAAGGGGCACCCGTATGGTACGTATTAATTATCGTTTAGTCTGTTTGCAAAAGCGGGACATTTCTGCTCTGGCTGGGGACAAAGGGACAGACAGCCTGAAAGCGGGAGTGTCCCGCCGAAAGCGGGACGTTAGTTATTCATAACAATACCCTATGAATTGTATTTCAACGTAGTCTATTTACGAGTAAGTGGGAGCTGATGAACTATTAAAATTAAAGGTTTTCATTCATAATTACTAAGAAATTAGCAACTAAAGGTGTATGATTTGTTACATGGAATGATCCTGGCCTGCTTATACAGTGACAACATATTTTCAGAAAGAAAGCATTTGAAGAGGATCTTTCTCATTACTTTGGGGAGAATTGGCAGTCAAGGTTAAAGCCTCTTGCTCTAGAAAACTATTTGGAGCATCTGCAAGATTTGGAAAAAGAGAATCCTAAGTTACTGATGGCATATGTATATCATTTGTATTTGGGTCTACTTAGTGGTGGACAAATCCTTGCTAAGAAGAGGAAATTCTTTGGTGAAAGTTAGTAAAATAATAGTATTAGTATTAAGCAGGTAGCTTCTGCAGGTATTGTAGAAGTATTTATAATACAGTTTATTAGCTCAACATTTTTTGTAGGAATGATGAAAAAAACACAAGGAAATAATTAAGTATTTAATGAATTATTGTCTTCCATTACCAAAAGAGTAAATAGACAGAATGACAACTTCAAAATACATATACGCTATTGTTTTAATATGTACATAATTATTTAACTAATTGCGGAAAATTATAAATGGCTGTTTGTTTACTTCCATATGTGCATTTTATCTTACAACGACAGCTCGCGCCATTTGCAAGTATCACACATATTAGATATGTATAATATGAAAAGATACAATGCGTGGTGCTACGCAGTAAAACAATCTCACTTGCATCAGCCTAAAACTCCCCTTATCTATTTTTTAGATGTTTTAGTTAAAGATTTGCTTTTTGCATTATTTACTGATCTTACGTTTTCAGAGAATACTGCTATAGACACATATGTGGATAAGGTAACCAATTTTGGGGACATTGATATTGGGCAACTGAAAAAGGATTTCAGAGAGGTTATGAATCAGATTGCTCAGAAAATGACAGAGGAAGAGCAGGAAGCGTTTATTGAAGAGAGCAATCAAGTGTTTCTTATGAATAATTTGATTGTCAACTCAGTTGGTGGACAAAATAAAGCTGTGTGTAATTTATTATACAAAGCTTCAGCAGTGGTTTTGTTAGTGATTGGTGTAGTATTGGCTTATAAGATGCATAAGTGAATATTTAGTTATTTGTATAAATAAATAAAATAGATATAGAAATTAATATATTATAGAATGTTGAAAAGTAATATGATTAAAAATGTTAATTGAAAGACTGATTAATTATTGATTTTTTTTATAAAGTAGTACAATATTTATAACATAAGTTATAAATTTTTAAAGGTATTTTTTGCGATTGATCGTGCTAAGTACTGATAACATGATGCAGTACTTGCCTTGTACATATTTACACACTGTAATTGCAAGATTTTGTTCTAATATTGTTCAATATGTTTTATTGTACTTTGTTGTTTTATAGTATAAAAGATATAACAATAAAAAAATATATCTACGTTCTAACGAATTTCATACGCGTTGCAAACACAGTCAGTGTGTGTAAAATTGTGTACACGTCTTATGATTGAATGGTGTTATTATAATAAAATAATACAAAGTTCACAAAAATAATTTATTTCTACATTAATAATAATTGTAACATTTTTTGTAACATATGTACACAATTTACTTTTTTTAAATTTTATACTTGGAAGTTACATATTTTGACCTAAAAAGTACGAGTCTATCATCTTCCAGTATAAATCCAGTTAAAGCTAAAAGTTTCAAAGCGAAGGTAATGTAGGCGGTTCCATCGCCATGTCTATCAGCTCGTCGATTTCCTCAGTGTTCCAAAATGATAGCTCCAACTAATGAACACAGAAAGTCGAAAATTATATATTTTAGTATTATTATATTTGTTTCATTAATTTTATTAAATAAAATTTTATGATATGCGAGTCTGTTTCATTATGTCAAGTTACAAAACCTAAAATTATAATATTATGAAAACTATTTTATTGATATTAACTAATTTTATTTGGACCAGCAAGTCATCAAATAAATTTGTTCATACATGTGGAATTGTTTCTTGCGTAGTTCACATTGCACCTGTAAATATATTTTAAGATAATATGTGATGGTTAGGTAGACGCTTGGCGCGTTTATACAGTAAATTTTTTTTTAAATATACCGAGGTACACTTGCTTTAACAAACAATATTTAGATTATTTATTTAATACAAGCTTGCCAACAGGTTTACACTAAAAATAATAGTTTTTTATATGTAAATACAACATGATGATGCACGAATAAAAGGAAAAGTTTTATAAGCTTTTTCTAAGTTTAAAGAATATTAGCGAGACTAATTAACACTCGTGTTAATTAACTCCTATTTAATGCTTCTGAATTTGATGCATATAGAACTTTTTGGTGTACAGAACAGAGCTATTCCTAACATAAACCGATGTTTGTATTTATTGTGTTGAAATATTTTAAGTACATACCTATATACATACATACATATCCTCACGCTGTATCCCTAACGGGGTAATCAGAGAGGGCGGAGCGCCAAGTGTCGGGGTTCTTACATATTTTTTACATTCTTCTTTGCATATTGTAAGTATTATCTGTTATATATGCTATTTGTGAAGGTCTTTTTTTGGCTTTTTGAAACTAAACAATGACCTATATATAACATTTTATTAGCTGTTGATCTTCCTGTGAAAATAAAATAAAATAAAAAAAATTGTAACAACGATCGTCGTTAGCGAGTATAAGTGTGCGTGTATGTTTGCGAGTGTTTTTGTCGTGTGTGCGCCGGCCGTTCGTGTGCGTGTGTCTCTCGTGCATGCGTGTCCGTACACTCGTGCGTGTCTGTAGTAGTATGTACATTCTAGTTCAATAATATATTTGTAAAACTATCGATAAAGAGTGCTATTCAGTTATTTGATTAAAAGCCTCGCTTCCTTATACTGTCGTGCGCGCGCGTGTATGTTGTCCGTGCGCGCGTCTATCGTGCATGCTTGTCCGTACGTCCTTGCGTGTGTGTATATGTTGTACTTGCGTGTGTAAGTTTATTTATTTATTTATTTATTAAGGAAACTAACAGTCATATTCAATACATAATTCGCAAACATTAAACATAAACAGACCAAAACAGTTCCATTACTGAAATAAAAAATTTAGGATTTGGTTGTAGTACATAACAAACAAGACATTCACGTTTATCGTGCTTATGTCGTGTCTATCGTGCGTGCATATCCGTACGTGTGTGCGCGCGCTCGTGTGTGTGTGTGTGTGTACACCCGTACGTACCCGTGCGGCGCGCGCGGCGCAGGCGCGGCACAGCCACTGGCCGTCGCGACACTCGCAGCGCGGCGCGCGCGCTCGTGTGTGTGTGTGTGTGTGTGTGTACACCCGTACGTACCCGTGCGGCGCGCGCGGCGCAGGCGCGGCACAGCCACTGGCCGTCGCGACACTCGCAGCGCGGCGCGCGCGCTCGTGTGTGTGTGTGTGTGTGTGTGTACACCCGTACGTACCCGTGCGGCGCGCGCGGCGCAGGCGCGGCACAGCCACTGGCCGTCGCGACACTCGCAGCGCGGCGCGCGCGCTCGTGTGTGTGTGTGTGTGTGTGTGTGTGTACACCCGTACGTACCCGTGCGGCGCGCGCGGCGCAGGCGCGGCACAGCCACTGGCCGTCGCGACACTCGCAGCGCGGCGCGCGCGCTCTTGTGTGTGTGTGTGTGTGTGTACACCCGTACGTACACGTGCGGCGCGCGCGGCGCAGGCGCGGCACAGCCACTGGCCGTCGCGACACTCGCAGCGCGGCGCGCGCGCTCGTGTGTGTGTGTGTGTGTGTGTACACCCGTACGTACCCGTGCGGCGCGCGCGGCGCAGGCGCGGCACAGCCACTGGCCGTCGCGACACTCGCAGCGCGGCGCGCGCGCTCGTGTGTGTGTGTGTGTGTGTGTACACCCGTACGTACCCGTGCGGCGCGCGCGGCGCAGGCGCGGCACAGCCACTGGCCGTCGCGACACTCGCAGCGCGGCGCGCGCGCTCGTGTGTGTGTGTGTGTGTGTGTACCCCAGTACGTACCCGAGCGGCGCGCGCGGCGCAGGCGCGGCACAGCCACTGGCCGTCGCGACACTCGCAGCGCGGCGCGCGCGCTCGTGTGTGTGTGTGTGTGTGTGTACACCCGTACGTACCCGTGCGGCGCGCGCGGCGCAGGCGCGGCACAGCCACTGGCCGTCGCGACACTCGCAGCGCGGCGCGCGCGCTCGTGTGTGTGTGTGTGTGTGTGTGTGTACACCCGTACGTACCCGTGCGGCGCGCGCGGCGCAGGCGCGGCACAGCCACTGGCCGTCGCGACACTCGCAGCGCGGCGCGCGCGCTCGTGTGTGTGTGTGTGTGTGTGTACACCCGTACGTACCCGTGCGGCGCGCGCGGCGCAGGCGCGGCACAGCCACTGGCCGTCGCGACACTCGCAGCGCGGCGCGCGCGCTCGTGTGTGTGTGTGTGTGTGTGTGTACACCCGTACGTACCCGTGCGGCGCGCGCGGCGCAGGCGCGGCACAGCCACTGGCCGTCGCGACACTCGCAGCGCGGCGCGCGCGCTCGTGTGTGTGTGTGTGTGTGTGTACACCCGTACGTACCCGTGCGGCGCGCGCGGCGCAGGCGCGGCACAGCCACTGGCCGTCGCGACACTCGCAGCGCGGCGCGCGCGCGCATGGCTCGGCCCCGGCGGCGGCGCGCGCGCCCACCACACTCGCGAATCGCCGCGCGGTCGCGCGCTCGCCGCGCATCTTCTTGCCGCAGAATATCGTCCCTGCCGCGACACACACCACACATAGTTACACGGTTACGGCGGCTGCACCTTACAATACCATGTCTACACTAATATAACATCTCGATTAAACTACAATTTTGTCTTACGTTCCCATGTTAGAATATTTTATTTATTTATTTAGACTTCTTTACACAAAAATGTACAAATGGCTTAATTTAATTAATATTTAATGTACGATGTGATAAAAAATCTGTGTACATGGTATTACAGTTTATTGTGTTATAAACCGCGTATCACAAATAGATGCAGTATATACCGATATAAGTAAAGCTTTCGACAGAGTGGCACACAATTTACTTCTGTGTAAATTGTCAAAATTCGGTATACATGGGTGTCTCCTTGATTGGCTCTCCTTCTATTTAACAGCAAGACCACAAAAAGTTGTAATCTGCGGTCACGAGTCAATAGCTATGATGGTACATCGGGAGTTCCTCAGGGGTCCCATTTGGGTCCAATACTGTTTTTAATATTCATAAACGATTTGGGTCAACAAATAAAATATTCAAAATATTCGCTCTTCGCAGACGATCTAAAGATATATAAAGTTATCAATAGTACTGAGGATTCTTCTCGATTACAAGAGGACCTGAATGCAATAAGTAACTGGACTAAGATAAATTTTTTGCCTTTAAATATAAAAAAATGTAAACACAAAAAATTTCATCGTAAGCGCAGCTTTCAAAAAACATCCTACACTATTGATAACTGCAATCTTGAAGAGGTTAGCTATATTAGAGATCTTGGTGTCATCTTGGACGCAAAATTATCTTTTACTTTGCACTTTGACAATATAATAAACAGATCTTTCAAATTGCTAGGTTTCAGGCGTAACTGTAAACACTTTAAGAGCAACATTGCTCTAAAGCAGCCATTCCCGAAGTGGGCGATAACGCCCCCTTGTGGGCGCTGCAGGCCTAAAGGGGGGCGGTAAGAGACCCAGGAAAAAAATGGGGGCGTTGTGTAGAGGCCTGGGGGGTGATTTGTAATTTCATTTAGCTAGGAGGTATCTTAGACAACGACTGCATGAGCTCTCGACTTAGTAGACAAAATAAGTTTGGGAACCAGCGCTCTAAAGGTAGTCTATTTCGGACTTGTAGGGAGCATATTAGAATATTGCTAGTCCATCTGGAACCCATAGTATCAGTGCCACATAGATAGGATTGAAAAAATCCAAAAGCGCTTTCTTTTTTTCTTGACAGTTCATGCAAAAAAATTACACCTGCTTAATTCTTACGATTCGAGATTGAGTCACTATAAAATGATTTCTTTAAAAAATCGCCGTTGGATTGCTGACCAAATTCTTTTGTATAGAATGTTGCATAACCTTGTCGATTGCCCTTTATTACTTGAAAAAATTAAGTTCTCTGTCCCTCGTTTTGGGTTGAGGCCAGCTAATTACCATCGCTTTGCTGTCAGTGTCTCGAACACTAATGTTGGCCGACATAGTGTTATTTCTAGAATTTGTAGCGAACACAATAATTTCTATAAATCAGAAAGAAGTGACATGCACTCTTTATCGTTGCCAGCTTTCAAGAAAGCGGTATTCTTATACAAGAAAAGCCTAAGCCAATCCACTTAACTTATATACGGGGACTTGCTAAGTTATAGCTAAGCATCTCATTTTAAATCGTTACTGTAATGTTGTGTAATTTCAGTTTAGCACTCTAGTCATAAATATCTGTAATAAATGAAATGTCGAGTTTGCCTATAATTGGGTTTACACTATGTTATGTGATATGTAAATTGTTAACTTTAAGTCTACAGTGTAATATCTGTTAGCAATCCAATAAATAAAAAAAAAAAAAAAAAAAACTGCACTATGTAAAAAATAGATTATTAAATTCGGACATAGATTCCCAATCTCACCAGAACTAAAGTCGCATAAGTAGAAACGTAAGTTGACCAAAGCAATGAATGAAACACAACGTTGTTTTACCAATGTTACGGTCACTTTCCCAAAGCGACAGTCACATACGGTCCCTTTATATCAATTATATCAAATTTAACTATTAATTTTGGCTTATTTACATAACACAACGTTACAGAATGCCATTAATCCAATTATAATTTAATTTATTTATAATTGTAACAAATATTATCTACTTTAAATAGGTATTTCATCGATTTAAATAGAAGATGGTAATGCAATACCTTAGGATATATAGAACAAATTTGAATTGCATTTGTCAAAATTCCTAGTTCAAATTCCAGTCTAAAGAGTCTCCCTGAGGTTTTCATATAATCTCTTCACAGTAGACGAAGTTAAATTAATATTCCGACCATATTTTGCACAAAAATTAATGCCAAATCTTCATTATTTTTAAAATATTGTTCAAAAATGAAAACGCGCTGTTCTTTCGTGTAGTGCTCCATTTTTAATAACCCTGAACAGTGAGCTGTCATGCAGTCTTTTTTTCTTAGCAACAATTTACCGTACAAATGGCGCAAAATTCAGATCTTGTGTGAATTCTAGGATATCCGTTATAAACCCAAACTCATTGGGCTCAAACTATGGATGTCACGATGTCACAACAAAAATATGACGTCACAAAACGGAAAGAGTTTTATAACAGATATCTAATATTACAATTATCATTTAAAAAAATTCTTAATGTTATGATTCCTAATATTTAAAAAAATACCATTAGTCTCCATAGCCAACGAGGTACACAATCCCAACTTGTCTTTAGGCAGTTTAACTTGCTTCCTTAGCGCCGCGTCTCCTTGCAAACGTTCATAGTCTTTGTTAGTGTACGCCAAACTATTATCCACGCCTAAAAACAAAGACATTATAACACAAAAAATAATATTTGCAAACTTAAATTTTCTAATAATCTGCACAAGAATCTATATTCAATGCAAATATTGAAACTGAGAAAATATATTTAAAGAAATGAGTAGTACATAAGATATATAGACAAATGAAAAATGGCAGGGAGTCACCAAAAAACGGTGGATGATGCATAAAGGGCCAGTTCATGCTAATACTACAGATTAATTGCTAATACGTTTCTGTAATCTCATGCACGACTTTGATGCACACACACACACACACACACACACACATACATCTTCACGCTGTATCCGTAACGGGGCAGTCAGACAGGACTTTAATAATATGTAAATATTGGCAAAATGAACTTCCGCGTCGTTGCAAATTGCAATGACATTACAATAATATCACGTTGATAGCTAGTGCAAATAATTTTTAAAATGAATAACAGGTCATGAGATGTGAACAACACCGCTATGGTCTCAACACACTGCAATAAGTACAAAATATAATGTATTAAATAGTCCGCGGTATTGTATTATCATGAGGAAACCAAGAAACTATACGGCAACACATAGAATACGTGAGTGAGATAAGGGCAAATGAAATTGTATTTTCGAGAGTGAATAAATGAATCAACAAGAAAAGGAGTGACAAGTATTTAAAATAGTAGAGGAATGGGATAGAGAATGACTGTTGAAAATCATACTCACCGAACAAGTACTTCGCAACTCGTTTCTTAGACAGCATAAAGTCTTCATCCATAAGGATGTGAAGTGTCACTGAATTTTCCATGAGGTTGTGATAAATAGTGGAGTAATCGAGCTGAAAAAAAGAGGATTTATATTAACATGTGTATCAAGAGGATTTGGTAGTTATTACTGTACACAGTGTAACTACCTACCGTACACAGTATAATCACAGATTAACTAGTTACTAACGGTATACGTTATCCGCATGTGACTCCGAGGTTACATATACAAATGTATGTAAAAACGGGACACCTTAAACATGCTATAGTATCAGATAATATATCTCGATTACGCTTCAATAAAGTATTATTATGTAATAATAACAAAGATACGAGTCAAAACGCAATTTACTTGAGTTGTGCTTCCCCTTAACACGACAAGAAGTTCATGTCCGTTCAATTCAATTTAATTTTAATCTAATTTCACAAATCCACTGACATCTCGTTTATTTATGTAATGAAATTTGTTGTAACGAAGTTGATATTCTTGTGTATGTGGAAATAACGTATTTTTAAATTAGTGTTCATGATTGTAGAGATTTGTATACATTGTTAAGGGGCATATGCATTATTTTTAAAGTTGGTTTTCGTACTTTATTTCAATAACAGATGAAATTATTACAAAATAAAAATAATATTTTCGATTGTAGCTGTAATTTTACACGTTCCATCTGCTTTTACGAGAACTGGTGGTGATAACACCTGAAAATTTAAATGGTCATAACTCTAAACGGAAACGTTTTTTCGATAATTCTTTTTGTAACTACATACTAAAGTGATGCCCTTTCATCCATTAAAGTAACTGTCCCGTTTTCATATACACCCTGTATAGCCACATATACTCCGCGAATACATGTATGTCAATTTTGGCCACTTGTCTTCACAAGGTGACAGGACCTGGACCTGGACCATGGCAGCACAATTCATTGTGTAATATGGCATTCGCTGTCGAGCCTCTTGACATATGGTCAGCGGGATTATCCTGAGATGGTACATGCCTCCAAACGTGATTACCGTAAGTGGATTGTATCTCTGCGACTGTCGCGACTCGCGAATCCTCGGGGCAGTTCGGGTCTACGAACAGGAGTGAAAGACGCGGGGGCCCGAGCAAAAACTACTTACTTAACTTCCGAGACGATCTCACGCGCACGGTGCAAATTACATCTTAATTATTTAATGTATTTATTATATATCTTCTATTATAGGCCAGACAAATTAACGTCCACTTTCATTTAAGTCCTTTAGGAGCCGACAGCGACTCTATTTCGAACATAATCGTCTATTGGTCGTGCCACGCGGAAGGACCAACTTAGTCAACGAGGACGTACCGCACTCAACGTTATAGCAGAAGAGTTGGACCTATTTTCCTGTACGCTGAGTGAATTTACAACAGTAGCTTTATATACCATCTATTATAGATCATAAAATATATAAGAGAACCATCTATTATAGATCATAAAATATATAAGAGAACTGCACTATCGCATTAGATTAATCCTGTAATGATAGATGTATGGTGTTAATAAATAAAATAAATAAAAAAATAAATAATTTTGTAATCTGCATGCTTGCATGGGTAACCATCCCAGAACGATTGTCAAATCTGACCATAAAACGCAATCATTAAATGATAATCTAGTAGATTTGCGTATTTTGTCTGTTAGTCTAGCTTACCCGCATATACTGATAGTAAATTATAGTACAATAGTATTATATTAATAATTTTAATAATAAGCTTGGCGCTCCATCCGCTCTGACTACCCCGTTAGGTATATAGCTTGAAGATATATATGTTAGAAATATTATAATCTACAGTTTACTAGTTTACTATTGTGACATTTTTCTGCCTACACTTGTAAAAAAAAGCAATGCGTAGACGTAACTTACCTTCATAAAAGAGATGTCGCACCTCGAGCATGGTATGAGAATGATTGTTCGTGTCACTCCGGGCCTAAATGGCAAACTCGTGGCGAAGCTCAATGCGGAGAACATGTCCGTTTTGTAAGTCTCGTTAGTGCGACCTTGATCGGCTTTCTCTGTGAAGCAAAAATCATCTGCGATGAAGGAATGACTTGTAAATAGCCTAAAACAGTTCTAGTTCTAAACTTCTAAGTAGACTTCAATATGGTTTTAATTATAATTTAGAGCATTTAACGAGAAAGGTTTACATATATAAATACCTATAATCTATACATAATATAAAACAAAGTCACTTCCCGCCGTCTGTCCCTCTGTACGCTTAGATCTTTTAAATTACGCAACGGATTTTAATGCGGTTTTCATCAATAGATAGAGTGATTCAAGAGGAAGGTTTATACGTATAGTTTAATATTGTTTTGTGTTAATTTGTTGAAACATGACGACAATAGTTCAAGATGTCACAAAAAATCAAGCCGACTGAGAGCTTTAATCGAAAATGCTGTCTTATTCTAAAACAATGTATGATGGAATTATTTCTCTTTATTAGGACTACAAAAAGGTCAGCGATGGCATATGTCCATATTTTATAAGGATAGCCTTCTATAACCATTTTAATGTTTAAAAAAAATTGATACAAATTATGTGGAGTTTGGAAAGATATATAGACGAGGATACGAGGAATTAGTATCTACATTGCACCCGTACGTAGACGAGGCGGGTCGTTGGTTTAATCTATAAACGAGAAATATTGACGTTTCGTATTCAAATCCACATGAGAAGTCGGTGTAGATCGCTAGTAATGTAATAATATAAGCTTCCATGGTCCCCTAGTTCCATGTGAGTTTGGGAGAGAGAAAAAAAATGCAGGATGTGTCAGCTGCTTAACTTTCCGCGCAAGCCGTCAAAGTCGGCCAAGGGATAGGGCTTATAAAAAACTTCCGTTTTCTAATATCTAAGTCAAGGTGTGACTTTGCCGCGCATTTCGGCTCTGTCCACCCTGCATTGAAGTTGGGATTACGTTATGAATGAATGTAAATATTATAAGCATCACTATCACCATTTATATTGTCGATATACTTAATAATGTAATACACTATTTATAAATATTTTGTAATAAAGTACAAGAAGCATGGTTGACTTACCTATTGTGAAGCTGTCAAAATGTTGCAATATGTCAATGGCGTTGGTGAACACGCGATTATTGATGTATAGTGCTCGCGGTTTACGATACACTCCCGTGCCGCCAAATCCAACTACGGCGTACCTGGATATTATGTCAAAATACATACATATATTTCGAAATAATCTTCATACGGTAAATAATACATTTGGTCTCTGAAAACACCATTCAGTTAAAGTATTTAATAATGTATTATGTATGTAGTTTCGCTCCGTTTTAATTCCAATCACATGTTCGTTAGATGTGTCCAATAGGTGTTAGGTGTTGACTGGAGCAAGTACTAAGAAAGGATTGAAAGAGTATGCGAGTGGAGCGTGAGATTCAGTGTGGGCATTAATGCGGGTGTGTATGTTGTGTATGCGTAAGTCGGCCACTCCAGTCAGTGTGTGCAGGTAGTTATTATCGGCCGGCCCGGTGCCCTGCAGTTCAGTTTCGAACCTGGTGAATGCGTGCCGGTGCATGTGTGCGTGTGAGTGTGTGCCCGCAGGTACCTGTTGTCGGCCAGCCCGGCGGCCTGCAGCTCCGTGTCGAAAGCCTCGACGAACAGGTCCATGTTGCGAGCCTTGCGCACGTCCCGGTTGCAGCGTGCCGCTTCTAGCACGAACACCACGTCCGTGGAGTTGGGCACGTGCGTCAGGACCGCGAACGAGCCCTCCTCCACCGAGTCGCCCTGCGGTGTTGTGCATCTAGCGCAGAGCACACCGACAACAATATCACTTTATAGGAATTGGAGAGATTTTAGGTCACGGTGGCTTCAATATTAAAGTCTCCCTATTTAGTGTCACAGCTGTGATTTCCAATAAACGCTCTTTAAAAGTTTATGGTTAGACTAAGGTAAGTAGTCAGTATCTTAATACAATAAAGTATAACTCTGAAATGATTAATTTAACATTACTCGCTGTAATCAAAAATTAAAACAGACTTTACTTCAAAGGCAGAAAGTATAAAATCGTAAATTGAATTATGTAATTTGTAACAGTAAAATAATAAACAAGACGATAAAATATATAAATGGGAATTTTACTTGATTTTGATGAAATTTAGAATGGAGACGGATTAAGGCTTTTTTTATTTCGATGCGGAAGAAGTCGCGAGCAATATTTATTTTTATTATTTTTTTTTTACATGTCGTAGCGCACAGATTAGCAGATTTGCCAATGTCAGGTATTAATATGTAGAATCGACATGAAACATGTTCAAACTAAGATCAAGGAACATACTTGATTCTATAATAATAATATACTCGGACATTTCACACAACGCCATCTAGTCCCAAAGTAAGCAGCACAGCGCTTGTGTTATGGGTACTAGACGACTGATATAGTACTTATATACTTTTCTTTTGTAAATAAATACGTATTATACATAAACACCCAGACTCGGGGCGGGAAATGAACCCGCAACCCGCGTTTACTTTCCGACGCGCTTAAGCGTTGCGCCACGGAGGTCCTCTAAACATTTTAGCGGTCAAAGTTTTCGTTTTTCCTTCTTATTGTAAAACTCTAGTAAAGTGATAGTAGGCTTTACTGAAGTTATAAAGACTTCTTGGAAGAGCGCGAGAACTTCAGCTACCCATGTTTAATTAGACCTACTCCATTCTTTTCACTTATACAGAACTTTAAAACACAAAATACTATCACTTCTGTACTTCAAAACTTCAAAAAATAAAAAAAATCTAAATAAAATAACATCCTCGCTTCTCCCGTTCCCGTCAAAAAGTCCCAATATTTAC
The DNA here is from genome assembly GCA_907165235.1 of Zeuzera pyrina. NCBI lineage: Eukaryota > Metazoa > Arthropoda > Insecta > Lepidoptera > Cossidae > Zeuzera > Zeuzera pyrina. The sequence goes on from OU015640.1 coordinate 8,810,940, forward strand.
TATATGTGTATTATTAGTGTGTATAAACAAATAAGATGATAAAACGATAAAGGTGTTACAGAAGACTAAAAATTGTTCTCTCTTTGAAAATGAAGCCTGCATGTGTAAGTGAAACAATTGTAGTTGCGGTAATACCAAAGATTTCTATATAAATTGATGTAGGCGTCCCTTACGCACCAAATCCTGTACCATTAAACAGGAGTTCATTAACACCAGTGCTTGTGAAGCGTAGATCACATAGTCTACCAAAAAGTTTTGTTTAAAATTATAAAAAGCTTTAATTATATATTTTTTTAATAACACTTACGTAAATATTATTAGTGTGTCTGCAACACCGTCAATGTTTTAGTTCAAGGATCGCGAAGAAATGTTCGTTTCATAGAGTAAGGCATGTCTATCTCGGTTTATATATGATAGAAGTCTTTAGGCATTCGCGTGCGATTTTTTGGCGGGAACGGGAGAAATGAAATTCGCATTTTATTCAAATTTTCTATTTTTTACGTTTTTGAGAGTTTTAGGGTATAAAAGTGACAGTATATTGTGCGTTACAGTTCTGTACAAGTGTTAAGAATTGAAAAGTTTGAATAAATATGTGCAACTGAAGTTTTTGCATTCTTCCAAATAGTCCTTTCTAACTCCAGTAAAGCCTACTATCATTTTACTAGAGAGTGTTTGGGACTATTAAGTAACAAGAAGACAGACATTTTAAGTTGAAGATACACCTATTTTTTACTTGCGAATGGCAGAAATGTTTCTAATAAATATGAAACGAGTTGCCAGTATATAAAAGAGAAGAAGAAGAAGTGTTTGTGACATAAACTTAGTATATACTGGAGTATAGACGAACACAGAGCTAGTTGACGTGTGACGACTTTTAATTTGTCAATGTCACCTATGAAATGAATGATTCCCTTGATTATTGCCATATGTAATATCATAATTACATACAGAACGTGTAACCATTATTGAAAAATACAGATATATCACAAAATAATAAAATAAGTCAAAAACGTTCTCAGAGCGTGGCGATACTTGACGATCTGTCGTTCAAAACGGGTTATAACAGCGTCTCGTTCGCTGTCTCTTTCTTACTCGTGGCATTATCATTAAAGGTTAAATTCTCACTCGCACTCTTTGTACGTCTATACGCTAGTATATACTAAGTCGATGGTTAGTGTAATACTGACTGCACGCAATGCTCGGGGATGTGCGTGGGCACGTGCTGGTGCGAGCACAGCTCGAGGTAGGCGGCGGCCAGCGAGCAAGCGCCCGCGCCGCCCGCGACTCCTTCGCACTCGCGCAGGAACGGCGCTGCGTCGATCTGACTCGCGTCGCGCGTGCGCACAGGAACACACGCGTACACGTCATTTATATTTTAGAGGTACATTTATAAACATTTTACAATTCCCTCTCTGTCAAATTTGAAGAACTACATGAACAACCTTCACAACCACGAGTCAATGAAAAATGGGCAATCATAATAATTATATTACTTTTTCCTATCAAAATTTAAACTTAAATCGGGTTGTAAGTCAGATCCCACAAACTATCGTCCAGTGTCGATATTGCCAGCGTTGAGTAAAATATTCGAAAAAATAATGCTCAACCAAATGCTGGCACATTTTAACATTTGCAGGATATTTCATGGTCAACAGTACGGTTTTACGAGAGGGCGGTCAACAACACATGCGGGAGCAAGCTTGATCAAAACTGTACTCGAGGCTTGGGAGGGGTCACGAGATGCCATTGGCGTGTTTTGTGATCTTTCCAAAGCTTTTGATTGTGTTTGTCACAAAACTTTAATTTACAAGTTGAAATACTATGGAATACGTGATAAAGCTCTCGATCTCGTGATTTCATATCTGGCTGAACGTGAACAAAAAGTGAGTGTAAATGGGATTACGTCTGTCGGTTCTTAATTAAAGATGGGCGTTCCCCAAGAATCAATGTTGGGATCGTTCCTATTTTTGGTTTAAATTAATGATCTTCCATTTATGCTTAAAGACCTATGTGAAATAATATTATTTGCTGATGACACATCATTATTATTTAAAGTAAACAGAAAAGATATAGATATAGGCGGACAGAATAGGACCTTGGCGGGGATGTCTCGAGATGGTTCGCTGCTAATAATTTATTACTGAATGCAAAAAACCAATTGTGTCAAGTTTTTCCTATCCAATGTAGCCAAAATCCATAATCGACTAGAACCGGATGGGAAACAATTAGAATTAACGAAATCAGCTACTTTTCTTGGTTTAACAGTAGACAATAAGTTACAGTGGGCGGACCATATCGGGACTTCAGCTAATAAGCTCAGTGCGGCAATATATGCTATTAGGCGTATTAGACAGTTGACAGATGTGGCTACGGCTAGGCTGGTGTATTTCGCAAATTTCCATAGTCTTATGTCTTATGGTCTGCTACTGTGGGGATCAGCGGCGCATATGAAATCTATCTTTATTTTACAAAAGAGGGCAATACATACATCTACAGTTGAACGCACGAGAGTCATTGATGTACTCTCCTTACCCTCGTTATACATCTATGAAAACATAATGTACACTACAAAAAATTTAGATATATTTCAAAAGAAAGGCGTTATTAAGGCGTTAATGGTGTGGAAACTCGTGGTCGTGATCAGCTAGTTATTCCTAAATTTAAATTACAAAAGTCAAGTGGTTCATTTTTGGGTAACTGTGTTCGTTTTTATAATAAAATTCCTCGAGAAATTACTCAGTTAACGGAAAAGAGATTTAAACTTGTTATTAAACGCACACTGATCGGAAAAGTGTACTACAAAATTAGCGATTTCATTGAAGACACAACAATAGACTGGAAATAATCCTCTCTGCACATGCATTTACTGGCTTTATGGATATTGTATTTTAAATAACTATTGTAGAATGATGTTGAAAAAATGATACCTGACTGAGTTTCTTGTGGGTTCTTCTCAGTATCCAGGTTTTCTTTTCGAACCGAACTAAAGTAGATTTGACGTTCAAAAATACCTTGCATTTGGGTTTACTTGAATAAATTGATTTGACTTTGACTTTGAAACATTATCATTATTTATAAATCTTGTAAATTTTTTCGTACTTTGATAAATTGTTCATTAATTTTTGTTGTTACATGAATAAATAAATAAATAACCTTTATAGTTGGTAGAAATAATAAAGTTGACATATATCGTCACATATTGCTAAAAGGAAATTTTAAAGTTTGCAAATGTTTAAAAATAGCAGATTTATTGTGGAATCTATTAATTTCAAAATGTATATTACTAAAGCCAATAATAGTAAAAAGGATAGTAAATTTATGGCTGAAATAGCCAGTGTTAGTTGACGAAACTGTTAAAAGCACTGGCATACCTAGCCGAAAATGTGTGAGGAGTATGACGAGATTTGAGGAAGCGAAAGATGTATGTAAGGACCGCGACGCTCGGCGCTCCGTCCTCTTTTACTACGTACGTACGTACTCCAATAATTTTCAATACAATATAATAGGCATAGACTTTATCACTCCAAACAGCCTGTCTTAAACGAAACGCGATTGCCCATACTACGAAGTGAGATAAATAAAATCATATAAAATGTAGATGTGTGAGTGCTGTTTTTTAACGAAATAGTGTCGATCAGCTTATCTGATAATAAATGTGTGTCGTATGTACAGGTGAGTCATCTTATCTGGGACAGTTGTAGTTTGAAATACTAATTCTATTGATCATTTATGCATATTACAACTGCCTGTTTTTATACCATAAAAGTATACAAGCATATGACCCACATGATCCTTTGAACATACTCGATTTAATAAATAACTCTTCGTTTGAATGAGAAATTTTCCTTACTTAGGAAACAAGTTACAAAAGTGATAAATGGGATCAAAATCAATAATGACATTTAAAGCTTATTTGAAACTATCGACACGCCCCGGCTTCGCACGGGTAGAAATGTTTTTCAAAATAAAATACAGCCTATGGTGTTCGCTGATAATGTAGCTTTCTATAGGTGAAAGAATTTTTGAAATCGGTTGAGTAGTTTTTGAGCTTATCCATTACATACAAACAAATTTACCTCTTTATAATATAGACAATATAAGTACTCACGACAGCAAAACAGGGATGCAGCGGCGACACCTTGTTCTGGAACAGCTTCTCGCACTGCGTGTCATTGATCGTATCGCGGGAGTCAGTGATGGCGGAAGGGGTGGGGGCGGCTAACTCTCCGGAAGTGGGCGCGGCGGGGTCATAGAGTTGCCAGCCGCGGGCCAGCGCCGCCCCTTCCTCGGTGTACGAGTTGTTGGGCAGTTGCATGTCGTCATACTGCTCGTTGTTGAACGTGCCGAGCAGGCCGCCAGTGCTGGCGTAGTACCAGCCTGGGCAACGGGATTTGTTAGTGTCGGATTTTGTTTTTATGGCAGAGGGGCAAACGAGCAATCGAGTCACCTGATGGTACATGATCACCGCCGCCCATGAACACCCGTAAAGTCCGGGGAATCACAGGTGCGTTGCCGGCCTTCAAGGAAAGGAAGCAGAGAGGGGAGATGGGCCACCGGCACTCTCACTCACCGAACGAAACACAACAGGAATAGATGTTGTTATTTTACGCCGATATTCTGTGAGAGGGTGGTATTACGCCAGGGGAGCTGGGCCAATTCGTGCTGCAATGCAGCATGGCTCTACCACATACTACTAGTTTACTAACTAAAATTATTCTAAAAATTTTTTTTAAGATCGATTTTGGCATGGGATCGGCAACTCCTTTCACACAATATACATATCTTTAAAAATATACCTGTAATTTGTAGTTTACAAGTTCGAAACAGCAGATTGCATTGTACATCCAATCCATTTTGGCCTTGTATTGAAATCGTGTCCATTTGTCTGTCTACTATAAACTCGTCTACTATGGCAGGCAGCGGTAAAGATCCGGAATTTCCGAGTGACACTTGCTAGAAAGAAAAGAAATGCATAATGACCTAATATACCATATTTTTCACTAACATTACTACCGACGCAACCACTTGCTTTCTTTTTTTAGTTTTGCTAGCATGTAAAACGCCCAATATATATATATATATATATATATATATACCATCTAGCAATAACATAGTATGCAATAACCTTTTTTTACGCGATATACATACATACATATCTTCACGCTGTATCCCTAACGGGGTAGCCACTAGCCACTCATGCGATATTTACTGTTAAAACTAGCAATCATTTCACGTAGTGTCTCAAATTAGTAGTCTTAAGATATCTTATTTGTATAATGGAATTTGTAATGAATATGTAACCTACTGATTTTTGTAATGAATCAATTTCGCATAAGTTCTTCTCACTACTTATTTCTCATCATGTCGCTTTGTTTTGATAAGGAATGCTAACCTTGTTTGTACTTATATATTTTTTTAAAACACTTTCACACATTATGAAACTAAAAAACTCCTCACCACTTTCACCTAAGCGTAATGTGTGAGGAGAAAGATGAAATTTGAGGAAGCGAAAGAAGAACCGCAACGCTTGGCTGACTACCTCGTTAGGGATACACCGTGAAGATATGTATGTACTTTCACACAAATCAATTTTATGATTGGTCTCTTCTGCATGAAACTGAGTGGTATTAATATTCTGGAAATAAATTTTCTCCTACGAAACTACTGAGTGTCTTGTGGACTAAAAATCCGCTTGGGTATTTTAGTTTGTTCTCAATATCGATGAAATATTTTATAATAAACTAGTAAGCCCGGTCCGTTTCACTGGGCGTAAGTTGAAGTTAAAATAAATTAAACAGTTTTAAAAAAAAACAAAAAAAAAAAAATTTCTACTGATCCGATCGCTACCAAACTTTACAGTCTAGGTTCCCAAACTTATTTTGTCTACTGCCCACTTTGAGTCATGCAGTCGTTGTCTAAGATGCCTCCTAGCTAAATGAAATTACAAATCACCCCCCCAGGCCTCTACACAACGCCCCCATTTTTTTTTTGGGTCTCTTACCGCCCCCCTTTAGGCCTGCAGCGCCCACAAGGGGGCGTTATCGCCCACTTTGGGAAAGGCTGCTTTACAGGAACACCCGCTAGGGCAATCCGAAGATTCCCTGAAAATTTCGTCGAAATCGGTCCAGCCGTTTCGGAGTCCATAAGGAACATACATACATCGCCTTTTATATATATAGAAGAAAGATAGCTCAGAACAATAACAGTAGAGGTATACGCACCTGTGTATACAAGTCGACGCGTATGACGCTGCGGGCGGTGAGCACGAGTAGGTCGTAGCGGCCCTGGCGGTTGGTGTCGATGAGCGCGGTGAACTTGTCGCGGCGGTAGTCCCGCGCCAGCACGAACGTGCCGCGCTCGCCCACCGTGAACACGCGCTTGTCGAAGGTCACCAGCGTGCCCTGACCGGTCATCATCGCCATGCCTGCGTATCACGCAATAAACATGGACATTTTGGCGGGAATGGAAGAAGTGAGGTTATCATTTTATTTAGATTTTCTATTTTTTACATATTCGAGAGTTTTAAAGTACACAAGTGATAGATTTTGCGTTAAAGTTCTGTGTAATTGAAAAGAATGTAGAAGATCTAAATAAACATGTGTAGCTGAAGTTTTAGCGTTCTTCCAAGTCTTTTTTAACTTTAGTAAAACCTACTATCACTTTACTGGAGGAGTGTTAGGAACTTAGTTATAAGAAAAAATAATGACAGACATGTGCTTCATGTTGTGTTCGCTATGAATTATAACAATACTGTGACGTGATTATAACAATAGCGTCTTTCCAGTTACGTGGCTACGCTGATGGCCTGGTTGCCAATGTCTTAAGAAAATAAAAAAAAAAGAAAATCTCTCAAAAGTTTATCGACATTTCCTCAATATTAATATATAGTTCAAAAGTTGATTCAACACGATTTAATTTAGAATTATGTGGGCAATTGAAAAAGAAATAAATGAGTCAAATATAATGAATTTAATTTTTTCTCGTAATTAAAAGTATCTCACTCCACTGCTATTTATACAGGTATATAACGAGATCATACCAAACCATGAATTATTGAAATGCTCTGTAAAATGTATGCAATACCTGCAAACGGTGGCATCACGTTGTTGAAATCCATGTAGGGCCTAATCTCGTAGTAGTAAGACCAAAGGCTCTTATTCGTTGTCAGCCACTGGTCGAGAAAGTCTCTAACGGCTCGGTACTCTGATATCTCGCTGAAGTCGGGCGTTCGGTTGAAGGCGTGCCACGACATTGGCAGTTTTTGTTCTAATAAAATTTCGCCTTTCCGCGGGTCGAATATGAAGTTTGTTTTCGGAGTTCGATGTCTAAAATTATTGTTGACGGTTATATAATTTTATGTAGTTCAAAATGTTCTTTCATAGAAGATTAGAAGGTATGTTGTGTAAGTTATTTTCTTAGTTTTGTCGACCTCTCTCACTTTAAAATACAGTGTACATTACAATAGTCAAGCTTATATTTGACGAAGGATAAGCGAAGTTGTGTTTTGTTACGCTTGTGCCACGTTTTGTTGGCTTTATTTACATGCTTTTATTCAACTCAACTTGTTAGCTTTGTGTGTATGTTGATAGCGTTATGTGTGTCAAATTGTAACTGAATTTTTAACTAGTTCCAGTGAGTTAAAATTTTGCACACTGTTGAGGAAGGTGACATTAGTAAAAGCTTGTTTCTAAAAATATTTTTTTTGAAATCTCTTAAATATAGATTTTATTCCACAGACAATTTATCATCAGAGTCTATGGTGACTTTTATCAGGTATCTATCAAACCAATTCGATCTATGCCTAGGAAGTTTTAAACACGGGTATGCAGTGTGCATTTGTATATAGAGATCAGAGCGGCTAGACAAGAGGCAAACGCTGAGTAAAAATCGTGTAGATTTCACACTTTTCGATTCGTTTGATATATAAGAAATTTAATAAGATTTGACTACAAATTTAAAATTCGTTACGATAGTTTACGTGGTATTTGTCATTATATTCTACTAGCGTTTACGACAATTGAGCCACTTGTCTAGGTCCTCTGTAATATGTATCTCTTCCAAAAGTACCACTTGTATTATAATCCTGTCTGTTTTATAGCTTGTTACATTGATACCTCAGTTCAAAGTGTAACAAGTAACAATTGATAAGTAAATATTTCGATTCAAAAACAAAATATGTCACATTATAGAATTAAAAGAATTATGCTTCCGGAAAAATAGTCGAGTAACAAATTAATAAATTCATTTTTCGATCTATTTTTCTACGAAATCGACAAAGATGCTTCATTTGATATTACTAAACATATATATAACGCATAGTGTAAAATGTTGCTAGGATGTACAATATTCGATTACAATTATTTGGATAATCAAAAACTTACAATTCCTCATACTGTAGCGCCGTTTTTGCCATATCAGTGACTTTCTCATATAATATGTCCCAAATTCGATTTAGTGCTTCGCCGATTAAGAAATAGTCGTACCACCATTTTAGACGTACATAAGCTTCCTTATACTGAAAATACAATAAAATAATTAATTTATTCATTTTCTCATATAAGCACACTAATCAATGAAGAAATACGCAGTATGACAGGATTGTACGATAGTGTTATTGAAAAATGAAGAAAGACATGCTTAGATGGTTTGGGCACATGGAAAGAATAAGTGATGAAAGACTGACAACGAAAATCTACAGAGCGAAGGTGAGAGGTAGTAGAAGCCAAGGTAGATGAAGACTTACTTATGAAGATCAAATAGCCGGAGTGTTAGCTGACGGAAATGTCTAAAGCACCCGCATGTATGAGGAGAATGATAAAATTCGAGGAGGCGGAAAAAGTGTGTAAAGACCGCGAAGCTTGGCGTTCCGTCCTCCCTTGACTACCCCGTTAGGGATACAGCCTGGAGATATGTATGTAATCAAAAATAAAAGATACCTTTTCTCTAACGTAAACAACTTGTGGAGTTTTTAAAAAGTTATCCCATGCGTTCTTGAATTCTGCGTAAAGTTGCAAGAATTCGTCTTTGAAAGGTATGTATTTTTCAACTTTGCTCCATATGACATTCCACAATTTTTTACTGTATTTTTTAATATTAGTAAAGAGATCGTAGTTTTTCAAATCCTTGTATACTCTGTGGGCAAAAAAATTTGTTTTATTATAGAATAATTTCTTCTGTTCCTACCAATAAAACATACACAAAAACAAAACGCTATCCGTTTGTTGCAATCCTTTTATTGAAAAACTATTCCACCACGTAAGCTACCATTTGTAAGAATAATGTGAGTAAAACTGCGAGAAAAAGCTTGTTCAAGATGATACATAAAACAATATTTTTTTGAAAATATCTAAAAACACGGGAAATCAACTTTTTATTTGGCACGACGTTTTGGCCGAGTTGCATTGGTCCGATATTGATCTGGGGTTGATGACATAAAATCTGCCACAGACACGGAGTGAAGTTTGCTGCGACAGTTTACTTGAGACCACGACCGATGCAACTTGGCCGAAGGGTAAAGCCAAATAAAAGATAATCGTGTTAATTTCCCGTGTTTTTAGATATTTTATAATGTAGCGCAAACGTTTATAATTATTGTTTCAGTACAGTCAACAATATCTATGAAGAGGTTACCCTAATAAAAGCTTACACTTGAAGGAATTAGGAAGATTGAATAAGTAAGAGTGAACGGTAATAATAGTTGCGATCAATTTGTTTAAAATGTTTTTTAGCTAACACACGGTTTGCCTCTCAACGCACCCATCGAAATTCGGTACTGGGTAGGTACGGACACACTTATGACTTGCACTCAGCATGCGACAACCAATTATCACGCGATATCTGCTGTTAGAACAAGAATTTGTATTACATTTTACAAATTCCTGTTTCGACAGTAGATATTTGTATAGTGGCGCTAAATCTCCCGCGAAAATTGCATTTTACGGTCATGGTGCAATAGACACGCAATCGTCATACAAGATAAGCATTATGCCAAATTATTATTATAATTAGTCATTGGTCGCGCAGTGATTGTGTGGCCACTTGCCACAGATTAATTAGTTACTAACGTGTGGCTGTCGTTGTCTGCAAATTTTTAGGTAATAACCCCGCGAGTCTGACCTCTGGAAATTCCAGAGATGGTTGTTTGTTGGCAGGATGCTTTGTTGAGAGGCGAAATACATGTCGATCAACAAGTAAAGCTTTGGGTATAAGATAGTAAAAAGTATAGACACAAATTAATAAGCCGAGATGGATTTGCACACAGTAACACCTGAGTCTGTACAATGGCAATAATTATAAAATTCTGTAAAAAAGTAATATTATATATACATATACATACTTGTCCATTTCATGTCCGAACGTGGACACGTAGTTGAAGTAAGGAGAGTCTGTCAGTTCTTGAGTCCTGTTGTAGAAGAAATCCATCACTCCTCGCCACACGGTGAAGACGAACGACTCCGTGTAATGAAGCATCTTGAAGAACAACGGTTCGATGGATTTGAGTAGCTCATGCCAATATTTCGATAGTCTCGTGGTGGCATTCACCCAAGTCGCGTCCCAGTACTCCAACAGTTTCATATGAAGATCTCTAACAAAGTTATCGTATTGCAATATCATTGCTTCCAGCTTATCGGAGACCAGTTCCATGAAATCTGCTTCCAAGAGTTTATTCATCGATTCCAAGAAGTTGGAATACGCTTTCTTCATCGTATCAACGACGTAAGTAAGGCTCTGCTTTATTGATTGACTTGTATTACCCATCATTCCCCACATATCGTTCACTATTCCTGGCAAGCTCTCTAAATGGTTCCTTATTGCCATCTCGTCTAATATGTAGTAGGTGAATTCAACTATATCTTTGACGTAGAAGTCGTTATTGTTGTAAGACTCGTTCAAAAACCTTTCAAAGTCGTCCAAGTCATCTTTAATAACGTGTAAATCATTTAAGTCGTCTAAGAAATCGCGGACTCTGGGCTTCGCATCTGTCCATATATTTTTAAGGGCCGTATGGGCTTCCATAGGAGCTTCCTTCAATATGATTAACGTCTCGTTTACTTGACCATACAGCTGTTTTAGAGTGTACACCGCTTGGGCTTTAATTTCGCTGAAAATGGATGGACGCCACATAATTTTGCTGGTCAATAAACGCGAGTGGTTCAATCGTATGTAGGAGGCTAAGTCAACAGTAGTGACGTCATCGAAATCTCTCCAAGCATTTAGTTTGGCGGATCGGCTGTCGATGATCATACCCACCATGTGATAGGAGATATCTGTAAATAAAGATTAAAATTGATCGTCGAAGGAAAGCTGTGAGCGCTTCACGATTTCAGTAATAAACGGAAATGATTATAGTCGATATAATGTTTGTTAGTTGCTGTTAATATTTGTGATTAAATGTTACTAATGTGATTCTTACAGTTCGTATTTTCGAATGTGTTTTTAAAGGAAGCACGTCTTTTCATTACATTTGTAAATATTCTATATTTCTACGTCCAATATCGTAGAAGAAGGAAAAGCATAATTATCTGGAATCTGAGGTTTCTTAAGTAGTAATGGTACTAAGTGGTTAAGCAAGGATATGGTATCCTGGTTATAGCGAGACCATTGAACTATACGTCGCAATAGAATAGTAAATCAATACAATGATCTCATGGCTTTATGCGCTGGCATAGCGTGAAGAGTTTCAGTTATTCGAATCATTTTACAAGTGTAAAATGATTCAATTGTTTTAATCGCTGTAAATACGAAATTAAGTGAAATACGGGACTTTTTGGCGGGAAGAAGGGAGAAGTAAGGTTGTCATTTTATTTAGATTTTCTATTTTTTACATTTTTGGGAGTTTTAAAGTACAACAGTGATAGTATATTGTGTGTAAAGTTCTGTGCGAGTGAAAAGAATGGAGTAGGTCTAAATAAACATGTGTAGCTGAAGTTTTCACACTCTTCCAAGAGGTCCTGTAAAACTTCAGTAAAGTGTACTATCACTTTACTGGAGAAGTTTTAACGTTTTATATAACGATTCTACTTATACTATTACAATACGTGACATTGCCAAATGCGCTAACCTGTGCGCCATGCCATGAAGAAAGAAAAAAAAAGAAGTGAAATACGCTATGTTGTGAAATACGCCATGCGAGGGGGTGACGGGTTTAAGGGGGTGCCGGGTTCGAGGGAGGGTATGGCGAGGGTGTGAGGTTGGCGAGGGGGGAGGGTGTGGGGGTGAGGCGGCGCGTGGCCCGTGGTGTACTGACCGTCGGTGGAGTTGTAGTGCGCCACGAGGCTGCGGTCCCGCAGCGACAGCAGCGCCACCGCCGCGTCGCTGGCGCCGGGCCGGTGCGCGCGCGCGCGCAGCGCGTACTGAGGGTGGCGCGACTCCCACGTGCCGTTCATCTTGTAGAAGTGCGTCTCGTTCGCGCGCTGCCGGGACACGCACACACGCATGCACAATGTAAGCTCACATACGTACACGCGCGCAGGCACACGTACATTAACATGGCGGTTAATTCATCTGCTTCCAAGTCGCGCCAATTCATTAACCGAATGAATGTTCCCGAATTGCATTAGGAGTCTGATACTGGGTACTCCCCGAGTTTACGGTGTCATACTTATAGTACAAGTTAGTACAGTGCTCAGTAAGAGATCACAAAATGAGTGTACTGTTTGAAGTATTTATTTGTTTACACTTATATCACACATCAGCTCAAGATCAAGATAAAATTAAATGAATGATAAAAATCCGCAAAGAATATGTTCACACGTAAGTATGATTTTTCAGTAAATCCTATAAGTGAACCACAATAATAACAGTAAATTCTTACATAGTCATTACGTCATTAGTCTATAAAAATGGTTTTGTTTCTAAAGAATATCATGAAAAAACTAGCAGTGGTTGCCGTGATTTCCCAAACAGATTATTAGGTTTGTACTATGGATGAAACAACAATATGTTCCAGCATGCGAAAACTAATTTATACTCAAGCTCCAAATTTTATTATAACAGAAAAGTTCATTTGTAAAAAAAAGGTTATTCGTAAACCCCTGGAGGGTACTGGAACACTAAGCATCACTTTAACAAAGCAGTTAATTTATCAAATCACAATGCAATAAAAAATTGGAATTGAAATGTAAATAAACTTCACTTGGGCTAAGACTGAGGACGACATTTATTGTAATATTCAGACTTACCTCCCACTGTACTGCATTGTTTTTCATATCGATCAATAACTTAGTATGCCTCAGCTTCTCGTAGAACAATGATTTTTGGAATCTGTAGTAATTGTTGAAGTAATACCATCGTCTACGTATATTTATATCAGACTTCATTTCCAAGTCCAAATTCGTTGAGGGATGTGTGCATGTTAGTGCAAATTTGTAGTCTCGGATTGGTCCGTTTGAATTATCCGTCAAGATTGAAGACAGTTTTAAATATTCATTTTCGTAATCGGAATATTGAAGTTCTAAAGATACATTGGACATCACTAATGGCGTGCTTATGTATTGACCTTTTAAAGTAACATCCTGTAAATTGACAACAGAGGTTACTTACATGAAATATTAATTTGCAGTATGATTTGTAGTAGACTCTTCAATATTAAAATTGGTAAAAATAATAAATATTGTTGATACAATAAAAACATAGATAATAATAAACTTTTGTTTAAGAACATATTATAAACCTTTAAAAATACCTTTCTAAATGATGGATGTGAAAGAGATAGGTCGATATTATGCATATTTCCCTCTCCCTCTTTCATTGGTGGATTATCCCATCTTCCTTTCAATTCAGCAGTCTTGTTCTCATCTTTGACGTTCCAATTCAATTGCGCTGTGCCGTCCAATAACGCGTCTTGCAAATGGTATAATGCGACTAAGTTAAATGTACGTAGCGGATACCATACGTTCATAATTAACTGTTGAGACTCCATCTCGTTCTGTAATTAAATAAATAAATTAATATTTTTAACGAATTCGTTGTAAACGAGTAACTAAGTGTTCTGTGGAGGACACAAGCTATAAAAATGAATTTCCATGTAACTTGCGAAGAGATGAAAATCGCTCCAAACACATGACATAGCTACCGAACTGTCTGCAATATCCATTGGCTGGAACCGGTGATTACCGGTAACAAAGTGTCTTGCGTACACAACACTTAATAATGACCAAGTGGCAGCTTTGCTTTCCTACTTCAGACTCTAAATTCATTTAGCTCAGTAACAGAACATACAAACTGACCCAAATCCCGAATTCATTTAGCTCAGTCCCAATTATACATATTTGACGACCTCGATGAGGCAGTGGTTTAGGTGTTGAGCTAAGCGCGGAAGGTTCCGGTTCGATTCCCAGCCGGGTTAATTCAGGAAACGAAATTGTCTAGATTTTCTCGGGTCTGGGTGTACTGGGAGACGCTCCTAGTAGTCGTCGTCTGATTTTTATAGCACAGGAAATACCTTAGTTCGAGACCAGATGATTGGTGTGTATTGTATTGTCTTGTCTTTATTATTATAAAAAATTTGAAGAAAAAAATTAAACCGCCTCCAAAAAAAAACACTGAAAAGTACAAAATAACTATTCTTTACTAATCAAAACTCAAGTATAATAAGAATAACAGACTTTGTATTGTATAGACACCACTTGAGGTGTTACTTTGCGGAAATCCATTTCATGTGATAAATTCCTAAAATATTAAGCTATTTTCCGCTCCAAAAACCACCAATCGACACGTGATTCGCCTCTCAACGAAGCATCCTCAGGATATACTAGAGATCGGACTCAGCCAGCACCGAATAAACTTTATAAGTACGATAGACATACCTATATAATTAAATTTGTCAGTTACTGAAGTCGGTGGCAAGCCTACCAAATTACTAAACTTTCTGTTGTTGCACGTTGATTTAACACCGACTTCAATTGTCAAATTTAATTATATAGGTACATATGTGTATCGTACTTATAAAGTTATTTTTATTGTACTTGAGTTTTGATTAGTAAAGGATTGTTATTTTGTACTTTTCAGTGTTTTTTTTTGAAGGCGGTTTAATTTTTTTTTTATTTTTCCCTTTTGAGTGACCTTGGCCTAAATAAATATCTATAGCAGGTCTACAATTAAGTTCTTTCTGATTCTAGAGCGCAGTCATATACAAAAGAATCATCAATATAAATAAAGGTATGGTATATTTTCGAAGTCCATGCTTCAATATCTGTGAAATTTAAATGGGAACACCGCGGAAGTATACCCTTTCACACAAAAATTTTGGAAATCGGCCCACAATTGACGAAGTTATCGGTGAACATACATAAAAAAACATACAGACGAACATAGAATCTCCTTCTTTTTTTGAAGTCTGTTAAAAAGTGAGTCATACTCCAAATGAATGTAGGTCGGTCCGTAGGTATAAAACACGTGACCGCGACTGACCGTGGTCATGTTGGTGACGTGTATGTCGTAGCGGATCCACACGTCGTCGGCCCACTGCACCTTGCTGCCCTGCTTCAGCGAGTTCTCCACGGCCTCGTACTGGTTCTCGAAGGCGAGCCGTCGCGCGCCCTGCAGCGCCGTCAGCTTCACGGTCTTGCCCGCCTCGTACGTGTGCACGTCCAACTTGCCCGTCACGTTGAACTTCGTCGCATTGTACAGGTGGAACACGGTCGCTTGCTTCACGTCCTGTGAAGTAAACGATGCCGGCTAGGGTCATGATTTGACATATATAAAATATGGCAAAATAGAACTACATAGATAGTGAAAGTTTGATAGCCCGTCGCCTCTAAATCTTTCTAATAATAAGTTCCATCTACGCGGAAAGATAAAAAACTGACAATCTTCTCTTTTCAATGAAGTATCTTATCTATAATCAAGATTCGAGTAGGTTAGTTATGTTTCATTTAAAACCGAAACACATCTCGATTAAGCTTACATAATATTTTAGCTACATTTGGTCTAAATTGAATGTGCGTATGTGCATAAAATCGAACTTGCGGCGTCACAACCATACAAAAGCTAATAGATAAACCAATTCAACTAAAGCTAAAATATTCTGATGTGCTGAATTTTAAAATATTTAAGAATAAAAATTTGATTTGAAATAATTCTTAAAATAAGATAAAATAAGGGCTCCAAATAATATTTTATATTCATACAATAAAATAAAATGATACTAACGGTGTTGCCAGTATCGTCGTACTCATGTATATATTTCACACCGACAGGGGTATGTTGGTTTTCCACCTCTATGTGCGTGGTGGCAAGGTCGAGATTCCTTTCGCTTTTTCCGAGCACCTGATTAAATGAGCCCTTGACAAACCTTTCGCCATCAAGATCAACTGTTGCATTGCCTTTACTCCTTGTGTCCGCTGTGAGAATATCGTAGACTAAATTATACAGAAAAATATATGTTGGGAAAGATTTAATCAGAAAAAGTAATGGAAAACACTTGAACTTCACTAGAAAGCAAGCAATCATGATATCATTTGTCAAGGTTCCTACGACCTTGGGGGATGGTAAATTATATTATAAAACAATAGAGGGTGTCTAAACAATGAATTATTTTATTACGATAAGTTTTGAGTTAAACTCATTCTGTTTTAAATGAGTCATGACAAAAATATTTGTCTAATTTTACACATACTACAGCAACACACTGAGAGTGATTGCTGAATTTTAGTGATGTCATAAAAGTGTTGTTACACCGTATAGAACTATAGAAGTTTAAAAGATTACAGTTACAAAATAATAATACGCTAGAACGCTGAAAAGATACAGATATGTATACAGATACAGATACAGACTAAGATTTTGAGAAGGAGAGGGGTTGAACTTGTTTCAAGTATAGTATAAATAACAAACTTGAAGGACGCGATGCGCTTAGATAAAGGCCTCTCGACCACTCACTGTCCCGGGCTCTAGAGGCAAAGATTAATTAGTTACTAACGTAAACTAGAGGCTTTAATTACGATCCTGGTATGCGCCCGAAATGTTAAATATTTTGTATTTTATGAAGTGACTAAACATAGTTAGTTCTATGTTATATATGTTATACCTTGTATATAGAAATATTTGGTGTTAATCAAATGCTGAGTACTCAGCGGTATTGACAGCGATATGACACCCGTCTGAGTGAGGCTAACATCATCTTGTTTTTTGTACCGGTGTGTGGTATTTACTGTAGCTGTCTTGTTAGGCCAGAACAGGTCAATTTTGTTATCGGATTGCTCTTCCAAGTTATTTATCTGTAAGACAATTGACAGTGGACAGATAATAATTAACAAAAGTTTTGGCGTCTCTTCTAACAATAAAATAAACTTTATAACTAAAATTTATTTGTATTTTTTACCCTATCCATTGTATGGTGGGACATCAGTGTAAGACAACAGATATAAAATTGATTATTTCCATATAATCACATTTTAAGACATTAAGAAGGTAGTAAGACTTTAAAGAGTACTCCGGCCCATAAAAAGAGAAAACAACAGTATAACCACTAACATCCAATATCGATTTAAGCCACGGCAGTCTCTGAAATGGAGTAGTTATATTAAAATGTCCATCCGTATGTTTGATACCACCGTATCGTATATCCAGTTCACCAATCTGATTTTCGCCTGGGCAGTGCATTATTCCCCTGCAAACAATATAATGAAATAAAATTGGTCACAATATTACTTTTTTCGTCAAAACTTGTTGCAGGTATACTAAACAGATAAACAGAACAGTCAAGCGATAATAAATATATTGATTGATGAGAATCATGTTATAGTAGGAACGTAACAATGTCAGCTCTGTAGCCCAGACCAGAGAATAAAGACGAAAATGACACTGCAGAAGATTTGGTGGAATAAAAGGTCAAAGCTCCACATAACCCAGTTTCACTCTGAGGGAGTTGGGTAGCTGTGTGCAGATTTCTCCTACGTCGCCAAAAAGTAACATAATAGCGTAAAGTATTGTTTCGCATACTCACTTGACTATTTGGTATCCATGTACTAAGTCTTTTTGGTACGATCCTCGCAGTTTCAAAGTTTCTCTGTCCTCGTACAGGGGCGAAGCAAGTGCGTAATGGACGTAGTGTGATCCGTTCACGTCCCAGCCGTACCAAAGATTGTTGTCTACGGTTTTATATAAGGAGTTCACTGTCCATGTTATCGTTACGTTTGTATCGAGGCTTTCTTCTAGCATTAGCAACTGTAAGTTTAATGTAAGGATGTGTTTATTTCTGAAAATAAGCCCAAGTCACTGACATAGAAAATAAATTTAGTCATTGCTACAATATCATCATTTTTTTAAAATTAATTAGTGACTTATTAAATAGATATAAATTATACGAGTTTAAATCATTGCAGAAGCAATTATGAAGTTCTTTAGTATCTTAAACAGGATAAGTAAAAAATGTATTACTTTTATCTTTGGAACTGTCGAAAATGAAATCGAAAGAAGCCTACTGCGATTCGGGACCGTTGTTTGCGAGTGAATCGCATACCACCCTCGGTCACCGTCCGTCTACGCGAGGACTTCGACTCGCGTAGACCGACAGGGGCGACTACGAAGACTAGGAACACCGTAATTAAATTAAATTTAAACACCCTTAAACGACATTTCATTACCCATGGCTCGAAACAATATTATAATTTATAACACAACAAATTAATGTGATAAATTCCTGAAATCTTTTGGTATCTTCCGCTCAAACTACAAAAACCACCAATCGACACATGTTTCGCATCTCAACGAAGCATCCTCAGGATATTCCAGAGATAAGACTCGATCAGCTAACCAGCATCGGAATCAAATCAATCATTCACAAATCGCTTCTCTACGAAGCGAAACACGTGTCGCTTGGTGGTTTTTGGAGTTTGAGCTATAGCTTATAAATAGCTAAAAATTTCAGGAATTTATCACATGAAATGGATTTCCGCAAAGTAACACCTGAGTCTATACAACAACAAATTAACATCACTGGTGGAGTTTCACATGATGTTAGATTTTAGACAACAAACTTATTATCGCCGTCTTGGACTATCAAAACTTTATTGCGAAATCGTGGACATAATAATCTTGAAAATATTTGTTTCTTTCTTGGACGCCTTGAAACTACTGCAGTCTCTTTTCACATCTTGCTCTAGGTCAGATAGCCACGCAGTGCCGTGGGCATCGAACACAAACCGAATATAACCCCGGCTCATACGAGTGATTGGAATCAATTACTATTCAGAATCCATAAGAATTTGGAGGAATCACCAAGATTGCGACAACTCCGAGCGTCGTTTCGAATTATTTGGCTCATCGAATTCGAAGTTACCAATGCCTAACTTTTTGGGAACATATATTTTAACTCTACACTGTTTGTTAACGACCTAAAATTATTTATATCAGTCAAAGTTTCGTATATATGTTTCTAGATTCTTTACTCACTTTTCCTTTGACTCCAGTGATGATTTTGGTGACATCGGTGCTATACTCAGCCGTGATGGCCTTGGTGGGGTTATTCTGCATGCCGAAGTCGGCGTCAATGAGCAGAGTGTGCACGTCGACGTTTGGCTTGGGCAGGATCGCGTTTATGAGCAGATGTAGACGCCTGTCCATTATGTACCCGAAAGACGCGTTCGCGCCTATCCTGTAAATAAAACGACAATTAACATCCATATCGATCTGAGATACAAACAAAAATCAATAAACATGTATAATTAAACTGAACAGTAAGTTTTTCTGTAAATCACTTAAAACTATTGAGCTGAATTGGATGGAGTTTTTGTAAAAAAATGTAGAGCTTCATTTGAAGTAATATTAAACCTTCATTTCAACAAAACTGTCAATATACAAGTCAGCTACTTAATTTCCTGCTCATACCGTAAAAATCAACTAACGAATGCGTTGCGATGGGTCGCAACCTTTTCTCTGGTAACGAGGGGAAACTTCTAAAAAGTACCCTTCTAAAAGTAAGAAATAATAAATATGTGGGACTTTCACAGACAAAATTTCTCACGGTGGTCGTTCTCGATGTATATCGAAAGCCTCCAGGCTATTCTATGGAACGCGCAGAAGACATTTCAAATACTCTGATGAAGCACGTCGCGGGTGAACTGAGCAGCGTTCTCTCCAGCACTCTTGCAATGCTACTGTAGCGCGGACTACATGCACTGCCGATGCAGTCTTCATCGCGGTATCCACAGTACAAGCTTTAAACATAGACTTTATATAGCCTGTTCCATACTATGAAGTGAGGTATATAGATGTGTGGGTGCTGTTTTCTAATGAATTGACGGACGATCAGCTTATCTGATAATAAGTGTGTGTCGTATGTACAGGTGAGTCGGCTTATCTGATTCGTTTCACTACATTTGCTATTCGGACACGGCGTCTGGAGTTGTTCATAAAGTCTACAGGTTAGACTACTTTGGAGCCATATAATACGTATGTTTGTAGAAAGAGAATCACTTACTGCCAAATGTGGTCCAAGTCCATTCGAAAACCAGCATCAGTTTTTACAAGTCCTTCTAATGTAGTGCTGTTGCCGAAATAAATATCCAAGTCCACACTCTTCTCGATATCTTTCAGGTTTTGTTGTCCGATGGCCTAAGAAATAAGGTTGATTTTATAATAAATATTTTAAGGCGCTATGATCAAATAAAATAAATAAAAGTATGTTGTACACGCATTCTTTCTATTCTCTTGCTGCGTGTCACAGTTTTAACGGTAGCTGCAATAGTAGAAGTCATTGATCCAATTTGTAGTTATAGCCAAAATTATCAAATTTTTTGATAAGTTTGCTACAATAAAATGAACTGTTTCTTATAATTATTATCATCGTTTATTCAGCGTTCAAAAATGCTTTAAATTTTTAGAATCATGGACTAATGCCATTAAATTAGTGTGTACTTACCCTTATGAACAAATCTCCTACTAAGAAGCTCCATTTTAGATCTCCATTTCCTTTCATGTTAGGCAACTCGTATTTGGAGAGTAAGTAACCAGTTTTAGGGCCAAATCTAAATAAAAAGAACACAAAATGTAAGATAAGATAGAATGTTGATAACAATTTTTTTGATGTGAAATATCTTATGCGGCGGGTCAGACCGGCTAGTGTGGCGACGTGGCGACGCGTCGGCACGCGCTTGTACTGAGATCGTATACCTATAGCGTATGCAGTGTTGTTAGTCACTTCGGAACACGTTGCGTGTGTTTTTTAAATAAAGAATAATTTTTTTCTTTTAAAAATCTGAATATTTGGTTTTTGATTATGCCATATTTATTTCCTTTAATAAACCATCCTTTCATGCATATTTTCTAAACAACATAGTTTCGAAGTATCATATCTGCCAGGCGACGCGACGGCTCATTTTGTTTTATAAAGTGTGGTCTCTTGATATACCCAATACTACGTAATATAACATTAGTCATATTGGATCTATGTCAGACCCGTAGATGTGGAATGGGGGTAACATAGGTGTTTGACCCTTCTATTTATTTTATTTAGTTCAAGGACAAATAAAAAAGCAAAGAATATGTCAAAAAAGTATATATAACATATACTTTACACAAAAATGTGACCAAAAATATTGGTTTCTGAAGTGTCACTAAAAAACAAGCGATTTATTACTACACACATCAAAAAAGTCTAAGCAACATGTACGATTTTGAACTTTTAGTAATATAATTATATTTCTTTTATAAATAATAACTAAGCATTTTTGACGCATTAGTGACTAAAGCAACAAAATCCTTCATTCAATTGTTCATTTAATCACAGTAATTAACAATATGTGTACGGTAACATACGTAGTATAAAATAAAGTTAAAACGAAATTAAACTTTTCATGTTTTACAAAATTAAATAACGACATTTTTTTAATTATTTGGTAATTCAATACCAAGTGTGACCGCCTCTGTTGTGATAAATTCCTAAAATCTATCTATGGTATATCCTGAGGATGCTTCGTTGAGGCGAAACACGTGTCGATTTGTGATTTTTAGTTTGAGCGGAAGATAGTTAAAGATTTTAGGAATTTGTCACATGCGATAGATTTCCGCAAAGTAACACCTGAATCTATACAATACCGCCTCTGTTGTTTAAAACTTGTCAGCAGCGATTTTTCATTGAATTAATAAGATTGTTTATCTGATCCGGCGGCAATCGGTCCCAATGGAATTTTAACAAGTCTTTCAGTTGTTGCGTTGTCGACACTCCGTCCAGGTTCTCTAGAGTACGTCTCTGGAGCATGTCCCATGCGTGCTCGATGGGATTGAGGTCTGCGATTGTGCAGGCCACGGCAATACCCGGATGTTTTCCGTTACCAAGTGCTCTCTGGTTCACCGAGTTTGTGTGCGAACGCGCATTGTCATGCATCAGCGTGAAATCTGAGCCAAGACTTTGTGCAAATGGATGAAAATAAGGCTCGAGGACATCTTTAACGTAACTTTCAGCGTTCATATTGCCATCTGAAAAAACGAGCTCAGTTCGTCTGTTCTTCATAATACCCGCTCATACCATCATTGTGGGGCCACTGTAAGGGTACACTTGCTGGACGAATCTCAGCCGTTCAGCATTGCCGGGACGACAATACACTCTTACCCTTCTCGTATCAGGCCTAAATCCAAACCGGGACTCATCATAAAATAAAAATTTATCACATTGCTTCTGGGTCCATGTCAAGTGTTCCCTACACCATTGGTTTGGCGCGATTCCCATGCCGTATAGGTGGGCACCTAATTGGGTATCGTGCTCGTAGGCCGTAATCATGCAGCCTATTTCTCGCGGTTTGGTGGCTAACAACAACATCGCTTGAGAATTGTAGCTTTAAATCTATCTCCCGGGCGGTCTCCCGGCTGACGTCTTGCAGTCAGTTGTATGTATCGGTCCTGTCGAGCAGTTAATTCTACTCCTTCCACATCCTGCGTGCTGCTCAGCAGGATCCCCCGTATTAACGTAACGCTGCCAAAGACGACAAATCACGCTCCTATTGACACCAAAATGCCGAGACACTTGGGACTGATTTCTTTCCGGTTGCATCATTCCTACAGCTCTCTGCATTTCATCAGCAGTCTAATGGCGTTCTTCCATAACATAAAAAATGACTCTCCACTCAATTTTTTCAAAAACTATATCTCAAAATGATAAAAGTGCGATAAATACCAAATTTATCAAGCAACGAAAACACATGAAATCGAGAAAAAATAATTAGCTTTTATTTTAATGAAAACAAAACACAATCGAAAAGGTTCTATTTTTAAAAACAGCCAGTATATGTTTCCTAGAACAAAAAAGATCCAATCTACTTTTATAAGAAAAAAAAATAAAGTATCAATTAATAAAACATGCCGTTCTGTTAATGTTGCGTGTTGCTTAGACTTTTTTGATGTGTGTATTTTCATAAATAGAAAAATGATTGTATGATAAAAACAATTGAATACATGTTCTTGTTTTAATAATCATCTAAGGAAAAATGTTTAACCTCCTACCCCAAGACCTGATAGTCATATCTAACAATACAGACCATTCCAAACAAGAACAAGGACCTAGGGCGACGTTACGTATTGCATGTAAAATAACTCACTCAAAATCAGTATCGCCCTTTACAAACGTTAATCCGTTGATAGGTGTTGCCGCTTGCACACTGAGAACCTTCCTTAGTCCTGCATAATTATCCACGCGAGATTTGAAGAACAGCTCTTTGTATTTAGTTTGGGGTACATCCACCTGTAATATCGATAAACGTGTATCCTAACTTTGAAAGCATTCTAAGAGTTAGAAGAAAGTACATGTAATTTATTATATGTATATACCATATAACCTTGTGATTGAGATCTTTAATGTTTAAATATCTAACGGTTCTGAAATGCATTACTATGAATCGACTAACTCATAAAATCTAAGTTTTTATAAATAAGAAAATAGTATGAAACTCCATTTTATATGGCATTCCGAGAAAATAATTTTGTGAATATATTATATAAAATTTAGATATATTTTGAATGAATTAACGTTAATAGTTAGATATACATTACAAAATTCGTTCAAATGTGAAAACTTTCAGTAAAACAAATTCCATAAAACGCAATTGACCTTAAAGTATATATCAGTGAAGTTCTCCTGCGATTCAGCCTTAGCGTGCAGTGTGACCATTATTGGTCCTTGTAGATGTGCCGAGAGACTATAAGTAGTGTTTGTGCTTTCGCCTTTGACGCGAATTTGAATCTGTTCGCCGTGACCTTTAGGTACTAAGGTGAGGGTCATCTGGAAGAAATTATAACGGGTTACATTAATAATAGAAACGTTTATTTAAAGTAAATGTGACCCACAGCTTCACCCAGGTAGAATACTATTCCAACTAAAACATAGCTGCTGAAAGTGGACGAAAGATTGTCGAAGACAAAGTACAGAGAGAAATTGAGTGATAGCAGAAGTCGAGGATGACCATGGCTGACTTATGAAGATCTAATAGTCTGAGTGGTTTATTATAATAACTAGTATAGGCCATGAAACGGCAACCTGTCACTGTCTGATTTCATTTTGCTGTTTTTATTGTGATGTGGGGTCAAAATATGATTTTCTTCCGTATTAATGCTCCGTCCGTCTTGAATGAGAAGTCGCGTGGCGACATACGTATTATTATACGTATATTTGTGCACTTTTTAAAAGTTTACTTTACCTCTAAAGGTTCTTTGCTAAGCATTTTCCCAGTAATGGCATATTCAGTCGCGTCCGTTACAACAGATCCTCTGATATCGTCGTTTTCAAATTCGCCTATAATCTTCATTGTTCTGTAATAGGAAAAATGTTCATTCAAGATGTTGATATTGTACAATTGTAGTTACGGTCTACACCATATAATTGTGCTTTGTAAGTGCGTTTACGTGTGGCGCGAATTATTCCATCAATAAACATCAGTTTCTACAAATACGCTAACTACGCCGCGTTTACAGCATAGCAATTATTAGCTTACAATTATATCATGATAAATTAGCAAAAACAATTAGCATTTCATTCAACTTAGAATTCACAAATCAGTAACCATTTGCATTAGCTCTTGTAAGTTGTGTAAGCCACATATACTCAGTGGTCCTTCGAGCCGGATTTGAGGATTTTTAAATCCGGCTCGAAGGACCGCAAAATACATAAGTGTGAAGCTAATAAGTGATATGTTTACTTGCGTTATTTCCTTTAATAGGCTAGATGACTGCACATAAATGCGTTATATTTTATAGATTGTATTACATTATTTAACCATTTTGAATACGATTGAGAAAAAACTAATTGACATTCATTGACAGAAACTGAGTTATTGGGTTTTAAACTTCGGTAGTGGGCAGAGTGGGGATGAGCTAGATGGAGAAAGCGTTACATAGCTGTTGCGTCCCAAAGCCGCAATGACATTGCACAGCGCTAGGAGTGACAGAGACGGAGCTTATCGTCACTTTGTTCCCATTACTAAAGTTTAAAATGAATAACTTATGTTTTTCATTGCATTTTTAATATTTTTTCGCAATTTTGTTTATGATTATTAAACCTATATTTTAACTACAGTAAAATCCGCTTAATACGATTTCCCGCTTAATACGCAATTTTACGTCAGTCCCTGCAACTTGAGGCATGTTTCCATACATATTTTCTCACACTTAATACGATTCGTCATCCCGTTTAATACGTCATCCGGACACGCCTTAAAAGGCTCTTAAAAAGATGAAGAGGAGTCGATTCCGATTTTGTCAAGGCGCTATGTGAAATGTTCTTTGGGTGAAAGCTAAGATGCGCTCCTAAAGTTAAGTTGTAATATAAGTCTTGTAATTGCTAACGCATCAAAATCTCTGTGTGAAACCAAAATAAGTGATTACTTTAAGTAATGTAATAAAAGTAAATAATAATATACTACTAATTTTTTAACAAAATTAGTATATACATAATACATGTAAGTTTTATTTTCCCTATTTTGCATAATACGCTTTCTCGCTTAAGACGCGTTTTTGGTTGGGTCCCTTTGAAATCGTCTTAAGGGGGCGTCCATTAATAACGTGAGGCGATTTTGATATGTCGCAAGATTTGGCTTGACGTCCATTTTTCAAAATGCGTATTTTCAGTGTAAATACGTTAATCTGTGCTTGATTGCCTTGGATTTATTTAGAAAAACATAATTTGATAAATTATTTTTATTTAAGACCGAAGACTAGTATTTAAGACTACTAATACAGATTAATTAGTTACTAACGTCTGTTAAGAACATGGTCTAGAATCACAGTGAGCAAATGGAAAAATAAAATACTTAAATAGGAACTACTAAAATTCGTAAAAGAATATTCATTATAATTCAGTCCACGGTGACATGTGTGGTCTCAAGAGTGACTACTGGAATCAACATGTCCATGTGATTTTCAGTTCAATCATCTGTTCCTTCAACCTCGCTTTGAGTTAGCCACTCTAAACCGTTGCTGCTTGCACACAGAAGCTCAGTAGCTTGATGCGTGACAATCCGTGAAGGTCGTACTTTATGAACTGGTGCAGCTAGTGCACTATGGACAGCACGTCGGTGTTCTACAGCTTTCTACAGCATCACTTTTCTAGATCACTACATACACTTGGGCAATATGGCA
This sequence comes from Zeuzera pyrina, assembly GCA_907165235.1. Lineage (NCBI taxonomy): Eukaryota > Metazoa > Arthropoda > Insecta > Lepidoptera > Cossidae > Zeuzera > Zeuzera pyrina. The sequence continues at coordinate 8,837,505 of OU015640.1, forward strand.
TGGTCATAGGGCAAGGTCATAGGGCATGCTGATGAAGGCGTGCAAAGATTGAATCGGTAGGCAGTGTTCATATAATCGCGATAAACATTATTGTCTAGAATTTAGCCATAATTTAGTGGAGAAATATGTTTCACTTAATTAAATCCAGTTCTCTCGCAATTTCACAGTTTCTTGTGGACGAAAAATTACGTGATATTTGTTGAGACTCCGCCTCGCCTCCACGTGAGATTGGGTGAGATTTGGCTCGACCCCCTCCCTTCTAAAAATCTCACATAATTAATGGACGACCCCTAAACGGGTTTTACTGTAGTATGGACGTGGTGTACAGAGGTAGCGTTCGTGTACAGAGGTAGGTGTGTAGTGTACAGTGCATGGTGTAGGGCGGTGACCTGAAGGCCGCGTGTGGCGTGGCGAGCGCGACGTGCAGCGCGGTGGCGCGGCGGTCGGCGCGCAGTGAGTACGCGCCGCCGGCCACGGCCAGCTCGGCCGTGAGCGTGCGGTGCCCGCCCGCCTCGCTGTAGGCGGCCGCGGCCGAGGCGGGCTCCAGCGCGCGCGCCAGCGCCGCGCGGCCCGCGCCGCGCACGTGCCGCTCGCCGCCCGCCGTGTGCCACGCGGCCTCCGCGAACACCTACACGACACACATGACACGTGAGCCGTGAGCTGAGCGACGCGCGCGGTCACCATTCACTCACACTAGCTGCACCCGCGACTTCGTCTGCGCGAACATTCTTTCCTAGCTTTCCCGGATTAAGTTAAATTGCATGTACACTAAGCATAAAGATTGTTTTTGGAAAAAGCATAGCCTACGTGTGTATCCAGCACACACTATGTATGTACCCAATTTCATCGTAACTGATTCAGTAATTTATCATTTCTCATTCGAAGTTTCATCCATCTTTTCACCCCCTTAGGTACAGATTTCTGATAAAAGAATAGCCTATGTCCTTCCCTTAGATGTAGATTATCGACTAACAATTCTTTAACGTACCACTTTTTCTTAAAGTGAACGAAAGAGTGAACATTAGTCAGTCCTTCATTATCCTATCCTATACAAATTGTAGCAATATTTGTGTGTTTATAATCACGTTCTCGAAAACGGCTCGAACAATTTCGATAAAATTTACAACATGGGTGTTTACAGGAGCGATAGTTTTCTCCGTGTTTTCAAAGATTTGAAATCGGTAATTGGAATTGATTAGTAATTTCACAATAAAGATTACCCTCTCAATAACACTATAGCTAGAAATTCAGTCTACCACGCCGAACTGCGCGAGTTCAAATCGTGCAATGTGGTCTAAGAATTGTTAGGCTTTTATTTTATTTTTTCATGTACAATCAAAATTAAAAGATTATCCTTAAAAGACTAAAAAAATCTGTCTCGTTTGAAAAAGATACCCCATACCAAATAGTATCAGACATAATCAAATGTATAGGTCTGCCACGAAAGTTGAGCCGAGAAACACGCGCGAGTTTTTTTTATATGTACCTTATATTGTCCTCCTATAGGGAGATCGGAAATCCTTTGCAGTATTGTTTTGATATAGTTATTAAATAGATTATTGTATCTATTTTAGTTTATTGATTGCTCGATACAGGCATTTCTAGTAATTTGTCATATCACATGATACAATTGCTTGTTATGATAACAAATATCGTGTAAGATTCAGATATTACATATTTTATGCGTTTAAGTAATAACATAGCTGAGCAACACACGTAGGCATAGGCTTACGTGTGTTGGTGTATAAAAAAAAAGACTTACATAATTGTTTTGATCGCCTTGCTCTACTTGTATTCCGCCACCGACAAAATTCTCTATCTCAGAGAAGTCTTTCTTGAACTCCATCTTGATGAAATAATTTTCCAAGTACTTCGATGTCAAGTTCAAGCTGCCCGATGTTTCTACGAAGGGATCATCTAACTGGAAAATAAATAAATTTTTAATAATAATAACGTTCAGACATTTCACACAGCGCCATCTAGTCCCAAAGTAAGCTGCACAGCGCTTGTGTTATGGGTACTAGACAACTGATATACTAATTATATATACTTTTCTTTTGTAAATAAATACATATTATACATAACACACAGACTCGGGGCGGGAATCGAACCCGCAACTCCCGTTTACTTTCCGACGCGCTTAGCCGTTGCGGCACGGAGGTCGGAAGTCGTCGTTAATCTCGAAATACTATGTATATGGGCGTATGTGTAAGGCCCGTATTCGAGAATGATACTCAAGTGTAAAACTTTGATCGAGCACAGTTAGAAGGGGATGCTGCTACATGCAATAAATAGCGGTATTTCTTATTAATAATTCTCAAGTAGACTTACACTCCAGTATCGCTTTGGAATACGGACCTAAGTGTGTATATGTTGCGGTATTTCTTCTGAGGCTTCATAGTGGTAAATAATACTGTGGATGTTTGGTAGATAACATTTTGATACTTATTTGGCTTATTAACGTCATGACGCTGGCATTTTATGTTTAATATTACTTTTACTACCAATGTATACTAGTTATCTGCGTGATATTATTGTAATCTCTTTGCAATGACGCGGACATTGATTTTGCTGATGTTTATAGATTATCTAAGGTCGTGAATTGAGATTACGGAAGTATTGTGTCAGCATAAGATGGCGCAGTATACATGAGCGTGTTTGGGTGTGTGAGATGTACGGACGTGTACATGTGTGCGTGCGTGTGTGTGTGCGTGTGTGTGTGTGCGTGAGTCAGATTGGGCGCCACATAAGCGAGTGGTGACGTCACCTCGAGGCGGCCCGCGGTGTCGATGGTGAAGGCGGGCATGTCGATGGAGGCGCTCATCTTCCACAGCGCGTCCTCGAGGCGCACGGCGGCGACGGCGTGCAGCGCGGGCAGCACGCGCAGCGGCGTCACCACGGCCAGCGACGCCGCGTACGACTGGTACGTGTCGTCCTCGCCGCGCGCGTACGAGTAGAACACGCGCCACGAGATCTGTCACGACAACACTCGCACGCGTCACGGTCACGTAATGGTTACTCCGGTACTATTTACACACACGAGTACTGACCGAATTATTAGAGCCATTGCATTCTTGCTTTAAATTCTATAAAAGTTTTTTTTCATACATACATACATATCTTCACGCTGTATCACTAACGGGGTAGTCACAGAGAGGATGGAGCACCAAGCGTCGCTTGCATACTTCTTTCGTTTCCTCAAATCTCATCATTCTCCTCACACATTTTCGTCTAGGTATTGGAGTGCTTTTGACATTTCCGTCAGCCAACACTGTTTGATCTTCATAAGTTAGCCTTGGTCTTCCTTTAGCACTCATTTTCGCTAAGTAGATTTTCTTCATCAGTCTCATCACTCATTCTTTCTATGTGCCCCAACCATCTAAGCATTCCTTTCTTCATTTTTACAATAACGCTGTTGTGCAACCCTGCCACACTGCATATCTCTTCATTGCTCATTTTGTATGCAACGGTGGCACCGCAGATATTTCGAAAAGATCGCATTTCCACTGCATTTATCTTACTTTCACTCGATTTCGGGCATATCTAGACCTCACTACCGTACAATAAAGTTGGAATCAACACCGCATTGTGTATGGCCATTTTTACTGAGTTAGATATATTCACACTGCCTACTAATGCGGACAGAGCACCGTTCACTTTATTGCCAGCTACTACCTGTCTTTCCACATCCAACTCACATCTTCCATCCCTCGAAAACACACTCCAGATATACAGTTTCGTTCACTTATTCTAGACATTTTTTTTTAAATTGTATTAAAATATTATTTAACAATGTAATTTTTGTTGTTTTTAATTTCAATATTCAAATTTTTTTATGTTGATTACTGACAACACTGGTATTTTTAAACACCATTTTGTGTGAGCTCCGCCATTTCGTAAAATCTTTGGAAGTCCATGAAAATAATATTTCCAGAAACCATATATAAATAAAATACAGCTAATAGAGAACTTGATTATAGTGAGGCCTAGAAGTGACGGAATACTGAGAAAGAGTGAGGACTCTCTCTTGTCACAAAGGCAAAAACAGACATCATACATTTTTTTTTTCATCTATTAATTGTTTACATTTTGTTTGTAACATTCTGTAAAAACTTAATGCATGAAAGAAGAACTGAAATCAAAGGATTGAATATGAATGTGAACGAAAGTAAGGTTTTGGTGTTTGAGAGAAAAGATGTACAGACGATGTGTGAAATATGGGTAAATGGAAAATGTTTAGACTAAGATGATGAGATACGCAGTATGACAGGGTTGCACAACAGTGTTATTGTAAAAATGAAGAAAGGAATGCTTAGATGGTTCGGGCACATGGAAAGAATGAGTGATGAAAGACTGACGAAGAAAATATACAGAGCGAAAGTGAGTGGTAAAAGAAGCCAAGGAAGACCAAGGCTGATTTATGAAGATCAAATAGTCAGAGTGTTAGCAGACGGAAATGTCAAAAGCACTCGCATACCTAGGCGAAAATGTGTGAGGAGAATGATGAGATTTGAGGAAGCGAAAGAGGTGTGTAAGGACCGCGACTCCTGGCGCTCCGTCCTCTCTGACTACCCCGTTGGGGATACAGCGTGAAGTTATGTTATGTTATGTTTAGACTAAGAACAAGTGAATAAAATTGTAGATGTAGAGAGTGCATTTTCTAGGGATAGAAGAGGTGAGTACATATAGTAGAGAGACAGCAGCTGAGAACAAAGTAAACTGTGCTTTAGACACATTAGGAGGTAATGCGAAAATATCTAACTCGGCCAAAATGGCCATCCACAATGCGGTATTGGTGCCAACTTTATTGTACGGTAGTGAGACCTGGATATGCCCGAAATCAGGCGAAAATAAGATAAATGCAGTAGAAATGTGATCTCTTAGATATATGTGCGGTGTCGCCCTTGCGGACAAAATAAGCAATCAAGAGATACGCAGTACGTCAGAGTTGCGCATATGACAAACTGGGGGAACACCAAGTGACATATTAACTCCAAAACATTCTGCAAAGTTAGTATCGTTTAAGCTAACATTAACAATACCATATAAAAATAAATTACCTCATGCCAGTAAGTCCCGTTATACAACAGTGCCACACAGGTGACGTTAAACATTTCTCCCATTGTTATATCCACTGTGTACACTGATCTTAATTCTTTGACAGCTTGGAATGGTGTTACCAGGTACAGAGTATTTCTCATTACTGTGTACTCCTAAAAAAAAAAAAATATAGCGTGAAGTATGTATATGTGTATGTGGTTAGTTCTATTCAGGATTTCCTGATGTTTTCTCTGTTTTTACCTCTAAAATAAATACATCTGTCAACACTATGGGCGGTTTTTCGGGTAAATGCAGTGTAGCATTGGCTTCTAATATGTCTTCTTCGTCAGCTCCAACAAACTGAAATAAAGATATGTACACAAAAATAAAAACTAACGATAAAAAAATTAACAATTTACTACAACCCCTATATTTGCTAATATAATAACAAAAGTCTTAAGATGTAGATTGATTAATTCATGCTAAAGGCAAAATTATTCATGATATGAAATTTAAAAAGGCTTAGATTGATGATAATTAAATAGTTAATGTGTATACACTTCTATAACAAATATTTTTGGAATATAAAGAGGAAACAAATCAAACACCCGTTTCCTTGATTACAAAAAATAAAACACATTATATAAAAAGCCACCAGTAAAGCAACAAAGGTACAACTAAACTGTGCTTATAGTATCACATAAGCACAGTTTTCACTACAATTTCAAAACAAGTTAAAAATGGGCGTAATAAATGGCGTTACAAGCTGGTCAAAAAGTCTTTATTACACCTGTTAATGATGTGACCGGCGGGATTATTATTACCTAAAAATTTGCAGACAGCGACAGCTACGCGATCATTGCACGACCGGTGAATAATTGTATTAAAAATTGATACCGTGTATGACGATTTCGTGTCTATTGCGCCATGACCGTAAAATGCACTTTCCGCGGTAGATTTAGCGCCATTATACAAATTACACATTACTCGTTTTGACAAAAGATATGGCGCGATATTTGGCTGTCGCATGCTGACTGCAAGTTAGGTAATAAGCGTGCGACAATGTTATTATTTAATCAAGATTTCTTTTAATAATTAGACAAAGCCAAAATTTAAATCAGGATAAGTAAATGTATTTAATACTGCAATAAGATTTGTTAATGTTAATTTATCATAAAACAAATGGTACCTTCATAAGATGCGCGTGGAACGTGATTGTGGGGTAGTAGAGAGTGTCTAGTGTCATACTGGCCGTTGTATCGAAGTTCTCTATGAATATGTCGGAGTTACTGGTTTTGTGTTGGAATTTCTCTCTCAATACGTCCAATAATCCCTTACCATTGTCCATAAGGAGAATAGCTATTCCGAACTGAAAAACATAGTACGACATGAATGATACATGTGTTGTATATTGTTAACGTTAGAAATTGATATATTCCTCACAGAAATGTATGAATGTAATAATTATATGAGGAAATGTATAGAGCATCAGATTACATGTTTGGCAAATATCTTTTATTATTTTAGATATAGTTAAATTAAGTTTAGAGTTTACGTGATTATTACTGACTAACGGCACATTTGTAAGAGAAAAGTTTTAAAAAATATCTATAAGAATTCCATAACTTTTTTTAACTTTACATTCAAAAATTACTATTCAAGTTTACACAAAATTTTTAGCAATAAATGTTAAGCATTAAAATTTAAAATACATATGTTACGTATACTATATGTTTCTCAAACAAAACAAATAAATAAATACATATATGTATCTTTTTCACATTTATAAAGCTAAAAAGTTACTAAGTCATTCATGTACTTACTTTATGTTTAGATAGTCGCACTGATAACTCTGTATCTAATCCATTTCCATAAACGTTTTTCAGTACTAAGCCATTCTCTTCGAAGCCTTCGAGCGGTGTGTACAGTTTGTACAAGTACACAAAGTTTATGGGCGAATGCCAGTGCCAAATCCCTGTGAAGCCGAAGTCCATGGTACCCCATCCGACGCGAAAATCCACCTGTCATAAAAGGACGAAATTACAAGAATAATAACATACTTTAAAGGACCCATATATCATAAAGACTCATCTTTATCATATAATGATATATCAATAATCATATCTCTATAAAAATGACCCTTATAGAAATATTTTGTTATCGATTAGTCTTTCAATCTGAATGCTATTTCTCAGCAGAGCTGAAGGTATCATGTTGAAATTGAAATCAAATACTTTATAATCTTAGTAGAAAATTCAAGGTTCCAGCTCAATGCAATTTAGATAGATATAGCCTTTCAAACATATTTTCATTCTAACTGAAATGTTAACCGATCACCAAAACCTTAATTACCTTGATATACTTGGCTTACAATTACTTGATCTTGATTGGCATAAAAGAGGAGTTTGATAGGACATTAAATTTATTCAAATATGATTTATATACCTGTATAATGTATACGTATACTACATTATATTAGGTAGGTCTCGAATATTACGTTATACTACATTATATTAAGTAAAATTATCCTAAGTTCTGAAGGAAACAACAGTTTTTGTTATACGAGTGACGATTATGATTGATAAGTATTGTGTCAGAATTTATTATAATAGTAATAATTTTTTTGTTTCAGGATTTGTCTTACCTCTTCAGGAGCTCTCTTTGCTGTGATCATGGCTCTGTTCAAATATTGTATGGGAAGTGCTACATGACCGAATATGTGAAAGTTTTGTATCGACATTAGCTTCAGAAGTATTTCCACGCCTGAAAACATAGACACGATGCAACTTTTTGATGTGATAACATGTTTTATATCGTTGACAAGAAAGTTTACAGCAGAGATTCGAGAACATGTTAGGAAAGTATTTTACAATGCAACTGCTTACGTCAGTTCCTTTTCTCACAAATTAGTTAGGAAAGAGCATTCACTAGCTATGGAGTAACTTGTAATAATCTAAAAATGAAAATAAACGTCCAATAAAGTTAGAAAAGCAATAAACGGCATATGTTGGTCAGTTAAGGCGATGCATTGGAAATTTTGACGGTAGGGATCTCAATTTTTTTAAGTGACTACAAAACGTATGAAAGTGATATTTGGTAAGCTGATTCTTAATTTCATTCGTTTATTTTGAGAGTTGCGATACACGATTGGTTAACTTTTGTAACACAAAAAAAAATATCAAAGAAACATCTTTAAAAACTGAGATTTACATTTTTAGGAGTAACGGGACCGATTTGTGTTTCTAAATTTTCTGTATAGTTTTAATCTACATATATTCTTCAAAATGACAGTTGGATTTTTTAAAATTAATAATATTTTTTAAATTAAACGAAAATAACTACTTTTTCGTATTTTTCGTAAGCTAGCGCGCGCACTTTTACATAGACCAGAAGGTCAATTTTGGATTAAATTATTGTTTATCAATGCGTCGCCTTAAGTTAACATGAAATGAAATTATTTTGCTTTGTGTTGTTGAGAAACGCAATTTCATAAGTTATCGAACCAATAGTGTTAACGAATAGATAAACCGCCGACAAAAGAACCTCAGAAACTGGGCATCAGGAAAGCTTTTATACAAACTCATGAAACAATGAACATGTGACTTGTTGTAATATTGAAACTACTTACATACGACAATTTTGATATTCGTATGCAGGGACTTTTACATACACGTCACTGCTCGTTACAAGAGTGATGACGTCCTATACTTTGCTATGGCAGATATTTCTCAGTGCTGACATCAATCTCTGCAGCAACGTTACATTACAATTTTTTCAGCAGTAATGTGTCAATTGCTTCGTGGTGTATGTAAGCGAGGTGTGGTGGTATGCATGTGGTGTGGTGTGGTGATGTGGTGGATGGTTGTATATGGTTCGGCGGTATCCGTATATGGTGTGGTAGTATGTGATGTGAATTTATGGTGTATGCTGTGGTAATACAGTATATGGTGTGTTAGTGTGTTCTACGGCGGTCTGAGGTGCGGTGCAGTGGTATGTATAGTGGGCTAGTGGCATTTGCGCGAATTTTTATATAAACTGAGGTAAATGTGCCATACGCACAAAATTCTAAAGCATCAAACAGGAGTTAATTAACATTAGTGCGTGCGAAACGCTGTTACCTTTGTACGTTATGGGGCCTGACAAAAGTGTTGTTTAAAATTAGAAAAAGCTTAAATTATTTTCTCCTTTCTTGTTGTCTTCATATTGCTTTCTAATTACACTTCGAAAATATTGTTTGTTTGTACAAAAATGTTCTTTTCTCGGAGTGGGCAGGTGTACCTCAGTATGTCTAGAAGTTTTTAGTGTGCGGTGCGATGTATTACGGTACGGTGCGGTGTGATGTAATACGGTGTGTTACGGTGCGGTGCAGTGTGGTGTAATGAGGTGTGTTACGGTGCGGTGCGGTGTGGTGTAATGCGGTGTGTTACGGTGCGGTGCGGTGTGGTGTAATGCGGTGTGTTACGGTGCGGTGCGGTGTGGTGTAATGCGGTGTGTTACGGTTCGGTGCGGTGTAATGCGGTGTGTTACGGTGCGGTGCGGTGTGGTGTAATGGGGTGTGGTGCGGTGTGGTGTGCCGAGGCGCGGACGGCGGTTGTACCGGTGGTGGTGTTGGGCGTGGTGACGATGGCGACGAGGTGGCGGTCGTGCTCGACGAAGCCGAAGCGCGCGGCCGCTACGAGCGCCTCCGACACGGGGCTCGTGGCGTTCACCACCATCATGCAGTTGGTGATGCGCCGCATGTGGCCTGCCAACACCCGCATATATTATACCAGCCGTTACCCGCGACTTTATCCGCGGGGATTTCATACATGCGTCAATATCCTCTGCCCTCACTTGATAGATAGTTCTTTCCCCATACAAATTTTGCCACCCATTTTCACCCTCTTAACCTTCTTTCAAGTCAATATATAAAGATTTCTTTCCTCGTAGAAAATTTGAGCCCATATTCACGCTCTTAGGAGTTGATTTTACAAAAATCCCTTCTTATTTTAGCACTAAGTCATAAAAGAAAGATGATGCACAAATTAGATGTTTCTAGCTTCAGTGGTCCTGCTTGAGCGAACTTGAATCAATCAGTCAGGACATCTTCTTTTGTATATACGAATTAGATTTTAAACAATTTAATCTTTCATTTTACAGCAACTGAGTTTAAAAGTCGTTTATTTTTTATTGTATTTAAAATATCTAATATACAGGGTGTATATGAAAACGGGACAGTTACTTTAATGGATGAAAGGGCATAACTTTAGTATGTAGCTACAAAAAGAATTATCGAAAAAAACGTATCCGTTTATGAGTTATGACCGTTTTAATTTTCAAGTGTTATCCCCACCATTTCTCGTAAAATTGGGTTGATCGTGTACAGTTACAGATTTTAAATCTTACGTTTTTTTTATTTTGTAATAATTTCATCCGTTACTGAAATACAGCCTGAAAACCATTTTCGAAAATAATGCGTATACCCCAATGGGGGTTTTCAGGCTGTATTTCAGTAACGGATGAAATTATTACAAAATAAAAAAAACGTAAGATTTAAAATCTGTAACTGTACACGATCAACCCAATTTGACGAGAAATGGTGGGGATAACACTTGAAAATTAAAACGGTCATAACTCTTAAACGGAAAAATTTTTTTCGATAATTCTTTTTGTAACTACATACTAAAGTTATGCCCTTTCATCCATTAAAGTAACTGTCCCGTTTTCATATACACCCTGTATAAAATTTTCGTGTCACAGTGTTTGTAACAAAACTCCTCCGAAACGGCTTTACCAATTCTTACGAAATTTTGTGTGTATATTCAGTAGGTCTGAGGACGTAAACTATTTTTCATACCTCTAAGTGATAAGGGTGGTCCACTCCAAAAATTTATTTTTTATTTTTTGAACAAAATTTTTTATTTTAACTTTTTTATGATTCGGCATTAAAAATACATACAACCTATATTTATATATATTTTATATCGGGCAAAACAACGTTTGCCGGGTCAGCTAGTTGTATATAAAATAGTTCACGAGTATTTTTCTTTAAACACATGTGTCTTTAAATTTAAATTGGAATTATACAAAATGATATTTTAAAACAATTACTAAGATCATTGCACGATTTTTGTAAATAATTTCATTTGCTAAATCCATGTAGAATTAATCTTAATCGTGAGTAGAGTTCCCTATTTCAATTTGTCGAATGTTTTAAATTTTAACTGGTATAAAACATAGGCCCAGTTTTATAAAGTAATGTTCCATAATAGATTGCTTGTGTCTGACATATAAAATATCAATACCAACCATTTACGTAGATCTTGACAACTTTGTCCTCCAAATCCAAATACGTTATACCGTTGATGTCGCGTTTGTGACCCAATACGAACTTGGTTTTGAGAAAACCTTTTCTATAACCCTGAAGAGAAAAAGATCGTTTATTTATTTTTGTCCACTCTGCTAAGAGCAAGACTGGCGAAAGAATGTAAAATATGCAGTTAGTAAGCTTGCTTGAAATTCATGCAAATAGAAATAATACAGTTAGCGTTAACTTACTTGAAAAGGTGTTAGCAAAGTCACTCTGCCGGTGACATTATTCTCGCGTTGCCCTCTATCCAAAGTCCACGAGGAATTTATCATGAGTAAACCTTCATCGTTATACTAAAACAAAATTATCAATAAGTTTGGGTTAAACAAAACAGAAAAGCTCAGTTTTTCACGAAATTACATAGACTAGAGATCGCCCGATGGTCGAAATTCGACCGTAAATATAAACTTATAATGTAAACTCTTTGCCGACGATTTTTACTCTATGCGACTGTTTAATCCAAGGAGGTTACATATATGTGATTCCATGAATTTGACTTTAACAGTCTCAAACAAAAATAAGAAAAGAATATCGCTTGACAAACAGAGGAGCAAAAAGGTATTGAAGTGGTTTGTCTTTTTGATTATTTGTTGCAATGATTACAATTATTTCAAATTTTATTATTATCTAATATTAGATTTGTAAAACGCAGTGTATACAATTCTTTTCGAGGTGCTTATTTAAAGCACTGATAAAATATTTAAAGCACTCTATGTCTCTCTTATTATTATATCATATCTTATTATAATATATACATTAATCCCATGTCTCATTCCCTAAAATTAAGTTAAAAATTTACCATTTTATGACTTATGAAGATCAAGAAGCCAGAGTATTATCGTTCATGGTATCACTCGTATACCTAGGCGAACGTGTGTGAGGAGAATGATCAGATTTGAGGAGGCGAAAGAAGTATGTAAGGACCGCAATGCTTGGCATGCCGTCCTCTCTTTCTACCCTATTAGGGACACGGCGTGAGAATATATATTAATGTACTATTTTATAAGTATCGCATTTGACTGTTTTTTATGATTGGTCACATAAATTGCATTAAATCCAGAACGAGATCTTAGTCGTAGTATAAGCATCATTTGAGACTTTCACAACTTTTACCTGGAAGCTAAGCAGTGTATCAGCGCTCTTCTTCCACACCGTATGATGTCTTGCTAAGGCTGCAGCCCGAGGGAGAGCTGGCAACGTAGTATTCACTCGTGCGCTGAATTCGCCGTAGAACTCCTCAGCACGCACCAAGTAGTCGGCTAGAAGGGCGAACGCCAAGTACTGTTGCTGCCAGTGCATACTGCCGTTGAGTGCTTGAAGATTGTCTCGATAGCGCCACCTATAGAACACAATGCCAATCTCACATTAATAAGATTTTTTTATACTATGGGAAAGACAAACGGCCGGTGGAAATACACAATATCAAGGCTAAGAAAGCACTTTGGATAGTAAATGGGTTGGCAATCCTGAGGACTAAGATATGTTTCCTGTGTCAGAAACTTCACCAGCTGCCTTACCGTCCACACTGGAACACAACAGTGCAAGTACTGCTATTTGGCGGCAAAATTAGCGAATAAGATGGTAGTAGCGATCTGGATGGACCCTTACTAGTACCCTGTTACCCCTAGCTCTTATCACCCGTAAAGATTAAATAGACTAATTTTTCGTTTCATTTTATATACATAAGAACTATGTATTCTTCCATCACGTATTGCAAGTTATTTTGTAAGTATACTATTGTATTTGACAAAAATCATTAAAAGGCAATTGATAAAAATTTAAAAAAAATGAAAAGACTAGCGGCATCCGGCCAGTGGCCAGGCATAGCTGTGGCTCAGTATGTATATTAGCTATTAATAATAATACTATTATATTAGGTATTAATAATGGCATTAAATAAAAAATATATAATGGCAGTACGTAAAAAAAAAGACAAACAAAAAGAAGTCTGATTACATTGCAGGATTCGAACCCGCGCATTTAGGCGTAGTAGACCTACGTTCTAGTCACTTTGCTATTGAGAAGGAAAACTCTGCTGAGAAATTACCAATTATATTTCGAAACAAATTTTGAGAACTGAGACCTAACTAGATATATTTTTCACCCTCATAAGCAGAAATCATTAGAGCCGTTTTTGAGAACGCAATTACGAACATACAAATATAGCCCGTAATATAGTACAGGATTAGATGTTTAAAAACACGCCCGTATTAGAATGTAAAGTTGTGTCAAAATTTCCAAGCTATCAATGAAGAAGTTTAGGAGATTAAAGATTTTGAAAAAACGAACACTTAAATTTTTATGAATATAGATTGTAAAGTTAAAAAAAATAGTGAAATCCTTAAAATTCTATACGGGTCCTACTGATGGTCATGCTTCTTCTCACAGATGAGGTGAGACAGAGACAACGTATCGATCACTCGGGTCTTGTGCGGATTAGTGGAGGTAATCTAGCAGGAAGCATTCTATCTTATCATACTACTACATAGCACAGATTAATTAGTTTACTAACGTAAATACATAGTATGGATTACGATCAAAATATTGGTACATATATGGTAAATTTTGATGGTATAATATTTATAATTTGGAACTTATAAATATTATTACCATCTGTATCTATGATAATTTTAAAAAACATTGATATTTATATGGATGTTAGATTATCAAGAATCTTAGATGTTTGACTGATAATAAGTTTCATATGGCAGAAAGTTCGTATGCTGTAAGTCACGAGTTGCCACTGATCCCATACCGGATTTTTTCAACAGAATTTCATTAGCAAATTCTCAAAATAAGTTACAATTTTACTTACATACTGTTTAATTTTAATACTTACATGAGATTAAAACTTGTGTCAGACCAACCAATGAAAGGTGTGTTCATGTTTGATAACAATGCATAGACTGTTTCCTCGTGCGCTTCAGAATACATCTTGACGCGCCACAGGATATTCGCTTCGTTCGACCAGCCCACTCGGACTTTCCATTCACAGAACCAATCTGGAAACGGTGAATTTTTTAACTAGGATATCACGAGGTCGATACAGTTAGCTACAGAAAATAAATAATTTAAATACTGATGCAAGTGATGCGGAAATAGAAGCAGAAGATGGACTGTATATGAATTAAAATATATTGTACTGTGAGTGTGATATGTTACTTTAAAATAAAAAAAGTGATACAATGATACAAAAATTGGTTTTAGTTTCGGCGAAAATGTAAGACCAAAATGCATTTCGATGGATTAGATCGGAGTGGGGTTCACTACTTAGTGACTTTAGGTGACTCCGGTTCACCGCTACAACCCTTGTAATTAGAGTTCACTATAAATCATTAATCAGTGCGTTCGGCATCATAATCACTAGTGTATTCGCTACCATAACCAATGGTGAGTGAGCTAAAAATCACAACCATCAATAAGTGAGTTCATCACTACAACGACCAGTAAGTCAATCATTGAACTCAGCACTACATCTACAACCGCTAGTGAGCTCAGCAACACAACTAGTTGTAAGTGAATTCACCCGCACTAATGAGTAAGTGAACTCAGCGCGAGCAAGTAACGGCAGGGCCACTTATACGTACCCTTGAGCAGGAAGTCGAGGTGGCCGTCGATGGCGCGGCCCGGGTAGTAGAGCGCCAGCGTGGCCGCGTGTTGCCAGTCGGCCGGGCTGGTCAGCTGCAGGTCTGCGCTAACGCGCTGCGTAGGATCACGGTTGGCATCCCAATGCAGCGCACAGCTCAGCCGCTTTTGACGCTCGCTGCTGGCACGCAGGTACGACACGTGCACGTCGCGGACTCTGTGCATACAGTAATTAACACTCTCTCATATGATATCATTCAAAGTAGGCTTCGCTTGACCACCACCACTAGTAGTAGTACTAGTGCCTATGCTAATTTTGCTACCACTAGTGGTAATAGTAGTACTAATTCACTTTTAATTATACTACCACTTGTACACCAGTACTAATACTACTAATTTCGGTAAAACTAATGTTATTAGGAATAGTGACAACCACTACTAAAACTACTAGTAGTTCTATTAACTACTAATTTGTGGATTTAGTGGTGCTGCCGACTACAGTGCTATTAGTATTTCCAAAAGCAATAAGTAGTACTCCTAACTATTTTCTATTATTATGTTAAGTAACGTAAAACAATATTAATAGAACCAGTAATATTAATAGTATAAATATATACATACTATGTGTTACTACTTAAGACAGGAAACTATTACAAACGATTTTTCCACAACACAATATCTAAGCCTCGAACAGACTTTTCATACTTACTGATCAATGTGTATATCCATGTTAATGTCAGTATTATTGTTGAGATCCGCATTCAAGCTAACGCTGTAAGCTTTTCCGCTAACATCCAACTCGCCGTAAGCCGTGAAATTCTTCTCCGAAAGCAGCACATAGCGAATCAGAGTTCGATATTCGTTTTCGTTGTATTCGCCCTAATAAATAAAGTACATAATTCATATGTATTTTCTTGTTTTTATAGGCGTCCTATGCGATGGATCAGAGATATTATAAACTTCACTGACACAGATTATGAGAATAAAGAAAGATCTAGAAACTTAGAACTTACTTGTCCGATAAAAGTGATCTGTCTGTTGTCTTGTGTGAATCTAGCGTCAACGGCAATGTCCTTGAAATGACTGCTGTTAATTAAAACCTTTAGCCGATGAGATGCTATATTTATTTTGGACTGGTCCTGGTATAGGGCATCTATATTGAAGTCCATCCCAGTGAACCACACTCCTAATGCGTTCACCTAAAAAAATTACTGTTTAGTATAGAATTGTACAGTGTCCTTTTATTAATTTTGGATATCAAAGCAATATTAAATATTTATATATTGAATTAAGTATTACCAATGCAACGAATATTGATTTTTAAGCATTCACGAATGCAGATTCGTTATCGATATTAAGAATTCAGAGAATATACGTGTATGCGCTGGCACATATATTTGCAATTCCTGATACACTGAATCATTCTTTTAGTATGGTTATTCTACACTGAAAACAATGTACATGTATGTCCACACTATAAAACGACTTTTTGTTGCTATGTAGCTAGTATGTTGTGAGTTCAATATGAACCTTGTTAACCATAACACAGTGTATCCTAATATGGAAGCTAGATTCACAGTTATAATATTGTGTGTAATCTATTACACATGACTAAATAAATATTTCAATTCATTGTTTTTAACATGTCGCTTTTCTTTATAGTAGAAAATTAACAACCACACTGTACGCGTTATGTGTGGGCATTATGTGTAACTTATTCATACTGTATATGTAAGCTTGTATTAACATTATTTCAAAACTTTACAGATTTCCCTGATTTCTTGTATCACGCGAATACGAATATTAACAATCTACGAATATTAAAATATTATTTACTAGCGATCCGTCCCGGGTTCGCACAGGTAGAAATTTTTTTAAAAATAAAATACAGCCCATGTTACTCGCTGATAATGTAGCTTTCTACAGGTGAAAGAATTTTTGAAATTAGTTGATTAGTTTTTGAGTTTATCCATTACATACAAAGTTTATAATAAATTTATGTATTATGTATAAATATATACATAATACATAAATTACTTATATGGATAATTTGCATGGACGCATTCATGTCGATCACATATATGAAAATATAAAAACTGGTTTAAAAAAGTCAGAACAAAGAAATTCCTTGTTCTCAATTATCCACTTCATACGAGAAAGTGAACATTTTTATTACCTGATATTCATTAAGTTGTTTCTCGTGCACTTTCACCTTGACACTGCAGGGATGCAATGTTGGTAAAGTCATGTTCAGTTCTGAATCTACATACAGTTGTGTGCCAGGCGGATTGAACAGAAAACCTGATATAATGATGTCCTTTGTTTTTGGGTTGAAGTTTAATAGAGCCAGTGCTGTGTATTTTGGTCCCATCTACGGAAAAAAACGGTTAAAAAGGTAACGGAATGGTTGTATATAAGTGGAAACACCGACGCAGGTAGGCCGTTAGTACATACATATTAGAAAAGAGGAAGCAAATTGAATGAAAAGGATCGATTACGTAGGTAAAATTTTAGTCCTTTTGGACACCGCCCTTCCCCTTATCAGCGACAGTAAAGATCTTACCTTCCCCCTTCTATACTTACATAAGCATTGGTATAAGTTTTACAAAATCTGTTCGTTTCTTTATTGTTATTCATAAGCAAATACCTATCATAGTTAATACGAAAAGTATATAAATATTGCTGACGTAATCGCCATTCAGACCCATGGTCCTCCATGACATCAAAAATAAGTAAAGACCCCCCTCCCTTTGGTGCTTACGTAATACTTGAATGATCCCAAGTCAACATTATAAGGAAGGGTCTCCATCCTTTCTACGACACATTATTCACTGAAGAACGGGATGGTGAAACTATGTCATGTAACAGAATTAAAGAGAAAGATCATAAAAGTCTATTAAATTATCTTTAATTACATACATACATACATATCCTCACGCTGTATCCCTAACGGAGTAGTCAGAGAGAACGGAGCGCAAAGCGTCGCGGTTCTTACATACTTCTTTCGCTTTCTCAAATCTCATCATTCTCCTGACACATTTTCGCCTAGGTATGCGAGAGCTTTTGTCATTTCCATCCGCTAACACTGGCTATTTGATCTTCATAAGTCAGAATCAATGTTTTTAGATATTATATAAAATTAATTATTAAAGGTAATTTGTTTTAATTTCGTTATAACGTCAATTATTTATTAATAATACGATACAATACGAATAATACGAATACAATAATACGAGCCCCACTACGTGTGTATTTTCAGTAGATGACTACAGAAGTCGAACAAAAATGGGCTTTACCGCGTATGGTTCATTTTCATTTATATCAATTTCAATAACAACAACAACAAAGGGGCACATGCTCACAATTTTATTTTAATAGAATTATTAAATAATATAATAGCACGATTTAATTAATTATTAACGTGAAATAATTAAACATAAGTGAAATGGATCGATTAACGATTATGAATAAAATAGTTTCTACTTTTACATGTTTATTATTATTAATAATACACTTTAATAATACTTACTTCCTCAAACTGCAGGTGCATTTTCATGGGTCTCGGTTTCCCTACAATTAATTGAGTGTCTAGTTTCAAACCGTTCATTTTGTCGATTCGTATAAAACTGAAACTAAATGTTGGGTTCTGTTTTTGTTCTTGGGATGAACTAACATTGAAACTCACGTCTATGTGTGATTGCGTTTTCTGAAAAAAAAAGACAAATGCCTAAAGAGACTAATTCTAAAAGGAACAACCGTCTGTATGAACCCTGTATGGGCATTATATTGTCTGTGGTAAGGGCCTCTTCTCTCAGAGGAGAGCGTGAAAGCAACAAATGCCGCATCACGAGGTTTCAATGCTGTTTTACAATTTTAAACGTAGATATCTTTGACACACAAGGTTTTGACTTTGACGAATTAACAAATTATAGCATTTCTAGGTACGCGACCCTTCAGTGGCGATCTTCGAAAAGCTGAAGTACAATCTAATCTGCCCAATTGTAACGACATATTTATCTATCTCTAAATACATAAAACAAAGTCGTTATTTCTATCGGGTTGGGTACTTGAACAGGAAATAATAGATTGTACTTCTACATAAATGGCTACGTTGGCACTTACCACATTCTTCAAAACAGCATAAAAATTATAATACGGATAAGCCGTAAAATCCATAGACAATTCTCCATACAAGTCGTGCCTGTAACCCATTGCTCGTTCACTGTAAACTCCTTCCACGTGGATTGTTTGCTTAGGGTTTTTATAGAATTGATAATCTAGCTGCAATTTTGTACCGTGTGTAGGGCCGTTTAAGGTGTAATATCCGATGAGTCTACTTGCTAGTTGTTTTGTTTGAAAATCAGCTGTTATATCCCATTGTGTGACGCCACCTTTTGATTTTACTTTTAAACTACCTGAAATTGAAACAAGTCAAATTAGGAACAAAATATTCTTCAAAAGCAATGAGAATCGATACTCGTGATCGTCACCGCTCGTCGTGACCAATACCAGAATTCGGATTGCAGTGGGTATTCAAAATAATAGGTCACATGATGCCAACTAATACATATTGACCTTGCATATTGCTCAAGAGATTCTTCTGCTACTATTTCTTATAATCTTCTGTATCGACTATATATATAATAAGTCACTATATTTTAGTAACTCTTACTTAATGACTGGCCTGTTGGCGCAGTAGCATAGCATCTGCTTTCCAAGCTAGGGTCCCAGGTTCGATCCCCGGTCAGGTCAATTTAGGAAATGAACTTTTCTCAATTGGCTTGGAGTCTGGGTGTTACTGGCAACTCCCCCAGAGTTCATTGTGTGGTACCCATAAAACAAGCTTACTGCTTAGTTTGGGGTCACACAATCTGTGTAATTGTCGGAGTATTATTAAAAAAAAAAAGAAACTCACCGGATAATTCAGCAATTTTTTCGTCGTTAATCACCCAGTAGGCGAGTGGTACCCAAACGTGTCCATATTTTATATCGTGTTTCTTCAACGACATTACTGTGTCGAAATGTTTTCTGCCGTCAATATCTAAACTAGCTTCGATGGATTTGTCGTATTTCAAATTACGATATAACCCTTTAGCTTTCAGAGTGTTCTGAGCTGATTGGAATGATACTAATGCTGTACTTGTTGTGTTCGAAAGATTCAGAACGGCATTGAACATACGTTTTTCCTGTGAAGGAAAATTAAACTTAGGTACTTCCAACATAAAGTTCAAATTAAAAAAATCACCAATGACGATTTCGCTGCTATTAGTTACTACCGTTTCAATTACTAGCTTGCCGATGCGTAGGCTGTTGCATGTAACTTTCGACCTGAGGGTTCCCGCTTGTATTCTCGATATCAGCAATTTGGGAAAGGAACTTTTATAAATTGGATTGAGATTTGTGTTATTGGATACTTTTTCCATACTTCCTTGTATGACACTAATTACACAAATTTAATACTCAGTTTGAGATGTAACTCGTAATATGGTAAGATGGGCCGGTTTACCCCCTGGTTTATACGGTCAAGCAAAAAAAAAAAAAAAACGAATACAAATATCTTGAACTTAATTTTCAAATAAAATAGTTTAAAATGAGTACTTTTACCCCTCTAAAAACAAATTTTGGCTGTATATGACCATGTCTGAAGACATATCATTAATTTATAATTAAATTTCAGCTAACGATAACTTCAAAAGCAATCGTAAGAATACGTGTTTATGTATGAGAGAATAATAAAATATTATCCAAAATTTCATACATATCTTCGAGGTGTATTCTTAACGGGGTAGTAAGAGAGAACGAAGCGCCAACTTTCGCGATCCTTACATACTTCGTTCGCCTCCTCAAAAAATTAATATTTTACCTTGCTGTTAGGAGTGTCGAAGGAAAAACTGACGACATTATTAGTCACATTTTTGTCCCATTTGTACTCGAATGCGTAAGTTTTGGCCGATGGGTCTGCCTTCTCTAAAGACACGATGTATTTAGCAGGCCCGCTCATTATGAAGTACGGGGCGTTTTTGAGGTTTGTCATATTGGGAAACTGAAAGGATTGAAAGTAATGTGATAAATTCCCAAAATCTTTAGCTATTTCCACTCAAACTCCAAAAACCACCAATCGACACGTGTTTCGCTTCTCCACGAAGCATCCTCAGGATATACTAGAGATAGGATTCGGACAGTCAACTAGCACCGAATCTGACCGGAAATTAGCTGACCGAATCCTATCTCTGGTATATCCTGAGGATCTTCGTTGAGAAGCGAAACACGTGTCGATTGGTGGTTTTTGGAGTTTGAGCGGAAAATAGCTAAAGATTTTGGGAATTCATTACATGAAATGGAATTCCGCAAAGTAACACCTGAGTCTATACAATATCTGAAAGTAATGTGTCATTAGATGTCATGAAGTAAGCGTAATTGATCCTGTATAATTATACAACTTTACCTGATAAGCAGCACACACTTTGATGCCAATTGCTTTGTCGAAGGTCGACCAACTGCACGTATTTTGTTCAATTCTGTTCTCATTCAGACCTTGCTGCTGTAACTCTTCGTCGCCATGCAGAATTATTAATTCAGACCTGGAAGTTGTAAGTTTCATTAGTATTTATTTATATATATATGTCGGAAAGGACACAGAGCAATTCGTGCTCTTACTATGAGAAATAGGTACTTAATCTTACAAGAGGCAAACTAATCCATAAAATACCACGTTAAGATAACGTTAATGTGCAAACGACAGAAAACTCATTGTAACAATTATTACGTAGGTGATTGGAAAATTAATAATGGCAAACGATCCGTCAGAGAAATGCTATCGCACCGGGCGCCGTAGTCTAACAGATTCTCAGTGCCGGCCCCGACGTTCTGTTAGCGCGTTATTCCTTCTAAACCAGTAGCCGCGCTTTGCTATAGAATAGTCAAATGAGTGCCTTTTATTATTTCCACCGACATATATAAGATTACATATATAAGTAGTACAAGTACAGATATAAAATGGGCAGACGGCGATCACATGCTAAAACATGACCTAATTATCGAGAACAGATCTTTACATACCTATTACTGTAAAGTGAGAAAAGAACACTTATAATTTAATGCAGCGGAAAAATCAAGCTTTCAATATTATGTTATTACAAATTTTACAATATTATGTTACTAGTGGCTCACCCATCTCGCGCGGGTAGAAATTTTTTTGAAAAAAAATACAGCCTATGGTACTTACTGATAATGTAGCTTTCTATAGGTGAAAACATTTTTGAAATCGGTTCAGTAGTTTTTGAATTAATCCATTAGATACAAACAAAGTTTATCTCTTTATAATATTATAATTAATAAGTATGGATTTCAAACTATAATATAAGTTAAGAAAGCATTGTGTACGAGCTATTCTACAGATATTCTATATACATGAAATATACATGTATATTTATGTTACAAAGTCATAAGTACGCGGTTTACGCCGCGATTACCATGCGATTTAAATATAATTTTAGTGTATTGAAGACGCTCATTGACTGCGATTGTTTCAATGTGACTTCCGGAACATAGTAACATTTACGAAAATTACAAACAAACAATAAATGTGAGGGAAACAGACGCCGCATATTGTAATTTGTAAGTAACACTACTTTATAGTGAGGACAGAGTGGACAACCTACAGCGCAGGACACTTTTGTTTACAAATGTTGTTGTTTACATGCGGTCTTTGAACTGCTTTTTATAGTAACATAACGAGTTTAAATTAAATTTTTATTTTAAACGATTTACCTAATTTTAGTTCCATACCATTTTAGTTAATTGTAGTTAAACTAAAATTATTAAATATTAGAAAACTTCGTTTTCTAAATTGATCCGACCAGGAATCGAATCCGGTATTGTTCTCGCTTGGATACACTTATAACCACCATCGCGGTAAATTGTACCCATAATGCAGTAAATTGCAGACAAATAATGTAGCAAACTCACTTGGCCGCAAATATCTCCTGCCTGTCGTGCGGCAAGGAGAGCTGCAGCGTGGCCAGCGTGAGCCCGCGCAGCGCCAGCTGCGCCGACAGCGCCGTGGCTGTATAGAGGCGCGCCGTGAGCCGCGCGCCGCTCGCCGCCGCCGCGCCCGCCGCCACCCACATGGTGCCCGACACGCACACGGACACGCTGCGCGTTCGTTACATACACACGCATTATTACATTTACATGGAAGTTTGCTTTATACTTCATAATACGTACATACATATCTTTACGCTGTATCCCTAACGGAGTAGTAGAAACACATAATTTAGGTGACATCGCATCCTCCCATTTTACACCTCTTATTATTATAATATCTACTATTGAATCAATATGTTTACGTTAGATTACTCAATTCTATCACTTGATGGCACTGTTTTAACTGGCCAGATTATTTAGAACTTTGACACATTAAAACATCAAATCATTCTATTGAATTAAGTTACACTATAGTTGAAGTGAAAAGATATATCAATATTGTAGCTAATTGGCATCTTTTAGGTAAGACATTTGCTTCTGCTATACCTGTTTATAATCCTCGCGTACTCCCAAAAATGCATAGACTTGTAAATAAAAATAATTTTCTTACCTAGGATGTATTTTTCCTTGGAAGTCCAAACTGCCCGATTCCGTGAACTTGTCAACAAAAGTGCCTGACATCTTCATGTTGACGTAACTCGTACCCATCAGGTTCATGTTAAGCGGAAGGCCACAGCCGGTTGGGACGGAAAAAGTCGTGTCAAGGAATAGCGACGCTTTGTTGTATGATATTTCCTAGAAAAAAAAATTTATTGTATAATATATTCCATAATAGGTGTTATTGTCAGTTATGTTGAAGGTAATCTCCGTTAGGAATACAGCGTGAGGATATGTATGTATGTATGTGGAAGGTTGAAATGAGATATTTTAGTGGCAACATTATACTTGATCCGAACTGCGTGCTTTTATACGTCACTTTCGAAATTTATTGAAAAAGGCGATTTTATACTCTTTAATAGATTTGCAGCAAAGAATTTGAAAAGATAACGATCAATAGTGAACCCTGCGAGAGTTATATATAAAGACTATTTTTATTTATTTTATTTGTAGCTTTTATCAATTATATTAAAAGTGGCCGAAAATTTATTCATCATGCTGAAGTTGGTAAAAAGTGGATGTTTTTATCCATCTCATTGAAATTGCTCAAATTTTTATCCATTGAATTAAAAATGATTACAAGTGGGTGCTTTTATCCATTACAGTGAAATTGGTCAGAACTTTAGGTCAGGTAAGTAGGAATTTGTGGGATAAGGGGGGTTGTGCTAATGATAGCTTCGAAGTGGGGTTGTTTGTTGGTTTTTGGATGTGACTTTATTTATTGCGAGCTCAATTTTATCCGGATAAGAGCTGGGCAACTATATTTTTAGGGTAAGCATTTTTCGCAGAGAAACAGTAACATAATTTCTGAGTTTCTTGACGGTTTTTCTTAGTACAGGCATCTCATGGCGTAACTTCCATTGACTAAATGAATTAAATGAATATCGATTAGATATTTTAAACTCATTGATGATACTCCAACAGGAATGAACTATCAGGTGCACTTCTTTCGAAAGAAGTATTGCACGCAATACGATGTGATCTAGTAGGAAACTAAAGTAGACGATATAGTTCAAAGCTTGAATTTATTTCATCGTGGCAGATATCTGTCACGGTTTCTCCGTCACGTCGTTCATCAGAAATTGATGTCCCTATTTGTAGCATTTTTTTACTCTGCTATCGAAACCTAAAGTAATTCCTTCTTCCCAGATGTTATGCAGAAATTCTACAGTCAAAATTATCATTGCATTAAAATCTACAACTACATATAACACTCACATTGAAATTGTTTAGAAGAGGATCTATCAAACCACACACACACACATATTAAAATCTATAAGTAAATGAGAAACTCAATAATATGTAAGTAAGAACACCGTGACGTGTAAATAAACATACCTTTCCGGACAATATTTCCAAAATCCTTAACTGTGGATTCAGCCTGGCCAGCGACTTTCTTATCTCGTCATCGCCTTCAGCACTCCAGTATGATATTTCATTACCAAACACTTTCATTCCTAACTCCATCATAGGAAATTGGTGTTTAAGAGCTTCGTTTTTGTAGTTCAAATCATCTATTTTCCCTCGAATTTCCTCGGCGTCGTTTGCGGAACGGAAGAATCGTAACGATTGTAATTTATCGTTGATTTTGCTCTTGCTCAAAGGGCCGTTACTTCCGAAGTAATGTTCGAAGTATCTTTCGAAACCTTCGACGCGTGCTTTTAGCTGAAAAATATATTCAAATGATGTGATTTTATATTTTTTTTATTGTTCATAAAAACAAAACAATCGCTATCTAACGAATCTGTCTTAGATTGTGGCAGACTACACCGCCCCGGTTTCGCACGGGTAGCAGAGCACACATGCCTACATTTTTTTTCTGTCGTAGTGTCTTATCAGCTTGTTACGTCCAGCATGTGGATTAGATTTAAATGCACCATATGTTCATACTACTTGGAGTATGTTATTGTATTTTATTTTCAATCCTGCAAATATTTAAAAAAGCAATGAATATGTAAGTATACAAAAACATACTAAAATATTTCTTTGTATACGACATTGCTAACTTCTGCCTGGTTACGTGTAAAAACGAACATATTATCACATATTATGTTGATGTTATATGTGGGGGAGGATGCATCACGCGTATCACGTCGTCGGTGTGGGACCGCTTGAATTTATTTTGTCGCGCGATAGTTTTAATTTTGCGATAACTCCTAACATATTAATGTAAACTGTGTGGTGTACAGGGCAATTATAATTTGCATGAAATGTTTAAGGTAACTAACGTATTTAATTTGATAATAATTAATATCGTATCCGTCTAAATAGCTTCCCAATTACCGTATTAAATGTGACCATTTTTTTAAACATTAAAATAGGTATAGTAAGCTATCCTTAAAAGATAGGCATATGTCATCAAGGACTTTTCTGTAGACCTATAAAAGAAACAATTTCACTTTAGATTGTGTTGTTATATCTCAAAGGGATTAGGCAGCGTGTTCGATGAAAGCTCCCAGTCAGTTTGATTTTTCCTACATCTTCAACAATCATCGTCATATTTCAACTAATTTACACAAAACATTAATGAATTATACTTCTTGAATCACTCCGTTCATTGGTGAAAACCGTATGAAAATCCGTTCGGTGGTTTTTGAGTTTATCGCGTTCAGACAGACAGATAGACAGATGCAGCGGGGGTACTTTGTTTTATATGTAGTGATCAAATCAAATTGGCTAGAGATTTCGAAGAATTGGGGACGGTGCAAGAGAGTAGTGGAAATATCTTTACCCAACCAGTGGGACAGTTATGGTTTACGTTAGTAACTAATTAATCTGTGGTTATGGTAAAAAAGTAAATTTAAATAACTAAATTTTGTAATTAGTATAATTTATATGTATGCTTTATTTTTAATTTTTTCGACGACAGACGATATAACAATAAATTACTTACTTCGAAAAGATTTATGGATTCACCAAACATATCAACAGTTAAATTAAGCGACACAGATCTTGGTATGTAAGAATCTGGTGAGAAGATCACATTCGCCTCGTAATTTCCACCTGAAAAAATTTTTTTAAATTAAATCAAAAAGAACCTAATTTACAGATGGTGTGAGTGAAATGGCACGAGGTAGTATCGATTCACAAATTTTTATAATTTTAATTGAATTTTAAAGTAATAGAGCACTCGCGCCATATCGTTCTTCAAGTTATGTTTTTAAGACAAAAGGAGAGTGGATGCGGAAGTAAAGAGTGTGGTGTTGCCAGTGTATGAAATGATTGTACGATAGAATGCATGTATCATTATTTTATAGTTTAAAGACATACTCAGCATGGTAAAGCTTTAAAACATGCAAAAAAAGAATAGCTATTTAAAAGGTATTCAATGCGTAAAAATTTATAGACAATTCCGAAGCCTTACCGGCGTTGCATTGGTCGAAGAATACGCTCTGCTCGTAATTGCGCGAGAACATTCTGAAGTCAGGACTGTCTTCTAACTGAGGCATAGGGTTACCGGTAAGCAGACCCTGAATCTCCACACGGGATGGTAAAGAAGATTGCGCCAGGTTATTAAGATGACTCCATACGAATGTTGCCGCTGGAGAAAAAAATAGCTAAATTTGCATAATGCGTTCCCTTACAAACAATCACGTATAAACAAGTTTGGCATTAAATGGGGTCATAACTAATAACGAGAACCTTTGGAAAACCCTAAAAAAATCGGTTATATATAGACGACGAATACTGGGTTTCTTGTTTTGGAAATCAATTGTTTTTATAAGTTAGTTTTAGATTTTTTTTTAAATATTAACAAATTAACAAATATTAACAAATATTTTTTTTAAAAATTAACAAACCTCGAAATAAAATTATTATTATTATTATTTACATTAAAACCGCAACCGCAAGAGAAGCGGTTACTTTCTCAATAATATTACGCAATGACGTTGCAGCTGTGAGCATTTATATACGATGCACCAACACACAAACCTATGCGTATATTGATCGTCTTAACTCTCGGGGAGAGATCTATATATCCAATTTATCCAGACGCATAATTTATCGATGTGGTATTACACTAACCTTGGTTAACTTTCTCGTGTTGAATCGCGTGAAATATCTTCCTCAGAGTGCTCAGTTTGGGGCACCTCATCACTTGTAAGTAAGACGCAAGACGTACTTCAATGTTTACGTACCCCTCTCGATAAGTTTCAAGGAAATATTCACTGAAAAATGCATGTTTTAGATAGTTTCCTAATATTGATTTTCTCGCAAAAATAGGATATATATACGATTCATAGTAAAAATTGTAATCAGAAACATTATATTTTATATAACACATAACAGGTGATATTGAAATGAAGTGCTTTAATCGAACACAAATTTTAGAAGTCAGTGGAAACGGAGTGTAACTAGTTTCGATGACATGCGTGAGCGAACCTTTATTCAGTAACGCGAGAACGTTACATAAAACAATATCAAGACATGAATTTAACTTTTGTTGTTGTATGTTGTGCATGTGTGAGTTTCCATATTATGACTTTGTTATGGTATAATTGAATGAATTTAAATATCTCGCTTTAAATCCAAGCCATCCCACAAGCCATTAGCCAGTCAATAAAGATACAACCGTTACATACAACTGATACAACATGCTGTTGCACTAAACATGAGGCTGGTATATAAATACTCTTGGCGCATTGGCAGCAAAATATTTAGATCTCGTGTTGTTGTAAACCAACACCAGTCAACTGGCCGGCCAGCTTTAGTGTCTATAATCCAAAGTACGTCAATAGGCCTCTTAGACGCTGGCCTAGCGTATTGGCCCAATGTGTATTAGGCACTATAGTTAGGGAGAGACTACCAATATCCCGTAGTGCTTTGATAGAGTGGCATGGCGGTACACTTATGTTTGCAAACGCATACAGTCAGCTTCTTTTGCATCGCTACAGATTGACTAAAATTCCAGACTTGGAAAAAAATTAAGTAATTTTATTACTAAAGTAATATATGTATATTATGATTATAGTCATACTTTTAAAATATGTTAATGATTACAATATATGTATGTATAGGATTTGAAATGACAGCAATGGTTTTACCGGGTCTCTATACATGGTGTTCTGCGGAAGGCTTCAATGGCCGCTAGCCGCACGGGCACGGGCGCGCTGTCGTCACCGATCACGTTCATGAGCACGTCCGAGAACTCCTGCTTGAAACCGCCGATGTTGCCCAGCGCTTTGGTAGCTGTTATTATCTGAACAGTCAACAGTATTCATTACCTGAGGATAACGTTTTTGGTTTTTTTTTTTATAAAAGAAGGGACAAACGAGCAAGCGGGTCACCTGATGGAGAGTAACCAACTGCCGCCCATGGACACACGCAACATCCGGAGAATTACGGGCGCGTTGCCGGCCAACAGGGAAATAGGGAAAGGAGGGGGGAGGGGGTGATGGGCCACCGCCACTCTCACTCACCGAACGAAACACAACAGCAATAGATACTGTTATTTCACGCCGATATTCTGTAAGAGGGTGGTATTTCACCGGGCGAGCCGGCCTACCACCTTTTAGGAGTATATATACATAAGTGTAACGTATTTATTCCTTAGGTGCTAGAGAGATTTATAGCATACTAAACAATGCGACAAGTTGGGTATGTATTTTTTTAAGCTAATACGTTTAAAGAATGGAGCAAAAGTGCGTCTTGTCGATTAAACGTTACATTAAGAAAAATTACAAAAATTGTATACAAAATAACCATTATTTATGTCTTAATGATTTTTATGCAGACTGGTTGTTTGTTTTTTTATCTGTGGTAATACAATGCGAACAATAATAAAATAACAACCAACGGTTAGAATCTATTTAAATCGGTTCAAATAATACCTTGTACCGGTTTTAAAATATAAAAACCTTACATCAGTATTAAAAATTAACAGATTAACAAAAGTTGGGTTATTAACATATATTAATCAGGTTTTTTTATCTGGTGCTGGAACTTAATTAGAGCAATATCCTCGAAAATATAGGCATTGACTAACCTTAGTCCTATCAGTTCTCTCAGCACTAGCCAAACCTTTTCTAATAACCTCATTAACGATGTTCTGGAATTCTTCTAGAATTGTCTTTGGTGTTTCTTCTTCGCAACATTCTCGAACTAAAAAAACATACAAGTACAATATTAATATAGCATACAAATAACAATAATTAACTAATTTAATATATAATTTAATAATTTTTAAAAAATTAATAATTTCAGTAGGTAGTATACAATAATAAAATTTCAAATGAAATTAGTGATTCGATATCAAGAAAATAGAATTTCAATAGCATTAAAATAAAATTTCAAGAGTATAGTCTACTAACTAATTTGTAGTATAATATCAGTAGCATAAAAGAAGAATTACAAGAGCATACAAGTAGAATTTCAGTAACATGATTAACGATTTTAGGAGAGTAAAAGTATCAATAGCACAAAGTAAGATCATTTCAGAATATACCTAAAATTAAAGAAATACATTATGCTCAGGGTTTAGGATTTATTAAAAATTAATAGCCATACATATATACAGCTTCAGAGAGCTCATGATATGTTTGTCTATGACTCTATGGTGATACTTACGTGATTTTCCGCTATGCTTGCAATAAGAATGTACCATAGATGACACAGTGAAACTGATCACTTTATCACCCTTCTCTTTCTGAAGCAACTCCAACATACTGGTCAACATTTCTTTCTTAGGCCTAGAATAAGATACACGAGACATTAGTATATTGAAGTAAAAATAGAATAAATGTTTTATTGTCTATTTAATTAATTGCCATTGTTGTTATTATAACAATATGTTATGTATCTATAGCAGGATTTTTCAACCTATTTTGCGTCGAGCCGCCCCAGGTTAGAAATAATAATTTCATGCCCTCTTCCTTGTTTTCATTATCATGATAAAAAACATAAACGCATGTAATATTTATGACATTTATTTGTTGGAACAAATTAAGACTTATTTGGACTTGTTGAACTAACAATTGAATGACTGAACGAATGAGTGCATTGAATAATAACATGAATTAGTGAATTATATTTGCAATGTTCAGTGTGTTTTTCTTCTGATAATACAAACACATTGGGCCCCCCGAAATCTTTTTAAGCCCTCTTAGGAACGTGCGGCCCACTGGTTGCGAAGTTATGATCTATAAGATCAAAACATAGACCATTTAATTTAATTTATCAGTATCACTTTAATACATTCTCACCGTGGTATCATCGCCATGGACATGAGCCATTCATGCCTCGTTTCTTGATCAACTTCGTTCCGCAATATCATGTCTTTGATCAGTTCTACTGAGCCAACACTTGCGATGTAAGGTAACGCATCCATCATGTGCTTACTGAAAATCAAAATAATTATAAATGCTAGGCGATGCGTTCTTCTAGTTTGACTTTGTAAAATTGCCACCCAAAGGGGTAAGAAAGGATTCCGTGTCAGCATGGAGAATAAAATTAATTCGGAGTACTTTATTAATCGAATTAAGAAAATAATTCAGTTAGTAAAGCATGAATCATTACATAAAAAAAATTCCAGAATGAGTTCGATTTGGTACGTTCTTAAATTCATTTCTACAGGTAACACATATATACAGGTAATTCGTTATATTTTTCTTGGAAACTGCAAGTTGGTGAAGCTTCATGTTCTTTCCTATAAATCGGAGAGTTTCAGGTCTAGTACTTTCGGAAATTGTATGAAGCACATAGTTTCCGAGGAAATCGACTGTGACAAACGGACGGACATGTAAGTGATTAGTTGCGTTTTTTCTTTTGAAGTATAGAAACATAACATAACTTCACGCTGTATCCCGAATGGGATAGTTACAGAGAATAGAGCGCCAAGCATAGCAGTATTAACATTAGTTCTTTTACCTCCTCAAATCTCGTCAGTCTTCTTACACACTTTCGCCTACGAATTGTGAGTGGGGTGTTACGTTTGTGAACAAACAAGCGTAACACCCCACATATTTCTAAGACATCGCATTTCTATTGAATTTATGTTACTTTCACTCGATTTCGGGTATATCCCGACCTCACTACCGTATAATAAAATTGGCACCAACACCGCAATGTGGATGGCCATTTTGTCGGATTTAGATACTTATTCACACTGCTCGCATATGCGGACAGGGCACCGTTAACTTTATTGTCCGCTGCTATCCCTTCTTTTTATATCTAACTCACATCTTACATTCCTCGATAACGCACTCCCCAGATATACAATTTCATTTACTTCTTCTAGACATACATACGTACATATTTTCACGCCTTATCCCTAGCGGGGTAGTCAGAGAGGATGGAGTGCCAAGTGTCGCGGTTCTTACGTACTTCTTTCGCTTCCTCAAATCTCATCATTCTCCTCGCACGTTTTCGCCTAGGTATGCGAGTGCTTTTGACTTTTTCGTCGGCTAACACTCTAGCTATTTGATCTTCATAAGTCAGCCTTGGTTTTCCTTGGCTTCTTTTACCACAAGCCATTTTCTATTTACCCATATTGAACACTTCATCTGTACATTGCAACGCCACCTACCGGGTATAATTGTGAATTCGAACCATCCAGGGTACAGAAATCCAAAAAAAACTAGTGGACCCGACAGCTGTTGCTCTGCCCGAAATAAAAAAAATCCTTGACCCTGATTGTAGGGCCACCTACCGGGTCCAATCGGGTATCCAAACCATCCAGAGTTCCACTCAAACGCAAAAAAAAAATTCATCAAAATCAGTCCAGTTGTTTAGGAGGAGTTCTATGACATACATACATACATACAGATATATAATTATAATTATAAATACAAAGATACTAATACACATCTTGTATGCACGCACAGTGTGAACTTACTTGGCTTCTGGGCATATAGTGTGCGCGCGAGCGAGCAGTTGCGCAAGCGCAGGGTGGTGCAGGCCACGCGCGGCGCGCACGAGTCGCGCCCACAGCCCCACTACTGAACCGCTATCGAGCCGCGCGCGCGCCTCGCCCCCCTCGCCGTCCTCGCCGTTCTCGCCCCCCGCTCCGCCATCGCCGGCCGCGGCCGCGCTCGCGCCCTCCTCCCACGTCTCCTTCACCCTGTTAACCACTCGTTACTACATATGCCTTTGAAATAAAGCGTTGATTACACTACACTACATCTAGTGGACTACATCATGTAGGGCACAAATGTAGGGATGTGCTGCCCGACTGAGGGCAACAGAGAGAGCCCGACCGCCCTACATGTCCTAGTACACTACATGCAGTACAGTGGAATCATAAGTTGGGAGGTACACAGGGCGCTCGGTCTTGCCGCGGCATGCGATTCGAATGAGTGTGTTTAAATATTTTAGAAATGTTTAAAGATATGCTCTACATGTGGGACAAAAATAATTAATATTATGAGAATAAATCTTTATGTCATGATGGGTTTAACGGGAGGTGGCTTCGAAATTGCGACATTGGAAATGCATTGTTTATAATGAAAGGTTAAAGTTTGATTTCTGATAAAAATTGCTCAATATATATTGTATAGACTCAGGTGTTACTTTGCGGAAATCCATTTCATGTGATTAATTTGTAAAATCTTTAACTATTTTCCGTTCAAACTCCAAAAACCACCAATCGACACGTGATTCGCCTCTCAACGAAGCATCCTCAGGATATACCAGAGTTGGGATCCGGTCAGCTAACCAGCACCGCATCGGGAATCAGGATTCGGTGCTGGTTAGCTGACCGAATCCTATCTCTGGTATATCATGAGGATGCTTCGTTGAGTAGCGAACACGTGTCGATTGGTGGTTTTTTGAGTTTGAGCGGAAAATAGCTAAAGATTTTAGAAATTAATCACATGCTCAATATATGTTCATTACGACAGAGGACGTATGGGCTTCGTTACACGATTAGTTACACTTTACAGCATCAAAAATAACTATAAAACTATATCCGTCTTACTACAAAAAAGACAGACACGGCGTAGACTATGTTTATATGTAAACACAAGCTGGAGCTAGTTTAACGTGTGACTACAAACACAAAACGGGTGACTACAAGCACTGAAACGCTGTAATATATTGACACTAGCCTTTGCTAACGTCATTTTTTACATGTTTTTAAACTATGACTATCTCTAAAACTGTGTTTACCTAAACACGTGTTAGACTAATGTTTAAAATATGTTTTGTAGTAAGACGGTATTAGTTTTATAGTTTAGAACTTACTATTCATATGAAATCTATCAACATTTATGCGTAAATAAATATATTATGTAAATAACTGTCACTGCATTTGCAAGGGCCGTATGAGGTCGGAGTTATGAAATTAAGAATACTTATTTCACAATTTCAAAATATTGTTTAATTTTATAGTTTAGACTTCGAGTCTTGTCAATTTCATTCATTACAGTCCCAAGAAGACCATATTAGAGGTAGGATCTGCATTCATAGGATATGCTCGCTGTTACGGCAAGGACAATGACAATTATTTCCATTTTCGAAAGTACGAGTGCCATGGTCGGCGTTTGGTTTCTAACTGAGTTAGGTTTTCTATTTAGTGCAGTGTAAACAGAATACCCTATATGTAGTGCCCTAAATGTTGTATAGTGTAATCGACGCTGTTCGGATTATTACCGAACACGCAAATTACGTCGGCAAACGTCATCCACGCTGACGCCGTTACGGCACGACGCTGTTACGTGGACTGTAAATCCATAGGTCGCTGGTTCATCCGGCTCGAAGGACCATATATAGCGCCCTGAACTATGGCGGATGTTAAAATATAGAAGTTTATGGGACAAAAGTTGTTTAATGTTCAATATATTAATGTTTAAAATGTTAATGAATGATAATGTTGATGAGCGCGTCCTCTGGCTTATACGGTTAAAAATGCACTGTTTGTTGTATGCTAAAATGTTATAAGCGCGGCCGCTGCAGAATTACGGCGTCAGCATGGATGACGTTTGCCGACGTAATTTGCGTGTTCGGTAATAATCCGAACAGACGCCAAAGAATGGAATCAATTGTACGTCGTCTGGGGTTAATTATGGTACAACAGCAACAACGGTGAAGTAAATCAGATAAGCTGATTCGCTTGTACATACAATTCACATTTATTATCAGATAAGCTGATCGGCCGCCATTTCGTTAGAAAATAAGGACCACACATCTAAATTTTATTTGATTTTAAACACAAAATAAATTTAAGTAAGCAGCATTTTGATTAAATGTAATTACATATTACGTATACAAAATCTTTATACTCACGTGCAGAGCATCTTGAGCACATCTCTGGCAGGTTTAAGTTCGCTATTTATTGATCCGATGTATGGTGTGTGATGATGGAGGAGATTCGCTCGCTTATGAATTTCTGACCAGGCTGCAAAATAGTCAAATTTTAATTTCGTCATTATTCCTTCAGAATGGTAGAAGCTAAAATGATTCTAATGTAAGTACATCAACTGTAACGAAGTTTTTCTTACGAAATATTCCAAGATTTCGGTACGTTTTTGAAATTCTCCATAATAAACAGCATAGAAAGGACTTTTTGGCGGGAACGAGAGAAGTGAGGTTGTCATTTTATTTAGATTTTCTATTTTTTACATTTTTTGGAGTTTTAAAGTACAAAAGTGATAGTATATTGTGTTTTAAAGTTCTATGTAAGTGAAAAGAATGGAGTAGGTTTAAATAAACATGTGTAGCTAAAGTTCTCGCGCTCTTCCAAGAAGTCCTATAAAACTTCAGTAAAGTCTACTATCACTTTACTGGAGGAGTTTTACGATAACGAATTAACGATTCTACTTCTTATTTTAATATAATACGTGACATTGGCAAATGCGCTAATCTGTGTGCCATGCCATGAAGAAAGAAAAAAAAACACCATCGAGAGTAGTCGATTAAAATATATTTTACAATGATGACGCTCGATAACATGATCATTATGTTTCACAAGTAACATTTGAAAAATCTTGCAAACGTATTGCCTTCACCTCTGACCACTTTACCTTTGTGTCACCATTTTTACATGTAGGTATTGAGTAACCATTTTTGTTATCCATTATTCTTAAGTATCTAATAAAAGCTATTAACATGTATGTTAAAAATGTGTATGTGTACTACAAATGAAGAAACCTGTTACACCTGTTCCTGTTTCTGTGAATTCACAGTTCCAGTAGCCTGTTCAAAATAACAGGTAAAATTTAAAAGAATCAAGCTGTCGCATTTACAAGCAACAAGTGCTATCTCTTTTCAACAAAGTCAGCCTCCATAAGGTAGAATAGAGAAAAGCTTGCTCGTGTTTAGTTACTTAAGTCGGTTCAGTCCGTCGTGGAATTGTTTTGAGGGTTAAAGACAACAATTCCGTCTTGTTTTTTTTTAAATCTAGTATTTTTATTCTTAACAGTTACCATATATATACCTCAATTCTACTACAATATTCCAATAATTTTCTCACATTATTGATTAAAAGATAAAACATTATCTTTTTTAAATAACGACTATCAATTAGTCATTTCTAAACTTAATGGCTCCTACAGTAAGCCTGGTATATGACCAAATGTTAATGAGTATATATTTCGATGACAATATCACACACCTTACAATGAAATCACTTATACGTAAGGGACAAAATGACAAAATTGGCAAATGCAAATAAAGTTCAATTTGCACTTACCTTTAGGTTGAATATCCATGACTTGTGAGTCAGTTTTATTCAGTTCATTAATTAGTATCAAGTCCTGAACAACCGTAGTCATCGCCCCTGAGTTTCTCCCAGAGAATGGTTCGAACAGATGACGTTCTCGACAGTTCACCATCGTGTAAATACTATGGTCGATGGTGATTACACATTTGCTGTCAGACTTCAAAACAGGCCATGTTTGGAATTTCTGAGCACAAAAAAATGAGATTGCACATAATAATTATGCCGAAAAAAACTGTTCAAAATACAAAATGTCAACTGCAACAGTGTTACTAAGAAGAAAAGTATTTCGATATAGAATTCTGTAGAGACAGTAGGCTACATGACTGCTTTTAAAACTAGTATATATTTCTTACACTATATTAATTAAAAACTTTGAACACAAATGTGAAAAAATTACTTGAAATTTACTGATAGAAATTGAGATAATGGGTTTCAAAGTTCAGTAGTGAAACCGGAAAAGAGATATGCTAGAGGGAGATACCGTTACACAGATATGGCGTCGTAGACTTGCAATGACACTGCCCAGCGCTAGGAGTGACAAAGACGAAACTTACCCTACTCTCTTCTCTACTACTTAAGTTTAAAAGAGAATAGCTCTTACATTACTCATTGTATTTCGAATATCGTTTCGCAGTTTTGTTGTTAATTAATAAATCTTTAAATTAGGTCGATTAGAAATAATCATATAGCCCTTTCGTTCATACATAATGTGTTTATTATTAAACTGTTTTACGAAGTGATAGCTGTCTAATTGATGATAAAGTGAAACTTACACTCTGGAAGTCATATCTAACTGTCTGGAGTATACTCATATACTTGTATCTATCTGAGCATTGTCCCAGATCCCTCGTTTTCACCAGTAAAAGACTTGTGTTCTTTTGCCCTCGTACCATGTAGTCTACATTGCATGTGCCATGGATGTCTTGCTGCAAATAAGTAAAAATAACAATATAAACATACTTACATGACATCTTACCACTTCTAAATTCGTGTGGACTAAGCTGAGCATAAAAGTACAACAAAGATACATCTGACGTCATTTATAGCGATAAGTATTAGAGCTTAGGTACAGCCATACAGATGGTAAAGTTGAATTACCTGTTACAGTACAGTTTATTTACCTACCTAGTAACAAAAGATAAGAAGTCGATACATTCTACGTTTTTGTGTCTCTTAACAGTATATAATAAAGTACTTTGTGGTCTCAACCCAGCAAGGTAGCTTTTTTTTAATTTGAAATACACAACATATTACAAAAATCCACAACCACTTGAGATACATTTAAAATATAAAATAACTGATTATTGACTTTCAATGAGTTTTTTTAACCAACTTCAAAAAGTAGGAGTTCCACAATTCATCTGTAAATTTACAGTTATTGATGTTGGTGCCAATTCAATAAACAACACCGCAAGTCTATTTTATTATTATTATTTTTTTATACATTTATTTGGGATATGCGTCAGCAGTCTGTCGTACAAGTATTTTAGGCAGTATACAGAGACAGTATGTATGTATATATTGTACATGTAAGTATAAAGTCGAAAATAATTAGTGTTACAATAACAATAACATGAGGATAGATCAGACGAAAGTAAATATACAGAATAAGTTAAGAATTTTACAAGGCATGTACAAAGACAGAGATTAAATTAACATATACGAGGTTCTATAAGGATAATATTGGGTCCTTGCATATGAAATTAGCGTTTTGTCGTACTGACCACTTCGATTTGAAATATCTCCTCTTTGGGTAAGAATTCCAAATTCAAATTTATAAATTCATTTAGCTGGTACATTTGAGTTTTAAAAACAGTCATTCATTTGTTTTTTTCCTCATTATTTTTTTCTTTGGCGTCGCTTATTACCGCACAATGGAAAACATGAAATATCGGTATATTTACGAGTACGAGTTCTACCGTGGCACCAGTGCTGCAGAAACAGCTCGAAGGATTAATGACGTGTACGGCGCTAGTGTCGCAAAAGAAAGCACGGTACGTTTTTGGTTTCAACGTTTTCGTTCTGGAAATTTCGACCTTCAGAACCAACCCCGTGGACGGCCAGAGACCAAAGTGGAAAATGAAGAATTAAAGGCTATTGTGGAAGCGGATCCATCACAAAGCACTTCAGAGATAGCTGCAGGCTTCGGAGTAAGAGACAAAACTGTATTGATCCACTGGAAGCAAATCGGGAAAGTAAAAAAACTTGAACGATGTGTACCTCATGAATTGAGTGAATCGAACTTGCAAACACGCGTCGACTGCTGTGTTACTTTGCTCAACCGACACAATAATGAAGGGCTTTTAAATCGATTCATTACTTGTGATGAAAAGTGGTTACTGTACGATAATCGGAAGCGCTCGTCGCAATGGCTGAACCCTGGAGACCCAGTCAAATCCTGCCCTAAACGAAAATTGACTCAGAAAAAGTTACTTTTGAGTATTTGGTGGACTAGCGCCGGTGTCGTTCACTACAGCTTTCTAAAATCTGGCCAAACGATTACGGCAGATATCTATTGTCAGCAACTGCAAACCATGAAGGAAGAACTAGCTGCTAAACAACCGAGATTGGTCAATCGCTCTAGGCCACTGCTGCTTCACGACAACGCAAGACCACACATTGCACAACAAACAACCACTAAGTTAGATGAGCTACAATTGGAATGTCTGCGACATCCACCGTACTCCCCGGACCTTGCTCCAACAGATTACCATTTTTTCCGGAATTTGGACAACTTCTCACAAGGAAAAAAATTCAACTCCGATGCGGCAGTCCAAACCACCTTCAAAGAGTTTATTGATTCTCGCCCCCATGGTTTTTTTAGTAAAGGGATCAATGAACTACCTATGAGATCGCAAAAGTGCATAGATAACAACGGTGCATACTTTGATTAATTAAATATATTTTACAAAAAAAAAAATTACTTTATATTCTTCCCGTACAAAACGCCAATTTCATATGTAAGGACTCAATACTATGTTAAAAATTCAATACAAGCATTATAATATAGCAAGTCTATAAGTCTGGTAGGTCTGACACCAACTTCAGTAACCGTTAATTTTAATTGATTTATAGGTATTTATGTTATATTTATGAAGTTCTATTTTGTACTTGAGTTTTGTTTAGTAAAGGATAATGAGTATTTTCTACTTTTCAGTGTTTTTATTTTGAAGTCAGCATAATTTTTTTTTTCTTTTAATCACAGCAACCTAGTGCTTTTAAACTGAATTGTTTTTCTAAATACAGTAATTTTAATATTACTATCAGCAAATTACCTCAACTCCTTTAAAGTTGATGTCGAATCTCTTCATGCTATTCTGGAATAGAGCTAAAATCGCTCTCTTGAAGTTAAGCACCCAGTCTTCTTCCTCTTCGTTCGGACAGATCTCTGATATGATGCCATCGTGAAATGCAAACCTGTAACAAATCATTTATTTCTTCTACTTTATTGCTACGCTGAATAGAAGGCTATTATTCTAATATTTATTAGATGGAACAATAATTATACAATACATATGTATTATTGTTATTGTTAATTATTGCATTTGATAAATATTGTAACAACTGCTTATCTTGTTTAAAAGTGTAATGAGGCATTTAGATTAATTATTCTTAAGTACACAAATGTGTTATTAAGGCCTGCCGACATTATACTTTTATTTGTGTAAAATTATAAATAGTACTGAGAACTAAACATTTAGGGCAGAATAATTATTTTAATATAAAAAGGATAGTATTTTTTAAGTTAAATCTTTCGTTTAAGAGTCAGTTATAATGTGGCTGTTTGTATGTGCATGGTGTTATTTTATTTAAAAGATAAATCTAATAGTGATGTTATCAGTATGTTATGGAGAGAAAATGCAGTATAAACTTATAGTGAGCCTCCTTAACTGCACTACTACAAATGATTTCGGTTGTGAAATAACAAAATAGGCAGGAGTTCCCCTCAACAAATTATGAAAACAGAACTTTACCAATATCATATCAATGTAAATAAAGCTTATAAGCAGTTGTGATTATTTGGTGCAATTTCAAAGTCCAAGTTCCTATATCAGTGAAATTAGAATGGGACTACCTTGAAGCTATACTGAACCCAACTGAGAAAGAATCATTGAAATCGGTTCATACACAAACAAATCGAACTTGCACAGAAAAAAACATATATATCAGATAAATTGCGAATCTCCTTTTTCTGATGTTGGTTAAAAATTCAGTTGGATCAATGAAATTTTACAGAATTTCAAAATGATCTTTATTACAATGAATAGGTTAATATCTCAAATCTCTCGTACCAGTTTTTTAATTGGTAAGGTAGTTTTCTTGTATTATACATAGCTACACATACATATCCTCACGCTATATCCCTAACGGGGTATTCAGAGAGGACGGAGCGCCAAGCGTCGCGGTTCTTACATACTTCTTTCAATTCCTCAAATCTCCTCATTCTCCTCACACATTTTCGCCTTATATTATAAATTACAGTTATGTTGAAAAACTTGAATTTTTGTGTTAAAATATAATCAAACACCAACTGCGAAAATAAATCTTATAGTTGCTACCGTAGAACACAAGGATAGTTAACGAATAAGCAGGAATCAAAAGACAGCAAAGATACAGTTATCTGTGGTTATTTGTAATTTAGTAATTAATTAATTAATTAATTAATTAATGCAAATTACTATTTATTTTGGCTTGACGTTTCGACCAAGTTGCATTGGCTGTGGTTTAAAGCAAACTGTAGTAGCAAGTTTCACTCTGTGTCCGAGGCAGAAGTTTAATCATCTACCCCCATGTTTGTAAATTGTTTTTAAGACTTCCTACACACCGCACTCAATTTCCCGCTGTTTAGATATTTTATAATGCAATGTGAACATTCACGTTTGTACCTGAGATCATGTTGCGATACGTCATGTTTGAACTTCTCAGCTCTCTCATAAGGGTAATTTTGATCTTGGTCAGAGAGGGTGACTCTGCTTAGCTGTAGTACACCTTCACAGGAGGATATGAATTGAAGTGTTGCCTGGAAAAAATGTTTCTGAATCAAACTTCTAAAATTATTGTGATTTAATATTTCAGTAATTTGTTGTCATATTGAAATTACTTTATAAAGTTGGATTACACCAAATGCAGATAGGGTTTCATAATATACAGAACAATATAAGTTCAGTAGTGACACTTGTAGAATACTAACTTCTATTACATTTTCAGTTTTTAAAACTTGAACTGTAATGGATAATTGAAGCACATGAAACATTAATTTGTCATCATAGCATAACATATTATGAAATTATGCTACGTCCGTAACTTCGGAAGAAATTAAAATTACTTACCGCGGCTGTTATATCTAAAGTCGATCTATTATTACTTGATCCCGCAAAATATGTTTCTACTTTGACTTTGTACTCATAATTATATACTATTTGTGATAAATATTTAAATTTATCAGATCCTGAAAAAAGAAATGTTTACTATTAGAAGTTAAATTACTTAAATTTTTTTTTTAATATTTTCTCAGTTATTTAATAACTGTAAAGATATTAAAAAAGAATGTTAACAATTTTAAGGGCGCTTTCAAATTAAGGTGAATGCCCACTTATCCGAGCCGAACGCGTCGAACGAATCGAAGTCAAGGAGGCCTGGCACAAATATCCGCACCGATTCGGACGATTCGATGCGGGCAGGTATGCGAGGTTTCATAAGAATTCATATAAAGAATTTTAAAATTCATTTCGTTCGACTTGTCCTATCTGTTCGACTCGGATAAGCGTGCGTTCATTTTTAGACGGCTGGTGCAGGACTGCTGCCGCACCAGAGCAGGACCGACGTCGTACGACGCACGTGCGGTTGTTTTTTAAATAGAATTGACGCGAAGAGAAAGCAGTGCGAGCCCGTACGACTCACGCACGGTAGCAGGACGGCAACGTCGCAAATGCCACGTGTTCAGTTATTTGTTTACTAGTGCGGTGAATGATCGTGTTTATTTTACGGCTAGTAAATACATAATAGTTTTGCATAAATTATGGATGATATAAACAAGAAGAGTTTATAAATGAAATAGAAGTACGTCCCGCTTGGTTGAGTTTTTTTTAAATTTGGGTAAAGCTTGTGAAAATCGCCTGCTTTATATGATAAAGAAAACGTAGGTAATGCTCTCGGGCGGCGTCGTTTTTGTTTGTTTTTTCTACAAAAGCACTAACGGTAATGCTTCTTCGTCCGAATCCACGGTTCGACTGATGTCAGATATTGATAGACTACTAAAATACGATCACACTGGCACCCTTGTAAGCTTTCAATATAAACGGTTAGTGTCGGACTGCTGCCGTCCTGCAACCGTCCTGCTGTAGCACCGTTATACCTGCATGACAAACGTGCGGCAGCGGTCCGACACAACCGCCTAAATTGAAAGCGCCCTAAGTATTAATGAAGTGATTAAGTATTTAAGTAAGAGTAGGTTAATTTCTTAATTAGAAAAATTGAAAATTAACAATAGTGAGGATTTTACACAAGTATTTCAGAAAATATGTACACTTAGCACAAAGTGTAGATGACAAAATTAAACTCTCATTAAATGTGTGATTATGGTTCATACATGACATATTTTTCTAAAGATAACGAGGACGATAAAGGTATAAATTTTTGAGAAAGTTTAGGCATTTGGTAATTATATTCAGTTTTGACACTTCTTATCATAACAGTTCCTGGGCGACCGAGGTTTATTCGTTGTCTTGCAAAAAAAAAAATAAAAAAAGATGTGACCACATTACAGGAATCGAACCCGCGCACTTCGGCGAGGTAGACATACGGTCTAGCCATTATGCTATTGAGAAGTTAAACTCTGCTGCAAAATCAAAAAAGTTTTGAAGTTTAGAATTTAGAAGTATTAAGAGTGTGAAACACGAAGAAAACGATCATTCCCAGGACTGAGACCTAGCTAGATCGATTTCTCGCCCTCTTTTCTCGCTCTCGACCTTCTTAGAGGTCTATAGTGTAAATTTCATCAAAATATACTATATATATATACAAATATTGCTCGTTTATATAATAGTGGATATGTATTTGTAAGAATTTCATGATTCAAGAGTGACGAACATATTTTGATCAACTACTTCTAATACCTACTGACTGTACTTAATTTATCTAATAAACTTGATATTGATATTTGGTGTCATATACTCAGAAAACTTACGTGCGCACGATGGTGGTCCGCAAATGTACGGGTCTTTTAGAGAATCTGAAAATTATTAAGAAAATATTAGGAATACATGTACAAGGTTATTTCTAAAGGATGTGTAAATACGGAAGAGTATAAAAGTACGCATAACAACAGAAAACTTGTGTTCGAAAACAAGTACCTCTGTGATGTTTGATGTATGTAAGCTTAGAAATTCAGAATATAATATATAAAAGCTGAAACATTAAATTGTATCTTATTTTTTGTAATTGTACCTTCAGAAAAACCATATAAATTTTTATACAATTTTAAAAAGTTACCATAAGAAACAGTGTTAAAATATACTATTGAAAATCACTTATGTTGTTAATGTTTTCGTTAATAACAAAGAAATAAATAAAATTACTTACATTGTAGTAAAATGAACACGTATATACAAGGTTATTTCGAAAGGATGGGTAAATGCGGAAAGGGCATTAAACTACTCATGACGACTTGCGTTCTACAATGTCGCCAAAAGTCAATAGTTCTAGTGTAAAACTTCAAAGTTTAAACAAAAATAAAGATGAGGCAACCCTAATATCAGCGGTTTCCCGTCGCTAGCAAATATTTGGAATATAGGGCATAATGATAGGGCTGTACATTTCTTTTCCATTAAATTAATGTTTTTTTTTGTATGGAAAAAAAATGTATTCCGTAATGATTACA
This sequence comes from Zeuzera pyrina, assembly GCA_907165235.1. NCBI lineage: Eukaryota > Metazoa > Arthropoda > Insecta > Lepidoptera > Cossidae > Zeuzera > Zeuzera pyrina. Next base: position 8,881,656 of record OU015640.1, read on the forward strand.
TCTGCAATATAACAGTAAACAGTGACGTTTTGGGACCCAGGCGGATTTATACCCCCTTTCACAATAACCCTGTATACTACATGCGATAGTTGGGGACTACACTAAACGAATGTGGTAGGAAAATATTTGTTCTATGGTAGGAAAGAAATCGTCATTTGTCTAGGAGGTGCAGTGTCAGGCAACAAAATAGAATAGTCAGTGAAAAAATAATTTATTACATAGGAATTAGTAATCAACTACACACATATATACATATCTTCACGCCATATACGTAACGGGGTATTCAGAGAGGACAGAGCGCCAAGCGTCGCGGTCCTTACATACTACATATTACTAAAAAATAACAACTGACGCTCCCTGTTGAACATTTCCTGTGTAGAGGCCTCATAAAGGCATACTCTCCTATGTACTCTTGTATTCCTATGCTAATCATCAATTATTCGTCTAACTTAAAAAAAAATTCTAATCTTGGAATTATGGCTAAATCAGAGCTGCTAAAAACTAGTGCTGTTCTTCTAGGTTTACTAAAGGCAAGCATTATGGAGAAATTTAAACTAATATTCTGTTTGGCTGTAATTTCATTTTCAGTGTTAACAAAATTGCAGTTAAACCATACTTGTTTAGATATAAGTTTTTATTGGCTTCGATTCAGGTTCGAGTTCACTCTTTTAGTGCTAATAATATTTTTTAAGTAACCAAAGGTACAAAAATATGTTTGTGGATTACTTGTATTTGTTACAGTACATTATTTCCTATGTATGTGTTTATAACATATGATGTCTGACGAACTTTGTTTCTAAAAAAAAGATATATATTGATATTGTATTGGACTCGATAGTTGCTTAATAGTTGGCAAAATTAATAATTATTCATGATATCTGGCAAATCATACCATGCCTTTTATACAGAATTTTTGCTACTGACTTGTTTAGATTAAGATGTATCTAAATTAGTTGTTGTTAAAAATGATTTATAAAACCATTATACAACATTATTAAACATTAAAAACAGTTGTTTTTAATTAGAAACAATATACATGCACAGATATTATTATGCTTTCAAATAGATAGATATATTTGAAGATAAATAAAACATCAAGAAATAAGTGTTGTAATGTTTATTAAATTGTGACTCACCAAACATTAGTTACTTATAATGTCTGAATCTAAATCATCAACCTTGCCATTTGTGTCTGAATCGTCATCATCTTCTTCACTGCCCACATCTCCCAAATTGACATTAAATTCTTCTATAGTATTCTCCATCAATCCATCTTTGGTCCAATAATCATTTTCAATGCCAATAACGTGATTTTCATAATCTTCCCAATCTGCAGCAGTTACTGAAGACAAAGCTTCAGATATCGAAGTCAGTAAGCTTGTCAGTGACACATCTGATGGTATATTACATTTTCGTAGACTTTGTTTGGCTTTACTCCATGCAAATTCAATTGGGTTTAATTTACATATGTACTGTGGAAAACTGAGAATAGTGTGTCCCATTGACTTAATAATTTCATCTATAAGTGAAACCTTTTCTTTTAGCTTATTTAGTTGTATTAACTTAAACAATTCATCTTTACGCATATCACTTTTATGCGGTATATTGTGATTTGTCAACCATTTTATCATTACTTGTTTTAAACAACTTTTAGCAGGAACTTTTAATTATCAATTACTATATTTTAATTATCGATTACTATAACACTGCTTGGTGGTAAATTAGGCATCAATTGAGTAGTCATCCATTTCTCATAGTTTATAGGATTCATCTGGCTGTGATAATCACCAGAAGTCAGGCCTGTCTTAAAAACTGAGGAGGTATTCTCTAAAAATCTAGTTCTGGACGCAACATTAACTAAAATTAATTTATTTAAAGAACTGCTATCAGTTAGAATCTCATCTGTATTGGGTTTGGAATAGCAATTTTTAAAAGTTAAATTATTATTCACCCAACGTTCATCAATATAAAAGATCTGTCTACCATCAGTTCTGTACTGTCTTATCTTCTGCAAATATTCACTTCGTAAAAAAACAATATTTGGTCTTTCTATTAATATTCTTCGCTTGTTGCATTTCTGCCATTTATAGCCCAATCTTTTTAGAAGCCTTCTTAAGCTTCGTACACCCCACGGAAACTCAATTTTTGCTCGTAGGGCAGTAAGAAGTTTAGGGCATGTCGGTATGATTCTCTTTACCAAATAGAAATCATCTATACACCTTCTCACAACTCCAAGCTCAAAATGTGTTCATGTTCATATTTCTTTTGAAATTCATTTTTATACCTTTTCTTGTTGGGGACTAAACGTGACGATCCAGCCACTTTTGACTCACGTTTAATACCATTTATAGTGCTCTTAGGCAAGCCAGTGTAATAAGAAGCTCTATCAATACTTTTATTTAAAGAAATTGTGTGTATTCAAGTTTTTTTCTCTTTACATATTTTTATAACATTTCTAACAATATTTCTAGCTTGACTACGGATGACAGCTCTTTTTTTCATCTTTATCTCACTCATTTTAGCATAGAAGGTATAAAATAATAGAAAATAAAAAATGTTTTATCACTACAATGCACAATAATCACAAACTATTAACAATAGTTTATTTGTTATGTAGTATTTCCTTTCAGCCGCATTCCGAACTCCAAATTCATTTAGTTCGGTCACCATTCCACATTTATATTTACAGGTTAGGTACATACAGGGATTCTCCTATTTTTAGTTAAATTTTATTGAGATAACATTTGGGTACGCAAGTTGCTGTAATTATTCTAAATTCACTCCTATATTATTTCTTCATAATATTTACAACAGACTACACCATTATTAGAAAATAACAAACATAACATTTAAATTAAATTAAATTATAACCAATTTACTAATGTTTACTAACAATAACTTGACGTTTAACATTATTTATTTATTTATGTTTCTTAAGGCATTGGTAACAAGACCATTAGCCTAATGACGTAACTTTATGAGAAACAACTCCAGTAAAACTATAGTAGGCTTTACTGAACTTAAAAAGGACTTCTTGGAAGAGCGTGAAAACTTCAGCTACACATGTTTATTTAAACCTCCTCCACTCTTTTCACTTACACAGAACTTTAAACCACAATATACTGTCACTGTTGTACTTTAAAACTCCTAAAACTGTTAAAAATAGAAAATCTAAATAAAATGAAAACTTCACTTCTCCCGTTCCCGCCAAAAGTCTGACGTTTGACATTACAATGTGACAGTTGATATTCTCATGATGTTTTTTTTCCTGTTTTGTCACGTATTAATAAGTAGAATCACAGGTAAATTTTTTTTTATCGTAATACTCCTCCAGTAAAGTGATACTCGTAGTAGGCTTTCTGGGAAGAGCACGAAGAATTCAGATACACATGTATTGAGATCTACTCCATTCTTTTTACTTATACAGAACATTAAAACACAATATACTATCACTTTTGTACTTCAGAACACCCAAAAATGTTAAAAATACAAAATCTAAATAAAATGACAACCTCACTTCTCCCGTTCCCGCCAAAAAGTCTCGTGATGTTTTTGACACTGATAATTCCACACTTTTGATAATTCGGTGTTTTTGACAGCCATATTACTGTTGGCAGCATTACTGAATAAATCACCACATCACTCACTCCGATTTACTGGGTAACTAAATCACTATACTGTCACTTTCCAAGAAAAAACTTTTCTTTAATAAATGTATACAATGTTTAAAACAATAATCGATACATCTACGATGACGGAATGTAGGAATGCATTGCACCAACAAATCTAACAATTTGTACATTTCGGCCCCCAAGGACGACTAGTCCTTATTAAGAAAAACAATGAAAAAAGAAATTAATGCTAAATATTAAAAGTATAACACAACCATATTAATCATTAGAAAATTGTTAAGAATCCTCAGGCAGTGGACATATTTTAGTAATCGGTCGTTTGAAGAGATTGCTTTTATATTTTAAAGTCACGACTCTAGTTAAGCCAACTATACTCGGATGCTTAGCAACGATACGACCCAGAAGCCACTTTCTAGGAGGAAGTCTCTCATCCTTGACCAATACAACCGTTCTAATTTCTATAAGAATTTTTATTAGCCCATTTATATCCATTCTGTAAAGTCGTTAAATATTCCGAACTCCAACGATTCCACAAGTTTTGTAACATTTTTTTGTATAATTTGCCATCTATTTAAGTACGAACAAGAGATATCCTCCAAATGGTCCTCTGGCACCGTGATAGGCGCTACCTGACTTAACAATGTAGCATACTCATCGAATGTCAGACGTGTTTGTCCAATGACACGTTTAAGATGTATCTTTACAGATTTCACCCCGGCTTCCCATAATCCACCAAAATGTGGTGAACCGGGTGGTATAAAATGCCATGTTGTGTGATCGTTAGCAAGTAATTCTGCTGTCTCTCCAGCCACACGAGACTTCTTATTTTTAAACATACAATCCAGTTCATTTGAGGCACCTACAAAATTAGTGGCACAGTCACTCCAGAGATCGCTACAGTGACCCCGTCTTGATGTAAATCGCCGAAAAGCAGCTAAAAAAGCTTTTGTGGAAAGGTTACTAACCAATTCTAAGTGAATCGCTTTAGTGACTGTACACACAAACAAACATATATAAGCTTTAGTGGTTCGCTGACATCTTCCTGGATATTGTTTTAAAATTACTGGACCTGCATAATCCACTCCGCTATTTCGGAATGGCTTACTAGGTGTACACGAGATGACGGTAACTGACCCATTAACTGGTTAATAGGTTTGGAGCTGTCTTTAAAGCATGTAATGCATTTATGAATTATCTTTTTTACCAAGTTCCTTGCACCAATAATCCAATATTTGTTACGAATTAAATTTAAAGTAAGTTGAGGACCACTATGCAGTGCATGTACGTGTGTGTCCTTTACGATTAAATGAGCTAAATGACATTTAGAAGACAGCACTATTGGTGATTTTTTGTTAAAATTTATAAATGCATTACGCAGGCGACCAGAAACACGTAGAATATCATTTTCATCGATAGAAGGTACAAGGAAATACAATTTACTTGATCTAGGCAACCTTTCTCCTTTCTCATTCCCATCAGTAACTGTAATTCATAGTGAAAATATCGTCTTTGTGAAAGACGAATACAAACATCCATAGCTTGTCGTAACTCTTCAACTGTCAAGTACTGAGGAAAAGATGTGGGCTGTGTGCAGTTTTTTTTAGTTTCTATTTTAGATTTACATATTTTAACAAATTTTAATATATGCGCCGTTACACGAATTAGTTTTCGAAATTCAGAATATCTAGTCAAATATGAAACACCCGCCTCTAAGGATATATTAGTATGTAATGACAATTTCATTTCAACTCTAGTTTTATCTTTACTTTCTAATTTCGTATCAGGCACATCTTTAGACCGGGACAAGAAATTACTAGGTTCGCTCGGTTCTTGTAAGAATGTAGGTCCGTGCCACCACAGGTCATGGGATTCCAATAATGCTGGTTTTATACCCCTTGACGCACAATCCGCAGGATTTAGTGCTGAAGAAATGTGATGCCACTGACTACTACCAATAACATTCAAAATTTCAGTGGTACGGTTGGCTACATAGGATTTCCAAACGTTAGGATTTTTCCTTAACCAAGCTGAGACGATCATAGAATCGGTCCATGCAAAAACCAATTTATCCTTAAGCTTGAGACTCGTTTGTACATCTTTTATTAATTTAGACAAAAGAACCGCTGCGCAAAGTTCTAATCTCAGCAACGAAACTTGTTTCACGGGAGCGACTTTAGTTTTTGCAAGCACAATCGAAACATATATTTTATGTGAAGTAATGACTCTCAGATACATCACAGCCGCATAAGCCAAAATTGAAGCATCGCTGAACCCATGAATCTCCACTCGCTCAAAATTATCAAATTTTGTATAGACCCATCGATTCAAAGATAAAGCTTTCATGTGTAATAATTCATTTCTGTACTCAGACCATTCTAATGCTAGATTAGAGGGGAATTCATCGGTCCAACTAATGCCATTTAGCCACAACTTTTGTAAAAACATCTTAGCAACAAGTATTACCGGCCCCAAAAAACCTAAGGGATCAAATGCTCTAGCAATATCTGACAGTACGGTAGTTTTAGTAAATGGCTTGGTCAACTACATCTGGAAATTCAGTCTTTTCATCTTCCGCGAGTTGCTTAAGAATGCGAATGGCTAGGAACGGTGCACATGAAGTACCATACGTAACAGTGAGTAGTCGTTTCTCGGCTATTTGATCTTGACTGGAAGATCGCCATAAAAAGGGTTGATAATCGACATCTTTACAGACTAATATTTGACGGTACATTTGCTTTACATCCGCTAATAAACAAATTTTATGAGTGCGCCATCGAATTATCAAATCTCTCAGATCTTGTTGTAGTGGAGTACCAACTAGTAACTCTCATTCAGAGAAGATCTATCAGGAGGCTGTGCACTACCGTCAAAGACTACTCTAAGCTTTGTCGTGCTGTTTTCTCTTAGTATAGCATGGTGCGGTAAATAATAAATTTTGCGATTCGGTTTGATGCTAAGGTCGACATCTTCCATGTGATTTAAATTCTGTTAGGTTTTTTTGCAAATCTTTTTCCATATGTTGTAGTCTGTTAATTGCTATCTGTAGTGAATTTCCTAAATTATCTTTGTGTGAACTTTTAAAGGGTAATCTTACAACATAACGTCCATCTTCGTTTCTAGTGTGTGTTTCTTTATAATGGTCTTCGCATTGTTTGTCAAATAACGTCATGGGTTTCTCGTTTGGTTGATATTCCTCAGTCTCCCAAAACTTTCTTAATAATTGATCTATCTCTACTAGAGATTAACCATCCCAACTTTGAGTTCTGTGCTATAAGTGATCCCGATCTGTGTAGTCCTTTGAGTAATATACAAGCATATACTTCAGCGCCTAATAAAACATCAATTGTTCCTGGTCTATGCATGAGAGGATCCGATAACTTGAATTGTGTAAACTCTGACCATTTCATTGGATCTATTTCTTTGGTGGGTAGTCGTGGTGTCAATTTTGTGAGCACGTGAGCGTCAATTCTTATCACGTGTTTCGAATCTAGTAGTGAATAAATATCCAAATGAACTATGTGTCGTGATCTAACAACGTTATTTCCTATGCCGGTGACATTGGCCTCTAATGGTATCTTTTTTAAACCTAAAAGTTGAACGACGGACTCCGTTACAAAGATAGCTTGTGATCCTTGATCAACTAGCGCCCGTAAATGAGTGTGAGTACCATGCTTATCTTTAACTCCAATTCGAGCTGTAGCTAATACGACTTGGTTGTCGTTAGTAGATGTTTTCAGACTTGCAATTGGTGTAGCGTCTGTTTTATTAGTAAGTTCGTCTGATGTTTCAGTTACAGCTGGTTTGGCAGTGATATGTTTGTAATGCAAAAGAGTATGATGTTTTTTATTGCAAGTACGGCACGTTGTGGTTTGCTACAATTTTTGATTGAGTGTCCTTTAACTAAACAATTAAAGCACAATCCATTATTATTAGCGAAACTTTTACGTTGATCCACGTCTAGTTGTGTAAAATCAGTGCAGTGACATATATAGTGATTTCTGTTACAATACGTACATTCAGTGTTTAGTTCCGTGGAATAAGACTTAATATTCTTTAATTTTGGAGGAAGTGATGATGTCGGTTGTGAAATTTCTCGTTTCTCTTTCTTTTGTGTTGTGTGGCTTGTCAGTACCATTTCCATAGCTCTAAATCGTCCTTCTAAGAAAGATGTTGATTGATTACATAAAGGTAAATATGTGGAACAACCCAGTGATTGCTCCCAGGTTTTATGGGTTTCCATATCCAGTTTAGATACCACGATATGCACTATGAAAAGGTCCCAGGTAGAAGTATCTAATTCTAAATTAGAGAGACTATTCAAGCATTCATTTGTAGTATCGAGAAGTTCTTTTAGACTCTTGGGACATTCGTTTGCGATTTTCCTTTGGTTGAGAAGACGATTCAACACCGTGTTTACAATAATTCTCTTGTTACTGTATCTGTTCACTAGAGTTTCCCAAGCTTTCTTGTAATTAGCCGCAGTTACATCAAAATGACGAAGAAGCTGTTCGGCCTCACCTTTTAAACTAGATCTTAAGTAATGGTGTTTCTGGATGTCACTTAAACATGTGTCATTATCAATTAAGGACATAAATAAATCTTTGAATTGCATCCAATCTCGATAATTGCCAGAAAAAATCGGAAGACTGATCGGTGGTAGTTTGGTGTGTATAGCAGGAACGCCAGCAGCATTTAATGAATTTCGAGTCAGTGTTTGAATTTACAGCCATTACTTCCTTCAATGCAGTTTTAAATTCCAAATACAAATCTTCAGTTTGATCATATAAATTTCTTAAAATTTCATTTTCTTCACTACCGAGCCTTTCTTCCTTCATTATTCTTCTATGTTCTGTTCCATATTGTAACCAATAATCATCCAATAATTCCTTTCGAGTGTCCAGATAGCTATCCGTGTAACGAGATTTAGACGTTTTTTTAAAATTTGTGTGAAGTCCGTTAATCTGTTCAAATAATTCAGTTTGTAGTTGTAAAACATTTTTATTTCCTTCAATTTCTTTTTGCTTTCCTTTATCCGAACTCATATCTCCCTTTTTTGATGCTATCGCCATTGTCTCAAGTCAAAATATTGACGAAAATATTACTAGTCACTATATATCGAAATTTTCTAAGTGTGAAGAAGTAGAATTTTCTAAGTGTTTGTAGGAGTAGTAGAATTTTCTAAGTGTCCACAAGAGTAAATTTTTCTAAGTGTTTTACAACAGTGAATTTTTCTAAGTGTTTTTAGCGTCCTATTTTCTAAGTCCGAGGATGAATATAAACTTCACTTCTATTTAAAATTTTACAAGTGTTTAAACTATTTTACTTATTTTTTCTAAGTCTGCACTTCGATACAAACGTTAAAATTTTCAAAGTTCACTATTTCTCACTTACTAGCACTTAGTACTTCCTGATCGCGGCCGAAGGACCATGAACAAATCACCACATCACTCCGATTTACTGGGTAACTAAATCACTATACTGTCACTTTCCAAGAAAAAACTTTTCTTTATTAAATGTATACAATGTTTAAAACAATAATCGATACATCTACGATGACGGAATGTAGGAATGCATTGCACCATCTATATTACAACTCCACAAATCTAACAATTTGTACAATTATTTATACAATTATTTTCACACAATTGGGATTAGAAACTATTTTATGTTAAACAACGTTGTAATGTATATCTATAAATAATATTTAGTAATATTTATTGATATTGCAGATATTATAATTATTTTTAGGGGGTCAACTGAGGAAGCGTGCTCGTCGCGACCCCTGCCAGCCCTTTTCAGGGCTGCAATTCCTCTACTAAGCTTACGATGCGGGACAACGCAGTTTTGAGAGCTAGGGCGTCCCCCGAAAGCGACGGACACCAGTGTGTCCCCGCTGGTGTAAGCAGAGTGCAGTTCGGCGTTGGGGACCGCCACCCAACACGCTGTGCACCTAGCGGAAGTGGAGGGAGGAGTGCAGAATAGCTGCGTGGAATGTGAGAGGTGGGATTGAAGAGAAGATGCATGAAGTGACGGATATTTGAGTTTGACGGACGGTTTGAGTGAAACCAAGCGAAAGGGCAGTGAACTTGCCGACTTGCCCGGAGGGGGCATCATTCTGTGGTCAGGGCCACCACATGGAGATAGAGAATGCCAGGGGGTGGGCGTTTTGCTATCCTCACGTTTGGTTAATTGTATGACTGAGTATAAATGTGTAAACCCTAGACTGCTCTGGGTGCGCCTCAAGATGGGGTTGACGAGAATTTTTATTTTGGCGGTGTATGCTCCAGTGTCCTCCGTCGGCGTGGTTGAGCTAGAGGGGTTTTGGGCGAATGTTAGAGAAGTTCTAGCGACGGTTGAAGAGAATGAGAGAATTGTTTTGTGTGGAGACATGAATGGATGGGTCGGGACAGCTCGAACTGGATTTGAGACTGTTCTAGGTAAATATGGAGATAGGAGAGTAAATGATGCTGGTAGGATTTTGTTAGGCGTGTGTATGGAAAAGGATCTTTTTGTTGCTAATACCGTATTTAAGCACAAAGGGATAAGGGAAAGGGACTTGGGAAAGAAAACATGAGATAAAATGATTGATTTATTCCTGGTAGATAACAGGCTCAAGAAGCAGGTTATGGACACAAGAGCGCATAGAGGAGCCGATCTGGGAACGGACCACTTTCTGGTGATAACCAGAATAAGGGGTCTCTTTGCAGCATGGCGACATCGTGCAGTGTCCAAACGTGCAGCGGTTTGTCGCATCAAAAGCTGGAAACTGCAAGATGCGACCACGAGGAATTATTATGAAAGGGCAGTATCCGGTAAGCTTGATGATAGATTGAAAGTCAAGAGCGAGAATGTTGAAGAATGCTGGCAGAACCTTAGGGATAGTATAATTGAGGCTGCGAAAGAAGTGTGTGGAACGAATAAGATTGGGAACGGTAAAAAGCGTGATGTGTGGTGGGATGATGAGGTGAAAGAGTCTGTGTACAAGGAGAAGAAAGCGTGGCGGGACTACCTTGCTACCAAAAATGACTGTGATAATATGAAGATAGATAGATAGATACAAGCTGCAGAAAGCAGAAACGAAAGCACTAGTGAAAGAGAAGCGTGAAAGGTGTAGGGTGTTAGACGAAAACAAGATGTCGGACAACTTTGAGGAAAATTCCAAATTATTTTGGAAAGAAGTGCGTAAGTACCGAAGTGGCCCGGCACCTTGCAGAACGAATAAATTGCGTTCGAAAGAAAATAACTTGCTTACTGGTAAAAAAGATGTTCTGCAGCGATGGAGTGAATATTATGGAGAACTGTATGAGAGTGGCGACTCCGTCTCTGATACTGAGAGAAATTCTAATGAATTGCCACACTCGGGTCAGGGACTGGAGGATGCCATTAGTATGAAAGAGATTGAAAAAGTAATAAGAAGTTTGAAATGTGGAAAGGCTGCGGGAATTGATGAGGTGACTGCTGAGATGATCAAGTATGGTGGTCCTAGGGTCTGGGATACCTTCTGTGCACTCTGCAACCTTTGTTTGCAGAAAGAGGAGGTTCCAGAGGACTGGTGCACCGCAGTCATAGTACCTCTCTATAAAGGGAAAGGTTCTCATTTAGACTGCGCGTGCTACAGGGCCATCAGCTTGGTCAGCTTAGCAAGTAAAGTTTATACTAAGGTATTGACTGAACGTATGAAAGGCGTTTCTGAAAGATATTTGTGGGAGGCACAAATAGGAATGGTAGGGGTTGTATGGATCAGATTTTCTGGCTTCGCGTTATCGTGGACAAGTTTCTGGCTATAGGTCAGAAAGTTTTCTGCGCTTTCATGGATCTAGAAAAAGCATTCGATAGAGTAGTGCGAAAGAAATTGTGGAGTCTTCTGCCTGAGTATGGCGTGGGGGGCTCCTTACTGCAAGCTGTGAGGTCATTATATAGCGGCCACAGAGCTTGTGTAAGAATAGAGGGTGACACGTCGCCCTGGTTCGATGTCTGTTCAGGCGTCAGACAGAGCTGCGTGATGTCTGCCTGCCAATTTCTAAAAAGTGCGAAAAAATTGTGGGAAATTCAAATATTTGAAACGCGACGCCATCGGTCAGAACGAATGTGACGACAAAGTCTGTGATAACTGTCAACAAGAGCGTAGTTGTTAGGTGTTTGCTTTTGAGTGTTTGCGATTTAGTCAGTTTTATTGTGATTTCATTGCACATTTAGAAGAATTTTTTTATTTAGTAGTTTTTATTTAGTAACAAATAAGTTGAAATCTCCAATTGTTTATTTGTTGTTAGAGACTATGACGTCACACCAAGAGCGCCAAAATGGCGAGCGTTTAAAGTGCCCGTGTCGGTTGGTTATTTTTAGCTTTTTTTTAAACTACTTTAAGTTACTTTTTTGGCGTTGAATATTTTTGACTATTATATAGCGATGTTAACTATCGAATAAAAATATAAAAAAAATACATGCATATTCCCTATTGGTTGGAAATACTATTGTAAACATATTATGTAAGAGGTCTACATTTTGCAACTTAAAATCGATGCAATTTTTTTGCATATAAGTGCACAAATCTTTTTGTGCATATGAGTGACCGCCTTTATATTAAAATGAGATATACATAATTATCTGTAATAAAATAAGCTTTTGCTTATCTCGTGAAATTCTGAAGATCCTTATCTTACCCTTGTCTCAAAAGGGTCAGAGTTTTAATGTAAGTTGTACAAACGAGGATAACCGTTGCGCAACGTTGCGTTAGTTTGACCGTCGAAAATAAACTAAAAATACATAGATACCTCTTCAAAGAATGAAAAATGTTCTCGCTGTGATTAGCCAGACTATACTGTTTTTACACGAAGTATACAAATCGTAAAGTCTCCTAATCGACATTATCCTAAAATTATAAAACGCATAAGTAGGTAGTAGGTACCCAACTTGTGTTCTAAAAACTTCTGTTCTGTGTGTAGGTACCGAAACGGTTTTGTTTTGTTAGAATCTGATACAGTGTGTGAATTCGAATAGATATTTTGGAATCGGCCAAAGCCTAGGCCGGCCAAGCTAAAAGGGTCTCGATGCACTGTCTCAGGTATCATACTATGTGCTGTGATAGTTACGCCACACGCCACTATGGTGATCCCCGTCTTCCCCATAATACGTACCTGCAGTACTTGTTCATACTAAATAAATCTACTTATGTGAAATAAGTAGTAGGCAGTAGAATCGTTACATAGAATTAAGTACAGTTCGTACTTGGAACTAAGCACAAAATAAGTTTTTTATTTCCGTCAAAATACGTTAGATTCCTTAAATTTATAATATTTATAAAATATCGTAAAATCTATGATATGAACAGAGAAATAATACAATTGCAAACAAGATATAATGTTATATTAATGTCATCAGTAATATTAACGTTATTATTAAACTTAACTTTATGACTGCAATACTTATTGACAACGATAACTTTGTAGTTTGTTTAATTAATTTAATGTGTGCTGTTGTAGGTCAGTAGAACTCAGTCCTATAGCCCGGGCCAGAGAATAAGGTTACGGAGGCGGCGTTCCCCGTCTGTCGTAAGAGTGTAAGACGGGCCTTTGGTGTCGTGGCGGAGAGTAGAGGCTCGGCGGGGTTATTACCTAAAAATTTGCACACAGCGACAGCCACGCGATCACTGCGCGACCGGTGACTAATTGTAATAAACAATTAGTATCATGCATGATGATTGCGTATCTATTATTGTATGATCGTAAAATACACTTTTCGCGGTAGATATAGCGTCATTATACAAATTACATTACACAAATTTTCGTTTTGACAGCAGATATCGCTCGACATTGGCTGTCGCATGTTGTCAGCAAGTTACGTAATAAGCATGCCGGTTGTCTATTCGTGCCACCCCGCGGGGTTAATACCTAAAAATTTGCAGACAACGACAGCCACACGATTATTGATCGACCAGTGACTAATTTTTAATAAAAAATTAATATCGTGTACGACGATTGCGTGTCTATTGCGCCACGACCGTAAAATGCACTTTTCGCCATAAATATAGCGCCGTTATACAAATTATATTACACAAATTCTCGTTTTTACAGCAGATACCTATCCCGCGATATGTGGCTGCCGCACGCTGATTCGGGGTTGCCTACCGTACGAGGTTCCTCGTACAAATACGAGATTTGTAGTCTGCTGTACGAGCTACGAGGACACGATCAAACTCATACAATATTATGTAAGAGATTTTGACATAACATGATTTTTTTATTGTAGGCAACATTTTATAGCATGAAAGGGGTTTTACATTTTGGATATGTTCGCGAACATTTTTTAAAAGAAGATTTTCTTCATTACTGTAATTACGCATGCGTACATTATACTGCCAATCTACGCGGAAATCGTAGACTCATTTTCATAAATGCTGGAGCCCCGAGTTTTGTTACACTGAATTAACTCCCGCGAACTCTGTTTATAGCTAAAAAAAAGTAGTGAGAACAATACTTTTCAGCCAGAAAAGTAATAAAAGCAATACAGTATTCAAATTTAGCTTCAATCAATACTTCAATAGTTTAATATGAGCGTGAATTTAGCAGACATGATAAAATAGAAAAATCATAATTTCACTAATAAAATTGAAAAAAAAAATTACTTTAAATAAATTCGCATACCTACTGAATTATTGATTTTTAAAATGTGCATTTTTTTGTTTTCATAATCTTTTATTTTGCCTGCTCAATTAATTTTTTTTTATTTTTTACATTTTACCTGCTTAATTAAAATTTTTTCAAATTAACAAATGTCTGCTAAATTCACACTCATTTAATACGTCTGTTTGATTTTGATTTTATAACATGTTAAATGCTTGAAGAATATACGAGGTTTGAAAGCCAAAAAAATACTGAAAAGTACGAAATAACTATCCTTTACTAATCAAAACGAAAGTACAAAAATAACTTTATAAATATGATACAAATACCTTTATAATAAAATTTTTATATTGACAGTTACTGAAGTCGGTGCCAAGCCTACTAAACTAATAGACTTTCTGTTGTTGCACATTGATTTGGCACCAACTTCAATAACTGTCCAATTTAATTATAAGGGTATTTCTATCGTATTTATAAAGTTATTTTTGTACTGTAGTTTTGATTAGTAAAGGATAGTTATTTCGTACTTTTCAGTGTTTTTTTTGAAGTCGGTTTACTTTTTTATTATTTTTTTTATATTTCTCCCTTTTGAGTGACCTTGGCCTAAATAAATATCTAGGGCAGGTCTTCAATTAATTTATTTTCTAATTCTGGAGCGCAATGTGTTGAGATCCATTCTATTGAAGAACACAAATCGTGGGCTCTCACAATAAAAGATGCGAACGATTGATATTGATATGATATGGTGTTGATGATGTTGATATTGATAATGGGTAATAATATCTCATGTTCGATCTGAAAAGGTTACATCATAATTACACCCTAACAGTATTTTTACAATCCGAAGACGACAGCCAGCAGCCGTATTCTCTGACAAGGGGGGTTATTCACAAACGTTGGAAACTTTCCGTGGCGGAAAGGCTGATCGTCGGAAGGCATAAATTCAATCCGATGGCTTGGATTTGTGTATACGACTACGTATGATATGATATGTATATAATATAAATGTAATACGATTTCGGATTTGTGAAGCGCATATAGACAAAGTCATCGAAAAGTTTTCTGTCGGATACGGAAAGTTGCGTTTCCGACGTTTGTGAATAACCCCTAAGACCGACTCGAATTTATTAAATCACAGGTATTTTATACTTTCTCCCTACTACCATTATACCAAGTGGGGATAACGATAGTTAACAAATGACTTACAAGAGAATCATCAATATAAATAAACAAAGTTATAACCAGTTCGAGTTATTCGGTGTTGTTTGGTGTTATTTGGTGTATCTTCGAAACCAGAGCTTTAATATTAGTGAAATGTAAATAGGACTAATTTGAAAGGGTATCTTTTCAAATAAAAACAGAATTTTCCAAATCGGTTTATAAATGACGGAGTTATTAGGTAAGAAACATAAAAAAATACAACCGAATTGAGAATCTCCTCCTTTTTTGGAATTCGGTTAAAAATACGAGCTTTTTATTTGTTTGTGTAAGAGCATAAAAGTTCTACGGTTAGCAACCCTGCGCTGACTGCAAGTTAAGTAATAAGCTCAGGACAACGACAGCATGTGTGGTGTGTGGAGGACAGCGCTGTCGTAGCATTGTGAGGGTGCAGGAGAGTTTTGTAACTGCACCCGAGAAGTGCTTCGAGCACAGCGCGAGAGAGGTTTCGATGCATTCCATAGGAGATCCCGGAGCCCCTTGACAATGCGATGAGGACTACCAAGAAAAACAATCAGTCTACCACACAAACCACCAACAACAAACTAAAATCCAAAGAGGGTAGGTAGATTGTTTTTTGTTTAGATTGTCATCTAATAAGTGCAATGTCAGAACTCTTGATATAAGGTCAGAACCTTTTAGGTGAATTTAAATTTATAATATTAACTAAAGAATATATGTTTTTGTTTTCATTGATTGATGTAAAAATCTGAATACTGTGTTATATTGTAAAAGCTAAAATCCTGACCGACAAATCCTGGCATAAATCGATTTTAATTTGTAATCACTAAGGGCCCAATTTTACCTAAAAAAATAATTTAAGAACGTAAATAAAAACATAAATTTATTTACGTTTTAATACTAAATAGAGAAATAAACCGACCGAACAGGTGAATAAAGTACGAGTTAACTCTGTAGATATAACAATGTGCTTGGAATATGTGGTTAGGTTATTGTTACAAACCTAGGAACCATTTGCTTTAACCACAGGCCAGAGTTCGAAGGCTTAATGCGAATTAAGGATGAGAAAATCGTTAAAAAGTTTTATTTATAAAGAGAATATAGGAACAGTTTCTTACATCCTTACATGTGTTTCACTCGCTCAGTAAAATAATACCGCGCCTGTGACCGCGCTATAGAAAATTAAAAATATTGGAATGTGATTATGTAATAAAAGTTTTTAGAAACAAAGAGTACAAGACTTACTTCCTGAAGCATAAACTGTCGTAACAAAACACAGGCACACCAAAAGCAAACACCACTTCATATTGTGTCTTTGTCTCACTCAAAATCAACAATACATGATCTCAATCACCATGTCGCTTCGCACGTCAGAGTCCAAATGACAAAAATCCTGAGAATACGTTATCGAAGGGTCGAATGGTGGGGTCAGTGTAAATACTATTATCGCATAATTATCTAACGGAACTGGCTCGGATGCAGAATGAGACGTAGTAATTATATGTAATTTGTAATGAATAACGTATGCTGATATGCAAACATCGTTAGCGATGTAACTGTTCCACAGCGTCCTAATAGATAGGATTCGATTGAGCGGGAAGTCAACGGAAGCGGTCGGGTTCGGGTTACGTTCCGAGTTTTAGCGCCGCGGTACAAATGTAGAGGAATATTTGTTTTTAAATATTTTTATGAAAAGTTTCTAGACTGTTCTGAGAGTGAAAGAAAAACAACGTGTCAGCCGTTTATTTCACGAAATAATATAAACAAATGGTTGCCAAAATTAGGCTGATATTTTTTGTAGTGCCTTAACACTACAAAAAAAGTATTCAAAGTTGAAAAAATCTTCGAGTAATTGAAATGATGCCTTTTACGTCCAAAGTGTCTACATTAAAACATCAATTCTCAGTCAGTTCAAAAAACAAGTAATCTGAGCGATTAGACAAATGGCAAATGCTTTGTACAATCGAAACGCTTGCTGGCGTTATTGATCGTCAAAAGTGCCATTTCGCTACGTTTTACGTTTCGTTTGATTGAATAGAAAGTTAATAACGTTTGACTACCAATTCAAAATTCGTTACGGTGAATCACGTAGCATTTGTTATTCTTTTCTACTAGCGTTTACAACTATTGAGCCACTTTTCTAGGCCCCTTGGATTGGTTATTGGTATTTTAGAATTCAAAACAAGAAAAGTCTAAAATTAGGCATTTCCGATCATTGATTAATTTAGACTCTTTATTAATCAATGATAGTGATTCGTAACCCAACTTAGGATTTTGTCAAAACCAGAGTTTTTATTAAAACACCTAGGTTATTGTTTAAAACCCGGAATCTATAAATACTTTGTGAAATATCTATCCTATTCTATGCGCGATTGTGCGATCAATTTAGAAAAAAAAAACAGATAATGTAATTTTTACCGATTGTAAAATAGAGCCAATTTTGTTTTTGTGTTGCGATTACCAAGTAATTTAATGAATGAAAAATTAATGCTTTGTATAAACTCATGAACTTGTGAACTGTGTTATCAGCAACATTACCCGCGAGTGTAGTGTACACTCAAATCATTCAATGTGAGTAATAAAATGGTCGAAAGTTGCTATGTATATAAAATGTAATAATGATATTTTGACATTAAATACTATATTTTCTGAATCACTTATGCTATATAAAGATTAAACAAATAAAATTACGTTAAATGTTTAGCTTTGCGATAAGTGTTTGAGTATTTATAAACATATGATATAGTTACATTAAAACCTAATAAAAGATATTTTCATATATGTCACAGCATACATACCTACGCACATATTATCCTATAAACTGAAATCTTTATAATAATCTAAGCAAGCAGAAAGTATTGTAGATACATACAACAAGATAGACATAACTATATTAGTACAAAGATAACGAATCATCAACATACAGTTTAGAAAACATAATATAGAGCGCTTAGCAGAAACATACAAGAGTATGTTTCTCAATTTTTTACTATTTTTGTATTCTCTATTATATTAAACGAGCAATATGGTTATATAGGTATATATATATCTATACTATATGTATATATTTGATATCGTTTTTTCGATAACGACTCTTAGCTATTTCGATGAAATTTACAATGTAGGGGTTGAGGGGTGAGAAAAATCGATTTAGCTAGGTCTCAATTCTGGGAAAAATCGTTTTCTCCGTCTTTCACACACTAAAACTTCTAAACTCTAAACTTCTAAATTTTTTTAATTTTGCAGCAAAGTTTACCTTCTCAATAGCACAATGGCTGGACCGCAGGTCTACCACGCCGAAGTGCGCGGGTTCGAAACCTGCAATGTGGTCACAACTCTTTTTTTTTTCATAAGTTGAAATAATATGCCAAGTCCAGTTTGCAACAAGTACCTATTAAAAATACACATCATTTTAATATGTACTTATAATAAGGAAATAAAATGAAAAATCATGATAAAAGCATAGACTTCATAACTTCAGACAGCCTGTCCCGTACTACGTAGTGATGCGAATAACATCAGATAAAATATAGATGTGTGGGTGCTGTTTTCCAACGAAATGGCGACCGATCAGCTTATCCGATAATAAATGTGTGTCGTATGTACAGGTGAGTCAGGTTATCTGATTTAGTTCACCATTGCTGCTCGGTCACGGCTTTGTCTGGCTTTGAAGTTATTTATAATTTATGGCTAAAAGTCATGGATAAAAATGTATTATTTATTTTACTGAACAATGAATTTAATGTTAAATTTCATGGACTTCCTTTATTTTAAGATACTTGCTTTGTTATTCCTAGATGAAAATGTGTGAAGAGAATGATGAGAATTGAGGAAGCGGAAGAGGTGTGTAAGGACTGTGTCTCCTGGCGTTTCGTCCTCTCTGACTACCCCGTTAGGGATACAGCGTGAGGATTTGTATGTATGTACTATGTTATTTAAAAGAGTAGTATCATAATATAAGGATTTCGATGAAATTTACAATATAGAGGTTTACTGTGGTCAAAAATTGATCTAGCTAGGGTCCAATTCTGAGAAAATTCGTTTCCTCCGTTTTTACACACTTAAAACTTAAATTCTAAACTCTTCTGATTTCACAACATAATTTACTTTCTCAGTAGTACAGTGACTCGAACGTACATCTACCAATCCTACAATGCGATCAAATTTTCTTTGTTATTTTTTTGTAAGACACCGAGTATAGCTCGGTCGCCAAGGTACTTAAAGTATAATATGTAAATGTAAGTAGTACATAACACGTTTGGTATTCTATTTAAAATAACAGCTAGAGCCTCCGGTTTGGGACCTTAAGGCGACAAGTGATTGGGAGGTCCAGGTTTTTTAGGGTTCCGTCGCGAAATGGCAAAAAATATAGCCCTTGTAATTTTGTCCTGTACGTATGTCTATCCGTATGTCATCTACAGTCATACTCAGAGACTATTGACACTATATAGAATATAGAAGATAACATTGGAAAGTAGATGTATTCAATGAACTGCTATACAATCTGTAGTGAAATTTTGAAAAAATTAAATTAGTACTTCAGACATTACTTGTCAGTTGTAACTGAAGGATGAAAAAAAATTCCAGTACATATATGTGCGTATGGGGTATCTTTGGATAGATCTTAAAAATTTGACTGATTTTTAACGTTAACACTTCTGATTTTTTACAAAATATTCGATTTACTTAGTAAAAAATAATTTTATTAACGTATACCTCAGTTGTTCAGGGGCCTCTATGTGGTGGGACTGTAGGGTCCGTGGCAAGGGCGTCGCCAGCTTATGACTAAGGGGGGCAATGGGGCAATATTATGGAGGATAAAAAATATGAACGCCGAGAGCATGAAGTGTAACACTTTGGAAGTCTTTGCCTCGATGACGATTGTAATAAGAACGGTTCTAATAACAATGTATAAAACTTCACAAGCCCTCGACAGCACAATAACTAAATCAAACTTTTAAACATAGTAATAATTATTTATTTTAACAAAAATAATATTTAATTAAAACATAACCTGCGGGGATTTTTTGCAAAACTTTCAACCACTTTATCATTAAAATTATTTAGGTTTTTATTTATTATAGCTCTGTGTACACTCATCATGGCCAAACCATTAAGGCGATCTTCTGCCATGGTGCTTCTTAGCCATGTTTTTAGTCTTCTGAGGCTGCTAAAGGATCGCTCTACTGTACAGGTCGTGCATGGTAAAGCGATCAAAATTTTCAATGCTTTTTCCGTTTCGGGAAAGAAGGAATTTGTTTCTTTTAGGACATCAACAACTGTTAGATTTGTTAGATTAAGCCTATTGTGCCACAATTGCTGCCAAAGTTCGATTTCATTCTTTATGTTCGGTAAATCATAAAACTGGGCAATTGATTCACAAGTTTGTTTCAGATTTTCAGTTGTCATCTTTTGCATCTGCGCCGGGTGTAACTTAGATAATGCGAATGATGGCGTGTTTTCTTCAGCAAAACGTACTTCAAGGGAGATGATAATTGAATCCAAGTATGGTATTACTAAAGACCTCTTCCAGTATTCTGAAGGGCTTTCTGCTAGATGATTGCTTCTATGACGTTGTTTCCCCGTAATACGCGGCATTGATGTAATGTCCTCCTCCAGTCCGACTTTCTCCGCAACAGCAGTAGCTTCCTTTATAATTTCGTTTGTCACTTTTTCCGGATTTTCACGGTGGTTTTTAATTAAAAGTAAAATCCTTTTAACGCGTTCCGACGCTTTGACGTCCAAAGCTACAGATTGGAGTACGTTGACAACGGGTTCCATCAAAGCCGAGTATTTGGCTACCAACATAATCCCGATAATGAAAGAAATTCTGGAAGTAGCCGCATGTTGGAAGGCACTTTTCCGAGTTGCACTATTTCTTTCCTGGCTTCCAGAATTACTGGAAGATATTCTTTAAAAACTCTGATGGTTTTGTGTTTCTCACTCCATCTTGTCTCGCAAAGTCTGGAAATATTAGGTATCAACTTCCTCCTCAAAACTGATTCCCGAAAAAATTTTATCGACGTATCTTTGGTGGTTCCCATGGCATTTCTAATTTCAGGAAGTGAATTTAGATCATTGATAACTAGATTCAGTTTGTGGGACGAGCAATGTAAGTAGAGGGCTTTGGTGTACTTTTTGCGTAAGATCGTTTGTACCCCTCCGTCTTTTCCTGACATCGTTGAACAACTATCAAAACCAAAACCAACGCATTTATTTATATTCATATCTTCTTTTGTCAAAAACTCATCTATGCTATGTGCAATCGATTTCGCATCCAAATCTTTTAGCTCAATGAATCCGACAAACATTTCCTGGACTTCCTGTGTTTCTTCATCAAAATATCGCATCCCAATCGATAGTTGTTGAGTGGCAGAAATATCAGCTGTTTCGTCTGCTAGCACACTATATGCTGCTGCTTCT
The DNA here is from genome assembly GCA_907165235.1 of Zeuzera pyrina. Taxonomy (NCBI): domain Eukaryota; kingdom Metazoa; phylum Arthropoda; class Insecta; order Lepidoptera; family Cossidae; genus Zeuzera; species Zeuzera pyrina. Next base: position 8,903,509 of record OU015640.1, read on the forward strand.
TTCACTTTTTTCATAATATCAGTCTTAATAACGCTTCCACAAATACCAATAATTTCATTTTGAATATCCACTGAACGGTAGCTTGCATTCTTTTTCCCTTGCTCAATGTGTTTTTTTAAAATCAAATCTCCCGCGTCAATTCGCAGCCTGTATAAATCCTCGAGAATACCTTCACCATAATGTTTACCTCTCATTGCTAAGTCGTGTGACCCGCAAAACGTAATGCAGGAAATAATAGATTTTATAATTTTGCGATTTTCTTCAATAATTCCCTGGGAATATTTGTTCAGTTGCAAATCGACAGGCACACCTTCGAGAAAAGATTTAGCAGCTTTCAATGTCTCCTTATGGAAATGGGTTTCAATGTGCTTTTTGCACTGCTCGTGAATATCTTAACTTACAAAAGGGCCTTATAGTAAATGATCCCAATATGCCTCTAAATGAATTTGGATTTGGTGGGAACAACGTACAATATTTACAAAATGCTCCTTTTTGGCACCTGGAATATACCAACCATGGAGAGTATGTTTCCAACCAAGAATAATTAAATTTTCTCTATAAATGTTTGCATCTTCCGCAAAGTTATAGGTCGCGGAAAGGGACCAACAGTTTTCAATCAATTCCTTCTTATATAACATGTGTGCCCGTCCAACATATCGCCCGATATCATTTTCATTGCAGTCATCCATCAATGAATCAGGATTCGGCGCCAGATATCTAGAGGAACTTGGTCTAGGTAGTTCCTGCGGCTGAATATAACCTGTTGTGGTTGTGGTGACCGATGAAGACACATGCGATATTGTCGTTACTTTGTCCTGTTCATCGCTGTCGCTACTTGATCCATCAGTATTTTTTTCGTTTCAAACTTCCTGCAAAACAAAACGCTTTGATAAAACTTTATGTAATTAATTAAATTTTTACGGGAGAGCAGTTTTGTTCAATTACTTATAAATATTAAAATAAATACTCAGTTGTATTTTTTAGCTTTATTTATATCAAGGATCTGTTTTAATTTGTATTTAATTAAACCACAAACATAATTTATGTTTTGTTTTCATAATTTTTGTTTGGCACAAAAGGGTCTAAATACAGTCTCGCAATGGCTAAAACATAATTCTTTAACCCTTAATTATGAAAAAACTAAATTTATGACATTTTCTATAACAAAAACACTACAACCTAAGTCTTTAAAACTCCAAGTACATAAACTACCTATGGTTCGCATTGTCAATGTCCCTTTATACAAAGAGTAGACTGCATAAAATATCTGGGTATATTACTCGATTGCAATTTGTCATGGAAACAACAAATACAAGCGTTATTACCTCGCTTCCGAAGACTTATAACAATGTTTAAAAAAATTCGTCACATCAGTGATCTTGGACTCCTCAGAAGAATTTACTTTGCACTCTGTCAACCAGTAATTGAATATTGTATATCGATATGGGGTGGTTCGTGTACAACGAATGTACTGAAATTACAAAGAGCCCAAAGGGCAGCGTTGAAAGTGCTTACTTCAAAACCTCTAAGATTTCCAACAAATGAATTATATTCGTTTTTTAATGTCCTCACCGTTAGACAGCTTTACATAATGAAATGCATCCTCAAACAACATAAAGTACCAATTCATGACTCTGGATCATTAGATAAACGTAGATATGACAAAACTTATTTTACACCATTTCACAACACCTCCTTTGCCGCAAAAGCGTTTTCAGTTATGGGTCCATTCCTTTACAATAAAATTAATAGAATAATTGATATCAGATCACTTACATCAAGTAAAGCAAAGGAGAAGGTTAAAGGTTGGTTATCTACATTGAATCATATACAAACAGAACAACTGCTTAATAAAATTACATGAAAGGCATGGCACAAGTATTAGAAGAGAGTCTAGACAATGGGTCCAAGTATAGGTAATATTTTGGTTTATTTATTTTATTTATCTTTATCCTTAACTATTATATTACTTTCACCAATATTACTTTACTTATTTCTTTCTCCTTTTAATTTAATCTAGCAGGGCAAGATATGCATGTACTTTATTTTATTGTTTAACTTTTTCAATACACAACAATTGCACAATCACACACATCATTACACTCGCATCATACACGCACACACACCATCACACTCACACCATACACACATACACCACCACACTCACACACTATCACATTCCCACACATTCCAAAACACGTGCACAATTCCACAGTCACATATAAGTGCTGATTATTATATAGTTACATACACCGTATGCATTTCCAGATTGATGTTGCAATATTTTTAATTGTTTATTTTTTTTGTTAATCAACTAATATAATATTATTATGGTTATCATTGTACTGAAAGAGGGAGATGACTGATGCTTAAAATACAGGGCTTCCTAGTTTAGTAATATCGATTGTTACAAGCGACTTTAATAACAGCCATGAAATAACAAATTGTAATTTTACTTGTATTGTTATAACTACATATGTATATGGCGTAAATAAATATATTATTATTATTATTATAATTAATTACTGAAAACGAAACCACTGTTTAGTTAACGTTAAATTCATAGAAATTGAATCAATAAACTCGTTTTTAATAAAATAATAGTTTTTCTTAACATTTCCCTTCCACATAATCGATCTTTTCTTTCCACATCAAAAATATGCCAGATAAAATTAAAAATGATATTCTTAACGATTATTATACGTCTCTAGCTAGTATATCCGTTATCAAAGCTATTAGCTAAGAGAAATAAAATAAAAATACTAGCTCTAAGTCCAAGATTAAAGCAGTACATAACTTACCAAAAAACTTTCTGATGTCCATTTTGATAAGATGATGAATGGAGACACACTCAGAAACTTCACAACTCAACATTGAGATCTTATTATTTAATAAATATAAATCAATATTGACTAACACAGGCAAGCCGGTAGTCTTATATTCGCTTTCCAATTCGCTTGTTTAGCTTGTTTCGTTGATCGCTTCCAATTAAAAAGTGACTCGCTCGCAGCGGCTCACGTCTTTATATATCCAAACGAACATCATACTAGAATGTACGGTAACATTCTACTTGGTCTAGTAACTGCTACCAAATTCCAGAGAGTTCATTGAACAAGCGCCATCTAGCGTTGAGTAGTAATACTAGGTTTTACAAGGATTGTAGTCGATTTATTCAACTGTAGGTGTTTTTTATGAACACTTACAGATGGCATTGTCCACAAAACCAATTAAAATTGTATGTTCGTAACAATAACTTCTACTTTATTTAGGTATGCCGCATACAAATTATACAAAACTAACGTGAATGCTGGTGAACGGCTGTCGTAGAAAGAAATGCAATGCACACACACACCATACCTACCTACATATTTTTACACTGTTTAATGGCCTTGCGTTTTGGCAAATCTGATATAGTCGTGATGAAAATGGCGGCGATTTTAAAAACGGATGTCAAAATCTTAATATTATTCTGAATATTTGAATACTTTCTACAATATACATTAAACCTTGTGAATTTATTTACGTTTTGTCATGCGATGCGGAATTTATTAATAGGTAAGGAAGTCAATTGCTCGCACTTTGGTCGCTTTGCGGCTAGCTACATTTGATCTCTAGGGGGGGGCAACTGCCCCCTCCTGCCCCCCCTTGGCGACACCCTTGGTCCGTGGGATTGTGAAACATGTCGACAGACGTGTATGTGCGTGCATTTCTGCACGGCAAGTAGAAAGTCACTGTTATTTCTTCACTGTACTCCTGTGCTTGGGTGCTTCGTCCATGAGCCCTATTCAGGCGGCAGCTACGGCTTACGGCCCTAACAGAAATTAATTAGAAAAAGATTTTTCGAAATTTAACACTCAAAGGGAATAATGAGGAATTAAAGATAACGTGGACAAAATTGTAGGCGATCATAGGTAAGTATATCTATTATTTTTTGAAACGTTTCGTGTATTTAACGCCTAACAATACAGAAGAGCAATGAATTCAATGTAATCAGAAGTAGTTTATTGCGAATTGAAATAGGTTCACTGTGTTGGTTTTACCTGTGTATTTGTGTATATGCGTAGTACCACAGATGTAAACTGATATTACGTCTATAATTCCTAATACAATAAACTGGCAAAGCGCAACCACCTATGTGTGCAAGGTGATTGATTCAGTGGAGTTTTCGTGATAGAAATAGCACATAGAAGTAAGTAGTACAAACAAGATAGTGGAGATATCATTTCTATAATATAGAACGTTCTTAATTTAAAAATGAAGTAGGTTTCTTAATTCTTATACATCATATCTATTTGTTTATAATAATATAATTATTTGAACATTATTTTTAAATGGCTGTTCCGTGCTGTAATAAATATAAAATTTGTTACAAATTTAAAAGCCCATCTATCGGATCCCAGCACAGCCGTGAACCATCCTATTGACAAAAAAATATAGCGAAGACTAGATTAACTGGACTAATTGTTATCGTAAGGCATTTAGATAATCGAATATCCGAATAATTAAATGCATGAAGAATAGCGATGTTTGTGCATATTATTAACTTTAATAAGATAAGCGCCCGCGTATCGCTATTTTACAGGTACGCTGTCAAGTGGTTATCTTTCTAGGGTTAATACATAATGTTGGTTGATAATCCGGATAATCACGAATCCTTATAACCGACTCGATAATCGACTCTCCACTGTAATTATATTTTAAGAATAACCTCAATCTTTCAAGTCGCTCACAATTTACACGATAACTAACAGACGCACTAACAATTAGGTGTATAATATTATTTAGATTTTAACATTGTTTGCGTAGCATATAGTATAGACTTTAGACAAATAGTAATATCTAGCATATACATATAACAAATAATGTTTACATAATTAAAATCGTAAAATACTTATAGATGTGACCCATTTGTCCGGGTTCTGTTTATAATTAAATTATTCATATTTGTATGTATATTGATAACTTAAATACAAAACAAACATCTAAGCAGTCTATGTGTAGAAATACATAAGTGATTTAAGGCGACGCATTGGAAATTTTGACGGCAGGGATCTCAATTTTTCTAAGTGACTTCAAAACGTATGAGAATGATATTTAGTACCCTGATTCTTCATTTCATTGAATTTATTTTGACAGTTGCGATACACGATTGGTTAACTTTTGTGACACCAAAAAAAATATCAAATAAACATCTTTTAAAATAGAGATTTACATTTTTAGGAGTAACGGGACCGATTTATGTTTCTAAATTTTCTGTATAGTTTTAATCTAAACATATTCTTCAAAATTAAAGTTGGATTTTTAAAAATCAATTATAGTTTTTAAAATAAACGAAAATAACTACTTTTTCGTATGTTAGCGCGCGCACTTTTGCATAGGTCAGAAGGTCTATTTTGGATTAAATTATTGTTTATCAATGCGTCGCCTTAAATACAAATATTCGAATAAAAGGACGTTACGAATTGTGGTGAACAAAATTTTTAGTCTAAAAAAACACACATACAGACGAACGTAGAACCTCCTCCTTTTTTGAAGTCGGTTCCTGAAATTTTTATTCAATGAATGTATTAATGAATACAACAACGGTTTATGAAATAAATATGTAGTTTATTATAAATTTCCAAATATATTTTTGTTAGTAATGAAGGGTTCATAAAGAGACGACGAATTCATCACGAACGTATGCAGCGTATGACCATCAGGATGCAGCTTGCAAGCACACGGTCTGTACAATGCTCCTTCTTCGGTATCGTACGTCCACTTACCCTAGAGACTCCGCGCTTCTTTTGTTACTGTATTTAGTTGAGTGTGTTGTCTGTAATCGAGAGGCGAGGTGGATCAAATTACGTTGGTGGTAGTCTCTTTCCTGCAGCCAACGGCAAAAAGTCGAAACGTGTGGGACTGCAGACGAACCCGTTTCACCATACAAGGCACTCCTCGACAAGTCGCTTCCCAACGCACCAGCTCACATAATATTGTTAACCGCCGCCAGATAGCTTTTTATGTCGAATGCATTATTCGATACTCATTTAAAATTCTAACATCAGCTTATAAAGAAAGTTCGCCATTTTCATGCGATCCCCTGCTGTCGTCGGTCGTTTGATTTTTAAGGAACAGACATTAAAACGTGACTGTATAAAGAAGCCCTCATCAGGACTCCTTATTTGTGGAAGGCGCTTTATACAGTAGTACCTAAAACATATTACGAAAATTCAATTTGGGAGTCGTCTGTTCAGCGGGTCTGCTGTGCGCCTACGCGTCAAATATCGCGGGGGCGATCATTTGGAGGCTTCGGCGCGTGCTCAAACGTGCGCGCGCAACTCTGAAACTCACGCGTTTCTATCAGAGCTCCTATAAATTTTTAATTGGAAACAAATTCCGGACGTGTTTTTTTTTTCGAAAAAGTGACAGTGTTAATTTTATTTCCGTTGTAGACATTCCAATTTTAAGTATTATCTGTGTTGTACGAAACATATTATCGATGTTAGTTGGCGCATTTAATGAATGGAGTGGGCTAGGCAGTGACGTCATGAATAGTGTTGTGACAGCTCTGGTTCGGTGGGCGCCTCATTGTTGACAATGTGTGGTCATTAGAGCGGAAAGGTGAGTGTGGAGTAGTTAATCACTAAGTAGTTAATCATTAATGGATTAGAAGTGGGTTTTATGAAACATTTTTAAAAGTAATTACTTCAATTGCTTTTTAAAGGTTAGTATCTTAATCTGCCAATGCCGAGATTTCCACCTCGTTTTTTAAATTAAATGAATGAAAAGGAATGACTTATCCCCAGTTAATTCCTCTATTAGCCGAAATGTTTTCGGTAAAGTTCCAAAAATAATATCTTATTATAGGTAAGTACAACATCAAAATAACAAATATTTAAAAAATATCGTTTGTTAATTTTAATAACAAAGCTTCCGTCACTCCATTATGAAATTCGACTAAAATGAATTATTTAATTAATTATTATGTAGGTACTTATCTATATTATCCGTATCTATAGTTCATACTTCAAATCGTGACTTTGTAATAGATGAGTATTTGGTATTATTTGTAGCGCTATTGTATAAGCTAAGCTACCCACTTACATACCTTTTAAGATTGTTAAATAATATTAAATTAGGACTTCTATTTAATTCTAAATCCGTCTTCTCAAACCAGTCTACATAGGTACAGCCTACCTACATGTTGCGTGGGTGAATATAATAGTCAGAATATCGTGACATTTTGAAACCAGCTTCACCAACTTAATACACAAACAAATACGCGTAAAGATGATAATCTCCCTAATTACCAGCCAATAAAGTTGATAATTTAATATCAACTGATTTTATCGATGGCAAAATGATGATTGGTGATATTTGAACGAGTATATAGAATGCGTTGGCTCTGAATGCATGCAGAATCAGACTCTATTATAAATCGGCGATGTATTTTAAATACCTAGAATATTTATTTTGTTAATAACATTAGTGGGAGTTTGATAAATTTGAAGTGTCTGAGTACATTGAGGACGACCGTTCTTTATACATTCAATAATATTATTGAAGAGACAATTATTGGCATTTGATATTTGAAAAAACCGGCTAAGAGCGAGTGATCGCCATAAAGAGAAGTCACCTCACCCCGTACCGTATACTGTAGATGTATTTTTCTAAAATAACAAAACGAAATATCGGCTCCTATAAATATAAACATAGATAGATATAAGTAAATATTTGCAATTAGTTAAATAAAAAGGAAATTTAATAATATTACCTATAGACGACGCCTCGACCGTGAAAATATATCTTTTTGTCGGACACTAGTGCCAGATGTCTATCTTTATGCGAAGTCTGTAAAGCCCCTATTCTTTGGCTGATTTTTCGACAATTTTTTATTTTACTTTTGGCTTAGGGATAGGGGCTATTTGTCCCTATTCTTTTGGCGACTTTCACTATCGTCACTAACTTACGCTTACTTGCGATCATTAAACTCGAATACTTGCTCAAAGCAGCGTCAAGGTGTATTTTTGTTGCTCTGATACCCTGTCCATCCTGAAAGCAAAATCGCGTGAAGATATGTATATACATTATTATTTATAGAACTAATACGATTCGAGCTGCAGTATTACTTCTTTTCGTTTTTAAAAAGTGTATAATATTATCCTTTGCAATAAGTGTATGAATAATTTTAATCGAAAGTAAACTTAGTGCTTTTAAAGCAAGATATTTCAGAGAATTGGCTTTTACACTCGTGTTGCATTGTGTTATCTAGTCAGATGCACACACATAATGGAGTTATAGAGATGAAATGGTATCTAATTTGCTTTGTATGGAAATTTGAGCGGTTTAGGAACGAATATATTTGAATAACAATGCTTTTTTTGACGACAATGCGAGTAAACAAGTTGTTGTAATAGAAGACAAAAATTAACATTGTTTTAAAAAAAATTATAAGTTTGAAGTGCAATTTATATATATTTTTTTTATTCGAAATATTTCAAAAATAAAAAAACTGTTTATATCTATAAAAGCGACTAAATAGCTGAAGTGAAGTACATCATTGTATTACATGATGTACATGTACATGATATATACATGAAAGTGAATTCATTTACAGCGCTATCCCAGAAAAATTTGGTGTATAACACCATGCTATATTAGATAGAAATGACTCAGTAATTGTACATACATGTCTTCACACTATATCCTTAACATGGTAGACGCAGTAATCGGAAGTAGGGACATTACTACGATACAAGTAAATACGAGTAAGTACTCGATACTTTTGTTTCGATACCAAGTACTTTTAGCATTGAATCAATCTTGCGAAACTTACTCGGAAAAACGAAACGAAAGTACTTGGTATCGAGTCGAATACGATTGAACGAATGTTACTTTACAACTTCTGAATGGATCTTAGTGAACAAATCAGAGTGAAAGCCCTCTCTCGCTCGGTCCTGTACTAAAGTTATATTACAATTTTTCGCTCGTTGTTATCTATATAACCGAAATACTACTCACTGACTGACTGACTGACTGACTGACGCATAACGAGCTCTCCGAAACTATAGGTCCGATTGACATGAAGTTTAGCATAGTTACTCCTATCGCGGTGTATTAGACGCTCACTAAGAACGGATTTTACGAATGTCCTGTCGAAAATGGCTCTGCTACCCGTGCGAAGTAGGAGCGAGTCGCTAGTTATGTATAATATGTTAAAACATACAGAATAACAACCACTCCTAAGAATATTTTCTTATTATATCAGTCCCATAAAATAAAATCTAAAAAGTATCGATATGAGTAAGTATCGATACTTTATGGATAGTCATATTAGTAGAGTAGTATCGAAAAATCATTTGAGTACTACTTATATGAGTAGGTGTCGATATCTTGTGGGTATTGGAACAACCCTAATCTGAAGCCATCGCAATTTTGTTAAAAAAGGGCAGTGGTCAAAATAACCATATATGAGCGCGTTTCCGACGAGCGATGCCTTCATGTAATTTACTCTTTGAGGTGAACAGTATCAATCTTCAATAAAATTAGGCCTTCACACCCCTTCTGCGACAAGCTGTTATATAAATAAAAAGGCCGAATCAGATACGATACGCTAAGATAAACAGTAATTTCTATATTTTTCTTTCTCTCCCACACTGGCTTGGAAGTTAATTAAAACATATTTATGTCGTTGTGCGATCAAAGAATTAGGCAGATCATGATGTGCTTAGGTATTTCGTGAAACGCATCTGTTACGACTTAAGAGCTGTTTTCCTGATCCTTCCAATTCCTTCTTATCCCTTCGTTTCGTACGAGTGGCAACACCGTAAAAAAATTTAAAAAAAAAGAGATCGAACTACCTACGTTCTATCGCGTGTGCGCCATCACTGTAAGCAGTGCAACTAAAATTTGGAAATATTCGCAATTGGTGTAATATTATTCGATTAACAAGGCAAACGTAGCTGTGTTGTGTGATATAAACCAAAGACTAACTAATCAGAACGCGACATCGGCCACCATCAAGTTTATGAGCCGTGAGTCCTACCTATACCTATTATCCAGCTTTTACAGTTCATTTCTCGTTTAAATACTAAACAGCAACCATTTTACAAAATGGCAACCAGATATCTGTCGCGACATAGGCGATATAGGCCTATGAAGACTTTGGCGGGAACATGAGGAGTGAAATTGTCGTTCTGTTTAGATTATCTATTTTTACCTTTTTAGAAGTTTTAAAATAATAAATAGGAGCAGCTGAAGTTTTTGCGTTCTTCTAAGAAGTCATTTTTTACTTCAATAAAACTTACTATCACTTTACTGAAGGAGTGTTAAGAACAGAAATATTCTTTGTGTGTATAACGTAAATTATAATAATATGGTGACGTGATTATGAGAATACAGTGTTTTTTTCAGTTACATGATTAGGCCGATAGCCTGGTTGCCAATGCCTTAAGAAATATATACAAGTTCGCTATAGTTGGGTTTTAGAATAATAACTAAAGTAGTTGGGCACATCGAATCTGTTTTTTATAAAATACATAAAAAAAAATTATGCATGCGTGTGACTTGCTTTAAACTTTTGTGTCTAACTTCTGCTCATAGCTTCATTGCTTCATAGCTTTCTTCACATAGCTTCATTCAAATGCACATTTCTCGTCAATTATCATTATTAGATCATGATCCGATGAAACAATAAAAGATATTGTTGTGGATATATATTCGTGTAACTTGTTCAAAACTCTTTTAACTAACTTCTGCTCATAGCTTCATTGAAATGCACTTTTCTCGTTAACTATCATTATTAGATCATGATCTGATGAAACATTAATAGATATTGTGGTAGGTATATATTCGTGTAACTTGCTCGAAATTCTTTTAACTAACTTCTGCTCATAGCTTCATTGAAATGCACTTTTCTCGTCAATTATCATTATTAGATCATGATCCGATGAAACAATAAAAGATATTGTTGTGGATATATATTCGTGTAACTTGTTCGAAACTCTTTTAACTAACTTCTGCTCATAGCTTCATTGAAATGCACTTTTCTCGTTAACTATCATTATTAGATCATGATCTGATGAAACATTAAAAGATATTGTGGTAGGTATATATTCGTGTAACTTGCTCGAAATTCTTTTAACTAACTTCTGCTCATAGCTTCATTCAAATGCACATTTCTCGTCAATTATCATTATTAGATCATGATCTGATGAAACAATAAAAGATATTGTTGTGGATATATATTCGTGTAACTTGTTCAAAACTCTTTTAACTAACTTCTGCTCATAGCTTCATTGAAATGCACTTTTCTCGTTAACTATCATTATTAGATCATGATCTGATGAAACATTAATAGATATTGTGGTAGGTATATATTCGTGTAACTTGCTCGAAACTCTTTTAACTAACTTCTGCTCATAGCTTCATTGAAATGCACTTTTCTTGTCAATTATTATCGTTATTAGATCATGATCTGATGAAACATTAAAAGATATTGTTGTAGATATATATTCGTGTAACTTGTTCGAAACTCTTTTAACTAACTTCTGCTCATAGCTTCATTGAAATGCATTTTTCTCGTTAACTATCATTATTAGATCATGATCTGATGAAACATTAATAGATATTGTGGTAGGTATATATTCGTGTAACTTGTTCGAAATTGTTTTAACTAACTTCTGCTCATAGCTTCATTGAAATGCATTTTTCTCGTCAATTATTATCATTATTAGATCATTATCCGACAAAGCATTCAATTTGGAATATTGATAAACGTATTGTTCTTATCGATCTACCCGACTTTTTATCGGACACATTATAACATGACGGCTAGACAATAATAGGTCATCTAAAAAAGGACAGTGTTTTTATGAAGTGCTACCAATTCTACGATTGGACAACGGCTTTTATGGTAAAAACCTTCCATTTTTAACTTATTTGACTGCAGTGGACGCTTGCCCTTACCCCTTACTTTACATATTATGTGCTTATATTAGTGAAACTAATTTATAAACTCAGTCTACATGAGGTTTCGGCTTGTTACTATTAGGTGCTACGTCCTCAAACTTAGTAACTGACCATTACGGATTCACTTTAACTTGCAAGTTGTGTTGTGACAGTATTTGAAGCATTTGGTGTCCGACATAGAAATATGCGGCGCATTTGCCGCACTTTCAAATAAAATTTTGTGTCAGCAAAAACATTTTGTGTAAGCAAACTTCCAGTAAAAGTCCGTTTCGATCTATCATCAGACAACTAGACCCCATTACTTAACTTAATACGTTGTTAGCACCTCTCTTTCACAGGTTTAGAGTTACGAGTACGTTTAAGGTTTGGAAATTGGAACATTCTTCTGTTATTGGTGTTTCTTCATTCGTAAGTATAACTTTTTGTAGATATACTTGCAAAAAAAAATTGACTTGTCAGCTCAATTTGCAGATTTCCGTTTCATAGACTACTTATTTCCTAATATTACTTGAACATTTATCTTTTAATCCAAATACATATATGTTAGTAAATGTGGTACCTATATTAGGTGTGAAACTTAGGTAATCAATTGTTCAGAAATCATGAGAATTCCTTGTTTGTATATTCTGTTACATACATACATATATTTTAGATAATTCATATTTTAACAAAGAAAATCCCAAAATACAGAACTCCTGGTGTATAACCTTACTCGCACTGAACCACTTATTTGTTTATTGTTCAGTAGTTATACTATTTAAGGCCTATAAACTAGTTACCTAAGCTAATGACAAACCACATGTGGGCAGCAATCACCGTAACACCATCGATCATATAAAATACGTCACAGAAATTCAAAAGAATCGAATTACAATTACTGCTATGAAAACGAAATTCATTACTAATCGCTATCAATCAGAGTCATACATATATTTACTACCTATAGAATAGTGGAACTAATAGAAATTGGCGTACATCTACATAATGTAACCAGAGGCAGACTCGTACTCTTGGCCGCCCTGCGGTGTAGTACCAGGCGCCCCTTCTCAGCTCCATCATTTACTGAGACATATGATATGAATTTACTTTGCTACAATTTTTGCCATACTTAGCCGCCCTTAATATCTGGCCGCCCTAGGCCCGTGCCTAGTCGCCCTTAAGGGAAATCCGCCTCTGAATGTAACGCCATATCTCAAGAGACCATGTCTTAAAAGGGGTGGACAGCGTATTAATTTTACACTTCAAAGTCGATTTTGCAATAAGAGGCGTATATCAATCGCAAATGGCGCCTAAATTGCGTCCCTTCGTAAATTATCAAAATATAAAATAAACAGATCACAGAAACAGATACACTAAATAAAAGCCATAAATCTTTTCAAAACTTTTTGTGTTTTGTGCACTTTTAATAGTTTTAAATTTAAAATTGCACCTTCTTTACCTACTGCGACGGAAATGTTTATGGATTTATAACATTTTCAAAATTTGTTTCTTAAGTTACTTCGCGCTCTACACTAAGCCATAAGCTACAATGGGTCAAAAAAGGTTATGATCCAGCACAACCTTTTTGACTAAATGTGACTTTCAAATACGAGAGTATAGTTTCATTAGCTTACTGAAAGATCGCTCGCAACTTGCTATGGAAACTGTAATCGCAATACTACGAAGAAACGAAATACGTAGATTGGAAAGACACATCCAAACAAAATACACAACTACGCTACGCCAGTCATATGAGCCCTTATTAAGTTTAAACATTTTAAGTTTAATATAATATAATTAATATTTTGCGAATTTTGCGTTCCTCTATGAATGGCGCCCAAGGCACTTGCACTATACCTGCCCCATACTAGTTACGTCACTGGCTTATTACAGATGATACAGCGGAACCGATGGTTAAAGATATTCCGTCAAATATAATAGTACAATTTTCGCACTGAGCCGCGACGTTCGCGATTTGCTCGAGAAGATAAACAGCTGGCAAATTTAAATTTAAATTTTTGGTACTAGCGTAGAAGTCAAATATAAAAAGGAAATTAATAATGAAAGTAATAACACAAATTGTGTTGCTACAATGTGATTAGCAAATAACATTTAGGTAAGTAATGAAATTATAATAAAAGCCGACCCAAAAAGAGCATGTAATAGAAAGGCAAAATTTAAGGGTTGCTAACCACTGACGCGAGGGCACGCCGCAGAATAAACAATTACACATAATCCTAATTGAATTTGCTACTAAGGTTTGAGAAAAGCTGCATTTATTATAAGTAGACTGGTTCTTCATTTCTGCTTTTCTATTTGATTTAGATTTTTACCAATGCATTTCCGACTAAAAATGTTATTTTGGAAATCTAATAAATTAAAATATCCAAACCGCATAAAAACACTGAATTGCAAATTTTTGTTCCTTTTAATCAGAATAAAATTAGGATATCAGTTAAGTATTTACTAAACTGTTGCTTGGGTGTTAGTATTAACAGGTATCACTGTATTAATCAAGAAAACGATAAAGCTGCCTGAATTATTTCGACACATGTTATCTATATAATTTGTTAAAGAAGTATTCAATTTTAATCAAATAGTGTTTGAAAGATTTAAAAATAAATTCATTTCTTTAAGAATATTATAGTAATATTAATAATTATTGCGATATCTTCGTCTTCTCTTTTTAAAATCAATCTGTAGTAGTATAATTTTTTTTTAATAGTATATTCCTACGTGGAGATCTTTTCTGACACTTTATATATACATTTTATAACTTTATATTTATATATTTGTATTCGTCATTTAAAAAGGGGTGCATTTAATGGCACTTCAAAATTGGTGAAAATATAGACAAAATTGCTATGAATTGCTAATTTTATTGTGAAAAATAAAGTTACGAAGTAATAAAGTGTAGAAAACTCCAAGTAGGAATACACGATTAAAAAAAAATATGACATTAGTTAGAGATACAGCGCGAAGATGTGTTTTGTTATGACATTACTACAGACAGATTTTAGAAAGCAAAGACGAAGATATTGCAACAATAATTAATATTACCATAGTCTTGTTAAAGAAACGAATTTATTTGTTAAATGGTAATCGTGTCAGTAAGACTAAATTAGATACTAAAGTACAAAGGATATTGTTATAATAAAATGTTAAACGAATGGGAAACGAGCGGGACTCATAATTTGGTCTGTACTTTACCGTAGGGTGCAGTTAATTGTACGATACGACGTTTTTCTTGAAAAATATTGTGATCGCAACGTCGATATATCGAGGCTAGCGTTGCTAGTGTATATTATACCTAAATCATTACATTATCCACCATACACAATGCGGTGTTGGTGTCAACTTTATTGTACGGTAGTGAGGCGTGGATATGTTCGACGAAATCAAACGAAAGTGAGATAAATGCAGTAGAAATGCGATCTCTTAGAAATATTTGCGGTGCATGACAGCGTTTCACGACAGTGTTATTGTAAAAATGAAGAGAGGAATGCTTAGATGGTTCGGGCACATAGAAAGAATGAGGTCATGAAAGCCTGACGAAGAAAATCTACAGAGCGAAAGTGCGTGGTAGCAAAAGCCCAGGAAAACCAAGGCTGATTTACGGAGATCAAAAAGCCAGAGTGTTAACTGACGGAAATGCTAAAAGCACCCGGATACCAAGGAGTAAATGCGTGAGGAGAATGATGAGATTCGAAGAGCTTAGTGCTTCGTCTCCTCTGACTACCCGTTAGGGATACAACGTGAAGATATGTAAGGTACCTGAGCGCAATAAGGCCTGTCGTCTAATAAGGACTATGTGAGTAAAATCGTATTTACAATGGGCGCTCCCGCTCAAGGTAACACTCACAGACGCCTAACACACGAAGATATCTTTATGAGTTTACAAACGCGGAATACCCCTCTTCCCGTCTCCAGGATTGTATCATACATTGCGAGAGACGACCGCGCGGTACGAATAATAAAAATCGGTGCGAATCAGTCGCAAGTATTGATCGTCATGTTTTACTTATCGGTATAAATTTGCAGTGTAAAGTTCTTAATTATTTTAAGATTTTTTATAATAAATACTTGAATAACGTACTGTGATTCAATTATTTTTAATTTAGTTTCTCTTACATACGTAGTCGACGACTATTAAGGCCTACCTACTTTAAACATAGGTTTTGTTTTCCTCCTACATGATGAATCAAATTTTATTTGTTTCGTAATGTATTTTAAATACTAGGCATGCCTTTTAAGTTCTGTCGTTTCCATATTTCCCGGCAATTTTGAATTTGGAACTGTTCTATATTCGAATGTGTTTAAATTTTGATTCTCAAAACAATTGAAAGTATTAGGATTAGTGCTATTGTTTAGTCACAGCGTCGATTGGAATCTGTCAGGTTACGTACGAAAATGAATCTTTCTAAGGAAAATGTTCGTGCAATAATTTTCTACAACTTTAGAAGAGGCCTGACACGGCTTCAGTGTTTTGAAGAGCTAACATCTGTGTTCAGTGATGAAGCGGACTGTCGAACGCTGATATTTAGAATTCCAGTGTGGACATACTAGTGTTAGTGACAAATCTCGCGAAGGACGCCCAAAATCCGCCTTCACTGAAGATAACATCATTGCTGTGAGACAACTAATTCTCGAAGATCGTCATGTGACTGTAACGTAACACTATTTTGTAGGAACGCTGTTTTGAATTCGTGATTACTAATTAAATTTTTTATGCTAAATAAAATATGTTTTCCAAAAATAATTAATTTGTTATCCTTGAAATGTTGTCTATAACTAATTAATAACAATATTAAAACAAAATTACATTATTTACAAACATATGAATTAAAAAATCGATATACAGACAGATTCTGAATTTATTAATAAAAGTTTTATATAGTGAATTCGAACAATAGACGCACGGTAGCTACACCGCGATGCGTTCGTAACATTCATTCTCGAAGAGAACGAATAACATTCATTCTGCTAAAATTGTTTTTTTTTCACTCACCAGCGCTCACTCGTCTTAAATGTTCTAAGTACAAATATTAATAGAAAAGCTATTCAGCTATTATAATACGAGTATACCTAATATTTGTAATTTTCTCCAACGTACTATTGTTTTGGAGACAATCTTTCTAAATTTATAATAGCGTAAAATTCTAAATAATACAATATAATTGTGAATCGAGTTTGATCCCGTACCGGGTAAGCTACGTGGTGAATACTTTGAAAAACAATAAAAAGTACTATAAGGTTCTAGTTGTGTTTTTTTCTTCAAACGACAAAACTTAAAAGGCATGCTTCGTAAATTTTGAGGTTTTACGAATGTAAACAAGCAGTGTGTAATTTAATGCTAATTGAACAATCGTTAGTTTTAGTGTCTACGACCACGATGCCTATAAAACGAGAATTTACTCAAATAAATGGATGTTATGGGGAGAAAATTACAATTTATTTTAATAATTTTCAATGTAATTGCTGCGTTTATGCAATTATTGATCTCAAGTATTAAATGTATAACGCGTAGTTTGATTATTTAAGTATATTAGAGCTGTAGGCTTTATTACCCTACCATAGTAAAATAAGGCCTATTGGCAAGATTTTCAATAATGTTTAATTTTGTTTTCGGTTATGGTAAAAAATGCCATTTTCCCTTTATATTTTATAGTAATTGAACTTTTAGACTAATTATTATTAAAGTCTGTTGATTATATTGGTTATTTTTCATTTATTTTCAAATCTTCCTTACCTTAATACCCGCAGGTACCTTATGTAGGTATGTGTTACATTTTATTTATGATGTACGTACCTACTCTTGGATATCTGCTCTTTGATATGGGATATTAGACAAATGTGTTGGACTAAATACTCGTATGTAACCTACTGTGAAATTTTCAGAGTAAGTATGAACTTGTAAAACGGTGATTTATGAGCTATTTATATATGAAATGAATGATTTGAAATCTTATGCTCAACTGTTCAATTCATACTAGGAATATGTATGTTGTAATCGCAGATGACGGTGAGAAAGTTGTAACATATAACTGCGTGTAGGTGTGTAGGAATATATTTAACTGTTGGGTACATAGAGCATTAATCCAAAGCTCTAGTTTGGGTACTAATAGTACCTATTCGAATTCAATAAGAAATACCATGCTATTTCTGTGATGCTTCGAGAGAGAAAGAAGAATATAGAATATTAAGTATATGTTTATTTATCCTTGTAAATCGAACAGTCGACCAAGGGAATAACTTGAGTTTGTCGTTCTATGAATGTACAATTTTACAGATTTAGGAGCAACTTTACAGAAATGCATTTTATGTGATGAATCTTACTTTCATTCAAAATCCCAAGCTTATTACTCGACACATGTTGCATATATAAACGAAGCACTTCAGGATTTTTCAGAGGTCAAACTCGGTCACTTAACCAGCATCGAATCAAAGAATGATTCAACTGCACGGCTTTCTATGCTATTGTTAAGGATGGACCTTATACCAAAGCAATAAGGTTGATTTTTATATGACATGAGACACGCATCTTTTAGTGTTTATATCTCGAGATCTAGGCTTTGCAGAGCTATGACCTAAAACGGATTGCTAGGTTTAAGGTCTACTATCGAATAGTATAAGCAAAATTAAGAAACAAGATCAAAGTTGTACTTCGAAAATTCCGGAGCGATGACGTCTCATATACTCATGCAAACAGGTGTCGTCGAGAACAATGTCGAATTATTGTTAGCGAGTTTAAATAACTAGAAAGTTTCACCCTTTTTTATTTCTATGCGTTATTGTTATTACTTACTATTAGCATTCAGGATCCCTCTAGAAGTTTCCACACTCGTTTATATCGGCCTATAAATAGAGCTACAGTCCGCCGCCGAGTCAGTTTTTCGACTATCGATCAGAGCGATATATCGAGGCGACATCAAAGCGAATTACGGAGACCACTGTACTGTACTGTTTGTACGAACGGAAAAAAACTATTTGCACCCTTAACCGGCATCTTATTATTCTCAACTTGTAACATTATTTCTATACTAATGACTTTGTTTATCATTAATCGTAGAATCATTATATACCGGGGCATTTTGTGAAACGCCTCTTGGCGATAATGCCGGCGAAGTGGTGGTAGCAATTGTGGCAGAAAATAGTTTACGCGGTTATGATGCGCTTGAAACAGTCAAGTGGCTTGATGGTAGCAATACGTTTGTCTATCTTCCTAGCTAAATGCATCACCACAACACGATTTGGCTGGACGTAACGTAAAACAGCTGCAATCTACGTCGCTAGTGGCGCTGCCTAAATACTTTCCGATTGGTTTACGCATGCAAGATGCCTCTGTCAAAACAAGAATCTTGTACTGAAAAGAGTAGTACAAAAGTAGTTAGACAAGAAAAAGGCATTTTAGTGATGCTATGAGTAGAAGTTACAAGACTTTCATGCAAGTTACACAAATTCACTAAAACTTTGAACACTACAGAATTGATGCGTGTAACTAGGGTCATATAAGTACTATCCTCGTAGTAACGTACGTACTACGTAATCATCATACTATTTTCATTAAAAAATCTAACGGATAGATATTAGTTGGCGATTTCATGGAAATGTTCGCATTTCAAAAATGTAGGCATTTTCTAAAACACGATCATTCCGAGGCGCATCTAGATCATTTCTACGATCATACCGATCATACAACGATATATTACAATTTATAAACGATGTCTATGACTAAGTAATGTCAGTATTTCGTACCGCTTTGACATTTCTAAGCCCAGATAAAAAATCATAACTGGAAATGACATCAAATTGTGATCCAAAATTGGGCAATTGTTGAAATAGTTGGGAAGTTGTACATGTGTTTATAAAAACTTGACACATTTTATTTATCTATTATCTCTTACGTTATTTCTCATATTTCTTTTTATTTTAGTGTTGATAGGTTACGAAGTGTACGAGAAACTATTTGCTACGATAAAAGCTTTTATATCAGGAGTGATACCTTCTGTACATATGAATAGACTTTAAATCACGCTAAATAATTGAGACGACTCAAAATTTTCCTCAAGGCAGCAGCTACCCACTTCTAGATAACGTCATGTGTAACATAACTAAAAAATTAAGCGTTTACAATCGAGTAACACTTGGTGGGTCTTAAGTGTTTAATTTTATTATGTCTAATTAATAATAACTACCTAAGTGGTGATTTCAATAAGTAGGTGGTTGCCTTGAATGAACTTGAACGAAACAATACTTGGTTACTTATTTGTAAGTCAATTGTTATGAGAATATCTTCACGACAACCAATAAAGTGATACACAGGTAGTCTTCATTACAACTGTGTACTGCCCACTTCTAATACATTTATTTTCAGTTTCAATATGGGTTCAGTCTCGGTATGAAATATGCGAGTTTGACAAAACTTAGAAAAAAAACAGCTTTACTCTGGACCATCATATCTAACTTATGTAATTTGCAAGTTTATACTTTTTTCATAGTGACGTAACATACAGGGAACAGTTTCACTTAATGAAGTAACACACAGGCAACTGAAGAGAGTTCAGTGTTGCTAGCATAGAATACTTTGCTCGTAACTCTTTCATGAAGGGCCCAGTTGCAAAAGCCCTAAGCCCAAAATTGAGTTTCTCTGCAAAAAAAAACTATACTTTATTGCATACAAAACGAATGAAATGAAAGTTAATATATGTGCAAAGTAAAATACAATAGGCGATCTTACGCTAACAGCGATCTCTTCCAGCCAACCTTTGGATGGACAGAATAGTCGGAAATAACCGAAAAGGCGGGTTTTGCTGCAAACATATATGACATACTTATATACATACACGACAATATAATACACACGTACACATATACACAAACAAATAGGTATTCACGACATACATAAACACACACACAACAACTTGTAATGACAATACCTCATATGTCAGTTAAACAATAGACACCGTTACTTCAATCTACATATATGAAAATATTATCTAGTAATAATTCTATAGGTATAAAAAAGAAAACGAAGCTTCAGTCAGTTTGGAATAAAAATATATTGAATATATTTTAGAATGAATTGAACTTGATGAACTTAGGTTTTTTTTTATAAATGAGGGGAGAAACGTGCAAGTGAAAAGTGATCACCGCCGCCCATGGGCACCCGGAACGTCCGGGGAGTCATGGGTGCGTTGCCGGCTTTAAAGAGAAGGGAGGAGAAGAGGATGGGGGACATAGGCTACCGCTACCGGCACTCTCACTCACTGAATGAAACACAACACAGTAGATGCTGTTATTTCACGTCAATATTCTGAGTGACAAAACAATTTGAAGTCTATTTTGATACTTATTCTTAGAACTTGGCATTGTTTACACTTTTTACTTACATGGCTCATAATAACTAAATAGTTTTTTAAAACAAATTAAACATTTCTTATTAAGTATATTCTTATTTTATTTTTTAAGGTAAATTAAATAGTTTGAACTGGTAACTTTTTAATGCTTAAAATCTAAATAAAAAACTAATTTGAGCAGTTTTTTTATTTGCACTTAGGCATCCATTTTCAATATTGTAGTAAATTTACAAATTTGGATATTAATACATAATTTTGTCATTCTTTACACACTGGTATTATCAGATTAATAAGTCTCTACATGTATGTAAATACTTCTACAACTGAATAACTGGCCAGTTCTATTATTATTTATTTTTTATATGGTACCAATTCATTTATATAATTGATACAGATTTATTTCATACACAATTTCAGAATGCCTCTCGGGTCTCATTTATAAAGACACGTGGTAATGGAAATTGATGCTTTCGGCCTAGACAAATGATACGATATTTCAGTCAAATAATTGAAACCTAACACTAGAACCACACAGAAGACTTCAAGATAATTTAGAAAATTCGATTTTTAAATTATCTGAACTCCATTGAATCCGGGAATCGGCTTTAGATCGGACCAATGATCAATTTATTATATTTCGAATCACCTAATGTAGAATATAATAGATTTATAATTGCTTCGACTAAGCTGTATTTTCCTTTTTTCGCGTTCATATTCAATAGCCAACAGCCCCTCGATAGCGCGTGTTGTTATTATTTTTGCGCCTCGCGGGATCACCGCTGATTGGATGCAGTGAGCGTTAGCGATAAACGTGGAGTTACTGGTTACTGTTTACGACGATGATAATAGGGACGTTGTTTGGTTAACGGTGTATGTTGTAGTTACTATTACAAAATGTGCTTATTAAAAAGTTACCAAAGTTCTTACTGAATAGATAATCATCATTTACACGAAACGATTTATTGTAATCACCCTTTTTTATTTTTTTTTAGTGTTAAGAATATCTGTTGGAAAAAGTATAAATAAAATAAATAAAAATGATACACAATATGTTTTCGCTTTGAATAAAAAATTATATTAATTATATGTATTGAATATTTAAATCAGTCCAGTATTATTCATAGAAACGAACACCTAGAGTAACATGAAGCTTAGATTTGATATCATTTATAAAATAATTATAAAACAGAATAGTCTTTCAGTAATTTAATATACAAAGCTCTTATACGCACTTTTTAAGTGAACAAAAAATTGTTATTAAAAATACGATAATTATTTTCAATTATTATTTTCTACGAAGGCAACTAGCATTTGGGATTATCTGGAATTTGAAAGAAAAAAGGCTCTAATTAAATAAAACAATTAATAAAAATATTGTGTTTCAAAGTATGATTTAAAATTAATAAAAATGTTGGCTTTGTATTGAATGTTCTAATTTTTGACCTCGCACACTACATCAGACAACTTACCATGTATGTACTACCTGTTATATGAGGCGACGAATAACGCTTAGGCTTAAAAGCTTTCGTGGTTAATCATGTCGTTAATTATTAGGCACAGCTTTTATAGCGATATTATAGTGTAATGATAGTCTTATTTTATAGTGTGTTGCTCGAAATTATTGAGATTTGGCTCATTCATATGTTACATCGTAAACACGCAAGTGACGGCGATAAAACAAAATTCCATTAACGCTAAAATAAAATGCCATAAAATAAACGGTGATACGGTTTATGAAAAGTGCGAGGGTGATCGAGGATAGTACTTATAGTAAAAAACAATAACGTCTTCTGACTATAACCTAATAAACATAAGATTGGAACTTGTAACGTTATGGCTTAGTTGGGTACAACTGGCTTTTAGGTGAGGAGGTTAGTTTGGACGGTAAAGCGTTACAGTAAACAGGTTTGTAGTTTGTACAGTATTTCAGCTATTTTGGCTAGGGACTAGCATGGCTATACCACATAGCTGTATATTGCTGTACTGTGATCTGCGACCCTTCGCTAGTCTCGCACACAAGTACAAGTCTAGACAGCGCCGGCCCTAGTTCTTGATTACGGTAGAGCGAGATTAATTTTGGCGCCCTTTGGTGGACGCTTAAACATCGCATAAATTACATTTCAGTTTATGTCAAATAAATAGTAGCGAATAACTATTTAAAAAATCAACTTTCATTGCAAAAATCAATACTTATTGAATCAACATTTATGTTTCTCTCAAAGTTGTTTTTTGCATTTGGGATTTTGGCATTTTGCTCCTTGGTACCAGTTCCTAAAACAATCGCTCGTCTCGCTTTACCCTAGGGCCGGTGATGAGTCTAGTACCTAACACCAACAAAAAATTGATACGCTCTAAAGAAAAACGTCCATTATAGTTCTTGGTCCGAGGTTACTATATACGTACATTTTTATTTTTCTATTTTCTTATTACCTAATTTTTAAATATATCAGCCAAATTTTTTTTTAATCTACTAGGAAGACAAACGAGTAAATGATTTATTGGATGGTAAATGGACTAAGTGGCCCGTGGACATATACAATATCAAGGTTAAGGAAGCACTGTAGATTGTAAATGCGTTGGTAATGCTGAGGACTGATATATTGTGCCTTTGTGTCAAAAATTTCACCGTCTCTACCCTGGCACATCGGAACACAACTGTATAAGCACAACCGTTTGGCGGCAGGATTAGCGACTAAGATGCTGATAGCGATCCGGACGAACACCGCTCAAGGTCCTACTACTCACGAACATTGTGTGTAGCTTTTATAACGGTGTTACGGTGTCCAGCCATCAAGACTGACTTGTAGTTTTTTTTTTTATTTTAACTTTTTTAATGCATTTTTAGAGCAAAAGCTGCACAAACAAATGTATGTGGTTGTTTTGTGTGAAGTATTTAATATACATATATAGTATAGTATATAATAAACATTACATACACAATAAGATATACAATACAATCAACATTATACGATTATGTTGGTAAGAATTCGACATTAAAATGTAATTTCAGGTCTTAGATAAAAAAAGTATATAAATAGACTCTCCCATACAAAACGAGTGAAGACAACAAATCGAAAAGGGGTTTCGGTTAAAATAAAATATTTTTCACAATAAGCTCATTTCATCTAGTAATACAATCAATATCTATCATCTAGTAATATAATCAAAGTAATAAAATAATTTAGGTACAAAAAAATGCGGAAATATGTATTTTATTGAAGGTTTTGAAGGTATTGAAGGTGGGAGTATTGCATTACCAATTCGTTTACCCGAAATGAGGTGTAACTTGACGAGATGATTGTTATTAAATATTTGTTTTAAATTAAGTATTTAGAGTTATATTTAGTGTTTACTGTTGTGTGCTTATTGTTTATTTGTAATGTTTTACCTTCTTCTTACAGTCTATTATTAATAAATATGAATTAGGTTGTCACACCAGATCTGTATGTAATATGTAAAGACAAAGCAGTTCATTGTCTTTTTTTCTTCTGTTTGTCAACTGATTTTCTGTTTTTTGTTTAGTAGCTATTGACGAGCTTTAGTGTTACCAATAAAAAAATTTGGAGTCAGCACCTGACAATACGTGAATCGAACATTTCGGATCCCTTTTAAGAACATTGCGCGCACGGAGGAGATTTGGCAACATTTTTAATAAGTACGTTATTTTATACATTAGAATAAAACAAAGCTTGCTAACGACAATGATAACCACTTTTAATAAGTGTGATCAAAAGTTAAAATGCAAACATTTTTTGGGAAAGTTTAAAACGCTGCTTTTAAATTTAAAATAATTTCACTTTCCGATCTGTATGATATTATGAGATAGGGTAAAAGTACCAATTTGATGACTAAGAATTGACACCTTTACTACAGCTATAAACTCCAAAAAAAAAACATTTAGAAAAAGAAAAATTACCAATGAAATACTTTATCGAACAGAATTTACGAAAACATTATATTTAGTTAGAAAAAAAATATACAGTTGCACAGTAAAAAAAGTTTCGTTCCGAAGTTCCGAAGTTCTCGTTTATGTGAGCGATACCCCTATACATTTTTTTTGCATCATGAACTGAATATGAATTAAATGATTTATCAAATGCCTTTTTTATCAAGTTTATTATATTCAAACATTTTAAAAACACGTAAGATTTCATTCTGCTTTATGTTTCTTCTTCTCTCTATGTCATTTCTCAACTCGTTCATTATCTGAAAATACCTGGTCGTAATTCATAATAATATTTAAGTACTATAACAAATAAAAGGTAAAACTGGGTAAATAAATTCGAAGATGGCATCACTGAATAAATTCTTGTCTACAGTTTTAATTTTACTTTTATTTTGAAAAATAATAATTTAGAATGTTGTTTAAGGTGTGATTTGTTACTCCATTGCTTTTATTTTCATTCTTAAATCTAATTTTTATGTTTCTGAGCTAGAATCTGACATAGGTATTGGACGTAAATACGAATTGCACGAAAATCATGTGAATTATGTGACCGCCTTTGTTAGAATGACGTGACAAATAAGTGAACTCACTGACTTACGAATGCTTCACTTTTCGGTTCTGTTGCTCTATCTATTTTTTTTTTAATCTAAGCTTCAGGTAAGAGGCAAGTTCTCACACAGGAGCGTGTAATCATGTGTATGATGAAGGAAAAATTATATTATGTTTGAGGAGTATAACGCTTACTTTAGTAGACAGATTGGCCCTCGCTAGTTTCAACTTGGATTTAGTTAGGGACCACACAAACGTTATAACATTAATG
This sequence comes from Zeuzera pyrina, assembly GCA_907165235.1. Taxonomy (NCBI): domain Eukaryota; kingdom Metazoa; phylum Arthropoda; class Insecta; order Lepidoptera; family Cossidae; genus Zeuzera; species Zeuzera pyrina. Next base: position 8,929,562 of record OU015640.1, read on the forward strand.
TAGACATTATCATCATTATGAGGAATGTCAGTGAAGTCTGTAATACGTATACATTTTGGCTAAACAATAGTACATGGCAACTTCTCTAGCGCATGCGCATACTTATTCATTAGTTGAACGCAGACGCCGCGTCTCGTGGGCGTTACAACACGTCACGTCTGACGAAACTTACGTCGTGGAGGTGGCTTCGATTATATGGAATAGGTTATTGTAAAATGTATATTTGGTATTCTATTATTAAGAATTATAACGAGAATAGTAAATAACATTATACTGAAGTTTTTTTGCTATTGTTAATCTATTGATATAGGTAGATAATATCGTTACGCTATATTACATTCGGTGTAAACGAAATACTTCGACGCCTCTACTAGTGATGTGTGTCGGTCTCGCAGATGGCGAAACGGGATCAGATAGTGACTGTGTTACTAAATCATCGCCTGTACCAGTTTCTTACAATAAAATTTATCATTTTTATCACAGTACCTTTACAAACCGGTATAGAATTACTTAGCATATATTATAATAAATATAATACATTTCAAGTGATGAATTCGCATATATTTTTAACTACCTTCCGCCCAAAGTTTCAAATTTTGAGCTGAACACCGAACACGCACCGATTTCGGCGCTAGTTCGACATGTTTGAGACTTTGGGTGAAACATACATATATAAAAATATGTTACTAGAGTTCATCACATGAGACGAATTTCCGGAAAGGAACACCTTAATGAAGCATTGATTCCAATTCCAAAACCAATTCAAATACTTCAATAATTTTGAGAATAATTATTTTTGTATTCGAGTGACATTGACGTATAAAAAATGTCGTAGTTAAACATTTATATTAATAGTGCGATTATTGTCTATTGGAACAACATTAATGAAATTTCAATCATTTATGCTATTTCTAATAAAATTTCTAGCAGTTATAATAAATATATCTAGATGTTATATATGCTTTAAAAAGTCGGTAACAAAAATGTTATTTCATGAGCATTTAGTGATGTTAGTGTAGTGTTATTTAGATTGACTTCAATAAGACACTCGACCACAATGAACAGCGAAAAGAATACTTACCTCTTTGATATATAAAAGCAATAAATCTTTGTAGTTCCGTCAAGTACCCACTCAAATCTAAAAATTATTATTAGAAACATAGTTCAGTCGTCTCAGCTGCGATAATAATTTGACTGTTTAATGAGCCGCCTCCCTTCGATCACAAATAAAAAACTAGATACACAATCAACGCTCCAAAAATGACCGAACCAAGTGTGCGCTCAAATGAGTATTTGAGCGCACTTCTGTTTTAATGGTATTCTAAAACGCAAACAGCTAACATGTCAAAGTGCTCCTTCAAAAATTGCAAAAATAACACGTCTAGAACGTTAAAAAAAGACGCAAGTTCTTATTTTCGGTTAATAAATAAATAATATTATTTACGTGTTCATTATTTCATTATAGTAATAACGTAGCTCTTTTTTATTAAATTCGTAATCATATTTTTAAATATTGCCCGACAATATTTGTCTTATCTTTGTCACTTTCACATAAATCAAAATTACATACATAGCAACGCAAATAGATTATTTGAATTATATTTTATGCACGAGACGTAAGATTGTATTTTAAATATTTTATTTAACGAACTTCGTTTCAATGTCATGCAAGAATCATTTACGAGCATTTATAACCTTATGGTCTGACAGTAAGGTCTACTTTAGATTAACGCAATATTGCCGATAATACTTTACGATATTAAAAATATATACGTCAATTCGGACAATAATTTGTTTAAATTTTATAGGAGATTGTGAATCTAGTTCTTTATTTGTGATCGAAGCCGCCTCCATACTAATCACGCCGGTGCCAAAACAGTGTGCCGCGGGCGTATCGTACCCACGCACCTCGTGAATGGGTGACTATGGATATCAATGAAACAGCTCTTTCGTATTATCATAATCTAAGTGGTAATCTACTTTTTATGGTGGGCACTTTTTGAGCAGAAATATTTTACATTTCGCTGGAAAAGAGCAGTTTTATTAGAACGATGAGCAACATCTTATTTTGTGTTGAACATTTTATTTTGTGTTGAACATTTTATTTTGTGTTGCATATTTCTCTATTTCTATTCTCGTATCTGTGTATGTACTGTCTACTCCGCACCTCAATAGGAGTCTGATCTCACAGGCGATTTTCTAAGAAGCAGATAATTAGGTAACATTAAAGAATATTTTATGATAAAATATTCATATAACGGTTAAAAAAAAGGAAAAAAGACAGACTGACTAGATAGATAGAACCATCCCCTTCCTAATACCGACATTACTGAACCTAGATTTAATAAAAATTAGGGAACATGGTCTTATTACAAGCTCACGCGAAGATTATAAGTCAGACTTAGATGATATAGACCTCCGGAAATGAATTTTATAAAACTGTAGAACTCTTTGCCCATGAGTATAAAATATTTTTAAGTCAGTAATACATAGGTGTCTATAAAAGTTATCGAATCGATCAAACAAAGAGAAATGATGTCATTTCAGAACCTATCAGAACATTTTCATCACATGAATGCCTGTTAATGTAAAAAATTGTTAACGGTTAAAAATTGTGACCGATTTTTATTCTTTATTTTTTCAGAATAAAAGTTAGATAATTAACATGCCTATCAGCTTATTTTTTCAGGAATTGCTAATTAAGTCTTTATGTTATATTTTGGTCCGAGTACTACTTTATCAGATATGCGTAAGGTTTAAACGTTTGGAATTAACCTTTGCCCTTCTTCGGTTTTTTCTATAACCACAGATTAATTACTTACTAATGTAAACTATAACTATAAGCACACCGTTTTAAAATGTGTTTAAATACAAGTGTATTCTCCAATTTAATTCAAGTTTAAAATCGACAACGCGCACACTTACTTACCAAATAGACTTGTAATTTTTGTCTTTATATATTTACTTAAAATGTGTAGGTACTTATATTATTAAATGTTACATGTAACAACAAAGGTCACGACCAAAAAAACAGATTTGTTTCTTTCTATGAAGTTTGAAAAAACTTGTTGTTTGTTGAATAAAATGACCATTATACGTGTTAATAGAGAAACCATAAAACATGGATTTACCTACAAGACACGATGTTTTGTAAAATAAACTACAGAATTCTATCAAACAGCTTGCATATAAGAACTTGTTCGAGATTAACAACACGTTTATGTAAAAATTTTGCCTTATACGGTCTCGGACTAAATTCGTCTACTAAACGTATGTTGTGATACATAAGTTACTATACACATTGTAAGATATGTTAATCTCCTCGAAAGAGAATAGCTTGTTTTACTTTTAAATTTATTATGACTTGCTCTAGCAGGTTATGATACGCTTTGAAATGAAATAACTACCTACACATTCTTTAGAAATTTCGAAATAAAAATGGAAAATATACGAGAAGGTTGCTTTGAGAGTCGCCTAAGAATCCAGTTTTAGGCAAAAATTAAATTTATTATGGTCATATGTATCGCTTGTCAGAGCTATGTTATTTATGCTTATGATGAGATGCGACTTGTACGCGACACTTAATTTGTACTGGTAAAAGTCAAACTATCCAGCTGGTCTGTACGTATAAGTTTTAGGAAGGAGTAGCTAGTCGAAGGGTTATTAAAATACATACATCAAATAATAATATGCCGATATATTTTTATCGAGATAATTCGATGAAAAACGAAAAAAGTCATCAAAAATAATGTAGTACCTAATGAAGTTGCTTCAACCTACATTTTATACTACACTTCATTAAAGGATCGAAGTGAAATTTTATAAGGGGATTATGTGATATTACGGAATGAACATGTTGAGAACATAGACTTTATAAAACTCCAGACAGCCCATCACCTACTCGTGAGGCAAATAAAATCAAATAAAATGTAGATGTGCGAGTGTTGTTTTCAAACGAAATGGCGACCGATCAGCTCGGATCAGCTTATTTGATAATAAATGTGTGACGTATGTACAAATGAGACAGCTTATCTGATTTATACGTCATCGTTGCTGCTCGGACAAGATGTCTAGAGTTATTTACAGTCCATGGTAGAGAACATCTATTTCTGACAAATCATTCCATAAAACGTCTGTTAACGTAAAATTATGCAACTGACGCGAGCAACTCTACACACATATTGAGGTATCTGGATAGAGTCACTTTGAAGTGCTTATCCTTAGATTTACAACTATTTATCACTGACAATCATCAGTCTAATATAGTCCTATATACATCTTTAGCTTGCTATCAATTATGAAATTAGGCTATGTTCAGACATAGACGAATGTTATAAAAACGTTCAGACTATAGAAAACATACAGAAAATTCTTTTTTACTTATTTTTTAATCGATTGTATTTGTTATTAAAGCCACTCACCCAGGCTTCGTACGGATGGGTATATAATTATTAGCCTAAAACCTTGCTGAAGAATCAAGTTGTCAGTGACAATTCTAGAATTTATTGTGACTTTGTAATAGAGAGTAAGGCCTACTGTCCACGTAAACCGTACGTCATACGCACGTTATCAACTTTTGACGCTTGAGTGCATCTTGTGTAGAAACGAACGAAACTGCGTCCATGGAGCGGTAACGTTGCGTTTGCCTATCTTCATGTGTTCGTCTTGAAGCTCGCGCGCCAGCATGTCACTACTCAAGCGGATTGCGAGACTCAAACACGTGTTTATTTTACAAAATGGCCGCCTCAGCAGTCAATTTTGTTCACATTATTAAACAGTATCTATTTTAAGTCATTCGGTAAAACGATTGAAATATAGAATCGTCTTCTGATAATTCTCTGGCAGCAACAAACAATCCACAATTTATATTTCTTTCAATATATGGATGAAGCCAATACAATCTACGTCTGGTTCGTTGTCTTCTAATAATGTTATATGCTATAATCACATCTTCAACATCACTTGACATTTTCCTAACTCAAGACGTGCTTTCGCGATACTACTTGAAAGAAAACTGGAACGTTTTGTATATTGAATGTCGATTGTATGACGATATTTGGACATAACTAACATACAAAAAACGCCTGCCGTCATATATAGCTTGCATGCATTCGTTAAATGACGCTGCCGTGGACAGTGTGCCTAACAAAGCAAAAACCAACTGTCATTTATTTCTAATTTATTTGAATGATTATTTGAATTTATATTGTATTTTACCGGGATTATAAATATCAAACATATTATGGTATTTACTTTGGAATTGTTTGAATTACGGTGTGTTCTTTACACATATTTAAATTATGGCGTTTTCATTGCACGCACGAGACCAAACTCTGTATCCTAGGGATTGTATTAGACTATACATGTTTATGTTAAAACTTATTATAACTTTAATACAAAACATATCTATACAAATTGTACATAAACACTACGAACATTTTTCCAGCTATATATAGATACCTAAGAGCAGAAAGTATTTTGAGGTTCCAAATACCTCGTTTCTACACGTACCTATCTACTTCTTTCTTTTTTACTAAGTCCATCGGTTTTCTTACATACTTTCAGCGAGGTATACAAACTTTTGGCATATCCGTCAGTTGCACTCAGACTATTTGATTGTTATAGGTGTTCAGAAAATATGTTGGTTAATTATTGATAGGTATGCAAATATATACCTATGCAAAAGGAAAATTTTAGTTTAAACCTCACATAACCCAGTAACATTTGCTAGGTAAGTGTGTTCGTGTTTCTCCTGCGTTACCAAAAAATATCCAAAAAGATTGCTATGATAATATTTTGTCTTGCTATCGCTACGGTCTTTTCATCATTCTATTTCGTTGCCACTGCATGATATACAAGGTATAGGGTGTGGGAACGTTGTCTCCATGTTGTATCCGATCCATTAGTTGAGTGCACAATGTTCTTAGTTGTGTATCTTTCTTTTTATTTCATAATGTATTTTAATGGAATAAATTCTTTCGAATTTGAATTTGGATTGTATTATAAATAGTATTATAAGTAAATATCTGTTTTATATACAGCATTTCAAATTATGAATCGCCATCTGCTACACGGTGTAGGTGCCCCCACGCATTGCGTAGGCGCATGTTATACCTTTACTTTCCAATTTTATACATCATACTTTGCTGCATACCCAGCAGAATGTGGAGTATGAGGTTAGAGGCGTGGGTGAGATTTAGTGCTTCGTTGATAATATTTTTTAAATAAACTTTTAATTTTGTTTACAATTAATGTGTGAACATAAGCGGTGTCATAATGAGGCACGGTAGCGCACTTGCCTGTAATGTATTCAAGCGAAAAATATGGGTAATACATTTTTTGTTAACTATTGTCAATATTCCTGATTAAATGTTATAATATAGTTACAATCAAATCATTAATACACGGCAGCACTGTCTTTTGTGGGTGTTGCTATTTAAATATAATTAAAACACTATTAAATTCACGAATAAATTATCGCAGCAAGTAGCAACACCTACAAACGACGGTGCTGCCATCTATTAAATTATTATGATTCTAACATTTATTCTCAAATATTGACAGTTGCTAACACATACATACCGGTTCTTTGTGTGGATTTTTGGCGCGGTTGTTTGTGTGGTTGTTGTGGTGGCGTATCTGCTTTCCTAGCCAAGTCTCCGAGGTTGGCTTTCCGGCCAAGTCGATTTAGGAAACAAAGTTTTCTAAACTATTTTGGAGTCTTAGTTCTTCCCCAATTTGTATGTATATGTATATAATAAGTATACATATGAGGTATGAGAGTATAATTTAAGAAAAATGAAATTTTAGTTGAAATTTCAAAGGGCATGTAAGGTGTAAACAGGGGAACCGAACGTGATATGTGTGAGAGAGAAATCCTTATGTATGTGAAAGCGAGAGAATGAATGAAGTTCGACAGTTAGTGTGTGAAAGAGATAAATGTATGCGAGAGGGTTTAGGAGCGAGCGAGAGTAGAAAATAAAAAATGGCTTCGAACCGTTGTTTCCAATTAACATCCCATACACATATATCTGCATACTGTAACCTTAAATAGGTAGTCAGAAAGTATGTAGCATCAAACAATGCATTCCTCCTTTCGCCTCGTCAAATCTCGTCATTCTTCTCACATTGCTTTCGCCTAGATATGGGAGTGCTGTTGACATTTCCTTCAGCTAATATTCTGGCAATTCGATCTTTATAAGTCAGCTTTGGTCTTCCTTGGCTTCTGCTATCAGTTTCGCTCTGCAGAGTTTCTTCGTCAATCTTTCATCACTCATTCTTTCCATGTGCCCGAACCATCTGAGCATTTCTTTCTTCATTTTTTCAATAACACTGTCGTGCAACCCTGTCATACTGCGTATCTCTTCCTTGCTTATTTCGTCCGACTCTGACTGAACCATCTAAACATTCCTTTCTTCAGTTTTACAATTACACTTACACCTTACACAGACTAACACTGACGTCCAACCTTGTCACATTGCTTATCTCTTCATTATCTATCTTGTCCGCAAAGGTGACACCGCACATATCACATGCTTAATTTTTTATTCAGTAAAGATACTTAGGTAAATATTTTACTTCAGTTAATATAATAAAACTTTTGATATAACAATCGAATCGTTGATTTTATAGACATATAGCCCTATAATTCTGTTTTATTAAGTACACGTTACAAAGTGGTAATAAAGTGAGAGTCAAAGAAGGATTGAGAGTCGATTGCTGGCGCCGATCGGTGACATTCCTCCCAGTATGGCATGAACGCAAAGAACTGCACAATGCGACTGCAGCGAAACTTTTATAGGAGCTGACAGACAGCTATATTCAATAAAGATGTGGTATGGAATTGTCGATATTTCAAACATATCCCTTACATCGTTTAATTATCATATTACTTATAGTTTATTATAGTAGCTATATAATAAGGGGGGGGCCATCTTAAGCATTATAGGCACACAGAGTTTGGGGGCCGTTTTAGTAAGAAAGAAAAAGCCTCAGTAAAACAATATAATTATATATTAGCATTAAAGTTTATAGACAGTGCTAATGTATCTAATGAGCAGCGTTGCAGATTTTTTTTCGAATAAAGCAGGAGTTTGAAACCTTTAAGTGAAAATTGTCTATTTTGTGTTCTTACAGGATTCTTTCGTCAAAAGCGGGACATAATAAAAAAACGTAAATAATCAGTAGTTTTTTATTACTTATCCCTTTAAATTAAGTTAACAGTGATGATAGATAGCCATAGAAAATGTTTTTAATAAAAATACATGACTGTACTAATAACAATAATGACTCTCTGGTATACCCTGTAAGGTAACTGTAAGGTAACTTCTTTTAAAGTTGCCTCTTATTTTAATGTAGTTGAAGAACTCTGCACAGGATACCTCCAGCTTCAGAGCTCAGTGCTTAGGCACTGAAACGAAACTAATAAAGAAATACAATAATTAGGTAATAGATAGAAACAAAGGAACGCCATCCGCCGACAAGTGAGATTACCGAATCGCCGAAAAGCGAGACCGAGTCTGTCCCGCGCGGGACATTCGGCAAAAATATTTGGCAACGTCTGGCAACACTGCTACTATTTTCGTTAAAGTTATTTAGTTAATATAACGTATTGTATAGGACTAAAATGATACGTACGTGTATTACCAAATTCAACCCTGATTGAATTGTACCCCTCGAGGCCAAAAAAAAATGTAAATGTTAATGGAATGTTTTTGCATCTGTTTTGTTTGGGTCAAATAAAAATTTAATGCTTTTTAAATGAATTAATTTAAATGGAGAAAAATATATGGACACAGATTGGGTATTACGGGACTCCACTCCATCAAGCCGGAGGCCCTGGGCTCGTCCCCTACAAACCCTTTGGGTAAATGAAGATGAAACAAAATAAAAATAAAGAAACATATACAATACAAATAGTAGGTACCTAAAGAGTAGACAAACAGGCAAAACAGGTACAGTTAAATTGAACGAGTACCTATGTGATGATTGATGTATGTAAGCTTAGAAATTCAGAATATAATATCTAAAAGCTAAAACATTAAATTGTATTTTATTTTTTGTAATTGTATCTTCAGAAAAACCATATGAATTTTTATACAATTTTTAAAGAAATTACCATAGGAAACAGTGTTGTAACATAATACTGAAAATCACTTACGTTGTTAACGTTTTCGTTACTAACAAAAAAATACATATAATGACTTATATTGTAGTAAAATTAACACGTACATACAAGGTTATTTCGAAAGGATGGGTAAATGCGGAAAGAGTATTAAACTACTCATGACGACGAAAAACTTGCGTTCTACAACTTTACCAATAGTCAACAGTTCTAGTGTAATATCTCAAAGTTAAAAAAAAATGAAGATGAAGCAACCCTAATATCAGCGTTTTTACGTCGCTTGCAAACTTTTAGAATATATGGCATAATAATAGGGTTGTACATTTTTTTCTTTTTAAATGAACTTTTTTTTGTATGAAAACAAAATAAACGTATTCTGTAATAATTACATCTGCAATATAACAAACAACAGTGATCAGTGACACGTTGAAACCTGGCCGATTTATATCCTCTTTCACAATAACCTTGTATACACATTTATTAAATTTATAATCTTGAAAACATTTATTAAAATATCTTTTTCGAGGAAATTATGTTATACCTATTACCTACCTAGTATATTAATTTCGAAAACTTGTATTTTTAGTATTTTTTTATACTTTAAATAAAAATAATAACTCGGCTTCATACTTTACGTAAGTATGTAAATACTAGTTAAGTACTTCTAAGTTCTAAATAAGTTAAAATTATAATACATGTTTTTATTTTAATATGTTGAAATTAGATACAACTAGGTATACGAGTATATAATTACATACATACATACATATATATCTTCACAGAAACGCGTCTGTAAAAATTACTCGGTAAAGTTATATATATATTAAAAATTATATATTTGTTTCTTAAATGGAAAAATTGTGAAATGTCACTTGATTTTACAGTTCTGCAATTTTTTTGACTATGATTTGGCGATAGTTAGTTAATTGAAGTGAAAATAATTTAAAAATCCAGATTCTTTTCATAAAGTAATTGAAATAACTTTTAATTTCAGCAAACAAAGCCGAGCTCGTTAGTTCACTTGTTCGGTATTTACCAATGGCATTGCAAGAATCGATGACAAAAAAATCCCCTTCCGATCGATGCGCCATGTCAACGACCTATCAAGAGACGTGGGAATCCTGGTTGGATGACATTACCGACGCATTGTTTCTTTTTTATTGTTTACAAACAACCGATTTATGTTGACACTCCATTCTGTGGCTGCGTAAGTTACGAAATTCTCCTTCACCAAATAGAAAAGATGATTCACGTGCCTATGTCCGCTGGTAATCATATCTAAAGATATGTAATGTATTTTATTCATTAGTAGTTCTTATTCGAATGCGTTTAAAGCTAATTTTTCAATGTGCTTTGTAGAAAATTACGTTGGCGTTTAGGTATAAATAAATGCTTACAAATTGGAAGCTTTTGTAATCTAACTACAGTTTCCTATGGGAAAGAAATGAAATTTACATTAACGTCCGACCCCAATCCCACTGTATATTTGTCTGCCCACATGTATACCTATTGGTTATTTACATAACTAGGTACATGTACATTGTACCGACATATTCATAAAATCTATCTATACAAATAAATAAAACTGAAGTGTCTGCCAGTGCTTTCAAAAAGGGTTTTTCTTATTTGCGCGTTACTAAAATCTGAACACGCGTTTTTGAAAGTTTAGTCTGCTGACAGTTTGTCCAGGCTGATCTCCGAAAACCTAAACCGATTATGGTTGGATTTTCATTGGCAGGTAGAGGACTGTTTAGACTGGAGGTTTAACTGGATAGTTATCTTATCCAACCAAAAAAGTGAAATCGTAGGACTCTGCTAGCAATAAATAACATAAAAATCGATATTTTCATTACTGCAATTAAGTTTAGCAATAAATATAGCAAAAATTATTATTATAGAGAAAAAATAATTACGTTAAACTGCGCGATAAACATGAGGTTTCTTTCGTTCGCTTAGGTATTAATTTTCTTCCATTTCCTATAGGTATCGATAGTGGAAAAAACTCGAAAACAGTGGCCAGTTCTAAAAACACAACAATTAGACATGCGACTTCCTTTGTAACTTAACAATTTCGATCTCGTATCGATATTCGAGACGATTAAGATTAATCAAAGTCGATTATCTGCAGGAAAAGATCCATTATTGCCAATTTGTCGTTGAAATAATGTTCGTTGTGTGAATAAAAAATTTATTGTTCTGACGAAGATGTTGTTATTAAAGTATATTGACTAATTTTATCAATAAGACATTTATAAATTACATGCTTAGAGATTTTCTTCGTTTTCTTTTTTCTTCGTTTATTATAGTTCCCAATATATAAATTACGTAGCGGAGTTAAACATTATATTTCCTTTTTACATAATTGTAATGTAAAAAAAGGAACGAAGTGTCATGGCAGAGCAATGGTATGTAAGAGACTGGCGAGCCATGCGTTCAAATTGCTTTATATTCTACTAAAACGCAATTCAGCACTTTTAGCATCGCCAGGTTTACACCCCCCCATTTCCAAATATTTTTCACAAAAATTTTTATGTGTCAATAACCTTTTTAAAGTCAACAACATAAAACGCCGTATCGTGTTTACAATGTTATTCACAATGTCATCGAATTTTACAATTGCCTCGTGCGTCTAAGTATTCCGCAATGTCGTCGAATTTCATTTGTCAGCATTCTTATCTGATATCGCCTGCTGTTACATTTCCTGTAAGTTTATGGAACTCTTGCTTTAAAAATGCACCAATAGAGTGTTCCAGTTCAGCTTCTTTTCTTGTCTGCCAATCCATAGGTAAGATCTTGCGGCTGCGGAATCGGGTACCTGTCGGTGTTCGTGGTCCATTAATTGCACGATAATCGCGACAGGGTCTGCCCATTCTTCATATACGTAACATCATAGATACTGACTCAAGATGTACCGTCCTACAGACTGCAGATGCTATTTGGACATTGACTCTTCTTCTTTTGGGTACCGCCTGACTTGGTTCTGATTTATGAGCATCGTACCGTACCGTAGATTGAGAAACTATTGACGCAGCTACGTCCTGAAAATGAGTCGTTTACGAAATGAATTCAGAAGTCCTATATCACTGAGTCCACGTTCGGAGTCACCAATGTTGAGGTTTTCTTTCGTCGGGGTCACTAATTTAGGGATTTTCTTAGTGTTCGTTTTTCTTAATTACTTATAGACCCAAGTAAATAAATTACATGTCGGAGCTCGGAGTTAAACATTATATTTTCTTTTTGCACAATCGTAATATAAAAAAAGGTACGAAATGTCATGGCAGGGCGATAATACGTAAGAGACTGGCGAGCCACGCGTTCAAATTGCTTTATATTCTACTAAAATGCAATTCAGCACTTTAGCATCGCCAGGTCGCTACACATGTATAGTGAAAACAGAAAGCAATTAAAAAATTAAATCGATTAATACAGAGAAAGAAAAACAGAGTTGATTGGAATGTCGATGATCTAAGTCTAAATCGATTGATAAAACATTTTGAGAAAACAATGTAAATTATATTATTGGGCGTTATTTTGGTCGATTTGAAATCAATTTTTAATTTTAAGCTCTTTAAGAATAAAAATTTATATTTGTATACCTTTCATACGTCTCGCATTTGGTATTTGGCATGAAGTAATGAACTGATATTGAGACCGCAGTAGACCATATTCCCACAACATAGGATATATTGTGAGAATATGGTCATAGGATATATTGTGGGAATATAGGATTATAATGTAGATATTTATATGTACTTTGTGTTATTTTAATATACTAGCTCTTACTTCCAACCACACTCGCGTGGTACTGACAAAGTGGCAATTGGTAGTAACTAGAGGTATAACCTAAAGTAATTATTAAATTAAAGTATAATTAAATTTCATCGTAACAATAATTTTCACGGAAAAAAATAAACGACCGGAAATTATTTGTTTTTCTTTTCTTTTTTATCTGTACCTTGGAATTGTCTGCTCTGATTGTGAGATAAAGGAATTTACGTTAAGTTACCAGAACTTAGCGCCTCCTGCTCCGTTTGTGGTTGTGTTGTACATGCATTTATACCTTCATACATACATATCTTCATACCGCATCCAGTGTTGTAAATACGAAATAATAAAGAAAAAGACTTTCAACTGTTACTATACTTAACGAGTTTCGCACCAGACCTGACTGGACTAGACTCTGCTATTTCTTGTAAGAGTAACGCTATTTCTTTTTTATCTTAAAGAGACTGGGTCTTGACAAAAGTCAGTATTGGCTACTGCAAAATTAATAGCAATTGTCGTTAGGCTAGACCTGAGGTTTTATAACTAATAGGTATATCGCCAAAAGAGACTTGTAATTTAATTACACAATCACTCTTAATCTCCATCGAGATTAACTGATGTTGGCTTGGAATTCCATGTCGGCGGATTCCATCAGGTCGGGTCTAGGCACAAAATAAAATTGAAACTAACCGTACGTAGTGAGTAATATCCGGGGTTTTGAAATTTGTAACGAGCGCACCGCCGACACAGGCTTTTAGCCCGCCCGTACCTAGTTATTTGTAGTGGATTTAAAATTACTATGTACATACATATTAGCCCGACTTCTAAGCTTGAAAAGTATTGCCTGAAATTAATTTGTTTTCGCTAGATAAAGAAGAATCCATAACGCAGCATCAGTTCATTAAGATCATGTTTATCTATCAAAATTAAACGTACATTTATGTACAAAGTTTCATATCCGTGCTAATAAATAACCGTTGTGGAGTGCTCTTGTGAGACGACAAACCTGGCCGTAGTATCAGGTTATTTCTATCATTTTAGTGTATTGTCATCTGAACTGAAAAAGCATACAAAATTTCAAAGTCGTAAGTTTAGAAGTAGTGATTCTGGCTCGCAAGATTTGAACTAAAGATTCAAACATACATGTTAAGTTAAATAAAAGCTTGTAATATAAAATACCGTATAATTATAAGTAGCTACCGTTTATAGAATAAAGCAAGTAGCGCGTAGTAAAATATGAGTTGCTCTACAAGTATCTAATGTCTTAACATCAAAGGAGTTTTTAACTTCTATCGCTAGATATTGCGATGCGAAGAGCTTTGAGACGATCAACATCTCAGAGCGCATCTTATACGTTAATTCGCAGACATTGAATGCTGAATTTGAAATAAAACGAAATACGTAAAATGCAGGTTTGATGCTTTTTAGGATTCAGATACGATTAGGATAGGAAATGGCAGATATCGAACAACGGAACCCCAATGGTTTTTTTTTAATTTATTCCGCCATTTTTATTCATTCTAGACTGAAATTTGATATAGGGATGTAATTTGGTACCTAATTTAAATCCAGAAATGAATAACAAAAAATTATGTAATGGGTATTTCGGACCCTTTTTTTAAATTCAACTTCAACTTCATCCGAAATTACAAGGAATCCGAAGATAATGCTTGTCAATCACGTACTTAGCCGTTTTTTTCATCTCCCGATTTATACAAATTTCCGTAATTTTGGTTTTATCAATTATGAATAACTTAAGCTAATAAAAGTTTAAATAGTGTCGTTTTAAGTTTGTAAATATGAATGTTAGGATATGTATGTACTTTTTTGTTATTAAAAAACCTAATAAAAACAAAATTCCAGAAAATACACAAGTTTTTATGCTTAAAATATGTAATAGGGTTACATAGTACATATATAGTAGAATTAGAAACAAAAAATGTAAACATGTAGTCTACTAAAAACGTACGAATGCGATGTATAAACTATAACTAGTAAGTAAATAGTGGATATGTACCTATTTAAATAACATTTCTTAGATTCAATAGTAATAAGATTCAATAATAAAACTTCTAAAATTTTGAACTCGAACCTAAGTTTGGAGGATTTTCAGTTACATTACATGAATAAAAAGAGGAAAAACTGACGTTACTTTTCTTCTGCTGGAATCTACATATCTAATGAAGCTGGAAGAATCTTATGTGCTAAAGTGGTCGCTTTGACATAATATTAGTTACCTTTCCATTCGCTTCAGTTAGTGGAAGTTACTACTAGTAACTTAATAGGCGGTCGGAGCTCAGATCCATAACTCTAGTTTAAATAAAAATGCTATAAATCCTTACGCAATTTCCGATAACTAGACTATAATAATAAACTAAGAGAATGTATCGATTGGATATGGTTCAGTGATTTACAGGAATGAAAAATGTACTTCGGCAAAGTAACATTTGAGGCGATAAAATATATTGCTATAAAATTTCGGACAGGGGCTTTATGAGTTGAAATATTTTTTCTTTTGTCTTTTTATTGAAATGGAAGTTTAAATTACTGTTCCTGCATTACGTTCATCATAATTTTTGTCTTAATAAAGTATGGAACGATGTCCGTAAAATATGACGACAGTCGCCTTGTGACATTAACAGATTTAATTTAAACAAAGCTGTGTCTTGAGTTTAGCCTTTAATGTATTATAATTTTTAAATTCTAACCTTTTTCACATTTTCTGATCTAAGTTTTAATTTCAGCTGTTTACAATTTTGCAGAACATGGTTAGCTATATTCATTAAAACTTAGTGTAAATTCAGATGGACTAACAAAATTTTATTTAGAATGCCCATATATTTCGTTATACTCAGACATCCTAAATCATAATTTAATCATAATTAACCATAATTTAACAGTATAATACCGATAAAATAATTAGTTTCGACAATTAGATTTCATTTAATAATTTACACAAAATAACCTTAAATGTAACAGCAATAAGGTCGATTATAGTTGTAAAACATTAATGTTTTCACAACCGTTATTTCCAAAGTACGGGTTCTACATATAAAACTAGGCAGTTATCTAAAGGGCATCTTAATTAGTGTAAAACTAAATACAATAAACACTTAAGTCTAACGACGGTTTTAGAAACTAGATTACGATCCAGGCTTTATAGGTTCTGCTTATAATAAATACCTACCTTATACTCTTATTATGGTAACTTCAAGGTCCTCTATAGGAGTGGAAACACGTTCAAATTGCTATTACAGAATATCGTTTCTTGCGAAATTATCACGTTGGGATTTCGTTATGGTATCTTTTATAAATTTCTCTATTTAATTAATTTATCTATTTAATTAATTTTATATCTAAGTAATGTTATAAAGCAAATCAGTATTGTCGGCAAAAGTCTAGAACATTTTTTCAGAAACGACGCATCTTCAAGACAAAACATATATAAGTATCCATTATCATTTTACTTATCTTATCTTACTTATCTTTACTTATCTTACTTATCCATTAGCACTTTACATTATATGCCATTTCCTATTCGGAATAAACAAAGCATTGAGACATTTTTTTTAATTTAGGTTATTCTTGCTTTTTACTGCTGGTGAGAGAAACAAGCAATCAGTGCACCTGTAAATAAGTGAATTGACGCCCATACACAACAGACATAGACATTTATGAAGGTTGAGATAGCACTTCAGATTACAAATGTGTTGGCAACCCCATGACTAATGATATTTCCGTCAATTCGCGTATTAAGCAAAGATTCGTACTTGAGTATTGCTCTGGAATACGGGCGTTAGAGCCGCGTATTCTAGTCGCACGATTAGCAACCCAATCAAAAAAAGCGTCTTCTTCATGTCAAAAGTTGCTAAAAGGCTTAAACAATCTTAATTTTGTTCAGTTTTCGGTGGACAAATAACAATCAATACCATTATTAAGCTTATATGTTGTTTCCTCCAAAACTTCTGTAGTTTTACACCCTTTACTGACATTTCTCATTTGAAAAATACTAATGAGCCCGTGAATCCCATGTTGACAGTGACCGAAAGGATCGGAAAATGTTTTCAGTAGCTTGGTTTTTAATGGCACCACACAGAAAAGAGTTACTAGATAAAGCAATGGACCTTTGCAGGGGTTTATTGCTTTTTAGGATTATTTGTTTTTCTAGAACATCTTGCATTGGGCACTTCCCAAATATACTTCTTCCTGAATTTCTTCTTTAAAATGTTCAGTTACAGAATTCAGTAACAAAATCGTAGAAGAGAGATATTTATTGGTACTGTAGGTTACTTCCGTAGAGATAAGCGATAAATTGGAGTCCAAGCCAGATCTTTTATTAACACAAAAAGATCTAGCTTGCTAGTTAGTAATTTTTCTAGCTCGCTAGTTATATAAATTTTTCTAGCTTGCTTGTTAGATAAGACTCCAATTTATCGCTTTACTTTGTTACTGAATCCTGTAACTGAACTATTAGAAAATATACCTAATGAAGAAATTCAGGACGAAGTACATTTGGAAAGTGCCCATTCAATGAAAGACCGCCGAAAATTAATTATAATACACGATTGCACGGAAAGCCTTACAAAACACCTAGTATCATTGCAAAACGTTCTAGAAAAACAAAATATCATAAAGAGCAATACATCCTTGAAATCATGGGTCTATTGTTTCATCTAGTAACTCTTTTCTATGTGGTGCCACTAAAAACGAAGCTCGTTTTCGTAGACATTTTCCGATACTTTCGGTCACTGTCGCTATGGATAATGAAGAAGACTGATATTGTTGGTATTGTTCAAGTGAGAAATGTCAGTAAAAGGTGTAAAACTAATGTATTAACAGTACTGTTGTATTTAGACGTAGAGATCTAGATTCTGTGTAGGGACGTCTGCCAAGCTGCAGATGAGCTGTCAAGGCTCTTTTGTATCATAAGTATTCAAAATAACTTGCAGTATTCCTTCGTCTGGGGGCCAGGCCTAACCTTCTTCACCGTTGCCGCTGTGGTGATCTCGTCGATGTACTAGGTCACCACGGTTTATCCTGTTTACGTAGTGCGGGCCGCATGTCACGACATGCTGCCTTGAATGACGTCATTCGGCGGGCTCTTGTCGCCGCTGGCGTTCCTGCAGTCTTAGAGCCTGTGGGCATTGTGCGCAGCGACGGCAGGAGACCGGATGGTTTGACGCTCATTCCTTGGAAACTTGGAAGATCGCTGGTGTGGGGTGCCACTTGTGTCGATACACTTGCTGTTTCCCATGTGCCGGCGACTTCCAAGTCAGCAGGTGCCGCGGCTAGCACTGCCGAGAACTTGAAGCGGCGTAAGTATGCGACTCTCTCTGAGAGTTTCATATTTACGCCCTTTGCAGTCGAAACTTTGGGTCCCTGGGGCCCCGAAGCCCATCGACTGGTTTCTGATATTTGTAAGAGACTGGTCGAGGCTTCGGGAGACCGACGGGCTGGCAGCTTCTTCCACCAACGAATCAGTTTGGCTATTCAAAGAGGCAATGCTGCCAGTCTGCTAGGTACCTTGAGCAATGACAGCTTTCTAAGCGGCAACTTTGAGGAAGTTTATTATTTAAGATAATGTGTAGTTTTAAGTTTGTAAATATTAACATATGTATGTACTTTTTGTTAACTTGCAGTATCGTTTACCTTTATGTCTTCACGAACGGTAATTTTGCATTTGGCGAAGCTAAAAATAGGTCACTTTCTGTGTGTTGAATGAAATTTATTTTGCTTTGTGCTTTCAACGACTGAAATATTAGTACCTAAGACTAGCCAAAGGACGAGAAATGGGGTAGTGTAAGGTGTGAAATGGAAAGAAGTATTCTGTCCTCTCCTGCGTCCCGTGACAGTGCCACAGCTGTGGCTGTCTAAAGAAGATAAATAATTACCTACAAACCACCTCTTTAGCTGCGGACCGCTGAAGAGAACGGACTTATAGAGAGCAGAGCGTAACGGTGCTTACAGACCGTACATTACAAATGAATTAAAAAGTAAAAAAAGAGCTAAAAGGAGAATCTTGTTTCGTTTATTAATCATGGATATAACTTGACTCATATTGTACCTCATTTTAACAGGTAGATCTGCAGATAGGAGTTATAAATTATTTTGAAGACAAAAATAAAAAGCAACAAAAGTATATAATGTATTACCACAGATTAATTAGTTACTTTATTCCTTTATTAACTCCGATATTGCTTTGCGGAATTCCATTCTATTTGATATAAAATGTGTATTTTTAGCAAAGTTACACAGTTTTAAAAGTAATATTCGACGCGTGTTTCACTCTTCGACGAAGCCTGCTCAGGAAGATTCAGACCGTCGGTTGTTATGAACCAAGACTTGGTTTTTCTTCTCAACGAAGCATCCTCAGTGTTGTGTACTAAGCCTTTCGGAATTAAATAACAATTGTAAACTCAATCTCGCTTTATTTACTGAGTAAAAACAAAATGGAAAACAAAGTAAATTACAATGCAACAATTGCATGGCATAGCCATTTTAATTACAAAAAAGGAGTGCGTCATGGACGACCATTCAGAGAGAAGAGAAGCGTTCAGAACCCGTCCAATGTTCTGTTCGGGAATTTTATTCTAAATACATCACACTCAGGTATTTTAAGACTCAGTTAACTGATGCGCACTAATACCTGGATTTATTTCTAAACGAAGAATCCTTAGAAATATTCAGACTTGGTCATCTGCTATGCATCAAGACCTGGTTTTTCTTTTCAACGACTAGAATAAGAGAAGAAAAGAGAGAGAAAGAAGAAGATAAGACTTGTTGCATTGAAGAGTCTTGTTGCGTGATAGCTTACCAATTCTAAATATTCCTGATGACATTATACATATAACATTTAAAATACACTTTAGAACTAATCATAACTAAAAGAATGAAACAAAGAAATTGAACTGTCGGCTAAGAACGTGGTTACGTGCCGCATTATAAATTAGCTATGTGTTTTCTGAGGTGCAAACTGTGCGGCACAGTCAAAGTATTTGGAAATGCGGTATGCGTCTGACAGTCGCATAGAGTTTTTATACGTCTTCGTTCTATAGAAAATTACAAAGCTGTTTATGCTATTTTCAAAATCAGATAAAATAACACAAAATAGGTTTTTTTGGGTACATCGGAAATGGTGAATAATATCAAATTGTGCACTAAACTGATTTTCCACCAAAAAAATATTTGTCGGATTTTGCAGGCGCAACGACGATTTGATATATTATGTAAGTGCTTGTACACACATTCTTACCATACACGTCGTAATAAACAGTTTAAAATACATCAATGAGTATTGGTACAGCTACAATTTAATAATGATGAAAGATAAATTACCGAGAAGAAGAGAGAAGAGAGAATTTGCGCAAGATCCTTAATTTAGGACTTCTTAGCATTCCATGGATTCACCGTGCGGGTGTCGGGTCCATCGCGTTGCCGGGAGAGGAGCCTGGAGCAGAGCCTGGGACTTGCGACTCAGGAGTAGGTTTAAGGGGCCCCATGATACGCATCATCGCTCACCTTCACTGCCCCAACTCTTCTGCCTGTCTAACCAGATTTGGTAGGAGTCTGCCAATGCCGATTTAGATTTTCTTTCTTATCAAGGAAGTTTTAGGCCAAGGTCTTTAAGTACGGTAAGGAGAGATTTAGCTGGTATACCTCTCGCACCCACTTCTACAGAATTTAAATTAAGCATATAACCGTTTTGGTCAATTCATTTGTTATGTCAGAATATTTGTTCGTTTTTACTTGGTCTTTTGGTATGTTAGATTCCTTCGGCACTGATGGTTTACTACGTGTTTAAGTGTTTTTGAGAAAAGTAGTAAGTCTGGTCTTGAAATGGAAACGACCACATCCAACATACATATCTTCACGCTGTATCCCTAACAGGTTAGTCAGAGACGACGGAGCGCCAAGCGTCGCGGTCCTTACATACTTCTTTCGCTTCCTCAAACCTCATCATTCTCCTCACACTTTTTTGCCTAGGTATGCGAGTGCTTTTGACATTTCCGTTGGCTAACACTGGCTATTTGATATTTATAAATCAGTCTTGGTCTTCCTTGGCTTCTTTTACCACTCACTTTCGCTCTGTAGATTTTCTCCTTCGTCTTTCGTCACTCATTATTTTTATGTGTCCGAACCATCTAAGCATTCCTTTCTTCATTTTTACAATAACACTGTCGTGCAACCCTGTCACGACCACACCCTCTGGGATATTAGTGTTTTTCGTGCGTGTCCATGGAAGACTCCAATCGGATTTAATATCCAGGATGGAGTATCCTACTCCTTGTTTTTGGATTTTATGGTCGAACTTTCTTTTACAAAGTCTATGTATCTTTTGTTTGTGGTCAATCCTTTTTGGATTCTAGCTATCGAAAGACTGCTACCTGCTACTATAAGTTTGAAAGCTGACTATAAGCTTGAAGTTGTACCCGTAAATATATGACGACAATTGCGTAAATGCTACTATAATGTCGGTCAGTAGACACAATTATTATTATTGTAAATAAAGATGGAAATAAAAAATGTGAACTCATTTCGTAGTACGTATATTTAAATATGAAAACTGTACTTTATGTGTATAATAAGAAATATAATATACCTACTCTTTTTTTAATTCTTACCTAAAAAGTGAATCATTATTAGGGCGTGTTCAATACAAAATGGCAGTAGTTAGAAGTTTATCGTACTGGAGTAGGTACATAATATTCACTATGCATTTTAACAATTTGAGAGGTCCGGTAAGTATTTCCTTTTGCAATACGCGTAAGATGATGACCAAGCTTTGAATCCAACTCTCTCGTAAATTCGTTTAGCACATCGTACATCGTCAGCCAGGTCCTCATTCAGAAGATCTGAAATTGAAGTGTAATTGTAATTTTTTTTTTCTGTTTTAGATACTTACATGGTTGCCTATATGCTGTGAAAAGCTACTGGGATTTGTTACATAAAGCACATAATTTTCATATAATTAGATTTATTTTATCATCTTCTAAGTATAAGCCCATTCGTTGCAATACACTTATGTTAGTGTTTTTTTCAATTTTGGAAATATTTTTATAGATGCTTTTTGGGGTAGTTTTCAGCTTCTCCCACGAAATTTAGTTTATGGTTTCGATCGATTTATTTGTTCGATCGAGCAGCAATGTTAGTTTTGGGGTCAAAAATAAGTCAGACGAGTGGGATGGACTAAATCTGGTGATGAAGTGGTTATTCGGCGGATCCATTAGATGGTACACTATCGTAGTGCAAAGTCCATGAATTGTATTTCCACAATTTACACCGTTTTTGACGGTTTTTCCTACGTATACGTTTCAATACGGCTAAACATTCCTTTTTAAGCCCATATTAATGTTTGTAGCGAATTGCCACACAAAATTCCGTTTTCAATGTTTTAGTCAAACTTTGCAGTGACGCAATAGTAATGTGTATTACTGATTCAATCAGCAGAAATAAACAAACTATTTGACCGATTATCATATGAAACATAATAATTCCAAAACAGTGCTGGCAGCTTGAAGCAGAAAAAATTACAAATATTGCACGTGATCATAATAACAGCTTCAAAAGTTTGAAGTATGTAAATCAGGAGTACGAATTTGAGGAGTTTGAGAAACATATCCAAGAGCTATATTACCAAAGATTACAATATTTAGAAATGTTGCAAAGAGCCAACAATAGTTTGAAAATTCTATATCATGTAACCAGAGATGTCGCTTGTTAGTATAAATGGTATAAATTAACAAAAATATTATTTGATATATTACAGTGAAGTTTAAGGGAGCAGTATTTCTTTTTGTTTTCTTTAAATATCTATTTATTTGTAGCAGATACCAGCAGACAGGATAGAATAATAATTTATTGGAATCTTCTACAAATCTATTAATTATTATTATTGTATTCTCGGTAAAAGAAAACTTTCAGCTATACTTTGTAGTAATTTCCGGCGAGTACATCGGAATAATGTTAACAAACGCTCTTCAAACAGATGGAGAGGGGGAAGAAGTTCGATCCCGCTCACTCCTGACTACGTCCATCTTAGAAAGTATAACTGAAGGAGCAAACCTTTTGAAATCAACGTATAAACGTTGATTACATATAATTAGTTCAAAAGATTTGTGCTAATGTGAAACTGTTGAGTAGGTCAGACACTATTAGGATAATTAAATTGGTGCCTTAGTAATTTCACCAAATACCTTCACATTCCATATTGCAGAGTCCTCCTTTACGGTTGTTTTTACACCATTCCTTGTTACTGATCTGTGAAATGGAATGTACAACTTTAAGTCATTATATATACATATATAATATGTATTTATTTTACAGATTCTTATGAAATCTGGTTAAGTTTAAAATAACTTCGAGGAGGAAATGTAAGAAAAGATAGCGTTCTGGATCATTAAATAAATGTTATAAACATCGAAATAGACGATTCAGAAAAATTAATCATATAAATACATACGTACATACATATCTTCACGCCGTATCCCTAACGGGGTAGTCAGAGAGGACGGAGCGCCAAGCGCCGCGGTTCTTTCATACTTCTTTGTAAGGACCGCGACGCATTTCTTATATATATATATATATATAAGAAATGCGTCGCGGTATATATATATAAATATATATATATATATGATATATATATATATCATATATATATATATATATATATATATATGATATATATATACTTCTTTCATCCTTCCTTTCCCACGTGTACTTATCTCCATACTTGCCTAGGACAGACTCACAGACAAATCCTGTTCGAGCTGTCCCGACCCATCCATTTATATCTCCACACATTATAATTCTCTCATTCTGTTCAACCGTCGCTAGAACTTACTTTCTTTTTTATTTATCACACAAATACAACTAAATATTCGAACCGGATCCATTTTAATAACAATTTGATTGTTTAATCTAAACTATTAGGCGGCCGTGGGTCAGCCGTTATACGCGTTAGATTGGCTGTCATGGTTCAATTTGGGTCCAACATTTCGTATTAATGTGTAATGCAGTGGCTGATGGTAGAGCGTCGAATGACGAATGAGATTGTGCATTTTGCTTGACTTGGCGTGAAACGGCCGCCTTCGTTAATGTGTATCTTATTAAAGCATAAACGGTACGTAAAACCATCGACGGCCTAGATGGCACAGTGGTTTAGGTCTTGTGCCTAAGCGCGAGAGGGTCCGGGTTCGATTTCCGGTTAGGTCAATTTAGGAAAATGAACTTTTCTAGATTGCCTGGAGTCTGGATGTACTGGTAGACGCCTTCAGTAAGCAATCGTCATTATGGTTCTTATAGCACAGGGAATGCTCTAGTTTGAAACCAGATAATTGGTGTGTATTGTTTGGCGCATTTATCTAATTATTTATAAAAAAGTTACAATCCGAAATAAGCTTGTGACCAACATATAAATTATAGTACATTATCGCAACAATGCTGTCATCGCGATTTTAATTTTACTAAATTATTAACATATTGTATTTCCATTGTACAAGTACAATAACTATAATACAGATACTATTACGTAATCAATTGTCTGTTCAACAATTTCGTTCAAAAATTATTATCGCTCATTAAGCTCTGCAGCAGCATATTGGTCATTTAACCGCTAACGTATCGCATTATTTTACATTTGTAGCGATCATAAGACATAAGGACGTAATGGAATGTTTATGAAATTAATATGGAACTTATTATAATAAAATGAATTACCTACATCAATAATGAATTAATGTCAGTGGTTTTAATGAATATATATTTAAATTTCAATATTTAAAAATATATAGCTATATGTATACACTTTAAAAAAATGGTTTTTAGTTTTAAGTCCAAAATACGAGTAATATCTAACAATATATTATTAATCTTCTTTCTATTTGTCTTCTTTTATCTATCCTATCCCACTAACCTACTAATATTACAAACGCGAAAGTTTGTGAGGATAGACGTATGGATGCATGGATATTTGTTACTCTTTCACAAAAAAGCTACTCAATAGATTTTAATGAAACATTACAATAATATAGTTCACACATCAGAATAACACATAGGTTATAATTTATAAAAATATTATGTGTCCTTGAACTTCACGCGAACGAAGTCGCCGGCAAAATGTAGTACTACTAAATCTCTGCGTCTGTCTGTTATTATAATTTTACTGTCAAATTTGGTGATAGATAGTCATTTTATGACTCACCGATTTCGATTCTACCATTTTAAAAATTTTTGTCTGTCAGTCTGTCTGTCAGTCTGTCTCTATGTCCTTTTATAACTGAAGAACGGCTAAACCGATCTTGGCGAATATCGATATGTAGTAAGAGCATGTGATTGCGTTTATGATAGGCTACTTATTTTTTATAAAACCTACCCTTAAAGAGGTGAAAAGGGGGATGAAACTTTGTATGGGAAATGGTAAACCGCTGAACCGATTATGACTGAATTTGGCAGGGAGATAGTTTGACATCAGAGAACGGACATGGGGTACTTTTTTTATCAAAAGTATACCCCTAAGAAGGTGAAAAGAAGGATGAAACTTTGTATGGGAAACGCTAAAAATTTGTAATGATAAAATTTGGTGAGGTGATATCTGTTTTTTCAAAAATACATAGGCTACTTATTTTATCAAAAATCTGTTAAAAGGGGGACGTGAGGGAGGGGGACGAATCTTTGTACGGCAAACGTTAAACCGCTGAACTGATTATGATGCAACATGGATATAGTTTGACACCTGGGAACGGACATATTATGCTATTTTTTTATCAAAAAACTATCCCTAAGAGGAAGAAAAAGGGTATAAAATTTTGAATGGGAAATGCTGAACCACCGAACCAATTATGATGTTTAATGCAGAGATATTATGTGCCCGGAGACAGACGTAGGCTAGACGTAGACTTTAGATATGTACATATAGTCTAATTCCTAATTTTTCAACCTGGGGCTCGCGATCCTCGCGACCAGGAATTGATTTGCAAAAAACCATATTTTCTTTAATATACTCCTTGCATTCATATCGGACAAAACTTAAAAATTACGTCACGATCAACACGTCTGTTGACTCGTCTAGCTGAATGGCAAAAAAATTCACTTAATTTAACTTTTTCAATTATTTGGTTTTGAATATCGATGGCCACTCCATTAATACGTCTCGATATTGTATCATTTGAAAAGGATATAGTTTTTAATTTTTTATAAGATTTTTTTTTTATAAGATCGTTGTTGTATGTACTTGCTTCCCTGTGCTACTTCCCTAAAAATGTAAATGACAATAAAACTCTGCCTCGCATCTTTTTGTTGTTGAACTAAGGCATTTAACATGTATTATTTGACAAGTTCGTGCAAGTACATACGTGCAAGACATTAATTTTAGACTCTTAGACAGGCGGGCGCGATTTACACCCGCGATAATTTATATTTGTTTATTATTTGTATATTTGTTTTATCGCCTGAGGGAGCTTTGAAAGTTTAAATTAAATGTATAAATAAATTATCAATTAAAATATTGTTATCATTATAATTTTATAGTGATGGAGTCGCAAGACATTATACTTTACTTTTTGGCTTTTTTGTGGGTCGCGACATAAAAATGGTTGAGAAACCTAATTCGGGAAAGGCACAAAAAAATTTTCCGCGCAGACGAAGTCGCGGGGACAGCCAGTATTATATAATTGTATTTATTATACCTATGTGAAATACAAATTAATTTTATCTACATTACGACTAGAACGTATCAATAGTAGGCGTGTATATGGAATATTTACGTAATAAATAGGAGAGTTCTGCAAAATAAGGAAAAGAAAACATATAAATAGTGTAAATATTACATCGAAGACGGAAAAGTGTTGACGTTAAATTGTGTATTTATTGTATGAGCGATGAAATATTTCATGAGTTTTTTTTTAATGTCGGTGCGTATTTTTTCATAACGACTGTGATAAAATGCAAATGTGGACGGTCGGTGTAGGCACGCGTTTTGTGTTCCATCAGCAAACACGTTTTTAATTAATTCGTTGTGTGCTGTAGGCGTATTGGTGTATGCATGCGATATTTATTAATTTTCATATCAATCTTGGAGGCTTTGATAATTGTGTTTACAACTGCTCTCATGTCTTGTTCGTTAGTGCTGTTATTTTAGAAAGAAACGTGTATTTAATGATGTTTTATACATGTTTCATATATGTACGATGAGAATTTCATGAAACACCACCATTTTACGACATGACCAACTAACGACCAACTCAGTTAAAATTCAGCACTTAGACCTTGTAGAATGTTCACAGTATCTATTAGTATACTATTAAACAGTTGACATCTATACTTAAATGTAAATAAAATTAAAGTGTCTGTCTGTGATTTCTAAGTAAAGACTTTTTCTTAAAAGCTTATATGATGTTCTGCACGTAACCAAGATCCAAACACACGTTGTTAAAATGTTTGCCTGTTTGTCTGTTTATTTGTTTGTCCGAACTACTGTTCGAAACGGCTGAACCGATTCGGTAAGATTTCCACTGGAATATATAGGATTTTTTTAAGAATAATCTGGATTACTCTTTATCCAGTAAGTGTTTAGGACTCTTGCGTAAATTAAAAAACTGTAGAATTTAACTTAATCTATCAATCACATACAAAAATCTATAAGTAAGAACAGTGATTATCACAGTTGCGTCTTTTTACGTTAGACTTCCACATTAAAGTGCGTTCTATAATGACAGCGATATTTTCATAATAATTCGCGCGGGCGATGTCACGAGTAGGAGTAATAAGTAGTTTCTCGCGGGTTGTGGTAGAAAGTTTAGTTAGGTTAGTTAGTTAATTAGGTAACCAAAAAAAGGTTATAAATATTTAACGATTGTTTATTTCGTTTTGTTCTTATCAGTTATTAATTAAACTTCTCAATAAAAGTCTTGTTAAGTACTTGGATTCGTGTATTATCTTTACCACAAAGAAATATTTTAAATAAGAAATAAGGCCACAGTTACATACGCGAGCGAAAGGGAACGACTGGCGCGGACGGCGCTTGAAATTGCTGACTCGCGCCAGACGTCATACACAATGTGTCCCTACAAATATATCGTTGTGTTTGTATAAAGTAACCAAAAAAATTTGCAGAATTTGACCGAACGTGAAACAATCTAAATCCTAGCCTGCATTTTCCTTGATGATTTCCTCCCAAGCACTTATTATCACCATTACACCACATTAAAGTCTCAGTGATTTAAGTTATCACAAATAAGCACGATTTTATTGTGAAAACTGTTAATCTTGAAGTTTACCATTTCTTTATAACAAAGACCATTAAATTTAAAGATGTGATTTATCAAAAGCAGCAAAGTAAAGAAAACCATCAATTTCATTTTCTAAATATATGTTATTGAGATTTGTAGATAAAATAAGTAATTCTATAACTGCGTTAAATATATCCCATAAAGTTTATGAAACTTTTGTTGAAAACTTCATTGAAATGTACTTTTTTCGTCAAATTACTGTCCACTACAATTTTTTTTGTACAATATACCACAAGTTTCGATGTGGCCATTTACGAAATCCCTCTCATGGTCGTCCAGTTTTACTATTTTATGACGACATACATAGATATTACTTATGTGCCATTTATTACAGTTACATATTATTACGTAAGTTATCCGCGTGCCATTTCACATGGCGATGGAATAGGATGTAATTGTCTCAACTTTATTTGGTCGAGTGTTGTGTATATAATAATAGAATACTTGCCCAATGTCCATATCCCTAATTCTTTACTTATGTATATTATGAAGGCAAAACATTGTTTGTTCAACCTCATTTGCACTCACTGCAAAAAGGTCAATTGTACGTCAGTCCATAGTCGAAATCACAAACTTTTTATGAATTAGAAAAAGTCTGTGGTCAAAACAATAGGCACAATCTTTATTATCTTTACATAAATATATCATTCTTCTGTACGTATGTTACGTATGTAACACTGAACTCCTAAACGGCTGGACTGATTTTGACGAAATTTTGTGTGTGTTTGAGTGGGTCCCTGGATGGTTTAGATTCACAATTGGACCCGGTGGGTGGCGTTGCAATCGGGTGCTAGGATTTTTTTTTATTCCAATGTTCGAACAGGACAACATCTGTCTGGTTCACTAAAATTCATCACATGAAATGGATTTCCGCAAGGTAACACCGGAGTCTATAGAATAGAATACATACATAATTTGTTATTAAGTACGTATTAAAACACAATAATTTACCATTGCACTAAAAAGTACATTTTCGTGTCAGATAAGAAACAACCACTAATGAAGAACCATCGTGATGTCAAACAACCACAACAGCTTTGTTTTACTTAAAATTGAAATTTAACGTTTATTATTTCTTAAACATTAACTCACAGGTATCAATGCACATACTATAATCTATGTAAGCGAAATATCACTCACTGATTGACTGATTCATCATGAGATCTCCGAAACTATACGACCGATTGACTTGAAATTTAGCATAGTTACTCCTATGCTAGGCCTAGACGCCAGACGCTCACTAAGAACGGCACGCTTATTACGTAACTTGCAGTCAGTATGCGAAAGTTAATATCGCGCGACATTTGCTGTCAAAACGAGAATTTGTGTAATATAATTTGTATAGTGTCGCTAAATCTGCCGTGAAAAGTGCATTTTACGGTCATAGAATAATAGATACGCAATTTTCATACATGATACTAATTTTTTATTACAATTAATCACCGGTCGCGCAGTGATCGCGTGGCTGTCGCTGTCTGCAAATTTTTAGATAATAACCCCGCGGATTTTACGAGTGGCTATGGTATCCGTGCGAGCCGGAGCGGGTCGCTAGTAATATATATACATATGGATACTGGTACAGAAATAGAAATGAGATTATTTTAGATCTGATTAGGTCAGTTTTTCAGATAAATTCAATACTTTATTTCTGACTTATTCAAAAAGCGAACCTAAGAAAATAAAATAGATTCGTTTTTAGCATTTTAAAATTCAAATCGTAATGCAGTAAAAGTCACCCCTTCATCTCTCAGCGTCTATTAGATGACGGTAAAGTTCCCGTCTATTTGGAGAAATGTGACTTCTATAATACGATCCTGAGCTGAGCGTATTCGAGTGTCGTATTAGTGTCATCGAATAGAACTAGATACAAATGACCATTGAGTGTTACTTAAGGAGTATTATATACAGCAGAAGTTACTAGCATTTTAAAGACATGGTACACTCAATAAATCTTATATTTCATGGAACCCCATAGCAAACTATAATAAAGAAAAGATACCTTCTGCTATTCAAAAAAGACCAAAAGTTCTTTATTACAGATATTTTAAATAAAGATTAATGCGATGAATGCAATTTATTCACTGAATTCTCTAAATACTACTGTAAGATTTCAAATCGGATAATTTTGTTGTGTAGGTATATGCTTAGGTCAAGTGCCGCGCAAAAATTATGGTTGCCACAAATGACTGCAGCCAAAATATTGTAATGATTCAGTGACGAAAGCGACATTGCGGCCCTAGTGTTTTTTACACGGAACCTTTGGATTCCGCGGAACCCACTTTAAGAATCGCTGATATATGGGCAAGGCTTTATCTAAACTGTTTTAAAATATTGGTTATTAAAAATTAAAAGCCATAATACTGATCAAACCATAGCTAACCTAAATTAATCGGTTCTTACTGGTATTTAAACAGTATTAAGCGATGGTATAATGGATTAATTAAAGTTAAGAATAGTTATTACCTTTATTAGTTTGTATAGTATTTTTAACCAATCCCAAGCCCCACATTAGCAAGATTTCTTACTTTAAGAATTCTTCGTTTTGAGACTCCACATCAAAAGAATTTTAAAATAACCGATTCTACCACATATCAAGTTGTTCTTATGGAGTACACTTTATTAGAGGTTGAAAATCTTAGATTCTTTTAACAGAATCACTCTCAAAGTAGGTACCTTCAGGAGAGCAATTAGAAGTCAATACCTAAATGAATTTATACAATAACTATCGGCTGGTCCGGACTTTGCCCGGGTTAATTACATAATATGCCTATGTATATCTGGAATAATATACCATTCAAATGGTGAAAGAATTATTCAAATAGGTTTTTTTTTATAAAAGAGGGGGCAAACGAGCAAGCAGGTCACCCGATGGAGAGTAACCAACCGCCGCCCATAGATACCCGCAATATTTCCGGAGAATCACGGGCGCGTTGCCGGCCTTTAGGGAAATAGGGAAAGCAGGGAAAAGAGGGGAGGGGGTGATGGGCCACCGGCACTCTCACTCACCGAACATAACAGCAACAGATGCTTTATTTCACGACGATATTCTATGGAGGGTGGTATTTCACCGGGTGAGCAGGCCCGGTGCAGTGGTTGCGAAGATTACTTTCCACATATAAACAAACCTACAAAATTTGCTCTCTCTTTATATCTTAGTATGGATGCCATGACAAATATTAAGTTCTTTCAAGCTTCTGGTGAAATTCGGCTCATATCCTTCATATCACGTCCGAATAGTTATTGCTTGAAACGACTTCAAAATGTATGTGTAATTTATCGCCCGTGATTATCTGTCTAACTCTGATGAGAAATAGCGTGTAAGTTTTGTATGTGCGTAATTGTTTATTGTATGAAAAAAAAAGACAGGAAACGTAGGTATATACATTGTATATAAGTTCGAATTTGGAATTTTCTTGATAAAATCCATTTAAGTAAATTAATTTTGTACAGTAATCGGTAAAAACGAAA
This sequence comes from Zeuzera pyrina, assembly GCA_907165235.1. Lineage (NCBI taxonomy): Eukaryota > Metazoa > Arthropoda > Insecta > Lepidoptera > Cossidae > Zeuzera > Zeuzera pyrina. The sequence goes on from OU015640.1 coordinate 8,961,203, forward strand.
ACGAAAAAAATATTTTTCGTTTGGTGATACAAGCTCGCCTATGCCGACTTTGATGTGTTTGGTAACATGGATCTAGATACATAAGAAGACTGAAACTTAGATATTGACTACATACAACTCCAACTCATTTATTTTAAAAAACTCAAACGTGGGCAGACGACTGGAGAAAAAACGTTGAAAAAAAATGCAGAAAAAAATCTGTTTCGCACAAAAATTCAGTTGGTTCTCTGAAATTCTACAGAATTTTAAAATGAGTTTTACTAAAATGGATAGGTAATTATAATATCCCAAACTCAAATCAGTTTTTCGCATAGTACAAAAACAAATTTCAAGACGTCTCCGCGTTGAAATATTGGGATTAAACTGCAACTGAGAAAATCAACCGTAAAGAACGAATTCACTTGCGTTGTAGAGCGTAGGCAGACTCTTGAAAGCTTCGCTATCTGCCTGATGTCGGCAAGTCGCAGTCTCTGAGATTGTCGTATAAATTTTCTGCATTGGACCCTGGGAACCCGAAGCCCATGGACTTGTCTCTGATATTTGTAAGTGGATGCTCGAGGCTTTCAAAGACAGTCGAGTAGGCAGCTTCTGCCAACAAATCAGTTTGACTATTCAAAGAGGTTATGCCGCCAGTCTTCTGGGTACACTAAGCAATGACAACTTTTAATTTGCAAACGAGGCACAGTCTATTATTAAAGATAATAGATAATTTTAAATTTGTGAAGATCAACGTTAAGATATGTATTATTGTAACTACTATCTGCACATTCATTCATTATATTCCCTAATGTATGACGTGATTACAACGACAGATGCCATAAATGCAATTTGCATTGTCACCTGACTGTTCGTTACGCCCAGTAAGGTCGCGTCGCGTTCGATTCAGCGGGCCTACTCTTGTTTAATGTTGAAAGCATCGATGAGATCAATGGATTATGTACATACCATGAAGGAAGGGTACATACGTACATAGATACATAATTTCACAACATTTTTTGTTTAGAGCAAAAATGTACAAGGCGCAATTCCCTAGAGCACCTCTGGTAGAGAGTGTTTTCAAGAATGTTGTATTCACAAATCATAGACTTTCCAGACCTATAAAAATATAAATTTTATTTCACAATCTTTCTTGTAATTATGCCGACTATGTATTTAATTCTATTTAATTTACGATCTATTTAATTCACTGTATAAAAATTAAATCTCAATCAACTGACTAATTTTTAATCTCAATTAGTAATCTAGATATAATATTTAATTTAAACTTGGTTCTGTGTATTAAACATTTACCAAAATAACTGTCATCGAATGGGTAGGTAAGATATTTCGGCAATTATAATTTTCGTAGACAGAGAATAAGTTTGATAATTGAAAATGTATTTCTTCAGTTCTATAATATCTAAAATCGACACTCGCAGAGCCTATGCAAAGCTCCTTACCCCCTCAGACCGTTTCCACGCTTGGGAACGCACGCCTCAATGTCTTCACAAATGACGAAGATGAACCAGAGAGTGACGGGTTGCTATTCTGTCGCTTTTATCAATTCCTTTATGTTTTGTATTGCAAATAGTTGGCACGGTCTTACAGTTGCGGTTGCAACTTTTTTTTCTTCTCCAAACCATCATAGACTAAAATAGTCATCAATAATTTTTTATCATGAATGAAACAAGTGCTATTGCCAACATTTGTGATTAAGTTTCATCATCAGCTCAAGTAATTTCATATCGACTTCGACAATTTGTATTCTTGTAGATGCACTTATCTCAAAAGAAAAACAGGAGTGATTAATAAGATCGCATTCAAGCGTCTACCTATCCTAAGTAAGTCTGTCAGTCACAGACGATTTTCCCAGAAACAATGCAACGTACAAACTTTTGATGAAATTTGTGACAAATCCTTTAAGCCTTGTTGTAAGTTGTGTGTGGTGGTAGAGCCATGCTAACTTGCAGCACGAATTGGGCCGGCTCGCCCATTGAAATACCACCCTCTCACAGAATATCAGCGTGAAGTAACAGCATCTAATGCTGTTGTATTTTGTTCGGTGAGTGAGAGTGCCAGTGGCCCGTCTCCTCCTCCCCTCCTTTCCTTAAAGGCCGGCAACGCAGCCGTTATTCTCCGGACGTTGCGGGTGTCCATAGGCGGCGATGATCACTTTTCATCAGGTGACTTGCTTGCTCGTTTGTCCCCTCTTTCAATTAATAAAAATCCTACATATATTACTTTAATTAACGTTTTAAAATAGTCATCGCAGGATTAAAATGGAAGCAAATGGCTACTCTAACATTCGACTTAACCGTTCCTCCTCGTCTCCCGTTATCCGCGAAACCGCTCGACCTACAATTAGAAAAACGCCAGGTAATATAAATTTTATTTACATATTTTTTATTTATTTGATTCAAGAGAACCCTCCACAGCGAATATACACAATCCAACACTAAAATACATATATTATATGAATACAAATTAAATGTAGCGTTCATTACATTACAGACCATGCTATACATTTTCAAGTAATCTATAACTTTGAAATGATAACAAGATAAGACAAAAAAATTAAAAAAATTACAAACGAAACAAATACTATACTTAATTTTCGTCACTGTTTTATAATTAACATTATTTGTGAAAGTTCAAAACCAAATTTTACTACACAAAAGAAAAAACAATGTACTTAATAGAAAAAATTTACATCGTAACTATTTGCACAGCATACCCAGAACTTTTCTTTTAATTACAACACTAGTGCCTTAGAAAAAGTCAATTTCAGAGAACATGCTATTGCAGAGTCATTAGACGGTTTGGTGGTGAATCAAGACCTAATTTGGTGTAAATAGGGAAGGGGTGACGGAACAGAGGAATCTGTGTTCTTAGTTTCCTATGCGATATGCAAAAGTTAAAACCAACAAGAAACTGTGGGCAATCTATTTCTCTATTAACTATTTTCCGAGCAAAAAGTAAGTCTAGCAATAGTGCTAGCATTACTCCGCGGTCAGATAGAGACTGCATATGAAAAAATTTTAATCTTTCCATGTATGACGTGTAATTTTAACAATACCTTTATTTTACACAACTATTTCACAAATATTTTACAGAACCCTCCAAATGCGAGTCAATGTCCCATTTAACCGATTTTATGTGATTTCGTAATAAACTACGTTGAGTATAAAGTGTACGAATGAGAGAAAGCACGTTTTTAGGTATCACACTCTTATATCCTACGTGTCTACTCACTTCGATATCTCAAAAGAATAAAAACCCGTATCTAGGATCAATAATTCCTTTGGTAAACTGCCAGCTGTTCTAGTTACTTTCAATCACTAGCAATATAGGTATTTTTTTTAAATCACGAAAAAATCAATTGCTTCACCTCGAGAACTAAATTTATATTATTGACGCCACACAACCGACGAGAAAAGTATCCAGTAACACCACGGTAAGCCAATTCAGCGAAGTTTATTCCCAAAATTAACCTCATAGGGAATTGAATCCGGTGCTTCGGCTAACTTTTATATCTATTAGCCAATCACGCGTTAGTTTCGTTCCGTACCAATAACGAAAATATAAATTGCTATTCCTTGCTCGATATTTGTTAAATTACTCGTGACCTATTCTTATATTTTGGTGTGAAAGTTCAGTTTTTTGAATTAGGGTAGACCTCCAGATCTATTCGTGTAGTCTAAAGCGCGCACTTCAATATTATTAGAGGCGTGACACGCTTTATATCGATATTGATAATATCGATACAAAATGTGAAATTTATAATATATGAAAATACCTTATGTTAAGCTTCCCTGAACAATTCTGGTGTCGTAGGCCATTTCCATTCCGATCTATTTTGGACATCATATACCTTTGAACAGCAGCGTACATTTCTCCTTTTTGCATATTCTCTATCTTCTCCTCTGACATGGTAAAAACAGAGACCTCGTTTATTGATTTTTGCTTTATTTATTTATTGAAACAACTATTACATAAGTAAGGCTTCAATTCCAAGGCTTTCATTAACTTGCTTCTTTCTTATCCTGTAACATTCTAGTTCTTCTTAATCTTATACATTATTCTTTTCATGTTTGTCTATACCCCATTAATACTCCATATTATATGAGTACATATAGGAGGTATTATAGTTCTTGCCCCATGACTTTATGACGTCATCTTTTGTCTACCAATTTGTATTTTAATACCCCATGATTACTATTCTAATACCCGATTTGACCAACTCTATCTAAGTCGTCACATAACTATGTAACCGCTACACATTAAAAGTACCACTATATTGGTTCTTAAACATATTCATCAATCTATTTCCATTGTCTAACGGTTTCCTAGTAATGTCAGATACAGTTATGTGACGTTTTATTATTTCCATAGTGACTATTCATTTCCAAAAGTTTATCGATAAAACCTATATTGTTTTACTTCTAAGTTTCTATATAATATAATAAACTATTCTCCATATTGTCAAAAACTAACATACAAAACAAAACATAGCGCTGGGTTCGAAAATCGAGTTTCTAAAGTTAGGGTATCTTTTAACTATATAGGGCTCCTAACGTTTCGCGAAACGCAAAATCATTGTTAGCGGACCCCTATCCCTTTTTAGGGGTTCGCTAAGTAGGACTTTGGTGAAATCAGGCATAAGAAGGACTTGAGGAAAATATTCATTTAATTATTATTATTATAACATAGGATGTAAAAATCGTAAATCCAATTATAAATTGCTTTAAGTATGTATGTTATCTTTATTTCCTAACAACCTCTTTGCGGGTCTAAAGTATTTTACACGTATAAACGTAAATCGAGTTTAAAATTTGTGTAAACTAGCTGCTAATAAAGTTAAAATAGTCTTGATTAATCTTGTTGGCCGTCGACTTCTGTCAGATGTTACCGCAAGAAGTTTCAGGAGTCGCTGTTAGTTTTGTTAATATAGTTAACAAATTAACACTCAATTAATGGCTAATGAAGGTTTACTTAGTATGAAAAGATTTATTTCGAGCACGACTTTATTTCTATTTATTTATTTAATTGACAGATCTCACAGTATTATATGTATCTACTTATATTAATTATTATAAAAATATAAAGTTTGATTGTGCGTAATAGATAAACTCAAAAACTACTTAACGGATATCAAAAATTCTTTCACGTATAGAAAGCTACATTATCAGCAAAATAATATGCCAGTATTTTATTTTCAAAAAAATATCTACCCGTGCGAAGCTAAGGCAGGTCGCTATTACACAATAAATAAATACAGAATAATTAACGTTCTCAAAAGCTAATTTAAGACGTTCAAAGTTTTTACAGTGTATATGTAGTGGTGTACCTACCTATTAGATTCATGGTATACGATGCCGATAGTAAAATAGTTCTTTATTAGGAATTTGTTGTGGTTATATCCTCCTAAACGAAATAACACAAGGTGGTGTTCAAAGTAATTCGAGAGTATACTTTATTACTTATAGTATAGTAGAGTATATACTTTTTAACTTCAGTTACAATATCTATCTGGAGGCCTAGACAAGTGACTCGATTGTCGTAATCGCTAGTAGAATAGAATGACAAATATCACGTGATGTAGCGTAACGAATTTTAAATTGGTAGTCAAACGTTTTTATAGCGGGTGTCCATGTGCGGCGATGACCATTTTCCATAGGATGATACGCTTATTCGTTTGCCCCTCTGATATAAAAAAAAAAACTTTTTGTGAAATCAAACAAAAAGTAAATTCGTGTGAAAACCGCCGTATAATACGTAGCCAAATGGCACTTTTGACGAGCAATAGCGCCAGCAAGCGTTTCGATTGTACGAAGCGTTTGCCACTTGAATAAATAATGATTAGAGCTGTCACTATCCTTACTCATTGTTGATTTTATTTCAACCCTCATGTATTGGCAATAAAGAGTTATGTATCTATCTATTAATCGCGCATTACTAATAATAATTTTTTTTATTGATTTCGATATTTTTATTACACAGACTAATTTACTATTTTTTTAAGTTTATTTATATACACAGACTAATTCAGTTAATAGTTTTTTTATGCCTTCCAAGATTACAATCAACACGCGTATTAGTATAGAGTAAATGGGAATAGTGACGTCGTGAGGACGTATGGTCTCTGATCTTAATCACGAAGAAATTAGTCATTGTCCGCAGAAATCATAACTTACGACATAATGTACGCTGAAATAATTAGACACGTCGACCTTGACCGATGTAAAGGGAAATTTAAAATTTAATTTTTGTTTAATTTTTTTTTAAACGTTTGAAAGTAATAACGGGTAACCTCTTTCGTTGCTCAAAGTTAAAGTCAAACCAATTTATTCGAGTAAACCCAATCAAGAGGCGCTTCTGAATCTATAAATTAACCTTAGAATAGAAAACTTGCATATTGAGACGGACCGACAAAAAACTCAGTCAGGTTTTTTCAACATCGTTTTACAATAGATATTTTTATTTATAATATTCAGAAAGACAGTAAATGCATATGAGACCTCGAGTTTCCATAGTATCGCCTTTTTTGCTAAATAGATCTAAATAACAATTTTTTTCTAAATATCTCAAATTTATATATTTAGTCGTATATTTTATGTGTGTATTTCCCATTTTCTTCCACACATTGTCTAATAATATACCAAGAATAGACGTAGTTGACCAAGTCTAAAAAATGTATCTTGACCACCTAGAAAGAGACTGGTTAACTTCTTGTAATATTAAAAAAAATACAAGTAATAATTTATATTTAACGTTTTTTTTTTATTTTTAATTGATTTTACAAAACGTATGAAATTTGTCATTGTCATATTTAATTTAAAAAAAAATCGAGCCATTATACAACTACATCTGGCTTAAAATAGTTGATCAATGATGAGTTGATCTGTTTATTACGTGTATATGTTTCATGGGATCATTGTTTCTTGATACAAATAGTGTTTATTGTTCATCGATATTTTCTTTCGTCTCAATCCAAACGTCTCTATAGGGAGTGTTCCACTCTGCAAATCGAAGCCCCGATTGAAATCAACCCGGCAGTCAGTAAATAACGTCTTGGAAGCTAATACTTTCCCCTGAGATTGCTAATCTCGCTTCTATGTCGCTCTGATGAATTTCTCGAATAGATACATAATGTTTACATAAGGAAAGTGATTTTGAACGAATGTGCCTCAAGAAGTGCATAGAGGTACTCCGATTAGCATGAATTTTTGTGTTTCAGTAGCGTTTGCGGACTAGTCTGCGTACACATGCCATATTAAAAATAAATACAAGTCATTCCTTACAGCTGAAACTCATATGCAGATTGATCAGTGCTTCCAAGATAAATCGATTTTTAAAGATTTGTTTCTCTGTTGTTTCTTGTATCCTGGAATTTAGCATAAATATAGTGATAAATATAGGCTTTTAAAAAAGCTCTTGCTTTGCTTTGAAATTACCGCTAAAGGTGTCAATCGTAAACATACTCGTAACGTGATATTATAATTATTATTTAGGATTAGCGGTCCCGACAGACGCTGTCTTGTCTGAAATAAAAAAACCCTAGAACCCGATTGCTGCGCCACCTACCGAGTCCAATTGTGAATCTAAACTATCCAGGAACCCACTTAAACACACAAAATTTTATCAAAATCGGTCGAGCCATTTTTGAGTTTTAGCGAGACTTAATTCGAACGGCAATTGATTTTGAAATATATAGATATATATAATACTTCTAAAATAAATATTGACTTAAATATGTACAACGTTTAAATAAGATTATAAAAAAGTATTTATTTTGGCAATAAATAAAACGCTTGTCCACATGATTATAACTTGATAATTTCCTCTGTATCGCAGTATTTCCTAACAAAATGAAGTCTAATGTGATGAAGTGAAGTGAATAAACTGTCAGCAATTGATTTTACATTTTTAAAGCAAAATCTGAGTTTCGTGTGAATATACCTTAGCAAAAGCTTACACTGAAAGTTTATTCTATTTTAAGACGCAACTGCTAGCCAAATGAAGCTATTGCAAAAAAAGTGTGAACAAAAACTAACTAGTATCAGTAAAAGATTCACTTAAACTCTCAAATGAAAGGAATTGCTATGAGTAGGTAAGAGCTTATACTAACTAACAACTGCTAATGCTAATACTAAATACTAGAAGTAAATGCTTTTATTTTATTCACATCACCAAATAATGTTGTAATAAATAATACTATACAAACACGCATACTCTATCGTGATTTTTAAATAATTCATCTATTATTAACTTTAAATCCAATGATGTATGTATGATGTACCATATAGATATGTGTACAAAATATATTTTTCTTCGTACATCCTTTTTATTTTTATTTACTTTCGTTCGACAGGTATCTTAACCGACGTTGAATTGAAGACCTTAAACGGGTGTTGTAGAATCCTATTGTTTAAATAAGTGGAAAGACACATTACAACAACATACTTATTTGTACAGATATATTTTCTTTTTACAGTTTTACATACATTATCGTTATTATATTATATAATTTATATATGATTGACTAAAACTTTTAAACATGTCTTCTTAGATCTCTACTTTTTTATAAACAAAATTATAAACATGTATTTGTAAATGTGAAATATCAGTTTATGAATATACTTCCCTTACCCTGATTTGAGAAATCATTAATATTAATTAATTTTTAAGTACGTAAGTTTTAAATCAACAAATTTGGAAACGTCTTGACTGGGTTAGTCCTTTAATTTTAAAATTAAGATGTTTTGTTTGCAAAGTTTACTTTGGGACTGCTACACGTTTTTACACTTTTCTCAATTAGCAATTCTTAAGTTCATTGCTCTCAGCTTTGTCGGAACTAATAAAAATAATTCTTAAAAACATTTTCTTCGTCCTGATTCCAAGTCTGTGCTGTCACAGCTGGGTGCTTGGACTATCGGACAGGTCGTCGCGCTGACCTATTTCCATTTAAATTAACACGAGTAAATATGTTGGTGATATGGCTCATCCGCTCACGTGGGCTGCGCTGTCAGGATTGCAATTGAGGATGAGATCAATCCAATACACTGTATAACGGTTGAGATGTGATCGACAAAGATAGTCATTATTAATAACTGAACAATATGGATAGTTTATGTGTAGTGAATCTCTCAGTATACTACAAGTAAATCTGTATTTACAAAATAACATGTCTTGAGTGTTTTATCATCGGTGAACTGAAGGCTAGAACGATGAGTATGGAACGATTGTTCGGAATACTACCCGCTGCTTCCCCACAACCTTGATGGTTGGCGGTCTACAAGTGTGCTTTTTTTACAACATTTCCTACCACGTACGGCAATTTTATGGAAACAGCTTATAGCGGCGGTATTCCCGGACCGTTACGTCCTTCAAGAAACAAGCCTACTCCTTCCTTAAAGGCCGGCAACGCGCCTGTGATTCCTCGGATGGTGAGGTGTCCATGAGCGGCGGTAATTACTTTCCATCAGGTGACTCGCTTGCTCGTTTGCCCCCTCCGCCATAAAAAAGAATATGACGAATGGACAGTAGCTCGTAGGTCACATTTTGTGATGTAGCCATCCATTAGGATTTTGGGAAAATCATGCCTTATAGCGGCGGAAACGGTGAAAAACTGTTGAACATACAGAAACTTGAAATAGCCAAATGAAAAAGGTGTAGGTATTGTTTTTTGATAATCGTTTCTTACTGGGGTGAAACAGCTGAAATCTTCATGAGTTTTTTGTGCAGATTTAAGGCTCGTGTATAAGTAATCTAATAATAAAACACATATTTTTTTCAGGCTTTCTATGCCAGGCTTTTCAGTCTTTTCTATGACAGGTCTGCTGGAAGAAATTTCATTATGAGGTAAGCAGTACTTGTATATAAATTTCATTTCATGTATTTCTTAAACATGTGTGCGTATGTACATAAATAATTAAACAAATAAAATAAAAATAAATATTTTTTTTTGCATTTTTTAAACTGATATTCAGTACCTCACTAGTTAAAAAAGGCTCTACGTATGGCGAACATATTTTGATATTTGGATTTTACACTATACCTACTTACGTATATGGTCATATGGTACATATGGTCACTAGTGTTCATGCAATAATTTATAAGGGGATGTTTTGATTTTATCCTAATCATACCATTGTTCAAACTAATACGAATGAATACAACAGTAGTTTGTAATGAATGAATCGATGTTAATTTTAGACAATGAATCTATGTTTAGATCAATGAGCAAAATGCTATCATGTCCAATTAAGGTTGAAATTAGTACTTTAGGTACTTTGAAGATCTGATATACAGACTATGAAAAATTATTACTACGTTAAAACTGAAGTCAAATTAAAAAATAATCAAAAACTACATGAGCTTTCGAAGTATAATATGCCGTGTACCGCGAGTAACCTCGAACCCCTCGAGACCCACATTATGAATCATGAATTCTTGATGCCCGAAGGATTTCTCATCTACGAGGCCCATCTTTAATACCAATTTAAAAGTCTCAAAAAATCTTAATGCAACGATTTTATTTTGGAATTCAAAATTTGATTATACAAAGCAGAACAAAAATATTTTTAATATTACTAAATACGATGAAGGAATTACTAAGGATATAACAAAGGTGAAATACCTCTAGTATTTAATAGTAATAATTTAAGAGAGGTGTAATAAATATTATTACCACAATACATTTAAATTTTTCTGAGCTGTCATACTGGTGTTCCCTTTTTCTTTCTTTTTTCTATTCTTTACGTGAGGAACGCGTAACGCATACCATCCCGTCTCGGGGGTAAAGAGACGGTTATGTCAGAGATATTACGTTACTCATACAGAGATAATATGAGTACTCTATTATAGCACTGCCCATTGTATAAGGTTACGTCTTACTTCGTGGCCATACATTTGGTGGATTAAAAATTGTGCTGATAAAAGTATATACACAATACGTATCCCTACGAGCTAGCCAGAGAGAATGCCAAAGAATGTCAAGCATGGCAGTCCTTACTTCATTCGCTTCCTCAAATCTCTTCGTTCTCATACGCTTTCACTGAGGTACGCAAGTGTTTTCGATATTTTCGTCAATCAAGAGTCTTGCTATTTGATCTTTATAAGTCAGCGTTGGTCTTCCTTGGGTTCTGCTACCACTCAAAGTCAAAGTCAAATCAATTTATTCAAGTAAACCCAATTAGAAGGTGTTTTTGAACGTAAAATCTACTTTAGTAAGGTTCAAAGAGAAAACCTGGACACTTAGAAGAACCGACAAGAAATATAGTCGGGTATCGTTTTTTCAATATCATTTTACAAAAGATTTATTAAAATATTCAGTAAGCCAGTAAATGGATGCGCAGAGAAGATCTTTCCCGGACTATTTTTTTGTCTTCCACGAAATCGTTTATTTTATAGTATGATTGTCTGTAATCAATGTAAGTTTTATAACAAATTTAAATCTATTGTCTGTTAATTGAGTAACTTCCTGAGGAACTTTATTACAAAAACGAATGCAGTTATTCAAAAATGAAACGTTTGACTTATGTAATTTAAATTTTGGAATAACCAATTTATCAAGAATACGGGATTCCATACCATTAATGTCGCCTTTCTTTTTAAACAGATCTTCATTTTTCCTCGTTCACATACATAATAATTTCAAGGATCTCAATTTGGCTTTACCAATTTTTTTCGTTAAAATTGAACATTACTCATACTTTTTATATGTCCGAAGTTCCGAATCGTCTAAGCATTTAAATTATCTTGTAATGAAAATATGTGTAAACTCGAGTTTTCTTGGAATATTCTCGATTTATTACTTTAACATGGGTATAATATCATGACATTTACGTTGTATGTCGAGCTGTGTGTTTTGGCGTCTGTGTACACGATGAACATGAGCCGATATGTCTGTTTTAATTAATATGCACATGACGTATTATACCAGATATGGCCGGCAAAACAAACAGTATATCACAGAGCAACAGAGCATGATGTTTAGTACTAAAACAATGACGGATCAGGATAAGACTAAATGCAACTACACAGTTTATTAGAGTTTCAAATTCAAATTAAGTATAATATTACTATGTTTTGAAATTGGAATTGTTGAATTCGAATTGAAATTGGTTCTATGTCGTTTTGTTTGTGAATCTACTTTCTAACTTAAAGGTTTTTATTTCCAGCCAAATCAATTTAGGAAAAAAACTTTTAAATTTTTAGGTATGAGAATTTGGGTATCACTGGGTACTCCCTCAGTTTGTCGTGTGATATACACTGTACAAATTACTACTTAGATAGGTTTCCGTTAACATGTAATTAATTGGAGGGTTTATGTATTATTAATTTGTTTAGATATTTCATTAAACTTACAACAATAATGCAGTTAAAATTTTTTTTAACATTAAGGGTTTATGAGGCGAAAATGTGTGAGGAGAATGATGAGATCTGAGGAGGCGAAAGAAGTATGTAAGGACTGCGACGCTTGGCGCTCCGTCCTCTCTGACTATCCCGTAGAACAGTGATTCTCAACCACTATGCCACGGTACTTTTGTGTGCCGCCAAATTTTTTTAGAAATGTACATAGTAAAAATTATAATGCTTATTTTTACTACTTGTAATTAATCCCTTAATAAACGTACTGTGGTTTTGGTAGTACATATTATTTTATTTTACATTGAAAATTATTATACATACATCTTCACGCCGTACCCCTAACGGGGTAGTCAGAGAGGACGGAGCGCAAGCGTCGCGATCCTTACATACTTCTTTCGCTTCTTCAAATCTCATAATTCTACTCACAGATTTTCGCCTAGGTATTCGAATGCTTTTGACATTTCCGTCGGCTAACACTCTAGCTATTTATAGATTTTCTTCGTCATTCTTTCATCACTCATTCTTTCCATGTGCCCGAACCATCTGAGCATTCCTTTCTTCATTTTTTCAATAACACTGTCGTGCAACCCTGTCATACTGCGTATCTCTTCCTTGCTTATTTCGTCCGCAAGGGTGACACCGCACATATTTCTAAGAGATCGCATTGCTATTGCATTTATTTTACTTTCACTCGATTGCGGGCATATCCAGGGGTCACTACCGTACAATAACGTTGGCACCAACACCGCATTGACATCACATCACGCAGCCCTGTCTGACGCCTGAACAGACTTCGAACCAGGGCGACATGTCATCATCTATCCTTACACAGGCTCATTGGCCTCGATATAATAACCTCACAGCCTGCAGTAAGGGGCCCTCCACGCCATATTCAGGCTGAAGATTCCACAGTTTCTTTTGCACTACTCTGTCAAATGCTTTTTCTAGATCCACGAAAGCGCAGAAAACTTTCTGACCTATGGCCAGAAACTTCCCCACGATAACGCGAAGCGAGAAAATCTGATCCATACAACTCCTACCGTTCCTAAAACCACCTTGCGCTTCCCATAAATATCTTTTAGAAACATCTTTCATGATTCAATCAATACCTTGGTATAGACTTTACTTGCTAAGCTGACCAAGCTGATGGCCCTATAGCACGCAGTCTAAATAGGAGCCTTTCCCTTTATAGAGAGGCACTATGATTACGGTGCGCCAGTCCTTCGGAACCTCTCTCTTCTGCCAGCAAAGATTGTACAGTTTATAGAATGTATCTCAGACCTTAGGACCACTGTACTTAATCATCTCAGCAGTAATCTCATCCTTTTCCTTTCGCAACCTTTCCACATTTTAGACTTCTTATCGCTTTTTCAATCTCTTTCATACTAATGACTTCCTCTAGTTCCTAACACGACTGTGGCGATTCGTTAGGACCGCTCTCAGTGTTAGAGACAGAGTCGTCACTCTCATACAGTTCTCAATAGTTTTCGCTCCATCGCTGCAGAACATATTTTTTATTTGTTAGCAGGTGGTTTTCTTTCGAACGCACTTTATTCATTCTGCAAGGTGCCGGACCACTTCGGTACTTACGTCATCATCATCATCATCATATCAGCCGATAGACGTCCACTGCTGGACAAAGGCCTCCCCCAAAGACTTCCACAAAGATCGATCCTGCGCTGCCGGCATCCAACGATTTCGGGCGACTTTGGCCAGATCGTCGGTTCATCTTGTGGGGAGCCTAGCTACGCTGCGTCTTCTGGTACGCGGTCACCACTCGAGAACCTTTCCGCCCCAACGTTCGATACTTACATACTTCTTTCCTAAATAATTTGGAATTTTCCTCGAAGTTGTCCGACATCTTGTTTTCGTCTAACACCCTACACCTTTCACGCTTCTCTTTCACTAGTGCCTTCGTTTCTGCTTTCTGCAGCTTATATTTGTCTTTCATCAAATTCTTCATACCACAGTCATTTTTAGTAGCAAGGTAGACTCGCCATGTTCTCTTATTCTTATACACAGACACATTCACCTCACCTATCATCAAGCTTACCGGATACTATCCTTTCATATTCAATCCTGGAGATCGCGAATTGCAGTTTTACACAATTATTATCATAAACTATTTTACACAGTGTATTATAGGTAAATAAACAACTTTTATACTTGTTTTTTTCTTTGTGTGCCGCCAAATTTTGAAATTATTAAAAGTGTGCCGCGACAAAAAATGGTTGCGAACCACTGCCGTAGGGATATAGCGTATGTACTACAATTATATTATAGTATACAGGTGGGTACCTATACACATATATAATACGTAATCCATACAGACGAAGTGACAGGTAAATGTTAATTTCAGAAATAAAATATGAGAAATTAACGTCGATTCAATCGTTTTCAAAGTCCGTTGCCACCAAAATCTCAATCAGGTATTCCGATTTGTAATTCAGAGCGGACACAATAATTTCAGTCACTGATTGGCGCGTACTGTTTCCAATCAGTCGTGCGACCGACCGCTCTAATCTCTGATTAGTATGCAAATGCCGGCTGTTGTTTGCGGACATTTTTATTGCGGCAGCTTTTAAGTTGATTCGTGTTACGAGCCGCATAAACACAAAATCTACTATACAGAACGTCACGTCACTAAGTACTGAATCATAGGCTCATTAGCAATCACTTGAAATCGTTTATTTTAAAATTCTTATGGATAATCCCATTCCAATATTCGAATATGCAATTTCTAATATTTCAATAATATTCCAATAATTCCATTGGAAACTTTTTTCTGAGACCGACGTTGATAGATTTTTAGGATATTCTGGCAATCTCTTTTTATAAAAATCGTAATAATTACAGATCCTGTTAATGTAATCTTGTAATTTGATTTCAGCAATATGTATAGTCGGTAATTAATATTGAAAGTCGTCTTTTATAAGTAACTAGCAAACCCGGCCTGTTTCACTGGGCGTTAGTTTCACTGGACGTAAAAAAGAAAAAAAAATTCTACTGATTCGATCGCTACCAAACTTTACAGCAGCCTTTCCTAAAGTGGGCGATAACGCCCCCTTGTGGGCGCTGCAGGCATAAAGGGGGGCGGTAAGAGACCCAAAAAAAAATGGGGGCGTTGTGTAGAGGCCTGGGGGGTGATTTGTAATTTCATTTAGCTAGGAGACATCTTAGACAACGACTGCATGAGCTCTCGACTCTCAACTACAACTTGTGAACATCAACTAATATTAATTAAAAGATTGCTCAAACTCGGTTCGATATTTCTCTCCGCGTAGTTCATATATCTGTCCTGTTTTATTGAATATACAAAATAAAAATCATGTCAATCGGTCGTTCCGTTTCGAAATGAAAGTAGACATAAACAAACAAATAAGAAGGCAACAGACACACTTTCGCATTTTAATAGTTATTAGTACTCCCAGATAGGTAATTTCTGTAGATAATAGACCGCGGGCAATCATGTTTTAACAAGTTTTTGTTAAATAACCCTAATTGTGCATTCCCGTATCAATCGGCTGGTTCATAGAATACTTGTTCTGACTTGTTGAGTACGATTGAGCGTCGAATGAGATAAACGAGTTTATGCATGTTTGTTTTATTCCTGTCGGTGCGTGCTGTTTATGCAATCCTATATAAACAACATAATATTTATTTTATTTTCATTTGCGGTTTCGCGCGCAATAGATGAGCAGTACTTCAGTTCAACACTTACTTACGTATTTCTCAAAACAAAACAATGTCGGAAGTAAAAAAGAAGAGACGGCAATACTGTGCGGAATATATTAAATTCAGATTCATTGAAAATCCGACAAACCCATCGTCGCCTTTGTGTCTTCTATGTCTAAAAACATTTTCGAATGAAGCAATGAAACCTTCAAGACTGCAAGATCATTTGCATAAAATGCATCCAGATAAGAAAGACAAGAATGTAGCATATTTTCAAGACCTAGAGAAGAAGCATAATACTCAGCCAAGTGTAGCAAAACTATTTTCGGCGGCTGCTAAGCAAGATGACGACGGACTTCTAGCTTCAATTCGAGTACAATATCTCTTTGTTAATTGCTCAAAAAGGCAAACCACATAACATCGGAGAAGAGTTAATTTTGCCAGCAATAAAAGAAGTAATAACTACTGTGCTTCATAAACCAGTCGCAGATATTATCCGAAAAATTCCTTTGAGTAATAATTTTGTGCAAAGACGAATTGATGAAATGGCTGAAAACATTGAAGGATTATTGTGTGATCACCTGAGGACAAGTCAATTCTCAATTCAGCTCGATGAGTCCACTTTACCAACTAATGAAGCATTATTGCTGTCTTACGTGAGGTTTATTAAAGATGAGAAAATATGTGAAGAACTATTCTTTGCTAGAAATTTAGAGACAGATACAAAAGGCGAAACCATATTCAATACATTGGAAAAGTTTTGTGATGAGAAAAAGATTCCCTTGAAAAATATTATATCAGTTGCTACGGATGGCGCTCCGGCTATGACAGGGTGCCATAAAGGCTTCATAGCGTACTTAAAAAATAAAATTCGAGATGTCCTTACTGTACATTGCGTTATTCATAGACAACATTTGGTTGCTAGAAACTTAAGTGAACGACGATTTCAATCACTGCAATATGTCATCAAAGCAGTCAATAAAATCCGCAACAGCTCTTTGAATGATAGATTATTTCATCAGCTTTGTGTTACTAATGACGAGGATTTCAACCGTTTGTTGTTTCATACTGAAGTTCGTTGGCTATCAAGAGGCAATTGTTTGACTCGATTTTACAACCTGTTTGACTCTGTTATAGAGTTCTTGGAAACTAAAGATACAGAATTGCACAACAAGCTCATTACATCAAAGAATGATATAGCTTACATGACAGACCTGTATAAATTGTTCAACGACATGAATCTCCAACTGCAAGGCGATGAACTAAATTTAATTAAAACAAAAAACGTCGTTGCTGCTTTCGCAGCCAAACTGCTTCTACACAAAAAGAATATGGGCTGACGTGAGTTTCACAATTTTCCGAACTTGGAAATACCAGACTGGGAGTTGGATCCGTTTTCAAATGTCAACACAGCAATGTCACCTCAGCTGGAAGAAGAACTCATAGAATTGACAACAAACGAGGAAATAAAAATCAAGTTCAAAAATGGTTACCAAGAATTTTGGCTACAAAAACCGATCCCGCAATTGTACCCTGGATTGTGGTCAATCGTTCAGCGATTCTTGACAGCATTCCCATCGTCATATTTGTGTGAACGTGGATTTAGTGCTGTGGCAACACTCCTTACTAAAAAGAGAAATCGTTTGCGTATTACCAAACGTGGCGACTTGCGACTGTTCTTGAGTAAATTGGAACCTGATATCAACAAACTTATTAAACAGCATCAGATTCATCCTTCACATTAGTTTTTATATAAGGATCGATTATATTTGTTTTATTTTGAATAAAAGATACTCTGTTTGAATACTATAAAGTTGCGTTTCAATAATCATTCTCATTGGCAGGTGTAGCCCGTAAGAGTTAACTTGAGACCTGAGCGCCGTTGTGTATTACTTACTGCGCTCAGGTTTCCAAGTTAACTCTTGCGGGTTGTAGTAAAAGTCTGGTTTGGAATTAATGTTTAATCTCCGCTAATATAGCTCACAATAATTAATTAATTTAATTTGAAGTTATAGTGGTTTTTCAGTAGGTGAAAAAATGGGGGCGCTAAAAAATAATTTATTCTCAAAGTGGGCAGTAGACAAAATAAGTTTGGGAACCCCTGCTTTACAGGATCACCCACTAAGCCAATCTGAAGATTCCCTGAAAATTTCATCTAAATCGGTCCAGCCGTTTCCGAGTCCATAAGGAACATACATACATACATACATATATACATCGCCTTTTCTATGTATAGATTGATCATTATTCTCCCTATAATGCTCCGTAATTATTATTATTTTTAGCAAAGGTCTTTAATAATTAGCACTTTTTTTGTCATTAAATAAAAATAATAAGAAAAATTCCTATATATTCATGTTGGTATACCAAATAAAAAAAAATTAAAAATATAATACAGTCGGCAACAAAACTGGTTGATTCAAATAAATTAAAAAACAGAGGCTAGGAGAATGTCGCATACGCATTATCATAGGGTTCTGTCATTAAATATGATAGTTATTGAAGTTGGTGCCAAATCAATGCGCAACAACAGAAAGTCTATTAGTATCGTATTAGTCTTGGCACCAACTTGAGTAACTGTCAAATTTAATAAATAGGTATTTGTATCTTATTTATAGTCATTTGTACTAAAGTTTATAGTAAAGGATAGTTATTTCGTACTTGTCAGTGTTTTTTTTGAAGTCGTTTTAAATTTTTTTTGCTTATTAACTTATTATGAAAGTATCTATTACACAAGTGCTTTAAATATGATATGAAGTAAAATGCGAGACATTGTTCACTGCACAAGCGCTGAATTGAAAGTGAGTTAGTTGTGGTCCCCGGAGCCTCAGTTAAGTGGAACGACCGATTGTTTTGAACAGTTAATATAGTCTACAAAAATATTGTTACAACCATATGAGAACTACAAATAATAATGAACCACACAAGAACTACAAATAGAAATACAAGAACTACAAATAATACTAGAATAATGTTGTTGCAACCATATAAGAACTGGCGATTGTGGTCGGGTTGTCGGCTTGATAATTAAGCGTTGACTTTTACTTTTGACAAATAAATATTTTTTTAGCATTCGTTTGTAAAATAAGGACAATCATTACCTGAAATAGTCCATATGTCGTATATGAGCTGTTATGGTGTACCATTTTGTCAGTGGTCCGCTCGCTTGCATGTTCGATGAGGCACACCCCTGTGTGAAATTTAATATAAGCAGAGATGTAAAGAAAAATTGAAATAATGCTATGGCTAATAAATATTATAATTTATGAATCGACTACGAATAAAGTTTCCTATATTTACTTAGAAACATTTTAAAACGCGTTCAATACCATAAATGTACCAAATTATCAGCTAAATGCTTCGCTAAGACCCACTAAGTAATAAATTAAAAATAATTGTAAATTAAATTACATACTTCTCTCCAAGATACTCGTATAAAGCCCACATAAGCAATACGGTACAAAACAGAGGGTTTGTCAGTTACCTTTTTGTGACGGGTTTTAAAAACAGAACAAAACACATTAAACCGACATGTTATTTAAATAAATTTAATTCCGCGACTTCCAAATTCAAATAACAATATTAAGACGGTGGCGTACAAACCAAATGAATTGCTCTTTGCGACCTTAATAAGCATTCACGCGAAACTTTACAGAAAGAGATCTCTTATTTGCATAAAAAGGGGACATCATTCAGATGACAAAACATTTCGAGATCCCCTTTCATTTAAGTTTAAATTTGTTAACGGAGGCCGTTTAATTGATACAGTCTGTACAAGACCAGAAGCGCGAACGGGCATGTTCTAATCCGAATTAATTCAAATTAATACACTATGGCTTCAAATCAAAAGCGAACATTTGGTACTACAAATTTAATTACGTCTTACTGGTAATGCACAATGGCATGGCAAGGGTTGACAAAACATACTGCGACGGAAAAGGTGTTATGCGTTTGGAACCTAGTACAGACTATAACATACCTAGTTATTATATTATATTGACTCAGATGTTAATTTGTGTAATTAATGTCATCTGTACATAATTTATTTTACTTCTTTAAATACGTATGTTTCATCAAAATTCGATTCTCAATGATGAATTCTCAAAGTTTAGAGTTTAGACTCGGGGTCACCCCGCACCACCGAATTTACCTAAAGATATATAAATAAATTATAAATAATAAAGAGATTATAAGTGCTTACTTGATAGTAATCTTCGATTAAAACGTCATCTACTGGGGACTTTAAAAATGGTAACCCTTATTTGATCAATGTTAGTATTCTATTTATTTTAATTATTTTGACATTTTTATATATTATTATAATTATATTAATAATAATTAACATATAATGAAATTATGAATCTGAAGTTCGTTTGTCTGTGATTACATCACGCAATAAGTACCAAACTGATTTAGATGGAGCTTTTAGAAAAATGTAGGGCTTACCTTAATGTAACGATTAGTCTTCATTTGAACTTTTAGAATAAGTACATAAAAGATATATGAATGTTAAATATCTTGATTTAGTAACCAGAAAGCAGGTAGACACATGAGGCATGATACTATTGTCAAATATTAAAACATGGGCATAAATTAACGAGTGAGAGGTTCCATTACTCGAGCCAAATAAGGTACAAGAATGAAAAATTTTAGAAAGACATTTGAAATTTTGTCGATAAAGATAAATCTTTATAAAAGTGTTTTGATTATGATATTTTAAAGTCTTAACTATCTGGATTTGCTCGAATGAAGAGTAGTAAATATAATCTGCGTGTATGAAAGCGTGGGCAGAGTTATGAAAATTACAAAGAGTTTTATTAATTTTACTACGCAAATAGTTTTTTCGTGATCTTTAGATGTCTTTCATCCAAAACCTTAAACTTGTAGATCGAGAAATGTTTCACCTGTCAAAGAAGAATCTTCAGGTAATTCCAGAGATCAGACTCGGTCGGCTACCTAAGCACCGAAATGTCGGTGCTAGTTAGCTAACTCAGTTTGAGATTTTGGGCAGAAGATATCTAAAAATCTATACATAAATAGGCAAAGACAAAAGTTCAGTACATTTTTCTTTTCTGTATGTCAACCGATTCTCTTTTACATTAACGGTCAGTTACATTAACACGTACACCGAAACCCTAGGATTACTTTTTAACAATATTGCGCGCACGGAGGAATGTGAGATTTGGCATAGTTTTACATTCATACTGCCAACGTCGAAAAGACTATCAAATAAAATTTGTAATAGTTTGTGATCATATATATGTAAACTCCTTGGATCAAACAGTAGTATAGAGTCGCCAAAGAGTTTATATCATTATAAATTTGTATTTGTATTTATGGTCGAATTTCGACCACCGGGCGACCTCCAGTTATAAGAATTCATCACGTTAAATTAATTTGAGCAAAGTAACATCTGAATCTGTACAATATACAAATAATTTTTCATCAGTAATAATAAGAATTTAGAAACAGTTTAAATCAAGAGTCAATTCATTATGTCTTGATCAAATATTCTTCCCTCGCTCAGTGGTATTCTTGGCAAAGCAAACCATGTAAGTGTATGCAAGTTGTTATAACAGTACTCGCGTATATGAGAGCTAATCAACGCTGCTCCAGATATGGCCTCTAGAGGCACATGACGTCACGTAACGTCATAGCGATTACGAAATATTAATTAGTTGAATTTCAGATGAGTTAATGTAACCAGTTCATCTTGAATTTAAGTCCAAAAAAGTATTTGCTATTCGCTTGAGATAATTTATGTAAAGTTCTCAGAACTGGTGTAGAAAGCTTAAATATCGTTTATTCATAATACCTACGTATTGACTTGAAAAGCGGTTATTATTATTATGTTATTATAACCTTTCTGAACTTATGTAATAAATATGAAAAAAGATTAATTTTCTCTCAAATTTATTATGAAATATATATACACTTACAACCAAAGGCGGACTAGCAGTCATGGCCGCCCTAGGGCGTGTAGTATCAGCTGCCCCTTGTTTATTCCATTATTTACTGAGACATATGATATGTTCTCATCAGTGTATTTTTTACTACGATTAGCTTCCTCTAATATCTGGCCGCCCTAAGCCCGAGCCTAGTCGGCTTTATGGGAAATCCGTCTGTACTTGTAATGCCCATTTATTTGCAACCAAGTTAAAAAAAAAAGTTTTATAATATCTTTCATTGCTCTCGAAGAAGAACAAAAACTTGTGTGGACAATTTGTATAAGCTAGTGATTTATTACAATATGGTCCCGCCTTGCCATTCGTAAGTCTAAATACTTATTACGAGACTTGTTGGTAAAGTATGACTTTATAGTGGTTTGATGGTCTTTCCACTTCAAATGGGAAACGAGGGGAAATGGCTTAACGTTATTATCAGTTCCAGCTAAATCATTTAAACTCTGAAAATCGTTATTATATTCTACACAAAAATATGTAATTAACTGTCATTTTTCCTCTGCTTCATTCTCTACATGTTTTTCAAGTAGTCTATGATTGACCTTAGACGTCACTGTAGATACGTACTGCTATATATTTATCCGCGCTGCGCTGGTCACACAGGCTCTTTAGTTCTAAGCATAAAATTACATCATTCAGTACAATCGAGCGTCGTTAAGATAGAAGAACAATACAGATCAGAACAGCAGAGAAGAACTAAGCAGAAGAGTTGCACGACCGTGAGTCGGATTTATTTCTTTTCCATTTTTCTTTGTCCCCATTCCTTGTATGGACAATATATTGCTGTGTATGAATTTTAACAAAATGCTTCGTATAAACAAAACTTTTTTTCGTACGAACAGAACAACATAACAGAATGAAACTGTAATACAGTATTAAAGATACTTACAGTGGGCTATTAAATTTCTTGGGAAATTGTATCTCATGAGTTCCCTCGATAATTGGCATCGAGTAAAGGTTTTAGCGTGGCCTCGCGAGCTTTGGACGAAGGTGAAAGCCACGAGAAGCAGTACCAGCTCCGACAGCCGACGCATATCAACTGTTAAAGAAATGGTTTAGGTATAATTTTATTGAATTTTGTCTTGTTAAGTTTTTTTTGCCGGTTCAGCGGCTCAGTGTATATTTTTTCTGAACTGGGCTCAGTTTTTGCTTTTAAAAGCGCGTTGCATTAGGGTTTCTTTGAATAAAAATATTTATCGTAGTTTTAGTGGTAAGTAGCAATGAAAAGATACGTAATACAAATATTGTTATTAAAGCGAAGAAAGGAATGCTTACATGGTTTGGTAATATAAAATAAGTGATGAACGATTGACGAAGAAAATCTACAGAACAAATGGTAGCGGAAACCAAGGTAAACCAAGGCTGAGTTATGAAGATCAAATAGACAGTGTTAGTCAAAATGTCAAAAGCCCTCGCAAGCTTCAGTGCAATTGTGTAACACGAGTGATGAAATTTGAAGAGGTGAAAGAAGTATGTAAAGACCGCGATGTTTGTTTTCTTTCTACTTACATACCAAAAGGTCTTGTAACTGAGTTCATTTGATAAATTTGTCTTTCTTAAGTCAAAGATAAATCAATTTTATGTTATTTTATGTTACGCGATATATTAAACATCAAATCTGCTGTCGGTGTGGAAAAACCTTCACTAAGAAGAGTTGACACGAAATTCAGTCAGAAAAATAAAGTCGGAAAATTAGTAAATGCGTGAGTAAAGAAGATTAGTAACAAACAATGGGTTCATCTTCGATCAAATGTAAATTATAATATAATTTTTCAATCGGAGCAAGTGGAGTTCAAAACAAGTTTTAACCTCTTCCATGCATTGAGAGACTTCTTGAGGAATTTTATTATAAAAATTAACGCAGTTACTTAAAGTGACCATTAGATTATTCGATATAGTACATAATCTTTGATTTAGTTCTTAATGAATGAACTCAATTACCATTACGTTTTAAGCAACTTTTTCAGAAAGTCTCTTCGTGGTATTGTAAAAAAATCAATATAAACTGTCTCATTAGAACGGGGTAGTGTATCTGTTTCAAACTGAAGCGACGGTCAGAGCTCTGTTCCCGATCTATTCTGTCAAATTTAATTTGTTTACGAACTTTGCGAAATTGCCATGTGAGTCTGAATGTTAATGGATATGCCCCTATTTCGTCGGATGTTAGATACCCATAGTAAATGTGTTGTTTTAGTCTGTGGTCATAAGTTAAAGTATCTGTTCGTGGAATTGAAAAATTTGTCGCGAGCCGAAAAGTTTGAACTAGATGTCTTATTTTGCATGGTAACATCATGTGAAATTAATAGTATTCAACATAGCACGCATAATTAACAAAATACTTGTATAATGTGTTATATTTTTACCCATTCATTCTTGTCAGTATCAGATAAATTGTTTTCACTTGTATATTTTAACTTTTTAATTCTTGTATTGTTTCTTTAAATAAGACTTTTTTTAGACCAATTATATTATGATACAAAAGAAGCCAGGGAAAACAGCTAATTCATCATAAAGTACAACAAAGTCTATCCTATATTGCAGCGCCTCGTTTATAATTTGAAGTGCAAACAGAATGCGCGTCTTGGAGCAAAATATCATGAGAATAACAGGCACTAGACGAGGCAACGAAATGGGAGTGCCTTTGAAGTGGAATTACGCTGAGTCCCAACTTGACAACAACGTAATATTGAGGTAACAACTTAGGGCGCATCGCACAGAGAACTAGTAACTCTCTGTAAGGAGTATTATATTTTCTTGCTAGTAATTACTGAGAGAGTGATGTTCTACAAAACAATCGTCATATTATTAGTGAATTACAACTCGTAAGCTTTGTTACTACGTTTCATGGGCAAATCTCGGGCCATAACATGGTTTGATTCATCAAGCTAATTCATTCCTGGCTATTCGTTCATATCGTGCTAATGAAAATAACTTAAAACTGCTGTTTGTAATTATTAAAATAAACATGAAGGCTTTTTCTTTAACACGGACTTTCTAATTGCGAGTCGTGTGTAGGTGCAACTAGCGCTTCAACGTCTCGCTAATCAATAAATAAACTCCAAAATAAATATTCAACTTCTGAGATTTAGTCTAAAATTTGGCTAAAATTGATTTATGTGGTATGTTCACTGTTTTGGTGTGGTATACTTATGGGGCTCCTATAGACAGTTTTGCGACGAATGATTAAATTAAAATACCACATAAATACAGCACATAGAAAAAATTATACATACATACACATCCTCACATAGTCAGAGTATAGAGTGACAAGCAATGCAATCCATGCATACTCATATTTCTTAAATGTTATCATTCTCCTCATACAATTTCTCTGAAGTATATAAAAGCTTTTGACATTTTGACTGGCTATTTGATCTTCCCAAGTCGATCTTGGTCTTCCTCTGCTTTTATCATTCATCACTCATTTTTTCTTTCCCGAATCATCTAAGCGTTCCTTTCTTCATTTTTTACAAATACACTGTTGTGCAACCCTGTCATATTGCTTATCTCGTAATTGTTACTTGCATAATTGTATTGTAACTAGGCTATCGAGTTCCCTTTGGCATTTATGAGCCCAAATACTTATTTGCCTGATTAGCCTGATCGCCTTATTCAGGACTAAACCAGTGGAGCAGCAATTATTTTATTTTTATGTGATAATATTTCACTGGTCGAGTTGCAAAATTTCTCGGCCAGTACTCGCCCGTTGTTTGAATGGCAAACTAGTATTGTCGTCTCATTCCATCAAATGCTAACAAATCAGAATATAATGCTTCTTTAGGTTTCTACTTTTATAAATAATAATAATAAGATTTACTTGACTTTTCTTAAAATACTAAAATAAAATACTTTATATTTGAGCTCTGATACCCACGCTAAGATTAAACTTGTATTATATGTATGGTGTCAGTGCTATCTTGACATTGTAAAACTTATAGTTAATTTGACAATAGAAAGAGATAGCAAAGATTAATTTTATAATAATTTAATGAAATGTAAATGTACGTATGTTCGAGTGAATGTGTGATATGATGTGTGTTTAAAAATGTTTAGTGCTTAAATAATGTTAACTGTTAAACATAAGTTAGGAGTGACTCTATCTCATGATAATTAAGTTTTTGTAACCAATTAACTTTATAGTATATACTACTCTGTCAAGAAAGTACCGGGAAAAGATCAATAATACACAAAATGTTAGTTATTCATCCCAATTTGTTTTATCACCTTCAAAGTATGCTCCTTCAGAAACGATACACTTACGCCAACGAATAATCCAATCATCAAAACATTTTTTAAACGCTTTTTCCGGAATTGCATTTAGTGCTCGCCGCGAATTCTCCTTTATGTCTTCTACCGAATGAAAACGGGTGCCACGACGTGATAATTTGAGTTTAGGAAAAAGAAAGAAGTCGGCTGGAGCCATATATGATGAATAAGGCGGTTGCTCGATGGTATTTTTTGAGTTTTTGGTCAAAAATTCGTTCAGAATGATGGCCTTGTGCGAAGGCGCATTATCGTGGTGCAAAATCTAAGAATTTTCTTTCTACAAATCTGACCTTTTTCGTCGAATTTGCTCTCTTAAACGCCGCATAACGCTCAAATAATATTCTTTATATACCGTTTGACCTTACGGCAAGAAATCCGAGTGCACAACACCGCGATAGTAAAAGAAAACAGTCAACATTACTTTGACTTTTGATCGACTTTGGCGTGGTTTTTTCGGTTTCGGTTCAGTTGGAAGGCGCCACTCCGAAGCTTGTTGACTAGTTTGTATGTCAAACTCGTAAACCCACGTCTCGTCACCAGTAACAATGCGTTTCATGAATGTTAGATCGGAATTTACTCGTTCTAGCATCTACTCAGCGACTCTTATGCGATTGAGTTTTTGGAGAAAGTTCAGGTCTTTTGGGACTAGCCGAGCGGCAACATGTTTCATACCCAAGTGATTATTTACAATGGTATGGATCGACTCGTGAGACACAGAAAGTTCGGCGGCTGTCTCTCTCAAACTTGAATGAGGATTTTAAGTGACTATTTTCTTCACTTTTGCGATGTGAACTTTAGTTGTAGACGTTGATGGCCTACCAGAGCGAGGCAAATCTTCTATCACATCTCGACCGCTTTTGAACGCTTTGTACCACTCATAAGCACGTGTTTTTGATAAAGTCAATTCACCGTAAGCCTTCTGTAACCTTCTCAGTGAGATCGAACATGAAATTCCATTGGCGATGCAAAATTTAAGACAAACTCTTTGTTCGATGGTTTTGTCCATTATGAATTTCGCAATACACACTAGATATGATATAACTAAAAACAGCACTGTATTTAATCTAAATAACAGATGCAACTCAAACTCCGCGCCAAAATGGAAAACAGTTGTGCCAATCTAAAAACAACAAAAAAAAACAAAGAATTGAATTTGGAACCATAAACAAATCATCCATTCCCGATACTTTTTTGACTGAATGTATAACTTTACAGTCATGTCTGTAACAACTACGAATATTGCAGTATTTATTAAAGTGACGTTTAGTAAGAGCAAATCTAAATCGCTTAACATGGCAAACCTTATATGTTCTAACATTTATAGCGCATGATTCATGTCAGAATCAAGATGCTTCTTTAAGATGGTCTAAAGAACGAAAAGCTTTTTCACAGTGAGGGCCTGACATTATTGATACAAAGTGTGTGTAGGGTATCTTCAAGGTTTTGAAAGACATCACTTTCAAGACTGCACGCTGTGCACGTTCAAGAGGCAGAATAGTTGTTTTTGGTGTACCCCCAAATAGTAATACAGCAAGATAGAATTGATTGCCATAATGCGGAGTAAACAATTTTGAGGGTAGTATAATCGGATGAAATTTTAAGAGATTTAAAAATGGCAATAAGTTTTCAAACTTTAGAAACTAAAGTTTGTATCTGGATCTTCCAACTGAATAATCAATCAATTTGTACTCCAAGGTATTGCGTGCTATTTGATCTGCGTATGAGAGAGCCTATATAAAATATAATATAAAATACTCAAAAATATATAAATACGCATATGGATAAAGAAGTTAGAGGGTAAGCAAGCTTCTAAGGAAAAAATAGCACGTAGACAAACCCGCAGACAACATGATAATCACAGTTGGGATAGCTTGGTTCTTTGGCAAGGTTAGACCACTCTTTTTATGTATTTGTCCATGCGAAGCTGGGTCGGGTTGCTAGTTTGAAACAAAAGTTTTGGTTATTTTTAATGTTAACATAACAAAAACTTTGTATGACTAGTGTTGCAATAAATGTTCAGGATACTATTTGGATAATTAATGTGGGCTAAATGTCGATAGCACGTTTTCATAAGTACACACGATACGACAAACATCATATAAAAGTAGTAGAATTCCCTTGAAAAAGGGTCTAATTAGCAGTAGCTTTTTTCAGGTTCTTTTCTTCGTTGAAATATAATTTTTTGGACTTTTTGAAATTATAGTAGCATGAATACATACACACTTTAACAGTAAACAAAACGTTTGTTTATTCAAAGCAAACAATACATGACTGAGTTTAAGAAAAACTTTTAATAACCTATTCAGATGTGTCAACGGCATACATATTTTAAACTTGCATTACATCGTAATCTACACTAACCCGAGCAAAGGCGAGAGAAAAGCTAAAAGCACTCTATGTATCATATATGAGCAAAAAGCCTGAAGACGGTTGAATGTTGTTGGTGTACGCTTAATCTCCCACTCGGGTTTAATCTGCCTTGGGAGATGAAAATGTCAGATACGAAAGTGACCTTTATCCTTTCACAAAGTAGAAGAGCAGTGGGACCATTTTACCAAGATGCGTAACACGTAGTCACGTAGTACCTACATTATTGTGCACATAATCAATGTCCACGCTCCTACTTGAAGTAGAACTCTCTAGTATGACAGAAGGATTTTTTTTTATGTATAAGCTGTTGAAGATACCACCAAGATATTCATCGCAGGCGAAGGAACGTGAATGTTTCAAAACGATACACTTCTTCATTAATTATGAATGTCAGTTTTAAGGGTTCCGTACACTCGATGAAAAAACGTATCCCTTAGAATCTCATGTCTGTCTATCCATCTGTCGCAGCTTCCTCAGAATCTACTGGATGAAAAAACTATCATATTTGATTCGTATTATGTATGTCGAGTGACGATTCAATCACGGATGTTTTTTTTTGTATTACTACAACCTAAAACATTACAATATAACGTTATCAGATCATTAGTGCATACATTTTGTGAAGTTTTTCGACTACCGTCATTCATCCGTTAATTTCATTTTATAGTATTAACATAAACTCATACATCTGTGTGTGACTCTGTGAATGTTTAGGTGTGTGTATATAGTACGTTAGTTTTACGTAGGTGTTAGAAATGCTAATCATCTCAAATGATATATTTCAAAAACAATTTTTTGGATAATTTTTGTAAATATTTCATTACACTACTTTTTATTTCATTCATGTTTTTAATGCTTTTTAAACATGTTGTGTTGCATAATTAAACTAATTCTAATTTTGGAGCTTAATTTCTAATGTACCACACATTAGAAAATTGAAAAGAAAAACTTTTGTTAAGTGCATCATGTGACATATCAAGGAAAGGGCCCGTATAAGGAATATAAATATATTTTTTAATAAATTTTAGAATGCAAAGCTTAATAAATGTTAAAGAAAATAGACGAAAATTGAGCATTCCTCCTTATTTCTGAAAGGGATGTATATGTATAATGAAACAATTGAATTAGTAATTCTGGCTTCAACTCACAACATTTAAAATTAAGGGTTTTGTCTATTTTACTACTTTTGATATAAATCACATCTAAAATTAATAGTCACTGCAATAAAAATATAGCAAACTTCAAAATTCACAGTTTTCACAATACAATTTTGGTTACAACTTTAGTCACTGAAACTTTAACATGGTGGTGATAATAAATGCTTGTTTCTTGATCACCCTATGATCACCAAGAAAACCACAGAATACTAATTTAATTTGTATACATTTATATACGTTCGTGGAACGTCTTCTTTGGGTTACATTTTAAAAAGGTAGGTTATAATTTATAGTACAGTACCATGCAAATCCCACTCGCATTAGACCAGTTTTTTACTGACGATTTCAAAATTTTTAATGTTTTACTCGCCGTTGTGATATGTGAATGTACCTCTACACTGATTCATCGTTTATAATAATGGAAACACGTACTGTTTGCGTAGGGAAGTACACGTACTTAAGCAATGATCGAATAAAACACCTTTATAGCCTTAACTTTACGAGTAAAGACCGACGAAACAGTTTTACAGATCTGTCCTAATATATACGTACTTTTTATTCTTTATATTGCCTGTAATAAAGTAGGTATTATTTTAGGACTCAATTGGCTTTTGTTAGCAACAAAGTAACGACCGTGTGAGGAAAAGCGATTCACTGATATTAATTTTAATAGTAGTTATTTTCTGGAAAGGATGTCTTTAAATGATTACGCTTTTAATTTCGGTTTAAAAGTAGGACTCTTTTTATAGTTAATTTAATTAAAGATATAGACGGTATGTAAGTGCGTAATATTTGATTAACCGTAACCTGCAGGTTAATTGGCAGTCGGTCACTATATTTATTTCTTTCCGACAAAAAAAGTAGGGCCTAGATTACTTTCTGAGAAGTTTTCAACCTGCCAATGAAAATATCGTCAAATTCGGTTCGGCCGTTTCGCAGATTAGCCCGATAAAAAAGAAATGTTCAAAGTAACGTGCAAATAATTGTATGAGCCTTAGTGAAGCCTTAATTTCGAGATCGCAGAGAGATATTTCAATTTTATTTACTTTGATAAGTTTATAGACGGATAAAATATTATGTTACATCTGTGTATAGTCTGTTTAACAAGTTCAAAATCGTGAAAAATAGAGATAACGCTCTCAAAAATAAGTGCGATAGTTCATTGGATTCGGAATAACACCTAGAAAAAATGTTTTTAAGGATTTTACTGCACATAAAAAAATGCAAAAGTTATTAACAAATTAAGATGAAAAAGTAAAGGTTTTCAGTTTTTCGCCTACAACGCAAAAAATGTTCACATTTAAGAAATTAAAAAAAAAAAGATTCTTAGAGGTGGAAATTTCCTAAAAAAAGTCCCTACTTTCGGAACTTTACCTCGAGCAAAACGAGCGTTCCGCTGATAAAAATATATAGAAAGTAAAATTATAGCAAAATGTAAATAAGCAATTCAATAAAAAAATCATGTATAAATATATATAAGTACCTTTTAAGGAAAATGTACAGTAAAATTTTGGCTCTTTGAGAGATTAGCGTTTATCTGCAACTTTGTTCACGGGGTACCTACTGCTAAATAATAGCTTATTCGTATGTCTTTTATGACAGCTGTTCTATATACAAAGTTGAAGTTTTACTGCTTCAACATTTTTCACTATTTTCGATAGTAAAAAGTACATGGACAAACAACAAACATAATTTTTTTCTGTACTACTAGTCTTGTCATAAATATTGTTACAAGGAAAACATCGTTGTTTTCTATTACATAAAACGTTTACTGCAGTGTGCGTTAGTTTACACATTAATATAATAGCATTTTAAAAATACGAAGCTCATTCAAAATGTACTCCATTGGCCTTAATACAATCCTTTAAACGATGTGGCCTGTTATCGATTGAA
Source organism: Zeuzera pyrina (assembly GCA_907165235.1). NCBI lineage: Eukaryota > Metazoa > Arthropoda > Insecta > Lepidoptera > Cossidae > Zeuzera > Zeuzera pyrina. The sequence goes on from OU015640.1 coordinate 8,992,878, forward strand.
ACACGCACTTTCTGCATGGGAAAATGCGCCTCTGCCAATCTTATGAAATGTTTAGGGGCTTCAAATTATCATGGCGTTTAGAGCATGCCATACTCTCAACAAGAGACTATAAATTATAATCAAATTATAAATTCATAAAGATAAATTATTTTGGTTTCAGACAGAATTTCTTCGGATTCTTTCCTTCACTGCTTTCATCGTCTTTTTAGTAGGAATAGTATGTGGACGGCCAGATCTTTTTCTGTCACAAACAGAAGACGTTTCGTTATGCCCATCAATAGCGTGGTACACGAACATTCGACTAATACCAAGCGGATGGAGAGTTAAAAAAATTGCATTTGGCTTCATATATACTTTCTGTAATGCTATAACAGCAATTCGGTTTTCTTTATTACCTCACTCCATTTATAAATCACAAGAATATTTAACAAAGATTGGCGCGAATATGAAAAAACTGTCTGAATATTAATTTGAGAAAGAAAATTCAAATGCATTATCATTGTTTTTTTTATTGTAACAGTATTTATGTCTAGACTGTGCAAAATTTTTTTTAATATGTGCAATATTAATAATTTTATTTGAATAATACGTTATTTAATTAAAACAAAACTAAAATTTCTTACCTCGTAATGTTTTCAGAGATTTTATATAAAAAAGCAGACTTGAGATGCGTGATACGACACAGCAATACGAAAGTTGATAGTGCAATAAATAGAGGGTATGTCGTTCATGAACTCTGATTTCACAAGTCGATCATCCACTTAACGTATTGCACGCGTCTACGCACGGTTTTATAAGGGTCCATTCACACTATGGTATGAACTTCGGTTTCGGTATGATATTGCTTTGGTTAAATATTTTTCAAAGATTATCGGTACTTAAATACAAAGGGCCTATTTGTGTAACTATGTCATTAGAGATTCTTTGTTTAACGTGAATCAGCTATATTTTTATAACAGGAACACCAGCATGAAAGTACTATTATGTCCATTTCCGGTCCTTCCATCCGGTCCGGTCATTTCCAATGTGTAGCATCGAGAGTGTGGAGAGAGTAAATATCATTAGTAAGAATATTTTAGCAGGACAACTTTGGAAGTCTAAAGAGGGACTAGGAAAGTTTCCAGTGCGAAACAGCGCAGATCAAAACTCATGCATAAAGCTCGTTTTTGTTCGCGTACTATTGAATTACTTTTTGGATCAGACCAAATAAAAAAAAGGAAGTCAACGCCACCGCGAATAACACAGTGAGGCCGGAAAAAGCTACGCCTCATCTTGTTACATACACAGCAACACGCATCCGAGTGCAACCAAACTATGCCTCGCATAATTAGTCTCTGCTAGTCCGTTATAGGAAAGCGATGTAAGTTTAAACTACTTTATTTCACCGCGAAAATACCGAGTTGTGTAGATAAAATGTGCAACAACAAGTTCTCGAAAAATAAAAAACGATGTGGAATCACGTTTCACGTTCAATTAGACCCATAGTTTTTCTACACCACTTAAACTTATCTCTCAGAAGTGGCTTTATTAACACGTTAGCAATCAAACATATTTTCTCTCTGTACTTTAGTTTCATTTGACCACTCATAACTGTTTAACGTCCGAGATAGTACCTTACATCCACATGATTGGTACGCTGATGGTATACAGGGTTGTTAGCCATGCGACTGACTGTCAGTGAAAATGGTGAAAGTTTCATCGCGATAAAAAGCATTCCCATTAGCAACCTCTGATAAAAATCACCGTAAAAAGATGACTTCTCTTGCTGTGACAGCGACACATATTCCGTTTCTGCTGTATATAAAGCAATAACCCTTTGTTTCTTACTTTCTCAACTAATAGAACCAACTTGAAATAGAAACACAGAATCTGAGTAGGATTTTCTATCGCTATCTCCAGCATGATCTGCATCTGCATAGCTTTCGTCTGGTATGTTTTCTCCTTTGACATATTTAAGACAATGGCTCTTAGTTCTTTTTAGATTTACGCACTTAATAGCACATCAATGGGTCTCGTCATAAGTACTGTTGAACTGACTTAAACTACTCACGACATGTGAAATGTCCGGGCGAGTGCACACTGCGAGGTATATAACAGAACCTATAAGTGCTCTGTAAGGTATGCCCTCATTCGACTTATACTTTGGTGGTGGCTTCTCTAGCCTTTGTCCAAGTACTGCTGGTGTTGTAACTGCCTTGGCATCTTCTGTGCCAAACTGTCTAATCAATCTTTCTATATACTTCTCTTGGTTGAGGCTGATGCTTTCTGATTCATCTCATTATTTTCACACACTGTTCGCTAGCAATGATTGCAGATGATTTAAAGTTATTTGTCATAAATATAGACGGGAACTGATTTTCGCCTGTGAATCATGCCTAAGGGGATGTTATATGACACGAATTATGTAACATATGTGGATAATAGCGTAAAGTTATGAATGTAATAATTCTACGTACCTATAGTCGTTTTAGTTCAGTTGTAACGATGAAAATCATTATTATACCTAAGCCGTTTTCATTACATGTACCTACTTGCTTAGAATTTTTGAAAGTGCTTCAATAAATTAGAAAACTAGAGATTTTGGCTTTGTTGATTTTGTCAATTTATATTAATAACTAGGAAAAATATTTGCAGGATTAAAAAGAGATCTCTTTAATTCGAATAAAAATTATACTATATTAAATTTCGTAGTAGCATTTTAGATTCATTTGTAGGTATAGTACCATCTAGAAAATCCGTCATTTCATTTGTTTATTACGTTTGTATGCACTATTAAATTCACAGATATGGCTATAGCCCCGTTTACATTTTGGTTAGTAGTAAGTACATCTATGTAGTTCTTATAATGATTTAGAAAAAGTAGTAGTACAGTAAATTGGGGCCAGAAAGAAAGGCCAATTGTGCATTTCATACATGATGCAATTTATTTTTTTCTTAAATAAAACACATCACCGTGAACTTAAATTTGAGTTTTCGGAGTAGGGGGTTATGTACCTAGCTGCCGTCTTGAAAATAAGAATGGAATTAGTTTTCTGGATTTATCTAGTGAATTATGAGGACTAGAGAAATTTCATAAAAATTTTTTTTTTAGATGAAAATATTATCTACAACTTTTTCTCACAGCTTTTTGTTCTAACATTTATAATTAAAAAGTTATAAAGAAAATTAGGCGATGTTTTGTTTCAGAGCGTTATGTTATAACTTTATTTTTATTGATTCCATGAAAAATTGACATCAGGCCTTTTTTATAGAGAATTTCTTAACAAAAATTTTGATTTATACATGTTTGGGGTAATTTTTAATTTATTGAAGTGTTTTAGAACCTCAATACGGAGCAACCAGTAGGTAAGTAAGTGAGGTATATAAGTGTATACAAATCTGATATACATTGGTTTTATATACTTGTTTAATTGATGTCATTATTTCCTTATTTTTTACAAAAAAAAATATTATTTATTTATTTATATAATTTATTGAAATCTTATTTGTAAATGTGATTAGGGAAAATATATAGAAGTAATTTTTATCTCTTTCTTTTAATAGTATTCTAATCTTATCTCTGTAATCGACGACATCGATGGCGCAGTGGTTTTTTGTGTTGCATCCAAGCGCGGAATGTTCTGGGTTCGATTTCCGCACGCTTATTACCTAAGTTGCGGTTAGTATGTGACAGCCAAATATCGCGCGATATCTGCTGTCAAAACAAGAATTTTAATAATGTAATTTGTATAGTGGCGCTACATATACCGCGAAAAGTGTATTTTACACTCATGGTGCAATAGACACGCAATTGTTGTCGTCATACATGATTACATACATACCCCGTTAGGGATATAGCGTGAAGATATGTTATGTCATACATGATACCCATTTTTTATTACAATTAGTTACTAGTCGCGCGGTGATCGCCTGGCAGTCGTCTGCAAATTACTCCGTCGGTCAGGTCAATTTACGAAATTTTTAGATTGTCTCGGTTCGGGGTGTACTGGAAATCGCCTCTAGCAGTCGTCTGGTTCTCATAGTATGTGCCCTACTTCTAGACGACTGGTGTGTATTGTCTGGCGCATTTTATTTATTTTATATAAGTTATCTTTTAATATACATTTTTTTTATTTATTTAAATCAGAATTATAGGCAACCTTTTTGTCACATTTAACCAAAACTGATAAAAATAACATAATACGGAAATAATTTTATTTTAACGTTTATTTTAAATGACTTAAATTATTAACTAAAAATTTTCTGAACTGAAAAGTTACAGAAAGTAAAAAAAGACGTTGAATGCTTAAGTTTTCAGCAATTACTAAAAAATTTGGTATTTTATTTTGCCTACGTTAACTTCCAAAAGAAATCTGACTTACAAAAAGAATGCGTGATTTTTTGTCCAGCCTTTTATAATCTAAATCACACAGCAAATGAAAAGGCCGTAAAACTGTGTTTGCACGCAAAACTGTGTACTTTGCGCGGCCCGTGTCAAAAACACTAACACTGTGATATATTGTAAGAGCACTTGAAACCAACACAAGTAGACCTTCCGTTCCCCCTCTCAGTTCACTGAAAACATTCTTTCAAGGGCAATTCGTAGAATCGGAGAGACCAACTTAAATTTGACAGTCAAAAGGGTGGGCCTGGTCTTAAGAGCAGTCAATTACAAATATTTTATTAGTTCTTACTGGGGTTATCCTTTGTGGCCACAGGCTGTCCTTTTTGCAAGAGGGTTTATCTGAAAAAGGCGACAATTGAAACCCTTTGCTGCGTCCACATTATTTAGTATTCATTGTGTCATCACACCTTGAAATGTTTAATGTAGAATGTTTGTAAAATATACTCAGTTTAAGTTATATATAATAAATCCAGGGGCGTCCTTTACGTATAATTTTCAACTGTTGTTACGATCACCTGTTAAAAGGACCTTTCACAATGTTAAATTGAATAGAAAATCGTCTTTTTAGCCGATATAGACGAAGAAAATAAGGGTGATGATTTAAGCAGCGTTCGTTATGTTATATCATTTGTCGAAATTGTTTAACCGATTTCAACGTAAAATATAATTAAATATAGAGTTTCATAAGCAGATTATTGGATATGTTGCTTCTTGACATAACATAACATTTAATGTGCCGGTTGTTGCGACATAATGTAAAGGAATAAAAAGTTTATCTGAATCCATCATGATGGATATCAAATTTAAGAGCTAGATAAAGTCATTTCATAAATATGTAACACGTGGGGTAAAATATGACGTGAGCAATATTTTTTTATTAAAAAACTTAAAATAATCAGAGAGGGTATGAGGCACTCCATTCTTGCTGACTATACTCTGTTGAGAAGTCTTAGGATATGTATGTACGTGGGTTGATTAACTAACTTTCGTCTCTGAATTTCAAATCAAATTAACCGGAAAATATAAAAATACTCACTTACTTATTTAATTAATTAATTACTAGCGAGCCGCCCTGGCTTCGCACGGCTAGAAATGTTTTTGAAAATAAAATATAGCCCATGTTACTCGCTGATAATGTAGCTTCCTATAAATGTAAGAATTTTTGAATTCGGTTTAGTAGTTTTTGAGTTTATCCATTACATACAAACAAAGCGTACCCCTTTGTAATATTAGTAGAAATAAGCTAAAAAACTTAATTGTGTTTCTCTGTAGTTGATAATGTGGCGCTATGTTTTATTTAATTTACGATATGCTTACAGCTAAAAGTAGGGTGTAAGATAAGAAAATTCAATCCAAAATACACATTTCACTCATATTAAAAAGAACGGAGTAAAAATTGAAAGGTAGTTGTGTGAAAGAAATCGTAATAATTTTAAGTAACGGTCGGTGTCGAACCATCACACTTTTGATATCAATTACATTGTTAGCGTTATTCTTCTGTGGCATAAGTCATAAGAAATATTAGCTTGATTATTTCATAGCTATTTTAAAGAATATTTCTTGTAGCATTAATGTCCGGTTGCATGAAAATTAAAAAGGGCCTATAAAAAATAATGCCGGATTTAGATCAAGATATTGTCAAAAAATTATGGCATGTTCAACATTGAAGTATTAACTTTAATGTATTTTCTTAAAAAGGAATATTTAACAGTACAACATAGTTTTAGTATTTGCCACCATCGACCTACAAGACTGGCAATGCAGAAAATTTGTCACCTAAAGAGTAGTCAATTGGTTACAACTCATTTAGACGATCACATGCAACTATGAGAACAGGTTGTCTGATTTTTTCATTGAAGTTATATCGTGCAATATTTATGTGCCTTATTTCAACTATGATAATTAACTTGTGAAGTCTGATGTGTGATAAAGTTTTCATTTGCAATTGCTTGTCTTGTAGGTCAATGCTTGCCACCAAAAAAGTCGACCCAACGTATCCGTAGAATATTTATATTATGCAATTTCCTGTATGTTAGAGAATTAGAATTTTACCCTAAAAGACACATAGGTACCGTACGTATGTCTTTGAGTAGAATTTCGGAGAAAAATATATATAGAAACGAGATAATTAAGTTATGATTTATATCAAAAATCGTAAGGTGGATTTTTGCTAGCAAGATTACGTATTTTTATCGGTAATTTGGCGTTTCAAGTTTATATTAAGGATTACGAAAATAAGCATGTTTCACGTTATATTGTGTCGGGGCTGGGCCTTGCTACGGGTGGGGCACGGTGAAACATCTACATATTTTGTATGAAGAAATTCATGTTCGACCGGGCCGAATCCGTGCCACGGCCGGGATACGGTCGGGGTACGGCGTCGAAATGTTGGTGGATATTTTTTCCCGCCTCCGACCCGGCCCGGCGACAACAACGACGAACTACAACGAACTAAAGTTCATTGTAACACACTTAGTTTTATATCTCAAGCGATAAATGGAAAGTAATAAAAATATAAATGATAAAGAAAATAGAAATAAAAAATGGGCCGATGCTTGACAACACTCAGTATACTATACACGGGCACGAGCATGCAATAATTACTTATAAACAGCCCGATGTAACATGAATTATAAGCCCGGCCGGCGCACGGTGGAACCGACACGGCACGGGCAAGGCCCGGCCCCGACACGGTGTAACGTAAATAATGCTTTAGTTTGTCGAATTTGACTTTAGTATTATAAGTTGCATTTGAGTGATCCATTGGCGCAGTAACAGAGCGTTTGCTTGAAGCGTGGGTATCCTGGGAGCTCTTCCAGTTCGTTAAGTGGTACCCCTAGTATAAGCCTTGTGTTTAAATTGGGGTACACAATTTGTGTAATTGTCTGGAGTATTTAATAAAAATGCCTTTACGTACATTTAAGCTGACAAGTAAAATACAATTTTAAAGGTATGCATAATATGTGTCTATATATAATAATAATAAGTTCTGTTTAATATGGGACAAAATAATCCTAAAATTGCAAGGGTGAGTAAAACTGTTTAATTTGCCAAGCAGACTAATTATGTTAAAGATGTGTCCAGAATAATTTATTTACTGTTTGACTTGGTTTTGGAGGTAGTGCGTGATAGTGAAAATGATTCAAATAGTTCTTAAATGTTTTTTAAAATGTAAATAACATTTAGTTTTTACTATATAAATCAGTACATACATATCCTAACTAAACATTATCTTAAGTAATAGACTTGCTCAAAGTTACCGCTTAGAAAGCTGTAATTGCTTAGGGTGCCCAGCAGACTGGTATCATTATCTCTGTGAATAACCAAACTGATTCGTTGATGGAAGAAGCTGCCAGCTCTGCGACCTCCTGAAGCCTCAACCAGTCTCTTACAAATATCAGAAACCAGTCGATGGGCTTTGAGGTCCCAGGGATCCAAAGTTTCGACTGTAAAGGGCGTAAATATTAAACTCTTAGAGATAGTCGTATACCTACGCCGCTTCAAGTTCTCGGCAGTGCTGCCCGCGGCACCTGCTGACTTGAAAGTCGCCAGTACGAAGGAAACAGCAAGTGCATCGACAAAAGTAGCATCCCACACCAGCGATCTTCCAAGTTTCCAAGGAATGAGTGTCAAACCATCCGGTCTCCTGCCGCCATTTATTTAAAAATAGTGGCGCTCGATATATCCTATAGAATATATCGATTGGGGATACACATGCGAATAAAAAATTAGTAAGGTTGCTATGACCTAAAGTGTCGCGTTACAGAGTTATTTGCAGGAAGAAAATAGATATATGAGAACTTTAATAACCATGAAAAAAAATGGCAGAATAAATTAAATTAAAATAGTTATTTTTGACTCTTAAACGTACATCATAATGTAGTGCCAGCCCAGATGAATACAAATTGGCAATACTTATTAAGTTTTTCATATTATGTATTGAAGATTGCCTGTTATCTTTTCAGTGTGATACTCAAAGATATGACACTGAGGTTAAAAAAATATGTGTCCTCTAATGCCTGTTAGAATATAATATTACTTATGGTAAAAATCTATCTAGGAATTGATATTTGAAATTTTTATAGTTGGGAGTTTTCGTACATCGACCTTTACTTGCAAATAACTCTGTAACGTGACCTTTTAGGATATGGCAAATGATAGCGAAAGAAATCAAATGGACTACATTAAACCAAAGTTTTGACACAACTTATTTTTATTGACATTTTCGAGCGCCCCCGTGTAGCGCAACTGGACAATTACATTTTCACGTAGTAGTGCTTGTTTACATGGCATCTTTAGCTTACCTCCTTTGGCGACCACGTCAACCACTCACACGACTCCATCTTTGCCTGGTTACACTTTGATCACTCAACCTTAGTAATTTTTCTTTATTTGAGTATTCTCAATCATAGATATATAGATTTTATTTTGCGCTGTAATTTAAAAAAAGAAAAAAGAAAATGGCGGCGGTTTAGTATGTCAGGTTCCTAACAAAAATCTTCAAACCCGTTTCAGCAGTCAACACAACAGTGCGAGTAGTTATTTGGGAACAGGATTGCAAGTGGTAGCAATCAGGACAGACCCCGCAGAAAGTCCTACCGCCTGTAAAAGGAACACAAATTGCACAACTATAATTTGCACTTTTCTTGATTTTAAAAAAAATGTTTATAGTGATGACATCGTTGCCCATGACATGCCTTTCTCTTTTTACTTGTACCACGGCCTCAGAACGCCGTCTGGTCGTCATTCACAGTAACCGTCCCATAACGTCGCGTCCACACGCTATGCAGTGGCTATTTGCTAAAGTACACACGTTACGACCAATATCGCCTTTCCAAATAGTTTTATTGTATGAACTGCTCCCTCGTGCTGGTTTCCGAGTTGTAAACTATGTTTTACTAAGATTTTTTTAGGTACCCGAGATTATTTTCTGCTTTATTTTTAAATAATAAATTTCTATGGTTTGGTTGCAATATTGGTAGTGTTGCCTAATGACATGTATGGTATATATGGATATTTCATTTTCAAATTTTTGCGTACTTTATTAAACCATTAACATTTTTGAAGTTGATTTTTTAACTTACCACGTAGGTAAGCGACTTAAGGTAAAAGCACGACTCACCAATTGTCTGAATGGTTTAGGAACGCATAGAAGCCAAACATACAAAAAACATTCATTTTTATTTATATAGAACATGTTCGTAGTAAAAAGATAATTCTACTAAAACTGCAACAGCTATCATTCATCTAAAAAAAACGAAAGAGCGTGTAATGTCTGTATGTATGGGTATACATTTAAAAATAATTACTCATAAATTCGACTTTACTCATAAATTTATATATTACTCATACATTCCAATATTAAAAATTTTAAATCTTCAACACAAAATATAACCCAGTTCGATTTCCCTCAAACATAGCTAAGAATATTGGCGAAACCCGCAGCTTTCGATCAAATAACAATCATAGCAAGAGATAACGGTGTAAAAATCGTAATATTCGTGTTTTTCGTCAGGGGTTAAAAAATGTATTTTGACTTGTTGTTTTCTTGTTGTAGAATGTGGCTGATGGCAGTGTTCGTGGCGTGGTTAGTGTGCGATGCGAAAGCCGAGTGGCGGTGTCCCTCGCTGAGTGTGCAGTCCGCGGCACAATGCGCTTGCGACTTACCACATACGCTCCGTTGTTCTGGAGATCATACCGCTTTACAGGTAAATTATTTACACCAATAGGCTAAATGACTGGCTGTAGTTATATTTCTTAAGTAACTGGAAGATAAGATATTATTTATCATAAAATAAAAATATATATTCGCGACTATAAATGAAGTAAGACTGAAATAAATTCGACTTCCAAATTGAAAACTTCAAAATAATTATCTTTACGATACGATTTTTGAAATACATATTTCTCTATCTCTTAGTTTTTCAACCGGCGGTTCGTGACCCTTGGGGGGTCGCGTTTGTTATTAAAGGGGGTCGCAGTCTGTTAAATAAAATAAGACCTATATACAAAAGATTCGTTTATTAAAGGAATGAACTTTAGTCTAATGTTATAAAGTTAAATATTACCATGTAATAAAAACATGAAAAAATAAACTTATAGCTTTCTTTGTATAATTAAAATGATTAATCATAAACATTAATTTATTAATGCGATGGTTGGTTTGTTTCGCATTTAAAAGTATTTTCTATACGTGAATCATTTTTGCAAACACTCCTAAGTAAATTCTTTTCGAGTGATGATAGACGATTTCTGTATTTAGTTTTCAAAGCCACCATAGACGAAAAACTTTTTTCGCACAGGTAAGAAGTAGCAAAGAGTATCGATGTTCTCAAAGCCTCCGTTACTAGGCTTCCGTACTTACGTTGTTGTGCAAGCCAAAATTCAAATCTTGAGATAAAAATTCGAGTTGTAAAGTTTTATCAACCGTTAGTATAATGAATTTATTGTGTCTCGGTTCGTAACTTGGCACCTGCAACAATATTTTCATCAAACGGATTGAGAACCCATCTTTTCGAGAAATCATTGTTGTTATCTGGAAAATATTCTAGTAACTGAATCTTTAATTCACCTAAATGCGTTTTCATGCTTTCCATCAGGCTGTCAATAACTGAATTTTCTAAATACGCATTTTTGTTAATATAATCAGAAGTTGCAATAAATGCTTCAAAATTTCGTTTTTCAAGAAGTATAATCCAAATACTAAGCTCCTTGATAAAGGTATTAGCTTTGTCTGTTATAAGTAGAATATTTTTGTTACGGCCTTGTAAACTCGTATTTAAGTCATTCAAATGTGAAAATATGTCATTGAAGTAAGCCAACAGTAATAAAGTTTCTTTATCTTGTAAAAATTCTAAAAATAAACCGTTTTTATCTGTAAAAAAATTTTTTAATTCATCTCGCAATTCTTAAAGCCTGCGCGACAGCCATCTCACTTCAGTATGGAAAAGCAATGAATTGTTCTTGACACCCATTTCTTCGCAGAGTGTGGAAAGTAATTTAGTTTGCAACGAACGGCTTTTAATAAAATTAACTATTTCAATAGTTTCTGATAAAATGTTTTGTAAATTGTTCGGCATCTTTTTTGCGGCAAGCGCATGTCTGTGAAGAAAGCAGTGCGTCCATTCCGCATGCGGCATAATGTCTTTTAATTTTACTATCACGCCACTGTTCTTTCCCGTTATCGCTTCCGCGCCATTACAATTACAATGCATTTATTCCAATCCGAGTTTTCGTTTTATGTTGCTTCAATGAATACGTTAAAAATTCCATCACCAGATGCTCGACCAGGAATTGATTTGCGAAAAAGCATATTTTCTATAATAGACTAAAAAAAAATAAAAAAAAGGAAAAAAAAATTATATCGGACAAAACATGAAAATTGCGCCAAATTCGACACATCTCAGTCATTCAGTTCAGTTCAGTCATCAAACTCAATGGCAAAAAAAACACTTAATTTAACTTTTTCAATTATTTGGTTATGACTATCGATGGCTATTTTATTAATATGTTTCGATATTGTATCATTTGAAAGGGTTGTAGTTTTGAATTTTTTAGCTTATTTCGGACATCACAATATTGACCATATTAATGGCAGTGGGTAATATTAGTTTCTACAATAGTATGAGGCTACTAAGTAGGATGCACGAAGTGGTGCAGTCTCATTACGGCTAGATTTTTTTTATAGTAATTTGTTGATTTTTCAAAATGTGTGGCTTACGCTCGAAGAATTCTAACGGTTTGCTCTGTAAAGACGGGTGTCTTGTTTCCAGATGCCCGAGTAATTTTGAAGGCTTCATGCTTTCCGCGGATAAGACTTGAAAACAAACAACACATTATGGCTTGTGAGACAAAGCAATAAACCCATATTTTAAATATATATCGTTGTATAACCTACCTTTTTCTTCACCGCTTCACCGGACGTAGAAGGCACATTTCGTTTTATCACAAAGGGGTTCGAATATTTTTGTTCCGAGCCTGGCATACCGCTCAGTCGCCATATTCTATTTTTTTTAAAATGGCGGCGCACGATAAAACTTATATATATCGATTAGGGACACCAAAACAAACAAAAAATTATTATTTATTTATTATTTATTATACGTTCAGCAGTTTTTGAGATGATTGAATAAACAAATACAAATAAACAAACACAAATAAACAAAAATGAGTAAACAAACAAATAAACATTTTATTAATGTTTGTTTTAGTTTCAGTAAAGTTAAGCCAATCCTAAAAAGCCTGTTTTAAGTATTTATTCAAAAAATACCTTCCGTGTACAGACATGGCTCCATCCCTGTTTAAAACAGTAAACTTGGTTCGTGGTCTTCGATTGTTTATAATATTTCAAAGGGGTTCGAATATTTTTGTTCCGAGCCTGGCATACCGCTCAGTCGCCATATTCTATTTTTTTTAAAATGGCGGCGCACGATAAAACTTATATATATCGATTAGGGACACCAAAACAAACAAAAAATTACAGAGGTCGCTATGTCCTAAAACGTCACATTACAGAGTTATTTGCAGAAAAATATCGATGTTTGAAAACTTCAATAACTATGAAAAAATTATTCATTAAATGTTTCTACTCAGTATAATGTATTCAAAGAGCAATTCCTAGATTGATTAAACTTTTAACATAAGTATTAGTATATTTACCCGACTGCGGCAGAGCCCAAAAGAAGGATAATGTTTTCTAAATAATATTAGTGAATAGTATAAACATTTTGGGCTATCAATGTATTATCATGGTGTACTTTTACGAACCAAAAACAACTAATTTCCACTTAATATTATAGAAATAAACTAGCACCATCATGCGCTCATACATAAATAAATAAAAGTGGACAGTGAGACATCGCGTATTTAATATAGGTACCTACTGAAACTGAATTTAATGTATTGTATGCGGAGTTTACCTACAGTACTTACTATATTTAGAAAGTTCGCAAATATCCTCTGTAAGTATTTCCAATATTAATTAATTGTTCTCGTCTTTGAAATAGGATTAAAATGTTTGAAATATTAATCAATATTACAAACTCATTATTTATTGTTATTGTTACAAGATGCTTTACAGGGGAAGCAAGTCACGAAAACTATTACTCCACCAAAACTGTAGATTATTCTTATCTATAAATATATACACCTTATTGTTGTGTAAATAAAATCTAACGCAGTTACTATTTACAGTTTATATACGTATTAAAGTATTACTTATATAAATCATTAAAATACTGTTTCGTTAATCTTCATCATCATTATCGGATAAAATAATATTATCAAAGAAGGCGGCTGGTGGTTGGACAGGGGTCTCATCAGTGACGTGCACAGACATTTTCAGCAGGGTAGACAAAAAGAAAACTCATCAAAATCCTAACAAAATCGCCACGTCATATAATTCGTATGTAATAAATGAAATTAATGTGATTAAATTTTACGTTATTTATTAAATGGAACTACTTTAAAAAAAATATTTTAACGATAGCAAAATTGCTACTATAAGGCTACTATAAAGCTACAACACCATAGAAAAATTAAATATAATTTTCTTCAAAATTAAATGCCGGTAGGCGCCATCTACGTATCTATTAAAAATTAAATGTTATGTCATGTTATCTTATCACACATATGCAGATTTTTCGTCCATATTACACATGCACAACACAACATGTGCGAAATCAAACAAAAGTTGCTGGTTGTAATACTAGATTACATTACGCCTTTCCGTGTTCGAAACATAGACTAAAAATCTTTATAAACAATAAAAATAGGCACTTATACTATTTTAACTAATATCTAATAAGGATAAATCAGTCTAGCTATTTCCAGCATCACAAAATGCTTAGAAACATTTTAGTGAGTATTTTTTCATGTTTATTTAAGTTCTCGTACATCGATCTTTTTCTGCAAATAACTGTAACGTGACATTTTAGGACATAGGGACTTAAGTGATTTTTTGTTTGTAAAAGTGTCTTCAATCGATATTTAAAGGTGTAATCGTGCGCCGCCATTTTGAAAAAAAAACAAAATGGCAGTTAAAAAGTATACCAAGATCTTCGAACCTCTGTCCATTTTAATTTAACTTCTTTACTGTTATTTATAAAAATTAAATACTGGGTGAGTGAGATAAGATCGTTGTTGTATGTACTTGCTTCCCTGTGCTACTTCCCTAAAAATGTAAATGACGATGAAACTCTGCCTCGCGTCTTTTTGTTTTTATAACTAAGGCATTTAACATGTATGAACCCGTCTAGCGCACGTGTCACGGGATGCGCGGGCGGCTTATTTGACAAGTACGTGCAAGTACAACACAGGTTAAAACCTTGCCTAGACAGTAATTTTAGACCCTCAGAGAGGTGGGTGCGATTTACATGCGCGATAATTTATATTTGTAATGCGCGGTTTTGCGTTTTTATCGCCTGAGGGAGGCTTAAAAATTTAAATTATACGTATAAATAAACTATTAAATAAAATATTATTATAATTATAATTTTATAGTGAAGGGGTTGCAAGACTTTATTAACTTTTTGGCTTTTTCGTGGGTCGCGATATAAAAATGGTTGAGAAACAATGCTCTATTTATTATGTACATTAACATATTAACTTAAAAAAATATAAGTAATTTTCCTTAAATAAGCTAGTCATTATTATTGGGTCTTTTAAAGTGAGTAAAGATAAAAAATGAACTGTCTCCAGTATCCTGTTAAAATTGAACTTATACTTCCAACCTTTTGTGATTATCCATGCTTATCGTGAAGACAGCATAATGTTACATATCCCAGTATACAGCCACTCTTTTATATAGTTACAACACAGATTAATTAATTACTACCGTAAAGTTATAGGACATCAATAGTTATTAGCCGGCCGTGTAATGCAATCAAACCTTATAGCAAGTTCAGAATTTATTGTGTAAAGATTTTTTTATACTTCTGTTACAAAAATAAATAAACATTCAGGTATTCCTGTTACCAGTTTTTTTTTATAAAAGAGGGGGCAAACGTGCAAGCAGATCACCTGATGGAGAGTGACTACCACCGCCCAAGGACACCCGCAACACTCGGAGAGTCATGAGTGCGTTGCCGGCCTATGAGTGCGTTGCCGGCCTTTAGGGTAATAGGGAAAGGAGGAAAGGAGGGGGAGGGGGTGATGGGCACTCTGACTCAGGCTGGCCGCAGACATACGGTTTCCGTGTTCGTTTTGCTGATGCGGAATTCCGATTCGGGGTTCCGTGTGCTTAGCGCAGACGTTCGTTTTTTGATATTAGGTAATTTATATTACCTAATATCAAAAGTAGAGAGACGCTATCGTGAAAGCACGTTCAACGTGGACGACGAATTGATTGCTATTGCACTTTTATTGATGCTAAACAAGATGAAGTGGAAACGTCATTATTGGTTACTCAAATAATAAAAGAGAATAAATTATATTACGAACACACCCAGAAGAATTCTTCAAATATTACATGATATGAAATTCTTTGCTGAGCTTAATAAAGGCATTATAAAGCTCATCGAATGATTTCATTGATAAAAACAACCTTAGTAAAGAGAATGTAAAATTATTAGGTAACCTACACTTACACTCGGCATAGAGCTGCGCTGGCGCGGTTCTGAATGAGAGTTTCCGTTCGTGTGGGGCGGGTTAACAAAAATGTATGCAAGCGCTGCGTTCGGGATGACGTCATTCGGTTTTTTTCCGTTCTTCCGAACTGAACGTGCGGCTCAGTTTCGGAACAAACGTCCGTGTTTTTTTTCAATGTTTGTTTTTCCTTACCGGAGATTTTGGATGTAAGGCGTGCATTCAGGTCTCCGAATATGAATTTCTGATCAGGAAACCTAATCAGGAAACCGTATGTCTGCGGCCAGCCTAACCGAACGAAACACAACAGCAACAAATGCTATTATTTCACGCCGATAAGATAAGAGAATTAAGTGAGACCTACTCTTTTAAACAGCGCTTGATACGTTCAGCAGTTTTTGAGATGATTGAATAAACAAATACAAATAAACAAACACAAATAAACAAAAATGAGTAAACAAACAAATAAACATTTTATTAATGTTTGTTTTGGTTTCAGTAAAGTTAAGCCAATCCTAAAAAGCCTGTTTTAAGTATTTATTCAAAAAATACCTTCCGTGTACAGACATGGCTCCATCCCTGTTTAAAACAGTAAACTTGGTTCGTGGTCTTCGATTGTTTATAATATTTCTGTAGTTACCTATTCTTAAAATATAAACTTATTTGCTTTTTAAACTGTGTCATTCTCATATCGTTATTTACCTACTTACCTTTAGACCACAACGAGACGGTTACATCAAAGGAGAACGAATGTCAGCTACAGAGCTCAGAAAAAGACCAATAAGTAAAGATTTCTTCAAGGAAATTCCTTATAGATCAATCGGGTGATTTCGACCCACAATAAAGGAAGCTGACCGTTGAACAAACAGACAGGCCCATCACGAGCTGCAAACACGAATTGTTATGATATTTTTTCCTAAGATACCTCTACGTATACTCGGTCACTAGAAGGAGCAGAAATATGTTTGGAAAATTTTTACTAGTCGAGTCGTCAGAAAAACATTTACTTCGTTAACTGCGTCGGATTCGTACAAACATTTATTATTTTTGTTGAATGTGATTTTTAGAAGAAACTGGAGAATGTTTAGATTGTGATGATCTGTGTATTTTTTTTAAATTTTTGACACAATTATCTCGAATTTTGCACTCGTTTTCCGATGTAAAATTTCATGAGACGAATATTTTTGCGACGCAATAAATAGCAATTATTCACTAATTGTGCCCGACCACGCGTTGCTAAGGTTCAGTAGGTAATTTATTATTACTTGTGGGTTATGGGTATCGAGTTCATACAAAAATTCCACAAAAGAAACACTGTTTTTCTAGAATTTTTCAATTATTAGGAAATTTTTTATAATTTTTATTTACATTAAAACCTCACTCGGACTATTATGAACATGTAAAAAAAATTTGCCAAATCGGTGCAGCCGTTCTCAAATCTTGCGCTTAGCAACGAAAACATGACTTTTATATATAAGATTATTGGCAAGATTACGCATTATTTCAAAGCCTCAATGTAAAAATAATCCCACAAAGTCTTAAAATTTTAACGCATATTCCGAGTCAAAAGTTTAAATTATTTATATATTATTTTCGCTAATACAAATGTAAATATCAATAATGTATAGCCCTCTGCTGGTTTTATTGTTTTACTACAAACGAAAGAAACGCGAGAACAATGATCGCTATTATTGTTCTTCTATATCCTGGTCGCGTTACACCCTCCACCGGTCAAAGGCACTTAAGACTACGGCTGCGCTACGAGACGTTTATTGACGCCGAGGTCGGAGTATGTCAACATTAAGACCCTTCTCAAAGTTCCGCTAAATCACGCAGGTGCCAATCGATAGGCGTTTGTTTACAGAGCACCTCTGACGACCAACTTGAGCTTGATTTGATGTCCTTATCACCGTCTCTCGCTAAGAAAGCTGCCATCTTTAAATTTATTATTAATCGTTGCTATTAAATATTATTAAATATATAATATTTAGGAAATTCGTTTATATAGAAAGTCGCGTTATTTCCCGTTCAGACGATAGAGCTTCAAAGCACTACGTCACCTCGACACTATTTTTGGCAATAGCCATTTAAACAGTATATGTAGATTGACCCCTAGGTCAGAATTTTTAAGACGCCTATAAAGCCTTTCACCTGATTTAAGGACTATCGTTGTAAAAATAGGCAGAATCGTACTCGCTAAGCACGGAGACCCTCGACGTGGATATTAGACGAATGACGCTCATCCAGTTTTTAGGTTTCCATTGGCAGTAGCCATTTAAACAGTTATAATATGTAGTAATCATCAATGACGTTTAGACCCTGCATAACGGCTATTGACGAGAAATTGCAACGAGAGGGAGCATTATTTACATTAGTATGTCAATAAAAGAGAAAGAATTAGAGCGCGCATTAAGTTACGTAAGCGCTAAATATAAACAAAAGAATGAACAAAATATTTTGTTTTACTTGATTTTTCTAAACTTCGTTATGTTTTAAAATGCAGAGAATTGCAAGTACAACCGCACTGTACTTTGAGTACTAAGCGAAAGCTTGTATAATTATAGGCTTCTATGGTTAAAATTTTATCGGGAAAATGTAATCTAATTGTATTTATCTTCTACTAAAACGATAACTACATGACATGTAATTTATAATTAAAAAAAATTAATTTCTGGTATATCTATAATATTGGCGTACGACGAATGAATAGGTTTCGTATTTTTGCTCTTGCATTCCCTTATTATTATAATTGCAAAAGTGTCTCTGTTTATTTTGTTACAGCAACTAAAACGCCGAACTGTTTTTGTTGAGTGTATGACAAAAATTTGAACCCTGGACAAGGGCTTGACTACTTTTTTTAAATTACACAACATGATCAAGTCATGGTAGCAGCCAGTAACATTATAATTTGTAATTGATAACTATGGAATTCAATTTAAATAAATAGGTGCTTTGGAAACACTTGAAAATGCTTCCGTTTCCTATAAACAGAGACTTAACGAAAACTAATCAACTATGTACATTAATTTGAACTAAGTTTCACCCACCCATCAATCAGAATTAAAATGAACTTGTACTTAATAGATTTTGATGAATTTGTCAACTTACGTACCAAATATTTTACTATATTCCTGAACATTGGATTTGTTATTATTTTCTGTCTATTATTTTTAATAGTTACATCAGGCTTTTGCAGAAATGGAGGTTTTAAGTCCTAAGTCAAGCAAGCATGTTAAGTAATCAACACCTTGTTCATTAATTGAAACAAAAATTGGAAGTAGTTGTTCTTGGTTACTCAATCGTACGATTCTTTTAGGTTCTTTGCGTACGCATAACTTGTAATAATTGAGCGATATTTCGATTATTGTCTCTGTAGAGATAATTACTATTTATTTCCTTTCCATTCTTTTATTATAAGTATTATTTTCTAATAAGTATTTATTATATCTATAGTATATCATATAAACCTTAATTACAAGTTTAGTACAGTTTTGGTAATTAATATGGAGTGGATACAATGGGCGTGATATACTCTCGATATTATTATTGGATGTTTGTAATACGTATAACATATATGTAATATGTGTATTTCTTGTAAACAAACTAGCAAACCCGACAGAACGTTAGAAAAAACCCGATTGCAGTGCCAAAAAGGTCTAGCCGTTTAGAAGTACTTCAGTGACACACGTACAGAACAATTACATATTGACTCTTATGTTCGAAGACTACCTATCTATAAAAACCTAATTTTTCAGGAACTAAAAAGAACATTTCAGCTTGTCTGTAAAGCAATTCTTAAGAATATTATTACCATAAACTGCTTAGAATTTATTGTTTATTACTTTACTATCTATTAGAATTTATTGTTTATCTATTTAAAAATAATAGATCCTTTTAGGATAGTATTATATTTATTTTAGGTTTTAGTAGGTATATTCTTTTTGAAGTTTATGTTAGTTAGGAGGTATTCGTTCAAAAGTTCTGAATTCTATACAGTTTTTTTTATAAATTAGGAGATGTTTCTGTTTATAAAAATAACTAAAAACTTTATAATGATGGCAAGTCTATTCAAGAAAAAAAGTTTATACATATGACAAGGAGTCGTAAAATGTATGGCAATCTTTATTTATCACTTGTTTCAGTTCCTGAAGGTGATTACAATTAGATTTTTTGATTGGAATTCTGTCAGAATTCATCTGCTGGTAGCACACTTGCTGAATGAATTTCGGTTTTTGAGGAAGGTCAGTCCACTTTGCGTCAAAGTCCAACTTGTATGGGTTGTTCTGGGCTATATTGAATAGCTCTTAATTTAGTCTGTAACTGTCAGTTCTCCAGCTTTACGACCTGGTCCTATTGTTTTGTAAGCCCAAGTAGATGTACAAGCATAGTTTTTAATTTTGTAATCCACTGCAATTGTTTGATACGGCTGTTTTGTACTAGCTTCTTTGGTAACATTGATGTAATCATTTGGTAAATGAATTTCTCGATTTTTTAAATTGTAATGGCGCTGTGTATGGAATCACACCGCATCTGAGTGTGTCCGACCTCAAAATATTTTTGGGTAATGCTAATTCCATTCATTTTTCAAAAGTTCAACAAAGCATTGGAAATGATGACGTTTCGGTTTTGATAGGTGCAACCATCCGAATAAATTACAATTTCTAAAAACACGGGAAATTAACGCGGTTAACTTTTATTTTCGCTTGACTTTTCGGCCGAGTTGCATCGGCCGTGGTCTCAAGTAAACTGTCGCAGCAAGCTTCACTCCGTGTCCGAGGCAGATTTTATACTATCGTCTATCTATATATAATAATTAGGGTTCCTACACACAACACTCACGGTGTACACACAGTTAACCAGATATGAAAAACGAGGTTTTGTCATTGGAATCACAGGATTCCACGCTGTTGATAAATTGTATCCGTTTTCCTGAAATTTTTGTGTCTCTTGATTTCAATCACTTCACGCACGGCTCTTGGATAAAAGTGGCGATCGGTGTAAAGGACTTGTGGGCGATGAAATTCTATGTTCCGCTATCGCAAATTTGGTTGTTTGCTCGTTTTTTACAGTTGCAATGTGTTCCTTAATCCTTTCAGCAATAGTCCGTTTTGCTTGGCCAATTGTATGTAACTGCAACTGTCGTAACTGCAATCTATTTTGTAGATACCTGGTATCTGCAACGGCAAAATATCTTTCGGTGTGCCCACTATTTTGTTCACCTTAGTTCCTGGTGTGTACGCGGTACGGATGGAGTACTTTTTTAATTTTGATTCTATTTTGTCTCTAGCAAATAAGTCAAAATGAGAAATAGTGTACACAGGTGGTCTTTGAACTTAAAGGACAATATAATATATAAAGAATTATATTTTTCAAATCACTGTCATAAAACTGAGCTACACCACAGTATAAACATAACAGTAGAATATCTTCATAGAAAGCTAGCTTACGCGCTTTGTATGTGTGCACGCTAATACGCATGCACCGTGGCACGCATACAACGGCAATATTTTGGGCGAATATGGATAATTATTGCAGCGCCAGTCGGATTCGCGCGCTACGCAAACATGCGACCGCTTCTGTTTGTCTTTAATTCGTTCCTAACGTCGTCGCAAATACGAAAATCTCTAAATTGCATAAACGAACGTATTATAATGTTTTTAGATGCCTAAATAATTTTAGTTATTCGAATGCAGAGTTGTCATTCTTCGACATAACTACAAGTATTAAATTTAACATTCACGAACAAATCGTTTTTATTATTATGTGCTAACAGTATGTATATGTATAATTAAACGAGATGCTCTCCGCAGCTCACACCCAACGCACGTAGGGTTGTTGCGTATCCGGGCAACAACCCTATGTATCCGGGCGAAAGCAGGCAATTCCCTTACACATGAGGCGGGAGTCGGCCTCATTGTCTTTGGTTACACCTTAGGCGTATCACAAATCAAATAATGTATGAATGTTGTGTATTATAAAATACAATTCACAAAAAAATACTATTACACTATTGCACTGGTTCCCAAACTTATTTTGTCTACTGAGTCGAAAGCTCATGCAGTCGTTGTCTATGATGCCTCCTAGCTAAATGAAATTACAAATCACCCCCCAGGCCTCTACATAACGCCCCCATTTTTTTTCTGGGTCTCTTACCGACCCCCTTTAGGCCTGCAGCGCCCATAAGGGGGCGTTATCGCCCACTTTGGGAATGGCTGCACTATTGCAATATTATTACATCACATGCACCAAGTACGGCATTTTTATGCAGCACACGTACTTGTTTATGTGTAATTGGTCTGTGATGCGCCTACGGGTATAGCGCGTATAGTGTGTAGAACTTTATATGAGGTTATGCACTATGCAGTGGTTGTAGCATGTGTGTTATTGCACCTCGTTCGATGTATCGTTTCACATTACTAGTCTTTCTGTTTGTTGCACGAACCGCCTAAACATTGCGTTCACATTTTGCGTGACCCAACCTTTAACTTAATTACAATGCTTTATTTATCTGTATCTAGAGTGTGATTACCATATTTTCAGGTTATAGGTCGTCATCTGCGAGAACAGAGAGCGAAGAACAAAAATAGTGCTGTGGCTCTTTTGGACTGCTCTTTGCGGGGCGTGACTGCGCTCACAGCGACTTCGGTGGCGGAGCTGACCGGAGTGGGGTTGCACGGCCTGGTTATATCATCAGGGGATATAAGAAGAGTGCAGCAAGGAGCTTTCAATAGTATTGCGAAGACGTTATTAGCTTTAGGTGAGCGAAGTGACTTCAGTTGGACAAAGCGAGCAATTTATTCCTTTACTTGTGTGGTAGAGCCATGCTACATTGCTACATTGTAGCACGAATTGGGCCGGCTCGCCCGGTGAAATACCATCCTCTCACAGAATATTGGCATGAAATAACAGCATGTATTGCTGTTGTTTTGCCTTCGGTGAGTGAGAGTGCCGGTGGTCCATCTCCCCCCTCCCTTCCTTTTCTTCTTTCTTTAAAGGCCGGTAACGCACCCGTGATTCCTCAGACTTTGCGGGTATCCATGGGCGGCGGTGATCACTTTTCATCGGGTGACTCGCTTGCTTGTTTGCCCCCTTTTCATAAAAAAAATGTGTATATTGCACGAAATATGTGTATGAATATATTTATTATTTTTTTTACTTTTATCGTTTCATACACGATATCTGTCAGTTAACGTCAGGAAAATAAATGATTTCAAAATATATGTATATATACTAGCGACTCGCTGCGGCTTCGCCCGAATGGGTTGTTGAAAGTTTGCAATACATCAAATTTTTTATTGAGATTTTCGCACAAAAATACCATCCAAATTTTCGACTTTTTCGGTGGATTTTCCTATAATTTTCTCTCATACAAACCTTATCCTGACAATTACAAACACAAAAAAAATCGGCCATATCGATCGAGCCGTTCGCAAATGATCTTTCATACATACAGCAAGTGATTTAATATACATATGTACATCTTTAAGTAAACACATTGTATTTTATTAACAAGAGATATTGAAAAACATGAACTGAGAACAATCTGCATGAATGTAAATTTTTTTTGAAAATCATATAACGACAGGATTTCATATTTTTTAGTCCGCTTTTTATCGACAGAAAAAGATCGGTGGGACTTTTCGGCAATATCGGTTTAAATCAACAATGACATAAAATATTAATCTTCTATATTATTATAAGAGAAATATTTGTATATATTATTTTTGTAACCGCATTCTGGGCGAAAAATCGTTCTAGCTATGTCTCAATTTTGGGAAAAATCGTTTTTGCCGTGTTCTTGCAGTCTTAAAATTGATAATTGGTATCGATTGGTAATTATGCAACAGATTTTAATTCTCCATAGCACAATGACTAGAATGTCGGTCTTCTACATTGAATATCGCGGGTTTCGGAATTCTGCGACAAAAAACCTTTTGCGATGGTAAAATTTTTCTTGTTTTCCTTTTTATATATCATTAAGCTTAAAAGAAGCTGAGCAAATCTCGCTAGCCTAGGTACTTTTATTTAGTAGAATACGATGTATTTATAATCAGCATCACGTATTTCATATGGTATGCATGGTAAATGGTTGAATTAAGCTATATTCTAGAAAAAAGAAATAAAGAATTACGTTTTATCTTTGGTTTCAGGATTACCAAACAATCAACTGTCTTCGATTCCAACGGAAGCGATTACCCATTTGTCCATTTTAGACAGACTAGATTTATCAAATAACAAGATAACTACGTTGGAACATAGCCCGTTCAAGGTAAATTTTATAGATTTGCCTCTTTGGTTTAAAGATTATTACCCATGTCTGTCTTATATACAGGGAGTCTCCAGTTCGATAACTTTGTTAAAGTTTTCGGCTTATAACCCTTAATGTAATTGGATAGTACGCGTTCATAGCGTAGCATCCATGATTGACCGATGGTGCGGGGATTAGTGCAACTGACTTTCAAGCCAAGAGCCCGAATTTTATTTCCAGCTAGATCAATTAAGGAATCAAACATTTCTACACTTTATTGTCTTCGGATCTAGGTGTTACTAGGTTCTTCCTTAGTTCGCTGTGTGCTATCCATATTGCTACTTTGGGACTGCAATAGTTTATGAAAATATTTTTATATTATTTATTTTCTTTTATTATTTTACAGGGTATGAGTAACTTGACGTATTTGGACATAAGCGATAATCAATTAACGGCCATATCACCCGAAGCTTTCAAACCGCTTGTGAAGTTATCTGTTTTAAAATTGAGAGGAAATTTACTTAAAGTATCAGCTTTAACTGCTTTGAAGGTAACATATGTACTTATTTTTTTAAAACACATACATATTTATATAAACTTACGTTGAACAACTAATTGTACAAAAGATAAATGAAATACATTCGTGTATTTACAATAAAATATTTAGTTCATTTTT
Source organism: Zeuzera pyrina (assembly GCA_907165235.1). Classification (NCBI taxonomy): domain Eukaryota; kingdom Metazoa; phylum Arthropoda; class Insecta; order Lepidoptera; family Cossidae; genus Zeuzera; species Zeuzera pyrina. The sequence continues at coordinate 9,017,769 of OU015640.1, forward strand.
GCTTGGTTTTTTTTATCAAACTTATTTATAAAATTAAACACAAAACTATTAATTTTAAATATTGGGTCCTTACATATGAAATTGGTGTTTTGTACGGGAGGAATATAAAATCAATTTTTTTTTTGTAAAATATATTTAATTAATCAAAGTATGCACCGTTGTTATCTAAGCACTTTTGCCATCTCATAGGTAGTTCATTGATCCCTTTACTAAAAAAACCATGGGGGCGAGAATCAATAAACTCTTTGAAGGCGAATTTTTTTCCTTGTAAGAAGTTGTCCAAATTCCGGAAAAAATGGTAATCTGTTGGAGCAAGATCCGGGGAGTACGGTGGATGTCGCAGACATTCCAATTATAGCTCATCTAACTTAGTGATTGTTTGTTGTGCAGTGTGTGGTCTTGCGTTGTCGTGAAGTAGCAGTGGCCTAGAGCGATTGACCAATCTCGGTTGTTTAGCAGCTAGTTCTTCCTTCAAGGTTTGCAGTTGCTGACAATAGATACCTGCCGTAATCGTTTGGCCAGATTTTAGAAAGCTGTAGTGAACGACACCGGCGCTAGTCCACTAAACACTCACAAGTAACTTTTTCTGAGTCAATTTTCGTTAAGGCAGGATTTGGCTGGGTCTCCAGGGTTCAGCCATTGCGACGAGTGCTTCCGATTATCGTACAGTAACCACTTTTCATCACAAGTAATGATTCGATTTAAAATCCCTTCATTATTGTGTCGGTTGAGCAAAGTAACACAGCAGTCGACTCGTGTTTGCAAGTTCGATTCACTCAATTCATGAGGTACCAATCGTTCAAGTTTTTTCACTTTCCCGATTTGCTTCAAGTGGATTAATACAGTTTTGTCACTTACCCCGAAGCCTGCAGCTATCTCTGAAGTACTTTGTGATGGATCCGCTTCCACAATAGCCTTTGATTCTTCATTTTCCACTTTGGTCTCTGGCCGTCCACGGGGTTGGTTCTGAAGGTCGAAATTTCCAGAACGAAAACGTTGAAACCAAAAACGTACCGTGCTTTCTTTTGCGATACCAGCGCCGTACACATCATTAATCCTTCGAGCTGTTTCTGCAGCACTGGTGCCACGGTAGAACTCGTACTCGTAAATATACCGATATTTCATGTTTTCCATTGTGCGGTAATAAGCGACGCCAAAGAAAAAAATAATGAGGAAAAAAACAAATGAATGACTGTTTTCAAAACTCAAATGTACCAGCTAAATGAATTTATAAATTTGAATTTGGAATTCTTAACCAAAGAGGAGATATTTCAGATCAAAGTGGTCAGTACGACAAAACGCTAATTTCATATGTAAGGACCCAATATTTAAAATTCAAGATAAAATATTATAATAATTATGTAAATTATGTGATTTTTCATATAAAAATGAATGAATCTCAACAGTTTCAATGTCGTAATAAATAAAAATAAATAAAATGAAAGCTACAGGAATTTTTGAAACTGGTATGTTTTATAAATTACATTAAATTAAGTAAAAACTGTATAGGTTAACACGATTGTAAAAAATTTCGAAATTTTATTGAAAAAAATAGAGTTATTACTTTTTAATTTCTAGTAGTAAAGTGCGATTTGTGTTTCCAGTAGTGGAGATGACGTTACAGGACTCTGACGTTACAAACTCATTGCGTTATTGCCAGAGTAAGGAGTGAAAGAGGCAGATCTTGTTCTCATTACTTAAGTTAAAAAGCAATAACTTCTATATTTTTCAAATAATTTGAAATATCGTTTCACAGTTGGATTTACGATTAATAAATAAAATAAAAAATAAATAATATTTATCTAATTACAATATAATAACAATAATACTTATCGTTTGATTAAGACTACGGTATTTTTTTTCCATCTAGTCAATATATGACTTGTGACTTGAATCACTCGAGTAACGACTCGGACCAAGAACAAAATGGACTGAGCCATAATGAGTTGCCACTCTTACCACTGTGTGCCAAACGAATTTTCGTGTCTCTCTTTCTATCTCATTCAGCGTAACCACGAGTAAAACTATTAACGAGTAAAACACGAGTAAAACCTATAGTAAGTATGGCAACCTCGTACTATCGGTGTAATTCGTGTCAGCTCATGACCGACTTGACATACAAAAGATTGTATTAATGAAATAACTATTTGCAAACTACTTGTAAATCTTAGATCTTTTGGATACTAGTATTCACAAAAATAACAACCTGTCATGTTCTGCTGTGTATCGTCGTACTGTTATTCTTCCTTAGTCTTTGTACATTAGTTAAAGTCTCGAACCTAGGTCAACAAAAAACGGACATGCTCTTATAACAAAAGCTTCCTTTATTTTGTTCTTGGTTCAAAAGTTTAGATATAAAAATGTTTTTTTATAATGTAAACCATATTTCAGGAAGCCCGAATGTTAAAGGACTTGGACTTATCAAGTAACGCATTAGAAGGTCCTCTAAGTCCTCACACAATCCCACCTCTGAAGAATCTCATGACCCTCCAGTTGTCTGACAACACATTTGCTAGTATAAGAAATGGAGCGTTGTCAGGTTAGACTTGTTTTACATTAGAATACTACAAATATTACGTATCGACCATTGCATAGTAATGCTACTAGATGGATGACCCGGTGAAGTCCATATCGAGCCTATCGTGCTTTGGGAAAAAATTCAGCAGATACATACATATATTCACGCTGTAACCCTAACGGGGTAGTAAAAGGGAGCGGAGCGTCGCAGACGTGGCAGTCCTTACATAATTCAGCTGTTGATTCTGGTTATTACTCTATGGCAATAATTGTTAATTTAGTGGGTGGTACGACCTTGCGAGAGGTCCGTCCAAATCATCTAATGCCCGCCACACACGATCGAGTATGCATGATCAAGTCCGTTCAATTTGCATGAAGCGGAGGTTGCGTCAAGTAAATTTGATCGTGTGTGCCATAGTAGGGGCGTCATGCTAAACAACGCTTCATGCCAATTGGACAGCTTGAACAAGTATACTTGATCGTGTGTGGCGGGCATTACTCGCTAATTCAGCTGCCCAGTGCTTGCGGCTTGCACTGTTGTGTTCCTGCGTGGAGGATAAGACAGCCGGTGAAATTTCTGGTACAAGAGACACAACATCTTAGTTCTAAGGTTTACCAACGCATTTACAATCTGGAATGCATTCTTACCGTGGATATTGTGAATGTCCGAGGGGCACTCATTTCTTGTCAAGTAGACTGTACGCTCGTTTGTCTCCCAGTAGAATTAAAAAATAAACTAAATGAAAGGGGTGAAATGGAAACCATTTCTCAAAGGATCAGTAAATTCTGTCGCGATATAGGTTTATAATCTTGTACTCTTTTATAAATCTCAAAAAATAAAATAAAAAAAACAGCATCTGATAAAAAAGAATTTGCAATAATTTAATGTAAATTTGTTTCGTTTAGATAAATAAGAATTCATAGATTAGATTAATTTATCCCTCTGTTTCTTTTTATACAATAACAGAGAAGCCATAAGGAAGACAATTAAGTACTATTTTTATTTTTAATCACATCTTAGATATAAATCCTGTTACTTAAAATAATTATTCCATTTCAGGTTTGACAAATTTAACAAGTCTTAATTTGCATAACAATCAGATAGATGTACTAGAGGATGACGCATTCAAGAGCCTGGCTAATTTGACGCGCTTGGATCTGTCACATAATGAAATCGTGGCCGTGTCAGGTAAGATTTTTCGTCTGAGACAAGGGTAAGCTAATATGACAGTTGCTTTTATTTTTATGACACTAAAAAACCTATAACGCAATTGTATATGTATAATTTCATACAACGAGTTTATTAAATAATAAAGACGTCAATAGTATTATAAAAATAACAGTATTATAAAAATATAACGCTTATTCTTCATTTAGCTTGAGTAACGATATATTGATGAAATTTATATTATGACAAACTTCGGGTTATTTAACAAAAACTTGTTAAAACATGATTGCCCGTGGTCTATTATCTACGAAAATTACCTATCTGGGAGTACTAATAACTATTAAAATGCGAAAGTGTGTATGTTGCCTTCTTATTTGTTTGTTTATGTCTACTTTCATTTCGAAACGGAACGACCGATTGACATGATTTTTATTTTGTATATTCAATAAAACAGGACAGATATATGAACTACGCGGAGAGAAATATCGAACCGAGTTTGAGCAATCTTTTAATTAATATTAGTTGATGTTCACAAGTTGTAGTTGAGAGTCGAGAGCTCATGCAGTCGTTGTCTAAGATGTCTCCTAGCTAAATGAAATTACAAATCACCCCCCAGGCCTCTACACAACGCCCCCATTTTTTTTCTGGGTCTCTTACCGCCCACCTTTAGGCCTGCAGCGCCCACAAGGGGGCGTTATCGCCCACTTTGGGAATGGCTGCTGTAGATTGTAAATGAGGTTATATAAAACTGGGTTCCCAGGGGTAATATTAGGGGTTCGACTCGGCTATGTCAAATAAGCAGACCTGTTTTTATGGATTCTTTTAGAGTCTAAGTGTTATTGGATTAGTTAATTGGTACCCATATATAAGACTAGTACTTAGTTTAGTTCACAATGGCCCGGTGAAATACAACCGTCTCACAGAATATCGGCGGGAAATAGCAGCATATATTGCTGTTGTGTTTCGTTCGGTGAGTGAGAGTGCCGGTGGCCCATCATCCCCTCCCCCTCCTTTCCCTATTTCCCTAAAGGCCGGCAACGCACCCGTGATTCTCCGGATGTTGCGGGTGTCCATGGGCGGCGGTTGGTTACTCTCTATTAGGTGACCCGCCTGCTCGTTTCCTCTCTTTTATAAAGAAAAATAAATAAAATATAACCTCCAAAACTATAACAATCATTATTTTCTTAAAATAAAAATTTGAAAAATTAAGATTGCATTTTTGTTGACATCTCTAAAATTTATGATTTTTTTTTAATTTACGGATTTTAAAATTCCTATAGTATTCAATAGGTAAACGTTTTATTTTGTGCCATTAGAAACCTTAAAAAAATAATTCATTAAAATCCATTTATTATAACTGAATTCTGTCATTTTCCCTTAATAACGACTAATTGCACTTTGACGATTTTGACGAAATTTACTTATTTACACATTTTCGCCTAGGTGCTTTTGACGTTTACGTCAGCTAACACTGGCAATTAGATCTTCAGAATGTTATGAAAAAAGGCCAATTCCCACTTATATCCGAAAGTAGTCTTAGAATTACTAGAATAGAAAATACGACGGCTTAAGGCCTAAGTCTTATAAAGGCCTAGGTCTTATAATCTCCAGTTACTTTTACAATTCTGTCATTTTATAAATGCACGCTGCACGCGAGTTGACTTCATGCTAGTAATTGGTACTAGTAATGTTAATATTAGGTAATCAACATCACCATTTAATACGTGTCTCATCTGTCTCAATCACACCACATTAAAAAAATTTTTTTAAAATGAATGATCAATGTCGAAATTCCATTCAATACTTTTCAAGAAAATCACGTAACCTACAAAGTGCATGAAATTGATGTTCCTTTTTTGAATGAGCAATGCGAACTACGTCTTCTCATATATGTTCTAAGTACCAATTACGTTTGTATTGAACTATGTTATCTAATGCTGATTAGTCCGGGCGTTAGGGATATCGTCCACATTGAAAAGAGCCTTTTTGTCGAACGATCCAACGACGGTTTAATTTCCGCTACAGAAAAAGTCGGAAAGGCGGCCGAATGGCGGAAATAAAGTGAAAGTATTGCTATCTTTTAAATATCTTTTAAATATTTAACTAACTTATTACTTAAAGGTATATCTATTATTCTGTAGCTGAAATTTATTGTTCTTTTGAAATCTAAAGACATTAATTTTTTTTATGATGAACATTCTGATATGGTACAGTCAGCATAAAAATATTTTAAAATTTATTTATTACACATTTTTTCACATTCCACACATATTTTCAGCGGTTGCCACACTAGGCAAGCCGTCGTGAGGCGTTTAATATACAAAGTTTTTTTTATCAAAACAAACTCTCTATGTAAGGCGACTTGCTTATGGTTCACAAAGGACTGACATTGGTACCTACCTATATAATTTTCTAAACGGATGACGACAATAAAAGTGCAATGAGCTTAAAAAATTTCTAATTGTAATTACGTCAAAACGTTCTAAATGTAATTGAAACTTTATAATTGTTATACATTATGTGATTATCGTCGTTGTATTATTGTGTGACAGTAACTTACGAACCATAGACATGACTTGACAATTTTGAAAATTTATTTCTATCACTTAATTTTGATGCCGACTGTATTTTAACTGACTGGTACATAGTTTTAGTTATTCATGTATGTAAGTTTTTGAACTAAAATACCTAAAAATAATAAACAAAAGCGTATTGGCACTTTTAGTAGAAAAATAAACGATATCTAAACATAGAGGCAAGCAAATACTAGGAAACTAAAAAAAATTCTAGGAAACTATCAAATGGTGAAATCGAAGAAATTTTGATTCAGTTTCGGTTTCGTATTTATTAAATAGTATTTAATAAACAGGTCGCGATAAAAATATCATATTTCTAAGTAAAAACAATACGACTTATTCTATACCGTTTAAAACACTGAGCTGGGACTTTTTGGCGGGAACAGGAGAAGTGAAGTTATCATTTTATTTAGATTTTCTATTTTTTACATTTTTAGGAGTTTTAAAGTACGACAGCGATAGTATATTGTGTTGTAAAGTTCTGTGTAAGTGAAAATAATGGAGGAGATCTAAATAAACATGTGTAGCTGAAGTTCTCGCGCTCTTCCAAGAAGTCCTTCAAAACTTCAGTAAAGCCTACTATCCCTTTACTGGAGGAGTTTCACGATAAGAAAAAACTAATTTACTTGTGATTCTATATGAATTCTACTTATTAATACGTGACTTGGCAAATGCGCTAATCTGTGCGCCATACCACATAGAAAAATAAAAAAAACACTGAGCAGAGTTACATTGAGTATCATGTTAATGAATATCTGAATGGGCCTTTTGTTGTTTGGTTTATCTGTTGTCAATTTGGTTAAAACATTAGGGGTTAAAGTATGAAATTGCTGTTTCGTACTGAAAATTTAAAATTTTTTTTTGTGGGATGAAATATATTTATTTAATTTACCGTACAGTAAAGACAACGAGGGTAAACAGTATTTACCCTCGTTGTCTACACATTTTCGCTATCTAATCGGAGTATCATTTAAACCTTTGCGATAGAACTCTGGGCACCTGGACTCCACTAATCCGGACTCCACTAACCGGGACTCCACTGGAATCCACAAACATTTTATACTGCTTCCTGGGAAATAAATTATTCTGTGTGAAAATTGTCCAAATACTGTTTGACTAAGGTCGCAGTCGACATGATATATAATTACAATAGGGGTAGCCCTTAAATTCTAAAAATAGATAAATATTTACTCCTACTTCAAACTATTATAAAAATTATGTGATTTAAAATTAAGCTCTAAGCTTGTAGATGTTATGGGTTGCTCACAACGAATTAAGGCGGTATCCACTAATATAGACATTAGTGGTTTGTAGTGCCCATAGACACCAAACTTCAAGTCGAAGTCGGGAAACATATCTGAAACCGTTCGACATGGATGGCAGATGCATTAACACTATGCTAACGGACCTTGTATCCAAGAGTCCAGGACTCTAGGACGTAATATGTTTTTGCAGCATTTACGATTCTAAGACTTAATGAGGTCTTAGACATTGTTCTGGTATCCCGGAGTCTAACACTGTCTTTTGGGTATTACATTTTTTGTTTCCACGACTATCTCTGAGATTTAATCGGGTCTTAGACGTTTATTGGCATTCACGACTTAAATTCTAAGATTTTTACGGTATCAGAAATTGTTATGGTATCGGCGGGTCTTAGACAATTTTTGCGCATCCACGCCTCTCACTCTAAGATTTAACTGGGTAACATTCACGACCCACTCCTTTCAAAAGGATGATATAAACTTACATTCACGTAAACTGCGTAAGTCGTGTGAGAGAACGAGTAATAACGCAACCTTTTTCCACAGGTGCTTCACTAGCACATCTGACGAATTTAGTGCATTTGGATTTATCTCACAATTTTCTGAGATCACTATCAGCCGAGCCCCTGCACTCGCTTCGTCGACTGACCGATTTGCTGCTTCACGATAATGACATATCGATGATCGATGACGGCGCTCTGGCACAGCACAAGGACCTGGGCCGATTCACCATTGAAGGTAATGACGTTGTGATGATACGCAGTTTAGTGGGTTATATACGGCGGTATTGAAGGGCGAGCACACTTTATTTGGATTTATTCGGTGACGGAAGTTCAAAGACTTTTAGTACTAGAAAAGATCAATTTCTTATAACTATTAAAATGTGCGGTGTCACGCTTGCGGACAGGATAAGCAATGATGAGATACGCAGTATGACAGGGTTGCACAACAGTGTTATTGTAAAAATGAAGAAAGGAATGCTTAGATGGTTCGGGCACATAGGAAGAATGAGCGATGAAAGACTGACGAAGAAAATCTACAGAACGAAAGTGAGTGGTAAAAGAAGCCAAGGAAGACCAAGGCTGACTTATGAAGATCAAATAGCCAGAGTATTAGCAGACGGAAATGTCAAAAGTACTCGCATACCTAGGCGCAAATGTGTGAAGAGAATGATGAGTTTTGAGGAAGCGAAAGAGGTGTGTAAGGACCGTGACTCCTGGCGCTCCGTCCTCTCTGACTACCCCGTTGGGGATACAGCGTGAAGATATGTTATGTTATGTTATTAAACTGTTTCCTCACGTTCGCTAAATTAGTTTTACAAGTATTCAGTTTCGTAAGTATTTTACCTTATGTAACAGTATAACTTCAGTACTGAAATAATCGAAACGAATACAGAATAACGCTATAAGTATTAATACTAGCGAGCAAATTAAGAACCGAAAATGATTCTGATGGTTCATTGTTTTGTCTTAAATCACATGTATATTTTGATGGCGCGATTGTGTAAGTGAAATCTGATTTTATAGATATTTCTGATAGTGATTTTAAGTGCTAATATTATCTCTTAATGGACTTAACATCCTTCACTGTACTTCCTTTACTTATACTTTAAAATGCGTACATTTTAAGCAGCGCGTATCTATCCGCGCTGCTTAAAATGTATTCATTCTTCGAATTAACATAAATAAATTAAAAATAGTTGTTATAAATCCCGTTATTCATATTAAATAGAAATTTGTCCAACTTAGTGCCGTATGTTTCGAATTCGTTATTTGTCGATACGTTTTGTGTGAGGCGACGTCTTGACCTCGTTGATCGGCAATGTTATTGTACCATGACTCTTACTATTCATGACGTGGCGTCTATTTATTTATGAGATTTTTATACGAAAAATTTCAGCTCTATTGCTTCGTTCCTATAGTCAATTCTTAGAAAGCATATGAATAAGTATTCATTCAATATAAAATATGTATATGTTTATCATATCTTTTCATGTTCGATCGATTGTTGAATCTCTTTCTTTGCCTATTTTCTGCAAGAATTTTTGTTTTGGTCCTTTTTAAGGTTTTGTGTCTCAAAAGGAAAATAGAGTTAATTATAAAACTGCAAAAGCGCACTCTCACTTGACTTGTTTTTTTGAATAATGAAAGCTATTTTTATTATTATGTAACATTAACTTGCTAAGTCTTACGGACAAAGGAAACAGCAAATGACTATAGAACGATGTTTGATGTTTAGACAAATAAATTGATCGTAAATGATACTCTTTGGATTTATTCCTTAGAATTCAATGAAATGAAAGAGAAATAACTATGCTACTACTGTACGCAAGTAAATAATTAGTCTGTTTTACTATTATGTAAAAATTCATTTCTAAATTATACGAAAATACATATTATATTTAATAGAATACTTAAGGTACCCAAGTCATGTTGATTAGTGTAAATGAGAAACTCATCAAAGAGGGGATTTTCCTAATCCCGTATTATTTGCGTCAACTGGATGGTCAGTAATTACTTGGGCCGTGAATGTTTTTACGGAATTACTTGTTTATTTTTAGCCGCCTTAAACGTTTTCTGTTTAACAAACTCTAGAGATAAACCCACATTTCACAGATAATCCACTTAATTGCGATTGCTTAATGGCGGGCTTCGCCCGGTGGTTGAGGGACGCAAAAAACTTGTCTCCATCCGATAAGTCGGCTGCGGTCTGCGCCACCCCACCTCATTTAGAAGGCGCCCTGCTGTCCACGCTATCGAAGAATACTCTATGCGACGATTTCGAAACGAGAACTGGTAAAGACGAAAAATACAATTACAACAGAGCCATTAAAAATGCGATTGCCGTACAAGAAAAGTATGTGGATATTTACGACGAGAAACCCGAAGGTTTGGACGATGATGTCTATGACGAAGAGCTGGAAGTGCCCAGTGAAGAGGATCTGCCTATTTCTAAAGCTAAGGTTGGTTACATATGGAATAGGTTCGCGTTGAAAAAATGGGGTCGTGAATCATTATACGTCACTCTATTTTTTTTTTAACTGTACATTATATATTTTTTATTAATACACCATAACAAAATCTGACTTATGCAGATCAAATAGCCAGAGTAGTAGATGAAAGAAATGTCAAAAGCACTCGCATAGCTAGACGGAAATGTGTGAGGATAATGATGAGATTTAAGGAGGCGAAAAAAGTATGCAAGGACCACAATACTTGGTGCTCCGTCCTCTCTTACAACCCCGTTAGGTGTTACAGTATGAGGTTATGTATGTATGTTTGTAACATCGTCTATCTTCGACTACTTCTGCGCACGCTTCGTTCAATTCTCATTCATCTTTTTACCCCTTTCACACAATCTTGTTTCTCATTCACACATTACTTCTCACTCATACGATACATCTGACATATTCTTTATTTACTACGAAAATAACGTTTAGTGTTATGGTCTTTTCGGGATGGAAAGAGCATTTAATGTACTACAAATTTACAATTTACTTCTGACTTTGAGTGTTTGGGTTTAAAGATGGTTATACCACGCCAATTGATAGAGTATATCCTATATCAGTTCAGTATAGAGCCTATATCAGTTTTTTAAGCGATATCCCTTAGTTTATTCCATGACCTACACGGCCAAATAAGCAGCTGACACAATCCATATATTCGTTTCTCTCCCAAACCAGCATGGAACATTAGTTATAGGTATAATTTCGTAATACAGTAGATATCTACGCAGTTGAGTAAAATATGCATTTTATCACATTCAAATATATGTTTGTTAACTTGCAGAGATAAAGACAAATAATCAGAAATTATTTTGTCTTCTATATAACGTAAACAGAAAAACCGACTTCTCGATAGAGACAAGAACGTCTTTTAATGAGAATTAACGATTGCGCATGATTTCATTAATTTGTTAAAAACTAATTGCATTGTGTTATTTTTCAATGTAATCTTTTTAAGAACGAACTGCGAATTTTAAAACCCGATAGTGCTACTGTAAAGTTGAAAGCCGCCTCGAAGGTTCAATGTTCGCCGACATAAAAATAAAATGTCCTATTTTTGTTGAAAAACCTAACAAAATTTAATGACAAAATGGTGACCCACGTGGTGGTCTAGTTTATCTAGTCGCTGGCATGACTTATGCTCTCGCCTCTACTCTACTTCGATATCGCCTCAACAACAGCTCTATTCCTCTCCGACAGTTGGTTTCCATAGTTATACTATGGAGAAATGAAGGGTACTTTGCTTCAGTTTCCGCTACTGGACACTACTCTACACTGCCTCTTCTCCACCTCAACTCTTGAAAGTATGAGCAACCGGCGTTAGTCAGTACAAAAATACCTTTCAGTAAAATATCCATCTAAATGAATTCAGTCGTTACCTAGATTACATAAATAGATATACAATTTTTACCAATTGGGACTCCTTACCTGTTTTTATTTTCAGGATTTTTTACTTTTTATCTTCCTGTACAAGTCGTAAAAGTCTGTCAAAGATTAGGGTTCGTCATAAGAGACACATATAGGTGATGAGTTACCAAACAGTACTACCTACGTCGTTCTGTTTGATTTGTAGACCCAAATACTTAGTTCTTACACCAAAAAAAATATCTTACAGCATTAACGCCGAAAATATGTTACATTATAAAAAATATGGCATATAATTATCTAGGTGGATTCGTAAATATAGTACGTAGAAATATGAAGTGTCTTATTATAACAATTTTTTTTTCAAATTGTTAGAAATGGCATCAAGCGGAGATTTTGTTGTGACGTGTCCACTCCGAATTGGAAAGGGCATGAATTTACGTACAATTTTTTTGTGTAGATTGTATTTATAAATAAAACCATCATATCAGGTCCGTCTAGCAGACGCTTGGTACAACGACGAGGAGGTCCATTTATCTTGGATGGTGGAGCCATCTTCAGCCCGCCGTTACAGATGCACGGGAGTGACAGCATCGAGGAGTGGCGGCTTGCCGAAACATATCGCCTGCCACAGAGCGCCGCCGGCTAACGTCGTGTTGAGAGGAATGAAAGTGGATCCTGTTGAACAATATACGTAAGCTATTTTTATAGTATGATACGTTTGTTGAGGTTAAGTATTCTTGAGTGCGACGATCGAATGGGTAAGTTAGTTATAGAGATGGTAGAGATGGGTTCTACAGATGGATACGTGTCCGCGGATCCTTGCGGGACTAACGTATGTACAATTGTACATACATCCAAGTGCAAATGGGGCACAAATTCTTCGGTATAAGCTAACTGTTGACGGTGTATAATGGAATCTCGTGAACGAAAGTGTGATAACGATTGCGCGCATTGAGTATCACAATAAAGTATACTACGAGCAGTCCTATACAGATTATGTATGTACAGGTTAATAAAGATTTTGTATACAGGTTTCGCAGCTGCTACGAAAGTGGGTAGATAACTAGATAAGTTTACAGAGGTAGACGTATGGTCCGGATGTATGCATCCGGGGACCTATCGCTAATTGGTAGTACGAGCAGTCAACTGAGTTTACTTAATCTTTATATGCGAAGATAGCTACAAATTATAAGAGAATTCATCACTCAATGACCATATCAAGGAGTTTAGGATTAGAAAAGAATTCTAGAAAATATGATATATGTATGTACATATGTGCACTTAGCTATGTAAATGTAGCTTGTGATGTTTAATATTTATAATTAATTATCTCACTTTTTTGAGATCTCTCATGTGTCTGCCCGCCTGTTCGTCGGTCTGTTTGTCGATTTTGTCAGATACAGAAATGCGACGTACAAAGAAACGCGTAGTAATATGTACATGTACCATTCCGAATTCAGTGACTTAAATTATTTACCCTTAATGATTCTTTAATATTTTTATCAACTTCGAAAAATTATTGACTGAAAGTCCAGAAGGATTTGAATTGCATTCGGCGCCAGCGACGCTGTGATTCCGATCGCCCATTGTATATGACCGATTCAGAGTTTCTGAGCCAGAACGAGATGTAAAAAGATAAATTTTTATAAAAAAATTAAACCGACTTCAAAAAAGAACACTGAACAGTATGAAATAACTATCCTTTAATAAATAATCAAAACTTAAGTACAAAAATAACTTTATAAATACGATACAAATACCCATATAATTAAATTTGACAGTTATTGAAGTCGGTGCCAAATCAATGTAACCTTGGTTTAAATAAATATCTAGGGCAAGTCTACAATTAATTCATTTTCTAATTCTGGAGCGCAATGTGTAACTTCCATTCGATCGAACAGCACAAACCGTGGGCTTTCACAATAAAAGATGCGAACAGATCGAACATGGGTTATTATTGCCCATTATGGCCATTATCAATATCGTCGATATCATATCCTATCAATATCAATCAGTTATAAAACAACTGTGCAAAGGTTGCATCATAATTGCACCCTAGGAGCATTTTTACAATCTGAAGTCAGCCTGGCTGATTCCGCCGTATTCTCTGTCCGCCACAAGACTGACTCTACTGACTGAATTCATTATATCACAGGCAATTTATATCTTCTCCCTACTACCATTATACAATGTGGGGACAACAATAGTTAACAAACGACATACAAGAGAATCATCAATATAAATGAATAAAGGTTATAACCAGGTCGCGTTATTTGGTGTATCTTCGAAACCAAAACTTCAATAACAGTGAAATTTCAATGGGACCAATCTGGAAGTGTATCCTTTCAAACAAAAAAAGAATTTTCCATATCGGTTTATAAATGACGGAGTTATAAGGTAACAAACATAAAAAAAAAACAACCGAATTGAGAACCTCCTCCTTTTTTGGAAGTCAGTTGAAAAGAGAAGGAGCATAATTAAATATTTCTTTCAGATTACTCGTGCCTGTAGTGAGATGCATAAAAGTGCTTTTATTGTCTTTTATTATACAGAAATAATAATAATAATTTAGGTGTTATTCAGAAATAATAATAATTTGTAAACATAGATAATTTTTTATACAAACACCGTCATTTATAGAAAATGGGTAGATGATTCAAAAGAGTCAAGCAATCATTAAGCGAGTGATTCGCATCAACGGAGTCAAGAGTATTCATAGCTAACATACATTCTGTGAAGAAAATATCGGGAACGGATGATTTGTTTATGGTTCCAAATTCAATTTTTTGTTTTTTATGTTGTTGTTAGATTGGCACAACTGTTTTCCATTTTGGCGCGGAGTTTGAGTTGCATCTGTTATTTAGATTAAATACAGTGCTCTTTTTAGTTATATCATTCTAGTGTATATTGCGAATTTGATAATAGACGAAAACATCGAACAAAGAGTTTGTCTTAAATTTTGCATCGCTAATAGAATTTCGTCTTCGGAGTCACTGAAAATGTTACAGAAGGCTTACGGTGAATCGACTTTATCAAAAACACGTGCTTATGAGTAATACAAAGCATTCAAAAGCGGTCGAGATGTGATGGAAGATTTGCCTCGCTCTGGTAGGCCATCAACGTCTGCAACTGAAGTTAACATCGCAAAAGTGAAGGAAATAGTGACTGAAAATTCTCATTCAAGTTTGAGAGAGATAGCCGCCGAACTTTCTGTGTCTCACGAGTCGATCCGTACCATTTTAAATAATTACTTGGGTATGAAACATGTTGCCGCTCGGCTAGTTCCAAAAGACCTGAATTTTCTTCAAAAACACAATCGCATAAGAGTCGCTGAGGACATGCTAGAACGAGTCAATTCCGACCCAACATTCATGAAACACATTGTTACTGGTGACGAGACGTGGGTTTACGAGTTTGACATGCAAACTAGTCAACAAGCGACGGAGTGGCGCCTTCCAACTCAACCGAAACCGAAAAAACCACGCCAAAGTCGGTCAAAAGTCAAAGTCATGTTGACTGTTTTCTTTAACTATCGCGGTGTTGTGCACTCGAAACTCTTGGCGGAAGGTTAAACGGTAATTAAAGAATATTATTTGGGCGTTATGCGGCGTTTGAGAGAGCAAATTCGACGAAGAAGGCCAGATTTGTGGAAAGAAAATTCTTGGATTTTGCACCACGATAATGCGCCTTCACACAAGGCCATCATTGTGAACGAATTTTTGACGAAAAACTCAACAAATACCATCGAGCAACCACCTTATTCACCAGATATGGCTCCAGCCGACTTCTTTCTTTTCCTAAACTTAAATTACCACTTCGTGGCACGCGTTTTCATTCGGTAGAAGACATAAAGGAGAATTCGCGGCGAGCACTGAACTGGATTATTCGTTGGCGTAAGTGTATCGTTTCTGAAGGAGCATACTTTGAAGGTGATAAAATAAATTTGGATGAATAACTGACATTTCATGTATTATTGATCTTTTCCCGGTACTTTCTTGACAGAGTAGTATATGTATATTTTGCACTGGTTTATTTATCTGCTAACTTATTAAGACCTAACTATAACTTAAGACCTAAAATTGAAAATTTCAAGGCCCGTAAAACTTTACTTAAAGTGTACAGAAAATATTACGAATACGAATGTGTTAGATTTTGTCTGTAAAACTGAAAAGTTTTTTACAAATTTACTTTTTTGTTAATGTTGTATGGAACCTGCGCGCGAGTCAAACTCGCACTTGGTCAAGTTTTTGGTGCGTAGTCGCTTTTGTATGCGACTGTACTCGATACGGATTAAAAATAAAATGCATGAAACCATAACCGTATCGTCAGCTCGTTACCTGAATTTAAATTATTTGTTTCATCAATTTAAACGACATTTATTGTATTAACGCCTATTAAAACTGAATTGAATTGTAATTGGGTATAATTGGATAGATATAGCACTTTCCCGCAATGAGTATTAATAAATAATTTAATTTGATTGTTACGTTAATGCGGTAGTTACATTCCCTAAATTTTTTAAGTTTTAAGTCTAATAGATTTGAAGATGGGAGGTGACGGTTAAGATTTTATAGCGTCATGGGTTAAGGCGACGCATCGATAAACAACAATTTAATCTATAATAGACCTTGTGCTCTATGCAAACGTGCGCGCGCTAGCTTACAAAAAACACGAAAAAGTAGTTATTTTCGTTTATTTTAAAAACTATAATTAATTTAAAAAAATCTGACTGTAATTTTGAAGAATATGTTTAGATTAAACTATACAGAAAATTTAGGAACATAAGTCACTCACGTTACTTTGAAAAATGTAAATCTCAGTTTTAAAAGAGGTTTCTTCGGTATTTTGTTTTGTGCTACAAAAGTTGACCAATCGTGTATCGCAACTGGCAAAATAAAGTCAATAAAATCAAGAATAAGGTTACTAAATATTATTTTCATACGTTTTGTAGTCACAGAAAAATTGAGATTACTGCCGTCAAAATTTCTAATGCGTCGCTAAGGCGATTATTGTATGGCGATGGTATTAACACGCAAAATTTCAGATTTATACGTGGACACGTACCTAATTAATCTTATATACATAGTTTTTATTTTTCTTTTTGAAGTAGGCAAGGAACCTGTAATCGACCATTGTATCGTAATTTAATCAGCCCATGTGATTCTAAATTTGTTTTTGCAGATTCTGCATTGCACTGGAAGAGATGGACATAAGAGACATGCCTCTCGCTCTAGTCCTTGGATGTGGCGTGCCCCAAGTTGTGAGGCAGCAAGCACCATTCCCTACTGTAACTACCGCCGCTGTCACGTTACCCAGTGTTACTGACACTCTGAGGTATGGACAAACAAAAATTATATTGTAATTTATCAGGTATTACATTTTAATTACCATATTATTTAAATTTAAATTTTATTTATTTATTAAATGAAAATGCCCAATTTCGCTACCACTGGGCCCAGAGTAACCAGACTACTTAAAAATATATTTTAATTTCTTATGATTTTCTGTGTGGTTTATAACTTTCAATGTCTGGAGGCAACTGTCCAAATACAGTACGAATAGCCAGGCAGACATCACGCAGCCCCGTCTGACGCCTGAACAGACTTCAAACCAGGGCGACAAGTTACCATCTATCCTTACACAGGCTTTGTGGCCACGATATAATGACCTCACAGCCAGCAGTAAGAGGCCTTCCACGCCGTATTCATGCAGAAGATTCCATAATATCTTTCGCACTACTATATCGAATGCTTTTTCAAGATCCACGAAAGCGCAGAAAATTTTCTGACCTACTGCCAGAAACTTCCCCACGATACCGCGGAGCGAGAAAATCTGATCCATACAACACCTACCGTTCATAAAACCGCCTTGTACCTCTCACAAATATCTTTCAGAAATGCCTTTCATACGTTCAGTCAATACCTTGGTATAGATTTTACTTGCTAAGCTAACCAAGCTGATGGCCCTATAGCACGCAGTCTAAATAGGAGCCTTTCCCTTTATAGAGAGGCACTATGATTACGGTGCGCCAGTCCTTCGGAACCTCTCTCTTCTGCCAGCAAAGATTGTACAGTTTATAGAATGTATCTCAGACCTTAGGACTACTGTACTTAATCATCTCAGCAGTAATCTCATCCTTTTCATTTCGCAACCTTTCCACATTTTAGACTTCAATCTCTTTCATACTAATGAATTCCTCTAGTTCCTAACACGAGTGTGGCGATTCGTTAGGACCGCTCTCAGTGTTAGAGACAGAGTCGTCACTCTCATACAGTTCTCTATAATAATCACTCCATCTTTTTTGTCTGTTAGCAGATGATGTTCTTTCGAACGCACTTTATTCGTTCTGCAAGGTCTCGGATTTTATTTTTAGTAGTAGGTTTCCTGCCCAAATACTTTCTCAATTCACCCAATAGTTGACTGGTAGAGAATGCTCTTGGCATGGCTCTTGGCAAGTCCGCCATATGTACTGAATCCTTAGTGCAAAAAGAATAAATAAATAAGAAATATGTAAAGTATAGAAAATGGAAACAGCGCGATGTTATTTTTTATTATTGCATAAGTTAAATTGGATGAATTTCGATCAGGTTGTTGCTGTGGTATAGAATAATAGACCATACTTGCGAGTTAGATAAATACATATATACTAACAATAGTATGCACCTATAGCGCTGTTGGTAAAAGCACATCGAAGGTAGGTAAACGTCAAATGATATGGGGAAGTACGCGGTGCAGGAAATTTGAAATCATTTGACTTCAACATTGAATATTGAAATACATAGTTCAAATACAATAATGATATATTAGATATTATTATGGTATTTTAGTACTATTTTAGGTTTTTAATTGTCAAACGTACATACATACATATTGTCTCATCAGAATTTCAACGGTTTGGATATTGTTAAATTTATTGTATCTACGTAATAAAATCAAGGAATCCGTTTTTCTGTCAACCTTAAGTTCATTAAAAAAATTCCTTTGATTTCTGATAAATTTAATAATATTTCCAATTTTGATTTCAGGGTCTCTGAAGTCCGTTCTAACGTAACCAGCGATGGAACACTAACTGTACTCGTATCTGTTATGGGCTTGCCCCCTCCAAAACCCCAATACGTGCTGCCACGTTCTCAGAGACTCTCTGTTGATAGGTACCCTCACAACTGCTACGTTGTGTTAAAGGTGCTGACTAGAGAGTCTTTAGTAGCCCAAAAAGATACACCGTGCCAATCGACCTTAGAAGTTTCAATGGAAGGTTTCATAAGAGGACCGTATGAAGTATGCGCTTCATTGTCTAAAAACGAAAAGACGACCCCAATATGTGTAGTTCCGCAGTTTTTGGAATCTCTGGATTCTTTAGAAATGAAGGCTGGGTTCAAAGGGCTGAACACAGCGTTGGTGGGAGTCGCTCTAGGTTTGATGGTTATTGTAGTGGGTTTGGTGTGGTTTGTGAGGAAGATGTTGAAAAAACCAGCAGAGTTTGAGACGCACAGATGTTTCAGGCCGGAACAAGCGCCCGACGAAAATCCCAGATCTAGTTACGTTATGTTGACAGCAACTTCTAAAGTATAAAAGAAATGATTGATTGTTTTAGTTCTGTTTTTCTAGTCTTTGTTAATATTTTAAATTGGTTTGTTTAACAAAATATTGAGAAGATTCTATTGTCGCGTATTAATGTCTTCCCAAAAAAAAGATTAATTGTATTAAAAACGTTATGATGAGTATTTATAAGTATCTTGTTATTTTGCATGAATGTAATATGGATTCAATCATAGAATATTTTAAGTGGAATATTTATGATTGAAATAAGTGTAAGAAATCACGTTACATAGGAATGTAATCAACTGTATTAACTCCGAAGTTTTAATTGTTTGAAATAAGTACTGTTAAACGTTCTGAGATTAATATTTCCAAGAACGTAGATGATAATTTTCTATAAAAAACTCTGGTTTGTGATAAGAAGTTATAAGAAGTATTGTAAGATATTAACGATTTCGACGAATCATAAAGTAATATAAATATTATTACAAACAATTCACATTTTTGTACTAACTTGTTTTTATTATTTTAGTTAAAAAATGACTGAATGAAATATAATATACAAAGTATCTAAATACAGCTTTTATCTTATTGTATTTAAAACTAAAATAATATCTTCTGTGAAGGTATTTATTATAAACAAAAATACATAGAATCTAATACTAATTATATTAACACGAGGCTCGGATTTGATTCGTTAAATATTCTTGTAACAAGTGTTGAAGTCGTACATTAATTGAAATTTAATGTACAATTTTGCTGTGTACATTTTACACATTATAATCGTTTATCACTTATTTTCTATATTTACATGAATTAAGTTTTTTTTTATTTTACTACAGAAATACTTTAAAATTATTGCTACTAAGACTTTACTTATGATACAGATTATACGAATTAAAATAATTAGGGCTAAAACTACGTAAATGAATCTTGAATACAAATTTTAGACTACGAAACCTTGAATTCGTCATGTAGCCATGAAATGCAATTCAAGGTCGTTTTGTGTTTGCAAATAAGTGTCCCATCACCCCACCACCATGTTGTGTGACGTCAACCTTCTCTCTCCAACAGTATTCTATTCCTATCTATTTCACCAATTATTCAGTTGCGTTCACGCATATCGTTGCACTCGAATGTCGCGTGTGCTTCGTTTCCACCCACTGTCAGAATTTGGTTTGCAGTGAGTAATGGATTAGATTGACACAAATTATTTCCAAATTCACTTTATATACATTTTGTCTCATTAAAATGAAAAAAAAATTGTATTGAGAAAAACAAAGGACTTGGTGAAAATAAGCATACTAATATTTACTACTGATTAAACGAATACGGATTTGGACCAGATTTTTTGATACTTGGGTTAGGTTGAATGACGAAGGAACAATTTATTGTGATAATTCTAAGAAACTTTGGTGTAGTCTTCATTTCGTTCAAAATTAACCACATTTTCATCAACTCTTGTTCAAGAAAAAGATAACTTTAGTTGTTTTTTGACTAACTGTTTGTAGCGTTGTAAATTGTAATGTTTTTAGGTAATCCTAAAAACATTACAATTTAATAAGCAGTCTGACATAAATATTGCATTTAGTCTTTCTTCTTTCAATTTCTTCTTAAACTTTCCATATTCTTCTTTCAATTTGTTGCGTAATATTCTTCTGAAATATAATTTGAATTGTGCACATTACATATACAGAACTTACTTTTATTAAAGTATCATTAATTCCACATACATATTTTATAATATTGAACAAATCTGCGTAATTTGTATTTCCTTTAATTAACATATTCTCAGATAAGGTTTTAATTGTAAATGTTTTGAAGAACTTTGGTTCTGCTTTAATTAGATTAAATTTATGTAAATAATAATAATTTATGAATTGGGATTTTTTAATAAAAGATTAACAAATTGAAGGTGTTTTATTTACATATAACTTTATTGTAATAAAATATATAAAATTCCGGTGTGCGTGTGTTCGTAATTCTTTTCCTCTTAAACGGTTTGACTGATTGTGATTATAACGTTATAATAACGTTAGATTAAACCCCGAAGAAGGACATAGGCTACTTTTTGTTCAATTCCACGCGGACGAAGTCGTGGGTTTCAGCTAATTTATCTATACAGTACAACGAAGTCAATTTCCTAAATTTACTCTGCTTAGAGGTACATACAGTAACTCTTATTCTTTATTCATATTTCTGATTTTGATATAATTCAGAGGTTCGATCATCAAGTCTCTAAATGTTCTAAGATTTTTTGCTTTCACTTTCCAAAATAATAATAATAATAATAATGTATTTATTTGCCTTCAACATAAGTAGCATACAAATGATATATAAACAATATTGAATGGAATAAATATGAAGACAAAAAGGTCTACGACTCGGCGGTTATTAAGCATGCAACAACCACCGATATTCTGCCATAGCCTGTACATATTACATACAAAAGAAGAAAAACACTTCATACCTACTCGCGAACATTACAAAAAATAAAAAATAAAATAACAAATATAGAGAATAGATAAATAAAACAGTAATAAGCATCTTATTAGCATCATAAATATCTAGGAACTAGATGAGTCACCATTTCCCAGCAGCTATTTCAATAACAGCCATTTGTTACATTTGCTTTTAAAAAGATGAGAGCGATATCGAATCGCACACAGGTGGAGGTAAATCATTCCAACATTTAGTCGCTGCACATTTAAAACGGCCCCTGGTGTTGACAAGAGCGTGTTTTGGGGTATTAAGTAAGTGCCTTCGCAGTGCTGACGACCACGTTAACTTTTCATATAAATATTTCGGTACACGTGTTTTCAATAATGAAAATAAAAAAAACGATAGTTTCAAAACACGCTGATAAGTCATATTTAACACTCCCTTGTCATTAAGGTAAGGCAACACATGTTCTCTTTTGGATATTCCATAACTAAAACGCGAACAAGCATTTTGCACCCGCTGGATGGCCTTAATTGTTTTTTGAAAGAGACAAGGGCCATATACTATATCACAGTACTGAAAATGCATTAATACTAGACCATTACATAGCTGGTACCTAACGCGAGGACTAAGAAAAGGTCTCAATTTGTATATCGTCCTTAAAGAGGCAAAACTTTTAACAATCTTTTCTTGAATATGGCCTTCAAATTTTAATTTACTGTCATCTTTAAGCCTAAATTTCGAACGCAGTCTTCGATAGGTACGACTGTGTCCTCAATTCTAATAACAGGGTTATAATTTTTTATTGTTTTTACTTGGTAGTCAGTCCCACATATAATCGAAGTACTCTTTTTTGGATTCAAAACTAAACAATGTTCCCCGCAACACTGGGAGATAGCTCCAAGATCACTATTCAATCTGTCAGTAGCTGCCATAATATTTACCTTGTCGGGTTTAGCATGTATATACAATTGTGTATCATCAGCGTAAAGGTGGTATAGAGAGCATTTAACAACTTGCGCGATGGACGAAGTGTAGATAGCAAACAGAGTCGGACCCAAAACAGATCCCTGAATCACACCTCGAGAGACCGTCAAGGGTTTTGATCTAGTCAGCACACCCTTATCGCTGACACAAGTGCTAAGTGTTAGGAAGTTGTACCTACAAATTATAGCATTACATGCCCACAAAGTTGTTTTGAACTCTCCTGTTTACAAACGACTCCTCAATAACAGAGTTTTTCGAATCCGTTCCAACCGTTAGAACCTCATTTGCAAGACGTTTCCGTAACGTTGGTGTCTTCTATCATTTACAACCGATTACTAAAAATATGTAAAATTAAACATAGGTCGCTCAAAGATACTAAAATAGAATTGTTTAAATTTCTTATAAACTTAACATATAGTGAAACTGAAGCAATACTAAAAGTTACATCCTAGCAAATTTTTCTTCGTATATTTTATTTATTTATTTTTAAAATATTGAGCATTCACTAAGGATTATTTTATTAGTTATTTCGATTATTATTTTGATTATTATTTTGATTACTATTGTTATTATTTTGACTATTTTTTTATGATTATTCTTTTGGTTACTATTTTGATTGCTATTCTGATTATTATTTTGATTATTAGTACTTTGATTGTTATTTTGATTATTATTTTGATTATTATTATTATTTGAATTATTATGTTAATTATTGTTTTGATTATTATTTTTAAATTTCATAAATTATTGTCACTTTTAATTTAATTGTGATATTTGATATGATTATTTAATGATGTTTTGGATTTAATTGATGTAATAATTTGGTTGATGTAATGATTGTCGAATTGTGCACAAATCTGAGTAACATATACGGATCCTCACGATACAGGCTGTACTAGGAGGTCGCTGTATTTAATCTACATGAATAATCTGTTTTTGGTAAATAAATTATTATTATTATTATTATTATTATTATTATTATTACATTGTACCATTTGTACACGATTAGTACAATAAGATTTAAACCATTCACATGAAGACAAAGAGAAACCGTAATATTTAAGTTTATCCAACAGAAGAGGAACACACACACACACACAATCAAATGCGCGTGAGAAATCTAAAAGCACCAAAAAGGTTCCCATACCCCCATCAGCAGCACTGAGATATCGTCCACTATGTTCAATAGACTAGTAGTGGTACTATGTTTCTAACGAAATGCTGATTGATACTTCGGAAGAATATTATTGCTCTTCAAGAACACCGAGATTTGCAACTGAATCACTCTCTCTGCAATCTTCGACATAGCCGGTAATAAGCTTATAGGTCTCAAATTAGTCAGTTCCTGAACCTTAATTTTCTTAGGGATAGGACTAATAATGGCACACTTCCAAACTTCGGAAAACACTCCCTGCATTATACACTCTTTAACTATTTTGACAATTGCGTCCAGAGAGTAAGGAAGAGTTAAGTGTATCATAGCCATCGGTATGTCATCAATCCCTTTCGAATTAGAACTGGTTTTATTTATTATAGAAGCAACAGTACTATTTGACACCACAGTATATGCTTTTTTCTCATTTAAATAAGCTGATTTAAATGTATTACGTAAATCCCGATAATATTCATAGCTTGAATCCGTTCCGACCTTCTTTGCCTTACGACAAGCGTTATCTCGTAGTTTAAGCATAAGTGTATCAGTCATCCAAGGAGTTGGTGGAGATTTAAAAGTTCGTGTACACACCGGAGCAAAAGTATCGAACAGATCCAATAAGAAATAATTAAAAAGCGCCACCATGTCATTGACATCAGATAAACAAAGGATCAAATCCCAAGGGGTGTACTGAGCAGCATTGTTTATCACACTCATTACCTACCAAATGCCTATAAGTTATGATACGTGGCAACGGTCTATCAAAATATAATGCAAACTTGGATATTACCAACCCATGGTCACTTAAATCATCATTATGAACAATTTGAACGGTAACTGGATTTATGTTATCTCTTGCACATATTAGGTCCAAAAGAGTTGCGGAGCTACTAGTTATTCGAGTAGGTTCTCTTACTATTTGCATGGAATTTGCAATGGCATGGAATAATAGTGCGATTCAGACCATCAAGACAGTTTATATTCAAATCGCCAAGCAAAAATAATGTCTCATATTGCGAGGCAAAAATTGAAAGCGCATCGTTCATCGCGTCAATAGCCATAGCACAGCTGACCGACTCTTGACGGTAGGCCGTACCGATAACTATTTTTTGTTTATTAATAATAATTTCAAACCATAATTGCTCAAGAACATTATTTGGGTGCTCTAGTTGCCTCACTCGTAATCCAGTCCTCACGTAGGCACCAACTCCCCCACCACGTTTATGTCGGGGTATATGAATAAGATTATAACCAGGTACCGAATAAGAACACAAATCAGAATCAGTTCTAAGCCATGTCTCGTTCAAACACAATACATCAAAATTAAAACGCTCAATTGAATAGATAAATTCTTCCCATCCTGTATTCAAGGAACCAACATTCAAAAGCCCTAAAGTGAATTTACATACCTTTAACTTTCCTTTAATCATTGTGATGTGAGTGAAAAATATAAATTATTTAAAGGAGACTAAATAAGAAAAATAAAATAAAAATGACAGTTTAGTAACGCTACATGCGTTATATAACATAATTAATATTAAAATTGCACAAACAAACAAACAAAAACAAAAAAAATATGAAAAATAAGAGGAAGTAGTAATACATATAATATAAATACATATCTCCACGCTGCGTGCTCAGCGGGGCAGTCAGAGCGGAGGAGCGTGAGTGCCCTACGTATTGAAACGTCTCAATAACAAATAAATAATTATAGGTGCAAATTGCGGCCGCAACTAACCCATAAGTGGACCCAATAAACGAAAAACAAAATGTAACGATATACTTACATCGTATCGATATAGATACTTAAATTGATACACGAAATCAAAAAAATCATCTTTATACTCTTGTGTTATGTTTATGAATGGTCCATTTTTTGAACTTGTAACAAATGGTGACACACAATTAAACATTCAGTAACTCAGTGTTAATTAAAAATTCAAGTTTTAGATGTAAAAACTTATGTTATAAATATAACAATTATATTTTATGTACATACATACATATCTTCACGCTGTATCCCTAAGGGGGTAGTCAGAGAGCACGGAGCGCCAAACTTCTCGGCTCTTACATACTTCTTTTGCTTCCTCAAATCTCGTCACTCTCCTCACATATTTTCGTCTAGGTATGCGAGTGCTTTTCACATTTCCGTCAGCCAACACTGGCTATTTGATCTTCGTAAGTTAGCTTTGGTCTTCCTTGGCTTCTTTTACCACTCGTTTTCGTTCTGTAGATGTTCTTCTTTAGTCGTTCATCACTTATTCGTTCTATGTGCCCGAACCATCTAAGCAGTCCTTTCTATCGTGCAACCTTGCCATACTACGTATCCTACGTAGATACGTAGTATGGCATACGGATACGTAGTACGTACGTACTACGTATCCGTATCTTCCTTGCTTAATCTGTCCACAAGGGTGACTCCGCACATATTTCTAAGAGATCGCATTTCTACTGCATTTATCTTACTTTCACTTGATTTCGGACATATCTAGGCCTCACTACCGTGCAATAAAGTTATACTTGTGTTAAGTTTTATGTATTACATAATATGTACTCGTAAATATATAATGTATTGAGAAGTTTTATTTAACTTTCCATTTAAGTTTCCAAAAGTAACCCTAATAGTAAAAGCTCAACTTGTGAAATTCGCGTCTACTGATCATCGACCTACAAGACTAGCCATGTAGAACAAAAGTTTGCCTACCTTAAGAGTAGTCAATTGGTTGCAATTCATTTAGTCGATCACATGCAACTATCGGAACAGGTTGTCCGCATTTGTGAGCTGTATACTCGTATTTGAACACTTCATTAAAAACGCGTTTATTATTAAATTGCTTATTAAAGATATATCGTGCAATATTCATGTGCTTTATTTCGAATAATTAACTTGTGATGTCTTCTGTGGTGATGTCTGATGTGTGACAAAGTTTTCATTTGCAATTGCTTGTCATGGAGGTCAATGCTAATGGCCTACTACTTCCACCTACTACTATGACTACTTTGGCTTACCTTTCCAAATTTTAGCCTAAACTCATTTCAAATTTTGTTTACCAACTTTTAAAAAAATATTGAGAAAAAGTTACCTAGCAGGTGCTTCTGTAAGTGTTCCGCTTTTCCTTCTTGGAACAGAATACCTACCAGAATGTTTAGAAAAAAGCTTAAATTACTGTAATAATTAAAAGGTTATTTTGTTGACAACGTCGTCAAAGGAAATGAAATGTATTCTAATTGGATTGCCGTTTTCGATATCATATACTATATTCAGTAAATATGCATCTATACCTATGTTACAGGTACAGTGCCGTGTTTGTAACATTGAGGGCGATTTTAAGAAATGATTGATTATTTCTAGATTTTCACTAAAATACTACGGATGAATCTCTGAACGGGTATAAGTGATTGAGTTATTAGCTATGTCTACGTGGAATTTCAATGGAATGTATGGATACGTTATGAGTTATTGACCGATATCCACACACTGTCTCTGATATCCCTTTTCAACTCTTTAAGGGCTGAATTTTTAAAAACTCAAGTCCACACACTGTCTTTGATATCCATTTTAAACCCCTTAGGGGCTAAATTTCTAAAAACTTTTTCCACACACTTTTAGTAAGTACCTATGTACAGCTTAAACTATCTTACAAAACTGCGCAAAGTTTCAAGTTTTTTTTTGATCCAACGATTTGAACGATGATGTTCTTAATATCAGAGTAAATGGTTCGCAATCGATGCAGATAGATTTGCAAAAGGATTTGGAGTCAAAAGCTAGTTTTTGTATATGAATACATAAAATTGGATAACTTTTTTACATAGTGATTTCACAAAACTTAGAAATTACAACTTGAAAAATAATTTTTTATTTTATTGTTATTCAATTACTTACATTTGCCTAATTAGCACTAAACACATGATAACCTTTCATATAAATGATGAGTAAATATAGAACATTGTGATTTACCGAATAATTGGATATAGCAATTTATTTATATTATGTAATAAGTACCACACAATTAACAAAGCACTATCTATTTCCCAAAAACCAAGTCAAATGTCATGCGCTTGCGCATCTAAATGAAATACCATGCGGTTCTATCAGTTGCGATATTATCGTCATGGCGGGCGGACGCGCTGTATTTGTTTTAATTTTATTATCATTTGCGACGATCCAGGCGAAGGTATTTACGAGATGTCATTTGACACGGGAACTACTGAAAAATAATTTCCCGCGGACTTTCCTTAGCAATTGTGAGTTCAATTTTTTAAAGGAAATGATTGTGTTGTTTTGTGTGTGGATAATTTTAAGGTACATTGTTTAGGTCGCGCTATTGTTTGTGACTGCTAAGTGTCGATATGTTTAACATGGTGTAACGATTTTCTACAATAGTTTTACGACAATGTGATTTCACGTTATTTACTACCGTATTTCCCCACCTTATAGAAACAATTTTACCTGCAATATTGTCGGTTTTTCTCTCAATTCAAACAAAGATTAACCTTTAATACATCGAAACGAAAATATTATTTTATCTTTATGATAAAATGAACTAAGTATATTCACATTTTTAAAGCTGTCTCAAGCATTCTTTCACAGGTATGTACGTAAACAAAATAATGTACACACATTAAAGATAACAGTTGAACTGTGGATAAATATGTGCAGTTAACAATTATATAACATCAATGAAAAAACATTATGAAGCATCACAGACTATTAACGAAAACGACAGAATCATAAAAAGTTATTTTAAAATACTCTATGACTCTTTGTGAATTATAATAATAGTATGTTAAAAACACACATAGTAGTGCTTACAAATTAATATGTACCGATAATTTTTTTTTAAATCTCCTTCATAATATATTTTGAACAATAAATTACTTTTAATCTTACGATGAAATATGTAGCTTTTGTTCTGTTTTGTTTGATTTCACTTTCATTGAAAATATAGACATCTGTTATTACCTTTATAATAATCGAACGGAGGTGTTATGTCGTTTCAAAAAGAGTTTTTTTTAAAATAAAACTTGTACAGATGACGAGCTAGAAACTTGTAGCTATCTGGTTCCGCTTTACGAGTACCATCTGTTAGACCAAATACTTCCTAAAAGTGGTGTCGATGAGTGACTTTTTTGCACCTTGTTTATGCTGAAAGAGAAATGGCGTAAACATATGAAAAACGAAACATATGTAAAATAATTTAAACTGATTAGAAAAATCTAATTACTATTGTTCGGTCTTTCAACAGCTGTTGTTTTAATAACTCGTAAATTCAAGATTTTTCGAGTGCGTTGTACTTTACGGATTCTTTCATGTAATATTTTGTTGTACGTGAAAGACTTAAATATATCACATTTTAAAACTCGGTTGACTATAGATATAAATTTGCAAATACATAAAATACATATTATACGTGTATGCATATTCTTTGTCAGGCACTGTTGATTATAGGCTTTGTCAGACTGTCAGACTGTTGACATCGTGTATTGCGTTTAACTGGAAATCTTTTAAAGACGAAACAAAACCGTAGGCAAGTCACGGAATTTGATTTATGTACAGATAGAGATGTTACTATTTGAAGCATCTACCATATGTGTTCTTCTTGTTTGTTTAAACATTTTTGTCTAAATCAATTCGAAGACAGTCACAGGCTTATGATTAGGGTTACCACTTTTTCATTGAGCAAATAACGTATATCTATCTACTTCTCTAAGGTAAAAAACATTCATTCGAAAACAAAGTGTTACTCTATTGAATTTCATATCTTTTTTCGTGTGTTAAATTAAAATTAAATATAGTTAAAAGTATAATTAAAGTTAAATAAAAAAAATTAAAGTGGCAACAATAAATATTGTTGCTACTTCAATTTTTTTTGTCGTTTTAGGTAGCGGTCAAGAACGAAATTAGTACTTATTATCATTTATCTTTGCGATCCGTACCGTCTAAAATCGCTTGACACTTTTGTTTCTTTTAGTTAACTAAAACACAATTTTAAAAGTTCAATAATTTTTAGTAATATTTTATCGTTCTCACGAAGTATGAAGTACCTTTGTCTGAAATAACATACAAAATTTTGTTAAAAATGATGAGTGGCAACTTTACTTAAGGTGTGACCATGTAAGTGCGTCATAAAGTAATATCAGAATCCTTAGAGAAGTGAGAAGAAGAATCAGTTGCTATGTAGAGCATTTTTGTAAGAAGACAATTTAAGAATACTGGAATCGACTTATTAAGACGATAAGTCATATGACTTTTTGACAAGAACGGGAGAAGTGAGGTCGTCATTTTATTAAGATTTAGATTTTTTACATTTGTGGGAGTTTTAAAGTACAAAAATGATAGTATATTATGTTTTAAAGGTCTGTATAAGTGAAAAGAATAAAGCACGTCTAAATAAACATGTGTATCTGAAGTTCTCGCGCTCTTCCAAGAAGTCCTTTATAACTTCAGTGAAGCTTACTGTAACTTTACTGAAGAAATTTTACGATAAGAAGAAAAACCGAATTTACTTCGAACGTGGTTCATGCCGATTCTACTAATTAATACGTGACATTGGCAAATGCGCTAATCTGTGCGCCATGCAATAAATAAGGAAAATAAAAGTCAACATTTAAAGTCAAACTGTAGTATACTTTCTCCTAACAAAGGTGACAATAGATACTAATTGTTAACCTTGTGTTAATGACCCATAAAGTATATATAATTAATGTATTAATTAATTCTTCTAATTAATTACTACATTAATTATATATAATTATATTACATTAATTATATATAATTATATAATTAATTATATATACTTTATGGGTCATTAGTATATATAATTAATTCTTAACTTAAACATAAACTTAAACACTTTATTACCTTCTGTAATAAACAGGAAACAGTTTATATGTAGGTATATATCGTATATCGCAGGAGGTTATATGTAGTGGACAGTAAGCAGTTAAGAAGAATGCTGTCAAATAAAAGTTTTTAATATTTTCTACCATAATTGGAAAAAAGAAGCATTTATTGAATTACATCGGTGTCTGTCACAAATAATATTCTCAGATATCATTTGAAATAAACAGTTGAAAGCTACAATTGTAACAAATAGCGTCTGGACTTTGACTTTCAGGGTTACTTAACTCGGTTTAAACACATGAAGAGAAAATTCACATACCCTACCTGATGCGTAAATAATTTCCTCGCATGAAATGTAGAAAGGTTCGAAATAAATAAATACAGACATAAATGTTAAGAATAAGGAGAACATTGAAGGAAAAGGGTCAGAGTTGAATTATAAGAAACAATTTTCATACTAAAGAGGAAACGTTACAACAAACTTTCTTTTGCGACTGATAACGATTTACAGTACGGAATACCAGTGCGCTATTACGATTTGCGTTTGCCTGGGATTTATTTTCCACATAAATTGGTGCCCGGTACGTAAAGGTAATAGATCTCATATGTTGTATAGAAGCACACGGTAGTTATTTTAAACGAAGTAACGGGCCTAGTCTTTCCTTAAAGGCCGGCAACGCACCCGTGATTCCCTGGAAGTTTCGGGTGTCTATGGGCAACGGTGTTCAGGTGACATGCTTGCTCGTTCGCCCCCTCTGATATAAAAAAAAATTAAGATTTGGTAACACCTTTCATGTTGATCTGAGAAAAATAAATATAAAAACATAACTGGTTTTTATTTTCCTATGTATGCAAGAACTCACTCGTGCATGCGGATTAAAAGCTTAAGCCATTTATAATGTTACATATTTTTTTATTTTAATATGTATTGTACACACATTACACACAAATAGAAAGTTACATGTAGAGAAGATGAGCAAAGGCTTATAGCTTATTTCTGGGTGAAATTTCTTCCAGCAGACCCACACTTTATTTATTGCGGACAAAGTCATGTTCATGTGATACCTGTTATTTTGAATAAAGGACTGTATGTTGATTGATTAGGGCTGGTCTATTATATTATACCTACTCTAGATAACATCCCAGACAATTATAAGAATTGTGACTTCAACCTGAGAACTAGGCTTTTGTGGGTACCACACGACGAACTGGAGGAGTTTCCATTATTTTTTTCGAGAATTCGAGTAAGACTAGTTTTTCTCTAAACATGTTTGAAATTTTATTATACCCAAGCTGATGCCCGCGAATTCGTCCGCGTTTTTATTTTTAAAATAGCCAATTTCCTTGTTCAGGATTCAAGCTATCGTAATACCAAATTTCATCACAATTGGATGAACGATATGGCAGCCCATAAAATACAAACCCACAAACATTTATTTTTATGTATTAGAAGATATTATTTTGTGAAAAATTTAGCGCTAGGTTGAGAAAACGTTAGTCATAACAGGGAGATGTCTTCGATACGGATTAAGTTAAGACAGACATTAAGGTGATTCTTTATGTGTTACATTTTTACGTAATTTTGGATCGGCACACCAAAAATAAAAGAAGAAATAATTTACCTTCTTTTTGGCTTCATTCGAGATAGTCCTTCAAATGAATCTAATTAAAATATTTGAATTTATTTAAACAAAAAGAAATAACGAATTAATATTAAATATTACGAATACTTTATGTAGATGCTGCGTTTTGTATATTTCTACTGTTAGATTTATGATTAATACAGCAGCAGATCAATATTTAAGGCGAGAATAACTGTTGGTTACAATTTAATTAGTCAATCAATTTTGAATTTAGTTTGTATGAGCTGCTTCCTGGCTTGTTTTATAAGAAAATTATTTAACAAATCAGAAAGCGATTATTATTCTTCAAAGTTAAAATTTGACTTATCATTAAATGTTACATAATTATTATTGATGAAAACCGTTAAAATTGTTCTACAATTTTCATTGATGAGAGAAATGCATGGAATTTGATGCCACAGCTTTAAGAACAATACATACGTTATTTATTGCTGAAAAGTTAAGCAATATTGCTCAGAGATTTGAGGAAGAACCGACAACCATTGTGGTAGATAAGTTTTAGAGAATAGAGTGTGTTTAGGAACACGTAGTGTCAGTCGTCCTGTTGGGTAGTTCCACTAGTCTCAGATTTACCAAAATTTCTTTGTCTTTTTATTCTGGGTAAAGAGATGTGACTAAATCTCTCTCAGCGACACTGTTATGGAACGATGAATACATGGAAGCTACCATGGGTACCATGGCAGCTACAGTAATTCGATGAGAAGAGTCGCAGATCAGGATCAATTGCGCGTATTAGATGAGAGCTATGTCCAGCAATGGAGTAATATACTCCAGAACTGATTCATTGATTTATATTATTGATTAGTTAAATATATGTTATTTTCCAGGGGTGTGTATGATTGAACAAGAGAGTGACAGAAATACAGCTGCATTGGTCACGAAAACTGCAAGAAAGAAGTACTATGGATTATTTCAAGTAAGTATTCATGATTTCGAAGATTGGACGACAGTGCTATTATAAAAATGAAGAAAGGAATGTTAAGATTGTTTGGGTACATACAACAAATGAGTGATAACTGATGTACGACTGACAACGAAAATCTACAGAGCGAAAGTTCATGGTTCAGAGGTCAAGGAAGACCAAGACTGACCTCCGAATATCAAGTCAGAGTGTTAGCTGACGGCGATGTCAAAAGCACGCATGATACTCATACATTTTAAGCGAAAATGTGTGAGGAGAATGATGAGTTTTGAGGAGGCGAAAGAAGTATGTAAGGACCGCAATCTCGACGCTCCTTCCTCTGACTACTCCGATAGAAATACAGTGTGTGTACGTATGTATGTAATGCTTAATCTACAATAAAAAAGAAAATAAAAAAAGCGGAAATAAGATATAATATACCAACTGCTTATTTTCCCGCGTAGGAATAAATAAAAAAAAAATCTATAATAACGCATAACGTCTGGGATCGATGATTTCGATCTTAAAATTATGAATGAATTGTTTCAGATAGGAAGTGAATGGTGCAAAGAAGGTCGCAAAGGTGGTAAATGCGACATTTCGTGTGAAGGTGAGTCCAATGCACCCACGCTCTTGCGTCTAATGAATTAATTAAGGCGTTACTAGTCAAAATGTGTGTTGAGAACATACAACGATGAGTTTCTTTGTAAGCGACACACTGTTATTAGTCAGGACACGTAATGTATTGCACATTCACGATAATTTAGACTATTTTTAAAATAGGTATATCTATGAAACATGTATTTTAACGAATGAATTTGTAGTAATAAAGTGCTCCATTGTTCAGTACAGTTTGTTGTTAATTTTAAAATTATGTAAGTGTGTAGTTGTGTATATTAAATCGTAGGAGTGTAGCCCCGGGTTAAGAGTGACGAGACATTTAAAATACATCCACATTTTGGGAAAAATGCGTTACAATGACATAAGGCATTGGTATCGAAAAACTGGACTCTTGTGTCTTCTTGGATAGTTTGAAGGAATCTCAAATAGCTTCCAATTTGTACTCCTGCTGTTACTATCTGAGAAGAATTTTATTTTCGTTGTTACTACGGTTAAAATTAATATGTACCTACTTAAATAGTTATTTGACCTGTACAAAGAATGATTGGCAGTTATATTTGCATAATTGAAGTGTTACGAAGTTTTGTCTAATACTTCGAATTGATTATATTATTTCGTTTAAGACATACTCTTGCTTAGTAAATATTCATTAATTTTTAAAGAGATAAGGAAGGTTAAGGATTCTATTCCAAATCGTTCTGAATGTTTCGGAATGGCTCCTCCAAACGGCTCCGAACAGTTCCGAACGGTTTCAAACGACTACGAATTGTTCCAAATGCAACCAACTGGTACCAGTTGATTCTAAATTGTTCAAAATTGTTTGAAATATTTCATTAAATTTTTAGTTTTCTTTGAACATTACAGCTCTGGTAGATGAAGATATAAAAGATGATGGCTTATGCGCATTGAAGGTTTTTGAGCAAGAAGGATTCAAGTACTGGTCGAAATGGGAGGCTCGATGCAAAGGGCAGACACTGCCCGACATTGAAAAGTAAGTTCTTATATACACTATGAAAGTGTGTACATTATATTGTAGTATATATAATTATATTATGTACCGCTACCGTTTAGCCTCTGATAGGCGTGATCTGTTATTTTTTTTTTGATGGTTTTTTGCTACATTACTATCTTTTTGCGGAAATGCTTGCATTACTTCTTTTAAGTTTGCCATTGGCCATTGGATGTCAAATAAATAAAAAATAAAGACAATCTTTGTGTTAGAACTAATCCAGATATTTCATAATATCATGTACATAATGTAATTAATGTTGTGTTAGTTTTTTATTATTATATTCTCACGCTTCTTCACGCTTCACGATTCTCTAATTGGAGTATAGTTAGGGAGATTTCAAAGGAGTATTAGGCAATGCATTATAGTCCTTCTTCATATCCGATTTATTTTTGAGACAAAGCTTTTTAGTACAGAAAATGTTTTAAATTTTGGTTGACTACATTGTTGTAAGAACATAGTCAGTATATTATCTTGATTAGACAATTTAATGGGTGTTCTTCATGAACAAAATTTTGGAATAAATCATTCTATTCTCTTTTTCGGAGATGAAATCGTAAAAAATGAGAATAATGCGAGTACAAATAAAATATAACGAAGTAATTTAAATGCATTCTTGTATGGCCTATTTTGATATATATATATTTATATTACAAGTATATTACAAGTAAACAAAGTACGGCCTTAAATCTAGATCAGTACTAGTTTTGTCCGCATATTTACGTCAATTTATTACTTTCAAACATTATTGTACAATTGAACTTTGGAATATTTGGACGTGCATATATCAGTACTTGTAATATTTTAAAGGTTATATTTAAAAGCTTAACTTAGATAAAAACATTCAATATATATTTTTTATAAATGGCATTACTACGTATGTACGACTTATATTCATACCAGAATTTGATATTTGCACGGAACAAGATTTCCATAAAATTGTGTATGATATACATTTTAAGTGGTTAATTTGAATATGAAATGCAATGTTATTCGATCACTCGATAAAGATCGTTACAATACGTAAAAACCAGAATGCGTTAGTAGTTATCGCTAAGGAAAAAGTATCTTCTAATACTGTAGTGTACTTGCTATGGTCACGTTCAATGAAATAAAAACTAAACAGTCAAGGCTACGTTACACACTATTTCAATAATATTAAGTGTCGATGAATCGCTTTGAATGGTCCACATTTGTGATTTGTGTTATGAGATTAAAAATAAAAATTATGAAATGTTAAAAATAAACTATTATTGGTTGTAAATAAAGATTTGATTGTATTTCTTAAAATTGATGTAATATATATATATATATCTAAACGGTAGCGGTACATAATATATATATATATATATATATATTACACACATATATATATATATATATATAATATATATATATGTGTATATATATATATATATATATATTACATTATATTCTAGTATGTATTAACAAAAAGTACATACATATGTTAATATTTACAAACTTAAAACTACACATTGTCTTAAATAATAAACTTCCTCAAAGGTATTAAAGTCTTGTCAAAAGAATCGCTGTACCTCCTAGGTGCTCCCGTCTTAGATGACTCCATAACCTGCTTTATCAATGATCAAATACAAAAATTTAGCCAGTCTTCAGACAAACTTTTCAAAATTAATTCCCACATGGCTCTCCTCATTGTCCGCTTTTGCCTCTTCGTTCCAAAACTTACATATGCTCTTCGCTGTTCTCAGCTTTTTAAATTTCAAACGCTTTTAAAATCTGTAGACAATATTCTAAAAAATACATTATCTAAAATATTAAATTGCTCCTTTGTTGATGACAGGGTCTGGAATCAAGCCTCGCTTCCCATCTGTTATGGAGGCCTGGGCATACGCAAAATCTAGAGTGTGTCACTGCCAGCTTTTCTTTCGTCAGCCTACAGCACGGAAAACCTTTTCCTATCTGTTATTCGCCCTTCCTTAGGATCGGTTGAGGTGCCGTGCTTGACTGATGCTCGAAATGCTTGAAATGCTTGGTTAAGTGTTTGTCCGAGTACTAACCTGCCTACCTCGACCTTTTCTCAAAAACACTGGGATGAGCCTCTATGCAAAAATGTTCATTTACAACTTTTAGATTCTTGTAGTACCGAAAAAGGTCGGTCTCGCCTGCTAGCTGTTTCTGAGAAGGAGTCAGGACACTGGTTGAAGGTAATACCTTCAAAAAACTTAGGAACCTTAATCGACATAGTATCCCTTCGTCTGGGGGCCAGGACTAACCTTCTTCACCGTTGCCGCTGTGGTGATCTCGTCGATGTACTAGGTCACCACGGTTTATCCTGTTTACGTAGTGCGGGCCGCATGTCACGACATGCTGCCTTAAATGACGTCATTCGGCGGGCTCTTGTCGCCGCTGGCGTTCCTGCAGTCTTAGAGCCTGTAGGTATTGTGCGTAGCG
Organism: Zeuzera pyrina; assembly: GCA_907165235.1. Lineage (NCBI taxonomy): Eukaryota > Metazoa > Arthropoda > Insecta > Lepidoptera > Cossidae > Zeuzera > Zeuzera pyrina. Next base: position 9,055,236 of record OU015640.1, read on the forward strand.
ACGGTAGGAGACCGGATGGTTTGACGCTCATTCCTTGGAAACTTGGAAGATCGCTGGTGTGGGATGCCACTTGTGTCGATAAACTTGCTGTTTCCCACGTGCCGGCGACTTCTAAGTCAGCAGGTGCCGCGGCCAGCACTGCCGAGAACTTGAAGCGGCGTAAGTATGCGACTCTCTCTGAGAGTTTCATATTTACGCCCTTTACAGTCGAAACTTTGGGTCCCTGGGGCCCCGATGCCCATCGACTGGTTTCTGATATTTGTAAGAGACTGGTCGAGGCTTCGGGAGACCGCCGGGCTGGCAGCTTCTTCCGCCAACGAATCAGTTTGGCTATTCAAAGAGGCAATGCTGCCAGTCTGCTAGGTACCTTGAGCAATGACAGCTTTCTAAGCGGCAACTTTGAGGAAGTTTATTATTTAAGATAATGTGTATATATATATATATATAATGAAAGTTTTTTTCTTTGACCGCGATAAACTTGAAAACTACTGGACCGATCGGCATGGGACCATGACCATTCGACGCGGAATTAGTTGTAGATTGTTTTAGGCTATTTATTTTACAAATTCCATCAACCCATTACCATTTTTCAAACAAAAATGTACTATTACGTACAAATTTTTCACTTACGCCCAACTAAGCGGGCGGGAAAAGGCTTGTGTAGTTATAAAAACATAAAATGTAATAAATATCGAATACTGGATTTTTGTTCGTTGTTAAGCGGCTGTACCGATTTGGCAAGTTTTTTTCATATTCGTAATAGTCCGAGTAAGGTTTTTATGGAAGGAAAAATTGGAAAAGTTGCCAAAAAAAATTGAAAAATTCGAGAAAACTGAAAGCGGTTTTTTCTATGGGATTTTTGTATGAGCTCTAAAGATTTCATAAAAATGAAAAGATGATGGTTAAACATAACATTTACTGTTCGGTGATTTCTGTGTCCGTTTGAGACAGTTGATTTATAGGTACCTTCCTCGTCTTTTTAAAGGCACGAAGACGTAAACTGAGAACATGCTGATAACCGACGTAATCAAGTTAGAAACGAGAAAAGAATATTAAACCATTTGACCAACATATCGACCATTTTTTTTAAAGTTAACGGTATTTTATTAATCTAAACTTGCGCGTTTGTTACGAAATCATAAATTATCGCATAACAGTTATTAAAATCAGAAATATATATTTTTAGAATTTCTGTCTGTTCGAAAATAATATTGAATATTTCAGTCAGTTTGCCGTGATTGGTGCAAACGTACTGTTACGAGCTGAGGGTAATGAGATGCCGGTTAAGGGTGCAAAGAGTTTATTGTCCTTCGTACGAGCAGATGTCAAGAACACGCGAACTTAATTACGGCGGTCCCTAGTCTTCGTAGTTGCCCTCGAAGTAGGTACTCGCGTAGTAGTCACCGTAGGTACACGCTTCCCTCAATAACAACGTTCCCGAATCGCAGTTCTTCTATTCAAGGTCGTCGCAGTAGTCGTCGTAGTGGTCTATGTAATTCGCCTTGGTTTTTTTTTGTTTATCGGAAGGAAAGAAACTCCGCACGAGCACCCAACCGCCTCCGACGCTTCACGAGAGAACGTCGGGCGCGACCGGGTAGTGCCGGGCTCGAACCGGCTAAAACTACCCTCCACCGCCACTTGACCCTACAGGCCGTCATAGCTATTTATAGTCCGATAAAAATGAGGTGGAACTTTCTAGTTAATTACGCTCGCTAACAGTAATTCGACATTGTTCTCGAAGCCGCCTGTTTGCATGAGTCATAGGTATATGACACGTCATCGCTCGGGAATAACTTTGTTCTTCTTTCTTACTTTGACTTATACCATTCGATTGTAGACCTTTAGCCTAGCAATGCGTTTTTAGGTCATAACTCTGCAAAGCCTAGGTCTCGAGATATAAGCACTAAAAGTTACGTTTTTAGTTCCATTAAAAATCGACCTTATTTCTTACGCATAAGGTCCAACCGTAACAGTACGTTCTAAAGCGAGACTGACTTCTGATTAAGATGTTAGGGACGAAATTTTATAAATTGTCTAATATATTGGATTCTACCCATGTTTGTTTGTGTAATACCCATAGTATAAACATGGACCTTAGTTTGGAGTCTTAATTATCTACTCATGACTAACTGTCTAAAGTATTAAAATGAAAGAAATCAAAAATCTTATGTCCACCATTATGTCAAATCTAGTGAAAAAGTCATGAATATCAATTAAGCATCAGCCAATATTCGCTAAGTGTTAATCCTTAGTAAAAATGAGCTACTGGTTCCGATCATCAGTTTCACACATCCACATTTTTTCAGCCAACTTATAGCCAGTCTTTGTGACATCGGGTGTCACCTACATGATGTTCACATAAAGGCACATAGACATAATAAATAAATAGACTCCACGTCTTGTATTTTAAATGTTAAACAACTAAAATAAGCAATATCTTAGTCCTCAGAATTCCCAAACCATTTGCAATCCGAAGTACTTTCTTAGCTTTCGAATTGTTAATATTCATACACCTTAGTGGTCTAATATTTTTTTATTTTTTTTATTTAAGGTCACCAGCAATTGTTACACCAAGTAAAACACAGATTTAACATTAATAGTATTATGCTAAGTGCACAATCACTTACAGGTAAACACAGCATGCATGTTTCATTTTAATGAAACAAGACTTACATATACAGTGAAAATAATAATTGCATAAAAACTTTAAAAAAATAAAACTTTAAAGATCTTAACTTACATGAGCTTAACTTAATTGAGCTAGAGTACCATGTATTTTGCGTCATGTCCTTTAGTAGACGTAGTAGACTTTAGTAGACGATGATAAGAAAACACGTCTCTAATAAATTGCATGTTCGTTTGTTTTTTTAGTAGTGTAAAAAAGACGCCCATCTGTACTATGGTACACATTTACACCAATTAAGCTGATAGAGTGTCATTTTGTTCAATAATAGTTCTACAATAATTTATATACTTGCTACTGTGCTGTTTTATAGCGAAATGCTGGGTGATTGACTTCTGTGATGTAGGTAAATGTTTGTTGTGTGCCAGTTGTAACTGGCAGGCTGGCCTAAATTGTTGCTTCACTGTTAACATACGCGACACGTAAACTACTTTTGTTTATGGACACGAACATGAAAAAATAAAATAATCTGTTTTTCAGGTGTCCAGATTGGCAGCACCCTCCATCCCGTGCCTCAGTTTCACCCGGAAGAGACAAGCGAACGATTCTCAGAGGCAAACGGTCGATTTTTAGTAAATTCCACTGGCTATTCTTTACTGAATCGACTAATTAATATTGTGTGATAAATTTTTTTAAATTCTTAATTAGTGTTTATTCATTTTAATTTTCAACTGTGATTAGAACAAGTTGTGCACTGCATTATAATTAAATTCTTCGAAAGTGTGATGTGTGGACTGATGAGTACAAAACGATTAATTATATTGAATAAAAACCGTCTCAAGTGATGAATTTGAATGTTTTTAGCTATATTCCACACGGATTTTTGAAGCTAATCAATACGTAAACACGTGCTTCTTGTCTAAGTTCCAGGTAATTCCAAAGCTCAGATTTGGTCGGCTATTATTCGGGCAGTAAGATTCGGTTGCTTTCCATACGGGGTAGTTGACTGAGTCTGATCTTTAGAGTTACCTATTTTTTTTAAATCACAAAGATGGCAAACAAGCATACCGCTCGCCAAACGTTAAGCGGTTACCGTATAAGCCTATGGACACCCACGATACTAGGAGTATCACTTGCGCATTACCGACCTTGTGAAAACCTTTTCACTTTTGAAGAACCCCTATGCTCTAGAGATGCTCTAGTCTCTTGGGAAAACCTGAACGGAGAACTCATTCCAAAACCTCAATGTTCGAAGGACAAAACTCCTTCAAAACCTAATAAATGCAAAGTTGAAACTTTGGCCGGAAGATAGCTGAAAAAGAACTATTTTAAAACATATTTATTTACTTGTAACATTAAAATTGACCATGCTTATTAAATTAATTACGATTATTATCATTTATGACCTTGTTACATTTGATTTTGTGACACAGGCAAGATATATCATTACAGTTTCATATTTTATGATAAGAAAACACGTCTTTTGGCGATGGGGAACAAATTAAACTGTAATTAGAGACGATGTTGTAAAGATGAGAACTGAGTTTTTTCCTGAATCAGTAATAGATTCGACTTTAAAAATTGCTTCATAAATGGATTTTCTTTAATAAATGATATTTAAGTTTATTAAAATTAAACGTTCAAAAGATACTTAGCTCCCGAAGGAGACTTGGGATTCTTTTATCCACTATTTATGCCATGGCGTCCTTGTCGTATAGAGGAGGCTACGGAACGAACTGGTATCTTAATGCTGTATCTAAGTACGTAAATTGGAGAGATTTCGGACCATATGTGCACTTCTCTTCCTCGGGGTCACCTGGAAGATGAGATCTCCCATTTCGGATCTAATCTAACCCCTAGCTCGAAACTTGCTTTTTACATACATACATATCTATCTGCACGCTGTATTGGCATAACTTGAAATAGCGTGAGACTACGGATTATGAAGGACACAGAATATTCATGGGTAATAATTATCATGTCAAAATTTGAACAGAAGATTTGACATTCACGATAGAATGTTGGCTGTATGTTAACTTATTTGATGCCATGGACTGACCGTGAATATTTAGCTTAACGGGGCACACAGAGAATAGGGAAGTCCTTGCATACCTCTTTTGCTTCCTCAAAATGCACTTTTTTCTTCACATAATTCGCTATTTGATTTTTATAAGTTAGTCTTTCTTCCTTGGCTTTTACTACCTACCATTCACTTTTGCTCTATAAGTTTATCTTCATTCAGTAGTTGTCCACTAATTTTCTATTGCTTTCTTACGAACATAAATCTTACAAAATTAATGAATATAATATATGATTATACAGGTTAATTTAAAAATACTGTTAACCTCTTAGTATTTTGTACTAAACGTTATCCCCAATAACTTTTGTTTTACGATTTTCAAAAATTCATAAGTTTTTTTATACAAAAATAAAAATACATTAAATACAATACAACAAAACTTAAAAAATATTTTTTGAGGAATGTATTGAGTTTAGAAAACAAAAGTTGTTAGGTACCTTGACAGGAATTTTGCACTAACAGGTTATTAGTATTTTAAATTAACCCTGTATATGTACAATGTACATATGTTACCGTTGTGACCATTCCTATCGTAATGTATTAAAGATGTATGCCATTCGGAATGGTTTGCACAAAATGTACTTCCAGTTAAAACGAGTTGTAATGTTTAACTTTGGTTTGGTAAATAACGTTCGGATATTAGATGGGTTCCATGAATGAGTTTTAATTAATGAGTGTTGAGTTAAAATTGACTGATTTCGTTAGCGGTATATCCTAATAACATAACCGAAAACTTTTGTGAGATGCTTGTGTTAACGTCATATATCTGATAATTAAAGTAATTCATACATACGTATCCTCACGCACATATCCAAATGGAGTAATCAGAGACTATGGATTGCAATTTGCAAGCATCGCAGTCCTTACACGTATCTTAAATTAATTAAATTAAATTGAATCATGAAGGTATGAATTAAAGAACACAGCTTTGTTATCTGTTTTTTGGCGATTACTTTATTATATTTTAGTATAGGGACAGTTATGAACAATGTGGAGATCATTTTAATTGGGATTTCATTTTATACGTGAGATGAAGAGTAGATTTACATTAGTGAGTTCATTGTGATCACTTATCCCTTGCATTTCGTATTCAATGCTAGATATGTAATCTAATACTATATGTACATTACGGATGAATAAATTATTTAAAACTAATTCACACTTGAAACTGTTCTTAGCAATTAGTAGCCGGTGATAATTATTTCCCATTTAAAATATTATCGCTCTTCTGAATTAGTTAATTAAAATAATTGCTTAGAAGCTCAGAGCTCGTTTCCATTTAACATAAAGGTTTAAAGTTGAAAGTGGATTCCTTGTTAACAAAAACATTTCGAACTCATCCAGACTTAGTAGATTTGTTTGAAAACGTAGCACGAGTGGGGTTGAGAATGTATACATAGATGAAATTAATGTTTTCAATACAGTATAACCGTACAACCTGAGTCTCTGAATATGGCTTGAATGTTCTCCACCCGTCGTAAAAGGCAGGAGCCTTCGGGTTTGCGACTAATTGGAGCGAGGGCTCCAGTCATCTATTCACGCAACCACGAGGAAGACGAAAGCAAGTGTGGTCCTCGCTACAGATGCAGGTTGACTACTTTTACTGAAATGAGATGTGCTAGGGCACAGCACGCGAGCGGCTTCAGAGCGTTCCGTAGGGGACCCTCTATAGAGGAATTTTAGTGGGTAAAGCGCTGTATAACTCAGTCTCAACCTCAGGGATATATACCCGAATACCTGTGTTCAGGTTACTCCTGTTACACTAAAAGCAGGTTCAGACATGATGAACAGATATGCGTAACAGCACTCCATCTGATAGTACAAAGAATGTGTTTATTGGTAACACTGGAGAAACTTTCGCAAGGTATCCTGACCCCTCAGAAGTGAGATTGGATTATGTGGGATTTCTGCTAACAAAAATTTCTGGAACGGCTTCAGTGCATGTTGAGGGTACTAAAATCATCTATGGAACGTACTGGTGCCCCTCTGTGATGTCCTGTCGCACTCTGGGGGCACCCTACCCGCACTCTTGCAGTCCTCTTTGGGTCTATAGAATCCCATGATGTGAATGGGTACATACTCGTATGTGTATAAACTCATTACCATTTATTCAAATACCTACTTACAAGGTGTTTTTCAACGATTTACCATCAGTTTTGACAAGGAATTCAGTCAGACGTCATTTTCTCAACGTTAAATTGCAAAGTATTTAAATTTATTTATTTATTATTTATGATTTGTAAGGCACAAGTATAATTATTAAATTATAGAAGTAAATTATTATTACTATTATTATATTATTATTTAAACAATGATGAGATACGCAGTACGACAGGGATGCACAACAGTGTTATTGTAAAAATGAAGATAGGAATGCTTAGATGGTTCGGGTACATAGAAAGAATGAGTGATGAAAGACTGACGAAGAAAATATACAGAGTGAAAGTGAGTGGTAAAAGAAGCCAAGGAAGATCAAGGCTGACTTATGAAGATCAAATAGCCAGAGTGTTAGCCGACGGAAATGTCAAAAGCACTCGCATACCTAGGCGAAAATGTGTGAGGAGAATGATGAGATTTGAGGAAGCAAAAGAGGTGTGTAAGGACCGCGACTCCTGGCGCTCCGTCCTCTATGACTACCCCGTTGGGGATACAGCGTGAAGATATGTTATGTTATGTTATGTTAAATTATTATTGCCACTGTGCTCTGTCTTAGAAACGGCATAGAAATTATAAGTTATGTAATAAAGTATACATAATAAATATTTAATGGGTCTGTAAATGCACTGTAACTATTTAAAAAGTTATAACTGTTAATGTTACGTAACTATTTAAAAAGCCTGTAAATACAAGCGCAGTGAAGATTTTCCAGACGATAGTCTTTTCTCTTCACTGAGTGACTTCTTGAGGAACGTTATTATAAAAACGAAAGGTTTGCCCCAACAATGACCCATTTGACTTTTGTAATTTAAGGTTCGGAATAACAAGTTTATCACGGCTTTGAGTTTTATTAATAACAAGTTTCCTTTAAAGTAGATCTTAATTTATTTATTCATTATATTTTTAAAGACAAATAATGACATCCAGGTAAGTAAGTACATCAATATCTTCAAAACGAACTCTCAGTGAATGTATTGTAACTAAGCACAACACGAATGAGTACACTGATATTATTATTATTTTTATTATTATTATTAACTTATGTATTGTTTCGCGGAGTTTGTTTTACGAAATGTGTTTTGAAGGAGTTACATATACTTAGAAAAATGTACTCATGAATTCTTGTAAAATTATAATTAGGCACTTTATTTTCTATGAATGCCTGTAAATTTGATCGTTCCACATCTTAATGTAATAATGTTATTGGAATAATATTAAACAAATCTGTATATATAAAAATCATGTTACCTGACTGAGTTTCTTGTAGGTTCTTCTCAGTATCCAGTAGTCTCTGTTTTTTCTTTTCGAACCGAACTAAAGTAGATTTGACGTTCAAAAATACCTTGCATTTGGATTTACTTGAATAAATTAATTTGATTTCGACTTTGATGTTCGTGTACATATACACTCGTATACAATCGTTAAACTCCGACACCGTTTGAGCTATCACCATGAAAGTTGGCACGTATATGTATTTTTTCATGGAGAAGGTTTTAGACTTTAGGGAAAGGAAGAGTTTACATACAATTTATACCTACAAGTAATTCATATGAATTCAGGTTCTTTTAAGAACGGCCTTATTTTATATATCTACAAATGTAATAATTTTGTATGAACAGCTTCTTTTAAGGACAGATAATACCCAATACATGTTTATTTACGACTAATTTCTATGAACAGGTTTTATATTTCAGTTACAACTACTGATCTTTTTGTCTCTCGCTCGATAATGTTAAATAAAAAACTAAAATCTCCATTGCTTATTAAATTGAAAACTATTTATCCATCTAGCCATATATTAGTCGAATATTGCATAAAGTTTAAATTATTTCCTACTCACCATTGTTATAACATTTATTTTTCAAAAACAAATTTGTTTCGCGAATATTCTAGACGTAACAGAATTCACCACACTGTAAACAACAAACGAGCAGTGAGGCGAAGCGAGACTAAAAATAGGGGCTTCTGTAGCTATGTAGGTTACCTGTTAGTACCTAAGTCGCTACCACGCGGACGAAGTCACGGGCGAAAGCTAGTAGGATATAAGCCAGTGGTTGTTGAGCCTTACTACTTCATACACATCACCTGAAATTTCGTATAAGATTTTTGGTACTGTGTATCTAGATTTATAGATGATTCTCAGAGTTAGAAGTTATACGTGTCTATTGTACGATTATTTGCCTGTATCGGAACAGAACTCTCACACATAAATAATTTAGAATTCTTGATCTCGCTCTAGCTGGCTATAATGGTCACGAGTGCAGGTAAGTTGTATATTAATAGGTACTTATTTGTTTACAATCGATAAAAGTTGACTTAACTAAGTTGACAGGGCTTGTTAATAAAAATATCATGTCAATACCTATCTGTACAATGTACATGTATAAATAATTTATCAAAGAAAAATAATATGTTGTAGACACGGCATTACTGATAAACGTATTGTGAATGGTAACAAAAGGTAAAAAAATATTCGTTCTCATTAAATAATAGATAAATAAATAATAAATAAATACGCCAGACAATACACACCCATCATCTGGTCTCAAACTAGGGCATTCCCTGTGCTTGAGAACCAGACGACGACTACTAGGGGCGTTCCCAGTAAACCCAGACCCGAGACAATCTAGAAAAGTTCGTTTCCTAAATTGACTCGACCGGGAATAGAACCCGGAACCTTCCGCGCTTGGACTCAACACCTAAACCACTGCGCCAACGAGGTTGTTTTTCGTAAAAGGCTTTTAAAACTTTGTCGCCTGGAGCAAATCGAAAAAAGGGATATGAAAAAAGATATGTTCGTGATGATATAGAAGAGAAAATACAGAATATAGAATGTGGTAGCTGCATAATTTTCCGTGCAGGTAAAGAAAGTTGGTTAAGGCTAAATAGGCATAACTAACCCATCGCCTAGCAAGTTCCATAACATTATGGAACTTACTAGGCGATTGGTGAGGAGTATATTGTTATGTGATTCAGCTGAGCCATCTGTAACCAAGTTTCAACGACAAAGACAAAAGTGGCGTTGGTGTTTGTTTGCACCTCAATGCTCAATGTTTGCTCTTTTTGCACTTAAATCAACAATGTTGTGATGTTATTATATACATGAATATATTATTATGTAATGGAGCAGGTTAATAAACTTGGAAACGTCTTAAATAGAATTTCATCTAGGTTTAATTTAATCTATGACCCAGACAGAGCGTCTGCAGAAAATTGGATCTTTTTATAGGTTTATCTCAAGACGTCAATAACCTTTCAGTATTCATTTGTAAATTGAATCATTTGTAATGTATTGTAGAGCAGTAATTGAGGAAATACTCGTTACGGAAAAATGCAGGAGCATTTGTACATATGGGACGTACAATAATTGTATATTGTTAAATGCCGTAATGAATGTAATGTAATACCTTTTTTGGACATATTTATTTCTCTTTGGGTTTATTTGCGTATAGGTACATGAAAGCATATACCGACTTATTTGCAAATATTTGAGAGCGCTGAGACCTTGTTACATAAAGACCCCTTTGAGAGGTATATCTGACATACCTGTACTACAACGGAATTTTTCAACTGGCATCAGGTGTATTCGGAATGTCTTTCTTTAGAAAGTCACCAATTGAACTTCGATGTTCCGCTACTTTATGAGTTCAATCAAGACATTCTTACGTCCTTACTAAATCACTCAGGTCACTTGACCTCCACTGTACGGGAACTTTGGGCAGAAAATTCTTTTGTGGCGAATACCCCATAGTATTATAAGGAAAATGGAAAATTGTAATTGCTGTAAGATCTACATTACTGTGTATGAGCGTTAGAGTTTTATCATTACATTTCAATTTTAAATGTAAGTTTTATTCCCAACTTACAGTTACAACTGGAGTAAAAGAAAACAAGGTTAAGCAATGATGTTATTTTGTACCTAAATATAACATCACTGAGGCTAAGGTATTATACAACATATTCTCTAAGCTGAAGTTTGTAAATGTCAAAAGATTTTGCAAAATATTTCCTAAAAGAGATCTATGAGGACTGAGGTAAATAAAGACAATGTCTGATGGTCTATTTTCTTTTTCCTGCAGAATAATAATATTCAAGCGATTTCAGTATTTAGGTTAATATTAACTTTCTAATTCTTAGTTATTTTTTGGAAACATGAAACTTAATAATCACGGTATTGGCACACATGCCAAATAACTTATAATTCATGATTATATGTGAGCTTCTAAGCTAAAGTTTCCATTTGCATTGTATAGTAGCAGTTTATGATACCTACTAGAAAAAATATGTTAAAGATTTACAATTATATTATCGTATTTAATTATTTACTTATTTATTTATTTATACATATTTATACCAACGCATATATACAAGAAACGAACAGAAATGATGATACCTGCAGAAGTTTAAATTATGTTGCAGATATCAACGCCCTCCTTCGCACATAGTACGCTTACATAACATAATAAAGGAATACAATGTTACATTTGTTAGAAGTTTGTGTGTAGATGTGTGTGGGAATGAGTATGAGTGCGTGTGTGTATCATATTTCCCGAGAAACCAAATTGGTATTATTTATTAGTAATATTAAAGTCCAAAGTGTATTAAAGTCCAAAGTGTATGACCAGTGCATTCTCCCGGTCCTGACCTATGGGGCGGAAACGTGGACACTGATAAAAGGCCTCGTCCACAAATTCCAAGTTGCACAGCGAGCTATGGAAAGGGCTATGCTCGGAGTTTCTCTAAAGGATAGAATCCGAAACGAGGATGTCCGACGGAGAACTAAAGTGACCGACATAGCCTTGAGAATAAGCAAGCTGAAGTGGCAGTGGGCGGGGCACATATGTCGCAGAGCCGATGGTCGTTGGGGTAGACGGGTTCTGGAGTGGAGACCACGTTCAAGACTTCCCGTAGGATGGCCTCCCGCTAGGTGGACCGACGACCTGAAGAGAGTGGCGGGAAGCGGATGGATGCGGAGAGCCGAGGACTGGATATGGTAGCACAATATTGGAAAGGCTTATGTCCAGCAGTGGACGAACACGGACTGACGATGATGATGATTAGTAAAATACGTAGGTACATTAGTATTGCAATATAATGTTGGTAACGTGCAGATTAATCATTATTAATTACAAACATTTTTGTAATCAATCACAAAAATACCAATAATACTTCGTTTACTAACCACAGCGGCCAAATAGTGAATGAATAAATTGAATCTTTAATAGACTTCAAAAAAAGGAGATGCTGTGTTCGTCAGCATGATAATTTTTTTTTATGTGTACCGATAACATCGTCAATTGTGGATTAATTTTAATGATTCTCTTATCATTGGGTTCAGTATAGTTCCAAGGTCCTGGTCCCATTTATATTTCACTGATATTGAAGCTTGGAATTCAAAGATTTCCAAATAACGCTAACTGCTTATAAGCTTTATTTGTATTGATGATTCTCTTGTACATCATTCTTGCTTCAGAATTAGTAAAGAAGTTAATTGTACAGCTGCCCTAGATATTTATTTAGGTCAAGGTCATTCAAAAGGGAGAAATAAAAACCTTTTAAAAAAATTAGTGGCTTCAAAAAAAAGCATTTAAAATTACGAAATAACTATATCCTTCACTAATCAAAACGCAAGTACAAAAATAACTTTTTAAATACAATAATTGTGACAGAAATCTGTGCCAAATCAGTGTGCAACAACAGAAAGTTTGCTAATTTGGTAGGCTTTTTTTTTGTACTTGAGTTTTGATTACTAATAGGGAATTATTTTGTACTTATCAGTGTTTTTTTCGAAGTTGGTTAAATTTTTAGCTTAATAGGTTTTTTGTAAAATATATTCTAGAGTTTAGTTAAGAAGTATATACTATGTACACAAGAAAAGAAACCTAATTAATTTTAAAACTAAAATTAACGTCAGAAATTTACGATATGAAAATCTGTATGATTTACTCCACCTGAGATTACCCGAAATACCGGAAAACCTTAGTTTATTAGACAAGATATCTAATAGTTCGAAAAGTCAACTGTTAGTTGCTCGTTAGTACGTACGATAGCGAAATATCGTTCTACCAATGAATTCAGACATCTAAAATTCAACAGAAATTCCCTGAAATTTTATATTTCATAAGTGAAAACGGAGGGCAGGAAAGCAACATCAAGAGTCCGCCTATGCAGCCCAGTGCAACCAAATTCGTTCATTACCCTCGCGCCTTATGGCTACAACATTAAAGTTGGCAATTGTAAAAGTGAAATGTAAGATAAGCGAAACTGTAGTTAAGAAAAATTGTATTGTGTATAGTGATAAACTAGTCAATTAAGAATAAAGTTTAACAAAGTGAGCACACCTTCAACTTCATAGCGGAAAGAGCGATCCCACAAAAAATCTTTTACTATGTGTACGAGATCGTCTGGCATGCCGAGTTAGCGCAGCTTGTACACTAGGCTGGCTTGCTAAACTTTGTCAAACGCCTTTGCTACTTCGAAGAAGAGAATCCCCATGCCTACGTTGGGTGACGCGGGCGATTCAGGCCCTCTAGGATGTGCTCCATGAGGCGGTGCACCGGTTAAACGCACGAGTGCTGGTGCGCGAGCACGAGCTTGAAAGCCAAATTGCTCATCTTTGAAAAAATCGGAAGCGAGTATTGATCTGCAACCGTTTTAGGTGAAGAAAAACTTCATAAATAAACCTCAAAACTGCCAAGATACATTACAACAACGATGTGTTATTTGAAATGAATAGGTTGAGCAATATTTCTAACTAAAAAGGTGTAAATAAAAAAAAAATAAAAAAAATTTTTTTAAAGGACAAGCTTTTTTTAAAATGCACCAAAAAGAATAAAATAAACCAAGGACGGCTGTAAAACCCTTAAAATCGTGTAAACCCCAAATCTACAAAATAGTTGAATATGGCTGTTCTACAGAAGTGTCATCAGCAAAAGTGTGATAAATAATCACGTACTATCTATAAACAGTATGTTCACGTTTTCATGCGATTTAAAAGCTTGTTGCGTAATTTCTGTAACCTACCCCTTACAATAAAAGTTTACGCGACAAGTTTTTAAAATGCATAAGTAAATGAATATACTATGCATGTATGTATGTATGTTCATGTTCTTATGCTTGAACTTGTTGCATCATCGATCACACTTCTGTAAAACAGCCGTATTTAACCATTTTGTTCGTTTGGGATTTACACGATTATAAAGGTTTCATGAACTCCTTTATTTATTTTTTTCTTTTCGGTGCATTTTAATAAAAGCTTGTTTTTTAATAATATTTTTTTTACTTTTCATTTATTCTAATTTTAAACAGCACTTTTTGTAAGACCGTGTGACGTGCGTAAAGCTTGTACTGGTGTTAATTTCCTCCTATTTAACGGTACTGAATTTGGCACGTAGGAAGAGTCTACCTCAGTTTATACATTTAGAAGTCTTTGCATACAGACACACAAAAATTAAAAAAATAATTTCACTTTGAAACTGTTTCATTCATTTTTAATTAGTAACTAACTCGAAAGTTTTCGCTGTCCCATTTGCTCGAAGTTTTATCACGCGTTTGGCAGTCGACACCGCACTTACATTTGCAATGGTGCAACCGAGCTTCTGAAATATGAAAACCGAATCTTGTTAGGCCATGTATTTGGGTCTTGTGGTGACGCTGAATGTGTTTGCAATTTGATTATGGAGCCGCCAGAATGACGCCGTCTGTTGTTCTCAGACGAAAGGATGAACTAGTGAGTTTTTGGTTAGTGTACATTGTAATTTTATTTTAATATTAGTTGTTCATGTGACTTTATTCATATGGACTTTAAGTTTTACTTGTACAAGATTACTAAATAACATACATACATATCTTCACGCTGTATCCGCTGTGTATGGGGTAGTCACAGAGGTCGGAGCGCCAAGCGTCGCGGTCCTTACTAACTTCTTTGGTTTCCTCAAATATTATTCTCCTCACATATTTTCGCATAGATATACGAGTGCTTTTGACTTGTGCTTTATTTAATAGATTGGAAGTAAATTTCATTCCACTGACTAGCCCTTTAACGAAGTGGTTATTGTATATGCCTTCTAAACCGAGAATCTAGGTATCCATTGCCGAGCAGGTTAATTTAGGAAACGAGCTTTTCTGTATCATCTAGGATTCTGAGTGTCACTGGGCACTCACCCAGTTCGTTGCGTGTTACCTGTAGTACGAGCCAAGTCAATGTGTCATCAGTCAATTAATCATAGGAGGCCACAGAAAAGAGAGCATGAACTGAAGGTTAAAATACTAATAGACATAATGATTTAACTTTTTATAGAAAGGTACAGGATCCCTGCCTGAAGATCGCAGTGTATACAGCTCAGCTTAGGCTGATGTGATCTAAAGGCCCATCTATACTTCATTATAGACATGCTGTAACCCACGACTTCGTCCGCGTGAATTTACGATGAAAAATCACTGTTGTAAATCTTATTGTAGGGATTACATACAATACATTACATAGTCACGTTGTCTTCAAGGACGCAGATATAGAGCTCAGAACGACCAGTCATCATTGAACATATTAATACGGTGTTTAAATGAGTGTGAAAAAAACACTGCATTATTATTTCTTTTATTATGTAATATTAATCTCTATATTAGCTTTTGCCCTCGATTTCAATAGTTTTAGATTCAGAAAAGCCCCAAAGGCTTAAACTATCTAGCGCTTTTTTTAATACTTAACATTGTGTCTTACTAATTTTGAGACGTAGTTTCATGTAATGCACAAAAAAAATATCGTATATAATACTTTCACGTATTCTCCTTAAGGGGTCGACAGCAATGGCGGTCACAATTTCGATTGATAATAATATTTATTTGTCTAGTGTAATCGATTTTTTATTATCGAATATCATGATACTGCCCGCTCTCATAACGAGATATCTTTTTTTAAATATGATATGGAGCGATGACATCATTTGACACGAGAAGAGATCATGAGAGCCGTCGGAATGTTGCAAACTGGTTCCAGGCAACGTACTGTGGCACTGCATTTGGCACTACACAAAGCGTCAAAAGCCGTCTTTGGACACGCTATCATATCACGGGCAGCGTGGCCGAGCGACATGGAGGACGATCTCGCATCACCACTCGCAGACAGGACCGGTACATCCAAAATACTGCTCAACGGACTCGTATCATAACCGCCATGATGTTGGCTATGGGGCTCCACAGCTCTTCAGGCTTGCTGATAATCGACCAAATCATCCGAAATCGTTTACGTGAAGTGCATTTCCGAAGGCCGCTGAGAGTTCCGCCTATAGCACCCTGCAATCGTAGGGCCCGTTTACAATGGGCTCGCGAACACAGAAATTGGGAGGAAGAAGACTGGCGTTGTGTTTGCTATTCTGACGAATCTCGTTTCGGTATGAGGCCGGATACAAGACATACTCGAGTTTGAAGGACCTCTGGACGTCAAGAACGTTTGAAATTTTGTCAGGAATTTCATTCATATGGAGGGGGAATAATAATGGTTCGGGCCAGTATTTGGATCGGTGGAAGAACCGATCTCCTTTGGATCAGGGGGAACCTCAATGCTTAGATTTATGCGGAGAGGATTGTTTCAGACGTGATCATCCCTTTGCAAAGCCGGTTGGATGATTCGTTTCGACTAATGCACGACAATGCACGTCCACACACGGCTAGAGTTGTAACATGCACTCTTGCCGATGCTCGCATCAACGTTCTGCCGTGGCCTGCTCAATCGCCAGACCTCAACTCAATTGAGCACGTTTGGGTTATGGTCCAAAGAAGAGCTCTGCCGAGTATGGATGCCGTGCATATCCCACAATAATTTTTTGACTTGTTAGAAAGAACGAAGCGAAGAACGGTCGGCCATTCCTCAAAGTGATTTTGATGAACTGATTTTAAGCATGCCAAATCGCTGTGATTGTGTGATTCGTGTCAATGGTGGAAACACAGATTATTAATTTTTTTATCTTTACAATAAAAAATTAAAAAAAAAATCCTTATTTTTGCCTTCTTTTTGCCATTTAATTGACGACATTAACTTAGGTTAATTTTCCACAATTTACAAAAAATTTTCTTAATTTTATAACATATAGGGATAAGTTGTTAACTTAAACATAGGAATTTAAGTACGAAGCCAGTCTGGAAGACTAGATTTGATAAATATTAATTGGATAATTTTTTATAGCAAAAATGTACGATCCCTAGACTCTTTTGATGTGTGAAGATCTGTGTTTTTTCTAGTATACGTTATATTTTTAAAGACGTATCCTCACACGTGTTTAAGAATATAACTTATATAAAGTGAGGTGATTACATTAATGTTTTTAAAATGATCTCTCAACGACTATTGTGGATTTATACTGCAGTTGGCACGTATTGGTCTCTTAATATGTACTGCATCAGCAGTGCACCTCACGACAGAAGGCCATAAGATATAAGTTTATGGAAATATGTGAAGTGGTAGTTCATTTAACTAATACTGATTGTTTTCCACCCAGTTATAATCTGTCATGGATTCCGGATACTTTGAAATGGGAAAACTTGTTGCATTTGGTTTTTTTTCTTAGATTTAATAGTATATTATTTTCTTAGATTTAATAGTATTTTAAAAGAGCAAGCGAACCTGATGGAAAGTGGTCACCGCCGCCAATGGACACCCGCAACATCCAGGGAATCACGGGTGCGTTGCAGGCCTTTAGGGAAAGAGTAGGCTCGTTTCTTGAAGGTCCCTAAGTCGTAACGGTCCGGGAATGTGAAAATTATTGTATTTGTTATTTTCATTAATGCATTCAGTAATAAATAGAATGTCAGCAGCTTTATTTTCACGCAGGTGAATGTAGACCTAACTGTTGAGCTTAAGGAGTTTGTACAGTTGTCGGACTAAAGACCCATTATTACCTAGCCGCCTATCTGTAAACCCTGATAATTATTGTTGAAAGTAGTGTTAAGGTCCGATTTTATTACGCTTTGATACTCTGTGTGGAAATAGCGTGAAGATATTATGTGTTTTTCCAATAGGTAAGTATAAAATTCCTCATAGTAAAATAGACTATAAATATTAACGTAACTATTTACTGAGTATGTATCTTTTCAAAGTCAAAGTCAAATCAATTTATTCAAGTAAACCCAATTACAAGGTATTTTTGAACGTCAAATCTACTTTAGATCGGTTCAAATAGAAAACCTGGACACTGAGAAGAACCGACAAGAAACTCAGTCAGGTATTATTTTTTCAACTTCATTTTACAAAAGGTTTATTAAAATACAATATTTTCATTAAGCCAGTAAATGCATGTGCAGAGAAGATCATTTCCAGACTATTGTTTTATCTTCAATGAAATCTTTTATTTTATAGTATGATTGTCTAATCGATGTACGTTTTATAACCAATTTAAATTTATTCTCTGTTAACTGTGTAATTTCCTGAGGAACTTTGTCATAAAAACGAATGCAGATACAGTTACCCAAAAATGAAACGTTTGACTTATGTAATTTAAATTTTGGAATAAACAATTTATCACGACCTCGGGTTTTCATACCATTAATTTCGCCTTTCTCTTTAAACAGATCTATATTTTTCCTCATGTACATAATAATTTCAAAGATGTTTAAAGACGAGAAGGTGAGGACATCAATGTCCTTAAAACGATCTTTAAGTGATTCTCGTGCATTCATACTGTAGATGGCACGTATTGCTCTTTTTTGTAAAATGGTGTTAATATGCGCCGCTGATCCCCACAGCAGAAGGCCGTAGGACATTAGACTGTGAAAATATGCAAAGTATTGCAAGGCTGGTGCTTGCCGTTTCCACATCCGTCATTTGCCTAATGCGTCTAATTGTATATACCGCGGAACCGAGCTTCCTAGCTAATGCCCCGATATGGTCCGCCCACTGTAACTAGTTATCTACTGATAAACCAAGAAAACTGTCTGACTTAACTAATTCTGTTTCCCACCCAGTTCTATTTTATCATAGATTCTGGGTACATTAGAAAGGGAAAATTTAATACATTTAGTTTTTTGTGCATTCAGTAGTAAATTATTGACAGCGAACCATTTTGAGACATCTGTTAGGATCCTGTTTACCCAAGTGATATCTAGATCTTTTCTGTCTAGTTTAAATAACAATGAGATATCATCAGCAAATAATACTGTTTCGTATAAGTCCCTGAGCATAAATGGGAAATCATTAATATAAACGAAAAACAGGAAAGATCCCAAAATTGATCTTTGAGAAACGCTCATTTTTAATTTTGGACGACAGACAAAACTCCATTAACACTCACTTTTAGCTCCCGGTCAGACAATACGAGATCATGAGATTGAGAGCGTTACCATGTATTACGTAGTATTTAGGCTTGCAAATTAAAGTTTTATAACTAACACAATCGAAAGCTTTGGAAAGATCACAAAAAACACCAATAGCATCCTGGGACCCCCTCCCAAGCCTGAAGTACAGTCCTGAACAAGCTTGCTCCCGGATGAGTTGTTGACCGCCCTCTCGTGAACCCGTATTGTTGACCATGAAATACCCCGTGAATGTTAAAATGTGCCAGCATTTGTTTGAGTAATATTTTTTCGAATATTTTACTTAACGCTGGCAATATTGACACCGGGCGATAATTCGTTGGATTTAACATACAGCCTGATTTAAACAGTGGAATAATTTTACTATATTTCATTAAATTGGGAATAATCCCTTGATCGACAAATTTATTAAATATGTCTACCAAAATTGGTTTTACTTTAACTATCAAGGCAAAGAAAATCTAAAAGTAAGCAGTAACAGAAGCTAAGGAAGACCAAGTCTGACTCGTAAATCGACTAACTGAGAGTGTTGGCTTACAGAATTGTCAAAAGTACTCACATATCTAGGCGAAAGTGTGTGAGGAGAATGATGCGATTTGAAGAGGCAAAAGATGTATGTAAGCACCGCGATGCTCGGTGTCCTATCCTCTCTCGCTATGCCATTAGGGATACAGCGTGAGGATCTATGTACATACATACATAAAAAAAAATTACCCTGGCGCTGCATTCCCAACGGGATAGTCAGATTCATATGTATAATATCATGTACAAGTCAATTACAATAAAATTTAGCTTTTGGTTAAAAAATTAGTAAAAAATTAGTGTGATTGTGATTGAAAACAAACAAAACAAGATTTATACTGACGAAGTGGCAAACAGCATAAACAATAATAATGCAAATAAGTTTTTATTAAAATAAGCAAGTAACGAGGCTACCGGAATCACAGTGAGGATCCCGTTAAGAATTCTCACCAATAGAAACTTTACAAACTCATTTTTGGAAGTTTATTGAAAATTTATTCAAAAGACAGAGGTCTCAAAAAGTTGCGCATAACTTGTCTTTCAGAACTCCGACAAACTGAATTACATTCGTTATGATCATTCGATAGCTCTGTCAGTTTATTAGACTCGTTATAAGTGTAAAATATTTGATCATCTCTGTATTACAGAAGTACATATTGTTGGAATCGACCTATTCTAGTCGTATTATGAATATGTAGGAATTGTCTTATTCTTTATTAGTCTACCTTTTTTTTACTTTGTACGTCGTTTAACTTTTAATTTAAGTATTATTTAAGACTAGTTGTACCTGCCACGGGTTGATGTAGCTCAAGAGTTTGAATTTACATGTTTATTTATATTATTATTGTATTGAGTATTGGGTTTAAATTGTTGGCATAAATCGTTTTTAGTTCCAACACTAGCTTAAGTGAGTTACAGACAGAATTAACAATCCTCAACTATTTATTCGTCTTATCATTTAATCGCATTTAAAGGCTATTTGAAAGATCAATGCGTTGAAGGTTAATTAAAAACGTCTTCGTCATCGTAAGGTTATCTTTTCGAGTCGGTATATTATCATCTCAATTCAATATAAAAAAATCGAAGAAAAATCATTATCGAAAATTATCGAATTTTACTGTTAACATGCTATCGGCAATTCATCAAGAAATAACGATATCTATGTCAAGAAAGGAGACGACGTGTCTTAAACAATCAGCACAGGGGGCAATGATGAATCAGGTCAGTCCAATGGATTCCCGTGAGTAATTTACTAAATACTACAGGGATACAGTTGCCGACAATCTCTATTGCAAAATGATTTCTACGCAGAAAATGAAAAAGCTAGTCTTAATGAAATCCTTTACCATTCCGAATGTTATCAAAAGATTCAATAAAACCACCATTCCAGTCGCATTATCTTTCATAGAAATGTTTTTTGTAGAAAAACAGCAGTAAATAATAATTATATTTATTTTGTTCTACTACGTGGGTGGTACTTATCTTCTAACTGAGATCGAAAGGAATCAAGAGCTCTTTGAACACGAAGGGTTCTTGGAAGAACGAGCGACGCTTACGCGATGAAATCTTTTAATTCATTCTATTGAGTAATACAATCTTTTAGTCGTAAAACAGCATATTAATGGTATGGAAACTCTATAGACTTTTGTAATTTAAATTTAGCAGCTAGTTACTAAATATAAATTACAAAAGTCAAGTGGGTCATTTATGGGCAACTGTGTTAGTTTTTATAATAAAATTCCTCAAGAAATTATTCAATTAACGGAAAAGCAGTTTAAACTTGTTATTAAACGCACACTGATTGGAAAAGCATACTACAATGTTAGCGATTACGTTGAGGAAAAAACAATAGTCTGGATATAATCTTCTCTGTACACGCATTTACTGGCTTTATGAATATTGTATTTTAAATAACTATTGTAGAATGATGTTGAAAAAATGATATCTGACTGAGTTTCTTGTCGGTTCTTCTCAATGTTCAGGTTTTCTTTTCGAACCGAACCAAAGTAGATTTGACATTAAAAAATACCTTGTGATTGGGTTTACTTGAATGAGTTGATTTGACTTTAACAGGGAATCTAAATTCTTGTGTAGTGGTAACTCGTTCACATTATTTACATTATTTTTATATCGGTTTCGATAGTTTACTATGATTATAATAAAATATGTACATTACAGTAATGCAAGTAATGCAATACCTATGACTCTTTTAGGTTGTTAGGATATTTCTTGTACCACCTTGTTAAAACAATCGCTGTACCTTGGCTGAAGTTTTATATTTGGAACAGAAATAAAGTTATAGAAAACCCTGCTATTTATCATCTCAGGTTGCAGAAGTTGTCCAAGTAATAGAACTTATTATAAGGAATATTCATAAGCAATTGGCTAACCGCTACTATAATGGTTTGTTTGAGACATTTACTTCTATGAATGTTGTATATAGAATCAGGTGTTAATTTGCGGAAATCCATTTCATTTGATGAATTCTTATAATATTATGCTATTTTCTGCCCAAAATACAAAACTAATGGACATGTGTTTCACTTCTCAACGAAGCATCCTAAGGATATTCCAGAGATTAGACTCCGGCCAGCTCTATCCAGATATTTCAGAGACCGGATTCAGTGCTGGTTAGCTGGCCGAGTCTGACCTCTAGAATATCTTGAGGATGAGAGGCGAAACACATGCCGATTAGTTTTGCAATTTTGTGCAGAAAATAGTTAAATATTATGAGAATTTATCTCGATTCTATGAGCGTATTTTCCTTCCAAACTTATATCTAATGTCCAGAAACATTCCACTACTGTTTTATAATATTACAGATTTGAATTTATTTAATACAAAATAGGCAATAGAATTCTTTTACCGTTAAAAGATAGGCTATAAGTATACAGTACGTATCTATAAAAGAATCGTTTTAATTTCCCGGGCGCTATTTGCCGGCTTGTTCAAATATTGTCCCAGAGTATTGGAAGGACGGCGGACAATCGTACTGCAAACGACTTCGATCTCGACTTCAGCTGAGACAGGGGAACTGCAGGTTACAAGATACTAGATGCAATATAATAGTCTTAGAATAATAGAGCTTAGAAAGAGTGTATACTGAAAAAGCGAGCTAAAATACATATACTCGTGTCTGAAGAAATAACGTGTAAGTAATACTGTTATTTTTGTGTTAAAAATTAATTAAATGAATATTAGGTGAAAACTAGAAACGAAGATCGATTTGACATTTGAAAATCATTTATGAACGTCGATCAGATACATTTTTACAATGGGAATGGAGAGAGGGAACTGTTAAGTACTAGCTATTAAGTACCCGCGACTTCGTCTGCGTGGAAAAATTTTTCCGCGTTTGTGAGGATGGATGGATGGTTGTTACTCTTTCAATCAATATCTTAATTTTCCGCGTGGAAACGTGGAAAATTATTCACAAGAGTCAGTTTTTTTAAAAGAAAAGTAGCCTTTAAATGTCTGTCTCTATTATCTTTGTACCAAATTTTACTAGCTTAGAGGTAATCCATCTCTAAGCTAGTAAAATTTGGTATTGAAAAAAAAAAGCCTATTTCCGTCCCATGGCATCAAACTATTTCCGTTCCAAATTACTTCATAATCGATCTGGCGGTTTAATCGTGAAAATGTAACAGACAGACTTTCGCATTTATTACATACTAGCTTTTTCCCGTGACTTCGTTCGCGCGAAATTCAAAAATTACAATATCTTTAAAAATTGTAACCTATGTATTATTCTGATGTATATCTATTTTACTGTAAAGTGTCATCAAAATCCGTTAAGTAGTTTTTGCATGAAAGAGTAACAAACATCCATCCATTCTTACAAACTTTCGCGTTTATAATATTAGTAGGAAGTATGGATATGAATATAATGGATGTCGATGTCTATTGACTGGAAGACGTGCAATGAAACCCCTGAGATTCTTTCTATAAAGCGTGTATGTCACAATGTTACAGTGAAACCGACTTAATTCAAAGTTTTGAGATTTTGTTTTGGCAAGTTCGACAAATACGTTTATATTTTCTCATGATATGTAGCTAATGGGGCGGACAGATAAGTAAATTTATACTATATCTAGATAGTAGGTAGATTAAGTTAACTCAAAATTCTGAAATTATGAATTAGGTCAGTTTAATTCTAAAGGTGCAGAAAAACTAGTGTACTTACTATGTATATATTCCTAGAAACTCCTTTTTCACAGAAAAAGTACACGAAACATAAAAGATTATATTATTACAGTATATTTGCTGTATAATGTTATTGTCGCATGTTTATGTTTACTTCTAAGAGCTTTGTATCATTCTAGTATTTTGTATTTCCTATAAATGTTTGTTATCAAAGGAACATTATACGGTTCCCTTATATTTATACAGCGAACAAAGGGAAATTCAAGAATTCTACAAGAAAAATACCTGATATGACAATATTAAAAAAAGATTTGATTCTTATATAAAAATAAATATTTTTGTTACGGATTTTTAATAAAAATATCCGGTTACCAATAACAAACAATACATCATGAACGGGAAAAAAGGTGGTTTCCGTGTCACCTATTACATCAGTGAAGCGCATGAATTACAGTTGCTGAGTTTACAGTAGAAATAAAGATGTGTGAGTGACTGATTTATTCTACAAAAGATATGAATGTATGCGTGCCTCGTACTTATGTACTGACGGCTTACTTTGGCTGTTTTACATATTATAAACTTTTAAACTTTCACGTTACATTATAAAATATCTAAAAGCACCATGTACACACAGGGAACAAAGGTTTTTTATTTATTTATTTCCTTATTACTTTTTACAATGCTTTATATATACACACCGGCACAATTAGCGGAACAGAAAAAAAAGTGAGACTATGAGATAATAACGCATATATTTGACGAAAATGTAATTAGACACAAAATAACAAATTGATTAACATCTTTTAACAACGACTTTGAAAAGTCTTCGTTATTTTTTATTGAAAAATAAAGAAATTTGAAATAAGTGAAATTTTTAGATGATTATAAACCATCACAAAAAATAAAAAAAAGTAAGCATTAAATGATTTAACAATAAAATTAAAGCAAAATTAATAACGAGTGTTTCCCCCTCTTGCTCTGATTACGGTTTCCATTCGTCTGGGCATGCTACAGATTATGTTATCGATGATTTCTTGAGGCAACCGCTCCCACTCCTCAAGTAATGCGTTTCCAAGTTCATTCAGATTGTTGGGGGGTGGCATTCTGGATTTAACCCTTCTTTTTAGCAAGTCCCAGACATGCTCTATCGGATTCATATCGGGGGAATTTGCTGGCCACTGCATCACCGGTATACCTGCGTGGCTCAGATATGCCTGTACCGATTGTGCACTATGAGCACGAGCATTATCTTGCATTAAAATAAAGTCGTCACCAATAAATGGGGCAAATGGTACAACATATTCTTCTAAAATGTCTCTGATGTATCGATCTGCTGTCATGGTCCCTCCTGTGACTATCACTAACTCCGTGCGAGCTCCCAAACATATCCCTCCCCAAACCATAATCGAGCCGCCACCATAAGCCACTGTGTGTTCAAAATTAGACTGTATGTGGCGTTCTCCTTTGCGTCTCCATATTCGCTGTCTCCCATCGATCTGTTTTAAAAGAACTCTGCACTCATCAGTAAAGAGAACCTGCTGCCATTCGTTCAAATCCCAATGACGATGTTCTCGCGCATAGCTTAATCGGTTTACGCGGTGACGTCTCTCAAGTTTTGGGCCTTTGGCAGGTATATACGACCCTAAACCAACTTCTTCAAATCTCCTGCGAACTGTACGCTCACTTACTCGTACTCCTCGAACGTCTTCCAGTTCATTTCGAGCTTGTACAGCCGTTAATCGCGTATTCCTACGAACTCCAAGTTGTAAAAAACTGTCATCTCGCCTCGATGTACATCTTTTTCTACCTTGACCCCTCCTCCTCACAAGAGAATTAGACGATCTGTACCGCTGGATGCTGCGATGAATCGTTGATACTGGTCGACGAAGCCTTGAGGCAATCGATCTGTAGGTATGGCCATTTCTTCTCATTTCATCAGCCCTAATGATTTCCAGTGATGTTAAGTCAGGCATAATAAAGAGCTTTTAATAAACAAAATTGCCTATAGAATAACAAATTTATAAAAAACCATTAAGTGCAATTTTTCAAAAAAATTACAATTACGTAGTTATTACTCGAACAAGTTGACAAAACTTATTGTTCGGGAAAATAAAACAAATGAATGAAAAAAGTGTATGTCATCTAATTTTCTATTTTCAAATTTGACAATAAATTAAAAAAATATCATAACTGGCCAGTTCCTCAAGTAAAAGATTTTAAAATCCTGCTTTTTTTGTGTTCCGCTAATTGTGCCGGTGTGTATAGTTATGGCCGCGAATTATTTAGCTACAACATACAAAATACCATTTATATACAATGTTATATAAATATTTTACATGTACTTATACTATTTGTGAAGTATCAGTGGCCTCCACACTACTAGGCTAAGCGTGTATCGTGGGGATCAAAATAGTGGCCACACCGAAGGATTGTAACTGCAGTAGTTCGTACATTGGCCAGAGAAAGCGGACTATTGCTGAAAGGATCAAAGAACACATAGCAGTTGTAAAAAACCAGCAAATAACCAAATCAACGATAGAGGAACGTCTTCTCCAATCGGATATCAATCATTGGATAGAATTTCATCGCCCACAAGTCCTTTCCACCGATCGCCACTTCTATTCAAGAGTCGTCCGTGAAGCGATTGAAATCAAGATACACAAAAAATCAATTGGTTAAAATTGTATAATTTATCGACGGCGTGGAATCCCGTGATTCAAATGACAAAATCTCATTTTTCATATGCGGTTAAGTGTGTGGACACTGAGTGTAGTGTGTAGGAACCCTAACAATTATTTACAAATGTCGGGAGTAGTGACATAAAATCTACCTCGGACATGGAGTGGAGCTTACTGCGACAGTTTTACTTGAGACCATGGCCGATGCCACTGGTCGAAACATCAAGCCAAATAAAAAGTAATCGCGTTAATAACCCGTGCTATTCGATGTTTTACATATTGTATATAGTTAGAGCAGATTCTTATTTTCTTTTCTTTGCAAACTACATATTTTGAATTCCTAATGATTGAGTAAGTTAGTACTTCACTAGTCGTTCACATACGAAAGCAAAATATTTAAACAAGTAAAAATATCTATTCCAGGGGTTATATTCTTTTTGTTATTTTTGTTCGGAGCTTCGAAGAAATTTTAAAGTCTAATACTTCGGTTAAATTAAATAAAAATACTAGACTCATGCATTTTATCATCTCTCTCCTATGCATCTCAAACTTGGATTTTCGACAAACCAACTAAAAATAAAATACTAACAACTCCAAGAGCCTTTGAACGAAAGATTCCGAACTAAAATCAAATTAAATTTAAAACTTAAAAAGAGAAATAAAGATATTAGAAAGGCAACGAAAGTTATTGATGCTCTACAGCACTGTAAAACACTAAATAGAAGTGGGCCGGCCATGTTGCACGTATGAGTGATGAAAAGTGGGCAAAAAAGATAATTGCATGGAATGGACCAGTTGGTAACAGAAACAGAGGTAGACCGGCAGAGAGATGTCTTGACGAAATTCTAAAAACTGCAGAAATTAATTGGATGGAAAAGGCAAAGGATAGATGTATGTGGAGTGGAGTGAGTGGTGGGTGTAAATGGAGGAGGCCTTCACTCTTCAGGGAGGTCCTTAATAAAATTAATCACAATGTATAAAAAAGTGTATAAAAAAAGTGTAAATTGTTGCATGCCAAAAAGCAAATAATTGTATGTGTAACTTAATATCTTATTATGACATTAATCTAAACTAAAAATGTTATATCTAAAAAATAATATACTACACTATCAAAATGTACTATAAAATTTTTTTTTTTTTAAAGAAATAAAAAAGACTTTATTACACAATTTCCATCTCAACATAATTATCTACTCTCTTCCTGTAATCTTGTTACTGGATCCGTGAAATTAGAATAATAATATTGACTAATAATCGAAATTACGTTGATATTACGGATCATAATTAGGTGTTTGAAATATACTATAACTATTACATATATACTATATGTATATATATATATACACACATCTATATGTAAATATATAAATATATATATATATAAACCGATTTGAGTTTTAGGCGCTCCGTCCTCCCTGACTACCCCGTTAAGGATACAGCGTGAAGATATGTATGTATGTATCAAAATTAACAGTCAGGTGCCAATTTGTGAAAATATATTTCATGTTTATTATGTAGATACTATTCTTACAATTAATTTTTACTTTACTAAGGATGCTTTGTTTAAAGCAACACGCGAATTGAATAATAAATAAAATTTAAGAAGTTCAGTAAAAATTTAACTTTTACTGGAATAATGTTGAAAATATATAATAAAAATAATAAATACGCCAGACAACACACTCTAATCAACAGCTCTCAAACAAGGGCATTCCCTAGTGCTATAAGAACCAGACGACGACTACTGGGGGCGTTCGCAGCACACACAGACCTGAGACAATATAAAAAAGTTCGTTTCCTAAATTGACCCGACCCTTTATCGAACTAACTAAATTAACTATCTGTCCCAGTAGACGTTATTCTGCTGGTTAGTGGCGCGATCAGTTTGATTTGACTATAATAATTCGACTAAAGCGAACCTAGATTATAGCATATCTGTGAACCATCGCCTCGACAAAATACATATATCAGTTCGATATATCGTTCAGAACACAGCACCCAAAGATTACAAAAAAATGTCTCAAAATTTTATAACATTATTTTTAATTAATTATATCGTTGCGGTAGTGGACTGGCAGCCGTCCAGAGATTTGCGTCATGGTCGGGTACTGTCTCAAAGTAATCTTAGTAAAGTCGATTTGAATTTTAATCACTAAAGCCCAACGCTGAAGACGTACTTCAGTCCGTAACGTTTTTGTCCATATGGATGGCAGGCAAAAAGCTTGCGATGGACTTTTCACGGACTTTATGACGTATTAATCGTCAGGAGCTCTAGCCAGGGATACGTCTAATAAGTACAAAGACGTATATTTTCTTATTTAATTTACGAAATAAAAATAAACTTTTTTTACGATTCTGTGCCTCAAGAGGAAAAAAAGAACTCTTGTAGGATTTTGTATAGACTTAAGTGTTACTTTGCGGAAATCCATTTCATGTGATAAATTCCTAAAATCTTTAGCTATTTTCTACTCAAACTCCAAAAACCACCAATCCACACGTGTTTCGCTTCTCAACGAAGCATCCTCAGGATATACCAGAGATAGGATTCGGTCAGCTAATTTCCGGTCAGATTCGGTGGTGGTTAGCTGACTGAATCCTATCTGGTATATCCTGATGATGCTTCGTTGAGAAGCGAAACACGTGTCAATTGGTGGTTTTTGGAGTTTGAGCGGAAAATAGCTAAAGATTTTAGGAATTTATCACATCTTATAGGATTATTTCCTTGTCCGTCTGTCTACCAAAACCCTTTTTCGCTAGAACGCGTGGAGATATCAAGTTGAAATTAATATCACATACTTGTCAGTGGTCCCTTGGAGCTGTAAAAAATATCAAGTTTCTAAGTTAACACAATAAAAAAATACGGCCATCCTTTCCCTATTTCCCTAAAGGCCGGCAACGCACCCGTGATTCCCCGGACGTTGCGGGTGTCCATGGGCGGCGGTCGTCACTTGCTCGTTCGCCCTCTTTTCTAAAAAAAAAACAGTATATAGTGGTACGTAAAAAATATTGTAGGTACGGAACCCTGTTCGAATTCGACTCGCACTTGACCAGTTTTTTTAAAGATATACGGACTAGTTTTAGTCGCGTGTAAATTTATAAATATTTATATACAACTAAAACTTGTCCGTTGGCGGGGTGATAGTGTACCTAATCTGCCTTCAATTCTTAGGGTCATGTGGTTGAATCCTGACTAGGTCAATTCAGGTTTTTTTCTAAATTATGTCGGAGTGTAAGCATTTCCTTGAGTATTTGTTATTATTTCGTGAATTGTCCGAAGTCTATTCTACCCATTTTTTTATTAATTTTTATTATTTGGGAAACATACAATGTAAAACTACACTACTTATCAATTCATTAAATATTTGCGTCATTTATGTATTTATATTTCTGTATATATTTATATATTTTTTTTTGTATGTATTTAATATTATTATTTAGTATGTATGTACGTATGTATTATGTGTAAATACTTACATAACTTGTAGCAGTCATATTGAGTCTCCATCGACGTGGGGAACAATTACTTATGATATTTATAGAGGCACGTAATTACTTAAAAGATAAATTAACTTTTAACTTCTGTTATCTAGAAAAATAAAGCATTCCTTGGTTGACCTAATTGTTTACAAACAACATTCACTTTGACAGACTGACATGGACAACGTAGACCCGTTGAGCTTTCTTAAATCACGGTTGAAGCATTGACCGTAAGTCTTTCAGCAGGAATAAATTTGTCATAAATATAGTATCTTTGAGTATTGAGTATTATTAATGTAAAAGTGATAGCCTACTGATTATCTAGACCTCCTTTAGTAATATTACTGTTAATAATTCGTTTGTAAATAGAACTTTCTGTAACATTCTAGAACACGCACACGGCTTCGATAACAAATGTACCGTTGGTCTAGATTGTCTATACTTGGAGGTATGGATGTAAGGATATGTTCGATAAACATATCGATAGACTCTAAATATGTAGCCTTTGTTGTTAGATAGAATAAGCTCTAAATTGTTGAAATATTAGGTCTCTAGTTCATAAACTTATTAGTACGAACGAATAATACTAAAACTATAGTTGACATAAACGTCATACACATAGAAAAAATTAATGAATTTTATCGACTCGCTATATAGGTGTAATTTTAGATAGGGTTTGTCGACCACTGTCTCTACACTAGTTGTTCCAGGAGTAGGAGCATAGGTGACCTTCGTCGTGGGGTATAAAAAGCGTCTCGTATCCGATAGCTTCCTTTTTTCTTTTCTCTCTGCTGCGGGACAAGCTGCCTCAACAAAGTCTCATGAAGAAACTTAAAGTTAGGCCACATGTCGCCTAGGATAGTCTGAGCTGTATTTGTTTGGGAGTAGCAACCCCAATTAGATTAAATGAGTTAGTTAATAATATGTTAAAGTAGTTTAGGTAATCTCATGGTGGATCCCATGGTGAGTACTGTAGCTGTAGATAAGGGCGAGCAATGATGATAGGACTAGGGAATAGGATCCTAATGTCTACATGTGCTTGTTACAGAGTTCAAAGGACACCTATAGAAACCAGGTGGACCTCCTGTCCCTATAAGTAATGAATACTTAGGAATAGTAGTTAAAATCTATTCAACATTCAGCTAAACTTCAGTATGAACTAATCATAATAGTTCTTAGAATGGTTTGGTGCACTACTCTGACTATCAAGAAGTCTAAGTCTTCTTCACTTGGGTGCTATATCGCGTGGCCAGGCCGCAGTTCCTATTAAAGGGGAATCTTTAAGGGCCGGGGCATGTGGGTGCTGTGATGCTAGTAGATGTTCGACAAAGGGGAAGACTGAGGAGTAGGTGCAGTTGGTGGATGACCACCTCCTTCTTAAGATTGATCAGTGATAAAACTGATAACACTCTGCGTGTAACTAATAAATGATTCTCTGTTAGATATTAGCTCCACATAAATGTATTGTGTATCTAATAAATATTTTTCTCTGCGAAATAAAATACTGGATAATAAGGTATAAAATGTACTTGGGTTTATGTATCTGTAACACTAAGAATTTAAATGCAGTACATAAACAAGGAAAGGGTGTCTAAGTCTTTATAACTAGGTATACTTCTCTTTAATTTAAGATAGCATAAATAAATTATGTTGTTGTAACTATAACAAGTAATATCTGAGCTCAATACTTGTAAAACTTTTATACTAATGAATTATTCTGTAAACTAATTAATATCTAAGTGCTGTTATATAATAGGTGTCTTTATTTAATACATATATAATAATAAACAGGATAATGTTGTTTAACCATAGCATTTAATCTTTTTAAATTGTTACTAACTTTTAATAATAAATACATAGTGAACTGATTGTATCCACCATAGAGATTAAGTTAGAAGAAATAAATGTTTTCTTTGTGTGATGTTTTTCTGATGTCTATTTAATTAACTTTCTATAATTATCCCATTAGATGTCGATTGCAGAGGTGTACTAGGCGCCCTTAAACAAATTAGGTACACCACTCTCCAGGTGACAGTAATAATAACATCATCAATTACTCAACCCACACCTCACTCTACCGGCCTGAGCAAGCCACGTAGCACGTTAGTCATTTATTTATTTATGTATTTTTTTTTTGTATATAAAGTATGTTTCTTTTTTGAAGTTAAAATTCAGTTTTTTACCCTCTAAAGTATTTGCACCGCTTTGTGGGGTTAGCTGGAAGAAATCTCTTATAGAGATAAGCTCGCCTTTGTACGAAATCTCAAAATGTTATTAATGTAAGGTTTGTATTAAATAAAGTGTATATATATATATATATAATAAAAACACTTAACACATTTATTAATTACTGTAACTATTTCAACAGTCCGATGTACGATTATGCTTGCAGTGTCCAACTTTAACTGAATATGTTTGGTTTTTTCATCCACAATGTGGTGTTGGTGCCAATATTATGTCACGGTAGTTAGGCCTGGATATGCCTGAAATCAAATGAAAGTAAAATAAATGTAATAGAAAGACGATCTCTCAGAAATATGCGCCGTGTCACCCTTCTAAACAAAATAATATAAACAGTTAAGAGATACGCAGTATGACAGGATTGCACGACAGTGTTATTGTAAAAATAAAGAAAGAAATGCTTAAGTCGTTCGGGCACATGGAAAGAACGAGTGATGAATTTTATTATACCATATTACATACCTCATCATCCAGTATCGATATAGTATCGAGGAAGCGAAAGAAGTATGTATGGACTGTGAAGCTTGGCACTCCGTCCTCTCTGACTACCCCGTTTGGGATACAGCGTGAAGATATGTACGTTTAGTTTAACTATCTTGTCCATCTAAAATTATGAATGTTTTCGCTATTTTTTTTGTAAGGTTATTTTGATTTTAAAACTTTCCGTTCAATACATGAAATAATTACAGAAATGAATGCTGCCTTATTGTAAATAAAAATGTTTTTGGACCTAATATAAGTAATGTAAAATCTAAAATGTTCTGCCAAAAATGCTAAATCAAAAGCCGGCTTTTTATCGACTTAAAAAAAAAGGAGGTAATCAATTCGATCCGTATGTATGTAATATTTTCAAAATTGCACAGTTTTTGTATTTGTTAGTCTACACCAGCTTCTAAACATGTGTGTCAAATTTCATAAGGGTATGTATGTTTGAATGTATGTTTGCACGTATGTTGTATGTTTGTCCGCGTATATCTCAAAAACTATAAGGGGGATTGCAAAAATTATTTTTTAGTTAGACTAGGTTAACTTAGAGAAAATTCCATCAAAATAGGTTTATTAGTTTCTGAGATAGAGAGTTAAGTATGTTGTATCAGTCACTAGGAAAACGTCGTTGGCTTAACCGCGCATTTCTATAACATGTCATTATGCATGATCTTTTTTTTCAATGTTTGCATGCAGTAAACAGAAATTGAAAAGATGAAAAATTAAAAAAGTAATTTAAAAAATTAAACCGCCTTCAAAAAAATAACACTGAAAAGTACAAAATAACTATTCTTTACTAATCAAAACTCAAGTATAATTAAAATAACTTTTTAAATACGATACACATATTTATATAATGAAATTTGACAATTATTGAAGTCGGTGCCAAATGAATGTACAATCTAGGTTCCCAAACTTATTTTGTCTACTGAGTCGAGAGCTCATGCAGTCGTTGTCTAAGATGCCTCCTAGCTAAATGAAATTACAATGTACAACAACAGAAAGTCTATTATTTTGGTAGGCTTGGCACCGTCTTCAGTAACTGTCAAATTTAATTACATAGATATGTGTATCGTATTTAAAAAGTTATTTTGTTTGTACTTGATTTTTGATTAGTGAAGGATAGTTATTTTGTACATTTCAGTGTTCTTTTTTGAAGGCGGTTTAATATTTTTGATTGTTGTATTCGGCAACTGTACTCTGGTGGCTTTTTTTACCCTTGCTGTATTTGCGATGTGATTTTTGATTTACGGATGTAAAATGTCATCTCATAGACTGAGTCTATTATTTAGATCTAAAATGAAATATTACTGCAGTAGTTGGACGTGATTATGTATTTATGTTAGGAGTTTGCTGTCACACTTGTGCCGCGTGTTGCCTTAAGAATCACACTTATTTTTTAATCGCATACAAGCACAAAGTACAGCAGTCTACGCAGTCGTTTAATCTAAATGTGTCTTATGAGCAGTCTCATAAGACACATTTAGGTTAAACGACGTACACTATATTTTATAAAAAATAACTGCGTAGCCGTCAGCAAAAGATTATTTTTTCCACAAGAGACAATTGCTATAGTTCCTCAAAACAAAAGTAATTTTGTTTCCCCTAAAAGAAAAGTATAAAAAAAATCTGTATGGTAGCAAGTCCTAAATCATTTTCGCGCATGTTGAATATTAATAATGTGGCTCGCATCGGGAACCGAGAGGGGAGAAATACATGTACGCTGGTACCTTATTATCGACTAAATGCGACAACTATAATTAATACTGTGCGATTAAAACATACAAAAACAATGCAAGTGAATATATACATGTATATAGATATATCGTGCTTCAATTAAATTAATTTCTAAATTTTAAAAAGTAAAAAAATACAAATACATTTGACGAAAAGAATTCAAAACAAAGTATTTTTTAATGAAAGAGAAGTGTTTACTTCCAACATTAGAATATTTTTTTATTTTTTTATAAGTTGATTTCACAGAACGAATTGCAAGTACCTAGTTACAATTAAAACAACTAGTACTTCACTTGGCTTGACGGATCTTATTCGTTGACAATAAATGAGAATGGCTTAACAACATGCTTTTTGAATTTTTTTTAACTTCAATAACTTTTCTATTTATTTCTTATATGTAACTGATCTAAGAAAGTATTAGATTGATTTGTTTATATTTTTACAGGAATAGAAAAAGTTTAGTTTAAACTGAGATTTGGATATATTTTACTAATATCGAGTGCTCTAAGAATAATCAGTCGACGGGAAGACAAATGATTTATCGTGTTTGCCTGCGCTTGTCTCCCGGTTGATATCGAGATTTCTTCGGCAAAATAGAGATGTGTCTTTACTTTACTATATACTGTTTATATACGAAGAGATGGTCTTTGTGTTTAGGATCGTAACAATGGAATGAATATTTTTGGCGGAAATAAGAATTCTGTGTTGTTGTTTTCCTATAATGCCACTATTTACATTGAGATTGTTGAATAGAAAATAAAATGTATTACCTATATGGGAGGGTACACCATTTGTATACACATATTATGTAATCTTCTACTAATAAGCGAAATTTTTTATTCTTTTGTTTTTATATATGTAAAAGCTGTACATACAGTTTAAACAGATGTTTGGAGAATATTCAGAACAAATATCTGGTATATATATATATACCAGATATTTGTTCACGACTTAATCTATCTTGCGGTTTGGTTATTTTTTCCATTGAAACTTATTATTATACGCTAGTAAACTAATTAACCTGTGTTATTATTATTATTTATTATCAATTCTTTTTCATTAAATTAGTTTCCTCGCAATTACTATCGATCACTTAGAATCAATTGTGTAAGATATTTAATTATTTAATTGTATGGTATGTAGGCATGTATGAATATGTAGGTATATCTTTTTTATATATTTAGGCATGTGTATGTAGGCTACAGAGAGTTTTTCAACAGGGTAGGCAGTCAAAATAGCAAATACATAAAAAATAACAATTTTGAATTACTTTGAATTACACAATATCAACATTCACAAAAGATAACACTCTGAAATATGACACCAACCAACAAACAAATAAAACAAAAAATAACAGCTAAATCTTATTTTACATTATGTTAATAAAGACTATACATACAAATATAACATGACGAGCGAGAACGTTCCCATTACTTTAATTTTTCGTAGTGGTTATTATTATGTTAATGTAGTTAATGCAAGGAAAACAAAATAAACGATTAGTATTGATGTCCTCGCCTTGTCGTCTTTGAAATACATCATAACATACATCTGACATGCATCGAAATTATTATGTATGGTGGATTTAAAGTGAATAATTTTATCTTTGATACGTAATACACTTGTAAATGCACAATATATACGAGGAAAAATATAGATCTGTTTAAAAAGAAAGGTGATATCAATGATATGGAAACCCGAGGTCGTGATAAATTGGTTATTCCAAAATTTAAATAACATAAGTCAAATGTTTCATTTTTGGGTAACTGCGTTCGTTTTTATAACAAAGTTCCTCAGGAAATTACTCAATTATCATCGAATAAATTTAGATTGGTTGTAAAATGTACATTGATTAGACACTCATACTATGAAATAAACGATTTCATTGAATATGAAACAATGGCCTGGAAATGATCTTCTCTGCACATGCATTTACTGGCTTAATGAAAATATTGTATTTTAATAAACCTTTTGTAAAATGAAGTTGAAAAAATGATACCTGACTGAGTTTCTTGTCGGTTCTTCTCAGTGTCCAAGTTTTCTATTTCAACCGAACTAAAGTAGACTTGACGTTCAAAAATACCTTGTAATTGGGTTTACTTGAATAAATTGATTTGACTTTGACTTTGAGTATGTGCACAACCCGTCAGCCGGTTAAATGTTTCAAAAAACTTCGAGTTACATTACCTGACTTTTGATATAAATGAAACTCTGGACCACTGTATAGCCTTTAGCTATAGTTTGTAATTTTTCACTAAGTATATGAAAATTTCGAAAACGCGGCTTGTTTTAGTTTTCGTAAACACACACTGCCGACAGAATTATCACAGCTAAAACATTCCATTTTTTAAAATACAACTACGAATTGTAATAAGAATATAATTTTTTAAAGTAACTCTTAGAACAACAAAACATTTACAGGAAAAAAAATTAAATATCGAGTTATATTTTGATGCGAGTATCAATCATATGCGTTTGATAAGTTTCAAAAAGCACTCGCTTACAACTGAATTTCTCGTCATTCGAGTTTGTTTGCAATATCTTAGTTGGCTATCGGTTTTCCGATATCTAGCAAATTTTTCTTAGTATTTGTCTATTCCATCCAATTGATTTAAAACAATTAACACAAATTATGACGAGTGACTTAACAATTTTTATTCGTGACCTACGATCAAAACATAAGGGTTCCAAGTTTGACTACGCATCCATAAATTGTAGATAATTTTTATTCACTGTTCTTTGGAACATGTCGCTCTTCGATTATCATCATTCGTGTTAGTTCGGAATACGAAGATTACCGATTGGTATCCCGCACGTTTATCTTTCAATTTTGAATTTAGAAATTACAAAGACACCAATAGAAATTTCAATTTGCTGACTTTGTCGTGTCGATAAAACAGTATATTACACGGCAAATTCAAATGTTTTTAAAACTGCTAAACATTCACTTTCCGCGATAGTACATAACATTCTTAACAATCTAGAATATTTCGTACCTATAATATTTAAAAATTATAAAAACATGATTTCATTACATTTTTTAATGAAAACCAATGAATCCCATTATTTATTTCATTTTAATTTTCGTGTAAGATATCAAATTTAGTTATAATCTTAGCTTCACAAAATTCTTTAGATATTTTATTTCTATTTTATTCCATAGCTATATGCAATGCCCGAAAGGACGTTAACTAATGTGCATCGTATATATCCTAATTCGATGAAAAATTTACAATTCACCTTTTAAAATATAATTAATAATTAAGCGGTAACTTTGAGGAAGTTATTAAGTATTATTTAAGATAATTTTTAGTTTTAAGTTTGTAAATATTAACGTTAGGACATATGTACTTTTTTGTTATTAATAAATTAACAACTCCAGTAGAAAATATATGGTATATATTCTATTTCTATATTTTTTGTGCAATTTGTACCTTTCAAGTTTTTTTAAATATATAATATAATATATATATTTTATAATTTACAATATTTATAGATAATAAGTAGAAATACGAAATAAATGGATTTAAAAGGTCGAAACCATTTTATTTTGAGACAAAAATTATACATTTTTTGATAATTTAATATAATTTATAGCGCAAGTAACTTTACTAAAGATCAGATTTACTGAATATTTCATTAGTAAATTATTCGAACAAGTTGTTCAGCTCTTTGGAAGTGTGAAAACTTATTTAATATAGCTGATTTATGTGATATTTTCTTTTGAATGTCTGTAGCACACTACAATTTGATTTAATCTAATATTTGTATATGTACATTGCACATACATATGCAGGTACGTTCTAATTTATTAGTTATAACTTACAAAGTAACAACATACTTTGAAAGTGTATTTAAATGTCATGTCTGGTGTTATTAGTAATGAAAACTAAGTGGTAAATACATCCACACCTCTTTATAATTATTTTTTTATTTTTGAGTTTTTATTATCAAAACCTTCAGCCCTGTAGATCGGTCCAAGGCATAAGATTGCGGCGTGCCTTGCATGTAGAAGGCGATTAAAGGGACCTCCGGGGTCGCGGATGATTGGAGTAGGGGCTCTGGTTGTCCAATGTCCATTTATGCGACCCCGATGAGGACGATAGCGCGTATGGTGCTGGAGGGTTCTCTACACTGAAAATAGTTGAATTCCGAGGCTTGATCTGTTGTTTCGTAAAACCAAGCAAAGTTCATTAAAGTATTTATTTTTGAAATATCACGAATGTTCAATTTACAAAATAAAACGATTGAAGTTACACGTGCTGACACAATAAAATTTACAAAATTTTATGTTAAATTTAATAAAGAGTTAGTATTTTACTTTTATTTTACTTTACTTAGCTATTATTACTTAACGAATTTGTTAATTACACAAACATTTTTGAAAATATTTCAACATTTTAAGTTTAGTGAAATCAACAATTTCCGTGTGTTAGTCTGCAATTAACCCGCAAGTTTAGGAAAATTCTTGTAAAATGGACTAAAGTATTTTTTTCAGTGTAGGTGCTCCCCCAAGAAGTGCTTCGGCACAGCACAAAGAGAAGCTCTGGTTCCGTAGGATATCCCGGAGCCCTCCTACAACGCGCCGTGAACAAACACCAAAGTTTTAGTGGATAAAAACCCCACATAACCATGTCTCTCCCCCAGGGGACTGGATATCTGTGTGCAGATCTCTATTGCGTAGCCAAAAAAAGTTACCAAAACCTTTAACCACTGTCGTCGTTTTTTGTTATGCCGTCGCCGACGTTATTTATTTCAAAATATCAGTGAAATTAAATAATAGTCTTTATTGTAAATTAGATGTTATGTATATTTTAAGTAATGTGAATTGTCTTGGACTCTTTTAAAATCGTTGAAATTTCACTTAAGAAAATTGATTTTTGATTGTTAATTGAAGTTGCAATGTATCCAAAAAACTGTATTTAAATTCAATTATTGTCAACAGAAAACGATCACAGCTCTGTACCGACTATTCATTATCGTCTGTATAAAACCATCCAATTACATGAGAATAATTTCATTATTAAGTAGGTATGTCCATAATAATGCACATAATGAAAGTGTTCTTGTATGTAGTGCGGATACAAATATAAATAAATGATGTGCGATGATAACATAGAGGTTGGCCAATACATTTGTGATATTAAGTCGATAAATCAAGAGTTGTGCTAAGCACCGCGCTAACTTTGAACAAAAGAAGACATACTAAGAGCTGTGAGTTCTGCCTCGGATAATACTTTCTTGACGAAAATCCCAGTATACCTAATTATTCCACTTTCGTCACAACAGGATTGCTAGTAAAATTCACAATTTTGCGTTTTATTTCTCAAAATCTAGCCTTAAACATTTTGTTCAATATTGTTTTATTTGCTTAAGAACATGATAAAAATATAAAATTTTACATGATGATGTTATTTTAAGAAACAGGACTATTTTGTTGTAATAAGCTTTATCAATAAATCATTTATTTGTCTACCTAGTCGTGCTATAAATATTGTTAGCAAGGACAACATCGTTTTTTTCTATTACATAAAACGTTTATCACTGCTGTGTGCGTTAGTCAATGGCGTTAGTTTATACATTAATATAATAGCGTTATAAAAATATGAAGCTCATTCAAAACCATTGGTCTTAATACAATTCTTTAAACGTTGTGGCCAGTTATCGATTGAAGCACACACTTTCGCCATGGGAAAATTTGCCACTGCCAATCTTATGAAATGTTTTAGGGACTCTAAATTGTCATGGCGTTTAGAGCATGCCATACTTTCTAAAAGAGATCATAAATTATAATCAAGTGGATTAAGATTGGGACTAGATGACGGCCAGTCTTCAAACACAAACATTCGAATAATACCAAGAGGGTGGAGAGTTTCAAAAATTGGTTTTGCAATTACATTTTGCCGCCCTCACCGACGGAGGCGAAAACGTACTCCCGATACCCCCCCTTAGAAGCTCAATCACATCGTACTACACTCACACATACGGACCTTAACAGCAATGTAAACTTGCCGTATAAAACACTAGCCTCACGAATTGGCCTTTAACTGTCACGCCGGCCGGATCTTCCAAAGGACCGGCCCGCGCTCAAATAGGAAGTCCGTTAATATGCACGCAAGTGCGGAAACTCCCCTGGTGACGCCCAGATCTCTAGGTACTCTCCGTACGAGGTACCCCTAGGCTGGAGGAACCGTCAGGCAGTCGACTTCAGGCAGGGTGCCTTCTGCACCTCAACGCAACCGATGACTCTGTAAAAGCCACTAGGACTAAGCGAAGAGGAGCGTTTTTTCAGTCTGTTTGAGAACGGCGTATGTTTTGGCTGAGTGGCGATTTCTTCCCTTCTCAGAAACAAAAAAAGAGCAATGACGTCGACGCCAATCTCGCCAAACTATTTACGGTGGAGCGCCATGATTTGTTTTACAAAGTTTATTGTTCATGATAACAATCGTTGAGGAGTTCCCTCATAAGAAGACAATCTTTGCTGCAGCATCAGGTCATGGTGTAAACCATGTTTAGCTACCAAAATTAATTATATGTGCAAAGTTTTGTATTTCTACTACTATTCGTCGAATAGTATTCTCGCGAGGAGACAATCCTGGCTACAGCATCAGTTCATAGTAAAGATCATATTTAGCTATCAAGATTAAACATACATGGAAAGTTTCGTGTCCGTACTAATAACCGTGGAAAAGAGCCATCGTGAGACGACAATCCTGGCCGCGGTATCAGGTCATTTCTACAATTTTAGTGTATTATCATCGGAACTGAACAAACATGCAAAATTTCAAAGTCGTAAGTTAAGAGGAAGTGGTTTAATTTTGTCTTCCAATATTTGAACTAAAGATACGTAATAATAAAATATTAACTTTCATATAGTATTAACAGCTCTTTGTAAGTAGCAAACAAATAGAAATAGTGAGTTGATTTTGGTAATATTTTTGTTGTCACTGTGTTCATGGGATTGCCAAGTACGTCTTGTTATTGCAGTGAGTCTTCATGCCTTCGCGACAGGGGGTGGACAAGAAGAAAAACGTTGCACTACAAAAATATTTTTGCTCTTTCTTCGTGTTCTGAACGTTAATTCGTTTTTCGAATCTTTGTACCCTTTTGGGTAAAGGCCAATACGTGAATATCTTTATTCACAATCTGATTATATTAATACACATACATATATTCATATTACACAAAAGAATTACTTACATGCTAAAATGTATTACGTAATAAAAATACGATTTCGCGTGTTAAAAAAAACAGACAAACGGAAGATATTTTATTTTAATCATAGTAGAGATAAAAGGGTTATTATATTTCCTGAGATATGTTCAGACTGCAACGTGGCTTGCTCAGGCCGGTAGAGTGAGGTGTGGGTTGAGTAATTGATGATGTTATTATTACTGTCACCTGGAGAGTGGTGTACCTAATTTGTTTAAGGGCGCCTAGTACACCTCTGCAATCGACATCTAATGGGATAATTATAGAAAGTTAATTAAATAGACATCAGAAAAACATCACACAAAGAAAACATTTATTTCTTCTAACTTAATCTCTATGGTGGATACAATCAGTTCACTATGTATTTATTATTAAAAGTTAGTAACAATTTAAAAAGATTAAATGCTATGGTTAAACAACATTATCCTGTTTATTATTATATATGTAATAAATAAAGTCACCTATTATATAACAGCACTTAGATATTAATTAGTTTACAGAATAATTCATTAGTATGAAAGTTTTACAAGTATTGAGCTCAGATATTACTTGTTATAGTTACAACCATATAATTTATTAATGTTATCTTAAATTAAAGGGAAGTATACCTAGTTATAAAGACTTAGACACCCCTTTCCTTGTTTATGTACTGCATTTAAATTCTTAGTGTTACAGATACATAAACCCAAGTACATTTTATACCTTATCCAGTATTTTATTTCGCAGAGAAAAATATTTATTAGATACACAATACATTTATGTGGAGCTAATATCTAACAGAGAATCATTTATTAGTTACACGCAGAGTGTTATCAGTTTTATCACTGATCAATCTTAAGAAGGAGGTGGTCATCCACCAACTGCGCCTACTCCTCAGTCTTCCCCTTTGTCGAACATCTACTAGCATCACAACACCCACATGACCCGGCCCTCAAAGATTCCCCTTTAATAGGAACTGCGGCCTGGCCACGCGATATAGCACCTAAGTGAAGAAGACTTAGACTTCTTGATAGTCAGAGTAGTGCACCAAACCATTCTAAGAACTATTATGATTAGTTCATACTGAAATTTAGCTGAATGTTGAATAGATTTTAACTACTATTCCTAAGTATTCATTACTTATAGGGACAGGAGGTCCACCTGGTTTCTATAGGTGTCCTTTGAACTCTGTAACAAGCACATGTAGACATTAGGATCCTATTCCCTAGTCCTATCGTCATTGCTCGCCCTTATCTACAGCTACAGTACTCACCATGGGATCCACCATGAGATTACCTAAACTACTTTAACATATTATTAACTAACTCATTTAATCTAATTGGGGTTGCTACTCCCAAACAAATACAGCTAAGACTATCCTAGGCGACATGTGGCCTAACTTTAGGTTTCTTCATGAGACTTTGTTGAGGCAGCTTGTCCCGCAGCAGAGAAAAGAAAAAGGAAGCTATTGGATACGAGACGCTTTTTATACCCCACGACGAAGGTCACCTATGCTCCTACTCCTGGAACAACTAGTGTAGAGACAGTGGTCGACAAACCCTATCTAAAATTACACCTACCTAGCGAGTCGATAAAATTCATTAATTTTTTCTAAGTGTATGACGTTTATGTCAACTATAGTTTTAGTATTATTCGTTCGTACTAATAAGTTTATGAACTAGAGACCTAATATTTCATCAATTTAGAGCTTATTATATCTAACAACAAAGGCTACATATTTAGAGTCTATCGATATGTTTATCGAACATATCCTTACATCCATACCTCCAAGTATAGACAATCTAGACCAACGGTACATTTGTTATCGAAGCCGTGTGCGTGTTCTAGAATGTTACAGAAAGTTCTATTTACAAACGAATTATTAACAATAATATTACTAAAGGAGGTCTAGATAATCACTAGGCTATCACTTTTACATTAATAATACTCAATACTCAAAGATATTATATTTATGACAAAATTATTCCTGCTGAAAGACTTACGGTCAATGCTTCAAACGATATTTAAGAAAGCTCAACGGGTCTACGTTGTCCATGTCCGTCTGTCATAGTGAATGTTGTTTGTAAACAATTAGTTTAACCAAGGAATGCTTTATTTTTCTAGATAACAGAAGTTAAAAGTTAATTTATCTTTTAAGTAATTAAGTGCCTCTATAAATATTATAAGTTATTGTTCCCCACGTCGATGGAGACTCAATATGACTGCTACAGTATCGTTTTAGGTGGTTAAAGAATTATTTTATTTTAAAATATAAAATTTTAAAATAAAATAATTCGAGAACATAGATTCCCGAAAATATATAAAGCAACAAACACAGAAATCTACCTATACTGCACATACTAGCACACAAAAGAATTAAGACAGCAAACTACTACAGGGACGGGTCGCGTTCCTATCTAGAATTTACCTAACTAAGACCTAAGTTTCTATTACGTCACCAGAACGTACTAAATCTTTTATATGCCAACGGCCTAAAGGTTTACCCGTTAAGGACTTCAGAGAATATACTAAAGGAGAATGTTTTTCAGTAATGATACATTTCTCAAACTTAGGCGCCAATTTGGCGGAGACATGTTTAGCAGCATCAGACAAAGTGAAAACTCTTTTATATACAAACTGTCCTGGCTGATATTCAACATTACGCTTCCGTAAATTATAATTACGAGCGTTTTTCTCATGAGATTTAGTTATACTAGACCGCACTTTTACAAAGATTTCTTTTAATTCTTTAAGTGAATTTGAGAAAGTAATTTGGTTATCAAGAGTAACCTTCTCACCACTCACAGGTTGAGAAGAGTTATATAAGTCACCATTAATTATCATCTCTCTACCATAAGTTAGAAAATAAGGAGTATGTTTGGTCGATTCATGCAAAGATGAGTTTAAAGCACATTGAATCTCAGAAATATGTTTATCCCAATTTCTATGATCGTTTTTTACATATGTAGCAATAGCCCTGACAAGTTCACGATTAACGCGTTCCGATTGATTAATTTGAGGGTGATACACTGGGTTGTAACATACATGAGGTAGGTTGTATTTTTGGATTAAATCCCTAAATTCTTTAGCTATGAATTGGGGACCGTTATCCACATATAAATACTTTGGTACCCCATGAGTCAGGAATATCCCCTTTTCCAAACATCTAACTATATTCTTTGCGGTAACCGTTCTTAATGGAAACAAAGTAACATATTTACTAAAGTAATCACTACATACAAACAAATATCTATTTCTGGCATAAGAGGGAGGAAAGGGACCTAAGATATCACAGGACAGAGCTTCACCAGGTATA
This sequence comes from Zeuzera pyrina, assembly GCA_907165235.1. Lineage (NCBI taxonomy): Eukaryota > Metazoa > Arthropoda > Insecta > Lepidoptera > Cossidae > Zeuzera > Zeuzera pyrina. The sequence continues at coordinate 9,100,190 of OU015640.1, forward strand.
GAAATGGGCCTAGAGCTTCCCATATACCCTGCTGGCTTTGTATTTACTGCTTTATACATCTTACAGGTCTCACAAGCCTTTACATACTCGCGTACATCCCTATAAAGAGTAGGCCAAAAATACCAAGTTGCTAATTTTTTATGGGTTTTCAGTACCCCAAAATGACCACTAGTAGGATCGTCATGATATTGCTTTAAGAGATCTAAGCGTTTGTCAGAAGGGACTACCTTCTTCCAATCAAATTGGGATGTTAACCTATATTTATTTTTAGATAATCTATATAGTTCGTTATGCTCTATTTTATAATTAGGGAACAAAGTAAGTTTACTTACACAGTTACTATATAGCTTTTTATACCACGGGTCGCTAGAACTTGAGTATTCACTAATTGAATCTATTTTCATCCGAGGCAGAACTTCAGGAACTAATTCAAAAACCTTCCAAAAATTTATACCGAAGTGAATAGGAATTTCTATATATGGCTGTATTAAGAATTTTACCAATTCTACTTTATTTTTAAACTTGACAGGCAGCATCATATACTCAGTACAAACTAACTCGTGACCACTAGCCACATATAAACTGAGAGGTTTTTGCAAAGAGTATTTGGCTAAACCGAGTTCTAAAAATATTTTGTGACAGTTGTCACCTAAGACAGAGCAAGAGGCGCCACAGTCTAACAAACCTTTGACTTTTAACCCTAATATGTCAACAGCGACATATGGTCTAATGTCATCCTTCGGCGGTTCAAAATAGGTTACTTCAGTTGGTGGACAAGGTTTTATGTAGTTATTTTTCCGTGAAGTGAACGAACTAATTAGTTTCTTTGGAAGTGAACAATTAGTGCAATCGGGAGTGCGTACTCCCTTTTTCCCGCATCGAAAACAAAGTATTTCGCGTGACTTCCTACATTGTCTAGCCAAATGGTTAGTTAATCCGCAACAAAAACATTTTTTAGAAGTTCTGCCTTGTTTACAAGGCGCTTTCGAAGAATTAATTGAAGCTAACTGGTTAGTTTTAATGTTAGATTTATAATTAGACTTGTTACCTTGTATTGTTTTGTTCTGGTATACAAAGTCAGGTGCATAGGATGTGCCAGATAAGACCGGTTCACGAAATTGATTAGCCCTTTCCTGAGCTAATTCTAGTTTTTTACTTAAAGATTTTAAAGTTTCTAATGAATCGATATCCCGGAGAGCTAATTCCTTACTATATTCAGGTCTGATGTTACGCATAATTATATCTAATTGTTCAGACTCACTAACCGGTTTATTTAATCTCGAGAACATACCTAATATAATTGACAAGAAAACCACAATCGTTTCCTGTTTAGCCTGAGTGCGATGTCTAATTTCCTCTAGCAATTTATAATCTAAATCGGGAATATCAAAGTCCTCCCGTAAAGCACAAATAACATCTTCATAGAAATCAAACTTTAATTTATTTGCTCTATACCAATATAAGGCGGTTCCCTCTAAAATATCAGGGAAGCCATCATAAATTATTTCAGTGGGGATTTTCCTAGCCACTCTAAGTTCCTCGAGCCTAGTAATAAATACCCTAACACAAGAATTCCCGCTAAACTTAATATTTAACGAATTTAAGTTAAACGACTTGAAATTGTGGCAAGTAACATTTTCTACAGCAATTGGTATGTTTTTAGGTTTCTCATCCTCGCGTATTGAGTGAAAATCAACCTCCTGATCGCCCTCAAGACGCAGCAAAATTGAAACCAAAGAAGACTTAAGGTCATTGACCTCCTTGTTTGGTTCTGAGATACGAGACAGCCTGCACAGAATATAATTACACCGAGCTATTAATTTCTTTAATAACCTATCATTAGTAAATATTTCCTCGGTTATAGTTTGTTCGATATCAGTTACTTTCTTAGTACACAACTCAAGTTCTTTAGTAGTTACTTTACTCTCAACCAGTTCATACATCTTTAGACTACCCCTTCGAGCTAATTTACATGTGTGTCTAAGTAACTTTCTTAATTCATCGGCTGAGGAAGCCGGTGCAGCTGGTAAATGCCTAATTTCAAGTTCATGAATTAATTCATCTTTAAGAAGGAACTCCACAGCGCAACCTGAAGTAATGAAGTCCATTTTTTTTTTCAAATCTAAGTATTATTAAACAAGAAAATCTATATATCAGTTTAGCAAATCCTAGTGAGAGTTAAAATATATTCACCACTAAATCTTAATTAATGTGGTTCAGAGTACACAATTTAAATTATATACTCACTGCCTAAAAATGTATAAAGTCTAAGATAAATCTAGTGAGAATGAGACTAAGTTTCTAGAATTTGTAATCCCTGCAGAATATATACAGATTAAGATTCAATAAACAAAAGATATTACATAAGCATGTAATTTTCAAATTACAATTAACAATTCCCAGCTTAATTCACAAGTCTATGTAGTATATAATCACTATTTGTTTTTACTAAGACCTGAGATATACTACATCCAAATAGTCACAAAGCCTAAGTTAATTAAGTTATTAAGTTAAATCAAAGTTTAATAATTAAGTTATTATTTTATCAATAATAATTACTGATATACTTGTCAATCAACCAGGAGTTATCAATTAACACAGAGATATCTAATAGTTAGATTGAGTTCAATAATTAGTTGAATTTCACTAGAGTTAGTAGCACTATTAATGTTACATTAGTAGTTGTTTAGTACTTACAAGAACAATAGTTTCTTATCCCACCAGAAGTCTCCAGGCCCCACGTTGGGCGCCACTTTTGCAACGTGGCTTGCTCAGGCCGGTAGAGTGAGGTGTGGGTTGAGTAATTGATGATGTTATTATTACTGTCACCTGGAGAGTGGTGTACCTAATTTGTTTAAGGGCGCCTAGTACACCTCTGCAATCGACATCTAATGGGATAATTATAGAAAGTTAATTAAATAGACATCAGAAAAACATCACACAAAGAAAACATTTATTTCTTCTAACTTAATCTCTATGGTGGATACAATCAGTTCACTATGTATTTATTATTAAAAGTTAGTAACAATTTAAAAAGATTAAATGCTATGGTTAAACAACATTATCCTGTTTATTATTATATATGTAATAAATAAAGTCACCTATTATATAACAGCACTTAGATATTAATTAGTTTACAGAATAATTCATTAGTATGAAAGTTTTACAAGTATTGAGCTCAGATATTACTTGTTATAGTTACAACCATATAATTTATTAATGTTATCTTAAATTAAAGGGAAGTATACCTAGTTATAAAGACTTAGACACCCCTTTCCTTGTTTATGTACTGCATTTAAATTCTTAGTGTTACAGATACATAAACCCAAGTACATTTTATACCTTATCCAGTATTTTATTTCGCAGAGAAAAATATTTATTAGATACACAATACATTTATGTGGAGCTAATATCTAACAGAGAATCATTTATTAGTTACACGCAGAGTGTTATCAGTTTTATCACTGATCAATCTTAAGAAGGAGGTGGTCATCCACCAACTGCGCCTACTCCTCAGTCTTCCCCTTTGTCGAACATCTACTAGCATCACAACACCCACATGACCCGGCCCTCAAAGATTCCCCTTTAATAGGAACTGCGGCCTGGCCACGCGATATAGCACCTAAGTGAAGAAGACTTAGACTTCTTGATAGTCAGAGTAGTGCACCAAACCATTCTAAGAACTATTATGATTAGTTCATACTGAAATTTAGCTGAATGTTGAATAGATTTTAACTACTATTCCTAAGTATTCATTACTTATAGGGACAGGAGGTCCACCTGGTTTCTATAGGTGTCCTTTGAACTCTGTAACAAGCACATGTAGACATTAGGATCCTATTCCCTAGTCCTATCGTCATTGCTCGCCCTTATCTACAGCTACAGTACTCACCATGGGATCCACCATGAGATTACCTAAACTACTTTAACATATTATTAACTAACTCATTTAATCTAATTGGGGTTGCTACTCCCAAACAAATACAGCTAAGACTATCCTAGGCGACATGTGGCCTAACTTTAGGTTTCTTCATGAGACTTTGTTGAGGCAGCTTGTCCCGCAGCAGAGAAAAGAAAAAGGAAGCTATTGGATACGAGACGCTTTTTATACCCCACGACGAAGGTCACCTATGCTCCTACTCCTGGAACAACTAGTGTAGAGACAGTGGTCGACAAACCCTATCTAAAATTACACCTACCTAGCGAGTCGATAAAATTCATTAATTTTTTCTAAGTGTATGACGTTTATGTCAACTATAGTTTTAGTATTATTCGTTCGTACTAATAAGTTTATGAACTAGAGACCTAATATTTCATCAATTTAGAGCTTATTATATCTAACAACAAAGGCTACATATTTAGAGTCTATCGATATGTTTATCGAACATATCCTTACATCCATACCTCCAAGTATAGACAATCTAGACCAACGGTACATTTGTTATCGAAGCCGTGTGCGTGTTCTAGAATGTTACAGAAAGTTCTATTTACAAACGAATTATTAACAATAATATTACTAAAGGAGGTCTAGATAATCAGTAGGCTATCACTTTTACATTAATAATACTCAATACTCAAAGATATTATATTTATGACAAAATTATTCCTGCTGAAAGACTTACGGTCAATGCTTCAAACGATATTTAAGAAAGCTCAACGGGTCTACGTTGTCCATGTCCGTCTGTCATAGTGAATGTTGTTTGTAAACAATTAGTTTAACCAAGGAATGCTTTATTTTTCTAGATAACAGAAGTTAAAAGTTAATTTATCTTTTAAGTAATTAAGTGCCTCTATAAATATTATAAGTTATTGTTCCCCACGTCGATGGAGACTCAATATGACTGCTACAAGACTATTGAATATCACAATTTAATTAGCTATAATATTATATTATACCAGCGGACCCGACAGACGCTGTTCCGAACGTTGTTAAAAATAAAAAATAAAACCGATCGCAAAGCCGCTTATGGAGCCCAATTGTGAATCTAAACCATACAGAGACTCACTCTCACACAAATTTTTTTATCAAATCGATTTAGCCGTTCAAGACAGACACACATACAGAAGAATTATATTACATATAAAGAATACAAAGCGTAGATTTAGAATTACATTGTTTTTAGACAAAAAATCCCTTCATTTTCTTAAATTTCAAGAAAACAAGAAACACAATATGCCAGTTGCTTGTCTTTTCTGGTAGACCGTAAAATTCGGCCAAAGCAAAGAGCTCCTTATAAGAAACTTGTATAGACGATGAGGTAGCTACCTGCCATTGTACGATTCCGAATACCCATATGTCAGGCCAAATGCTTCTTGCTGAGAGTGAGATCAGGATGTAATTGTGTTACACCTCGATGCTCTGCCTATCTTGAAAGGGAAGTGGCATTAGGATATTTTTTTTTTGTTTCTGAGAAGGGAAAAAATCTCCACGGACACTCAACCGGGCTCTACGCCAACTGAGTACTGTTAGAATCAAACTGACTAAAAAAAACCCTTCTCTGTGCTGTTAATCCTAGTGGCTTTTATAGCGTCACCGATCGCGTGGGGGCGACAGCAGAAGGCGACCTGCCAGATGGTTGACCGCCTGAGTGTTCCGCCTCCTTCGTATGGAGGGTGAGTAAAGATATCTATGTATTTCCTCAAATTCCATTACATAATATGAAGTAATTGGCATCCTGCAACGTTAACTCGTAATTAGCTTTTATTTGAATTTCTTCTGTTCATATTTTAAAAGACTGCGGGCATTTTATTTCCTTACTAGTAAAGGATATGAAAATAGTGTTTATAGGCCGTTACCGCAAAAACATTGACATGCCTTGCGTAAATGTGTTATGAGAATTACGTTTAAGTAAAAAGTAAAAGAGGTTTTGGTCGCTCCAACCCCCCCTTTAAAGTTACGCTTTAAAGAGCGCAAAAGTATGTATATATGTACTCATAGGACAGAGAACAAAGGATCTGATTTCAATATAAAGACGACTGAAATTATTGGATACTTCTGAAAGATATCATAAATCACAATAGCACATAGCGAATATTAACACGGCCGAGTGGGGTGAAAAATAACACCAAACACAATACGATGAGATTTATGGTGTTTGTATATGAGTGACGAGGGGTCTCGTTCCATTGAATGACTGTTGCCTTCGTTCATATAATGAAATATATATATACATCCGATGTTGGTGTGTACGAGTATAACATCAAATTTAATTCATATATTGTGTTCCTTCTACTGTGTAGTGGCAGCCTCGGCGTTTGCGACATTACCTCCTAGCTGTTACAGAATAATCTATGTTGATTCGGTCACATGACAGGGGAGAGAAGACGATGCTCAATAAAGGAAAGTGGAAGCAGAACACCGCGAAGGCAAATCTCACTATCAGATGAAAAGAATGTGCGGGTGAGAAAGAGAGTACTGGTCTTTTTATTCTGTTATGGGGAATGAGAAAATACCTGGCTGAGTTTCTCGTCGGTTCTTCTCAGTGTTCAGGTATTCTTTTCTCTTCTCTTTGAACCGAACTAAAGTAACTAGAGGTCTGGTCCTTCCAGCAGTACGGTGACCTTGAGCTTAAACGCACATATATCACGAAGTAGTAAACGTTTGGTCAATGTTTTAAAAATATAAAAACTAAAAAAATTTTTAAAATGATTATAAATTAATTATTTTCTAAACATTACATTATAAGTAATTAATTACAATAATTAGAGAAAATAATTTTTTAAACAGCGTCCTTATTTAACCTATAATTTATATATAATTAAATTATAAGAAAAGAATTTTCAAAATCAGTTCTCATGGCGCATAAATCAGTGAACATACGTGAAAAATGTAGGCGTCGAATGTAAATCTCATCCTTTTATCGAAGTCTGTTAAAAACGCTGTCATTAAGAAATGTACAATAATCTTAGATGCGTTCAAGTTGGAGTTCAAATCGACTCATTAGATTATTGTTGCTAATTCCTCTGAACACAAATTGGTTTGTTCAAAACTATTTCTTTCGATAAAAATATTAACTGTAATTATAAGTCGTTAATGGTAATTATTACAATTATATATTACTATATACGAAAATATTAATTAAAAAATCTGACCTTTGTTAGATCTTTCTAATTTTAACACGATATTTGAAATCATGGTAACTATTGCACATTATTTATCTCCAATTCCTATAATGATTACAAGGGACAACGGTTTTTATTAAATCTGTAGTCAGGTTTTCTTATTTCTGTAATCATTAATTTTTATTTATAGTTTTTTGTTTTTCTAGAAAACGTCTGCAGTAAAGTAAAACTTAAATTTTCGTTTTATACTCAACAATCATCAAGGAGTTCTAAGTAAAAAAGTAATTTGCCATTTTGCGACGTTTGCAATATTTTGTGATGACGTCACCTATTATATATTTACCCATAAGGCTTGTCATCAAATCTTACAGTCCACACAGACTAGACGCACCTTATGCAAGGTATAGCATTAAGAAAAGTTATGGAAAACCGTGCCAAAGGATGAAAAGGGTTAAAGCCGGTTATGAAAATTGTAGGAATTCTTTGGGACCGGAAGTGTTTCAGTCGGGAAATTTGGTATTCAAACACTTTTGGAAATTCTTTCAAAATTCAATGAGAATGCAAAAAACGGAGCTGTATTGAGACGCGGTATAAACCCCACTTATGTTATTGAGTTTTGATTAGTAAAAGATAATAATTTACGTATTTTCCTGTTTTTATTTTGAAGTAGGTTTTTGAATGAACGAACCTTTAAATAACAGTGAATATGTTTTAGCACTTATTGCAAAAATCGTATAATAATGTGAAACAGTTCAAAGCTCATGCAACTTATGAGACTCCTTTAATGAATCCTTATATAGATTCTTGAGTACGATATTCCTTTCTTCTTTTTAAAATTCAGTAGTGAAACTAATAATTCTATAATTTCGTCTTTCTGTTCGACCGTTTGTCTGTAACAGGCTGTACTCTCGTTTGTATACCTATTAACATTAACTAGTAGTCGCCCAGTGGCCAAAATTTCGATCGTAAATTTAAAATTAACGCTTTTTACCTTGACATACACTCCATAGACTCACACTCGTAAGTCGTAACAGCTCACAAATCACACAAATTCACAGTTCGAAACTCATGCAGCAATCTTTACGCTGTGCCCATGATCAACTGGATGACTATGACTTCAAATCTTCTCAGTTTACATCACCTTGATAGACATTGAACAATTACTTCTTAGTTAATTTTGTTAATTAATAATTATGTTTTGTACAACAAGTATTTGTAGAATATATTGCCTAAACTATGTAATGTAGATCTTTTGTTCCCATCATCTGAAGTCGTCATATGTTTGTCCTCTATGCGTTCCTAAACTGTTGATCCGATTGAGATAAAACTTTGGTGAATGGCTCACGTACTCCTGAAAATGTTTATGAATTATTTATTAATTAAAATAAACGCGAACGAAGTCGCGGGCAACACCTAGTACAGTACAGAAATTATTCAAAAGAATTCTCATTATAATTTAATAAGGGTTCCTTTTTCATAATAAAAATAAGACAAAAGAAATTTATTGAATATGGGAATTCGTTAATTAAGACCCTATCTTGAATGCCCTGGGGATGTAATTATTATTATTCTAAAATTCTTTTCTGTTGTTTGCCCAGCCTAATGGTATTCATATTTTTATTAGGAAACATTATTTCTATAATATTCATTTTGTTGTTTCATTGTAATAAAGCGTTAGTAGGTAGTCGAGTAATTTAAAGATGGTTATCATGTGAAGGATATTCCGTATTAAAATTGTGCCACTGGAATATTATCGTGAATTCTTCAGAAATGCAGGTAGGTACTTCGAGGAAGCGTAACGTTGGATAATCAAATTTGTTACAATGCTTTGAAAAGAATGAAGTAATTTTACTGAATAGAGACACAATTATAAATGTAACTTCCTTGGTAGGTATAGTACAGATCGATAAGTATATATAATGTCAAAAAAAAATTAATTTAGCGTTTAAAAACGATTAAATCGAGATTTATGAAATTCGGTGCAAGAAGACGAGGTTATTACGCATTTAATGATAAATCTTCCGATCGTGTGTCCTGCTGGAAGCTCTTCTGGAAGGACGAGTTTAGCAAATGTCCTGACGGAAGACTACCTGCGAGTCCTGCTGGCAGTACGTGGTTTGTATGAAATTCGGTTTGGTCCTTCCGGTAGAACGGCGACCTTAAGCTTAAACGCACATATATCACGAAGTCGTAAATGTTTGGTCAATGTTTTAAAAATATAAAAACTAAAAAAACTAATTCCCTAAAACTGGATTTTGAAATTATTCTACATGAATTATTTTCTAAAAATTACATTATAACTAAATAATTGCAATAATTAGAGAAAATAGTTTTTTAAACAGGATTCTTAATTAACCCTTATGTTAATAAACATATTAATTTATGAAAACAAGGTTTATTAACAAAAAGTACATACATATGTTAATATTTACAAACTTAAAACTACACATTATCTTATATAATAAACTTCCTCAAACTTGCCGCTTAGAAAGCTGTCATTGCTCAAGGTACCTAGCATACTGGCAGCATTGCCTCTTTGAATAGCCAAACTGATTCGTTGGCGGAAGAATCTGCCAGCCCGGCGGTCTCCCGAAGCCTCGACCAGTCTCTTACAAATATCAGAAACCAGTCGATGGGCTTCGGGGCCCCAGGGACCCAAAGTTTCGACTGCAAAGGGCGTAAATATGAAACTCTCAGAGAGAGTCGCATACTTACGCCGCTTCAAGTTCTCGGCAGTGCTGGCCGCGGCACCTGCTGACTTGGAAGTTGCCGGCACATGGGAAACAGCAAGTGTATCGACACAAGTGGCATCCCACACCAGCGATCTTCCAAGTTTCCAAGGAATGAGCGTCAAACCATCCGGTCTCTTGCCGTCGCTGCGCACAATACCTACAGGCTCTAAGACTGCAGGAACGCCAGCGGCGACAAGAGCCCGCCGAATGACGTCATTTAAGGCAGCATGTCGTGACATGCGGCCCGCACTACGTAAACAGGATAAACCGTGGTGACCTAGTACATCGACGAGATCACCACAGCGGCAACGGTGAAGAAGGTTAGTCCTGGCCCCCAGACGAAGGGATACTATGAGAGAAAGCGTGGTATTGTCGATTAAGGTTCCTAAGTTTTTTGAAGGTATTACCTTTAACCAGTGTCTTGACTCCTTCTCAGAAACAGCTAGCAGGCGAGACCGATTTTTTCGGTACTACAAGAATCTAAAAGTTGTAAATGAACATTTTTGCATAGAGGCTCATCCCAGTGTTTTTGAGAAAAGGTCGAGGTAGGCAGGTTAGTACTCGGACAAACACTTAACCAAGCATTTCGAGCATCAGTCAAGCACGGCACCTCAACCGATCCTAAGGAAGGGCGAATAACAGATAGGAAAAGGTTTTCCGTGCTGTAGGCTGACGAAAGAAAAGCAGGCAGTGACACACTCGAGATTTTGCGTATGCCCAGGCCTCCATAACAGATGGGAAGCGAGGCTTGATTCCAAACCCTGTCATCAACAAAGGAGCAATTTAATATTTTAGATAATGTATTTTTTAGAATATTGTCTACAGATTTTAAAAGCGTTTGAAATTTAAAAAGCTGAGAACAGCGAAGAGCATATGTAAGTTTTGGAACGAAAAGGCAAAAGCGGACAATGAGGAGAGCCATGTGGGAATTAATTTTGAAAAGTTTGTTTGAAGACTGGCTAAATTTTTGTATTTGATAATTGATAAAGCAGGGTATGGAGTCAACTAAGACGGGAGCACCTAGGAGGTACAGCGATTCTTTTGACAAGACTAATACTTGGTGCCAGATTGTTAAATTTATTAATTATTTTATCATTTTTTGTAATAGTTGGAACAGAATCGGAAACAAAGAGTTCACATTTAGAAAAATTAAATTCTAAGCCAATATCTTTAAACCTTTGAATGAGGGTTTTAAGGTCTTCTAAAACAGTAATTGCTTTACCTCCTATTGTTCCGTCGTCAAGGTACCAAATATTAAATTTGGAATTTAAATTACAAATCGCAGGATGGATAGCCAAACTGAAAGTAGCTGGTCCGAGAGGATCACCTTGTTGACAGCCAACTTCGGAATGTAATAAATTATCTTTATATATTCATTTTGAAGGACTGCTGTAAGATTGCCAGAGGTAGGGATATATGTCCGGAACATGCTGTTTTATCTGTGTCAACAAGGTGGATCTATCAACAGAATTAAATGCATTTTTTATGTCTACTTTGAGGAGTACCTCACCTCCATCGTGTGTCAAGAAAGCACGCGCCGCATGCACTGCCGCTTCACATCCTCTCTTTGAGCCAAAACCTACTTGTGTAGAACAAAAATAGTTTGATACGGTAGAGAGAATGTGAAGGCAACAAATTTTGGAGGCAATGCGGCGTATAGTTGCACCTAACGCCACCATCTTTTTTTTTCAGGGCACATAAATTGGCACCATACAGGATGTCGGTTATCTCCGGGGGCACCTTACCAGCCAGAATAACGTTTATTAGAGCTGTTAAACTAGATAAGAGTGTCTTACCGGTATCACCGACATAGCCTGTAATCAGATCTTTATAATGTTGTGGCGTTAAGCCATCGAGACCTCCCGCGGAACCGCTTTTAAAAGAATTTATTGCGGCAAGCACATCTTCCTCCGTAGCTCGAGTCGACACATCATTTGGATGTGGGGGATCTGGCAGACAACAAGCCACAGAGGAAGAGGGATGCTTTGATCTGAGAGCAAAAAGAGTCTCGGCCGTATTCGGTGCCAAAACATCGCTGGAAAATAGCAAGTGGGCGGCACCTCTTAGATCGCCGTCGCTAATTTTTGTTTCTATTTTTGGAATACTGTCTGAATTGAAAAATTCATAAATGGGCCGAACATGAATGCTCGGAACTGAAGAGTTAGAGCACTTATGTTTAATTTTTTGTGTTAAGGAAATTTTGTCTTTATCGTTTTGTTCCAAACATAATGTTCTATAACCGAAAATGAGCAGTTCTTCCCAATCGCATTTGTCATTTCGGTTTAATATTCTTTGTATTATTAAATTAAGAGATTTGGCAACGCTGATGCGTGCGCCACGTGGAATACGCTTTATTAAGCATACATTGTTTTTGAGCGAACCAATATATTTCCAAAAAGGTGTGCGATTGTGATTGGAATTTGAGGAATTAGTCAAATTATTGGACTGAGATGGCACTGATAAGGAAGTGGGGCCTGAAGCAATGCCGGTAATGTCACGCCGTTTGTGTACCCTGCCGACATGAATCTTCAAGCCCCTATTTCCACGAAAAAAACGAGGTTGGGAACACTGCTCACATTTTATTAAATTTTCTAGCGATGTGTCATTAATTATAATATTATCTTGAGCTAGAGGAAGGTGAGGATGTGAGGGCCGGGAACATATCACGACATAATATTACGAAAAATTACAAAAAAAACTACATTGAAAAATAAGCTATAAGCGCTAAAATCTCTAAGCAACCGTTCTTGTTGACGTTGCTATGGCAGAACTGTCACACCCGGCCGGATGAGAAAAACCCAGCAATATGTGGACTGCAGCTGCGTCTACCACCTGAAACAAAAACACCACTGTGAGAACCAGATATGGGGAAAATGATGATAATGAAATTCGACCAAAAAAAGGCGAAAGGACTTTAAAATAATTTTAAGAAAGAAGAGCCAAACAGTTGTCAATGATGACAACTAAAATACTTTTCTCAATCCTTTTAATAAATTTTATAATTTATCATAATATTAATAAAAATTATTGCACACTTTCTATGAATATCCCACCGCAAGCGAACTTTATTACTGTCCAAAATCCTGATTATAACACCAAATACTTCACACAGATTTTATAGGTATCGCCAAAAAGTTGGCAACTCCACACATTTCACGCAGCACTAGCGCATATACCCTAACCCCGTTTATAGCCTCTCGTCATCTCGTGCCGACTGAAGACCAGTTATGATTAATAAATATTTTTTCTACTGCACAGAAGGAAAAGAAATACATTATTTTTTTATCCAAATCTTTTATTTGAATTAATTCATATTTAGTAAATGTAATTGAAAAAAGTTGCGTCTGTCCGGAAAGTCTCAGTTACTGCTAGCAGGACTCCGGGTGATCTAACATTAACGCATTTATTTTTAAGTCGAACTTTTTCAAGAACTCTTGCCACTTTAATTTCTTGGAAACTTAAAAATGTATTTGTAGTAGGTAGGTATTACGATTTTGTACAGTATTTTTTTATTCGGAAGCCTGAATTTTGGCTAAAATTTTAGGGCTATTTAACTAACTTGAGCGAATTATGTGGCTTTTGCGAAGGTGAAATACAGCGTGACTGCAAATAATAGACAATAAATAAAATTATACAGGATTTAAAAAATTAATGCTTACCGGTCTTGACACGCAGCCGGAAGCTACACCAGCTATATCTAGATAATTTATCAACGGATCACAATTATTTGTAGCCTCCGACTATGAGTTAAGATTTAGTTTATTATATAAGTAGAGGTATGCACATCATGATTTATTTTTTTTATTAGGGATCAGTTTATTTCGAGACATAAAATTAATGGTTTTTATTAATTCAGTATTATAATATTAATAAATAACATTAAATTCATGTTTACAAGTTCAATAGGAGGATTGAAATTAGTAGGTAACTATTATCAAATTAATAAGAAGGCAGTATTCTAACAAAATAGAAGTACAGCTTTGAGGACGTATTTGCTTTGCTATTAATTCAGAATAATAGTACAAAATGAATTTTACACTACTTAAATGACTTAAATTGATTGTCTTTAAGCCGCTGTTGATTGCACGTCCTAAATTTTACACCAACGCCACGTCAAATCAAATACATCAAAGGGCCTGTCATTCTAGTATTTATGACCCGACAAGCACTTGACGTTTTCCCACGACATTTTTCATTTCCTCATTTTTTTAAGTACAACCCTTAAAAGAAGAGCTGTGACAGATACATATACACTCAAAATATGATAGACGTTGAAAATATGTTTTTCTTTGTTATTAATATTATTATAATGCTATTATTAACTTTAAATACAAAAAATGTAGGCAAATTAATGTTTATGACTAACAGAAAATACCTATAATGCTACAAGACAATATATAGTATATATAATAAATAAATAAATAAATATATATATATAACTTGGGTTGTAATACCAGTTTATCTATATCTATACTAATATTATAAAGAGATAGAATTGCGTGTTTGTTTGCATGTGTATGTGGGGATGTCATGAATTATACAACCAATTTCAAAAATTCTTTCACAAATTGACAGCTTCATATCCTTTTAAAATTTATCTTATATTTCATTTTGATAAAACTTCATAATGAAGCGAAACGAGAGCAAGTCGCTGTATACAACAAGCATTTAAACACGCGGATATATGACATATCTATAGCATAACATTGTACGAGTATAATAAGTCCGTTTTTTAATCACAGGCGACGAGCAACCCATCAGTATCCAATTTTGGTCTATTGTAAGTAGAAACTGAAAACATGCTAGCTACTTATCTTGCTGCGCAAGTCTTAAAATTAGAACAAGGGATAGGATTGATTAGGAACGTGTAAACGTCCGTACGGGCGACGAATCCCGTCACTATGTAATTCTGCTTTACAACCCGTAAGCTCACTTATTGTTGAAATTGGTGTCAAAGTGTGATATTGTCAAACCTTGATACTCTATTCCAAAAACGAAATGGCACGAAGATATGTATCGAACTTAAAAATACTATTACATAAATACTTAATTTCTATTAGGAGTAGTTTCATGTTTACGCCCTTTGCAGTCGAAACGGAAATTTGGAGCCTCGAAGCTCATCGATTGGTTTCTGATTTTTGCAAGCGTGTGGTCGAGACTTCACGACAGTAAGGTTGACAGCTTCTTCCCGACAATGAATTAATTCGGCTATACAAAGACGTAATACTGCCAGTCTGCTACGTATATACCCTAAGCAATGATAGCTTTCTAAGCGGTAACTTTGAGATAGTTATTATTTATGAAATACTTAGTTTAAAGTTTGTAAATATTAACATTAATATAAATATGTACTTTATTTCAATAAGGCAATTGAATTAAAGATATTTCATAAGGAGTATGTAAGAACCGCGACGCTTGGCGCTCCATCCTCTCTGACAACCCTGTTAGGGATACTGCGTGAAGATATATATGTATGTATGTACGTACGTGTGTATGTATGTATATTTCATATTTACCTAAGAGTTTAAGTGATTTAATTATTATTACAACTTAAAATTACTCAACTTATTTTCACTTAAATTCTTTTCAGTTTTCACTTAAATCATTTTCGTTCCGTAAGAGCGATATAATTAAAATACATAATTTACAACGATGTTAGTAATAATATTATTTCGCACAGATATCAACGTTATGTATCTAAAAATGTATAAACTGATTGATGTATCAACGCCCAGTCCATGCTCCTGGGTGTAGAAACTTTATACTTTGTACAGAGTTCCGTTACAAAATAAAATGTCGACAAGCATTAAGAAAATTAAGCCTTAATATAAAAACTGAAAATGGTTAAAAACCGTATAAAGAATCTGTTATAAATAATTTTAAAAATAATATTGGGTCCTTACATATGAAATTAGCGTTTTGTCGTACTGACCACTTTGATCTGAAATATCTCCTCTTTGGTTAAGAATTCCAAATTCAAATTTATAAATTCATTTAGCTGGTACATTTGAGTTTTGAAAACAGTCATTCATTTGTTTTTTTCCTCATTATTTTTTTCTTTGGCGTCGCTTATTACCGCACAATGGAAAACATGAAATATCGGTATATTTACGAGTACGAGTTCTACCGTGGCACCAGTGCTGCAGAAACAGCTCGAAGGATTAATGATGTGTACGGCGCTGGTGTTGCAAAAGAAAGCACGGTACGTTTTTGGTTTCAACGTTTTAGTTTTGGAAATTTCGACCTTCAGAACCAACCCCGTGGACGGCCGGAGACCAAAGTGGAAAATGAAGAATTAAAGGCTATTGTGGAAGCGGATCCATCACAAAGCACGTCAGAGATAGCTGCAGGCTTTGGGGTAAGTGACAAAACTGTATTAATCCACCTGAAGCAAATCGGGAAAGTAAAAAAACTTGAACGATTGGTACCTCATGAATTGAGTGAATCGAACTTGCAAACACGCGTCGACTGCTGTGTTACTTTGCTCAACCGACACTATAATGAAGGGATTTTAAATCGAATCATTACTTGAGATGACAAGTGGATACTGTACGATAATCGGAAGCGCTCGTCGCAATAGCTGAACCCTGGAGACCCAACCAAATCCTGCCCTTAACGAAAATTTACAAAAAGTTACTTGTGAGTGTTTGGTGGACTAGCGCCGGTGTCGTTCACTACAGCTTTCTAAAATCTGGCCAAACGATTACGGCAGATATCTATTGTCAGCAACTGCAAACCATGAAGGAAGAACTAGCTGCTAAACAACCGAGATTGGTCAATCGCTCTAGGCCACTGCTGCTTCACCACAACGCAAGACCACACACTGCACAACAAACAACCACTAAGTTAGATGAGCTACAATTGGAATGTCTGCGACATCCGCCGTACTCCCCAGACCTTGTTCCAACAGATTACCATTTTTTCCGGAATTTGGACAACTTCTTACAAGGAAAAAAATTCAACTACGATGCGGCAGTCCAAACCGCCTTCAAAGAGTTTATTGATTCTCGCCCCCATGATTTTTTTAGTAAAGGGATCAATGAACTACCTATGAGATGGCAAAAGTGCATAGATAACAACGGTGCATACTTTGATTAATTAAATATATTTTACAAAAAAAAATTGACTTTATATTCCTACCGTACAAAACGCCAATTTCATATGTAAGGACCCAATACTTGGTTGATTCTGCTATATCAGTCTCTAAGGAGGTGAAAGGGTAGAGAAAAATTCTACGCTGTCGAAGTCTCGGGTAACAGCTAGTATAAAGTAAATGCGTAGTCGCTTCAGAATTTTGAGCGCGATTGTACTCTTAAATTCTTATAAAAAGACACGTACTGTTTCCATAAATCACTCCTTACTGATTTCCGACATGGAAGAAACTTTTGGAGTTTTACATCGTACTCTCTCCATTGCTGGAATCTCGATTTACGCAAGAACTACTTGGGATTCTAAATTACAATTGATGCTGCAACTTTTCAATTTTATAATTGGAATAATTACTTTCATTTTTACTTCGGCATTCGTGATAGAAAACAATTCAAATTTATTATTATGTATTCAAGGCGCTTGCATATGGTCCACGGGAGTGATAATGTTTATATCATTAGGGGTCTGTTTGGTGTTCCGAAAGAAATTTCGCGAGTTTCTAATAGAGGTAGGCTTCAAGGATGCAATGTTAGAAATGCCGTTCATACAATATGTCCTTGTTGAGGGACGAGGGGATAAATTAAACGAACTGAAGGCGATGGTGGTTAAGTCCCAGGAGAAATTATTCAAGTTTACAAGAGTTTTGTTAAAAACTTATGTAGCGAGCGTTTGGTTGTGCGCAACTTTGTATCTTTGCGGCCCAATTTACTTCATGTATGTTCGGGAGGATGCCTCTTTGCGTCTTTTAGGTAAGTATATTTTTGGTTGTAGTCTTCGATCACAAATAAAAAAGTAGATACACAATCAACGCTCCAAAAATGTCCGAACCAAATGTGCACTTAAATGAGTATTTCAGTGCACTTCTGTGTTAATAGTATTCGAAAATGCTAACAGCGAACAAGTCAAAGTACAAAAATTGCAAAAACAACACATCTAGAACGCTAAAAAAAGACGCGAGTTCTTATTTTCGGTTAATAATTGAATTATATTATTTAGGTGTTCATTATTTCATTATAGTAATAACGTTACATAGCTCTTTTTTATTAAATTCGTAATCATATTTTTAAATATTTCGTGACAATATATGTCTTATCCTTGTCACTTTCACGTAACAAATCAAAATGACATAAATAGCAACGCAAATAGATTATTTGAATTATACTTTATGCACGAGATGTAAGATTGCATTTTAAATATTTTTATAACAAACTTCGTTTCGATGTCATGCAAGAATCGTTTACGAGCGTTTATAACCTTATGTTATGACAGTAAGGTCTAGTTTACGTTAACACAATATTGCCGATAATACTATACGATATTAAAAATATATACGTCAATTCGGACAATAATTTGTTTAAATTTTATAGATTGTAAATCTATTTCTTTATTTGTGGACGAAGGTTGTAGTCTTTCTTGTATATTTCTTAACACATAGGCGTCATTACATTTGTAATATGTTTATAATGGGAATTCAGAATAGGGAAGGCTCTTACTGAATGAAAACTATTTTTTTTTTAACAAAAATGTAATTTTATTTGTATGTCCTTTTGAATTCGAATTTCTATTGCATAGATAAATCTGTGAAACTGTTTTAAATTTATTCTAAATATTGTGTTATTTATTCTAAATACTTTCAGTTGCTAAATAATCACTGTAAAAGCTAATTTCTCAGGTGTCTTTTTATCTTTCAAGATGTATTAATGTCATACAGCACAGGTACGCGTATAGTGCAAAATGGGAGTCAAAATGGGAAGCATTTTATACATCTTCCATGAGTTGAATTAAGGGAAAAAATGTTTTAATTGTGAGTAGATCAATTGTTTTTATACTGGTCAGTGAGTTTGGTAATTTTTTTTTTACTAACTGTAACCCGCGTCTTCGTCCGTGTGAATTAACGATGAAAATATCGTTGTAGTAAATCTTATTGTAGGTATTATATACACTACATTACATAGTCACGTTGTCGAGGATATAATACCGTGCTTGAATGATTGAAAAAAACACTATGTTTTGCTGGTGCATATTCTGTGGTTTGCTGTTAAAGGAATAGAAGACGTCGATCAAAAAATTTCCAAGGTTCTTCGTGTCTTTTTATCAAAAACTTATTAATATTACAACGTGTACAAATATTTACAATTTTTCCAATAAATATACCTATGTATTTCTAAGATCAAAATAAATATTATTTCGATTTGATGACATATGAAGAAAAATTTAATTTTGCTTTTCCGTTTAGTTCCCTTTCCGTTACGTATCCAAAAATTCTTTACTCGTATTTAATCCATATCTACAAATGACATAAAATCTAAAATCGATTGTTTAACTGACAAACTGGGTTTGAATACACAGTGTTCCTAAAATATACAAAAGCTGGAGTGTTTGTCTCATTTCTTGAAACAAAAATGTCATGAACTGTTAGTAAGCTGTTCTGTGTAAATCCGTGATATAGCCATCAATACCTATAACTGATAATAGTCTTCGTCTAGGTACACAAATTGCAGATCATCATGGACATTTTGCTCAAACAGAAATTCAAAAGAAAATTTTAAAAATGTTTGTTTTAGTATTTAAAAATGCCCCAAAAGCTTAAGCTCTCAAACCTTTTTTAAACATTTCCCATGTACACGTATTCGATACAGTTTTTGAAATGAAGACTTATGTAATGTACAAAATATACTGTATTGTAACACTTTCGCGTATTTTTCTTATGCAATCGACAGCAATGGTGATCACAATTTTGATTTATAATATTCATTTGTCAATATTCTGTTAATCCAATTTTTGTTTTCGAATTTCATGACACTGCCCACTTTTATGAAGAGATAACATGAGAATGATTCATAGGCACAATCCTTTCTCAATTTGTACTCTGCCCCACCCTATTATGCAACTGAACTTCACCCCTTTTTTCCGAAAATACTTTTTTTTTTCTACACTTTTCTTGCATGCAATGTCCTATTAATAGAGATAATTAATAGAGATTACGTGTGACAAATATAGCTCAATTATATACACATTATTAAGTAATCGAGAGTCTTGTCTTTCAAACAGTCAGATTTGCATATGAACTTATTAGCAGTTTTTTTAATTTCCAAAAAGTAAACATACAAACACGCAGACATTTCTAAAAATATTTATTTTGAAATCGGATATGCCTAAAATATCTAATTCAATCGCTTTTTCAAAAATATTGTTTTCCTGTTAGCCGCAATTTTATGTAACTTATTCAAGTAATTTAGGAGATATATTTTAAAATCTCTCATAAAGACACATCACATTGCAGAAAAAAAATATGGAACAAAAATACATGAATTGCGTTATGGTTTCAGGCAGCCGATAGAAAAATGTATAAAGTAATATTTAAATTTCACATTCATTAATAGCGTACCCGCCACAGCAACTTATTTAAAAACGCCTAAAAATTTTGGCAGCTGGGTCTTAATATCTCTGACAGCTCAGTTTGTCGGGTAGAGAATGCCATTAGGCAGTCCGCCTATTGTATACATTATGTACAATGAAGAATAAATAAATAAACAATAAATAAATATTTATATATGAAATGAATATGTAACTATATTTTCCGAGCAACTCTTGTCAGGAATTCAGGGTCCCAGCAGTGAAGCAAAAATGGTTCATTGACCTTTTTTTATATTCCCGTGTCCCGTTTGTATTTGTACATAAATTTTGTTGTATGTAAATTTTTCTCATTATAATGTGATGTGATTATAATGTTCTTATTTGTTTTAGCTTTCGATATGTGGTTACCATGGAGTTTGGACGACTTTAATGTTTACGTAATCTCATTTATATTTCACGCGTATGCTGGCTATTTATGTTGCATTGGTAAGAAATTATCATAATATCAAAAGAACCCAAATATCTAGGCGAAAATACTTGAGGAGAATGATGAGATTCAAAAAGGCGAAAGATGTAAGGACTGCGAAGCTTGGCGCTATCTGACTACCTCGTTAGGGATACAGCGTAAATATATGTGTTTGTGTGTGTATATGGTAAGATATTAATAATTATTTATCAGTCATTCTTATTTCATATCACAAAAGCAAAAACGGAACGCTTGTGGGATCACTTCGTTGTCCGTGTGTTGGTCTGTCCGACAAGGCAAAATCCGTTATTTAAGGAACAGGTAGAGTATTAAGTTGAAAATATCAAACATTGAAGTCTATGAGGAGTACCAAAGTTTCTAAACTAACTTAATCAAAAAATACGGCTATTTATGTATTCAAACATAAACCCATAGGGTACTCAATTTGGAATTATGTCACACTTTTTTGCCATCACAAACTTACGTTCGCTGTTGAAGAGTAATGGAAAACGTGTATTTCAACTGCAAAGTTAAGTTTGTTTCTTAATTCGATTAAAATTTTTTTTGGTGTATACATAACACTAAACATTCGATAATAATACGAAATTTTTAGTGCGCGAATGCGACTCGCACTTGGCTGTTTTTTTTTTATTAATGCTACGCTCAATGACGTAACTAAATATCCTATTTTATATAGTAGTAGCAACTCACCCCGGTTTCGCACGGGTAGAAATTAAAAAAGAATACAACTCATGTTACTCGCTAATAATGTAGCTTTCTATTAGTGGAAGAATTTTTAAAATCAGTTATGTAGTTTTTAAGTTTATCCATTACATACAAACAAACAAAGTTTATCTCTTTATAATATAAGTGTAGATGTTTAAATGTAAATCTGTACATTAAAGGGAAAGAAAAAGTATGCTATTGTTTGTCGTAATTTTGATGCTATTGTGTTTCAAAGAAAGAAATAAGAAATTTAATCTATATAAAATTAAACGAAAATATTTGTTTTTTATACTTGTAAGAAAATAGACATTCTGTAAATATTGCACGCTTACGCAATATCTTCTTCAAAGTAGTTTTTAATGTGTAAATAGTATTTCAATATACTTTCTAACGTATCTGACTTTTACTGAAAATATTTTTTCAGCATTATATAGACTACATACGAACATAGTTCCAGTTATGTTTTAAGCTTACAAACAAATTACATGCAAGCCGTATGAATTTTTTATTTAAAGAATGTATATTTGTTTTCTTCTTTCGCTATATGATTATTTCTTAAATTCAATGGAACTTTTATTTAATTTAAAAAAATATAAAGCTGGTCTGACAGAGAAGGATAAATAAAATACATATAGAATGTGTCAGCTGTCTGTTGTCTCACGCAGGTCATAAAAGTAGGTTAAGGGACTGAGTTTATTATAAGGATGGAGTATAGGCGGTGAGATAAGCTGTTACAATCAGCAGACTTAGCTGATAAAATAAAAAGCAAAGAAGGGAAATAACCATCTGACTTTATAACTATCTACCGCACGCTTAACATCTAACTTGCAGTCAGCATGCGACAGCCGTTATCGCGCGATATCTGCCGTCAAAACGAGAGTTTGTATAATGTAATTTGTATAGTAGCGCTATATCTACCACGAAAAGTGCATTTCATGGTTATGGCACAACATACACGCAGTCGTCATACATGATATCAGTTTTCTATTATTGTTAGTCACCGTATGCGCAGTAGTCGCATTGCCGTCGCTGTCTGAAAATTTTTAGGTAATAAAATAACCCCGCCGGTTATGCTCTCAGCAAGTGTAACTAGGGTTGCTACAATATTGGGTTGATGATCTCAATGGCGCAGTGGTTCAGGTGCTGCGTCCAGGCGCGGAAGATTCCAGGTTCAATTCCCGGTCGGGTCAATATTTAGGAAATGAATTTTTTTAGATTGTCTCGGGTCTGGGTGTACTGGGAGACACTCCTGGTAGTCGTCGTCTGGTTCTAACAGCATGGAATGCCCTAGTTTGAGACCACATGATTAGTGTGTATTGTCCGGCACATATATTATTTATAGATACATACATATCTTCACGCTTTATCTCTAACGAGGTAGTGAGAGAAAACATTATGTATTATTTATTATATGTTATTTGATAAGATTACTTTCAAGTTAAAGTTATTTATTTATTATAACAACCTAGTTGACGGCGTGGCTATTGTATGTATGTGCTTGGATTTTATCCTTTACTGGCTGTTGTCCACGACTTCGTCCGCGTGGAAAACTGGGATAGTATACAGCCTATGTCCACCCTGAAGGTCCATTCTAAATATTGGTAAAATAATTTTTGATCTTGGATAAGTAGTTTCTAAGATTAGCTCCTATATCCAAACTTACATACTTTAAATAATATTAGTTCAGATGTATGAAACCTGTTAGGGATATAGCGTGAAGATATGTATATAAGAAACCCTCTGTGAGTGAGTTGAATTCGCACTTGACCAAGTTATAAATGAATTTTTTAGTATATCAGTGTAAATTAAAGTTAGAATAGAGTTATATTATAATCTCTGTAATAGTACCGTTATTATAATTTTTTAAAGTGATACACGAGACACTTTTATTATTCATAAGACTGCGGAGAACTGAAAATCCAGGAATCTTATTACGCTTGTTTTTGATATGCGACAAAGAGTGAGCAAGCCGTTTTTGAATAGCTTGATGAGATGTTTCTGGAACATCATAGGTAATAAAAATAATATTTGTAGCTTATCCTGGTCTACAATGCACAATAATACTTTTGGTTGGACAAATAATCCGTCAGCTGAAGATTCTCACATTTATACTTCAAAATTTGGACGAACTTGTCGTGGAGATGAATGGCAAAAGGAATGAAAAATGGCAGAGAGATTGTTTAACAATGTTGTCGCAATGCGTCGATCACTATATGAAGATAAAAAAGTTGAGTATTTTATTTTATACACGAAAGAACTTTTTACTGGTTATTTATTGCAAGTAAATAAAAAGTTTTTATTTATTGCACATAAAATAACGAGCGAATAACTGTCACTCTTCATTTCCGCTTTGTTATTTCTAAATCTAAATAGTTATCTACTTATTGCTGAAGATAGTATTTATTGTGATGGTGTATTTTCATTGATTCTGAGAAGGGAAACCCCTAAGGACACAGCCGGAGTCTACGCCGGATGGTCGATAGTCTCATAGGGCTGTTATAAGTTAGTCGTCGATGTCTGTTGTCTGTTTGTTTGTCTTCATCGTAGCTTTTATACCGATGAACCGATTTTCATGCGACTCTTTTCGTAAGCTACAGTTTTTGAGAATGTTCTTAGCTAAGTTTGGTAGATATCAATCCAAATAATTTCTATTAATTGGTGGTTTTTTCAGTTTTTAATTTTATTGCTTAATAGCAACAGAATATTTTTTCAGTTTAATAAGTCACTGGTTAAGTTTTTCTAGAATGTTTTAAGAAAAATAGATGAAATAATAAAAATAAATATGTTGAAATGAAAATAAGATGAAATAATATTTTTTTTAAAACATTTGCTCAAAAAGTAGACTTTTCCATGTGTGTTTAGCGTGCGGAAAGTTATTCTTTTCCGCACTAATGCTTTTTGTTTTCCTCCTACATATGACATCCAAATGTATGAAGGAGGTTTTTAATCAAAAATAAAGTTTTCATTCGGGTCTCCCAAACACACCTACAACCCGACCGTGCATATCAAAGGCTGGCTCATCCATCCGCACGCCATGTGGTGACTTCGGAGAGTAGTCTTGTATGATTCGTGATAATAAGTCATGCTTAGGATATTTATTTATAATATTAAGTTATAGTCGGCATTGGAATTGACGAGCCAAGGCACAAACCACAGCGCCCCTCTAATATATACTTCGCTCAACTTCCACCACCCGACGGTATTAGGGGCCCTAGCCTGACCTAGGCATTGTGTGAGTGTCCTATTAGCCTGCCTCCGATGGCAGAATGGTGTAATGTTTGGTGGAGTGGTCCAGCGTGGTCCGGGTCTTATAACGATACAATCACATGGCGCCCCTCCGTCCTAGACTTTTGTACACCTTTCGTACACAAGAGCACCCGCAGGTCTCGCTCAAGGATCCGGGTTCCTAATCATCGTAGGTCCGTCATGAGCGCCAGTGAGTTTCATCGCCCACCAGAGCACGCTGAAGTCACCCAATGTGCAGTAATGGTTTAGGGTCGCGAGACCCTGTGTAAAACGGTTGAGTGCATGTGGCAGTCCACCATGGTACGTTCCATTCAATAAATGTCAAATACCGTTATTCATAGATTTTACTATTTGTTGCGTTTCTAAGGAATTGTGAAACCTGATACTCATTGTGTCACGTGCACAAGTCGTATAAACCACTGAGAGGCTCGGTTCTGTAGATAATGTCGTTGGTTTCTTGATGAGGTATAATATATCGTTGCGCATATAGCGAGTGTTTCCGTAGCTCGTCCCGGGTCATAGCTCATGGGCAACAGCGACAAAATATTGGTTCCACAATTCTGATGGTTTGTTGTCGATTATAATATAATAATGTAGTCAACAAGTTGCTGTTTAGATTTGTTTTTCATACAATATGGTTCGTCCTCATTTATGGAGGGAACGAAGGTAATCACAGCTGATACTATGACGCTGCGCAGGTTAGTGCGTTTGTATAAATATTATAAATAATCAAATATACATTCGATGGCTGATAGGAATATACCATGGTTCGCTTTGTCATGGAGGGTTCAAAGAACTCTTGTAGTGAATTGGAGGTTTTAGATTCGTACATAATATACATTATTCATATTTATATATAATTAAATTCGTAACAAATATATAGTAATTATATAAAGCATGGAAATCAGAACGGGCTCACCGGGGTCCTCTAGTAATGCGACTTCACTGTATCAATATCACTTGTATTATTTAATTCTATGCACAGTATTAGGCAAATATCCAGATCACGGTACTAGGACGTCCATCCTCCGCCGTGGCTGAAAGTCCAGTCCCTTAACCAACGCCTCGCTCTCTCTTCAAAACTCGCAAGCATTTATTTTTGTAGTATTTCAATTTTTTGTCAAACATTTCTAATATTCCTCAAAACACTTAGGCCCTAATAAACTTGTTAAATTTATGACCATACCGATAGTTGGAGACAAAGAACTTGCACATGTGGCGATATCTCTCTTTTTCTCCAAACTTGTATTTCAATTACTTGGACGTTTGTAAGTGCTTAAGCATGGTTTATGAGACGGTCGAATATAACAAAAAATTGTAAATCGTTTATATCGCACGCGCTTTCCCATAGTGCTTAGAACAACAGCTCTCGTCTTTTGTTACTTAAAATTTGGTTATCCATCGTAGTACATATAGATAATATGTATATAGTCTATTATTATACGCGCTTATTTATAGCCTGAAATATGCCTAATTTTATATAGGACTACCATAGGCTCGTTACAATACGTATAATGTAAATAAATAAATAAATAGCGCAATTAAAATTATTTTGAATTTAGATAAATTATTGTCATTGAATTGGCTGAATGCATAGAAATCGCTGCCCTGCCATGTCCTCTAAAAAAAAAAAAAACTTGCTCCCGCGAAATTACATTTCTGCATTTTTGAACGATAGTTCCTTACGGCAGGCTTGGAGGAGATAGGAATTTTGCTGCGCGACCGAACTGAAAAAAATGTGAGACTAAAACCGTAAGAAAAATATATAACGGAAGTTATGTAGTAATATTACATTCTCTTTGAACTGAAGTGCTATAGTCGTATTTGGAACGAAGTTCCTTATTCTTTAAAGGCAAAGAGATATATGCTCATAACAGCCGATGTCTTCAGTAAGTGTAGATATATTCTTCATATTATTACGAAAATGATGTTCATTTTCAAATCCAAGATGGCGAATATTACTTGTTTTATTTTAGATAAATCGATATGGGTATCAAATTCTAGGTTTTTCGGGGTGCTAATTACGAAAATGACTCATTTTCAAATCCAAGATGGCGAATATTACTTTTTGGATAAATCGATACGAGTGTCAAATTCAAAGTATCTCCGGGTGCCGATTACGAAAATGACGTTCATTTTGTAATCATAGGTAGCAATTATTATTATTTTTTAAAAATCTAAGTGGGTGTCATGTTCTAGGTTTGTCGGGGTACTGATTACAAAAATGACGTTCATTTTCTAATCCAAGATGGCGAATATTACTTTTGTTTGGATAAATCGATATGGGTATCAAATTCTAAGTTTTTCGGGGTGCTGATTACGAAAATGACGTCCGTTTTCAAAACCAAGATGGTGAAAATGACTTTTTTGGATAAATCGATATGGGTGTCACATTATAGGTTTCTCGGGGTGCTGGTTACGAAAATTATGTTTATTTTCGAATCCAAGATGGCGAATATTACTTTTTTTTGCAAATTGTGTTGTTTGTATATTATTCGAAGGAACTTCGTTCCTAACTGGTCTCCCATGACACTACATCATTTTTTTTATTTATTTATATTTTTTTCGCAAAAATATTAAAAAACGTCGTTCGATGCACGTGCGGAATTGTCATTTCCACTCGTCCCTATTGTTGACCCGCGCCTTCGGCTGGGGTCAACAAACCGGGAGTTGTGAAGAAATGACATACTTTCCGCACTTGTATCGAAATGTACTATTGTTTGTGAACTGTTCTTCTCTGTATCGTAGTTTTGTTTAGTCTTATATATGCAAAATATTTGTTTTCCTGTTAAACTTATTAATGGAGTATTTAATATTTCAGCTTCAGCAATCGTCTTAATGTGATCTGTCAGCCGTTTTATTTAGTCCTAATATTAGACGCTACAGTGCTGGTGTGTGCGTGTTCCGTGAAAATTGCCATATCTGTAAGTTACTTTTTAATATTCCATGCTATTCGTAATTTAATAAACTAAAACTCACTTCTATCCAATTACACTCTTCAAGCCATTTTATCCAATTTAAGTTAATTTCTGTACAATTAAACTCTTAAAGCCGTTTAATCCAATTTATGTTCATTTTTATACTATTACACTTTTCACGCCATTTTATCAAATTTATGTTTATTTCTATCCAATTACATTCATCAAGCCATTCTGTCCAATTTAAGTTCATTTCTGTACACTTACACTCTTCAAGCCATTTTGTCAAATTTAAGTTCATTTCTATACAATTAAACTCTTCAAGCCATTTGATCCAATTTAAGTTCATTCCTATACTATTACATTTTTCACGCCATTTTATCAAATTTAAGTTTATTTCTATCCATTTATACTCTTCGAGCTACGCTATCCCTTTTAAGTCCATTTTTATCCAATTTTTTCAAAGTAACAGTACAGTTTAGCGACAGGTTATAGGACACGTTTCGATATACTTGAACTTCAAGCGTTTCGAAATATTTATTTAAAACAAAACTATAGATAGGTAAGTCAGATGGATATATCGTCTCCCGATTCGTACTTATTGATGATTTGATTTGTACACATCCATATGCATTAATTTTTATTCTTTCAAACTAAAACTCTTAACAACAGCCACTTACTTTTTCAGTCACCAAAACCAGAGCCATCATTTTTTTTATATAGACTATATCATAAATAACTTACTTCTGTGTTGCCACATCTAAACTTAAAAAGTAAACATTGTATCTCAACACTCTCCCTCAATGTTTGTTTTTAGACCTAACTCTGTTTCAAAATTTAAATATTGACCTTTTGATAATTGTTTTGTTAACACATCTGCTACTTGAAATTTAGTATTAATATACTCCACATTAATCAAACCCTCTTCTACCTTTTGTTTTATAAAATTATATTTGATATCTATATGTTTCATTCTCTTTTGATCAGGGTTCCTTACACTTTTTATAGTACTTTATCTTCATAAATAGTAACACTTTGAATTTTAACACTTAAATCTAACAAAAGTTTTACAAGCTAACATGCTTCCACTGTTGCCTCATACAAAGAAATTAATTCAGCTTCAGTCGTACTAAGTGCTACAGTTGTTTGATTTTTAGATCCCCATACTACAGTATTATCATACAATTTAAATATATATCCACTAGTTGATTTTCGATCATTATCTCTTGCCCAATCAGCATCTGTATAACCGATTAATGGTGACATTGTATTACAATTATTTTTACTATATATTAAGGTATAATTGACAGTTTGTTTTACATATCTGAGAATTCTTTTTAAGGCTTTCCACAAATTTTCACTCGGTTTTGACTGATATCTACTCAAATAACACACAGCGGTAGCTAAATCTGGCCTCGTCCCTACTACAGCATACATAAGCGACCCTATTAAAGCCCTACATTGTAGTTCATATTTTATATCAATAACTGAGTTTTCATCTAATTTGAAATTTACACCCATCGGTGTGTCACTACCTTTACAACTTTCCATATTATATTTACTCAAAACATTTTGCAAATATTTTATTTGATTAATCATAATTTTACCTTTCTGATTAGTAGTTGATATCCCTAAATATGTTAAATTTTCACAGCCCATATCTTTCATTCTAAATTTTGTTGACAAAATTCTTTTAATTTATTTATTTCTTTTAAATCCCTACCCAGTATGAGAAGGTCATAAATAATAATCATTTTCTGATCTTTTAAATCCATAACCAATTAAAGTGTTAAATTTTTCATACCAGTACTTGGGTGATTTCTTTAATCCATATAATGATTTTGTTAATTTTAAAACATGTCCTTCTGGTATCTTTATTCCCTCTGGTGGCTTCAAATACACTTTTTCATTTATTTCGCCATATAAAAATGCTCCTTTGACATCCATTTGACAAATATAATAGTCTCTACATGCTGCAATTGATAACAACACTCTTAAAGTTTGTAGTTTCAAAACGGGTGAATAAATATCTTCTAAATTTTCTTTCTGTTGGAATCCTCGTACAACTAATCTTGCTTTACATATTTCTTTTTCTCCAATATTTTTCTTTGCAAAAATCCATTTACTGTCTAATAACTTTTCTTTTTCTGGTTTTGGTACAACTTTCCATGTCTCGCTTTCTTCCAAAACTTTTAATTCTTCATTTATAGCTTGTTTCCAATCTTGTTTATCCTCTCTCATTTCTATCTCTTGAAAACTTAGTGGAACATCTTCTTGAGAAATCATTAAGGCATATAAAGCTTCTTCAGTTTGATCATTAAAATCCATTACATAATCTTCATTCCATTTTGGCTTCTTCCTTATTCTTCTAGGTTTCTCTTTTACTTGCTTTACTATAACTGGTTCTTCTGTAACATTTTTTTCTGTCTCATATTGTTCATCATCTTTTTCTTCAATCTCTTGTCCTTCTACATTGTGTTCCCTTTCCTCAACATTGTCTTCACTTCTAGATGGTAAATAAACTATGTTGTCTTCTTTTTCCCTTTCATCAAATTTTACATTTCTTGCATTCACCTTTCTATCATTTTCTATATCATAAAGTATATATCCTGAAGTGCTGTATCCTATCATAATCATTTTCTTTCTTGTCTTGTCTATTTTCTGTCTCTGTTCTTTAGGTACATGATTATAGGCTGTACACCCAAAAACTCGCATATTTGAAACATCTGGTTTTTTTCCTGTCCATAACTCACTTGATGTTACTTCTCTACCTACTGACTTTTGTAACATAGGCAGCATATAACACGGCATCTCCCCAAACCTCTTTTCCTAAAGTTGACTGTAATAATATTGTTCTGACTTTTTCCATCAAAGTGCGGTTCATCCGCTTAGCTACACCATTCATTTCTGGATTATATGGAACTGTATATTGCAAAGATATCCCCTTATGAACACAAAATTGTTTAAATTCATTAGATACATACTCCCTAACATTATCTGAACGAAGTTTTAATAAATTGGTTTTGAATAACCTAGTAACATAATTATAATAGTTTTTAAACATTTCAAAAACTTCTGACTTTTCTGCAATTAAATAAACCATGACAAAATGAGTGTAATCATCAATGAATGTTAAAAAATATCTATGACCTTCTCGACTGGTTGGAGTAATTGGCCC
Source organism: Zeuzera pyrina (assembly GCA_907165235.1). Lineage (NCBI taxonomy): Eukaryota > Metazoa > Arthropoda > Insecta > Lepidoptera > Cossidae > Zeuzera > Zeuzera pyrina. The sequence goes on from OU015640.1 coordinate 9,131,024, forward strand.
ACAAACATCTGTATGTATCAATTCTAATGGCTTACTTGCCCTATATCCTATTTTATTGAATGGTTGCTTAGTCATTTTTCCTAATAAACAGAGCTCACATAAAGTATTCATTATTCTCTTATTTTTTAAATCATTTAAACCATTTACTAAATTCTTGTGCACTAAAATATTTATATTGTTCATGCCCAAGTGGGCAAAACGTCTGTGCCATAACTTAGATAACTCATTACAATCTTTAGTTACAGAATAATTACAAATTTGTTTGACAATTTCAGTTTCCACTGTATACAAGTTACAATTTGACATTCCGATCATTACAATCTTGTTATAATTATATACTTTAACCTGCCCTCCAGAAAATATAACTTTTAATCCACTAGATTCCATCTTTTGAACTGACAATAATTTTTTTCTAAGTTCAGGAACATAATATACATTTTTAAGAATACAATATGTGAAATTGTTTCCTACATAACACTTTATTCTAATATTACCAATACCTACTGCTTTTAGCATTACACCATTCTTAGCAGCAGCTATGTTTCTAGGTGTTTTTAATTGTAAATAGTCCATAAATACCTGCTTTCTGTTTACCAAATGGTCCTAGCACCCTGAGTCAACGCACCACACCAGACAGTCTTCGTTTGATACATCACAAACACTATCACCATTATAATTTTGACACAGAAAAGCTAAATCTTTATATTCATGATTTTTACTTGTACATGCCTGACGTCCTTTTCCTTGATACTGATTAAATCCTTGTCCAAAACTTCTCCCTCGATTCATTCCTTGTCCAAAAGTTCTCTCTTGATACTGATTTTGATTGTGGCCACGACCTCGTAAATAATTATTGTGATTTTGTTGATATTTTTCTCTGAAATGACATTGAAATTTCTTGTGACCAGGTTTCCCACATATATAGCACGAAAAAGCATTTGTATACTGTATATTTCCAGAATCACTGTAATTTTTCTTCCTTTTCTCTTCCTCTCCGAGTAACCTGCTTTTCACAAAGTCGCACTTTAAATTTTCTACAGTTTCCAAAGCCGTGATGATTCCTTCATGCGATTTAGGCATTGACATTAAAATGTTATTAACTTTTTCTTCTTCACACAATATCGTATCTGCCTCCTTCAGTTCTGTAAAAATTTCTTCCATTTTTATAAAGTGATTAAGTAACGGATAACTTTCAGTGTACTTCATATCTGTCAGCTTTCTTCTTAAAAATAATTTTGAACGAATTCCTTTCTTCTAAACTTTCTTCTAAATTTTCAAACATTTCAAACGCCGATTCCTTCTTCATGTATTCGAGGTGGCTATCTGCGACCCCCGCAATGAGTATGGCCTGCGCCTTTGCTTTAATCGTTGAATTCTCATTCTTTCTAAAAAAATCTTTATTCTCAATCGCTTTCAACACACCATTTTCCTTCAGAATACTTTTCATTCGGAATGACCACGTGCTAAAATTCGTACCGGCAAATGGCGCAATTGTATATTTGTCCCTTAAACTAGACATCTTGCAATTTCCTTTGGAGATTTTATAACCTTCTTAACAAATTGTAACCACGCTCTGCTACCAATATTGATGATTTGTAAACAAAATACACATCCATATGCATTAATTTTTATTCTTTCAAACTAAAACTCTTAACAACAGCCACTTACTTTTTCAATCACCAAAACCAGAGCCATCATTTTTTTTATATAGACTATATCATAAATAACTTACTTCTATGTTGCCACATCTAAATTTAAAAAGTAAACATTGTATCTCAACAGTACTCTTTGCTGTACTGACGGATTCAAATCTCGGACCAAGAAACACACTGGATGGAGCCATAATAATTTGTCGCTTTTACCACCGTATGTTAAACGAATTTTCGTGTCTCTTTCTATCTCATTGAGGGTAACCACAAGTAAAACAGTTGGCTATAGTAAATATGGAAAACCGCGCACTTTCAGTGTATTTCGTGTCTCTTTCTATCTCATTGAGCGTAACCACAAGTAAAACAGTTGGCTATAGTAAATATGGCAACCGCGCACTTTCAGTGTATTTCGTGTCTCTTTCTATCTCATTGAGCGTAACCACAAGTAAAACAGTTGGCTATAGTAAATATGGCAACCGCGCACTTTCAGTTTATTTCGTGACAGCTTAAGTCGGTCATGAAATAATTATTTCCAAAATCTTAAGTGTTTTGGCTACTAGTATTGGCAAAATAAAAATATGACATGTTCAGCTGTGTATCGTTGCACAGTGACCTTCCCTAGGCACGCACATTAGTACAAATCTAGAAAGTCGATCAACAAAAAAAGGACACTTTAATAAGGCACGCTCTTAAAGCAAATGCTGTCGTCCATTGTAGTACTTGGTCCGAAATTCAAATACAAATACGGTATATCTTTTTAAACGAGATGAGTGTCGCGTAGTGGAAAGGAACGCACACCCGCAGTAGAAATGGAACAAAGGAGTTGGAACGACTGTCTGCCCGGTTTGGGAATCAGTGTTATACAAGCCTTTAAACACGGAACCTGGATTTAAGTCTCTAGACCCCCAGTTACAAATATTGGACACACCTATCATATCCATCTGCTTAATTAACCTATTTAACTGGCTGACAGACAACGCACAGCATGTACTGCTGAGTTTGGAAGCATGAAATTTTGCACAGTAGTTGACTATTTATCGTAGATCAAAGTTATTTTAAAAATTCATTCCCTAAGAGGGTTGAAAAATAAGGGACGAAAATGTGGAAGTTCATTTAAATGGAAGTCACGTTAAGCAGTTGGTCTCAACTCGAATCGCTACAAAGCGGTAGTTTTTAAAGACATTGCAACAGACGGTTGGAAAATTCTAGATGTAGATTGGCCTTTAATATACTTTTTTCTTGCCTTATATCTGAGAAGAGGTCGGCCTTTCAGTGAGATCTATTCATATGTATCATACTAGTGGTTGCTGAGTGGTCGAAATTCCAGCGTAAATATAAATACAACCCTTTTTTTTGGCACACACTCCATAGACTCGAAACACCTCACGGCTCACATATCACACAAGAATTTACAACTTAAAACTCATTTTAGTCAAACTGTCAGTTTGTTGGCAACATTTTAAAATTATGATTGTTTCTGACATTGACAGTGTAACTATTAAGTATCTGACAAAGCTTTTTGGCGGGACCGTGAGAAGTGAGGTTGTCATTTTATTTAGATTTTCTATTTTTTTACATTTTTGGGAGTTTTAAAGTACATAAGTGATGGTATATTGTGTTTTAAAGTTCTCTGTAAGTGAAAAGAAGGTAGTAAGTTTAAATAAACATGCGTACCTAAAGTTATCACGCCCTCAAGAAGTTCTATATAACTTCAGTAAAGCCTACTATCACTTCACTGGATGAGTTTTACGATAAGAAAAAAAAACGAATAATAACAATACTGTGATGTGTGCATTACATTAACTCATCAGGCAAATGCGCTTATCTGTGCGCCATGCCATGAAGAAAAAAAAAGTATATGGCAGTGGAATTCGGGACCATTCTCTTTGTGAATGTGGATTAGAAGAAGGTTCTCTGGATCATATATATTTAACTGTCATTTTTTTTACAACATTTTACTGTGTGACATTGCCCATCCAATTAATCTTCCTTTCTTTTACTAACACGATCTATATCGACATTTTATCCAAATTTATTAAAATTAATAATATGAAATTATTATACTAATATTTTTATTCTAAAAATATCTCAACCTCAAAATTTTACAGGCTACGTACTGCACACTGTGACTACTATTTCCACGCGCTTTGATCAACTCGTGACTCTGGGCAAATCTATGCCAATATTGGCAAAATTATCAAAGACGGATAGAATCCACAAAAAAAATGTTTTATTTTATTTCATATGTAATATTATATTGGGTCCTTACATATGAAATTAGCGTTTTGTCGTACTGACCACTTTGATCTGAAATATCTCCTCTTTGGTTAAGAATTCCAAATTCAAATTTAGAAATTCATTTAGCTGGTACATTTGAGTTTTGAAAACAGTCATTCATTTGTTTTTTTCCTCATTATTTTTTTCTTTGGCGTCGCTTATTACCGCACAATGGAGGAAATATGAAATATCGGTATATTTACGAGTACGAGTTCTACCGTGGCACCAGTGCTGCAGAAACAGCTCGAAGGATTAACGGTGTGTACGCCGCCGGTGTCGCAAAAGAAAGCACGGTACGTTTTTGGTTTCAACGTTCGTTCTGGAAATTTCGACCTTCAGAACAAACCCCGTGGACGGCCGGAGACCAAAGTGGAAAATGAAGAATTAAAGGCTATTGTGGAAGCGGATCCATCACAAAGTACTTCAGAGATAGCTGTAGGCTTCGGGGTAAGTGACAAAACTGTATTAATCCAGTTGAAGCAAATCGGGAAAGTAAAAAAACTTGAACGATTGGTACCTCATGAATTGAGTGAATCGAACTTGCAAACACGCGTCGACTGCTGTGTTACTTTGCTCAACCGACACAATAATGAAGGGATTTTAAATCGAATCATTACTTGTGATGAAAAGTGGATACTGTACGATAATCGGAAGCGTTCGTCGCAATAGAGACCCAGTCAAATCCTGCCCTAAACGAAAATTCACTTAGAAAAAGTTACTTGTGAGTGTTTGGTGGACTAGCGCCGGTGTCGTTCACTACAGCTTTCTAAAATTTGGCCAAACGATTATGGCAGATATCTATTGTCAGCAACTGCAAACCATGAAGGAAGAACTAGCTGCTAAACAACCGAGATTGGTCAATCGCTCTAGGCCACTGCTGCTTCACGACAGACCACACACTGCACAACAAACAACCACAAAGTTAGATGAGCTACAATTGGAATATCTGCGACATCCACCGTACTCCCCGGACCTTGCTCCAATAGATTACCATTTTTTTCGGAATTTGGACAACTTCTTACAAGGAAAAAAATTCAACTCCGATGCGGCAGTCCAAATCGCCTTCAAAGAGTTTATTGATTCTCGCCCCCATGGTTTTTTTAGTAAAGGGATTAATGAACTACCTATGAGATGGCAAAAGTGCATAGATAACAACGGTGCATACTTTGACTAATTAAATATATTTTACAAAAAAAAATTGACTTTATATTCCTCCCGTACAAAACGCCAATTACATATGTAAGGACCCAATATTATAAATATAATATGCAAATGTATTTGTGATACTATATTATAAATTATAGTTTTCTGGTCTCCTTTAAACTTTAACTATGTCAAATCGTACACTCCTTCGTGCGCGCAATATGCTTAAAAAATGGTACGAAGTTTTGTATTCATCTCGCTTTCAATGTTACGTACTTTTCTAATGTATTAATAGTTTGGAGTGTAAAATATAAATATATAAAAATATTTATAGAAAATATTTTATTTTTCAGGAAAAACTATCACTCGATACCATGAAATACATTGTACATGAATTTTGCTTTATTCTAATGGTGTTTATGTTTTGTTCACTTGGCCAACAAGTTGCTAATGAAGTAAGTAGATACCTAATTAAGTACAAATAATAATAATTATAGTTGATAAGTGAATATTATTTATATCCTACGTTTATTTTATTGCTAATAACGGACGTGAAATTCACACATCCCGGCATTCATTGTAATGTAATGGTTTAATGTATATGTATGTAATGTAATCTTAATTAATGTATGTCTATGTAAATGTATGTGTTGGTTTGTTTGGTTCATTGTAATAGTAATGGATCCTTAATTGTAACGAAATGATATATGAGATGTAAAATTAATGTTAATTTCTATTGAAATAAAAGTCACATTGTGGTAAAAATAACATTAGTCCATTTATTACAACCTGTTTTTTTTTTAGTGTGAAAACTTAGAAATGGCGGTTACAGAAAAGTGGTACATTTTCAACAAAAGGCACAAAGTCCATACACGCATTTTTAAAATAGCACTCAGTCAGAGAATGCCCATTTATATTTTCGGGTCTGTTACTTTGTCTTTGCCTACTTTTACTTGGGTAAGTTATTTCTAATTGTGTAAAATTTATATAACATATTATTAATGGTTTATAATTACTCATATGTTATTGCTAGGTATAAGTGGATATTTTATAAATTAGTGTTGTAAAGGAAGGATATGATGGTATTTTAGATGGATTATCACGTTAGTGTGATGTTAGTACTCTGTTCAGGGTTCAGGTTCAAATGCCGGGTTCAAAATAAATTATTATTATTAAAACATTTATTTTTAGATAACAAAGATCCATAGAATTGGTTAGTAAATAACTTAGAGATAATATTAGTAACAAAAAAAAAAATTAATTAATTATTATTATACTATTATTAACACAATACATTTATTACCTGATTAATTTCTCATGTGAATGTACAAAGCTTTGAGGAGGCCCACCCAGTGATTAATAATAGACCCCTCCCATCTATCAGAAATCATCTTCAGAATACTGTTGGCAGTTATACAATTATAGTGAATATTTTTTTTTAAATTTGACTTACAAATCAGTGTTTTAGAATAAAAATATCCGAATACTTAAAAATATATGAATGATTTATGTTGTAACTTTTTTGCAGTTCATAGGAAAAGGAATGTCTTTCTTCACATTGGTAATGTCTGTTTTAGAAGATTAAAGAAGGAGAGCAGTTTGTTCTTCAGTTTGGTTTCAAAAAAAAAGTTTCTGTTTGGGTACACATAATAACAATACTTGTGTGATATTTTTATTTATTATTATTACTTAGCATAATATTCAGAATTTTAAAAAGCAACATCATTTTTCTGTGTAAAAAATAAGTAATTTCTAAGCAAATTGAATACAAATGTACTACAGTATTCCTTCAAATGATATTATTTTCAATCCAAATTCACAAAAACTCTTAACATCACAGAGGTCCACTTGTGATTAATCAAAAATTACACGCCAATACAAATATATTGCGCAGAACATAAAAATGCATTAAATTAGAATGGTACATCACCATTCGTACACGATCGTAGTTATTGAATGAATTTGGAACTGATCGAAATGGAGCGAACTTTCACTCTTTCTCGTTCATTCATTTAATGATTCTAAATAATAATTAATTGATACTAGCGAGTACCCGGCATGCACTGCAATGCCGCAGGTCACTTACATAATAGCAACTTTCTTCCAGCTTATTTCCTTTAATGCAGATATAATTTATTTTCATTTGACACCCATATTGTGATTTTGGAGCAACCGCCATATTCAATTTATGATAAAATCACATAACATACAAAACCTTACTTGGAGTGAGCACAACTCACAAAATTTTCATTGCGATCAAATGGATGTTAGTGTAATACATAAGGGACATAGAAACACTTAAAAAAAAAAAGAAACACTTATTTTTATATACGTAAAGCTTCAGCCCATACTTCATCCACGTAGAATTGCTGGAATTATATGTTTTTTATGTGAGAAATAAACAAAAAATTTGTCCAAATTAATTTCTGGATCTTAACAAAAGTGCCACCTACCGGGTTCATCAATAGCTAAGAACCATCCAAGTGGCTCCATTCGTATATAAAAATTAATCAAAATCGGTCGAGCTGTTTAGGAGGAGAAGAGTTACGAACACACGCACACCGTAATTTTGTATATAATGATATGCATACATCTACATATTGACAGTGTGTCCATAGTGGAATAGACAAAGTTTTATATGGAGCACAATACTATACTATATGTTATTGTATAGGCACATAAAACCTATAGTATAAAATTTATAATAACCATTAACTGAGGTTTATATTTATATGATAACAAAGCAGTACATAAAGTTTTTACATTTACAGTAAAATATAAACTTACATTAAGTTTCTCCTTATACCTATTGATTTTATCATTCGAGTAGATAAAAGTGTCTAAGTTAAGTTCTCATCATTTGTTTGACTGATAGGCTATACATATTTTTCTGTACAATAGTATAACTACATCATTTTACAAAATATCTGGGTGTGTTAAAATAAATAACAGAAAAACGCAACAATGCACTAAGTAGACGGATCATTCGTCGTCATACACAGCGTGTTCAATACAGTAATACCTCGACTTACGCTACTCCGACTTACGCGAACCCGGAGTTACGCGATTTTCAAATCTCGGCGATTCGTCTTTTGTTTGGGGTCACACAACTCTCGATTATCGATTATAGACTTACTGCCCCCCACACTATTACTCAGTTAATGTACATGTTCGGACTTGTCACGCGGAAACAACGAATAGCTACAATTTAATTTGTATTACGTACATAATATTTATTTCTTATCTATGTAGTGCGTGTTTGCTATTATATTTTTACACCGTGTTTTTTATTTTATATCTACGAAGACTTGAAAGACTACTAATGTCATCCAAACGAAGTAAAACTGATTCTTCTGCATCAAAAAAGAAAATAACCTTAAAGTAATCTAAGATTTTATTAAACATTTTTTATCTCAATTATTATTTTCTTTAGCTTCCCGTCCCAATTAAAAATAATTTATACGTATTTATATGCGAAATTATACCCCGACTTACGCGAATTCGACTTACGCGGTTATCGCTCGGTCCCACCTATCGCGTAAGTTCGGGGTATTACTGTATTGTTAATACATAATGGGTTATTATGATTATAATTCTAAAGTTCTATATACAATTATACGAGACTACCGCATGCTCTTTTATATATACAATACATACACATATGTACATACGTAATCACACACACACACACACACACACACATATATATATATATATATATACATATACATAATAATTTCTACATAGGTACATATATATACATATACATACATACTTACATACATACACAATTACACACTTTACACATTTACATATGTCAACAAACACAATCACACACACGCACATACGTTTACAATGCAAATATTGCTCGATAGGAACCTAGTAGAACATGTAAGTCGTTGAGGTGTATTATTTAATTTATTAAGAAAATAAAATTTGAGTTTATTTTTAATATTTTTTCATTTATTTCTATTTTTAGGTTTTGCGGCAGTTGATTTAATTATGTAGGTACTGTATAGGACAGAAAATTTTTACCATACAGATTATTATATACTGGAATATTTAGCTTTGATTTCAGAGAGCTTCTTCTTGTTCTGTGAATAATATACGGTACTCGAATATATCTTTGTTAAAATACTGCTAGGTTAAAATATTATATTTAACTTTATCGTGTATTGGAATTAATTTACAATGATAAAAAAAACCTTCATTGTTATCTTTGTACTTATTTCTTACTTTTATTGGTATTATTGTCTTTAATATTCTCGACTGAAGTTCGTATATTTTATTAAGGTGACTTAAATGTGCGGCCGTAACTATTTAAGCCATAGGATATAATAGATTCACCCAGGGCCTTATAGAGTGATAATGCCGTATAATAAGGAATTTTATTTTTAATGAGTGAGAATTTAGTCAATATCGCTTTCAGTCTGTTGCAAACATTATTGATGTGTTCTGTCCATTTCATTCTATTATCTATTAATAATCCTAAATATCTGTGTGTACTATTTCTATGGGTTAACAATTACACTTAACCTCTTGAGTGGCAAATATTTATGGTACTAGTAGTCTATGTGACCGAGTATCATCTAGTTATACTCTGTGGGCGTATTGCAATATCTCACATAAAATAAAAACTTATAATATATCCCTCATTACTGCACCTATCACGAAAAGAAAAATACTCACATAAAGCTAGATGTATAAAGATTTCACTCACGTAATTAGAAATACTTCGAACTCAGCAACGAATTTTTCCCAACAGGTTGAACTTAGCAAAACAATATATTTCTTCGAAAGATTTTGATATTTACACTGATTTCTCAAGAAATGTAATAAAAGTATGTTAATTAAATCACTTCAGAATAAAGTACACTTTGTTATCTTTCTATTGATACCAAAATTATATGTAATACTTAAAAATTATTAGTAGTAGAAGATAAAACAAAACGCGGAACATCAAAGACGTACCGCGGTCGGCATCCTTTGCTTTTAGTCGACAAATCAAGATGACCGATCAAATAAGGCCATTTCACGCAAAGCGGTTTTACGTTTCATAGATTGAAATAAAGAAAAGTTTGACTCGTAACAAGTTATTGTTTTAATACTTATATTATATATTATAGGCATAATGCATAATCATATTTAATGTATTTATATTTTTTAACATCACGTCATTTTTGATGTTAAAAATTTTAAATTATACAAATAAAGTATCATAGTAAAATTTTCTTGTAATATAATTATCGAATAAAATGTAAAACTGGGTAAAAAAATTCGAATATGGCATCACTGAACAAATTATTGTCTACAGTTTTAATTTTAGTTTTATTTTGAATTTAGAAAGATGTTTAAGGTGTGATTTGTTACTCCATCGGTTTCATCTTTAATATCATTTAGTATGTTTCTGAGCTAGGTTCTGACATATCGGGCGTAAATACGAATTGCAAGAAATCATGTGAAAGTGAACTCACTGACTGACGAACGCTTCACATTTTGGTTCTGTTGCTCTATGTATTTTTAATCTAAGTTAAGTATAAAGAGTATAAAGAGATCTTTGAAAAATTTATAGAATTATTTGTTTCGTTTTGGGTTGTCTGTGTACTGACTAGTGATTTAAGTTCAAAGGTTTCTCATAAAACTAATCTGTAAAAAAAATCACTTTAATCATTTCATTTTATTTTAATTGTTTCTTGTAGTTTCTCGCGACAAATACATTGAGGCAGACTTTCTAGTAGGATCCGCTGAGGCGGACTAAGCCACAAAAAAACAACTCAACATCACACTATTAAATAAGCACTTATTTAAACAAAAGCTTTTATTTCGGTAATACATAAATACAAAGATGTAACATTGTATATATACATCATACAATACGTGCCAACAGAAATAACATATTTATTTTCAACAATGCTGTAAAGCAACATAACATTGTACAATGTACATTCAATAAGTGATAATAGAAATTACACTTTTTTTATAAACAATGAGAACATACTTTACTATAACAGAGAAATAACATTTTCTCAATCTTTCTACACATTCGAAACTGAGGTCAAATTCCAGTAGACATTCAATGCGTGACAACAGACACTTTTTTCGTACACAAAGAGAAAATACTGTAACAGAGGTGTAACATTTTCTCATACTTCCTGCATGTTTAAAACTGAAGTCAACGTCCACTCATGGTTGTACTTAGATATTCAATGCGTGATAGCAGAAATGATAAATTTTTCATACACAATGAGAAAATACTGCGACAGAGATGTACCTAACATTTTTTCAGTTTTCCTACACGTTTAAAATTGAAGTTAAAATCCAGTTCAGTCCAGTCGTTTTCCCTAGACGATAAATGCATGACAACGGATATGGTATATTCTTCTTAACATTGAAAAAATACGGCATTGGAGATGTAACATTTTCTCATTCTACCTACACTTTCAAAATCGAAAGTCAAACTCGTAAGTTGTGTCGTTAATATATACACTGCACATAATATACACTGCACATAATATACACTACACATTATATGTTACATTTATACAACTATACACTATAATATACAAAACTGCAGCTGGTGATGGACAGCGCGGCACGACGGGCTGGCTGGGAGGCGATGATGTGGTAAATCAAAGTCAATAAGTCAACATTGTCAATTGCCAACATTGTCTTGGAATGATGAGAATACCAAACTATGGGTGAGATTGCTCGTGAGAATCACAAAGTAATTAAAAAATGCTCTACTACAACAAAGAGCAAAAATGCAATATTTTCTAATGTACAATACAAACATGCTTTAGCTTTGCTGCAACAGAGTTTTAACATTTTCTCATTTTTCCTACACAATGGACGTTTCATACGTGACATGCAATAACAAACTAGTTAAAAAAACTACATTGTACGATCGAAATGCAATCGATCAATTCAAATTGAGCAATCGACAAAAAAAAAACAAGACAACGTGGCTTGTGTCAGTCTTAGACAGGTCGGAATAGTCCAGTCGGTCACGAAACACGTGGAAGAAGACCACTGCCCGGAGACCGAAGTTTGTGAAATTCCTGGAAGCAACCGAACACGCAAAGATTCACGTTGCATTACTAGCTGTCGTCCGCGTGGTAGCCGACATAAGAAATCGTAGAGGATACAACCAATCAATCGAGATCATATAAAAGTATACTATGCCACTTTTTTTTGAACTTCAAAAATGACGGAGTTTCATACAAACTTTCATCCCCTATTTTACCCTTTTAAGATTTTTTTTTTATAATAGTCATACAGTAAACTTTTGTTTTGAACAATGAGATATATTTTTTCACATTTCTAACTTCAAAATTGACCATGTTTCATACAAATTTTCAACCCTCGTTTGAATCCTTTAGGGGATAAATTTCCAAAAATCCCTTCTTAGTGCACACTAACGTCATTTAAGGAACGTTTATGTAAAATTTCATGCTTCTAGACCCAGCGGTTTCAGCTATAAGTTGATCGATCAGTCAGCCGGTCACTTTCTTCTTTTATTATGTTACTATAGAAAAGTATACGACCACACTTACAACGCCTGGCGCTTGCGGGGCGGAGCGTCAGGAAGCAGGATCCGCGACATGTGCGCCACCCGCTCCCTCTCCCGCATCTCTTTTTTTGCGGCGGCGGACAATGATTTATACAATTTTCTGGCTGCCTGCCGCTCTGCCCGTGCTTCGGCCAACCATTCATCGTCGGCCGAAGACGAAGTAGAGCTAAAACGATGAAGAGAATGCTATTAAGTACTAGCTTTTGCCCGCGACTTCGTTCGCATAAAGTTTAAAAACAAACAATATTACTGTAAAGTTTCATCAAAATCCGTTTAGTAGTTTTTGCGTGAAAGAGCAACAAACATCCATACATCCACACATCCATACATACATCCTCAGAAACTTTCACGTTTATAATATTAACTAGCTGTACCCGGGACTTCGTCCGCGTGGAAAAATTTGCCGTGACCTCTCCGGGTTACCGGGGTTACCCGACGTACTTATATTGTTGATATAAAACAAAAAAGTTATTTTCTATTATGGAACATCCGCCATATTGGATTTATGATAACGTGACACATACGAAACCTTCCCCTGCGTATTCCATTTCTTTTGATACCCATATTGTTGGTGTTGAATGAAAAAGTTATTTCCTATTATGAAACATCCGCCATATTGGATTTATGATGACGTCACATATACAGAAACCTTTGCCTGCGTATTCCATTTCATTTGATACCCACATTGTTGGTGTTGACATTTCAAGTTCCCCTATAAGGATTCATTCCCTTTTTCACCCCTTTAACGGTAGATTTTTGATAAAAAGAAAACTATGTTTTTTTAATAGAAAAGGTGTATCTCTGTACCAAATTACATCTTAATCGGTTCAGTGGTTTCATTCCCTTTTTCACCCCTACAGGGGTAGATTTTTGAAAAATAAAGTAGCCTATGTTTAGCCCCTGGTATCAAACTATCTCCATGCCAAATTTTGTAAAATCGGTCCCGCCGGACCGATTCTGTCTATCTGTCTATCTGTCTGTCTATCTGTCTATCTGTCTGTCTGTCTGTCTGCTTGGTTTTCAACCTAGCAGACAGACAGACAGAGAGACTTTCCCATTTATAATATTAGTATGGAAGTATGGATAGTATGGATAGGACAGAATACTCTGAAAGTAAAAAAAAATAGGTAATAAAAATAATAACAAGTACTTACGGTTGCGGGATGGGAGCCTGCCTAGTACGCTGGGCGGATGTACTGCCGCGTCCATCACTGTGCCGATTCGCCGCCCCACCGCCACCACCGTCACCACCGCTACCACCACGGCTACTCTTTGTAATATTCACGTTATCGCTCCTGAAAAAAATGTATGCCTACTATAAAATCACTTAAGAAAATATCGTCATTTTTTATAAATCGCTTGAAGACGTCCTGTTTAAAAATAGCCTTATTTCATTGCTACAAACTTAATCGAGGCGCTTAAACTGAGGAACGCTTTCTGAAATCAATCCAGTCCAATTGAAATGAAATGTATCGGTACAAAAATACACCGTAAATAGGTTTAGAAATGAACAAAGTACTTACGATTTATCAATATTCCGAAAAAACAATACGAATTCTAAGTAACAGACCAACAACCGACATGGCGGTTCTTTGTTCTTTGTGTTATTACAAGTTTTTACGATCTCCAGTCTCCAGTCTCGCTTTTTGTGGGTCTCCAGGCCCACAAAAAGCGCAGAACTGCGAATATTGGGTCTGGATGACTCGGTGACGGCTGAGGAGGAGGAGGCTGTCACGAGGGTGGGGGGGTGCGCCGTTGAGGGGCTGAAAATCAGTGAAGTCCGTCGTACTCCCTCGGGATTAGGCGCAGTTTGGGTGCGGTGCCCAGTGGAGGCCGCAAAAAAGATGGTTGGAAGCCGTCTTTTGGTGAGGTGGGTCTCGGCGGGGTCCAGATCCTCGAGCCGAGACCACTCAGGTGTTTTAAATGTCTGCGAGTTGGCCACGTACGGGCAAGCTGTCAATGTTACCGCTGCGGGCAGGAAGGGTATAAGGCCGACATGTGTCAAATGGCGCCTCATTGCACGCTATGTGCCGCCGGTGGTCTGCCGGCCAATCATATGGTAGGACGGAAGACCTGCGAAGGGGCCAAACTTAAAAATGATGAAAAAAGGGCACGTGTTGCTACTGTTACAGCGGCTACGTCGAGACGTGCAGAGGAAGAGCGGATGGACACCTCGGTCCGCTGCGACAAGTGATGCGTTCTAGCATGTACAAACTCCGTCGAATTTCACGTCGGAGTGCAACTAGAGGCTTGGGGTGACTTTCGGGGGATAGTCACTCCTCAAATAGCCTCGAGATAGCGCGCGCGGTGTTCCCGGGCGCCTCTCTTGAAATTGTAGGTGGGAGTTCTGTCCTCCCACCCAAAACGAGACGAGGCTGGCGGTTTAGCGCCGGCCGTTGCCCGCCGGGGTCGCGGAAAAATACGATACTGTACCCGTTGCCCTGGTACAAAGGCTCTCGAAGAACACCGTCAGGTTTTAGTGGGTAGCCCGGCGCCTTACAGCCGTGGAGTCCTACATACCCCCCCGCCGCCCCCAGGCGGGATGCAAAAAGCATTTCCTGACGCAAAAAAAAAGGTTTTTACGATCTAAAAGTAAAAGACATGTTAACTTCTTACGTGTTGTACATGAGTACACACATACTTTTTTTACAGAGGTTAATGACTTTTCCAAACTTCTTTAAAGACGTATATATTAGACTAGCTGCTGCTCAGCTATGGTTCAGACAGACGTTGACGTCAGACGTCGGTAGACAGACGTTGTTCTGCCTTTTCTGGTAAATGGTGCGTTGAATTTGATTTGGTTATATAAACTTGACTATGCTGCGCCATTTTCTCAGCAAAACAATGATATCAAATATGGTTATGACATTTATGGTTTATTATGATTATGACATCAAACACTCAAGTCGTTCAGAAGTTATACGATCGCCATTAGACACATCAACGACTGTATGTAGGATATAAAGATTGTATACATAAACTATTATAGGGAATAAACGAATTTCATATTAACATTTTTACTCTTCAAACTCCAATTGATTCCAAAATAAAAATAAAATTTTTGTACTTTAATGATGTTATTAGGATGCTTACTTTTTGCAGAAACGACGAAATTTGAGCTTTATTTCAAATGTCTCTATCAGTATTTTCATACACTTAGAATGATAATCAAAACAAGTGTAATGAACAATAACATCCATTACAGACTTCGGTAGCTTAATATGTACAATAAGTAACTACTATATTAATATTGCAATAGCTAATCCACAATAAATAAAGATTAGCCAATCAAGATTTATTCAACAAGAGAGCGAATATTTGCCAGGGCGCTCACTCCATTAACACAAATGGACGACATTAACTAGGAAAATAATCAAAATAATTCGGTAAGCGGATGGAATTTCTTCTTATTAATAAAGTAGCTTCTATTCTATTGCTCGAAATCATATTTTGTGCACTAGCTATTCTTAAGCCCGTAACAGAGGCTTTTTGTTAGATAACGCGAGATTTTTTACACCATCAATAAAGATAAGAAGACAAAACTTCATAATTCATATTATTTCTGTGTCGCTCTGAAGTATAAGGAAAGATTGGATTGTACAGACAAACGCACAAACACATAGACAGATGGACGGACGTGACGTAGATAGACAGATCAGAAAAAGTTTTTATTAAATAGTAGTCAGATTTTAGTTTCAGAACTTTTATTTTCATTCCATGGATACGGATCTCCAGCATATCACCAGTTTAAAGTGGAATATTGTCGTCAACGTCTAAAGCTATCTAGTGATGTTCATATGTCGGTACAACAAATATTTAAGCCAGCACGTAAGCACTCCAGTACGAAGGCAAGGAGTACAATATTACATAGCGTTGTTTTCGGCTTTACGCGACGGAAGCTTTCTGTTGTACTAACATTACTCGCTAAATTCATGTGCGCTTTATTATATCGATCAGTACTTTTTAACCGACTTCAAAAAAAGGAGGAGGTTCTGAATTCGATTGTATGTTGCTTTTTTTGTATGTTTGTTACCTCATAACTCCGTTATTTATAAAAAGATTTCGAAAATTGTTTTTTTGTTTCGTAGATAATACTTCAGAGGTGGTCCCATTTAAATTTCATCGGTATTGGAGCTTGGACTTCGAAGATACACTAATAGCACGACCTGATTATAACCTTTATTTATATTGATGACTCTCTTGTATATCGTTGTGCTCCGGAATTAGAAAGAAGTTAATTGCAGACGTGCCCTAGATATTTATTTAGGTCAAGATCACTCAAAAGGGAGAAATAAAGAAAAATTATGAAAAAAAAATGAAACCGCCTTCAAAAAAGACACTGAAAAGTACAAAATAACTATCCTTTACTAATCGAAACTCACGTACAATTAAAATGACTTTACAAATACGATACACATACCTATATAATTAAATTTGACAGTTACTGAAGTCGGTGCCAAGCCTACCAAACTAATAGACTTTCTGTTGTCGCACATTGATTTAGAAAGGATAGTTATTTTGTACTTTTCAGTGTTTTTTTTGAAGGCGATTTAATTTTTTTTCATAACATTTTTTTAATTTAATATGTGTATATTATACAAACAAGTATTGTATTTTCTTATTGCATACAGAAATAACCTACACCATATTACATCCATTCATACTATCCATATCGATACAAATTTTCGCGAAAGTGCCTCCGCATTTGTTTGTTACGTTTTCAAGGCAAACCACTGGACCGATTTTGATAAAATTTAGAACTGACACAGATTAAAACCTGTGAAAAGATACGGGATACTTTCATTTAATTCCACGCGGAGAAAGTCCCGGGCAACAGCTAGTTTCGACTAAACGAAAAAAATATAGCTTCGAAGTAATCAACATGAAGTTGCGTCGTATGTGCGTATGTGTCTGAACGCAATCAAAATATTTTATTGTACTATAAATACACAAAAACAAAAGAAGAAAACATAAATTTACGCTACAAAAGGCGGCATTACTGTTGAACAGTAATTTCTTCTAGACAATTTTTGCCTACCTTATCTTTACACCGTTTCCCTTTCTGAGTCGACAGTGCTGTTAAGCCTGCCTCTACGTATGCATCAGGTTTAGAAGCTAGAAATGGATGCCACGAAATTACCTGTTCAAAAAAACTTTACTAAATGTATATCAGCTATTGAATTATCATTCGTCATTACGTGAACATTTTTGATCGATTCGGAGTTTAATTATGCAACACTTTTCGTCGTATATACTGTAACTAAATTGAGCGAAATGACGTGGTCCTTGTGGTTTTACGACGTGAGCATTGTCTGTTAACAAATGCAGGTTTAAAATTGTTTTTATGTTAATAAACGTCCCTGGACTTGTAGACAGTGGAAGATGCTCAGGAGACAAATTAAAAAAAAATCCGAATGAGGTAAGCGACGGTGTTCTGGCAATATCATAACAAGGAAATTAATTAATAGATATAATGGATTTTATTTTTAATGACACTAAATTCTAATTATAATGCAGGAAATATTTTACATCTACTAAATACACAGCAATGCAGTAGTTGCTGTAATGGAGAAACCCAGGGATGTTTGACGTAGAGAAATTTTAGAATGTCATTATTCTTGCTTGAACATACAAGGACAATTAAATATCGTCTTTTCAATCCATTAAGGAGACTGCAATATGTGTTACTGTGAACAATACAAATATTGTACTTTGATCTTTTCAACGTAAATTACATTGGAATTGAAATACTACAACAATAAGTGGGACATTCCTTTTTTGTTTCCAGCGCAAAAGAGCGCAATATTCCAGTGGAGAGGCACTAGAGCGCCCTCGCCTTTTTATGGCTAGGCTCTACTCCGGCTCGAGTTTCAAGCCATGACGAGCGCTAAACAACTAAGGCCACTCAAGTAACTTATAAGCGTTTACTTGAACGTTGTATTCGTGGGTTGCTTTTTAATATTTTTTAAAATTACCTTCGGGTAAACCTCGAATTTGGATTTATAAAATCTTTTCACGAATTTGAGAACAATTTGGCTTCCACATCTTACCAAAAAATGTATAATAATCTATATTAAATAGGTAAAGACAAAACACAAAACAGCTTAGTACCTTTTTCTCCTCTGTTTGTCAACCGATTTTCTTTTTTTTGTTTAGTAGCTATTGACGAGCTTTAGTGTTACCAATAAAATAGTTTTAGAAACAGTTATATTAATACGCGAAGTGAAAATTTCGGATACCTTTTTACTTTTTTAAGAATATTGCGCGCACGGAGGAATGTGAGATTTGGCAAATTTTTACGTTCATACTGCCAATGTCAAAAAGACTGTCAATGTCGAATAGTTTGTGATATATATATGTAACCTCCTTGGATTCAACCTCTGACCAAGAAATATAATGGACGGATCCATATTGAGTTGCTGTTTTTATCGCCGTGTGTCAAACGACATTTCGTGTCTCTTTCTATCTCATTGACTGAAGCCACGAGTAAAACAGTTGGCTTATGGCAACCTCGCACAGTCAGTGTATTTCTTGTAAGCTTAAGAGTCGGTCATGAAATAATTATTTGCAAAATACTCGTAAATCTTAAGTGTTTTGGCTACAAGTATTCATAAAAATAAAAATATGTCATGTCATCCAAAAAGTCGGTCAACAAAAAACGGACATGCTCTCAGAACAAATGCTCCTTCATTTTGAGTCTTGGTCATAGGATCAAACAGTCGCACAGAGTAGAGATCGTCGCTAAAGAGTTTATATTATAAATTTGTATTTACATTTACAGTCGAATTTCGACCACCCGACGACATCTAGCACTAAGAATACTTCAGACAATGATACAAAATTTGTGATGTCAA
This sequence comes from Zeuzera pyrina, assembly GCA_907165235.1. Lineage (NCBI taxonomy): Eukaryota > Metazoa > Arthropoda > Insecta > Lepidoptera > Cossidae > Zeuzera > Zeuzera pyrina. The sequence goes on from OU015640.1 coordinate 9,150,517, forward strand.
TAGAAACATTAATCTTGTACTATGGGTACTGGCTATGAATACTTTCTACTCCAAGGAGTGATTTGAATCACAGTCCGGATCTCCTCGCGGATCCGACTCTGCTTAATGATTCCCTGACTCTTTAGAATCACCTACTCAGTTTCTCTTTAAGAGATTAGGGACTCGTTAACTTTATATAATTCGCAGTACTTTCGTCTTCGTTATCAAATAGTATGCATTTGTAGGTAGATTTGATTTAGTTATGTATTATGTACTTTCTGTAGTTAGTATAGTAAAGTTCAAAATTGTCAATTAGTTTCCTTTCGCACTTAACAGATATAAGACTGACAATTTAATCTTATATACTTTTCGATATCTTTATCCCGATAAAACTCGGAAAAGGACCTATCGAGTCCTACCGTACTCGAACGAACGTTCAGAGTCAATAACTCCTCGAAGACGAAAACAATTGGAAGGAACTGTTAAAGGTTAAAGGTTTCGGTTCCGCGTGGTATCGAATCATTTGAATTTTTGAATCTGGAGTTACAGATGACTAATGGGTAATGGGCACTGGACAATGAACTGGGGTAACTCGCAGTAACATACACATTCCATGACAATTTAGGGTGTTTGGCAGGTCGATGCGAAGTCCTGAAGGGGTGATAGAATACCTCGTTAGGCACATACCTAAAAGTTAGTTTACCAAAATCTAAAGATTTCGAATTATCATTTTGAGTATGACTTTGGGAAATATTCCAAAAATCATACTTATCGTGATATCTGGAAACCCTTAGATTTTAGACTAAGGTAAACTAGTTTAGATATGTGCCTAATGAGGTATTCTATCTCCCCCTTAAGACTTTGCATCGACCTTCCTAAAGTTCTGTATAACGTTTTAAGCACCTAATTGAGCACTACGCGGTAAGTTGCTGCTCTTCACACCAAAGCTTGTGATACGTATTTCTATTAGTTCTGGTTAATAAATATTAATAATTATAATACCTACCGCTCCTATGAAGACATACACAAAATTATCGCTTGTAAAGCATCCACAAATTAAATTAACGTAAATGCGTTTTCCTAGCATGACGGAGTGATGTAATAAGGAAACTCGATTATGAATGGAGATTTACTTTTCAGTTCTCAACAATACATTAACATTATTTACTAACGCACATTAACTTGTGAGTCGATATTTTCACTAGGTGTCATTCAAATAATATTCTTACCTTATGTATATCAAATCGACTATTACTTGTATATGTATTTGATTTCGCTTTCTCGAAAACGGCTCGAGCGATTTCGATGAAATTTACAATATAGGGGTTGAGTGGGGCGAAAAATCGGTCTAGCTAGGTCTCAATTTTGGAAAAAATCATTTTTTTCATCTTTCACACACTTAAAACTTCAGAACTCTAAACTTCTAAAGTTTTTTAATTTCGCAGCAGAGTTTACCTTCTCAACAGCACAGTCGCCGAGTGTAGCCCTACCACGCCAAAGTGCGCGGGTCCGAATCCTGCAATGTGGTCAGACCTTTTTTGTTTTTTTTTAATATTTTGAAATAATATGACTAAGTTTAGTTTGCAACGAGTACCTATTAAAAACAGATATCACTTTAATAATAATATACTAAGGAAATAAAGTGAAAAAAAAAAATAAAGAAATAAAATGAAAAGTAATGATAAAAGCATTGACTTCATAACTTCAGACAGCCTGTCCCGTACTACGAAGTGAGGCAAATAAAATCAAATAAATTGTAGATGTATGGGTGCTGTTTTTGCAATTTGCAACAGAGTTAACCTTCTCAATAGCACAGTGGCTAGAGCGTAAGTATATCAGAAGTCTTTTTTTGCTTTTTTTTATAAAACACTGAATAGCGCTCGGTCGCCCAGGTACTTAATATTAAACAATAATACAATGAAGGCTATAGGAAATAACCAAAAAATTGCAATACATTAAACTATACTATGTAATTGCAATAGAGACCATACAACACTATTACATGTTATTTGAATTGAGGCAATATGAAATAGAAATATAATTTTCATTACAAGAATCGTTATTGAAATCCATACTAATCCTAAGAAAAATAATTAACGAAAAGATCGTTATGCTATAAGGGCAAAAAGAAAGGTTTATTTCAAATTATAAAATTATTATATTGCATATTTATATTTTACATACATATTTTTAAAAATAAGTCGCAAATCATCCCAGTGCTGGCCAAAGGCCTTCCCTTTCTTAATTGTTCCCCCTCCATTTCCCCCTTTCTCTTCTGTTTTCTGATAACCTATACTATAGCACTTCCAAATGAATCACATACTACAGTTTAAATGCCTAACCTATTTCCATCCATTGTGTGAAGTTCCAAGGGGACGCGTATTTATTATGAATGTGATACTTGTTGATGCCAGAAAACCATAAATTCAATGATAACATAATAAATTATTTTCTCATAACGCAATAAACTAATTCATAAATCAGAAGACAATTTTTTTTTTGCTTGCTTTGTTACGTCCAAACCACATTAGTATGTTACTTTTAATTTAATTTTGCAAATATAATAATTCAAAATACAAAGATTTTAATTGTCGTCATTATGCTTCTGTTCTTTGTTTTTATAAGTATATAAAAATAATGTAAAATACTACATTTGGAAGTAGTTTTTAATAACATTTACTACTTCAATTTAATTTAATTTCTACAGAAATACATGTAAATATTATTTTTGAAAAATTGGGTTAAATAATATTTTGTCATATGAATTGTGATCCTTGATTTTAATTCGTTTACTTTTGATTTTGTTCTTTTTCAGCTAATATACACTCCAATCCGCGACGTTGCTCCACTCCCGAAAAAACGGATGAAGCCATAAAAAGCAAATAAAGTCTATGCCAATTAAGTTAATTGAGTTTTGTCAGAGGCCAGAGTCTGATTGGCTGGTTTATGGGCCTATGAATGGTAATTAAGAATTAGAAATGCCACTCAGGTTGGGGTTGATGAACGATTATGAAATTTATTGTTAAGTTACATATTCACACTATTTATTATAAAGCATACAATAAAGGATACACTATTCTTAGTACCAGGCGATTACAATTGGGAAAACCAGTAATTGGCTAAGTGCAGCTCTATATTTATTGGTACGAGTACACTTTTTGTTTTGCAACGAATATTCCAACAAAAAGTTCAAAATTTAAATTTTGCAAAATTATAAACGAAATAAGAAATATGGGGTTTGTTGAAGCAGTTAAATAAATCTATTCGTACCTAACTACCTATCGACTTTACGTATAATATGATATTATATCACTATCTACCCAGTTAGGGATACAACGCGAGAATATGTATGTATTTACTATTCATTCCGTCTATTCGAAAAACAATGATTGTACCTTCGTGTGAGACCAAAATAGGTGTTCTCCCTTCGGTCTCTATGGCCTTAGGTTTCATAGATGACAGAAATAAGTTTGAATAAAGAACTCGAACATTATTTTTTACTGCGTTCGCGATCGTAGAGGTCAAACGAAAATATTGTATGGAAATTATTACTGGTTGATTACCTGGGCAGCTAACAGTAGCCACGCGCCAGAGGTAAAAAAATTAAATTACAAATGTGTAATATTTATACTTACACTTGTAGTAGGGGAGACCACGATGTTAAATGGGGATTTACTCGAGCGTTGTGGGGACCTATTAGATTTTGAAGATTAGATGGTAGAAAGAAAAAAGGTTACATGATGTATTCCTTTTCACTGGCGGGGGGAGCGTCTATAAGTTTTTAAAAATGTAAAAAATATCAGTTACATCGAAATACTTAAGCGCATCAGATATTGTCTTGGAACTCTAGAATCCATCGCTACGCTCTAGATAATAAACATAGACTTTTCTTTACTTTTTATAAATAAAATATGCATGTATTATACATATAAATCTTTCGGAAGAAATTCACAAAGTTATAGTGAGAGCCGTGTTAAAATCGCTTGAGTGGTTTAGAAGAAGCAAGCGGAAAAATATACAGAGGCGGACAGTGACTTTGTTTTATATGTTTATAGAATAGATAGATCCACCCGTATACCTATATAAAAGGCAATATCCCGATTGACTGAATAAATGAATTCCTCATCCAGCTTAAATCACTAAAGACAGAATTTTAGAAGAAGTGTTAATTGTAGGCACTGTTTATGAAGACGTTTCTCGAAACTTAAACATTAATAGCGTGAAAAAAGGTGGCAGTTTGTACGGGAAATAATATTTTTATACTTAAATTGATAACTAATTAATGTTTTACACACCGAAACACGGTGTAATAAAACTGAAATAAACAACTGAATATTAAACACGTACTCGTATATATATAATTAAACATAAAAGAGTTAAGAAGGGGTATTGAAGTTACTGGAAAAAAAACCACGCACGCGTACGAATTCACGAGCAACAATTCAATAAGTCCTTTGGTTTGTCCCTGAATTCTTGACAAAAGTTATGTATTTAATATGTTTACATATTTAACAAATTTATTTATGTCAAAAGCTCTCGCATACCTAGGCGAAAATGTGTGAAGAGAATGATGAGATTTGAGGAAGCGAAAGAAGAATGTAAGAACCGCTTGGCGCTCCGTCCTCTCTGACTACCCCGTTAGGGATACAGTGTCAGGATATGTATGTAGGTATGTATATATTTAACATTTAGTTAATATCTATCCCATAAATGTATTAAATTAATTCACAACGATATTTTTATTACGTTACGAAGTTAACAACATTTTTAAATAAAAGAGAAAACAATTAAAATAGTATCTAAATCATGGATAGGTACACTTACATTAGTAACAAATAGTAACAGTACATAATACACTAAAATACTAATAAGTATTAATACTTATATTTCACAAGTTGTATCAGTATTATGTAAAGGTAATCTCAATCTCTTTAATAAATAACTTTGTAACTAGAATGCATTTTATTATTCGATACAAAGTCATCTTTCATAAAACTGACGCAGTGAAATGAAACGAGACATTTTTGTTCGTCTACATTTGAACTATTACTTCAGACTGATAGTTAAGGAGAGGCAATATTTTAAAAAATAACGCGTTCTCTGGTAGCTGCCGATTATTTTGTTTACTTAACGGTTACTTAATTCATATATTATTTCTATAGGTGTTAACATATTTTTTTTTTAACACAGACGATTACGTCTATGATTTTTAAATTTTTTAACATTTTAAGTAATTAAAAATTATGTTCAATCATGTCTGTAGTCTACATATAACGAGTATGATAGAATATACCGTAGGCAACAATGTTATGTGTAATGTCTAGTTTTCATGTTTTTCTGGAAAATATTTTTTTAACCGACTTCAAAAAAAGGATCAATCAGGAATCAATGTGCAACAACATAAAGTCTATTAGTTTGGTGGGCTTGGCACCGACTTCAGTAACTGTCAAATTTAATTATATAGGTATGTGTATCGTATTTATAAAGTTATTTTAATTGTACTTGAGTTTTGATTAGTAAAGGATAGTTATTTTATACTTTTCAGTGTTTTTTTGAAGGCGGTTTAATTTCTTTTTTCTGATTTTTTTATATATTTCTAATAGTTTGAATTAATTATTAAAGTCATACGAAATATTTAATGCTTCGTTACCAAATTCGCTATATTTAAGTGAACTGTTGTGGTGCTTGTATAGTTCCTTAATTATATTCACTCATGAAAATGGAAGTAATTTAATTAATTTTGGAAATTAAAATGATATAAGAAATGTAGTAGTTACAGATTTTGATTTAGTATAGAGTTAAGTTCATTACACAAGTCAATTTTGGACACGGTTGTACGAATCTAAACGTTAATATTTACAAATTTAAAACTAGGGATTGCAATGCTTGGCTCTTTAAAGATAATGCGTAAAGATACGTTATGTTAAAATTAACTATTATTAAGGATACGGATTATATAATTATGTAAATATTCCCAGTTATTTGATAGAGACAGTAACTTTATCCTCCGCTTTACGTATATACTTATAATTAAAAAGTCCTTTGACTTGCTTTTAAAGACATGAAAAGGTTAAAAGGATTTCCACTTAAAACATAAAAACTTAAGGGTCTTGACTCTGCTGATTTTAGTGGTCGTTAAACGAGGTTGGTAAGAAGAGTTGGTAATTCGGAGTCGATACACTGCCTTCATTATAACATCAATTAATATGACAAAATAAAGCAACGTTATCGTTTGATTTATTTTGATGTGTTTCAATCTATGGTAAGTAATATTGGGTCCTTACATATGAAATTGGCGTTTTGTACGGGAGGAATATAAAGTTAATTTTTTTTTTGTAAAATATATTTAATTAATCAAAGTATGCACCGTTGTTATCTATGCACTTTTGCCATCTCATAGGTAGTTCATTGATCCCTTTACTAAAAAATCCATGGGGGCGAGAATCAATAAACTCTTTGAAGGCAGTTTGGACTGCCGCATCGGAGTTGAATTTTTTTCCTTGTAAGAAGTTGTCCAAATTCCGGAAAAAATGGTAATCTGTTGGAGCAAGGTCCGGGGAGTACGGTGGATGTCGCAGACATTCCAATTGTAGCTCATCTAACTTAGTGGTTGTTTGTTGTGCAGTGTGTGGTCTTGCGTTGTCGCGAAGCAGCAGTGGCCTAGAGCGACTGACCAATCTCGGTTGTTTAGCAGCTAGTTCTTCCTTCATGGTTTGCAGTTGCTGACAATAGATATCTGCCGTAATCGTTTGGCCAAATTTTAGAAAGCTGTAGTGAACGACACCGGCGCTAGTCCACCAAACACTCACAAGTAACTTTTTCTAAGTGAATTTTCGTTTAGGGCAGGATTTGACTGGGTCTCTATTGCGACGAACGCTTCCGATTATCGTACAGTATCCACTTTTCATCACAAGTAATGATTCGATTTAAAATCCCTTCATTATTGTGTCGGTTGAGCAAAGTAACACAGCAGTCGACGCGTGTTTGCAAGTTCGATTCACTCAATTCATGAGGTACCAATCGTTCAAGTTTTTTTACTTTCCCGATTTGCTTCAAGTGGATTAATACAGTTTTGTCACTTACCCCGAAGCCTGCAGCTATCTCTGAAGTGCTTTGTGATGGATCCGCTTCCACAATAGCCTTTAATTCTTCATTTTCCACTTTGGTCTCCGGCCGTCCACGGGGTTTGTTCTGAAGGTCGAAATTTCCAGAACGAAAACGTTGAAACCAAAAATGTACCGTGCTTTCTTTTGCGACACCAGCGCCGTATACATCATTAATCCTTCGAGCTGTTTCTGCAGCACTGGTGCCACGGTAGAACTCGTACTCGTAAATATACCGATATTTCATGTTTTCCATTGTGCGGTAATAAGCGACGCCAAAGAAAAAAATAATGAGGAAAAAACAAATGAATGACTGTTTTCAAAACTCAAATGAACCAGCTAAATGAATTTATAAATTTGAATTTGGAATTCTTAATCAAAGAGGAGATATTTCAAATCAAAGTGGTCAGTACGACAAAACGCTAATTTCATATGTAAGGACCCAATATATTGTGACATCAAGACATTCATAAAATAAAATACCTCAGATACAATCTATTTTTTTATTGTTGTAGTTTAAGGTTTTGTTTTTTACAGAATTATTAAATAATAATGCGCAAGCGCTGTCTCGACATCTCGTTTTATCATCTCTCCTTTCCCCTCCTCTCCTCTACCCTTCACCGCTCCTCTCTTCTGCCTCACAACGTTCTTTTCCTGTGCCTCGCATTCGGCTCGCCTCTCCTCGTATCGTCCTGCTCTTCTTGATCTCTCCGTTACAATATTGTCGAGCATACGCGTGCTATGGAAGGTACATTGAATCGTTGGTTCAGCTAGTTTATTATATAACTGCAGCCTTTATATGTTAGCTGAATCTCGCGTAATATTTATTGTCAAAACGAGCAATGATATTGTAGGGACTTTGTAAACATGATAGGAAAGATGCATCAGCAGTTTTGTATGCAAGCGAGAAGTATGCGAGCGTCGACGGCAGTTACTGCGCACTGATTGATCGGTATGAACGTGGTCTTGATTGGGGTTCAATTCGTAAAATAAATTAGTATGAAACCACGAAATTATGGAATTTTGTGGTTTAATTTCAGAATTAAAGAAACGGTTCTTTATTTCTGTCAGCAATTCCCAGTGCAACTCACAAGAACACAAGAATAACCTAAAGTGGTAACACCGACGTGATTTATTAATAATATATTCTTTCGTTTTTTTGGATTTGGAGTTACACTTGTCTTAATTTAGAATCAGTGAAAGACAGTCAGTGACGGAGTATTACGAAAGTTTTTGTACAACAACGAGACGTGGCAATATACCCAGCTGTAGATAAGATGCAGGAGACCAATGAGATATTGATAATGCTGCAGAATTGGCTGCCATCACCGTGTCGTATAAAATTCCGGAATTTTGGCCGGACATATCGAGGCTGTGGTTTGCGCAGGTGATCAATCGAAATTTATCGTCGTAAAAATTGCGAAAATTGGCCGAGATGCATTACAACCGGTTAGCGATACACTGTTATCGCCACCCGAGTCCAACAACTATGGTGCGATAAAGGATCGGTTGCTGAAAGTTTATGAAGAGTGCAGAAAGACAATTTTAAAAACTAGTCAGTGAAATGGAATTAGTCTCAGCTTATTGAAATAGATAGAATAGAAAGTTTAGTAGGCTTGGCACCGACTTTAGTAACTGTCAAATTTAATTATATAGGTATGTGTATCGTATTTATAAAGTTATATTAATTGTACTTGAGTTTTGATAAGTAAAGGATAGTTATTTTATACTTTTCAGTGTTTTTTTGAAGGCGGTTTAATTTTTTTTTAATAAATTTTTTTTTAAACAATCAAAACAGACGAACATGTACATAATCACAAGAAATTTTAGGCATTTAAATGGATGAGGGCTATGCAAGAGATGAATCTCTTAGATTCACCCAAAAGCTGTTCTAATTGCATAATTTATAATTTTTCTATTACGTGGCAATTTCTAAGGTCAAAATAAACATCGTCGATACAATGATGCACAAGAAAATAGTGTTTTCATTTCTCCGTTTATTTCCGCTGAGTTCCTTTACTGACAGACATAAAATATCTGAACCTTGTTGGATTCACGAGTCATCTTCAAGCCTGTACATTCATATTTTTCTGTAATAAACGCTGGACCTAAATAAGATCACCTGACTAGCCAGCTTATGCGTCTAGATATTGATAAGTTCACAAAGAGTCAAAGGGTTTCCACCTGTTAGGATCATATTATCTATACGATAGTCATCAATGTTTGTATCTAAGAGTCTCCGACTCACGTTGCGGTCCAGATCTTCATGAAACATTTGTCATATTTCATTCCAATCTCCTCCTCCTCCAACCTCCAAGAAAAATGTGATCTGATGGAATGTCTTTCTGGAATAAAAAAGACCATACAAGAATGCAATATTACACCAACTGCACAAAAAACGTCCTTTGTCGACATGGTAAAAAAGGGTTCAAATAACTATATCCGCACTAATAATCTGAGCTCAGTGGCTATCTATCCTAACGATAAACAAAAAACCAGTGACGATACAAAAAATCTAGTCCAAAAAATGATTCATCCAGAGCAGCTGAAACTTCAGGTGAGAAGCATGCACAGAACAAAAAACGGGGGTGTGATAATAAACACAGAAAATAAAGAGGACATTAAGAAACTAAAACAATCTGTCCAACTGACCTCTTCGGGACTTACCATAGATGAACCACAAAAACGTAGGCCTCGAATCATCATTATAGGTATACCAACAAACATGGACCAAAATGAAGTTTTTACGTGCATCTACGAGCAAAACCTGGCTGATAAACTGTCAATGACTCGAGATAATTTTATGACCTCCATCAAATTGAGCCATAAATCCGGAAAAAGGGACGCACAGACCTGCAACTATATCCTAGAGGTTCCTGCTACAGTCCGAAAAGCCGTCATAACACAAGAAAGGATTTACATAAATTGGACGTCCTGCCCTGTACGAGACTTCACGTTGGTGACACGGTGTTACAAGTGTCAACAGTATGGTCATGCTGCCAAATCGTGCAGAGATGCAGCACCTACATGTGGACATTGTGGATTAGCAGGTCACGCGCAAAACGAGTGTCCGACCAAAACGGCAGCTCCAAAGTGCGCTACATGCACGCGCTATAAAAAGCCGAACGACCACAAAACTGGTGACAATAACTGTCCGGCCAAGAAACTAGCGGAACACAGGTACATTAATTCGATTGATTATGAGGGCGCCTAAGAGCGCCGTTTGTTATATAGTTCGTAGCACTTAATTAATAGTTCGTTTTTGTTTATTTCTGTTTTAAATAGTTATTTTATATTACACAGATTTTTAAATTATGGATATGAATGTAAGCAAGGAATTGGATAACATTTCCATATCAGACTCAAAGTTGTGTGACATTGAGAGCTGCAGACAATATCTCTTTTCGTTTCAAGGCTCACTTACCATACTAACCCAAAATATTCGCAGTATATATAAAAATATGGATGAATTTAATGCTCTTATACACAGGTTAAATTTTGACTGTGACATAATAATACTCACAGAGTGTTGACTGGCAAATCGGAACCGCAATCTACCGATACTTCAGGGGTATAACACTTTTTACAGCAAAAAGAACTTCAACCAAAACGACGGTGTTGTTGTATACATAAAATCTAACTTAAATGTTATTGTTGAGGACCCAGAAATAAGGGACTGTAATTGTTTAATTATTAAAATCGATACAGATACCGCAATAATAGCTATATATAGACCGCCATCGTTTAAAAACCTAGCAGGCTTTAACAACTCACTACATATCATATTCCATTCTTTAACATCCTTTAAGAACGTGATATTAAAGGATGACATAAACATCAATATAATTCCAGAGTGCACTGATACGGGAACACAGGAATACCTCAACCTCTGTTCATACCATGGGTTTCTTCCGGCTCACACCCTCCCAACTCATCAAAGTGGTTCTTGTTTAGACCATGTTATAATTAGGACCAACAACCCTTCATTTGTACTTGTCACAAACACAACAATAACAGACCATTCTGCTGTGCTAACAGCCTTGAATACAAACATTCCCAAGCATAACTGCACAAATATAAAAACAAAATTAGACACGAAGCAACTCGAACGTGACTTGTGTAATATTGACTTTACGCCAATATATAACAATGATGATGTAAATGCTTCTTTGATATATTTTATAGACAACATTCAACATGTAATACGAAAGAATACAACAGTAACAAAGTTAAATAAAAGAACTAAAAACATCAAACCATGGATTACACCCGGTCTGATTCGATGTATTAGGCACAGAGATAAGCTACATATGAAGGCCAAATGCTTTCCAGCAAATGATATTCTACAAATTTCATATAGACGATACAGAAACTTTTGTAATAAACTTTTAAAAAACTTAAAAATTAAACACGACAAAGAACAATTACAAATAGCCGGCAAAAACAGTAAAGAGGTATGGAAACATATAAGGAAAATCACTTTCACGACAAAACAGCCTGAATCAAATTCGAGGCTTCTTTTGACACATTCCTCCCCAATCTTATCAGCTAACAATACAAATAAATACTTTCTAAATATCGGCAAAAACCTCGCTGACCGCATTCTTCGCCAAAATAGTCCCCAACTACCATCTCCTAGGCTATCCTGTCACACATCGGTATTGAAATCTTTCGTAATGCTGGATACCGACGAAGACGAAGTAAGAAGGATCATTTTAGGACTGAAAGACGACTGTGCAGTTGGCTGGGATAACATACACAATACTTTTCTAAAGCAATTTAAACATATAATCATCCCGCCCTTAACCCATATATTCTCACTATGTATTTCAAAAGGAATTTTTCCCAAGTGTCTAAAAAAGGCAGTCATTATACCTATCCATAAAGCGGGTAACAAAGATTTAGTCTCAAATTACAGACCTTATCACTTCTTTCCTCAATATCAAAAATATTAGAAAAAATAATTAACAGCAGGTTAATGAATTATTTGGAAAAAAACGGACTACTTTCTCCTATGCAATTTGGTTTTAGATCAAAGTTATCCACAGCCGACGCTGTACATCAGCTGATCGATTACGTCGCTCAGGAACTCGGAAAAGGAAACCAAACTATAGGGATCTTCCTTGATTTAGCAAAAGCTTTTGATACCGTATCTGTTCCTATCCTATTAAAAAAGCTGAAAACTATGGGTGTACGAGGCACTCAACTGAAATTATTCACGGACTATCTAAGTGACCGCTCCCAATGCGTAAAAATAGGTAATGTCATCAGTTCTGACCAAACAAACGTCCCCTATGGAGTTCCTCAAGGAAGTATCCTCGGTCCCACATTATTTTTGGTGTACATTAACGATCTGTGCGACTTAAAATTAGAAAAAGGTAAGATAATATCATACGCTGATGATACCGCACTTTTATTTACCGCTAGTACGATAAAGGAGGTTTACGGATGCGCTCAGCGTGGCTTGGACAAAGTAAACGATTGGCTTCAATGTAACTTACTAACATTGAATCCTGAAAAAACCAAATTTATGAACTTTACTATGCGAAAGCATAACATTGATTTGACTAACCCGAACATCATTGCTCATAACTGCACAAAATCTAGAACCTGTTCAGAAAATTGTCCGATCATCTTAAAAACGAATAGCATTAAATACTTGGGCGTTATGGTTGACGACACACTTTCATTTCGGCAGCATATTACAAATTTGGCCAGCAATGCTCGGAAATTGATATTTGTTTTCAAAAAATTACGCTATATTGCGGATGACAAATTAATCAAACAGGTATATATGGCATTATGTCAGTTAATTGTAACATACTGCATAACCTCATGGGGAGGAGCGGCGAAAACATTAATGCTCACAATAGAACGAGCACAGAGAGCCATTCTCAAAGTTTCTAGGTTTCTTCCTTTCCTGTATCCTACTCGACTCTTGTACAAATCCTGCAATATTTTGACGGTCCGACAATCATTTATCATGAGCACAGTACTAAAACAGCACACCGCGCTTCATTACAGCACCAACATTACTAACAGAAGACGGAAGGATATTGTCTGTACTACAGTAACATCTTCAAAGCATGTTTTTACAAACAGATTTTTTACTTTTCTTGGCCCGTTTCTATACAATAAAATAAATAGACAAACACATATATATGGGCTAAACTATTACAATTGCAAACGATCTGTTTTTCAATACTTGCACAATCTGTCTTATGAAGAAACAGAAATTTTACTTTTAGTTATGAGATAGATTGTAAATTATGCTAGATATATACCTAACGTAACTACGTAATTGCTATATTCCTTTTATGTTATAATAGTTATAGAAAACTGTGTACCATACTAAGTGGCTTTAATTAAATTGTAAATTATTGTTCTTAATACACTTAATATATATATATACTATTCTTACCAATAAATAAATTAATTTAGCACTAAAGATGCCCGAAACACAGGTTTCATCCTAGTTCAGGCATAAAAAATAAAATACAATTAAGAACTTCTGATAGAATTAGGAAATCATTGTATATATACTTAAGTCCATTATAATGAATAAACATTTTTATTTTATTTTTTTATTTTTTTCACAACTTAACTGAATAAATTCAAATCTCCGCGTCTTTCCACAATGAAGGTGACCAGAATCGACTCCATTGATCATCAGAGATTACCAGTTTCAGTCCTTCAGTGTCAGGTGGTAACCTATCAAAGACTACATACAACCCCGACATGATTTGGAAAAATCCGATTTTCTAATTACATAACCAGTATTCACTGTTCTTAAAAAAAATAGTTTTACGTAATCTTGTTGATTCTATTCAATATACATTTTCATAGATCTTCTGTTGGATTTAATTTCGAATACGATATATCTTTTCTTGATCATGGAACTCAGAGTTCTATGTCTGTCTGTCCGCCGTTTGTCCATCTGTTCTGTCCATTTGGTCATCTGGTCTAGACAGACCAGATGACCAAATGGACATGTGTGGCTATGGCTATGTGTCCGTATGTCATGGTCGATTTATTCTGTCATATACATATACATATACCGAGTAGTTTGGTGGACGTAAATTGGTAATCCAGAACTAGCATTGTGATTTAATAAATTTAAGAATAGGTATTTACAACCCGTTTTGATTTTTTTGGGCTTCGTATGGGTGAGCTGAAAAAATAGATCCCTTACAGAATCACTCGCGTGTCTGTTTGTTTTGTCCCAGCTTATTTTCTCCGAATCTACTGAGCGAAAAAAGAAATTTGGTATTTATTTATGTAGTAAGGTATAATGACGGCAGTGTAGCGTAAAAAAATTAAAAAAAGAAATTTAGCGCCTTCCTCATAAGGTACAGAAAAACCTAAACGAAATTAGTAAGTTTTAAAGATTTGTAGAATTTTATTTTTCAGTATCTACAAAGATAGTACTAACACACAACGCTGTGATAATATAGGTTTGTAGCTTTCGTTTATCCTAACAAACAACAAAGTTTACGATTAGTAAAGTATTTTGCTGCTGATTTTTTATAGTATTTTAGGTTTCCGTACATTTGATGAAATGAAAAAAATAGCAGGTAATGAGATAATTTGTAATATGGAACCCTCTCCAAGCGAGTTCAACTCACACTTGATTTTTTTTTTTAATTTAACGTTATATTACATGAAACTCATAGTGACCGAAATTATTAGACAACCCTTTTTTTTTACGTCAGGAAATGCGTTACGAATCCCGTCCCGCCTAGTGGGGTGGCAGGGGGGTATGTGGAACTCCTCGACATTAGGGTGCTAGGCCGAGTCTACCCACTAAAACCTGACGGTGTTCCTTCTCGGAGTCATAGTGCCGGGGTAACAGATGCGCGTTTGCATTCTGCCGCGGCCCCGACGGCCATTCCCAGCCTAAGCCGGGCTCTCCTCTGTGTGCGGGCAGTTTGATTTGCCCGCTCTCTTGGGGCTCGCTCGCTCGCTCGCGGGAACACCGCGCGCACCGTCCCGAGGCCATTGGGTGAGGCACCTTCCCCCGAAGGACACCCCAGGCCTCCAAAGTGGCGGCTTCCGCAGTCCGTCTACACCACGGCAGGGGCGTCCGCACGCCCACCTGATTTTTACGTGTTTACTCACGGGTTTTTACAAGTTTTCCTTCTTCCCACCTCTGATTTTTCATTTCGAGTTTTCCTTCCTCCACCTCTGAGTTTAATGTGTTTTCTCACGGGTTTCATTTCGAGTTTTCCTTCTCTCCACCTCAGATTTTTACGTGTTTCCTCAAGGGTTTTTAAAAGTTTTCCTTCTTTCTACGTCCGGGGCCACAATACCCATCCTGAAAGAGGGGCAAGTGACCCCGACATCTGACCTCCGCACTCACGCAGAGGACGGGGAATACAACTTGTCCCCATAAATGGGGACATTTCCCACCCCACGGTCCGGGCCAGGTCCTTTCGGCATTGCGTACTCGGTCCCAACCCGGAACTAATCAACGTGTATCCCTCAGGATACACGCTGATGGACACCCCTTACCCCCCGTTGGTCAGGCTATTAGCCACCGCCCAGTAACAACCCATTAAACAACGAGCAGTTACCGGTCGGCGCCCAGGGTCCACCACGTGGAGGTTGCCCGACCCCGCACCCCAACCCTAAGTTAATGCGTAGCCAACACGTTCTTAGTCAGTTTTCTCTAGTTAGTAGACAGTAACCTCTGTACTTGTGCCGAGGACTTCAATTATTGTTTTTTTTAACTGACTTCAAAAAAAGAAGGAGGTTCTCAATTCGTCTGTATGTTGTTTTTTTTGTTTTTTTTTTTTGCATGTTTGTTACCTCATAACTCCGTCATTTATGAACCGATTTCGAAAATTCTTTTTTCGTTTGGTAGGTAATACTTGGTCCCATTTCAATTTCACCGATATTGGAGCTTGGACTTCGAATATACACTAGATAACACGACCTGGTTTATAACCTTTATTTATATTGACGATTCTCTTGTATATCGTTGCGCTCCAGAATTAGAATGAAGTTAATTGCAGACCTGCCCTAGATATTTATTTATGTCAAGACCACTCGAAAGGGACAAATAAAAAATTTTTATAAAAAAAATTGAACCGCCTTCAAAAAAACACTGAAAAGTATAAAATAACTATCCTTTACTAACCAAAACTCAAGTACAATTAAAATAACTTTATAAATACGATACACATACCTATATAATTAAATTTGACAGTTACTGAAGTCGGTGCCAAATCAATGTGCAACAACATAAAGTCTATTAGTTTGGTGGGCTTGGCATCGACTTCAGTAACTGTAAAATTTAATTATATAGGTATATGTATCATATTTATAAAGTTGTTTTAACTGTAGGTAGGGGTTGTATGGATCAGATTTTCTCGCTTCGCGTTATCGTGGGAAAGTTTGTGGCTATAGGCCAGAAAGTTTTCTGCGCTTTCGTGGATCTAGAAAAAGCATTCGATGGAGTAGTGCGAAAGAAATTGTGGAGTCATCTGTATCGTAATTATAAAGTTATTTTAATTGTACTTGAGTTTTGATTAGTAAAGGATAGTTATTTTATACTTTTCAGTGTTTTTTTTGAAGGCGGTTTAATTTTTTTTAATAAAATTTTTTTATTAAATAAACATAACATAACATAACTTCACGCTGTATCCCCAACGGGGTAGTCAGAGAGGACGGAGCGCCAGGAGTCGCGGTCCTTACACACCTCTTTCGCTTCCTCAAATCTCATCATTCTCCTCACACATTTTCGCCTAGGTATGCGAGTGCTTTTGACATTTCCGTCTGCTAACACTCTGGCTATTTGATCTTCATAAGTCAGCCTTGGTCTTCCTTGGCTTCTTTTACCACTCACTTTCGCTCTGTATATTTTCTTCGTCAGTCTTTCATCACTCATTCTTTCCATGTGCCCGAACCATCTAAGCATTCCTTTCTTCATTTTTACAATAACACTGTTGTGCAACCCCGTCATACTGCGTATCTCATCATTGCTTATCCTGTCAGCAAGCGTGACATCGCACATATTTCTGAGAGACCGCATCTCCACAGCATTTAAGATACTTTCACTCGATTTTGGGCATATCCAGGCCTCACTACCGTACAACAAAGTTGGCACCAACACCGCGTTGTAGATAGCCATTTTAGCAGTGTTAGATATATTCACACTACCCACTAATGCGGACAGAGCACCGTTCACTTTATTGCCAGCTGCTACCCGTCTCTCCACATCCAACTCACATCTTCCATCCCTCGAAAACGCACTCCCCAGGTACACAATTTCATTCACCTGTTCTAGACATTTTCCATTTACACAAATCACACATTTCGTTTGTACCGCTTCTCTTTCAAACACCAGAACCTTAGTTTTGTTCACATTCATTTTCAATCCTTTTACTTCACAATCTTCTTTCATGCACGTGACTAGTGTCTGCAACTCTGCTTCTGATGGTGCTATTAGCACAGCATCGTCAGCGTACAATAGGCAGTTTGCCACTGTGTCACCACATCCCATACCACTCATATTACCTTTCAATCTCTGGAGGCAACTGTCCAAATACAGCACGAATAGCCAGGCAGACATCACGCAGCCCTGTCTGACACCAGAACAGACTTCAAACCAGGGCGACATATCCCCGTCTATCCTTACACAGGCTCTGTGGTCTCGATATAATGACCTCACAGCCTGCAGTAAGGAGCCCTCCACGCCATATTCAGGCAGAAAACTCCACAATTTCTTCCGGACTACTCTATGAAATGCTTTCTCTAGATCCACGAAAGCGCAGAAAACTTTCCGACCTAAAGCCAGAAACCTCCCCACGATAACGCGAAGCGAGAAAATCTGATCCATACAACCCCTACCGTTCCTGAATCCACCTTGCGCCTCCCACAAGTATCTTTCTGAAACGCCTTTCATACGTTCAGTCAATACTTTAGTATAGACTTTACTCGCTAAGCTGACCAAGCTGATGGCCCTATAGCACGCACAGTCTAGGTAGGAACCTTTCCCTTTATATAGAGGTACTATGACTGCCCTACTTCAATCTATCATCAAGCTTACTGGATAATACCCTTTCATATTCATTCCTGGTGGTCGCATCCTGCAGTTTCCAGCTTTTAATGCGACTAACCGCTGCAGGTTTGGACACTACGTGATGTCGCCATGCTGCGAACAGACCCCTTATTCTGGTTATCACCAGAAAGTGGTCCGTCCCGAGATCGGCTCCTCTATACGCTCTTGTGTCCATTACCTGCTTCTTAAGTCTGCTATCCACCAGGAATAAATCAATCATACTTCTCGCACCCTTTCTTTCCCACGTGTACTAATGGATCCTTTTGTGCCCAAACATGGTATTAGCCACAAAAAGATCCTTTTCCATTCACAGTCCTAACACAATCTTACCAGCATCATTCACTCTCTTATCTCCATATTTGCGTAGGACAGACTCGAATCCTGTTCGAGCTGTCCCGACCCATCCATTCATGTCTCCATACACAACAATTCTTTCGTTCTCTTCAACCGTCGCTAGAACTTCTCTAACATTCTCCCAGAACTGCTTCAGTTCAGCCAAACCGACAGAGGACACTGGGGCATATACTGCCAAAACAAAAATTCTTGTCAACCCAATCTTGAGGCGTACCCAGAGCAGTCTGGGATTTACACATTCATACTCAGTCATACAATTAACCATACGAGAGGACAGTGAAACGCCTACCCCTTGGCATCCCCTATGTCTTTGTGGTACCCCTGACCACAAAGCGATGCCTCCTCCGGGCAAGTCGGCAAATTCACTGCCGCCTCGCTTGGTTTCACTCAAACATAGCACATCCAATCTTTTCTCTTCCATAATATCAATTACTTCATTCATCTTCTCGTCAATCCCACCTCTCACATTCCACGCAGCTACTCTGCACTCCTCCCTCCACTTCCCGCCGCTAGGTGCACAGCGTGTTGGGTGGCGGTCCCCAACGCCGAACTGCACTCTGCACACACCAGCAGGGACAGACCGGTGTACGTCGCTTTCGGGGGACGCCCTAACATTATCATTACCATTGTCCCGCATGGTATGCACAGAAGAGGAATTGCAGCCCTGAAAAGGGCTGGGAGGGGTCGCGACGAGCACGCTTCCTAAGTTGACCCCCTAAATAAATAAATAAATAAACTCTAAAAATAATTTTAATAAACACTTTATTAAAATTATTTTTAGAGTTTCTAAGTTCAACGTCCACCACTCATCCTTATAATGAAGACAGCGTAGTGATATATTACAATGACAATGAGTTTTTAACTTGGATCCTAATTTTTTAAATGTTCCAAAAACCGCTTCAAATCTGTTTTGAGAATTTCGAAGTAACACCCGAACGAACAAACAGACATACAAAAGATTAATAATACTACGTATATTTTTTATTTATTTTGATTCTGGCATATCATAACGTCGTCCCAATTTTATTTCCAAACATATTTTCGCGGAGAAAATTCCACGAAACCACGAAATTTTGGTCCTTTATTTCTATCAGTAATTCCCAGTGCAACTCACACGAACTCAAGAATAACCTAAATTATCATATGGTAGCACAAATTAGTAGTGCAGTTTTTATCGAGCGATCAGTGAACTAAACTTTACGGAACACATTGGATCCTAACTTACACGGCGTTGAAGCACGTCCAGAGACCGGGAAAAAGAGCAACTCCACTAGTACCTTTACAGTGCTAGTACAGCGCGGACCACAGACCACACTGTGTGCATGTGCGCAAACGAGCCTATAGAACACTAACGCACGTTCGTTTAGTATCAATCAGGTACCAAATAACAAGCTGTATAAATAAAAATACGTAGTCAAACCAAATAGCGCTGTAAAATGGTGTAAAAGAGACAGTTGTAAAAATTATTTAAAAAAAGACAATATCCCGTTTCGTTGGTAAATATAAAATTAATAATACAAGTTTGTAATAGATGCGAGCAGAGTTCTAGTAAAACTGACTGGCTGCGAAGTTCCAAATCAGTGGTAGTCCTTGTCTAGTACATTATAATTACATGTTGCATCTCACTCTCAAAAGACGGCACGAGTGAGTAGAGATACAAAGAAAACGCATCGATACGTCGATATTATTTCTATTAGAGACAATTATAATGACTCTCATTCAATGAAATTACATAAATATCTAGTTTCAAATTATTTTGTTTACTACCTGCTGTTTACAGGATTTTAATAAGGCGACATAAATATGTGCGGTGTCACGCTTGCGGACAGGATAAGCAATGATGAGATACGCAGTATGACAGGGTTGCACAACAGTGTTATTGTAAAAATGAAGAAAGGAATGCTTAGATGGTTCGGGCACATGGAAAGAATGAGTAATGAAAGACTGACGAAGAAAATATACAGAGCAAAAGTGAGTGGTAAAAGAAGCCAAGGAAGACCAAGGCTGACTTATGAAGATCAAATAGCCAGAGTGTTAGCAGACGGAAATGTCAAAAGCACTCGCATACCTAGGCGAAAATGTGTGAGGAGAATGATGAGATTTGAGGAAGCGAAAGAGGTGTGTAAGGACCGCGACTCCTGGCGCTCCGTCCTCTCTGACTACCCCGTTGGGGATACAGCGTGAAGTTATGTTATGTTATGTTAATAAGGCGACATATTTAATACATATATGTTTTTATTTATATGGTTGTTCTTAAATTAAAAATTTAATGAATTAGAAAATTCTTTATTTTAATGTAGAAATGCACTAGCATTCCTACTTTAAAATAAAGAACTTTCATTTTTATAGGACAAAATCAAGGAAATAACTTTTGTATCTAGAATAGGGCATGCGACCCGGTTAACCGGATAACCGAAAAAACCGGATAACTGACACAATTCGAAACTTGGTTTTTCCTAGTTATAAAACCGGATTTTTCAATATTTTCGAGTTTTTCTACTATTTTATTTAACTCGTATAGAAATATGCTTCTTCAGTCATAAACACAAAAAAATAAATAAATGCAATAAAATAAAATAAAATGTCATGTCACGTATGTCTATGTAATTATTTAATTTAAAAAATATTTAATTTAACATCAAAGAGCAACTTGGTCAAGAAATAAAAAGAACTCATATGGCGCTCCCACAGGCAAACAGGCTAACGTATAGAACCCCTCATTCTAGAATTCGTGAAATTATTTAGTAATCTAGTAATTATTGGTTTTACTTACAAAAAAAGCGTCTTTTGAAAAAAATTAAGTGGTCAAGTTTTATATCATAAAATTATCTATACATTGGTGTATATCGCAAGTAAATATAACTTTTATTTATGCTAGTAGATGCACGTATTTCAAATTTTTAGGCTCTCTTTTGAATACAGATTTTATATGTGTTTTATATATAAATGAAAATTACGAAATTCAAAAGTGTTTTAAAAATGTTAGAGATTATTACTATATTTTTATTATTTTCTATACTATCTCAAATAAGGAAAAGATACCCCCTAAAATTTGCAAAAAAACAGTATTTGACTAGAGCAAGCGCCTTAAACAACACACAATACAAACAACCAGCTCAAATCTCCGGCTGAAATCAGAAGAAAGAATGATTCAAAAACTTGGCACTTTATGATAGTGAGGGAAATATAGGAAATCACTTGTCGAAAGTAAATGAAGCCTTAAATTCATTACCCCCAACAATTATTGAATGCGAAAGAGCATTTTGTTCAGCGGGACTAATGTCTAATAAAATCTGCAGTTCACTTAGTGATGACTGATGACTCCATTTCTAACATATTCTTGTACTGCACAGACCAGATTATGCCTTTATCATAGTGTAGAGCAGTATCTTTCAACTTTCTCCAATACGCGACCGCTTTACTAGTAAAAAAGCTCTTGCGACACCCCAGGATTGTTATAAAACTGGTGATTACAAAGATGACGTATTAAATTTTTATTCGATTGAGACTACACTGATCAAGAAATCTAGTGCACTGTGCAAATTAGTCGCGGGCGCTTTGTAGGTAGTGGTACATAATATAATGGTATTCTATGTTGCGGGAAGCGACAAATTATTAGGAAATAAATAGACACACAAAATAAATAGTACACCCTCTAATTCAAACTGTTGCAATTTTTTGGTAGTATATGACCTTCAACCTATGCTTTTTACTTTTACTTAGCTTGCGATACGACCCTTTCTGACCACTCTGGTGGTCGCGACCCCCAGGGTCAAAAACACGGGTGTAAAATACAGTAGTAGAGTCAATTCGAAGACTATTCAAAATATATATTTTAAATATTGAATTAAGCACAACTATGGTCAAAGTTTTTCTTTACCAGTAAGCGAAATATCCTGTTGCTGATTTCTGTAAGTTTAATATTGATCTGTTTTTAATTTAAAAGGTCTAAAGTCTAACTAAACTTATTTTGTTTTTGTAATGATTTGTCAATCTAAACTTAAACTAGAATATGAAAAAAAAAAATTCACATTCGACGCGAACATAAAAGTTGACCCAAAAATCCCGAAAAAACCGATTTAGTCGGTTTTCGAAAATGAAAACCAAAAAACTCGGTTTTCCAAAATCATCCGGTTTTTGCATTCCCTAATCTAGAACCTTATCGATATACAATATCGACATGCATAAATCTTTATTCCTCTCGCACCTGAGGTATCTGTGTCGCATGCTTACGTCCCGACAGAATAGTTTGCCTAGAAATTCGTAATAATTATTCGCATCGCAGGATAGCTGATCTGTGGGGCCTAACATAACTGTTGTTGTCTTCCTGGGGATCACATGGTTGGATGACTAGGATGACGAGAGCCTCCACTCAGACCAGCCGCGTACAATATACCGATCATATCCCCAACACACACACACATATATATATATACATATACAACATATATATATATATATATAGTATGTATTGGTTGTTATGGGGCATAAAACAGGACGCCCAGGCCTGGCCCATAAACAGGACAGAAGTATGGATTAAAAGGAGGCGTGATCATTTCAAAACATTTGACCTTATGAGTCCTTATTCCATGTTTGATGGTTAAAATGTATATGTACATTTTTTTTTTTTATGTTATCCCATGATGCTCACATGAAAACAATTATAAAAAAGCATTGGTAACGCCACATTTTTTTGCCAGTGATAAAGATATATGGCATCAATGGGGTATGTAGTCAAGATATTAATAAAATAGATACTGAATATAGATCGGCTCAAATTGCAATGTAGCATAGACAAACTATTTTGTTTAAAATTCTTTAACTATAATTTTTGCCTCACTCTTGCAAGCTGTTTTAATTTCGCCAACTTTCACATTTCACTCACCAAACTAAAACGCAACTATTTTAATGGGGAATGTTACTGACAGTCAAGTATCTTTTGCTTCATAATATTATCTCCTTCTAACATCAATCTGGTTAGGCGGACTTAGAAAGAGAAGGAAGGATATTCAAAAGCGGTAAGGCGGAAATTGAGTGACCCTTCTCACTTTTAATGCCAAACCTAAAATTGTATTTTCCACTGAATATGTTTACTGTCTCGATTAAGGGTTATGTGGAATAGAAAGATAGGCAAATAAATCTTCCATACTTGAAATAAAGACAAAAAATTAGGTGTAGACACAGTAATTATGTAGTTATTTAATAAAGTTATGAATTTAAATTACTTGAAATGACATGTTGCAGACATAATTGTAGCAGTTTTGCTGCTTTACCTGTTGGCCAAAACCAAACATTTCCGAAGCGAATTAAATTTTGTAACTAAAAACAGAGGCGTATTTCGTTAAAATTACCGTTGTCGTACGACCTCGGAGATAAAACAAACGTTTGTACGTAGCTGAATTTCGCCGAGTTTCCCGTTACGGGTCACAAATTGTTTTTGCGGCCGTCCTAATTATTTCCACTTGATGACTTCGTACAAATATGCCGCTGCACTAGAAGTGATTACTTTTACACATCAATTACATTGCATTGGAATTGCATTGATAATCGCACTAAAATTATCGCTTTAATTGAATTTCTTACTAATTTCATTATTAAATTATTGTATCGCTTTTGGGTAATTTATAAAAACTGACGTATTCATAAAAAAAAATATTTTTCATTACAGTTACATTTCATTCAAGTATAAAATTCTAAATTTTCTAATCAACTGGTAGAAAATGAAATTGTCT
Source organism: Zeuzera pyrina (assembly GCA_907165235.1). NCBI lineage: Eukaryota > Metazoa > Arthropoda > Insecta > Lepidoptera > Cossidae > Zeuzera > Zeuzera pyrina. Next base: position 9,174,747 of record OU015640.1, read on the forward strand.
TCATATTTTTTTTTATTCTACTGGGAAAACAAGAACGAATAGTCTATCTAGTAAGTGAACTATGCGAACCATGGGAACATTTAGAATTAGAATACCAAGAGTGAGACAGTACTTCAGACCACAAATGCTTCGGTGGAGGTGGTCGAATTGCTCTTGTGCCAGCACTGGCTTTTTTACCCTTCGCACTGAAATTTAAGCACTGCTGTTTAGCGGCAGGATTAGCGAGTAAGATAGTGGTAGCGATGCAGACTGACCTTGCACAGAACTCTATCATCCATGAAATTATGAAACGTGTGTGTTTTTCTAATATTTTTTAATTTTTTTCCTAACGAAAACAGAGCATTTTTAGAGTTCCTTATCTTAGCTACGCTGCCGCCCGCCCAGCATACGCTGGAGAAGTACCTCGCGTAAACCTCGGAACGCCAAATCGAGCAAGATCTGCCCCTTATGAAATTAGTAGCAGCTGTGCTGACAGGAGAAGAGTCGTGGAAGATCATATCCTCAACGCCGTAATAGTGCAAAAAAAGGATGCCGAGCGGAAGCGCGAGCGGGAGATGGCCGATCCCATTCGAAGACGACGACCCTGGGGTGGTGACAATGTACGCCCTGGACTATCAGCCCTGTAGCCCAGGTACGAGTATAAGGATATGGCATTACAGTATGGTATATCGGTATGGGGGGGCACAGTAGTACAAAAATATTCAAATTACATGAAAATATTGTTTGCCTTTGGAGAAGGAGTATCATTTCTGTGGTTTCTACATCCATGTTTTTACCCCAGTACGGCGCGTAGACCCTGCCACCAGCACGCAATAAAAATGCAAACTTGTCAACGTGTATTATACTTTTTTAAATGTACACACCGCAATTAATTCCAACATCGTGACTTTTAAAGACTTTATTTTATGCGAGCTGGAGGATTTAAAATGCTTTTCACTCTGCATTTAATTACTAGATATGTAACAGAAAATACTAAGTAGACATATCCCTTTTTTTTCAAGTTAACAGGTCCAATGGTACGGTGGTTATCGTATCTACCTTCAAAATCTGATTTTGATTCCCAATCAGGTCAATTTAGGAAACAAACTTTTCTAAGTCCATTGCGTGGTGTCCATATTATAAACTGCTGAGATATTTTCCAGTGGGGAGGCTAAGAATTGACGAATTACTCTTTGGAGCAGAGTGGCAGGTAACTACATTTTGCTGTAAATCTGTCGTCTACAGTAGCAATGATTTGAGCATTGCTGTGTTTTGACATCCCTCTTTAAGCACCAGTGTGAGAATGCGGGAGTAAAAGTGCGTGAGAAAGACGATTTGAAAGAGATGTACCTATGCAAACATAGCCGACGTCGAGGTCAGTGAGAGTATGCTTCTTGCTTATTTTTTGGTCACTTCCATTCATGAATTCTCTCTAGTTCAATATCGGGAGGCAGGAGTCACATATTGTCGTGCTACAATAAAAATAATAATCGAAAAGCCTAGTGCTTTGTTTTCGGGTCACATAATGTCGTTTCAATCAGATTTAAATATAAACTGCACTGATTATATGTAAAACGTACTTATTTTATTTCAAAGAATGGTGCGTATATGCGGTGGCAAGTGCATTTACCTAGACCGAGAATTCAGATTTCAATTATCAAATCAATCCATAAAATAAACATGGTGTTTTTTAACTTAAGTGAAATATTTTATAAAACTTGAACAAGTGCGAGTTTGCGCACATGCGCCGTTAACGTGTCAGTTATCAATTAATATCAACCGCATAACAAGCTTCGATTCTTTTCGTTTAACATCCTAAATGAATTACGTCTCTAAAATTAATGCTCAAAGTCGAAATTCAATTTTTGAGACTAACGTCTTTTGAGTTACCGACAAAAACGTCTGCAATAGACTTATACGAGGATAATTCCATAAGCATTCTGTTTTTTCAATGCCGGTATATAAAATTTAAAAAAATAAGCGTTACATTACTTTAAAATAAAAATAACCAGTGTTTTCGGAGCATCGTAGCTATGTTGTGCATAACTTAAAATTCCTGTCGAGCCGGAGCGAGGTCGCTTGCAGAACTAATCGTCGATGGAAGGTATTTTCAATTTTACCTGCGATTTACATATTCAATGAGACTGAAACCCTTGATGGCGGGCGCTCCGTAGATCTACGAATTTACATAAAACTGAAAAAAGAGCGCTGCGAAATTACAAGGCTGGATATCCAGTAACATAAATAGCGAATCGAGTATTAAATATAGGGAACAGTCCTACAGATTACAATAATATCTATAAAAGTTGTCATTGTGTTTGCTTTATTATTTGTTGTTCATTCTTAGCAACCACTATTCCTGGCTAGTTACGATGAGACTACTGCTGTCTCACCGCTCACGGCGGCAGTTGTAATCAGACTGCCTTAATACGGCTCCACTAACACGTAGGTAACATTCCCTATCCCCATTCTTGTTATTTAAAATTATTACAGGAGGTTAACGAATATGATTCGTTTTGTTGTTAAGTTTGTTCATTGCAGTAATGACCTAGTTTCATTTTTGAATATAAAAGAGACGAAAAGATTCAAAAAGTAATTGTTATACGGCAATAATGACACATTATGTAGGCGTCTCGGTGAGCGGACTGTTGTCTTACCTGGCTTTGAAATCACCACTTTTCTAGTAATATCAATAACTGGAGCGTCCGCGTCGGTATGACAACCAACAGGCAAAGTGACGTGATCCATCCGAGGTAATCTCGACATAATATAGTCATATAAAATTTGAAAATAAATGTATTATTTCTTATTGCGTGGTTAAGCAATGCTATTTGTGGTCGCCTATCGAATGGCAACCTAATGACCCTTTACAAAGAGCTTCTCTGTGTTTGAAAAGGCTTGTTGAACTGTTGAATTGAAGTGGAAACTACACTTTTTTGTGTAAAACATTGAGCGGCTGACTGCGCTGAATAGGAAATACAATTCAGTTTTTTGCATTTTAAAGTCTATGGTTTTCCAACTGTCTTCGTGTAATTAGAATCGGCGACCTCTCACTATTTATTTGGCTTGAATTTAATTTCTAGTTCATCCCTTTTCTGAAAGAGACGTTCTACAATTTCGCGATACAGACACTTGTAAAGGGTTCTAATTAAAACGTTTTTGTAAACGCAATTTGTGTAAAACTACGTCTGTCTTCGCCGAGATAGACGTTTTGTGTTGGCAAAGGCTGTACGTTTTCTAGTAATAGGGAGTCGGTTGCATTTAGAATCGTCGCTTCAGTAGCTAACTTTGATGTCGTTCATTAAAAGTTTTAAGCTGAAATAGTATTATATGTTCGGGGTATTATCGTTTGATGATATTATCTAAGCTCTCGCATACCTAGGCGAAAATGTGTGAGGAGAATGATGAGATTTGAGGAAGCGAAAGAAGTATGTAATAACCGCGACGCTTGGCGCTCCGTACTCTCTGACTACCCCGTTGGGGATACAGCGTGATGATATGTATGTATGTATGATATTATATATCACGTGTAATATTGCTGGTATTGTTTTCACTATTTTTTTTATAACTACGAAATGAGCTTTCTTGCAAAAACGTAACAAGTGCAAATCGTGGTCGCGTACCGAGGGTTCCATACTTTGGAAAGAATAATTATGGGGTAGAGGGGAAAATTAAGAAGTATTCAAAGCGTGTATACATAGTGTAGAAATCAATGTAATAAATTAATTTTGTGACCCAAAATTATACATTCGATAAATTTTATGACTAACTGCACGTCACTATTAACAATAAAAAACAGCAATTTGCTCCTTCAAACATAGTTGTTAATTTATACGAAACATAATGAGCGGACAAACGTCAAAACGGCCATCATAGCGTGCCGCTACTATATTACAAGATAATACACTTTGCGTCGGCCATCGTGCCATCACAGCTGATTACAGCACTCGTGGTCAAAGAGAATGTGAAATTACTATGTAATAAGAGTCGGGACTTTCATAGAGCTAAATAGACTTCCAAATGTCAAAAAAGATATCCGAAATAGACTGACGACTTTAAAATCAGCTTTACCAACATAAGGAACGAAATAGAGTTGTGCCGCCTAATATTCAAATCGATAACGATAATAATTAGTGTGACGTGCAGTACTAGAAATTGGTAAAAACGTTTTAAACAAATTAATTTTTTTTCAAATCGTCAGATTAAGAAAATCCCTCCAAATAATGGTCAGATTATAAATCAGCTTGATTGGGGCATCAAGCTTAACCGTCTATATGAAAATCTGACGCGTTCGAGTAATTCAAAATAGCGATTTTATTGCATTTTCAAAAAGCCGCCACGAACTTACGCCACATCAAAATCGTCAGTCTTCTGAATGGGAGCTTCGTTTGGTTTCACTTAACATTCCCTCTGAATATCTGCGCGATCGAGTAAATTGTTTTTCCCATTTTTAAACCTTCCGTACGGCCGCCCCCACCATGCAAATCGGCAGATTAACATACCTGCGTCATCGGAGACATGTGGGGCATATACATTCTCAATACCTGACGTGTGACGTGACGTGACGTCAAGTATTTCTATGTGACTGTTATTTTTTACGTTTTAGAAAGCCTATAGCAGCTACCCCCACCGGTGAAAGGGTATCATATAACCTTTTTTTTTGGTCCCCACGAAGCTCGAGTAAATCCTCATTTAGCATTGTAGCCTCCTCTACTACTATATGTATTACTTATATCGTTATATATAAAACAAAATACCTTTATTTACATTAACAAAAAGTACATACATATGTTAATATTTACAAACTTAAAACTACACCTTATCTTAAATAATAAACTTCCTCAAAGTTGCCACTTAGAAAGCTGTCATTGCTCAAGGTACCCAGCAGACTGGCAGCATTGCCTCTTTGAATAGCCAAACTGATTCGTTGACGGAAGAAGCTGCCAGCCCGGCGGTCTCCCGAAGCCTCGACCAGTCTCTTACAAATATCAGAAACCAGTCGATGGGCTTCGCGGACCCAGGGACCCAAAGTTTCGACTGCAAAGGGCGTAAATATGATACTCTCAGAGAGAGTCCCATGCTTACGCCGCTTCAAGTTCTCGGCAGTGCTGGCCGCGGCACCTGCTGACTTGGAAGTCACATGGGAAACAGCAAGTATATCGACACAAGTGGCATCCCACACCAGCGATCTTCCAAGTTTCCAAGGAATGAGCATCAAACCATCCAGTCTCCTGCCGTCGCTGCGCGCAATACCTACAGGCTCTAAGACTGCAGGAACGCCAGCGGCGACAAGAGCCCGCCGAATGACGTCATTCAAGGCAGCATGTCGTGACATGCGGCCCGCACTACGTAAACAGGATAAACCGTGGTGACCTAGTACATCGACGAGATCACCACAGCGGCAACGGTGAAGAAGGTTAGTCCTGGCCCCCAGACGAAGGGATACTATGAGAGAAAGCGTGGTATTGTCGATTAAGGTTCCTAAGTTTTTTGAAGGTATTACCTTCAACCAGTGTCCTGACTCCTTCTCAGAAACAGCTAGGAAGCGAGACCGATCTTTTTCGGTACTGCAAGAATCTAAAAGTTGTAAATGAACATTTTTACATAGAGGCTCATCCCAGTGTTTCTGAGAAAATGTCGAGGTAGGCAGGTTAGTACTTAGACAAACACTTAACCAAGCATTTCGAGCATCAGTCAAGCACGGCAACTCAACCGATCCTAAGGAAGGGCGAATAACAGATAGGAAAAGGTTTTCCGTGCTGTAGGCTGACGAAAGAAAAGCAGGCAGTGACACACTCGAGATTTTGCGCATGCCCAGGCCTCCATAACAGATAGGAAGCGAGGCTTGATTCCTGATCTTGTCATCAACAAAGGAGCAATTTAATATTTTAAATAATGTATTTTTTAGAATATTGTCTACAGATTTTAAAAACGTTTGAAATTAATAAAACTGAAAACAGCGAAGAGCATATGTAAATTTTGGAACGAAAAGGCAAAAGCGGACAATGAGGAGAGCCATGTGGGAATTAATTTTGAAAAGTTTGTCTGAAGACTGGCTAAATTTTTGTATTTGATAATTGATAAAGCAGGGTATGGAGTCATCTAAAACGGGAGCACCTAGGAGGTACAGCGATTCTTTTGACAAGACTTTAATATTTGGTGCCAGATTGTTAAATTTATTAATTATTTCATTTTTTGTAATAGTCGGAACAGAATTGGAAACAAAGAGTTCACATTTAGAAAAATTTAATTCTAAGCCAATATCTTTAAATCTTTGAATGAGGGTTTTAAGGTCTTCTAAAACAGTAATTGCTTTACCTCCTATTGTTCCGTCGTCAAGGTACCAAATATTAAATTTGGAATTTAAATTACAAATCGCAGGATGGATAGCCAAACTGAAAATAGCTGGTCCGAGAGGATCACCTTGTTGACAGCCAACTTTGGAATGTAATAAATTATCTTTATATATTAATTTTGAAGGACTGCTGTAAGATTGCCAGAGGTAGGGATATATGTCCGGAACATGCTGTTTTATCTGTGTCAACAAGGTGGATCAATCAACAGAATTAAATGCATTTTTTACGTCTACTTTGAGGAGTACCTCACCTCCATCGTGTGTCAAGAAAGCACGCGCCGCATGCACTGCCGCTTCACATCCTCTCTTTGAGCCAAAACCTACTTGTGTAGGACAAAAATAGTTTGATACGGTAGAGAGAATGTGACGGCAACAAATTTTGGAGGCAATGCGGCGTATAGTTGCACCTAACGCCACCATCTTTTTTTTTCAGGGCACATAAATTGGCACCATACAGGATGTCAGTTACCTCCGGAGGCACCTTACCAGCCAGCATAACGTTTATTAGAGCTGTTAAACTAGATAAGAGTGTCTTACCAGTATTACCGACAGAGCATGCAATCAGATCTTTATAATGTTGTGGCGTTAAGCCATCGAGACCTCTCGCGGAACCGCTTTTAAAAGAATTTATTGCGGCAAGCACATCTTCCTCCGTAGCTCAAGTCGACACATCATTCGGATGTGGGGGATCTGTCAGACAACAAGCCACAGAGGAAGAGGGATGCTTTGATCTGAGAGCAAAAAGAGTCTCGGCCGTATTCGGTGTCAAAACATCGCTGGAAAATAGCAAGTGGGCGGCACCTCTTAGATCGCCGTCGCTAATTTTTGTTTCTATTTTTGGAATACTGTCTGAATTGAAAGATTTATAAATGAGCCGAACATGAATACTCGGAACTGAAGAGTTAGAGCACTTATGTTTAATTTTTTGTGTTAAGGAAATTTGGTCTTTATCGTTTTGTTCCAAACATAAAGTTCTATAACCGAAAATGAGCAGTTCTTCCCAATCGCATTTGTCATTTCAGTTTAATATTCTTTGTATTATTAAATTAAGAGATTTGGCAACGCTGATGCGTGCGCCACGTGGAATACGCTTTATTAAGCATACATTGTTTTTGAGCGAACCAATATATTTCAAAAAGATGTGCGATTGTGATTGGAATTTTAATAATTAGTCAAATTATTGGACTGAGATGGCACTGATAAGAAAGTGGGGCCTGAAGCAATGCCGGCAGTGTCACACCGTTTGTGTACCCTGCCGACATGAATCTTCAAGCCCCTATTTCCACGAAAAAAACGAGGTTGGGAACACTGCTCACATTTTATTAAATTTTCTAGCGATGTGTCATTAATTATAATATGTGAGCTAGAGGAAGGTGAGGATGTGAGGGCCGGGAGCATATCACGACATAATATTACGAAAAATTACAAAAAAAACTACAGTGAAAAATAAGCTATAAGCGCTAAAATCTCTAAGCAACCGTTCTTGTGACGTTGTTATGACAGAACTGTCACACCCGGCTGGATGAGAAAAACCCAGCAATATGTGGACTGCAGCTACGTCCAGCACCTGAAACAAAAACACCACTGTGAGAACCAGATATGGGGAAAATGATGGTAATGAAATTTGACCAAAAAAAGGCGAAAGGATGCAATTTAAACCACCGCAACTCGTGCCGACTTGCATCTAAAGTTGTCAGTACTTGATTACTTGAGCGCGCACGCCTACGTCTTAATGAGCTTATAATTTCTTATTGTTTAGTCAGTTATATACTTATTTTTTGATTAGTAAACGTGTCGGTGAAATGACGTAGTTCTAAGAAAGATATATTATATGTAATAAGTGATGCCAAACATCAAGCAACAGTCTCTAAACTTCCTTCAAATGGACAAGTTCTCCAGAAGTGTTTTATAATATTCGTGAAGTAAATTTAACTGTGCAAGAAAGTGCTAATCTCTATACACATATTTACAAGCAAAGAACAGGCACAAGCTGTTTGGAAAGTAATATTAGACTGGAATGGAGCTTGTGTGTGCTCTTTGAGCAAAAGCTTGATAGAGACATGCTTATATTTACTTGCCGCCATCACGTGTATGGACTGGTATTGAAAAGCTTATTCGTAGTAAAAATAAAACAAGTGATCATACGCTCAGGTATTCCACTCTTAAAGGGTTCAGAAATCATTGGGAAAAATCGATCCCCTTAAAGTAGAATCCTACAGAGAAAAATTAGAATCGTGCCTAACCATTTCTGAGATTGAATAATTGCTTGAATTTTACCGCGTTGTACAACCCAACGTAATGATGCTTACGTTGGTAAGTACACCGCATAGTTATTAGTACAGCAGCTTAGCCAGAGATGAGTATCGAGAGCTAATAGAGCTTTCTTTAATATTTTTAGGTGGAGATACAGACAGAAAATTTAAAATCAGACCTCCGAGTGCCATGCAGCAAGTTCGATGGATGGCTAGAGCAATTTATCCTCTAAAATGTCATTACTCAGTTCTCAGATGAGACTAACTAACAACACCAAGGTATCACTGTTAGATGTCTGTTTATTTATTGTTTTAATCTACTTCGAACCGTGACTTCAATGCATATCAGTAGTTAAAACACCCTACAAGGATTTGTGCTTCTTTAGTCATTAGAAGCTTATGAGAAAATAGATAAAATTATTTCGAAGGCTGCTCTGCAGAAGTTTAACCAACATTTATGGTATTTGTCTGAAGAATTAGCGCAGCTCTTTCACTATTTGATGATGACGTAGATTTTGAGACAAAAGTAAAAATAGTGAGAAATTTTACAAAACAAAATTTCTAGATCCATTAAAAACGATACATTCCATCGAAGGAAGAACTTTGTGGTTCATTGTATGATATGTTGGTTTTATTAGTGTCGTATGTGCCTAATTATATTAAGCAGCAGTCTAATTAATCATTGATCATTTTATTTTTGTTTCGGAAAAGAATATCAATGATTTTATATCAATCTAAAGCAAGACATTGTTTTCTCGTTCGATCATTGATGATAGGTTTCTCGACAATGTTCCTTCTACATGTGCATGTACGAGTACAATATTGTCTCGATGCTTAGAGCAGTGAACGATACAGCTGAAAGAGCGGTCAAGTTGATGCAAGACTTCCGTGGTTTGATTACAGTTGAGGAGAAAAAGAAACAATGTTTGCTACGTTGCGTACTTCTCCGTCCGGACACAAGAAGCTATGTCCAAACTGTAAAAAGTAAATTTTGAAAAAAATATCCTCGCTTATATTTTTGTTGTATGTAAAATAATATTAAATAGTTTTTTTAATAAAGTCGAGTCTTATTTCAACAAAGAAACATTAAATCTGAAATAATTCCATAGTAATCCCTATACAAGTAATTGACTTATAGTATAACCTCAAGTCGGCACGGGTTATCGTTATCCTATTGCAACAATATTTTTTATGTATGTTATTATTATCAAATAGAAAAAATTAAGAGGGTATGCGTAGAAAATTTAGCAAAAAAAATTTTTTCCCGTGTAACTTGTAATTTGACATCTGTTGAAGAAAAAAATGCATTTAAAGTGGCCTCCACCGGCATTTGACGTCCGCATACCGGACACCACTTTTTTAAATGCTTGCTCTTGTGTCCTATCGGTCCTAGTTAGCAGCAAAACAAAAGTCAATGGAAGTCAAAATTTCAATGCGTTCCTGGGAATGTATAATGAAAAGTTCCGGAAGAGAATTCACGCAAGGGTGTGGCGCTACGGTAACGCATAGATATACACAATAGTATTCCTCGATTATTTTTTGATGACGAAACCGCGTATTCGACTTTCGTGTTTTACAACATTGCCAGCTTGCTTACTTTTTCTTGTTTAATTGTTCTCGTGGTATATTCACATTGAATTTAATATTTATTATTATAGGTACCGCACGCGTTGCGTATGATCTGACGCTCGAAATAATATATATACTTAACAACTTGGTGGAGACCGGACATGTGGAGTGAGGACATGTGATTATGGACTTATTTTTTAGAAAGTCTACCCCTAAAGGGGCAAAAAGAGGGATTAAACTTTGTATGGGAAATGCTAAACCGCTGAACCGATTATGATGTAATTTGGCATCGAGATTTTCACTCCTTCCCTTCTTTCCCTTTTTCATCCCCCTTTTCACATTCTTAGGGGTAGATTTATACTTTGTATGAGGAATGCTAAACCTCTGAATTAATTGTAAATTTTTCAACAACAATCTTTGTACGTATATACATTCATGTACATGTAATCTAACTAGGCATTTTAGGCTCTTCTGATTCCAACATAAATACTTATAGAATTGTTGTATGTGTATTTGTATGTTTATTTCTTCAAAGCTATGAAAATGCCATTGAATTTCTATACGAATCTCTCTGTTTGAAGAACTTGAGTCTCACTTACCTAATAAATCATCACGTTCAGTGTATATCATCACGTTCAATTTTATTAAAACGGTGTGAAGTTATTTTTAATTAATGAAAAGTGTTAACTTGAGTTTCGATTAGTTAAATGTAATTATATCTAATCCTTACTACGTAACTAGTGGTTTCTAATACTAGTAGTGCTAGGTAGGTAAATAAATACTTAACTCTATTCAATCTTTACTTTTAAAATAGTACCTATATTAAACATAATCATGTGTAACTAAATATTTGTGTTAAGGAACGTTATTGTATTTCATTTACATGCATTTAATGCGTCGAGAACACTTAATACTAATTACAAATATTATATGTATTAATCTAAAAAGAAAAAAAAATGTTAACAAAAATCGAAACTTTTGATTTGGAAAAGTATCAAAATTATATTTTATACTGAAGTCGCTTCGTTACTCACACTGCAATAAAGATACGAAAGTCGCAGGTATACATGAGTGTCCGAGCGCGCCAATACCTAAATTCAAGTTCTTACGATTTCTCATAGGGCTCTTAGTAGCATGAATTTTTAAAAAGCCTAAGTAGATTTTTCTACTAGACATTCCTTGAGGCATAAAAATAAGTAGTAAGTATGACTTTTAAAAGTCTTGTTAACATTAGTTTTAACATCAATTTACTTCCTTTTATAGTTTTTACGGTAGGGTGTTTTTATTTTTCTAATTAACTTTTTTTTATTTGCAAACTTTTAGTTTCCAGAATTTGAAGATTACATGTTAAAATGTCACCTTCGACAATCCTTGGATTAAGACCAATCTGATGATACCTTGCACTTTAAAATCCTTCAAAATGTTTAGCCTGCTGGAGGTCACAAAGAAACATACATGCATACACACAAGTACACTGGTGTGCGTACACGCACACCACCTTCTTGAGCAGTCGGGTAAAAAAGGAAGAGGTTCACAATTAAATATATATATATTACTAGCGGCATCAATACGTAAGCAGGCATTGAGAAATGTCATGAATGGACATTAGGGTTACATCACTGTACTTTTGAAGTCGTCACTGTTATAATTTGAGGGTCCAACAAGTTCGGGGTCCTCATGGCTACCCAACCGTTGGAAAGGGTTCAACTTTGTTTACACGTGTACGTATGTATAACTCGAACTTGAATTGAACAGAGCTCAGTTTAATCACAGTTACCAACCCTGAAACTTTTCAGTTTCGATTTCACGTTATTTCCATTGAACTTAAAGCTTATGAGTGAACTCAAATTAATCTTGTTAATTTATATGCTTTTATTCTAACCGCCACCATATATCGCTACAGATGTAGTACTTACTATTATTGATTGATTGTAGTGATAATTATAAAAACAGGTAGAATTTGTATAAATATACATAAAAGTAGCCACGAGTGATCATTGCTTTATGCGTCAATATTAACAGCAAAATCAGTGATAAGTTTAGTAAACACGCTTCGTGCGCTTTCGAGATCTATAGATACATATTAACACTAGAAAGACGGAAAAATACTCTTACTGAAAAAGACGGCGAGAGGTCAAATGACCCGTCGTCGGAAGAACATTTCATTTAACATATTATGCAATGAGCCTTTGATTTAAAATAATTGTAATCTATAGAAGAGGCAGGATAAACATTCAAACATTAATTTGATTTGTTAAGGCATCGTTTATAATGACTCTGACCCCTATAACAACTTATTTGCAATTTCGAAGAATATATATTTTCGATTGATTGCATTTGTTTGCAGTTAAGACAGCAGAAGCGATTACAGCGCCAATACAACTCGTTCGGAACTTAACCTGTCACAGGCCTGATGAATACGGTATAGAAAGTATCGACTGTCTAAGCAATGCGTCTGTCATATGTGTTCTGTGCGTTTGTCAGGGTACGTACTGGACATGTTACATGCTAGTAGATATGAAGATTTTTGTCTGCGCTGTGTCTGACACGGTGGACGATAAATACTTCGTAAACAGACCTTTATTCGTGTACCATTTTCTCCAATATACAAATGTGTAGTTCTACATGCGATGCTTCAAGTACTTTCTAGCTAGTAGCTAGTTATTACTAGACGCATGAGATAATTAAGTATGTTATAACAATGCTATGTAGTGTTATGTTCTATATTTCCAGTCCACTTCCCACTTTGAGTTTTGCCGTTCAAATGTAGAATAGCCTCGTATTTACGTGTCTGAAAACAGGGCTGTGTTTCTGCACTGCAAGGAATCCACAATGGAGTATTGAGTGCACATTAAATCACGCAAATCGTTGTATGGGTAGAATTAGAAATCCTAGCAGCTAAAAAGTAATGACGTATTATATAAGATCATATATATTTGCTATTATTTTGTCGTGTAAACAGGGTTAAGATCCGAAACCATTTGCAATTGAGTACAAGGAGTTGTGAACGAACTCAGCTTGCCGTCTATGTGATGTAACGTTGACTGGGTGGGTGTATTTCTATTTTTGGTAAGGTGTTATTATTATGCGTTGTGCATGAGATCTTATAGATAATGGATATAGGGTCTTTCGGTTCTTATAGCCCAACCTGGAGAAATGCAGTATAAATTTATAAAGAGGGCACCTTAACTGCATTAATACAAATGATTCCAGTTGTGAAAAAAGAGAAAGGTTTGTTTCACCTATTTATTTATATATATAAAATAAATAATACTACATTTATAGTCCCTTGATTAATCTTATAGGTTTCAGATTATTAATATCTTAATTCGAAATCAAAAATAAGTCAAATAATTTTACCAAAAAATACTTCGAGGTTTATAATTATGCCTTGTACAAATATTATTATATTTTAAATTTCACAGTTAAAAAATTGTTATAAGTTTGATTCTGATAGAAAATTGAGAGATAAAATTCCAAAAAAAAAATTTCTTAATGGAAACGTGAAAAATAAGTACACTTAAACAATACAAGTGCATTGACTTTATTTTAATGAGTTAGTAATGAACGATTACTCACGATAGTACATTACCACCTTGGAAGTCTATACGATGTTAATCAGATAGCCAGCCGAGCGGTCCCACCAATGGTCCTTACGAATATCTATGGTGTACACGATACCCAAAGTGACTGCCTAAATGATGAAATCCCACAACCAACCGATCAGTCCCTCCAATGATCTTGATAAACATCCAAGGAGTCCATATTATCCGAAACCAACTGATTGAACATAATATGACTCTAGAAATGTCACCCGAGATGGCAACTAATTGAAGACATATGTCCAGGGATGTTACCCGAAATGGTAACTACCTAATCTTTCATTAATATATAAAACCAGGAATGTTACCTGAGATGATAACATATTAGTACATAAAACCTGGAATGTTACTCAAGATGGTAACATATTAGTACATAAAACCTGGAATGTTACCCAAGATGGTAACATAAGGTATGTTACCCGAAATGGTAACTACCTAATCTTTCATTAATATATAAAACCAGGAATGTTACCTGAGATGATAACATATTAGTACATAAAACCTGGAAGGTTACCCAAGATGGTAACATATTAGTACATAAAACCTGGAATGTTACCCAAGATGGTAACATATTAATATATAAAACGACTTCATAATATCCTCCAAAATGAAAGAAATATTATATGAAGAACATGGTAGTAAGAAAATCCTAGAGATAATCTAATTGCACCTGTTAATAGGTACAACATGAACATAGATAAATCAGAATCTATGTACAAAAAGATGGAAGTAACCTGCAAGAGAGGTATAACCTGGAACTATTTAGGGTAAGCTTGAAAGTGGTTATACCCTGAGAAATAAGTATTCCTACAAAAAAAAAATAAGGGTAACTTGAAACTAAGAAACTATAAAAGGGTAGCCTAAAACTGAAATTGGAATAGGGGTTAAAATTGAAATTTGAATTGAAACTTAAATTGAAATTGGACCCTGCAAAAAAATTCCTAAGGTTAATTTTCTAGATAAAACACCAAGGAAAATTCTTTAAAAGAAAATAACAAAATTGCACAAGCCACTTACCATGAGGTCAACCATGGGATGTAATTTTTTTATAATTTAGTTAAAAGTAATAATAAACAACTACAGATACCTCCTGGTATGGAATTTATATCTATGAACAAAAATAAACAGCCGCTTAGAATCGAAATTAAAAAAAAGTATAACAGATTTAACAAAGATTTCTTTTATAAATAGAATTAATAACTCACGGCATTGGAATAATAAAATTAAAAAATTTGAAAGAAGGACATATTGGATACTTTTATAAATTTATGACGGCCATAGAGCCACCACCGAAAAACAAGTAGACCGTCCATGACCAAGACATTACGAAAAAAAAACGTGAAAACCAATAATCTCAAAATCCAGCAGAATCTACTCACATTTCAGTCTGAGATATTAGGTAAAAGAAAAAGACAACTAGCTCCTGAAAAGACAATAACCATTAAGAATTTTCTGAAAATTGTATAGAGAAAAAAACATTAACGTCACATTGAAACAATAGGGTTAGAATGATCTCGACAAAGCAATTAGTCATTGCGACAAAGGCAACTCCTGAAAAACAACCAGAAGAGATGTGCAGATTAGCTAGAACATTCCAAGAACATACCATTCTACTCACTCAGTGAATGAAGTGCAGACAGTAACAATCGATTTCCTCAGAAACAAATGATAATCGTGAATTACTTGTATCACTATTAATTTTAAAATTAATTCACTCATCCAACAATGAAAGTGGGAAGGCAAACCTGAATATTTTATGTTATTATCGAATTTCAATATAAAATATCATTTCAAATAAAATTTGGTTGATTTTGATATAAGGCCCTTTTGTAAGTTCAAAGACATTCACGAGCAGTGCAAAAAGCACATTGAAACCCACTTCCATAAGGAGGCATTGAAAGTTTTTGACAAAAGAAGATCTGAATATAAATAAATGCGTTGGTTTTGGCTTTGTTGGTTGTTCAACGATGTCAGGAAAAGACGGAGGGGTACAAGCGATCTTACGCAAAAAGTACACCAAAGCCCTCTACTTTCATTGCTCGTCCCATAAACTGAATCTAGTTATCAATGATCTAAATTCGCTTCCTGAAATTAGAAATGCTATGGGAACCACCAAAGATACTATAAACTTTTTTCGGGAATCAGTTTTGAGGAGGAAGTTGATACCTAATATTGCCAGATTTTGCGAGACAAGATGGAGTGAGAAACACAAAACCATCAGAGTTTTTAAAGAAAATCTTCCAGTAATTCTGGAAGCCTCACAAACATTATCTCAGGAAGGAAATAGTGCAACTCGGAAAAGTGCCTTCCAACTGCATGTGGCTACTTCCAGAATTTCTTTCATTCTCGGGATTATGTTGGTAGCCAAATACTCGGCTTTGATGGAACCCGTTGTCAACGTACTCCAATCTGTAGCTTTGGACGTGGTCGAAGCCTGTCTTAAATGAAACAAGCTCCAAAGAGAAACTTTATATTACGACAAGTTTTTACCTCCTACCAAGGGCGTCGCTAGCTTATGACTAAGGGGGGGGGGGGGGGGGGGGGGCAATGAGGCAATATTATGGAGGATAAAAAATATGAACGCTGAGAGCATGAAGCGTTACACTTAGGAAGTCTTTGCCACGATGACGATTGTAATAACAACGATTCTAATATCAATGTATAAAACTTCACGAGCCATCGACAGCACAATAACTAAATCAAACTTTTAAACACAGTAATAATTATTTATTTTAACAAAAATAATATTTGATTAAAACATAACCTGCGGGGATTTTTTGCAAAACTTTCAACCACTTTATCATTAAAATTATTTAGGTTTTTATTTATTATAGCTCTGTGTACACTCATCATGGCCAGATCATTAAGGCGATCTTTTGCCATGGTACTTCTTAGCCATGTTTTTAGTCTTCTGAGGCTGCTAAAGGATTGCTCTACTGTACAGGTCGTGCATGGTAAAGCGATCAAAACTTTCAATGCTTCTTCCGTTAAGGGAAAGAAGGAATTTGTTTCTTTTAGGACATCAACAACTGTTAGATTTGTTAGATTAAGCCTATTGTGCCACAATTGCTGCCAAAGTTCGATTTCATTCTTTATGTTCGGTAAATCATAAAACTGGGCAATAGATTCACAAGTTTGTTTCAGATTTTCAGTTGTCATCTTTTGCATCTGCGCCGGGTGTAACTTAGATAATGCGAATGATGGCGTGTTTTCTTCAGCAAAACGTACTTCAAGGGAGGTGATAATTGAATCCAAGTATGGTATTACTAAAGACCTCTTCCAGTATTCTGAAGGGCTTTCTGCTGGATGATTGCTTCTATGACGTTGTTTCCCCGTAATACGCGGCATTGATGTATATAAATAATTAACAGATAAATAATTATTACTGTGTTTAAAAGTTTCATTTAGTTATTGTGCTGTCGATGGCTCGTGAAGTTTTATACATTGATATTAGAACCGTTCTTATTACAATCGTCATCGAGGCAAAAACAGGCTTTGACCACGTCCAAAGCTACAGATTGGAGTAAGTTGACAACGGGTTCCATCAAAGCCGAGTATTTGGCTACCAACATAATCCCGAGAATGAAAGAAATTCTGGAAGTAGCCGCATGCAGTTGGAAGGCACACACAAAGACTTAGCAGCTTTCAATGCCTCCTTATGGAAGTGGGTTTCAATGTGCTTTTTGCACTGCTCGTGAATGTCTTTGAACTTACAAAAGGGCCTTATAGTAAATGATCCCAATATGCCTCTAAATGAATTTGGATTTGGTGGGAACAACGTACAATATTTACAAAATGCTCCTTTTTGGCGCCTGGAATATACCAACCATGGAGATTATGTTTCCAACCAAGAATAATTAAATTTTCTCTTTAAATGTTTTGCATCTTCCGCAAAGTTATAGGTCGCGGAAGGGGACCAACTCTTCTTTTCGGTTGATAACATGTGTGCCCGTCCAACATATCGCCCGATATCATTTTCATTGCAGTCATCCATCAATGAATCAGGATTCGGCGCCAGATATCTAGAGGAACTTGGTCTAGGTAGTTCCTGCGGCTGAATATAACCTGTTGTGGTTGTGGTGACCGATGAAGACACATGCGATATTGTCGTTACTTTGTCCTGTTCATCGCTGTCGCTACTTGATCCATCAGTTTTTTTTCGTTTCAAACTTCCTGTAAAACAAAACGCTTTGATAAAACTTTATGTAATTAATTAAATTTTTACGGGAGAGCAGTTTTGTTCAATTACTTATAAATATTAAAATAAATACTCAGTTGTATTTTTTAGCTTTATTTATATCAAGGATCTGTTTTAATTTGTATTTAATTAAACCACAAATATAATTTATGTTTTGTTTTCATAATTAATTACTGAAAACGAAACCACTGTTTAGTTAACGTTAAATTCATAGAGATTGAATTAATAAACTCGTTTTTAATAAAATAATAGTTTTTCTTAACATTTCCCTTCCACATAATCGATCCTTTCTTTCCACATCAAAAATATGCCAGATAAAATTAAAAATGATATTCTTAACGATTATTATACGTCTCTAGCTAGTATATCCGTTACCAAAGCTATTAGCTAAGAGAAATAAAATTACTAGCTCCAAGTCCGAGATTAAAGCAGTACATAACTTACCAAAAAACATTCTGATGTCCATTTTGATAAGATGATGAATGGAGACACACTCAGAAACTTCACAACTCAACACTGAGATCTTATTATTTAATAAATATAAATCAATATTGACTAACACAAGCAAGCCGGTAGTCTTATATTCGCTTTCCAATTCGCTTGTTTAGCTTGTTTCGTTGATCGCTTCCAATTAAAAAGTGACTCGCTCGCAGCGGCTCACGTCTTTATATACCCAAACGAACATCATACTAGAATGTACGGTAACATTCTCTACCTGGTCTAGTAACTGCTACCAAATTCCAGAGAGTTCATTGAACAAGCGCCATCTAGCGTCGAGTAGCAATACTAGGTTTTACAAGGATTGTAGTCGATTTATTCAACTGTAGGTGTTTCTTATGAACACTTACAGATGGCATTGTCCACAAAACCAATTAAAATTGTATGTTCGTAACAATAACGTCGCTCTAGGGGGGGCAACTACCCCCCCCCCTGCCCCCTTGGCGACGCCCTTGTTTGGAGCCCTACCCCCCGCAGCGCCCGGCCATAAAACAAAAAGAGAACATAGAACCTTTGCAATGTAGATATGTAGAATAGGTCTTAGGTCAATAAACCATGACGCTAGTTCGCCCAGTGGCATGTTTATTTCGAATCTTCCAAAATTTAAATAAACTACAAAATTTTCATTTTCTGTAAATCACATGTGGTATACTGCTTTTTTTTATACAATTGTTCCTATAAATTCGTATGCCTCTTGAATTTTAAAATAATTGTATGATTATACGTTTAAATTTCAAAGGGCATACGTGATTACATTGATAAAAAATAATATCGAATTTTTTAATACATCGTATTTAGTCGTAAGCATTTATTCCAATTTTATACGATTATTGCCCAGCACGATTTGTATGCCCCTTGAAACTTGGAACAATTGCATGATTATAAGGTGAAATGTCGAAGGGCATACGTGATTCGATGGGTAAGACATGACCCCTATTTTGACGTGTTTTTTAACGTATGCAGCCACTTTAGACCTCGTTAATAAGTATGCCGTTGAAATATATAAATCATTTTACAAAGAATAACTGAGTGTTTCCAAGGCATACACGATTCGATTGATTAAAAAAGAGACCCGCGCTACACGTATGCCGAGGGTTTTCCGCTGAATTTTGTCATCAAAATGATTATTTGGTACACATGGCATACGTGATTCGATTAATAAAAAGCATTTTTTTTTTCAAATGTAAGCGACGATCTTAGCCCAAAAGACCCGCCCTACACGTATGCCGATGGTTTTCCGCTGGATTTTTTTTTAAAATCATCATTAAACGTGCATGGCATACGTGATTCAATTGATTAAAAATTTTTTTTTTTTATCAATTTCAAACTCAATTGTACGAGGCGTGTCCCGCGATCACGATCTCGCACACCCGCGTCGTTAATCTACACCTACTAAATGACGAAAATCCTGAAGGGCATACGTGATTCGATTGATCGAAAAAATCTGCACCTAGCTGCCGGTCTATTATCACACAGTAATTGGGAATAATATTTCAATTAGGAATAGAACACTGTGGAGTTCTATTACTCGAATAATTCTCAAATTCAGTTAAGTACTTCCAGAGGTTACCCCGTACGAACAAACAAACAAATTTTATTTCTTTTCATTGTAAAGAAATAAGCAATATTATAATTTATAATATTATCTAGCGTAGAAAATCCATAATGTACCGGCCTTTTGAATAATTCTTTTAAAAGTAAATTGCTAGACACTACAAGGGTGACCAATGTCAGACTAATCATATCTAATGTACCTATAGTAACATATTTTTACTGGGTTTAAAAATATAACTGTTTGTTAACATTATTGTTTGTAAAATAATATTTATATTAAGTACATAAAATTTTTAATACATAAGATATTCACAAAATAAATAAATATAGATAACTAAATAGCACAATTTCTAGCAAATAATTTTGAATGAAACTTTTGAATACTGAGATTTGAATTTAAGCAGTCATCGTACTCATCATGTCGCTGTCGTTTTTTTGTACGTCAAGAAAAGAATGAAATAGTTTCCGACACCTTCGTCTCTTATTTCTGCTCTTAAAGTTTTTAAAAGATTCTTTAAATTGTACCGCATCTGGATTATTAGTAAAACCACTGCAAGCTCTTATTGGTCCCAAAAATAACTCGGTGTGGTAATGATTCACATCATTCAGAAGCAGATAATTAGAACTATGAGCAGATTTTTCTCTCCCGGAAACATCAAATCAAAATTCAGCCACATTCTGTAAACAATTAATATTTTCCTGTTACTTTTTCACAATAGAGGATTAAATGGTCAAGAAATTAAAAAGTAATTAATTACCACTCTAAATATTTTCTCTGATTCCTAATAATCTTTGCGAGGGTAATGCTTCATACGTAAAATTATTTTCTTATTGTTCTATGGAAAGAAGTTTCTGCGAAATGCAAATAGCATAATATATATCATGAATACCCCGTTGGAGATACAACGTGAAGATATGTATGTATATATCATACGGGTTCAATTTTCTTTTCCGATTACGTCAAGCCACTCTAATAATACATGATGGTAATCTGAAACGAGATAATTACGACATATAAACATGATACCTGTATTTATCGATATTTTTTTATTTAGGTACATGAACAGCCCTAACTGCAATAACAACAAAAATTGATATGAAGTAATTTACTGTATTATATGAATAAAAACTGCTAATAACTAAAAATATACATGACTATAATACAGTAAACTAAAAAACACAGTAATTACGATGGAAATATATACGACATCAGACTAAATTAATGAATTTCTGTTACGTACCAGTGCAATTATAGATTTCGTTGATTATTGATTTTCCTCGAGCCACATCCTAACACACTACACTTAGAAATTATTGTGGCATTATGCTAGCTTCTCCTTTAACAACAGTTCCAATATCCAGAACAAAATAACAGACACACTAAAAAATATTAAATCATTGATATGTTTTGACTCTTCGTGTACTTGTCAGCGAGTCGCAATAAATGGCGGACCGGCACGTTTTGACATTACAATGATGTCACATAAAAAAATTACTTTTTGAGAAATATACTGTTGTTTTCTCTTACACACACAAGAAGCCATAAGTCAAAAAGAGACAATGCTACGTTTGAATGTTATGCGTTAGAATATACACTCTGTCAAGAAAGTACCGGGAAAAGATCAATAATACACGAAATGTTAGTTATTCATCCAAATTTATTTTATCACCTTCAAAGTATGCTCCTTTAGAAACGATACACTTACGCCAAAGATAATCCAATCATCAAAACATTTTTTAAACGCTTTTTCCGGAATTGAGTTCAGTGCTCGCCGCGAATTCTCCTTTATGTCTTCTATCGAATGAAAACGGGTGCCACGAAGTGGTAATTTGAGTTTAGGAAAAAGAAAGAAGTCGGCTGGAGCCATATCTGGTAAATAAGGTGGTCGCTCGATGGTATTTGTTGAGTTTTTGGTCAAAAATTCGTTCACAATGATGGCCTTGTGCGAAGGCGCATTATCGTGGTGCAAAATCCAAGAATTTTCTTTTCACAAATCTGGCTTTTTTCGTCGAATTTGCTCTCTTAAACGCCGCATAACGCCCAAATAATATTCTTTATTTACCGTTTGACTTTCCGGCAAGAATTCCAAGTGCACAACACCGCGATAGTTAAAGAAAACGGTCAACATGACTTTGACTTTTGATCGACTTTGGCGTGGTTTTTTCGGTTTCGGTTCAGTTGGAAGGCGCCACTCCGAAGCTTGTGACTAGTTTACATGTCAAAGTCGTAAACCCACGTCTCGTCACCAGTAACAATGCGATTCATGAATGTTGGATCGGAATTGACTCGTTCTAGCATGTCCTCAGCGACTCTTATGCGATTGAGTTTTTGGAGAAAATTCAGGTCTTTTGGGACTAGCCTTGCGGCAAAATGTTTCATACCCGAGTGATTATTTAAAGTGGTACGGATCGACTCGTGAGACACAGAAAGTTCGGCGGCTATCTCTCTCAAACTTGAATGAGCATCTTCAGTCACTATTTCCTTCACTTTTGCGATGTTAACTTCAGTTGCAGACGTTGATGGCCTATCAGAGCGAGGCAAATCTTCCATCACATCTCGACTGCTTTTCAACGCTTTGTACCACTCATAAGCACGTGTTTTTGATAAAGTCGATTCACCGTAAGCCTTCTGTAACATTTTCAGTGACTCCGAACACGAAATTCCGTTGGCGATGCAAAATTTAAGAAAAACTCTTTGTTCGATGTTTTTGTCCATTACGAAATTCGCAATATACACTAGAATGATATAACTAAAAACAGCACTGTATTTAATCTAAATAACAGATGCAACTCTAACTCAGCGCCAAAATGGAAAACAATTGTGCCAATCTAACAACAACAAAAAAAAACAAAAAAATTGAATTTGGAACCATAAACAAATCATCCATTCCCGATACTTTCTTGACAGAATGTATATAACTAAATGTTGCTATAGATCAACATGCCATGTCCTTTAGTTTCCTTAGTCATTGATTGTTACGGAATGGGAGTTTTTGGCGGAATTTTATGAGAAGCGGTTGGGCCTTTAATTTAATTATTTGCAAATGGTTTCTAGTGGATATTGTGATGTAAAATTGGCGTAGTTTTACGTCTCAAGTATCTATGCAGTGGTGTTGTTGTGGTGTGCTGTGGTGCTGTGAAATTGTTGAAATAAGTACATATTTAGTAGAGTGATGTTGAGATGTTTTTAATGGCTTATTCTACCTCGGCGGATCCTATTAGAAAGACTGCCTCAATATATTTGTTGCCAGGAACTCCAAGAAACATCTAAAATGTATTACGTCGACATTTTTTTATTTTATTTTTTTTTTATTTTATTTGCACAAAAAAAAATACACAGAAACAGTAGTCAAAAAAAGTAAGAATGGCAAAAGGTAATGTTTATCTCTTTAAGAGATTTCTTCCAGCACACCTCGGTGATAGAGAAAATGAACGAGGGTAGGATGTGCTTAAAAATAAATATAAAATTTTTAGGTACATAATACATACATAAACATACACATATATATATACAAACAAATATAATATAATACATACATAACTATTATATTATGCACACATAATTACTAATACTAACGCACACGTAAGTATAGATAATACATAATATTTTAAAAAAGTAATTATGCAAATGACAAAAAGTGTTCTTTTAAGAGCTTTTTAAAAGATGCTAGTGTTTGACAATTTCTTATATATGTAGGGAGTGAATTCCATAGACTGACAGCTTTACAACAGAAAGAATCATCATATGCAGCAGTACTATGGATAGGCGATTTTAGAAGGGTACAAGTGTTGTTTCTAAGGTTGTGATTTCTGGAAAATAGTGGATGGAAACGATCACGGAGATATGAAGGATAAGAGAGATTATGAAGGATTTTGAACAAAAGTGTAAGGACATGAGTGTTCCTGCGAAGACGAATGGGGAGCCATTTTAGCTGCCATTTTAACTGAAAACGTCGGTTGTGTGGGCTAATATCCCTTTACCTTCCTTCTTAAGGGAAAATCGTACTACTGCTACTACTACTTATTGTAGAATGTAAACAAAAATGCTCAAATATGTTATAGAAATAAGTAAATTGTAAGGAAAGTTAGTATGCAAAAAAAAATCGTGCTACCATACCTTTGTGCTTTTGAGAATAAACTAGAAAAAAACATAGATCTCTATAAAAAGAAAGGCGCTATTATTGGAATGGAAATCCGAGCTGGTGACAATCATTTTGTACATTTTATAAAAAGTTTAATAAAATACAAAGGTTCAAGTTTTGTTTGGGTAATCTAAATCCGTTCATTTTTATTATAACGAAGCTTCTCGATAAGTCAGTTACTTAAAGGAAAAGAGATTAACACCCAGCTTCAGGAACGTTTATTAAAGTTAATGCCATATCAAAAATCATTTTAGCATTTTTGAGTATGATAGTGGCAAAAAGAATGATGGCATGATCTTTACTGAAGTATGGATGTTCATGCCACTGGACGCGAATTTAAAGTTTAGGTGAAAGGTCGCTAGCTCGTAGCCTATACAAGTTCCTTACAATAAGTCCTATGTCCCTTGGCTAATCTTTACGAGATAATAATATACTGGGCGCTCCGTCTTCTCTGACTACCCCGTTAGGGATACGGTGTGAAGATATGTATGTATGTATGTAATAATAATAATAGATTTTATCAACAATCTTATAGATTAAATTTCATCTTATTTATATTTAGTAGTATAAAAGAAAATTGGTTTAGATATATAAATAACTGTAGGTAATAATATTAGACACCGGTTTCTTGATTGTTTTGGTTTCCAGCATAGGCCTCCCCAAGTGTTCTCTACAACCATTTATCTTTTGCTTTTCTCATCCAAGTGTTTCTGCCACCTTTTTAATATCGTCTTCGCATCTACGATACTTTCTACCGTCTACCTTTACTTCTCTTTTTATATCTTTTTATAAGAAGTTTTACAATTATTTAACCCCTTAAAAGTGTCACACTTTTTGCAGATGTTTTCAATTAAGACGCTATTAAAACTTCAGCTTGAATCAAACACTTGCTTTTTTTTATAAAATATAACTTTGGGATATTTTGGTTCAATGCAGCAGGGGTTAACCTGCTAAAAATGTCTGTCTTATTTTTATTTTATTCTAAACTAACTTAACTATCGAAAAGTTCTTGTTCGCTTATGAATCAAATACTTTTTTGGCACAAAATTTTTTGCACCTTTCTCATATGCGCAGTACTTGCTGTACCCCAGTAGTTCAAGCAAACAGTCTATTACCTGTTCGTCTATTGTCTATTCTAATGATACCACCGCGTAAAATTTCTACCTGAATCAAACACTTCATGAAACGTGGGTCACGGACTCTCGTACTATAGGGCACCATTCCTTCACTTCTTTGGCCCACTTTTCTGCCTTATTTCTTATTAGATTTTCAGAGCATTTCAATTTCAGTTGTTTAATTCGGTATTTTCTATCTATGATCTTCGTTCGTTTTTTTATTGTTTTTAACTGAACTTTGTCTTTTAATTTTATATTAAGTATGCTTTTCCATTCTGTGTTGATAAGCAAGATAATATTCGGGAAGATAAGTGGCAACTGCAACCATGAAAGCAATATCTGCACGGTATAAATGATACCAAATTATTTAATAAATGTATTTTCCTGTAACAGGTTTTGCTTTCGCCTTAGTCACATTACAGCCTCGATAAAAATGGCAAATTTAATAGATACCTTTTCAGTTCTAAAAGTTGTCTATTAAATCTTCCAGACCCATAACTCAGGTGCTTAACGCCGGTTTCAGCTCATCCACCAAACGTCCGAACGAGTATAAATCTTGCGTCGACTTAGCGCGCGGTTCTTGAGACTTAGCGTTTGAGAATTGTAGGGTGACCACGACCACTTGAAAATTAAGAAATTATTTTCGATAGAGTTGTCATTGTAGGGATTAGCGCGTCTGCTTAAACAAGCAACTCACTTTATAATCCAAGTCAATTCATATTTATGAGCCCTTAAGACAATAATAAATTAAAACTTAAATAATACGCAAACAACTATACACATAATTATGAGCATAGAAGCCCTTGTTCGGGTGTAGGCCTTTCAAACGTATCCATCTTTGATTCTAGTCAGCCGTGGCCAACTAAGAACAAGCAATCCTCAAATGAAAAAAAATTTAATTATTTCAGAGTCCGAATGGTTAATCTAGTTCTTTTAATTTAGATTCGTATTTTAGTAATATTCGTAATTTTCGTGTTAGTTGCAAAAGCTAATAGACTGCCATCGTCATATTAATAGTACCCACTATTTACATTACAATAGTTTTATTACATTTTATTATGTTTTATTGTATTGTATTACAGCCAAAAGAAATGAAAACAGAAATAATTACTTTGTTTATCACAATTTTTGTATAAAAAAAGGGATAAATGCATAGTGAAATTATTGTCACCCTAGACAGCATGGAAGTCAGCTAATTCTCAGCAACAAGTAGATGGTAGTGTTCGACACGCAATGTTAGAATAAGAGAATTCATTTTATAATGATGAAAAATAGATATGATTCTAATGCTACAACTCAAATGCAAATGATTTTAAAAGTTTTTTACCGACTTCAAAAAGGAGGCTCACTGAGTAGGCACTTAGACAGACTCAATTAGTCAGAATCTTTTAATTACATTCAGCGATAATTCTTTACCACATGGACCAATTTTGCCAAGTATAAATTTATTAGAAAGAGTATATTACGTTCAGGTTGGCCTCATAAAAATTTTGTTAAGATCTGATGCTGGAGTATTATTATAGTATGGCTTAAATAAAGAAAGAAAGAAGTTGTTTGCGTGGAATAATACTACTCAAAAAGGAAAAATAAATAACTTTTTGAGAAAAAAATGAAACGGACTTCAAAATAAAAACACTGAAAAGTATTGTAAATAGTTATCCTCTAATAATAAATAAAAATACGAGACATATACCCATGTAATTAAATTTATCAGTTCTTGAAGTTGGTATCAAACCAATAAACAATTAAAAGTCTAGTAGTTTGATCGACTTGGCACTTGGACTTGATTTGATAGATTTCAGTAACTGTCAAATTTAATTTTGAAGGTATTTCTATCGCGTTTATTCTCGAGTTCTAAATAGTAAAGAATCTATCAAGAATGAGTTGACATTGGCAGAATTTGTATAAACGAGAAATCAATAATACTAAAAGAAGAAGAAGCAAATAATTAAGGATAATTATTTCGTAGTTGTCAGTGTTTTTATTTTAAAGTCAGTTTATATTTTTTTAAACGCATGTACAGAATTATTATAACTTTTAAATTCCATAGATTTTTAGGGTAAAATACTATAAATATACCACTTAATTACCGATTTATATGTAAATAGTAGTGGCGGTTGAAAATACGAAATTAAGGTAAAAAATTGGTTGCCATTCGATAGACTACTCTCGTGTTAACAATGAATCATGAACACACACAATATAGAAAGACAGTGCCTTGTCGAATTTAGGGGGTCAGATTTCTTTGTTACCAGGTATATTTATTAGGGGTTGCGTGCCTTTCCTAGTTAGGGAATCCCAAAGGTCTTAATTAAAACGTAATATTATCATGATAAATGGTAAAAGGCAAGACATTTGTGGACGTTATCTTACTATAATGACTTCTAGAGGTATGGGGCGCCGGTCTACCTAATTAAAACTTGTTGCAGTTTCACAACCACCTTACAATTCTATGAGACCTTCTATTTTCAAGATAAAATACAAACAGTAATGAAAAACATAGCGTAATATAAGTCTTACAAACCTCGCATAAAGTCAGTGGGACATAAAATCTAAGGAAAAATTAAGTTATTGTGTATGTAAATATTAATATGTGTAATAAACATAATACATAAAAAAATATAAAGAAAAAACAAGTCAGGTCGATCAAAAACGGATGCGACGCATGGTTAAAATGGGTTTGGAGGCTGAGTGTTACTGAGTACTCCCTTAGGTCACTGCGTGCCATCTATAGTACAAGCAAAGTCAATTGCTTGCGAGTCATTATTATTGAATTCCTTGGCTGCGACGGTCATCTTCAACAGTTTTTTTAACATTCTATAAGCTCGACTTTCTTATTGATATTACAAAAGCTGAGCGTTGTCGTTTTTATTTCATGCTCTAAGCATTCAAACGATCGATTCTTTGTTTAAAGAGTGGTCGTACCTCTATAGCTACAAATTTACCAGTACCGCGTTGGCGACCCTGTGGGTAAAAGCTATGAAATGAAAAAATTAAACAGTTGTAATTAAGTATATGGTAAGTGATCATAATGAAAATTAGAATGGACGTCAGCCAATTAATAAACTGGGAGCAAGCGACTTCGCAAAAGCTAAAATCCTGTTTCAGGAGCATTAACTGCGTCTAGCTTAAAGTTCCCCTTGACTAAACCCAATGTGCGTTAGAGTTGTCGCTCTGACAAAAATAAAAATAAACATCTATATAAAATTACAACCATAAAATTACTTTTGTAGGTCATAATCAAAGTATAAGTCAAATCAATTTATACAAGTAAACCCAATTACAAGGTATTTTTGAACGTCAAATCTGCTTTAGTTGGGTTCAAATAGAAAACCTGGGCACTGAGAAGAACCGACAAGATACTCAGTCGGGTATCATTTTTTCAATTCATTTTACAAAAGGTTTATTAAAATACAATATTCATTAACCCAGTAAATGCATGTGAAGAGAAGATAATTTCCGAAACTATTGTTTTATTTTCAATGAAATCGTTTATTTTATAGTATGATTGTCTAATCAATGTACGTTTTACAACCAACCTAAATTTATTCTCTGCTAATTGAGTCGCTTCCTGAGGAACTGTTATAAAAACAAATGGAGTTACTCAAAAACGAAACATTTGACTTATGTAATTAAAATTTTGGAATAAGTAATGTATCACGACCTCGGGTTTCCATACCATTAACATCACCTTTCTTTTTAACCAGATTTATATTTTTCCTCGTATACATAATAATTTCAAAGATGTTTAACGACGGCAAGGTGAGGACATCAATGTCTTTAAAACGATCTTTAAGTGATTCTCGTGCATTCATACTGTAGATGGAATGTGTTGCTCTTTTTTGTAAAATAAAAATGGAGTTAATATGCGCCGCTGATCCCTACAGCAGGAGGCCGTAGGACATTAGACTATGAAAATATACAATGTAAACCAGCCTTGCCGTATCTGCATCTGTCATTTGCCTAAGTTGGTCTGTGGCCTAATGCGTCTAATTGCATATACCGCGGAACCGAAAGTCAATGCCCCGATATAGTCAGCCCATTGTAACTTGTTATCTACTGTTAAACCAAGAAAACTGGCTGACTATCATATAATTCTAATTGTTTCCCACCCAGTTCTATTTTGTCATGGATTCTGGGTACTATCATGAGGTAAATTACTCCAGATGCACGTAGGCTCTAGTTATAAAATACGAAAATTAAGTATCAAATCTTTCTAGTTCGTGCTTTCGCGCTATACATTTCTTAGATGTATACAGATCAGCAGAATAGAAATAGAATGATTTTTAACTAAGTTTTGTTTCACCTCTTTATACATAAAGAAATCATGCAAATCCATTTTGACTTTTTAATTGACTTCATAAAAAGGAGGAGGTTCTCAAATCGATTGTATGTTGTTTTTTTTTTTGTATGTTTGTTACCTCATAACTCCGTAATTTATGAACTGAGTTTAAAATTCTTTTTTGTTTGGTAGGTAATAGTTTAGAAGTGGTCCCATTTAA
Source organism: Zeuzera pyrina (assembly GCA_907165235.1). Lineage (NCBI taxonomy): Eukaryota > Metazoa > Arthropoda > Insecta > Lepidoptera > Cossidae > Zeuzera > Zeuzera pyrina. Next base: position 9,204,513 of record OU015640.1, read on the forward strand.
ATTTCACCGGTATTGGAGCTTGGACTTCGAAGATACACCAAATAACACGACCTGATTATAACCTTTATTTATATTGTTGATTCTCTTGTATATCGTTACGCTCCGGAATTAATTGCAAGCCTGCCCTAGATATTTATTTAGGTCAAGATCACTCAAAACGGAGAAATAAAAATTTTTATAAAAAAAATTAAATCGCCTTCAAAAAAAACATTGAAAAGTACAAAATAACTATCCTTTATTAATCGAAACCTAAGTACAATTAAAAAAAATAACTTTATAAATACGATACATATACCTATATAATTAAATTTGACAGTTATTGAAGTCGGTGGCAAATCAATGTGCAACAACAGAAAGTCTGTTAGTTTGGTAGGCTTGGTACCGACTTCAGTAACTGTCAAATTTAATTATATAGGTATGTGTATCATATTTTTATAAAGTTGTTTGAACTGTAGGTAGGGGTTGTATGGATCAGATTTTCTCGCTTCGCGTTATCGTGGGAAGGTTTGTGGCTATAGGCCAGAAAATTTTCTGCGCTTTCGTGGATCTAGAAAAAGCATTCGATGGAGTAGTGCGGAAGAAATTGTGGAGTCTTCTGAGTGTGGCGTGGGGGGCTCCTTACTGCGGTTTGTGAAGTCACTATATCGTGGCCACAGAGCCTGTGTAAGGATAGACGGTGACATGTCGCCCTGGTTTGAAGTCTGTTCTGGTGTCAGACAGGGCTGGGTGATGTGTGCCTGGCTGTTAGTGCTGTATTTGGACAGTTGCCTCCAGAGATTGAAAGGTAATATGAGTGGTATGGGATGTGATGACACAGTGGTAAACTGCTTATTGTACGCTGACGATGCTGTGCTAATAGCACCATCAGAAGCATAGTTGCAGACACTAGTCACGTGTATGAAAGAAGATTGTGAAGTAAAAGTATTGAAAATGAATGTGAACAAAACTAAGGTTCTGGTGCTTGAAAGAGAAGCGGTACAAACGAAATGTGTGATTTGTGTAAATGGAAAATGTCTAGAACAAGTGAATGAAAATGTGTATCTGGGGAGTGCGTTTTCGAGAGTTGGAAGATGTGAGTTGGATGTGGAGAGACGGGTAGCAGCTGGCATTAAAGTGAACGGCGGTCTGTCCGCATTAGTGGGTAGTGTGAATATATCTAACACTGCTAAAATGGCCGTCCACAATGCGGTGTTGGAGCCAACTTTGTTGTACGGTAGTGAGGTCTGGATATGCCCAAAATCGAGTGAAAGTATGTTAAATGCTGTGGAGATGCGCTCTCTCAGAAATATGTGCGAGGTCACGCTTGCTGACAGGATAAGCAATGATGAGATACGCAGTATGACAGGGTTGCACAACAGTGTTATTGTAAAAATGAAGAAAGGAATGCTTAGATGGTTCGGGCACTTGGAAAGAATGAATGATGAAAGACTGACGAAGAAAATCTACAGAGTGAAAGTGAGTGGTAAAAGAAGCCAAGGAAGACCAAGGCTGACTTATGAAGATCAAATAGCCAGAGTGTTAGCAGATGGAAATGTCAAAAGCACTCGCATACCTAGGCGAAAATGTATGAAGAGAATGATGAGGTTTGAGGAAGCGAAAGAGATGTGTAAGGACCGCGACTCCTGGCGCTCCGTCCTCTCTGACTACTCCGTTGGGGATACAGCGTGAAGATATGTTATGTTACGTTATTTTAACTGTACTTAGGTTTCGATTAGTAAAGGATAGTTATTTTGTACTTTTCAGTGTTTTTTTTGAAGGCGGTTTAATTTTTTTTATAAAAATTTTATCTAATTGAGTTGAAATTTTATTCACATAGGTACTACTTATACAAGGTTATTGTGAAAGGGGGTATAAATCCGCCGGGGTTTCAACGTGTCACTGTTGACTGTTATATTGCAAAAAAACCATTCATTTCATAGAAAAAATGTACATTAGAAAAAAATTGAAAAAAATGTAAAATTATGTTTCAAATGTTTTCTAGCGACGTAAAACGTTGACATTAGGGTTGCCTCACATCAATTTTTTTTCAACTTTGAGGTGTTACTCTAGAACTATTGACTTTTGGCAAATTTGCAGAACGTGAGCTTTCCATTATCATGGGTACTTTAATACCCTATCGTATTTACCCATCCTTTCGACATAACCTTGTATATAATTACATACACAGTACAGTAAATGAAAATATATTTGTAAGGTTTCAATGATAATACAACGTTATTGTATCTTGATTGATTCATGGATGAAAGGAAGTGGTTACACGAATTGCTATGGCTCGTAGTAGACTCATGAAAGGGCTGCTTAGTTCATTTACATAAAAATAAAATCATTGTTATTTTAAAGAAGTTCTTAAATAAAAGTTAATTGAGTTAATTTTAACTGTGTCAGATGTATTTTATAATGCAATGCGAAAAAAGATTGTATAGTTATTGCTGGATCTACATTCTCACAAAAATATCAATAGCATTTGATTCGCTGACGCACGCGACTTCGTGTGGATCTCGAAGAATAGTCTCGTTGTAGGGATTTTGTATACACTACATTACATAGTCATGTCAAGGATGCAGATGTAAAGCTGAGAGCGACCGGTCTCCATCGGTCTTATTAATATGAAGCTTAAACGCGATACATTTTCCAGATTCTTTGTTATTTTTCATCAAAACTCTATTCTCGTTATCCTGATTTCTATATTTTTTTTTACATGCATTTCTTAGGTCAAAATAAACTAGCAAAAATATCATTCGTCGCTGATATGGGGATATAGAAAAAACGCAGTTTTGTATTTCTATTTACTTCCCTTTCTACGACATCGCTCTAATAACAGATAACAGAATAGATGTTTAAAAATTGATGATTCGTTTTGAAGCCTTAATTCGCATTTTTCTGAAATTAACGTCGAATCGAAAACTGAACGCCTTGCTAACTGACAAACTTGGTTAGAATACACAGGGTTCGTAAAGTTTTAAAATGATTTAATAGTGTAATGTTGTCTACGTTTCGTATTTATTTGAATTATTTTTTATACGTTATAATGTAATTACCTTCTGCGTTTCGTTTGTTCATTTATAATTATCAAACAACGTGGTAGAAATTGTGAAAATGAGTTCATAGTGTAATTAATTCATTGAATATACATACAATACACAAGGTGATGTGTTTAGTATTTCGAATAGGGGGCAAGCTAAAGTGTTAAATATCAAGTTTACTTGTAAGTGCCTATTTATTACTTGCTGTTAATTTCTGTGCTGATCTGGAAAAGAATGAGAAATATATTTAAAATATGTCACTGTTTATCTTCTTGAAGAAACAACATGAAAACTCAAGTGTTTAAATAATGCTAAAACTGACGTTAATGATTTAGATTTTTGATATGAAGATATTATGTATGTATTTTAAAATATACTAGAGGTCGCCCGGTGGTCGAAATTCGACTGTAAAAATATACACTCTTTGCTGCCAATCTCTACTCAGTGCGACTGTTTGATCCAAGGAAGTTACATATATGTGATCACAAATTATTATGAGTCGTTTCGACATTGGGGCCGTATGAACGTAAAACAATGGCAAATCTCACACTCCTCAAAAAGGGATCCAAAGTTTTCGTTTTACGTATTAATATCATAAATAATTATAACTAACAGTTTCTAAAATTTTTTATTGATAACAATAGTTACTAAATAAAAAAAAGAAAATCGATTGACAAACCATAAAGTTAGTATCAACCAGAGGAGAAAAGGTTCTAAACTCTTTTATCTTTACATCATTTTATCTATACATAAATACATACTTACATACCTTCACGCTGTATCCCTAACGGGATAGTCAGAGAAGACGGAGCGCCAAGCGTCGCGGTCCTTACATACTTCTTTCGCTTGCTCAAATCTCATCATTCTGCTCACACATTTTCGCCTAGGTATGCGAGTGCTTTTCACATTCATCGGCTAACGCTCTGGCTATTTGATCTTCATAAGTCAGTTTTGGTGTTGCTTGGCTTCTTTTACCACTCACTTTCGCTCTGTAGATTTTCTTCGTCAGTCTTACATCACTCATTCTTTCTATGTGCCCGAAACATCTGAGCATTCCTTTTTTCATTTTTACAATAACACTGTCGTGCAACCCAGTCATACTGCGTATTTCTTCATTGCTTATTTTGTCCGCAAGGGTTGTTTTGTCTTTATCTATTTATATATAGATAAACACTATGTTTCATATATGTTTATGTATGTACACAATGTATATTATGTATGAACACTAACATGCTTCAATAAGTATTTAATTACAATCGGACGTTAGTTCTTAAATGAAAATAGATAGGAGTTAATTAATTCGGGACTCGATTGGTCGAAAAGAGCCTTGGTCTCTTTAGTTATATCCCGTAATTGATTTTTATTTTGGTCTTGTAACCAGGTGTACAAAATTAACACCAAGTCGTTTCTTACATCCCCCTCTTGTTACGTCCACTAATGTTTATTAATAATAAAGTACTTATAAGAGTGTATTATACTTGTGTTACTAGTTTTTCCGTTTGTGACTGTCTACATAATTTAGTCGTATATTAATGAATATCCACAAGCGTATGACAAGTAGTTTGGTAGTTACGGTCTAAGAGGTCAATATGGTGAGCTCTTATCTGTTATCAGATTAATGTTATTTATATCTAATTACTTTTGATTACAAGTCAGTGCTTTACATGACCGTACAGTGTAGGTGTGTTAGAATGAAGTTGCATATTTATACATTATTTACAGCAATAACAGTGATTGCTAGTGATAGCCGAAAATTCACTAGATGCAGACTCGCCACGGAATTATTGAAGACACATATGATTGATAAAACTTTCCTTGGAAATTGTAAGTAAATAATTACTATTTTCTACATTTATATAGCACAAATGCGGACATGAAATATAACATTACACCAAGTTCTATTTGGGTAAGACAAAATTTAAACTTGCAGTAAAATTGTACCTTGACCCCAATTATTCCGATGTTTAGTAAATACACATATAATAGATATTAATACAGATATATTATTATATTTATGTGTATGTATAAATACAATTATTATGACAAAAATGATATAAATCCATTTTCACATACGTACGTACATTTTGTCAATTTGAAAATTTTTGTGCACGATAATATTTGTATGCTAGTGCTTTTAACAATTTCCTCTGGTAACACTCGGTTCTTTGATCTTTATAAGTCAGCCCTGCGGGTTATTCACAAACGTCGGAAACTCAACTTTCCGTATCCGACAGGAAACTTTTCGATGATTTTGTATATACGCGATTCACAAATCCGAAATGGTATTATATTTATATTATATATATATCATATTATATATAGTCGTATTCACAAATCTAAGTCGTGAGATTGAATTTATGCTATCCGACGATCGGCCTTTCCGCCACAGAATGTTTCCGTTTGTGAATAACCCCCTTGGTCTTCTTCGGCCTATGTTACCATTTACTTTCGCTCTGTAAATATGCTTCGTTAATCACTCATCACTCATTCTTACTGTGTGTACGAGCCATCTTAGAATTAATTCCTTTCTTCATTATAAACACAATAATTTCAATATTAATTACATTATTTTTTAATAAGTTCATATATGTACGTCTACATGTATGTAGTGAAACACTGTACACAAAATATATTTCTATTGAAAATGAAATCCTTAATTAAAACTTAAGCCAGATCTTACGAGAGGGTTGTAATATCTGACAGTACCGAGATTGGTTACTTATTACATACTATCTACACGGGCTCAGTGACTGTCTCTCTCATCAGTGGAACTAGCGTGTCAAAAGTATACATTCCGCATACGCGCACATTCCATACATACGGGTGTAGATAATACTGGCACAAGGCATGCATTTTTTTAAATATTTATTTTATGAAAAAAACATCGTTATAAGATTTTTAAGCTTTCTGTTTTGTTTAACAAAAAAAATTCAATTTTTGTCTCTGATCCTTATCGAACGACTACAGAATTAATTTAAATACAGATTACACTGTTTAGAAAACTAAGATCTCATTTACGTAATAGGATATGTATATCATTATGCCACCCTTATTACAAGGGCGGGATGTACTCTGAAAGTCAGAAACTGATCGCAATTGGGTATTTTAAATAATTTTCTACAATCGCGGTCGCGGAGTGGAATAAGTTAAAAATAAAACATTAAATGCGCACTATGTTTTTAAAGTACCTGTTACGGTATAGGAATTTTGCATATCAAAAACAATCAGCTGACATTGACATTTGAACTTCGTACATCATCGCACGCGCAAAATTTATGATTTATGTTTTGTTTGGGCTAGTAGAGCAACCGCTACCATGCGGAACGCACGTGTTCGGTTATTAGCGGTTTTTTTGCTACATATTATCTTATGTAATAATGTTTCCGCGAAAAGATTTGATACTAGGTGCAAACTAGTTCGTGAACTTATGAAAGTTGGAATGCCTAATGATATATTTCTTGGACAGTGTAAGTACAAGGACTTGATTTGTACATAATTGTAAAATATTTGTACAATAAATAGTTAGGTTTTATAACTTTATGCCTATTATGCAAGGGTTTTTGAAAAGCGGTCCCCTTCAAGGAATGATAAAGGAAGGAACTCCTAAGAAAATGTAAGCCGCCTCAGTTACGGACGTTAAAACGTTGCATTGCAACTCTTTATCTGAATTGAGTGGATAAATATCTCATCGGTTTTCTAAAATCCACTTTTAACTAAATCTTGTCTTAGGGGTGAAAGTTTGTAGAAAGAAAACATTTATTTCGCTACATTTACTGAGAATTAAATTCTAATTTAATTTGAAAAGTTTGTGCAGCAAGAATTAGTTTTTTTGGACGCTGAATATATTAGGCTACTGTTTGTGTCTGTTAGAGCGAAGCTATAGCGCATCATAACTGACTGACTGATTAATTACGAAATCTCAAAAACTGCCGGAGATAGAATCATGAAAGTTCTGATGACAGTGTGTGTAATGTAGAGGCCCGCCAAGAGAGGATTTTGGGAAACTTACATTTTGAATGTCGAACCTTGTATGAAGCTTTTATACGGAATGCAATACGGAATTGAGTGCAAATATTGCTCATTAAAAATAATCAGTCACGTATTTTGCATTTTGTAAAGTTCCGCTCGCAAAATGGATGAAAGGGTGTGGTTAACTTCATAAGAAACTGTTTGTCTGTTACGTTTTTAAGGCTAACCGCTCTACCGATTTTAATAAAGTTTAAATTTGAGATATATTGCGCTCTGGAGAAGGACATAGCACATAGGCTACTTTTTTTTTAAATTCCACTCGGACAGAGTCGCGGAAAACAGATAGCATTATATAAAAAATATTCAATTAAGTACGGGTTCCATACGTACGGGCTTCGTAAATGTAAAATAAATTTCTGAAAATATATTATAACACCTGGGCTTATTCTTTTCTTTCAAATAAGTTCAAGTAGTCTTCATATTCTTTAACATTTTTAAAACATCAGGGGCCATAGTTTCATAGACATAGTTAAGAAAAGGAGGAAGGGATATATGATGAACAAATAGCCAGAATGTTAGCTAATGGTAATGTGAAAAGAAAAGAACTCGTATACATAGGCCAAAGTGTGTAAAGAGAATGATGAGATTTGAGAAGGCGAAAGAATACGTATGTTAAGAGAATGATGAGATTCGAGAAGACGAAAGAAGTATATAAAGAGAATGATGAGATTTGAGAAGGCGAAAGAATAAGTATGTAAAGAGAATGATGAGATTCGAGAAGACGAAAGAAGTATATAAAGAGAATGATGAGATTTGAGAAGGCAAAAGAATAAGTATGTAAAGAGAACGATGAGATTCGAGAAGACGAAAGAAGTATATAAAGAGAATGATGAGATTTGAGAAGGCGAAAAAAGTATGTAAAGAGAATGATGAGATTTGAGAAGGCGAAAGTACAGCGTGAGTGTTTGTATAAGTGTGTGTGAGTGTGAGTACGTGTATGTTTGTATGAATATTGGAAAATAAGTCAAAAAGTATTATGTAAGTTGATATTGGTATTACAGTGCCAAGTGAAAATTACAAGTATCTATGTTTCGCATGGGGTTAAAGAAAATCGCTTGTGACATACGAACAAACAATTCTCTACACGAAAAATCTACAATTTCAATTCATTTTGACACTGGGGACAAAGGGGTACCTTCCACTCCTGTCTACCCCTGAATACGGCTACAGTGATTCAGTAATTATAAGCCAGTTATTTATAGGCTATTAAGAATTATTACAAAAATAAATGATGGCGACATGGCGATGGTACACGTGGATGGTATTTACAAGTCTTTACCTATTCAGACATTCTTTAAATATCTATACTTAGAAAATTTAATTCATTACTATGGTTTCCATTGTTTCAAAAATTGCTATTTTCTACCTACTTTTGTACGGTTGTCTACTTAATTAATATTTAAGAAGCCGATCGTTTACATTTTCGTGATATTAAAATTTCAAAAATTAAAATTCAATTTATTAAGTAGACGCCAATGCTTATGGACGTAATTTCTTAGCAGTAATAAGCATGAAAATTGAAATGTTTTTTTTAAGTATTAAGTACAGTGAATTTTACTTTATATGTTATATTATATTTACGATGGGTATGTAGTTAATATTTGTATATTTTTATATGTATTCATATGTAGTATATATACGTATCAGTGACATGCACAGACATTTTCAGTAGGGTTGACAAAAAGAAAATTCACTTAAATCGCCACTTATAATTCTTATGTAATAAATGTTAAAGTGATTTAATTTTACATTATTTATTTATTGGAAATACTTTGAAAAATAGTTTAAGAAAAATTGCTACGTGCTATATTAAAAAGCTATAACAACAAAGAAAAGTCAATTAATGTTATCACATACCTATATTAACGTTATTCTAACCATAGATAATACATATTATAATATAATTTACTCTAACATTACGTTAACATTAAATGTAATTTTGATCGAAACTGAATGCCGGTGAGCGCCATCTGTTGTTTTTTAAACGTGTCTATTAAAAATTCCTTAAATAACGAAGAAAAAGTCACTATAAAAACGTTTAGAGGGCGCTAAATTCAGAAAAAAGCATTTGAGCTTTCGTATTATTAATTAAAAAAGTTATAACATTTAACAAACATGTTAATATTTTTTATGAAGGTCATATGTTATTTTTTGTAATAGGTTAAATTAATCGTTTAACTTCATTATGACTAATAACATTATAACACTTTGTATTAAGATTCAAACTTGACAACTTCTTTTTCCGGTGCTGTCACAGGCTAGAAACCCCGCCTCTTTATTAACTTGTGTGCGTGTTTTGAGCTAAGTAAACATTCGTAACCCACTACATATGCACGCGTGTAATTATATGAGGCACAATATTAAAAAAAGCTTTGGATGTGTAAATCGAGCCACGTTTTGAATTTGTCTCTCGAGCAAACAGTTGCCATGACGCTTTCTTGTCACGTTTTGTTAAGGATAAGGCAAGCGCGGTTTTGAAAACATTTTTAAAATTACCGCGCAACGCAACGGTTTTATTGAAAAGAAATATAATAATGATATAGATAATATACTAAAAGCTAAAAAATAATTAGGTAGGTCCTAGGTAGCAGTCATCACACTACTCTCCTCATCAATCTAGGGCATTGGTCAGACTAAATAAAATCGTAGGGCGCGTGAAATTTCTACCTGAGTAAATATGTAAATAGCATGTATAATGATAGGAGCGGCTACGATTTTTTTAGTCTGATCAATGCCATAGATTGATGAGGAGAGTACTATAATGACTGGTACCTAGGACCTACCTAATTGTTTTTAGCTTTTAGTACATTATCTAAACCATTATTATATTTCTTTCCAATAAAACCGTTAAACCTTAAAATTTTTTCTTACTCATTTTATTTTCAAGTCTTAGTTTTTATTTCATTATTTAATATTTCTCATTCTATTTAGTGTATAGATTGTCTAAACTCTATGACCCGCCATGGACTGTGTTCTACTTGTAAAGCCCTTGATTTAATACCATATAAAGTCCAGTACCATTACCCATATAAAGGGGATGGAAACAAATATGAAATCCTCCATTTTGTACCGGCGACCATTTTAGATTTGAAATTTTTCATAACGTACTGTATTCTACTAGTTAAGCCCCATTTGATATCCATATTGAGGGGGTTGTGAAAAATTATGTACTCACTATTCTGTGGCGGCGGCCATCTTGGATTTACAATGAAACTGAATATATTCAAATGTATTATCATCAGAACTAATGGTGTGTACCAAATATTAGATCAATCTGTCACCAGGAAGTGGGTATCATTTCAATTACTAAATTTGACCCAAAAACAACAACAACAAACGGGGTAAGCTAAATAAAACCGTTTAAAAAGAGAAGAACCTTTATTACTCAGTATTATTTCGAGCCCTGCTTAATATGTGCATAAAGAAAATAATAAAGTTGTACAACTTCGTGAAAACGGTTTATAACAAGTACTTTAACGCAAGTTATAACATGTATGTTAAATCGACAAAGTTGATTCAGTTCATAGTTGGATTTACATAATGAAAAGTCACTGGTTCGAAAACTTTACAACTTTACAAGCGTTAAAGTTTAAAGTTAATTTATTGTGTGCGAAAAATTTATGGATTTCCGTTAGTAATAATTTACTGTTTGCTTACTCGTGTTGACTATTAATTACCACGGCTTCGTTCGTGTATGCTACATTTTATTTCGAACACAGTAAGGTGTTATTATAGTCAGCTTTCAAAATAAATAGAAATATAATTTGAAAATGTGAAACAAATAAGGTTCCAACATTGTGCTGTTCTCTTTCGAACTTCCTTATAAATAAACTGTCAAGTCATCCCTCTATTTTAGGTGATTTTATAAAATATCTGAAATATGTCGTTCTTAATTTCAAATCATAAAGTTATTCTGTTCTCATTCATTCTCATTCTATTTTCATGATATTTTATCTACTTCGAAATTAACGGAATTTCCATACGAACTTTCGTCCGCTATTTGATAAAGTATTTTAAAGCGATACCTTTGAAGAATAGAATATTTTCCAAAAATTATCAAATAATTTCTAACCAAAAAGCTGAATACAAAATTTCAGGGATTGATTTTCAAAGATATTAAAAGAAGTTAATCCGTCAGTTTGTTCTGTTATAATTATGTACATTAATAATATAAACTTTTGTATTAAACATTAGCATTATAAATAATAACTTATTCACTGGATTTCGTTTTAGTCAAATTCTCAGTGAAATCTACTTCTTGGTTTAGGATTTCATTAAAACCTGATTAAAAAAAAAGTTGAATAAGGCTATCAACTATATTATTAAAAAACATACGCAAAAACTGTGTAACATAATATGTATCTAAGTATTTATTTATAATTTTTCCTCTTCAGCAGCGTGTATAGTATCTGTTTTAGTGGTCGAACGTGATCCGAATATTTGACCTTGAACTTAGCTCATTGTTTACGATCATCATAACAGCAAGAAAAGCCCTTGAAATGTATATCAAGCTATTACAAGCCTTAAACCATATATACATAAAGGATCTATTAGTTTGATATAAATACAAATTAACGTGGTCAATATTCAAACTTCTCATCTACTATGCTATCTTTTTTAAATCTGTGCAGAACTTTCGATGACACATATCTGTAGTGCAAAAAAGGCATTACAATGTATTTTAACTTGGTTGAAACAAAACAAATCTATTTTTAAAGTTGGATATGTTTTTAGAACGTTCGAACGTAATTCCATAGTAGTGACAACTAACAATGCTGCCTGTCTATATGTCCGTTTGCTGTATTTTGTCATCTAAAATTCCAAATACTGTGAGAGTTGGCCTCAAGATTTTGTTGTGCCTTGACGTTTTACCAATATCCAATAGAAAATGGTGTACAGTTAAGTACTTATGTATTTATTTCATCCATAGCTTATATTTACATGGCAACACTTGTAAAGGCCGTTTTTCAGAAGAGGGCAACATTTTTTATTTTTAACTAAACCTTGATGCGTTGATGCTTGCGTGTACGTTATTGTTCACATTGTTCACAACTTGCAGGGAACAACATTGTGATTCATTTTGAGTAGTTTTATTGTTCTGTATTTTTTTTAACTTGAATAACTTGATTATTCGAAATCGCTAAAAATTAAGTTAAAATGTTGTTCCATACAGGTATCGATATGTATAATGTCCCAAACAACTAGGCTGATTCTCTTTTATGAATTTTGTAGTAGCTATGAGCTCACTATACATTGTGTACAGATCATGATCATATTCGCACCTTTAGAATGAATCTGATTTAATACAAAATTTCAGAATTTCGAATTACAATAATAGGCTTTTTTTTTTCTCTCTTTGTTTTGGCTTCACAGATTGCATTTAGCCATTGATCAAGTAAATATGAGTCAAAGAGGGAAACGAAGTTTCCCGCCCTTTTTCTTTTCTTCTTCTTCCTTTATGGCATGGCGCACAGTTTAGCGTATTTGCCAATGTCACGTATTAATAAGTAGAATCCATAGTGTAGAATCACAAGTAAATCATTTTTTTCTTAGCATAAAACTCCTCCAGTAAAGTGATAGTTGGCTTTACTGAAGTTATAAAGGACTTCTTGGAAGAGCGTGAATAGTTCAGCTACACATGTTTATTTAGATCACCTCCATTCTTGTCACTTACACAGAACTTTAAAACACAATATACTATCACTATTGTACTTTAAAACTCCTAAAAATGTAAAAAATAGAAAATCTAAATAAAATGACAACCTCACTTCTCCCGTTTCCGCCAAAAAGTCCAATAATAGGCTTAACCAATATATCTAGTTATCCTATGAATTTATCGATCTGTCTCATTAGCTACATATCGTGAGAAAATTGGAATATGTGTTTGTGAAACATTTATTTCATTATTTTACTTGATTTTATTGTCGTAAGCCAAAACGAAATTTTGAATTAGGCCACTTTCATTCTAAAGGTGTGATATAATACTTTTACGAAATATCTCACTGAACTTTTTATGTTCGAACATAATCTGGAAACTATCTTCTTGAAATTCAGATTCAAATTGATTTGATTCGTATGTGGCCTTGGATGTGTACGATTCATATACACACACGTAATGGCTTTCAGGGGTGTGCCTAATAGAAAAAGTGAGCAACAGAGACACCAATGCATTTGTGGTGACGCCAAGCGGAAAAAAACATTATGGATTATATCAAGTAGGTTTAAAATTAGTTATTAATTAGTACAAGATAATATTAAGAATGTAACGGAAAAGCAATCACAATGGCTCTCTTTCGATTCTCTATCGACTTCACAGTACGTACATCGTATAATTGTTGCGCTATTAAACGTGCTGTTACAAAAATACAACTAATAAAATCCATCGTGAACATCGTATTCTTTGACAGATGTCGCTGCGGAATCGGTGATCAACTTTTTAACGAAAATTTATAAGAGCAAAATGTCATCTGACAAAACAGATTGTGCGAGTCATATACAGAAATAGTCTATATGTCCATATACTTCCTAGCTGTTGGGTACAGATATTTTCTCTGTAATGAAATTGAAATACGGGTCATACCATACGGCCATGTGGATTTAGTGCGGTTACTTCCAGATTGAGATCTCTGCCTTGGATCCTAACTGTATCATCACTTCTGTTGACAGAAAATAAATATCAATTTGACATTTTAGGTACATCGATGAAAAGTAAATCATATATTCTTACAATAAGAACGACGACAACGACTTAGGTTTTTAGTCAAAGGACGTTCTGCTATTGGATCCTTGATGTGACGACTACACTACATATATCCTTTCGTGCGTTTGGAAGCACGAAGACTTATAATAAGGATATCGTTAGATCACAGACGTAAAAGTATAAATTAAATATCTTTTACTTATCAAAACCCAAGTACAAAAATAACTTTATAAATCCGATACTAATAATAAAATTTGACAGTTACTGGAGTCTGTGCCAAGCCTACCAAATTACTAGACTGTCGTTGTTCATTGGGATTGATTAGCATAGGATAATTATTTTGTAGATATCGATATTTTTATTTGGAAGTCAGATTTTTTCCTTAAAAAGTTATTCATTTTTCCCTTTTCAGTGATCTCGTCCTAAGAAATGTTAAGGCCTGCAATTAATTTTTGACATTTCTGGAACGGAACAATAGTTGAAACGATTATCAAAATCTGCAAGCCGTTGAGAAGTTGTTTTGTTTAAGCAGTACAGTATCAACAGATTGAACTATATTTCTATGATACTGGACATATATTATACTTTATAATAAAAGATATTAATCAACATCGGTGCTCAAAATGTTTCAATCACAAATAAAGAACTAGATTCACAATCTCCTATAAAATTTAAACAAATTATTGGCCAAATTGACGTATATTTTTTTAATATCGTATAGTATTATAGGCAATATTGTGTTAATCTAAAGTAGACCTTACTGTCAAACCATGAGGTTATAAACGCTCGTAAACGATTCTTGCTTGATATTGAAACGAAGTTTGTTAAATAAAATATTTGCATTGCAATCTCACGTCTCGTGCATAAAGTATAATTCAAATAATCAATTTGCGTTGCTATTTATGTCATTTTGATTTGTTACGTGAAAGTGACAAGGATAAGACATATATTGTCAGGAAATATTTAAAAATATGATTACGAATTTAATAACAAAGAGCTATGTAACATTGTTACTATAATGAAATAATGAACACGTAAATAATATTATTTATTTATTAACCGAAGATTAAAACTCGCGTCTTTTTTAGCGTTCTAGATGTATTATTTGCAATTTTTGAAGGAGCACTTCGACATGTTCGTTGTTAGCGTTTTCGAATACTACTGAAACAGAAGTGCACTCAAGTACTCATTTGAGCGCACATTTGGTTCGTACATTTTTGAAGCGTTGATTGTGTATCTAGTTTTTCATTTGTGATCGAAGTCAAAATGCAACGATTTGGCGTAACATAGGCACATGAAAAAAAAAATTTAGGAATTGAAAGTGTCCTCCTTTTTTTCAAGTCGGTCAAAAACATAAATGAAATGTTTACGTTGTATTAAAGATTAGTTTCGTTATATTTTATACTTATAAAATGTTGTAGATACCTGGGAGATGGTGTAGAGAAGGCAAAAAAGGAGGTGAATGTAATATTGCATGTGAATGTGAGTATTGAAGTAGCAGCATTAGTATGACAATAGATCGTACATATGATATATGTAACATACATACATTTGTATGTATAAAGGAAAAGGAATAAAGCTGTTTATAGTTTTCAACAATACTGATATTAAATAATCATATTTGAATTACAGCACTACTAGACGATGACATTCGAGATGATACGGCCTGTGCGGTCAGCATATTTCACCGAGAAGGCTTCAAATATTGGACACAATGGACAGTGAGATGCAAGAATGATAATCTTATTACCAATGAAATTTACAAGTAAGTAAAATATTAAATAATAATAAATACGCCAGAGAATACACACTGATTACCTCGTCTCGAACTAGGGCATTCCTTGTGCTATGAGAACCAGATGAAGGCTACTAGAGATGAAGACGCCTCCCAGTACACCCAGACCTCTCGATCTCGAATATTTTCTTCATTACTTATCCTATCTTTTAATTAAGTAGTTTGCAAGTAGTCACCTAACATATAGTACGTAACCTATAAGATAACATTCAAGTGGGAATAAAATATGTTACCTGCGTGTTGGTGGAGTTGTATCAAAGCAGCGTTATTTTGTCGCCGTGAGCGAACTATCAACATAGAAAAGGTTTGATTCTTAACTATCGCCATGAGCAGAAACTGTGTACTAGTCCAGTAGAATTATATTACCAATTTACATTAATTGTGGGAATTATTTTTGGCATATCGGCAAAGTTATGTGTGTGTATGATTACCTAAACTTGCAACCGATTTGGAAGTACTAAAAATGGTGAAAATTGAGAAAATCTTTGATTTTTGAATTATTCCTAAACAATAATTGTGGTACTAATTGCGAGAATAATACATGTTTGGAGAACCAATACCTCCAACAATTTGGAGTGGTTGCAACATACAAAACATACGTAAAATTAAAAAAAGGGATTTTTTGTGTTTATCTCCTAGGCAAAATTTGTGGTACTAGTTGTGAACTCATTGGACACTTGTATTACCTTATTATACTTAAGTTTCCTACCGGTTGCGACCTACGGAACTAAGAAAATACTTTTAATAAATACAATTAAACAATAAAATATAAATAGAAAATACAATTTTACTTCCAGCAAAATTAGTGTAGTCAATATTATTGATTACTAGCTACCCCCGGCGTCACTCGCGTTAATGTTGATTTTCTCAATCAGTTTTGGTTGTTGGTCGATAGAGTAGATATTATCGATATAGTAGATAGAGGTAGAGGTTAAATAGTTACAAAAAGAAAAAAAATTACTACAGACGCAGAATCTATAAAGGTTCTGCCTCGCCGCGAGCTGACTTACCCCATTTTACCCCTTTTAGGAGTAGTTTGAAGAAAGCAAATATGCATACTTTAATTATTAATAATAATTGAGTGTTTGAAGCTAATCGGACGACGAAATAAAAAGTTTCATACAAAAATTACCCCTCCCCTCATCCCACTTTCTATAAGTTTTCCGCAAGAAAAAGTAGCCTAAACCGTCTCCAGGGTCCCATCTATCTCTGTACCAAAATTTATCACAACCGATTTAGCGGTTTAGGCGTGAAAGCGTAACAAACAAACAAACAAACTCACTTTCGCATTTATAATATTATAAAGTTAGGAATTAGAATATCACATTTATAGGTCGTATTCCAACTGCTTTATGATCGCAATCTCTGAAAACACTACGGAACACACTCTATTTTTATCGGACTTCAAAATAAGAAAGAGGTTCTCAATTGTTCTCTTTCTGCACTTCCAAATCATTAGTACCACATTTAATATAAAATCATGCCTTATTTTGAGCTAATTCTACGGGACTATACGGAGACAAGCCGCACAGGTCCACGGTAGTTCAATACAACATAAAATTTTTATTTATGTATTATTAGTGCATTACTACGTATGACCATACACAGTAACAGTTACACGTACGAACATGCAGACCCGTAGTAAAAGTTGTCTGCACTGTGCTGACTTTACATCTTTGCAGCCTGTGGGTCTATAGCCCAAGCTTCTGTAAATCGACACGCTTATTACACTTACTGCAGACAGCATGCGACAGCCAATATTGCGCGATACCTGCTGTCAAAACGAAAATTTGTGTCATATAATTCGAATAGGGGCGCTAAATGTACCGCGAAAAGTGCTTTTTACGGTCATAGAATAATAGATTGGCGCTCCGTCCTCTCTACCTCGTTGGGGATACGGCGTGAAGATATGTATGTATGTATGTATGTAGAGTAATAGATACGCAATCGTCTTACATGATACTAATTAAAATATCTAAAAACACGGGAAATTAACGCTAACTTTTTGTTTTCGCTTAACGTTTCGGCCGAGTTGCATCGGCCGTGGTCTCAAGTTAACTGTCAGGTTACTTGACAGTTTACTTGAGACCTTGATACTTGTAATCGCGTTAATTTCCCATGTTTTTAGATATTTAAACGCGATAAATTTAAACGAGATAAACGTGAAAGTTTAAAAGTTTATGTGACACTAATTTTTTATTACAATTAATCACCGGTCGCGCAGTGATCGCGTGGCTGTCGCTGTTTGCAAATTTTTAGGTAATAACCCGGCGGGTCGATTGTGGATCGATTACAATTAATGTATGTCTGTCGCTTTGTACAGCGGCGGATGGTGTAAGGGAGAGTAACTCCGTTGCCATGAGCATATAAGCGGTCTTAAATTATTTAACTTCAACTGAGTCTGTGAACGGTCATTGTTTGTATTTAGAATTAATAATAAATAAAACAACAACTTTTTTGTATGTAGTGTGAAATTAAATAGAGTATCGATTTATTCAACAGAAATATTTATTATTACAGATGTCCAGATCTGATATCACCACGAACGAGTCCTGAGAGGAGCTTATATAGCGAGCAGTTAAGAAGTAGGAGGCGATTGACAAGAAGCGGCATACATAGAATGACTAGTTATTATGGAATACAGCATTTGTTGGTGTAATGACCATTTTATTTATTTTTTATTTATGTGTGATTCCATGCTGCTCTGAGAGAGAACGAAAGCGGTACAATGTGTCGTCTGTTAATTTACCGCACAGGCCACCGAAGTCGACCAAAAGAAGGAACTTTCGTAGACGATGGGCTTGCAATTGGGCTAGGCCTCAGACCAAATAAAAAAAATGTAATGCTGTGAATAACACAGCGAGGCCGGATTTTTAGTTATGCTGTACGTAAGCCAGTGTTGTCATAATGATTACTGTTATTATACTAATTTTCTGATTAACGAAGAAAATCTATCGAGCGAAAGCGAATGGTAAAAGAGGCCAAGGAAGACCAAGGCCAATTCACGAAGATCAAATAGCCAGAGTGTTAGATGACGGAAATGTGAAAAGTACCCTCATACCTAGGCGAAAATGTGTGAGGAGAATGATGAGATTTGAGGAAGCGAAAGAAGTATGTAAGAAACGCGAAACTTGGCGCTCCGTAGTCTCTGACTACCTCGTTAGGGACATAGTGTGAAGATATGTATGTATTATTACGTTCATTATATTCCAAGATATTACTGTTTCTGTTATGAGCCTATTCAAGAAGCGTATGTCTTACTTATTTGAAATATTAGAACGAAATGTATTTATGCTTTTTATAAAGAGAGATGGGGTTTCCGCATATCCTTTGCGTAAGAATTCCGCAAATCGCGCGCAATCTTCAACTCTTCAACGAAGAAAGTTTGCTTGGATTGCTTCTTTCTGTAAAGAATTTAATGAAAATTTCTCATTGCTAGAACAAAATGGATATTCTTTAGAAATGAAATATAATTTTTCTTTAGAAGCTTAGCTTTCTAAAGCAACCGCATTTTGCAATGCATTTTGTAAGATATTATCTTATTTACCTCAATTTATTTAACTCCTTTTAAATGCTTCTTGTGGATTGAAATTTATGTGAAGATTTATATAAACGAATAACTTACGCTTAGTTATAAATGAACAATAATTCGTTAGATTTCATACATTAGCCCTTAGGGTGATTTGGGCGTAAATAAATCCTATATCGGTATCTATATCTTTCCTATTAGTAAGTACATCCCTAAATACACTCATCAAAAGTGTCTAGGGATCAAGTACGTTTTAGAGTATCGCCGCAATTGAGGATTATTATTTTAACTTTTTTGGATCGTTATTGATTCTTTTTAGTGATTTTCACTATTTGAATAAAGAATTTTCCATAAATTTTGATTAAAAATAGAAAATGAACTGTCAATCAGGATTCCTATAAAAGTGTGTAATAGCGTTTTTACAAAACCATTACAATTTCTGCATCGGAACTGAAGTAAATTGCATCGATATGGAGCGACGACATCATTTGTCACTCGAGTTTGGAGGACCTCTGGACGTCAAGAACGTTTGAAATTTTGTCAGGAAGTTCATTCATATGGAGGGGGAACAATAATGGTTTGGGCCAGTATTTGGATCGGTGGAAGAACCGATCTCATTTGGATCAGGGGCAACCTCAATGCTCAAATTTATGCGGAGAGGATTGTTTCAGACGTGATTATCCCTCTGCGAAGCCGGTTGGATGATCGTTTCGACTAATGCACGACAATGCACGTCCACACACGGCTAGAGTCGTAACACGCGCTCTTGCCGACGTTCGCATCAACGTTCTGCCGTGGCCTGCTCAATTGCCACACTTCAACCCAATTGAGCACGCATGGGATATGCTTCAAAGAAGAGCTCTGCCGAGTATGGATGCCGTGCATACCCCACAACAACTTTTTGACTTGTTAGAAAGAATGTGGGCGGCCATTTCTCAAAGTGATTTTGATGAACTGATTTAAGCATACCAAATCGCTGTGATTGTACAATTCGTGTCAATGGTGGAAACACAGATTGTTAATTTTTTTATCTTTACAATAAAAATTTAAAAATATCCTCATATTTGTCTTTTTTTGCCATTTAATTGACGACATTAACTTAGGTTAATTTTCCAGAATTTGCAAAAATAGTAATTTTTTTAATTTTTACAAAATATGGCGATAAGTTGTTAGCTTAAACATAGGAATTAAAGTAAGAAGCCAGTCTGGAAGACTAGATTTGATAAATATTAATTGGATAATTTTTTATAGTTAAAAATGGCTTGATCCCTAGACACTTTTTGTGTGTAGTTTAAAATAAAGTTTCTACTTCTGTCTGTTTGTGTGCTTAGTTCTTTTACACTTCGCAATACATTTTGATGCGGTTTTTACCATCATTTAGAGATGTTTTTCCGAAAGATTTTTACGTAGAAATATTATAAATAAAATTTTTCCGGGCGAATACGGGAGGGGTGGCTAGTAGGTATATAAACGAAGCCGTGGGAGGTCTATAACGTGGATATACAAAAATCGGACGGGAAGACCGATTTTTTAAAGGTACCTGTTTTAATTATGGAGCCCAAAATGATTTGGAAAGATTTATTAAACTTTTCTAAATTAAAAACAGACATAAACAGACATTAAATTTTTTGGTTGCTTCTTTATCTCTGAGAAATCGAACGTTACAAAAGATTTGTATGGATATGTGGTGATTAATTCCTTGTGCTGCCAAGATTCCTAGTAATTAATGGGTATACATTATTTTGCTACTCTTGATAAAAGATGGGAAGTCGCTCACGGAAAGGATAAAACCGATGCATATACGGTATTTCGGAAAATGGTGCAAACGAATTTCGAGAAAATTGTTTGTAATAAAAAGAAAATTTGTTAGAAATTGTCAAGAATTACTGACTATTTATGATACGACGGGAAAGCCACGGGAAGCTGAGGAATTGTTCGGAGTACTGCCCGTTGGTGAATTCCGTTACCGTACGTCGCGCAATCGACTGTCCTTCCATCCCTACTAGCTTGATGGACGGCGGTCTACAACTGTGCGTTTTGTATGACATTTTCTATCATGTACAGCAATTTTATGGAACCAGCTTACAGCGGCGGTATTCCCGGACCTTTACGATTTAGTGACCTTCAAGAAACGAGCCTACTCTTTCCTTAACCTACTTATACTACTATCAAGGTCATGACCACTCAATGTATTTCATTTCATGTAATTGTTTTATGTCATTTTTTTACATTTTGATTTTAACATATAATCTTTTTGTTTTACGTGGACATTATTTAATATTATTATTTTCTGACATGAAGCTTTTATTATATGCTTTTTTATTGGTATAACTTTGAGATTTTATTATTTGAATTTGTTATGACAAAAAATGACTAATGCTTTATCACTGAGTACTTGGTTGGATTAATACTATTATTTTACGTTAGTACCTAATTAATCTTTGCTGTTATTATTGTCTATGGTCCCACTAAACGATTTTGTTAAGTAATTTTGATTGAATATTTGCATGCTTTTAGTGAGCAGAAAGTGGAAAGGAACTTAAATATTCCATGTACATCTACTTATACTCGCATTCTTGCAAAATAAATGTAGTATTATTATTATTAATAAAGACTCCTGGCGCTCCGTCCTCTCTGACTACCCCGTTGGGGATACAGCGTGAAGTTATGTTATGTTATAATATGTTATTAATAAAGGCTGGCAGCGCACCATTGATTATTCGAACGTTGCGGGTGTCCATGGGTGGCGGTGATCACTTTCCATCAGGTTACTCTTGCTTGCTCGTTTGCCTCCTCCACCATAAAAAAAAGCCAAATGGTCAAATGGTTTAACATAATGACAAGTAGAC
This sequence comes from Zeuzera pyrina, assembly GCA_907165235.1. NCBI lineage: Eukaryota > Metazoa > Arthropoda > Insecta > Lepidoptera > Cossidae > Zeuzera > Zeuzera pyrina. The sequence continues at coordinate 9,226,438 of OU015640.1, forward strand.
TGGGCCCATGGACATACAACATCAAGGTTAGAAACGCACTTCAGATATGTATGCGTTAACAACTTTAAGGTCTAAGATGTACCTATTGTGTCGGAAGTACCGACTGTTTTATCTTTCACACCTGAACACACCAGTGCTCTGCTGTTTGACAGAAGGATTATCACCACCGGTTAAACTACTATGACAGATTAAGTGATCACAATTGATATAAATTGATGTAAACAGCTTTTATAAATGCTTATATTGTAAACAAAACTAAGATACAACACAAAAAACCACTCATACACCAATACGTTGCGTATCGTACGTCAGCCGTATCCATCGTATACAGCCGTATCGTATGCCAGATACAACACAAAACACCAATCATACACCAATATGTTGCGTCTCGTACGTCAGCCGTATCCGCCGTATACAGCCGTATCGTATGCCAGGTACAACACAAAACACCACTCATACACCAATATGTTGCGTATCGTACGTCAGCCGTATCCATCGTATACAGCCGTATCGTATGCCAGATACAATACAAAACACCAATCATACACCAATATGTCATGTATCGTACGCCAGCAACACGCAATACGCAACACGGATAACAATTTTTGCAATAAGTTATTTTAACACAATGTTTATAATGCTATCAACATTGTATCTCTTTTCTTTTACAACTTACGGGTGTGTATTTTCTATAGAAATGATTTGTAAGATTTCCAGTCTTAAAAGTTCGACAGTATTTTAATAAAATAACGACCTTTTGCCAATGATTTATATCCAACGTTTTATTGACCATACTTTTCAGATATATATCACCTATTAATTATATTTGTATGGCTCAGGTCGTGGGCGCTCTGCACGCACTAATGTTTCTCATGGGTGCTCGAGCCCCAGAGCACCCACGTAATCGGCGCCCCTGTTTCCGTGCAAAGTGTTCATACTTTATTTTAGCTTTTTCTTTCTATCAATGGCAGTAGGTATTCATTTTAAAACTTTTAAGAAAGAAAACACCTTAGTTTCTAAATAACGATTTTCTTTAATTGCCAGTTACAACAACGATCTTGACGCAAATAGTACAAATTAGAAACAAGTACCTAGTTTCACATAAAAGAGTCGTATATAAGTTTGTTGGTATAGAGAGGGCAGAGGAGGTAGGTCACAGGTGCTGCGTCGCTACATTTGTCCCCAGGAGAGAGGGAGTGCAGGCGGTACGTCTATAATACGGTTACGTAATAATTTACTTTTCTTTTTGATGTCATAGGTACACCGTAGATGACTCCTCGCGGAGGTCACCAACGTGGATTATCGCTTGTCTGTAGGAGTCCTAAGTTGAACTTAGCTAAACCCGCTTGTAAAGGGGGTTGAATTTATGGTAATGATCCTGCTTACTATTTTAGAAATATACATATATTACGTATCTTCGTGCTACATCTCCAACGGGGTAGTTAGAGAAGATGGAGCGCCCAGCGTCGCGTCGTCAGCGTCCTTACATATCGCCACCTCAAATCTCATTTTAGAAATAATAAGTAAAATTTAATTTATATAATGTATACAGCTGCGAGCAGAAACAAATAGATGAACCTAGAATCAAATTAGAGTGATAATAAAAACATTTATTCTTAAAATATGTTGATAACTTGAGCGAAGTCAGGTCGGATCGCTAGTCTTAAATAAATTTAAACGTGAGATATCACTTCAAAAACGAACGTTAAAGTAACTTGGAGGAAATGAATTATGGAATCGCTACTCGCCTTTTTATTATTCCCTGTTTGATAAATACCGCATAAATTTACCCCCGGAACATGTATGTGACGTCAGATGGTGTCCAATGTTTGCTGTTTACTTCCTTGTATATTTTTCACGTTTTTATTTTTTACTCTCCATTTTTTTGCTGGTAATCCACACGGGGTAATAATAGGTTACTTGGGCTTGAAATTATGATGAAAATATTTTGTTTTGTTTTTGAACGTTCTTTGGGAACGATAGTATTTTTTTAAGAAAACTGGAGCTTGATATTTTGTGGCTTTTGATAAGCAGATGCTTTTTATTTTAAACATTTACATGACTTCTGTCTGTTTCTTGCCTCATTTATGAGAGTAATATTGACTGATACGTTGTACACAAACTGACGCGTGATTACTTTTGTCTTAAAAGTTAAAAAGTTTACATCCACTAATTGGCTAGCGTAATACTGACAGTATTACCCTAGCCAAATGGTCGCTTAAATTTTGGCTAGAAGTACAGCCAACCTGTGTGCAAAATTCCAAGTTGATTCTCAATCAACAGTTCGATCAACAGCTTTTGTGAAAATGGAAATCAAATAAAACAGAAATCGTTTCGTGTTAATAATAGTATCGATTATTTCCAACTATTTACAGAGTATTGAATTATGACGATATGATACACATATATAGACATACTGACATAAAAAGTAAAGCCGGGAACACACTGTCGCGCAGTTGCTACGTAACTGGCTGCCATTAAAACAAGCTTTAAAATAATCCGCTCAGCACTTCCAAAGAAATACTGCCGTGTGAACGCTCTTTGAATTCACGTAGCAGATGCGTCCGCTGCGCTGTAGGAAACGGCTACAGCTGGTGCATTTTAGAATTATAAGTGACATTTTTAACGTCAGCCTACTTCACTTGAGTCAACTACTTAATAACTATTTGTTCTTAAAATTTGTTAATATAAAATACATAACTGAATGCTTGTAGTGTAATTCATATAATTTTTCTATTTAAGTTATTGTAAAATTGTTGTAAACCGCGAAGCTTGGGACTCCGTTCTCTCTGACTACCCCGTTGGGGATATTTGATATATACATATCTTCACGCTGTATCCCCGCTGTATATATTTTTGTAGTTATTTTAATTTTTTCCTTTTCTGTTTCCTTTTGAGTCATAAATAAAGCCTATGACTATTTAGCGTTATTTGTGTATTTTTGAAGTCCAAGCTCCAATACCAGTGAAATTTAAACGGGACCGATCTGAAAGTATACACTTCATTGGGTATATCGGTTTATAAATGACGGAGCCTGAGGTAATAAACATATAAAAACTACAACCGATTTGAGAATCTCCTCCTTTTTTTTAAGTCAATAAATAAAATTATAAGTTTGAATAATTAAATTAAATGTGTGATAAGATTTGAGGAGGCGAAAGAAATATACGTAAGGGTTGCGATTGCAATGCTTGGCGGTCCGGCCTCTCAGTCTAATCCGTTAGAGATACAAAGTGAAAATATGTACAATGTGCATACGTACGTGTGTAGGAAATTGTATTTCACATCAAGTTGAAATAGACGGTGAGAAATTAAATTAATATGGTGATATAAAAATATTAAAATCGTTCGTTGATGAGTAAAGCGAGACCGGTTCGCTGTGGAGTAACAAATTAGTGTACTCTTTTCCACGATCGTTAACTCACTGTCACTGTAATTTGGCAGATTACTATACGACTGTGGCAGCTAGCCAAGCGGTCGTCGACCTATCGGCCTACAAGCTTAAAAACATAATTTAAATTACACTGTATTATCATAATGTATGTGGAAATATTTTTTGAATAATTATATATATCTATTTAACTACTTGTTGAATAATTATATATATCTATTTAACTTAATAGTAACTCACTGTGCGTCTCACCTATTTTGCACTTTTCTGCTGTTTTACTTTTTACAGATCTACTAATAATAGATATTTGCGTTGATGTGGCCGCTGTAGTCTTTTCCGCTTTGAGAAATTGTTTGTCAAGCCGGCCATTGTAGCCTAAACTACTCTATCACCACGCCCTCTATCTCACATATATTTACAAAAATTATTATATTCATATTTCCCTGGTAAAGTTTAAAAACAATTAAGAAACTTAAAAGTACTAACGAGCAAAAATTTTATTGGTTCATATGTCTGTCAAATGCAACAGTTTACAAGTATTAAAATATTAAGCACACCCGTAGAGGCAAAATATATGTATTTCCATCCCTTTCTATTATAGACTTGCCATATATTTCTTTCTGTCTAATAGTTCGTGACGTATGAATGGCGATATTTGTCAATAGTAAATCTGTGCATTTTTTCTTCTCTTCTCAGATAGAACACAGTAATTAATAACACCCCATCATAACTCTCCTACATTAACCAATCACAGGTCTTCAATTACGTCTGTTATTTCTCAACCAATCCCAACGCTGCATTATCACTTACAACATTACTTACAACTTAAAAGTTACATTAAAGCTATTAACAACCTATTACAGCTCAGCATTTATTTGTTACATGCACATCTTTAGAACTATCACTATATGGTTATTATACTGTAGCCATATAGTGATAACTGTATATATGTCGGAGTAGACACGGGGCAGTTCGTGCTTTTGCAACTCAGCCATGAGAAATAGGTACCTAATCTTACAAGAGGCGAACTACTCCATAAAATACAACGTAAGACAAAGTTAATGTGCAAACGACAGAAAACTCTTCATAACAATTATTATGTAAGTAATTGGAAATTTAATAATGGCAAACGATCCGTCGGAGAAATGTTATCGCACCGGCCGCCGTAGTCTAACAGATCTGTGCCGGCCCCGTCGTTCCGTTAGCGCGTTACCCTTTCCAAACCGGAAGTCGCGCTTTGCCATAGTATCGGCAAATGAGTGCCTTTTATTATTTCCACCGACATATATATATTTACATTGTATTTATTTATTAATAACAAAAAAGTACATACATATGTTAGTATTTACAAACTTAAAACTGCACATTATCTTAAATAATAAACTTCCTCAAAGTTGCCGCTTAGAAAGCTGTCATTGCTTAAGGTACCCAGCAGACTGACAGCATTGCCTCTTTGAATAGCCGTGAGTTATGGTCATGAGTTCACGCAAAAATTCCATAGAATAAAACACTAAGTTTCTCCCGAATTTTCCAATTTTTCGGACTACTTTTCCAATTTTTATTTACGGACTATTATCAACATTTAAAAAAATTAGCCAAATCGATCCAGCCGTTCTCAAGTGATGCGCTTACCAACGAACAGTATTTAGTTTTTAACCAACTTCAAAAAAGGAGGAGGTTCTATGTTCGTCTGTATGTATGTTTTTTTTTTGTATGTTCACCGATAACTTCGTCAATTGTGGACCAATTTTACCGGTATTAGAGCCTGGACTTCAAACTTACACCAAATAACACCGAATAACGCGACCTGGTTGTAACCTTTATTTATATTAATGATTCGCTAGTACACCGTTGCGTTTCAGAATTAAAAGGAAATTAATTGTAGACCTGTCCTAGATGTTTATTTAGGCCAAGTTCGCTCAAAAGGGAGAAATAAAAAAAAAACACTGAAAAATACAAAATAACTATCGTTTACTAATCAAAACTTAAGTACAATAAAAATAACTTCATAAATACGATACACATACCTATATAATTAAATTTGACAGTAATTGAAGTCGGTGCCAAATCAATATGCAAGAACAGAAAGTTTATTAGTAGGCTTGGCACCGACTTCAGTAACTCAAATTTCATTATCTAGATATGTGTAATTGTGTATCATACTTATAAATTTATTTTTATTGTACTGGAGTTTTAATTAGTAAAGGAAAGTAAAGTTACTTTGTATTTTTCAGTGGTTTTTTTTTATTTAAAGAGATTGGCGCCATTATTTTTCACCTAAGTCTCTATCTATGCCAATAATTAATACGTACTTTTTACCCCAGATTCTTCCATATTGGTTCAGGTAAAAAGAAATGTGTCAGTTTCTTAATTTCTCGCAGTCGTAGAGGTCATGAAAGATTAGGAGTTAGGACTTATTACGAAGAACTATTTACCTATGTAGGCAAAGCAAACAGAAATTGACTAGTTTCGCTCTGCTGTTTATAAAATGAAAGAGGTATGCGAAGTCAAAGATTATTTTCGTTGCAAAGTAACGTATGAATTTAATTATGTATGTACTTTTATTGGATTTTATTGACGGTTTGTTTAAAAATTTCTAAACAATTGTCGTGTATTTAAAGTGATATATTTAATTCGTGGCATAGTAGCGCTTTGATGCTTGATGCAATCGCCGAAGTTATGCACTGTTACATACAGTTACCTACTGGATAGGTGATAAGCATCAAGCTATAGGTATCAAACAATTGTTGGAGCCATCTCATTGTGATTGTGAACATTTGTGTATATTATTTGTGTATACATTTGTGTATATTACACAAGGATGACGTCATTAGTTAGTCTGCTGCCACTGTAAAAACATATAAATTGCAATAGGTAGCAATTTTTACTAAAGACTAATTATTTCAACAAACAAAAATACGTTTCAATCATTTTATTATAGTTTAAAATATATTTTACCTCTGTATGTGTAGGTTATCTGATTTGTTATTTATTTTAGAAAATTATTTGTAACAGTGAATATATTATAATATCATTTAATATGACTAAGGGAACAACACAAAAACTAAAATGTTTTTCAACAAGAAAAGTGGCAAAGGAAATAGGCTATTCAGCCAAACGCCTCGGTCAGTTGCCAACTGTCACTTATCTAGAACTAGAAATGTCCTTAAAGTTTAAAGAAACAAATCATATGTATTTACTACAGTTTTGTATTTTATCCAACTGTGATATTACATTATTATGTAAGGTACACAAAATAAGTTTTAAGAAAAATCCACACTGACCATGTTCTATATTTCGTTTTCATTTAAATAGATAATAGTCTAAATATCTGGACCGTTAGGTATACTTAAGTATAATTAATTTGTATTAAAGAGTTTTGAACATTTTAAATCTAATATTAACCCGATTTATACTTACTAATTAATAATGCAAAGTTCGTGACACAAAATAATACATTGTAATGGCTACTTTTTCAAATGAAAATTCGAAATATACAATAGATTAACTTGATAAATAATCCTATTCGTATTCGTTAATTGCCAGTGGGACTAAAAAATGTTAAAAAGAATGGTGGAGGAAACTACAATCTGGCTCAGTTGGAAACGACCACCTGCTAAGAATTTGTGACGTACAGTTTTGTTTACTAAAATTACTACTCCATCTTACTTGCTCGACACTCAATTCTCTCTTACTGCCCTGTTAAGGATACAATTTGAGGATATGCAATTATATATGTATCTGTGCAAAAAAAATAAACAAAGTCTGGCAGTTTGGTATGCTTGACATCGACTTCATCATCATCATCATCATCAGCCCATAGCAGTCCACTGCTGAACATAGGCTTTCCCAATGCACACCATCGATAACGTCTTTCGGCTTTTCTCATCAAGTTACTAGCGGCCACTCTGCGGAGATCATCAATCCACCTAGCCTGGGGGCATCCTACGCTACGTTTACCGATTCGCGGTCTCTACTCAAGAACACGTCTACTCCATCAGTTATCTGTTCTTAAAGTTTTTGGTTTTAAGGCTTTGTGGTATTGGTGACGTAGTTTCCCGAACGCTGCCCAGCCCAACTGTAGTCTTCTATTCGCTTCTTTCTCAAAGTGCTTTTTCTCGAACTGCAAGGTCTGTTTAAGGTACACATATTCTTTGACAACTTAGAGAGTAGTGCCACTAACGGCAATCGTTCCCAGTGAGATATGTTCGTTGAACATGACTTTGGTTTTGTCCAAATTCACACGGAGACCGATGCGCTGGGAAGAATCAGCTAGGCCGTCCAGCATCTGTTGAAGGACTTGCAGCGATTCTGCTATAATGACGATGTCATCTGCAAATCGTAGGTGTGAGACATCAGGCATCGACTTCAATAACTGTAAAATTTAATTATATAGATATATTTGTGATATTTGTATTTCGTTTAAAAAGTTGTTTTTGAACTTGATGTTCAAACCTGATTAGCAAAGGAATTATTTTCTTAAAAAGTTTTTTATTTCTCCCTTTTGAGTGATCTTGGCCTAAATAAATATCTTTGAAAGGTCTACAACTACGTAACTTGTTTTCTCATTCTGGAACGGAACGACATACGAAAGAATCATCAACATAAATAAACCTTTATAAACAGGATTATTAGATGTACCTATCTTCAGAGAAATTCAAATGTGTTCAAGAGGTCCCACCTTGGAGCTATACTGAACATAAGGGAAAAAGAATAATAGAAATTGATACATAACAAAGAAGTTATGCCCCAACGCACATAAAAAAAAATACAAGCAGGCGAACACAGAACCTTCTTTTTGAAGTCGATTAAAAATTATTAACACATTTTGATCACACACAAAACTTAATAATGTTTCCAATGTATTAATTAACACATATATAACCTTGCCTGACTCTTAATGAAGTTTATAATTGTGTTCTCGTGTGTACTGTGTAATTTGATACGTCTATTTTGTTTTATCTTAAAAATAATAGCACTAAATGACATCCAATGCGCCAAATCCAAAAATTTAACAGTATTTCTGGGTATCTGAATACGACTATTTATTAATAACAAAAAAGTACATACATATCCTAACGCTAACATTTACAAAGTTAAAACTACACATTATCGTAAATAATAGACCTTCTCAAAGTTGCCGCTTCATGCAAAGCAGAATACAATTTAGTTTTAACGAATAGTCGTTTAATGAGGTTTCACAGAAATTGGGTGTTTTTGAACATTATTTACATATATATCATCTGAGATGAAAAACGCACTTTTAATTTTACGGACTGTCAGAGTTAGCGTGCTAAGACGGATATTTTTGTTTTAAGAAAATATAAGGAATAACATTTTGTTATTTAATGTTAACTTTATTTTATATGCCTATCCATCATTTAGTACTGTTTGAAGCATCAAATTCCAAGGTCAAAACAAAACAGTTCGACATACCGATTTAGCAATGACATCAAACGAAGAGACAGGCTGCACTCTGTCGGTGACATTTCAATAAATTATCATCACTGTCAATGTGCCCGTTCATATTTCATAAAACAAGAGAATCCGCCAAACAAACTTTGTCCATAATACCTCGGTATCATTCCAGCCGTTTGTACCCTCTATCCATCAACGTCGGTGTTCCCAGAAAGTTGCTTTAAAGCCTCCTAATGAAGTTATCCGGCAAAAACCGGATAGGTCCTTTCATATTTTCATTATAAGGCGCCTCTTCTTTTGAGTCAAAATGTTAGGGTTGGTACACAAACACACCTTATCAACAGTACAGGAATGGAATGAATTTAGCGCAATTCTGCTGTGCTAGCAGAAACTGTAATTAAAAGGTATAAAGACACAATAATATTTATATCGTTACATTTAATTTAATTAACTCTGTATTATTTAATAAAGTGTATTTTTTATGAAATAATATTTCAATAAAAGAATTTAATAAAAAAATTGGCAAACAAAATATTTTAAGTATCTGCATACACATGATGTACTAAGTTTAAAAATAAATGCAGCCCGTCATTATAAATTCATTTTATAATAATAAATATTATAAAATATTTGTCAGCTATTATTATTATACACTACATTGAATGCCCAAGTTGGACTGTAAAAATAGGTAACCCGCCTGTTGTAAGAAGACACTACAGGGGTTCGGACTCTCGGCCGATAATAATGAGCGATCAGGTTGTTCATTCATGCGACTTTGAAGGACCCTGAGTGCATGTGGTACGCGCTATCTTAACACTGTGAGGGTGCAAGTGTACTGTTACTGCCCCACGAGAAGTTCAGCACGCGAGAGGCTTTCGTATGTTCCATAGGGCATACCGGAGTTTCTTGATAACGTATTGAAGACGACTACCACAGGAGTTTCAGAGGGTAGAATCTACACTTAACCCATTCTTACCCTCAGGGACGGAGTTAAGTTTAACTGCCTGAGTTCAACTTTCTACCAAGTTACCAATAAAAGGTAATTCTTCAATCGTTATTGTACGAAGAGTTGTGCTTCAAGCTTAAACAAAACAGTTTGATATACATTATCGACAACATCACACAAAGAGTTACACTGTATGGTGCCAGTGACTTTATTCTGATGTGATTTTCACCTGTATTAAAGACGAATCTGAAATCTTGCGTATCAAATGAATTTCTTATTCTAGTATGCAGTGCAATTTAAATTCTGCCAGTGAGTGGACGAAGATCATGCACGAGAAGTTCCCGAGGGAATATGTGTTAGCAAACCTGAACTAACAATTTGATATTGAACGATGGAACGAGCGGACATTGTACAAAGTGCATAGGTGGCGTGTTGAGGTGGCGGGACACTTTTAGTTGCGAAGATAAGCATGAACATATGATGACTTCAAGGTTTTTATTTGAAGATTTATTCCATTTTTATTATAATCGATTTACTTAATATTTGTCCGATGTAATTTACATCACGAGGGGAGTCTTGATTCAGTGGGATACTAATACAGTCAAATTGTATCTGTAATTGAAATTCACGAATTTTACGTCTAATTTGTTATAAAGCATGATTCATAATCGGCAACCCTATATCAGAAGTAGGAAAGTATTATCGATTATAGATTACCGCTTCTCGCGACGACTCTGCGAAGAATTCTCATTGTAATGCGTCAATCAGACAATTGGAATCCAATTGTTTCGTTAAAGCAATTATTCTTGGATATTTTCAATCGGATTTTTAAAAAAGTCAACGTACCTGTACGTCAACTTCAATTTAGATGAGAATTGGTGATGACAAATTAATATGTACGTTAAGTATAGATATCGAAAAAGGAATACGAATAATATATATGTATATAAATGTCTCATTAAACCATTGTGTACTTTGGAAATGTAATTAATTAAATATTACCTCTTTTTTAATAGATTGTCTTGTAATATTAGGTACGTGTCAAGTATTGAATTAGTAATAATTATTAGTTGCTTTCTCAGTGTCCGATTTTTTGGAAAAATGTACAAAGAATTAAGTTGTTAAGTTTAATACTTCCTTAACGGACCTGCCTTTCGAACGATTACGACTAGGTATGTAGCAATAGCCATGTCACAGGACTAACGGCTTAACGCTCCTCTCTAAGCACATATAAACGCTCATATGGATTTCTAAGATCACCAATCCAGTAGGTAACCGCACGCGATCTTACATAATGATTGTATCAAATGCGAAGCAGCACTATGCTATGAAAGCCTCGTAAAAACATATATAAATAAATGTTTATTTATTATAGTATACTTTTACAAAAGGGATTCACAATAAACAAATGCGTAAATAAGGATAATTTATACTCTTCTATCTACGAACTAAAAGGCAATATAGGTCTGTATTCAAGCAATTAGCTGATATATAATTAAGCCGGTCGTGACTTTTTGTCATCGTTATTAATCTAATTGCCTTAAAGGAAGGGAATTTCCATTTGCACCTGAAATATTTACATATTTAATGAGATAAAATCTCTTAATGGCCTAAGCTTTACAGTGTTAAGAAATTTCAAAAAAGAAACTTAAAAAGGTTTTTATACATGTCTTTTTTGTTTTAAATTGTAAGCAATAACAGTAGGCTATGTTCAAACAAGATCTATCTTAATTATAAACATTTAACTTCTTTAAGCAGGTCTAGTTGTTTTAAGATTAAAAGTAAATCCGTCCATCACTTTACTTCATTATAACATGACTATAGGTTGTCTGTAGACTGCAGATGTTACAGATAGCTGGTTGCGATTGTCAATCATTTTCGAATTGTTGTCGTTTTTTAGGCATTACTCAAAAACTGTATATTGAATTCAGACATGGAGTTTGTTGCTATAAAAATCGTCTTATTGACTGAGTCATACTGAATTCGAGTGTGTTTGTGTGTGAAATCCGTGCTGCAAGAAGGACTTGTGAATGTATAAATGTGTAATTTAATACACATGACATCGCATCGAATGCAATAGAGTCACACACGTACATACATGTGCTCCATTTGCCTTATATACAGTGTAGAGCCCAACGTTATCTTTGTAGTACTAGATTGAGTGTTCGAAATAATCACTATGTTACACTGAACTGAGGGTCCGGGGACCACACCTACCTTACTTTTAATTCGATGCTTGTGCTTGTGCTTGACTTTGACTTTGACTTTGACTTTGACAATGTTGCGTATTTTACTTCATTTCGTATTCATGTGATGACTTCAATGTAAACGTAATAAATAGCTCTAAGAAAAGGGAGATACTAATTTCACTCTTTCTTTCATTTGATCTTGTACACATTTTTGATGAACCGGCCAGGGTTCCATACTATTCGGCGACGCGCATTGATAATGTTTTCATGAATAAAAGGGGAATTAGATAGCATAAAATTATTATTGATATTCGCTTAGATTATAAAGCTTATTAATTAAATTAGATTGCATGAAAAATAAATTAAAGCCAATAATTGAGTTTAGACCATTAGGCGGTAATCAATTAAAACGTTTTAGTAACGAAGTACCTCTGTTGACGATCCAAATATCATATATCTACTGCAAAATTTTACCGATATATTCAATAAGAAATTGTCCAAAGAAAAAAATAATAATTACTGACAACAAGTTACATTTCTCTGATGGGCGACGAAAGGCATTAGAAAAAGTAGGGACGGACTTTATGAGTTGTATGACGAAAAATCACACACGTCAGATGAAAACTTTCATTATTATGTCTGCAATGATTCAAAAATGTTTAAAAATATTCGAAAATATCTAAGCATGCGAAATCAATTCATATCGCCAATAAAATTAGTAAGGCAGATAACACAGTGAAAGCGATATGAAAAACTATTAACACAGAAAGTAGGTAAACAGAATAAGAAAAACGAAGACTGCTCACTATACATTAATAATAAAATTGTTGTGAATAAAAAACAGGTTGATATTGTTTTTGTTATTTGTTTTTCAAATGCACCTATAGAAGTTACAAGTGGTCTAGTATTATTATCTGTACATGCAGTACGGGCACTCTTAAGCTTACATTTAGGAAAGTGATTCTCTAGTTTTTAATTCAGGCACACGTTTTTATTTAAATAGAAAAAACTTTAAAACAATTAAAAACAAAGAAAAGTGAAGATTTGTGGGAACTATCAGTTCATGGACTGGCTAATATAATACCAATAGTAACACCGATTTTAGTAAGAATATTTAATAAATATGTTGATCAGGGTGTGTTTCTCGATTTCATGAAGCACAGTAAAATAATACTGATATTTAAATTGGGTTGCAAGTCAGATCCTACAAACTACCGCCCGGTATCGATTTTGCCAGCGTTGAGTAAAATATTCGAAAAAATACTGCTCAACCAAATGCTGGCACATTTTAATATTTGCAAGATATTTCATGGTCAACAGTACGGTTTCACGAGAGGACGGTCAACAACATATTTTATGCGGGAGCAAGCTCGATCAAAAATGTACTAGAAGCTTGGGAGGGGTCACAGGATGCCATTGGCGTGTTTGCGGTCTTTCTAAAGCTTTTAATTGTGTTTGTCACAAATCTTTAATTTACAAGCTAAATAAAGATGGGCGTTCCACAAAGATCAATCTTAGGACTTTTGTTGTTTTTGGTTTATATTATTGATCTCCCATTTATGCTTGAAGTCCTATGTGATGTAATATTATTTGCTGATAACACATCACTATTGTTTAAAGTAAATAGAAAAGACTAAGATATTAGCGGAACTAATAGGACTTTGGCCGATGTCTCGAGATGGTTCGCTGCTAATAATTTACTACTGAATGTACAAAAAACCAATTGTGTCAAGTTTTGCCTATCCAATGTACCCAGAAACAATTAGAATTAGCGAAATCAACTACTTTTCTTGGTTTACCAGTAAGTAATAAATTAGAGTGGCCGGACCATATCAGGGTTTTGGCTAATAAGCTCAGTTCGGCAATATATGCTATTAGACGCGTTAGACAGTTGACAGATGTGGCCACGGCTAGGATGGTGTATATCACATATTTTCATAGCCTTATGTCTTATGGCCTACTACTGTGGGGATCAGCGGCGCATATGAATTCTATTTTTATTTTACAAAAGAGGGCAATACGTACCATACCATCTACTATATGAATGCACGAGAGTCACTAAGAGACCGTTTTAAAGACATTGATGCACTCACCTTACCTTCATTATACATCTTTGAAAAGAAAAAAGAAGAAAAGAAAGTTGTTATTAATGGTAAAGAAACTCGTGGTCGTAATCAGCTAGTTATTTCTAAATTTAAATTACAAAAGTCAAGTGCGTCATTTTTGGGCAACTGTGTTCATTTTCGTAATACAATTTCTCAAGACATTACTTAATTAACGGATAAGAAACTTAAACTTGTTATTAAACGCAAACTGATTGGAAAAGCATACTACAAAATTTGCAATTTCATTGAAAAAAAAAACAATAGTCTGGAAATTATTTTCTCTGCACACGCATTGACTGGCTTTACGAATATTGTATTTCAAATAATTATTGTAGAATGATGTTGAAAAAATGATACCTGACTAGGTTTCCTGTCGGTTCTTCTCAGTGTTCAGGTTTTCTTTTCAAACCGAACTAAAGTAGATTCGACGTTCAAAAATACCTTGCAATTGGGTTTACTTCAATAAATTGATTTGACTTTGATTTTGACTTCAAAGCACTTCTGTAATGCTTTTTTAATAAGTAATTAAAAAATTGATGCTCAGATTATTAGACTGCAAAATATACATTTAAAATTGATTTTTAATGAATTGTAGTTCATTTATTATACGTAAAATTATAAAGACGTGAGCAGTACTGTTTCACTCTTACTTACTGTGAAGCGGCAGTTCGCGCGTCCCGCTCTGCCAGCGTGTAGACACGATTATTGTTCTGTTCTATTTTTCTAGTGTTACTTATAGTTCAATGGACTACCATTGAACTACACAGTTTCGCATATTTATGCATAAATAAAAAAAAACTCCAGACAATTACATCAATCGTTTAATCCCAAGCTGAATACTACAACAGGTACTGAAAACAGCTACAACACAGCCACTAATACTAAATACTTACTTAATAGTATTACAATAATATATATTTCATGTCATAGTACTCTTGGGAACAATGGTACTGGTACTGGGAACATTCAGTAATATTTTATTTACAATTCCAGATATTTAAGAAAAATTTGTTTCTCGAACTGAACTTGACAGGAATCGAACCCAAAGTCTCAGCTTTGGAGGCAAATACAGTCTCACCAAAACGGTCTTCAAAAAGTCGAAGAATTTAAGTCTTTTTTTCTGCAGGGATTGCACCGTACATAAGAACTGCATCCACATTCAATGTGGCTCAGCCTTAATATTGAAATACCATTGCACTTATCTCTGATAAAGAGTGTGTCTTAGAAACTTCTTTTCCTTAATTGGGTTTAATAGAATATTGAAATCTGTTCTGTTTTCAAATCTGCTTAACTGAAATAAGCAGTTAAGATTTATACACACCGACTCTTAATAGCAATATAAAATAAATATATATATATAAATAAATGCAATATAAAATCATTAGAAAATACGAGTATAATATTTTGTAGGAAATGATTACAATGATTATTACATATATAAATAATCTCAGTAGAATTGGTTTGCAGGAATTTCGTGATATGTGTAACTTATATTTCCTTTTTTTTTCGCCATCATGGAGTAGAAATGTCAACTGAAAATCAGCGTCTTGTGCCTGTCACTTGACATTGTTCTGAGTTGGGAGTCATTTCGCTGCTGCAGTGCTGGTCTATCGTCGTGTAACGCAAAAAAAATGTATTAAGTTGTATTATTTAAATTGTATATGTATTTGTGTAATTGTACGTGTATTGTGTGCAGCGAATAAAATTATCTATCTATCTATCAACAGAATGTCATTATTCCTTTTTCAACATGTACTAACTGTTAAATGATGGGGACTCAACTTCATTGTTTGTAAATAATGCTAAGTTGTAATGACGCTGCTGTAAATTTAAATCGTCCTGTCTACGACATTACAACGTCTACAGCCAGTCTCAGTTTGTCTTTTCTACGAATGAGAGAGTTCGTCTCTAGTAATAATAATGAAGTAAAGTTTATACATTTTCTTTTGAACTAAGTTCTATGTTAGTTAACTCTAAGTAATAGGAAATCTTCGAGGTTATCTAAAATTATGTATGTTTTTCTTGTTATTACTTACACATATTATGTTATAAATAAGAACGTGAAAATAAAAATGTTTATTTTAAATCAAGATCATATTTTCAATAAGCCCTAATATATCGTAATTATTCAAACACAGTTTTAAAGACAAAGTAATAAAAGCGAAATTAACTTGACACTGAAATATCTGCCTCAATTTGAAAATAATAGGATAAGCTCATGATAAATTGCATGCAATTATGCAACATCAAGCTGCATGCCACACTGAACGATTCGGGAATGTCGCCCATACGAACGCGTTGCGAGCCTTCGAGTCAGTCTTCAGTCTTTCACCGATCGTCGTTGCGAAAGCACGTGGCGCACGGCCTGCTATCTGCACGATTCGGCAACGAAACGCGAGCCAATCACGCTAATTGACGAAAACGTGACCCTAGTATTAATTGGATTCCAAAATCGCGGTGTGTCTAACTCGGGACCTGATTTACATATAAATCGTCTGTCACCCCGTGAACCAAATCAAACCAGACCACTTGATTGTAATTTTGAAGTATAATTATTTTTGATCAGTGTGCTGTGAAGGGGTTATTTTTGTTAGTGTTCTCTTAGTTTTCGTAGTGAGTGTAGAGAAAATTTCAAAGACAATGGTGAGTTAATTTTGTAACTTTTAGCCAGAGCTTTTTCTTACGGTAATTTAATTGATATTGACTTTAAAAAACATTCTTTTTTTACAATTCTGCGTAGTTTTTTATGGATGCTGTTAGGTTATAATAAGTCTACGTAAAAAATAATTGGCAAGAAAATAACGGTATTTTACATTTTGTAACAGTGATAATAATTTTTCTCTTTAAATCATTTTCTTTGATATTACATTGGAGCACAGTGTCATCTCAACTACTCATACATTAACAAATCATTAATAAACATTTTTTACTACTGTAAACTGAATACCCTATTGGTAAAGACGCACGTCTGTTTTCTGATCTGAAATTTTCAGGTTCAATGCCCAGTTAGGTTAATTCAGTAAATAAATTTTTCTTAATTGACTGGAATACAGTCATTATAGAGTTTAAGCATAATTTTATACAGAGAGATTTTACATTATATTATTGACATAATTAACTACATTTTTATAAGCACAAATTCTTGTTATCTCAATCAATATGTTGAACTACCTTTGAATCTGATATTATTTTAAAGTGGAATACTTCCCTTCTATTATAATCTGGAGAAAGTAAACAGGATATTTATTGCTACAAGTTTAGTAATTTTTATTTTACTACTGGTCTGGACAAGAAACAAAACTGGAATGTGCCAGTTGCTTATACACCGTGTAGTTCATAATAGTCGGTTAATAGATCGGGCTTATTATAAGGGCGATATAAGTGATGAGTTAGTAGTCTGATGCGTTTTTCCAATTGTATACCGAAGGAATTAATGTCACTAGAACTGTCAACAAGACGTAATTTTGATGCTTTGCGACATATGCTCTGTTCACTCCAAACAAATTATTACGTATTGAAAATGAAATTAATATACGCAGGTGTGATTATCAATATACAGAGACGATTACACCAATTCGTGACACTGAATTAAGCATTAGGTAGTACATGACTACGGGCGCCATCAATGAACTCTCAATAATACCCAGATTCTAGGACATTTCAAAGAATTTTTGTTTCCTAAATAATCCTGACCGAGAATTGAATCAGGCCAGTCTATACCCAAAAGCCTTACGTGTATACACAAATAGACAAATAATCTTATGTGAAGTTAGAAACGCGAGCAAACAAATACGCGAACACACAAAACATATTTACATGTCGCATCTGTTTTACGTGGCCAAAATTTCCAGTTCAAGATCGATTTATCTAAAACTGTAAAAAATCAAATCAAAATTATTCTTCAATATTCAAAATTAATTCTATATTCAAAATTATTATTAGAAATCAAAAATTAACAACAGATTTTGTTATTTACCGACTAGTTTCTATCCGTGGCTTCAGTCGCGTAGATTTAGTAATATATTTAGTCCAGAGCTATAGACATTGTGTGTACATGAAGCCGATTAGTTTAGTAGTATTTACGTAAAAGAATAACAGACGAACGAATAAAATTTCGTTTTTATAATATTAGTAGGGACGTGAAGGGATTAACATCGAGCTATCTAAGATTTCTATATTGTATATGATAAAAAATGTATGTATTTTTAGATTCATTAATAACTTGAAGTTCTGAAATATGACATTTTAATTTTGACTAAACTATGTACAATGAAAAGAAATCTGTGAAATGTGAATCCCACTAGTCCACGAAACGTCTCCACGACGTTTATGAAATAGTAAAGTAAATTTAATTCCTGGAGATTTATAAGACTCTCTTAACCTTTTTCTACTAAACTTTTCGTAGGGCTTTGGAATTTGTAAAATTATAGGTCCAGTTGTTTTGAAGATGAGGAAAAGTGAAGCCAAGTTTGAGAACCTACCTAATTGGTCACTTTCAAATTCTATTTATCTACCTACCTGGTGCAAGTGCGTGTGTTAAAAACCGTGTCAAAATCGTGTCGGTTTGTACGTTGTGAAAATCGACAATGACATACAGACAGACGTAAGTGATCTTATAGGGGTTGCGTTTTTCGTTTTAACTTACAGAGCCCTAAAAATGAAATTAAATTCTCACTCATATCCACTTACCCATTCAACTAGAAAATTGGCATGCGTAACTGATTTACGTAACGATACGAGCTTCAAAAGATTAGTTATTTTTTTAAGTCCTGTATACCTGTTTATAAAGAATTCGCTGAACAATTTAAAAATGTACTGATTATTTCAGGAAAAGAGGATAGGTACATAGTTAAAGTTTATATAACATAACAGTTTTCTGATACCATTAAAAAAGATTTTCAAAAAGTTTCCTGCGAAAAATAATCTATATTCTCCAAATATAAGCCTGAAAACAGCATTCGTTCATGAGTTACGTTACCACAAAGGAACACATAGTTATAGTATAGGCTTTCACGGTTTATTAGAAATTATCAACAGTTTCGTTAATACTGATTGAGGTTGTATTGCTTCTGGAGTCAAGTACACTTCATCGGCCTGACATTTCGTTGACAGGTTTCGTAGGGAACAAATTATGACGGGGCTGCGTTATCAAGTGTTATCGTATTTTGATTGAGCATAACATTGTCGGATACACCTAATTTTGACTAGGCAGTTGGTTTCAAGGTTAGGGTTGGGGTAAGATGGTTCCGGGTTTGTCAACTCAGAGGTCAATTTAGAGGACGAACTTTTTAGTGTTGGTTTCTAAAAGGGGGATTATGAAACACTCACGGAATCGTCTTTGTGTCTGTCTGTCTGTCCTTTTCTCAAACTATTTAACGTAAATAGCTGTGACACATTTATCACTATATCTTGTCCAGATTTCATGTTTATGTTTAAAGCACTATAAATGAGTGGCCCAAAAACAAATGCGAAATTTGTAACTTGAATGTTAACTTTGGAGGGTGTTTTAGTTAAAAAAAAATTTTTCTTGTCTTTGTGTCACAAACAGAGAATATACATACTTCATATATTGATTGAAAGGTTTTGAAAATTTTTAGTAGGGTTAGAACCATTACAAATACGATGTTATATAATACAAAATGTAAGACTTATATTAATAGATTATAAGATATTTTTTAGCACTACGCAGATAAAATTAATATAAAAAGTTTTCTGTATACAAAATATCCATTTATAGAATTTTCTCAATTCGACGAACATCGCTAAAAATTGCAGATTACGATTAAACATATACCCAGCGATGTGTAATTAAATCTTACTTGCTGCTAATTAATGAATTTTTAACATGAAAAATAAATATGTGCGAATAAGATAAGCAATGAATGAATGAAAGCAAGTAATGTCAAACTATGGACTATTATCTTTCAAATTATTCATCTACAGAACAGTATGCTTTTTTAATTAAATTATCTTTAATTTTAAAAGCTGTCACCTTTGCGGACAAAAGAAGCAATGTAGAGAGATACGTAGTATGACAGGGTTGGATGACAGTGTTATCGTAAAAATAAAGAAAGGAATGCTTAGATGATTTGGGCACACAGAAATAATGAGTGATGAAAGATTGACGAAAAAATCTATAGGAAGAATCTACTATCAAGGAAGATCAAGGCTGACTTATGAACACCACGTAGCCAGAGTTTTAGCTGATGGAAATGTCAAAAGCACTCGCATACTCAGGCAAAAGTGTGTGAGAAAAAAGTGTGAGAATGATAAGATTTGCGGAGGCGACTCAAATACATAAAGAGCGCGATACTTGGTGCTCCGTTCTCGCTTACTACCCCGTTACGGATATAGCGTGAGGATATGTATGTAAAAAAATCCTTCTTTATTTTTATTACTCTAATAAGTTATTATAATATATCTAATAACTCTTAGTGTGATTTAAATTGATTTTATCTCGTCTAAGGTACTTTGTAACCAAATGTTTTCACTCTAACGACATTTGGATGGATATTTAGAAACAGATTAATATTATCATAAAATACACAGTTTTTGTTATATGGGAAATCTAACTGATAATAAAATATCGACTGCCGCAACGTACAGTATCGAAATTGAAAATCACGCACTTTACAGGAGAGCAATATAAAATTGTAATTTGACATAAATTAATGAATTTTAACAATTGCGCGACAATGATACCTGGAATAAATGCTTTGATTTAGCTTCTTTTTTATAGCTACTAGCGTTTATTGACATTTTACATAGTTTTCTAGATATTTCATATTTGATGATATTCCTCGTTTTTGTAAGGTAGAATGTTATTGAAAGTGCCGGTTTCGACATTATTTTACGTTTACGAACTTATAGCAAATATCGAATGTGGTACTTTCGATACTATTCTTCATCGAACCGTCTTATAGCAAGACGAATTTCGCACTTTCGATATTTAGTTCATTTTTAATTTAGACGCTGTTTTTAAAAATTATGTGAATTTATTAACAAAAAAACAACAAATGTAATAATTTTTAATTGTATTTAATAAAACAACTTTTAATAGAGAACACCGAGACATGAAATTCTGAATTAAAACTAGCATATAAAATGAAATCAAAACATAGTTACATTGGCATTTTAAGAATGAATTACATGGTTCATTGAACTTATAGCGTAGTATAACTTAAATGACAGTCTTCTTTTTGTGTTTATCTCTGATTATATTAAATGTTAAGAAAGTTCTAAGTAAATAAATGAGATCAATAATAATTTAATAATTGTAGGCTAATGTTAATAAACCTTTCCAAAGTTTTAACAAAACGAATATTTATTTAAAAAGTCTAAAAATCTAATAAATATTAACAAAAATATTTTTTTCTATTTATTGCAATTAAAATTTTCACTTTAACAATAATCATGTTGGGAGGTATAGCGAAATCAAATAATTTTATTAAAACAACAATACCTAATCGTCATTGTCACTTTCCGACATAATATTATTTTCGTTTGGGCCATTTCTAAGTCTTTTAAAGAAATCATGGTATTGTTTAGGTATATGTCCTGCTTCACATAAATATAATAAATCTTTATATTTTGCTTCTAGAATCGGTAAACTGTTTAAACATAGTGGATTCAAATCATTAATGCTATTTACAACAGTAATTTTCTTGTTGCGACGTGTTTGAACTAAGGTATTTAATGTTAAATAACCTGAATCCAAATTGTATTTATATAAAATAACATCAGGTTCGCATTTCTTCACACAAATTTCCTTTATGTTATTCCACCTAACGTCTTGATTTGAGGGGTTTTTCTTGAAATTTCTATTATGCAATATATATTTAAGTTCGTGAAGCATGTCCTGAGACTCTCCTATTACATGATATGGCTCATTATTTGTTTTAGCCCAACGAACTAAGGCGTACCATTGGTCAGGTGTATAAATTATTTTGCCTTTTGCAGATCTTTCAATAAGAGCATGTACGCTGTCTGCTTCTTGTTGTGTATGGCCAGACTCTAAAAATCGATGTGCGATATCAATATTGTATTTTTTACTAGCATACATGTAAAGACTGTATACTAATCTATTGCGATTTTGCCCTGTGCAATTGTTCGACCAAAATCTTATATCTTCTGTACCATTTGCAATTTTTTTCTGTATAAAATCCAGCAAGCAACTGCCAACCTCGTTTGCTCCCCGTTTAGCTATATTTTCTGGCCATAAATAACAAAAAGCTTCTTTTTTTTCCCGCATCAAAAACGGTGAAATGAATTAGTGACAATTTTCGCCTATAATAAAAAAGAGACACTTCTCCAAAAGGGCAATTAAGTAGTTTTTGAAAGTCACAAGTTGCACATACGACTTTTGGTGAATTCTGGATTGCTTCGTCTTTGTCTTTCGTTTTGTATTTTCGTGCAGTTTCTTTATTTGAAATATGCTCTATGTTATGTGCCAATATCTGTGATTCAGTAGGGCTTTCTTCATTGGAAAAGGAATGACACTTGTCACACAAGTCTTTCTTAGAGATAAAAAATGCAATGTTCATATGATCGTTAACTATATTTCGGTACTGTCTTTCAGTTCGTGCTGTATTGTTATATTTATGTAATTCCGACCAATCATTGTACATTAAAAACATCTTATTGAAGTTTAAAGAGTTATCCAAATACAATTTACTGCTATTTTTCCTAGTATAGTGGGATTCCACAGGTTGAAAGGATTTCACATGGTCACAAACACTTTTAATCATCTTGCCTCGTGTTTGCCTTTATTGAAAATACCAGTAATGCCACAAGAAATATCTAGTTTATCGTATGCTGTACATAATTTGGTCCGTTATAGAAAGGGTACCACAAAACATCTTTAAACATACGCGGTGAGATTTATAAGTAGAATCACTTGTAGGCAAAGGTAAGTAATATTTTGTCGTGAATTTTCTACTAGATGGGCCTTCAGTCGTCATTCTTTTCTTTTCAGTTCTCTTAGAGAATTTATATTTACTGTGATCTGATAATTTCCAAAATTGATCAAAAATTGCTTTTCGGTTCTCATCTGTAAAATGTATGGAACATTTTAGTTTGCAGGTTAAAGGGCATGGTTGCTTCATGGCTTTAGCTGGAACAGTTTTTCCTCTTTTGGAGACATATTGTTTACCGGAATTTGTCAGTAACTTCCTACGAAAGTCTATCCATTGGTTAACATGGCGCTTCCGTTTTCGACCAAGATCAGTCTTGTAAGTTACTTTGCGTTTACATGAGATAGATGCACTAGGAGTATTAGGATTCTCATTTTCAGATATAGAAATTAAAGAATTTACACTTGGAATGTTTTCAGAGTTTTCAGTGAATGATGTTTCGTTATAAAAGTCTTGTTGATAGATTGGCGATGGAATTGGTGTACATTTTTTAATGGCAACTGTATCGATATTAGAGACATTTTCTACACAGTTATTTGTATTGTCATCCTGTACCATAGCGTCATCATAGATTTCATTCAAAACCCTTCATTGCTCTTCAGTGTACTCTTCGTAGCGTACCGGAGATTCTGAAATGTAAGTAAAAACATACATACTCATACATACTTTAATTTACAGCAGGATGTGTCGTAAACAATGGATAAATTTATAACCAGAGAAAGATCTGGTCAGAACTTAAAAAATGGAGTTCAAAGTCCAGTAAATTAACCAAATTGTTGTGTAATCCGCGTAATTAATTTTCAAGAAAGCTGTGATAAGATTAAAACCCTAAGGCTGTTGCTAATCTTTAAAAAAAACTTATATTTTCTGGTAGCTAAAATCAAACCGATTCCCAGTTACCTACTAGTTTATTCATTATTTTTACAACACACCCTTATTAAATAACATACTTCTTCAACAGCGGTTACATGGAAATATATTAACTTCATACTAATATTTCTTTAAAATCTAGTTAATATTTATATATTATAGTAATTATTGTTGTAAATTACCATAAATTTTATAGCATATATTGAACTGATTTTTTCAAGTAATTAAATTTATAACGATCAATACCAGTTTCAATCGAATATGCCAATCAGATATAAAATCCAGCTTAGAACAACATCAAAAGTGGTAGTTTCAATACATCCACAAAGTAAAATATCGTAAGTGGTAGTTTCCATGTATTTTTTTACCCAGTAAAAGATCGAAAATGGCAGTTTCCGTAGTTCACAACATATACATGGCGACAGCTATACACGTTACAACATCGAAATTGCCACTTACATTAGTCTTACCTGTTAACCTCAAATAATAACTAATTTTGCAAAAATACTGAAAACAATAACACATTTTAGAAACACTAAGGTATTTATTAAAATTATTGCCAATTTATAACGTCAATTTATTAGAATGAAGTAGGTATTTCGAATATTTGTAAACTCTTACCAGGACGTTCGTTGTCAATTATTTGACTGTTCGTAGTTTTATTAAAATATTCTTCTTCAGTTTGAATCAAATTCACGATACGTCTACCCCGGCTATTCATTTTAAACATAAAAACTACGAAAAAATAATTAACAGCAAAAGTAAAACTGATTAGTTGATACACCCTCGCTCTATCACATCGCGGCGAACACTGACGATTCGGTCAGTTACGGGAGACACACTCCGTTCATTGTTTCGAAATACTGTCAAATGTACCGCATTCGCGCTTGTTCTTCGCTCAAGGTGGGTAGTATCGATTTTATTCGTCTTAAAACTTGACTAAAAATAATGTTTTTTAACAAAATCTTTGTTGCTCCAGTAGGGTATTACTAATAATATTATTGAAATTAGTGAAATAAAAAAAAAATCGTGATTTTGCAGTTTCGATACTGTACGTTGCGGCAGTCGATATATCCAAATGGTGATACTTTTTTTTAAAATACCGATACAGCAGACGAAACAGCCAACGAGATCGGGTGTAAAAGTTACAACAATTAAATGTAGTAATTTATCTGCATATACTTTAGCTATAAAATACCTGAAATCCTCTGTGAATATTCCCTTCCTGATTTCACAACCGAATTATGGTTTCTAATATCCCTCGCTAGTGATTCAAATACAAAAAGAAAAACAGCTCCACCCTTTCTTTGAGAAGAGTAGGCAATAAATAAACGCGACTCCATCTCAAGTGGTCGCCCGGGTGTTGTGACTATGAGTTAATGTTTACTTAGGACAATCTATTTCACGAAGTACATATAAATAATGTGTACATATTATGTTTACTTTTTTAAATATTTCTATAACGAAGTAAATTTCGTTGGAAATAAAAAGGGTATGAATTGCTTTGATGATTTTTTTCCCATGTAACTTATTTATAATTCGTTAACATATTCTTACAGTATAATCCAGAAAGTTTAAGCTCGCTCGTATTACACTAAGACAACTGAGCGAGACAAACTATCCTAAAGATACATTGTTGAAAGATGAAACACATGTTGATTAATAAATTAGAATTTGTGCAAAATATAGCTACAAAATATGCAAATTAATTATAATTTATACAGATACTAATTAATTTAGTTAAACCGATTAAATGATAGCAGATAAGAATAAAAAAAACTTGTATTTTGTAATTCAAATTTCGAAGTAAAGTTACAGGTAAAGCTCTCATGTTTTGAGATAACTTTTAAAATAATAAATAGCTACCAAGAATGTTGTATAGAAAGCTGGCTTTAAAATATTTTATTCGGAACAATTATTGATAAACCTACTGGGTTATTTTTAAGCGCTTTGTATTTAAAACTGTCTTTATGAAAAAGATTTCTTTAATTTATGAATAAATCAAAATCTACCTACGTATTGTGTGTGAAATGGGTGGAAAGAAATTTTTTACATGAAAAGTAGAAGCATTATTTCGTAAGGGGTATATTCTTACATTAGCATTATTTATACGTAAAATATTCAAATGAATAATTATAAATTTGCCAAATATTACAAGAACAATGGTTATCCTAGTCAAGAAAGAATGTATTTTCCCATACGTCCGACGGGGGCGTACAAAATTGTAAGCTATTTTTTTCTTCTTTTTTATATCGCAGCGACATGCGGAATGACTGTTTTACTAGAATTATAGAGATGTTATCGTTTTTTCATGCACATATAAAATTGCTTTCTTGCCTCTCTGGTAGATTTATACTATTATTACAAAGGATGCCTGTTTTTTTGTTCATTCTGTAATGTAAATAATGTAATCATCAATTTAGACGAAATCAGATTTCATTTTGTTCATCAGACATGCTTTTAACATTTAAAATGATTTTAATGTTATAAATTCGTGTCTTATCACTTTGCGTTTGTGTCTTACTATTGAGAAGTTGCTTTATCTAGTTCTCTAAATTAATTTCTTAATCTAGAACTTAAATTCATGTAGTAGATCCCAAATTGTTTCAATGCCTCAATTATATTCATTTTTAATATATTACGTACATATGTAAATAATACAAGTATTTACATTACTTGAATGTTTAAAGACTGTAAAAATATCTCTACCTGCTGTAAAACTTTGTTTTTACTAAAGTTATCAAAACATAGGGTCCGATTTGACACCTGTCATAATGACGTAATTAGGGAAGCGAGCTTAACAAATCGGTAACCTTAATATCAGATTATTACTAGAAATCGATTCTAAATTATATGAGCTTTTAATGATTTCGTTTTATTTTAATTTTTACGCCTTTAATAGTAAAAGTTTTAGCAGAAGGAAAGGCTAAAATTTAAAATATTGAACAGGGCATGACTTGATCTACATTATCACTTCAATAAGCCATTAGCACCAAATTAACACAGTGAGTAGTGCTCTAACACCGTCAGACGACAAATATTTGACCACATCGTGACGCTTACGAATAATATAAATCATAGTCTAATCCTGTCGCGTTTACGTATAGGTCGCTATCGTAAGATTCCCTGCAATTTGTTATCTACACAGCTATACTTAATAAACGTCACAGATATTGAACTCGTCACATAGCCCTGGGAATATATTTTCTTGTGAGAGTATGTAACGAACTGTGAAATTTTTTCCGTTTGTTTTCACATCCGAGTGGTTTCGTTAGGTTCTTCACAAATATGTCATTTTTGTGACATATTTGTGAAGTGAATGAGAATGTCAAATCTCTTTTGGTTTTCCAACTCTTTTCGAAGGGAATATTTGCACGCAGAATGTTTACTTCATTTAATGTTTGCGATAGCCAAGATATTTTTTAAGTATTATAACGATATGTCAAGTAATTTTCTAATTTTTTTTATGTGAAACATCTTATGCCGGTCAGAGCAGCTGTTGCGGTGGCGACGCGTCGCCACGCGGGCGTCACGCGTACTAGTATACTTATAGCGACTTCAGTGTTGTTATTCACTTCGGAACAAAACGCTTGTATTTTTTAAATAAGGAAACATTTTTGATGTAAAACAACCTACGCGGCGTGGCAACGCGTCGCTACGCGCTTGTAATTGATGATTCTTAAAAAAATAACAACACTACATACGCTATAGGTATGCGAAACACGTTGCCTGTGTTTTTAAAAAACAATTTGTATTCCTTAAAAAAATTTGAATATTTATTTTTTGATTATGCCCTTATTTTATGATTAAGCCATATTTATTTCCTTTAATGAACATGTTATGTATATTTTCTATACAAAATAGTTTCGATGTTTTACATCTGCCAGACGTCCCGCGACAGCTCATTTTTTTCTATAGGATTGAACCGACTTCAAACAATAAAAAGAAAGACAGTCATTTTTGTAATTCTATTAATTTTCACCTTGTTGATCTGAGAGGGAAAGAAAAATTCGTGAAGCGTAAGTTCAACTCACGCACAGAGGATTCCGTATATTTATAAAACGGTGAAATACATTCGGAGAATTCTAGGTTCAGTTGTTCCAGAGACAAGGGGATGGTCATGTTGTGTCCGAGAACACAATTTTCAAAAACGATACCTTTATAACTTCATTCTGTCTGTTTGTCCGTATATCGCAGTTATTTTCTCGGAAACTACAAGCATTACCGTTATAATTATACCACTATAAAGTGGTGCAGTGATTTAAAAAAGTATAAGGAGTGGCACCGCATATATGTAAGTGACGGATGAAAAAAAATGCAGTGCACATAATCGGGTGTAGTGTCTTCAGATAGATCTTCAAAAATGATATACAGGTTTGAAAGGGAGTTCTTTGTTAAGTCAGTAGTTCCTGAGATATGCGTTTCTAAAGTCCAGTAAATGACTCCAACCTACTGTAACTCTTCAAATACTGCACGCTTATTACCCAAGTTGCAGTCAGCGTGAGACAGCAAAATATGGCGCGACATTTACGAATTTTTTTGTAATATATTAGGAGTGTTCAAAAGTTCTACCCGTTTCCCGAATTTTGAATAGTTTTACTAAGTTTGAATAAAAAATCTTGCGTAACAATAAATAATGCAATTTTGCGTAATAATGCTCTAAATTACGCTAGCTACAAACAGCCCGTGAGTTCGTATTTCTAGCTTAATCATCGTGCGATTAACATGTCTCGTAGTAAAGACCATATTCGACACTGTTTACTTTATGAGTTCGATAAAGGTCAAAATGCAGTTGTAGCTTGTCGAAATATTTGTGAGGTGTACGGGGAGGATACTATAGACGAAAGCACATGCCATTGCTGGTTTCGAAAATTTAGAAAATGAAGTAAAATTCCGAAGATAAACCGCGAACGACCTTCACAGTTTTCCGAAGAAGAATTTAACAATGCTATATTGAATAATCAGCTAACAACCATTGAAGAATTATCAGAGAGGTTTTCTGAACATAGAGTTACGGTAGAAAGACGGATACGTTCACTTGGTTTTATAAAAAAAATAGAAAAATGGGTGCCACATAAATTATCGGAAAAAAAACGAATGGACAGGTTGAATATATGTTTTTATTTGCTATCGCATCAAAAAAATGAGTTCTTTTTGGAAAGATTAGTAACCTGTGATGAGAAATGCATGGTTTACAAAAGCATAAAACGCCGGTAAATAGTATGCCGACCTGGAAAGCCGAACTCATTAGAACCAAAACCAGACATGCGTTCAAAAAAAAAATTTATTAGGTGGTGCATTTTTTTTCATCCGTCACTTACATATATGCGGTGCCAGTCCTTATATATTATTAGGTGTGTGATGGGATTTCCAAGGAATAATCCATTGGGAGGTAATTCCCCCTAACCAAACTATCAGTGCTAACTTGTACATCTCACAGTTAGAAAGACTAAACGAAAAATTAATAATTAAGCGTCCATTCTTACGCAATCGCAAAGGTGTCATTTACCATCAACGCTAGACATCACACAGCTTTCTCGACTCAAAAAAAATTATTCGACTTGGGATGGAAAGTCTTATCTCACCCTCTATACTCACTCGATCTCGCACCTACTGATTATCGTCTCATTCGTTCATTGCAAAGTCAATTAACACAGAAAAACTTCGATAAACTTGAACAAGTACAAACAGCAATACAAAAGTTATTTGATTCTAAATCCGAAGAATTTTATAGAAAGGGAATCTTTTCATTGTCAAAAAATTGGCAAGATGTTCTTGATAAGAATGGTGATTATGTAGATTCTAGGTTCCCAAACTTATTTTGTCTACTGAGTCGAGAGCTCATGCAGTCGTTGTCTAAGATGCTTCCTAGCTAAATGAAATTACAAATCACCCCCCAGGCCTCTACACAACGCCCCCATTTTTTTTCTGGGTCTCTTACCGCCCCCCTTTAGGCCTGCAGCGCCCACAGGGGGGCGTTATCGCCCATTTTGGGAATGGGTGATTGTAGATTAATAAAGACGTATTATGACAATTTATTTTTTTAAGCATTAAAAAACGGATAGAACTTTTGCACACGCCTAATAATAAACATTCTTATAGTAGACTGCTCGTATAACATATACCGAAAGCGAAACTTTAATCATAATTACATCACCATCACTGTTGTTGTCGTCATGTCAAAGTCATATCTAACACATTTCGTTTGCGAGTAGGTAATTCTACTCATCGATCTTTTACATTTGGTACCATCAAGAGTGTAGAGATCAAATAAAAATGTAAATGTCGGTAGTGGCGCTAAATCTACCGCGAAAAGTGCATTTTACGGTCATGGCGCAATAGACACGAAATCGTCATACATGATACCAAATTTAATTACAATTAGTCACCGGTCGTGCGATGATTGTGTGGCTGTCGCTGTCTACAAATTTTGTGGTAATAACTTGCCGTGTGAAAAATTGTGTGATAATTAGGATATAGTAGACATTTAATTTAAAAGCGCGTTCTATTGAAATTGTTTTAATAATGTAGGTTGTGCTGTTTTTGAGATATTTTCGGTTACAAGCTCAATTACCGAAGAAATGATAGTTATTGTTTTTACACAACTACGACGAAGCCAAAAGAATTTCAGTGAATATATTTGTTCATCTGTTGCTGGATAATATCTTCTTAACTACCTATCATAATTTGGCAAATGAGGTATCGTTTACCGCTTAAAACTATTAACATCTTCCTTATACATATTGAAAAACGTTCAAGAGACAGTTTACTACAGTATTGCTGTATCGCTATTAAGAATATTTGGAAGGTAACAAAGCTTTGTTTGCTTAAAAGAAAATGATTCGTGAAATTTTTCTCCCTTTCTCCTTAAGAATCCTCTATAAATCTCGTCAGAGCATTAATATTTTAGTGATGTGACCAATATTTCGGACTGCCCCTTAGGGATTTTTTTTATTTTTCTTTGGTTTATTCGTAAACTCTGCGTACAATTTTGTGGTATACAAAGATATTTTAATAACTATCTTTTATCTCTGGCTTTGTTCAAGTAGATTTTGAGGAAGATGAGTAAATAAACCATATATACATTCAAACTTCAATGATGCTATTTCTCTTTGGCATATAAGTATGTAAGTACAGCTGAATTATTTTTGATCTGAATGTTACGTATTATGAAATATGCATAGAAGTCCATTATGAGCTAACGTCCAAACAAAAAAAAGGAAAAAACGAATTCAAAAGAAATTTCAGAGATTTCAAAGTCAAAGTCAAATCAATTTACATAAGTAAATCTAATAACAAGACATTTTTGAACGTCAAATCTAACATATATTCAGAAAACCAACCTACACGGAATAGAACTGACAAGAAAGTCAGGTATAAACGTATAATATATTTCATATACCGGTGCAACTAAACTGTACTTACTTTTAATAATGAATAGGCACAGTCAACTACTTATTTTTTGCGGTTCACACGTTATTAGCTGGTAAGTCGGTCTGTTGGCAAGTCAAATAAATTTCCGCATGTAAATAGCGTAGTCGAATGCCTCCAGTTACCTCTTTAGTCGTTTAGTTGACTCGCTTCTTGGCGAGATGTTTACACCCGAAATTTTAGTAGCCTCATCGTTTACCGACTTACTAATTTATAACTTGTAAACCGGGAATTTAAAATATGTCATGAGTTGATTGTTGTATGATATAATGTGCCACTTAATGTCGATTTGTCATTTACTGGTTTTCTGAATATAGTATATCTATACACCTTAGTAAAATATAAACATTGTAAAATATTGTATAATTCAAACCTATTGTAAAACGATGTTGACGAAATGATACCCGACCGAATTTCTTGTCGGTTTTTCTCAGTGTCCAGATTTTCTATTTGTACCGAACTAAAGTAGATTTGACGTTTAAAAGCACCTTGTAATTGAGTATACTTGAATAAATCGATTTGGCTTTGACTTTGATTTTGATTACTATCATAAACATACACATGTCTATAGCTGTATCCCTAATACAATATAAAAGCAAAAATCCTCTCTGACTACCTAGTCAGAGAGAATTTTTGCTATTGTTGTGTAAAAGCGACAAAACCTTTACAACAGTAAGTAAAAGTTTTCGCGAAGAAATATTCGCTTTCGTAGTTACAAATACTGCTTCGTTACAGTACTACTGAGTACTGAGGCTTAGATAATACGAGATAAATATTACGATCACGTAAATGTTATAATGTTAAAATATCTGACTATTCATGCACTGCGATCTGAAGCTGAAGGATTACGTAGGTATGGTCTTGTTAGAGTCGCTATTTGTTTTTCCGTCGAAATATCTCAGATAAAGTCACTAAATTGTTCTGAATAGGGGAAACCATAGTTATTGGCCCTTGGATACATAGTAATAGGACACTTCCACTTTATCGTTAACTAGCGACCCGCCCCGGCTATACACGGGTAGAAATACTTTTGAAAATAAAATATAGACCTAATTACTCGCTGATAATAATATAGCTTTCTACAGGTGAACAAATTTTTTAAATCGGTTGAGTAGATCTTGAGTTTATCCATTACATACAAACAAAGTTTACCTCATTATAATATTAGTATAGAAAAATAAGCATTATTTATGACACATAATTTTGTATTTAACTTGAAAATTTATTTTAATTATTATGCAAAAATACATTGAAATCTATTCAACGTGTGTTGTTTGTGACTAATAACTGCCAAAAACAGAATACATTCAGTCAATACAGTCAATTACTATAATTTTCTGTTTTTTTAATCAATTCAAATTAATTAATAAACACATCTTTATGATTCACTAAATAAAATATTTTTGTTTATCTCTATTTATTGTATTGCTTTATTACTTACTAATAAGAAAACAATTGGTCAGGGTAGCTTCAACGGCCAATATCTAACTGTGGTGTTATGTACTCTACATTATGTATCTTGATTTTGTATACAGAAAAAGGTTCGAATTTAAGATATGAGGTAACGTTTTAGTAAATAATAGTAAGTCTAATGCGATATAAGAAAAATACTGTCTGATTTCAGTTGGTAGCGGTTACGTACAAAAACGACTTATTGTACCTGCTAAATTTGAAATATTTAATTTCATATTTCGAGTTTTTGTTAGTAAAAAATTTCTTTTTATTTCCTTCCAATGAGAACTAAGTTTTGTAAAAATAAAACCAAAATAATTGAATTCTCTCTTTGAAACAGTCGATAAAAAAGAGATCTTGCGTGACGATGTTCCAAACTGAGTAGTTTTGAAGAAATAATTCCTCGGAATAGTAAATAAACTTTGCAATGTTGCCCATACGTTTCCTAGCATGTTGTCGTTGGATTAATTTCAGATTTTTTTCATATACTTCGTGAACAAATGAGGTCCAACAAGTAATCTTGGTGCATGAGTTTTTTTTTTCAAAAAGTGTAAGTACTCTAAAAACACGGGAAATTAACGTGATGTAATCGCGTTAATTTCCCGTGTTTTTAGATATTTTATAATGCAACGCGAAAGTTTAAAAGTTTTTAAGTGTAAGTACTTAATTCGATTAATTATTTTTAGTTTACCATTTATTATTATTTTTTAAATAAAATGAGTTTTATGAAACCATTTGACCTCTCTTTATTAAATACTTTTAATGCAATTATTATTTATCTATATTAGCTCTACATAATGAAGTTACAACATAACTTATGCTATCAACTTACTTATTTAGACCGAGCTTTATTCGGTGTCTTAAAGTGTGTGAAAATGTAGAGAAAACGAATTTTCTCAGAGTTGGATTTTAGTTAGATCGATTTTGGACCACCGTAAAGCTCTGTATTGTAAATTTCATCGAACTCGTTGGAACCGTTTTCGAGAACGCGTATAAATGTACAAATATTGCTTGTATATTACTACTCTTTTAAATAACATAATACCTTCAGCAAAATAAATAAAAAAAATATCTCCATGACTTTTAGCCATAGACTTTATAAATAACTCCAAAGCCAGACGCCGCCGCGCCGTGTCGGAGCAGCAACGGTGAGCTAAATCAGATAACCTGACTCACGTGTACATACGACACACATTTATTACCAGATAAGCCGATCGGTCGCCATTTCGTTAGAAAACAACACCCACACACCTATATATTATCTGATGTTATTCGCCTCACTTCGTAGTACGGGACAGGCTGTCTGAGGTTATGAAGTCTATGCTTTTATCATTATTTTTTATTTTATTTCCTTATCATAAGTACATTATTAAAGTGATATGTGTTTTTAATAGGTACTTGTTGCAAACTGAACTTAGACATATTATTTCAAAATATTAAAAAAAACAAAAAAGGTCTGACCACAGTGCAGGATTCGAACCAGCGCACTTCAGCGTGGTAAACCTACACTCAGCCACTGTGCTGTTGAGAAAGACATTCTAAACTTATAGTAACTTCACTTTCTATCTGTTATTATTGCACTTGCCATATGTTATTGTTGTACTTTTTTGCTCTATTCTGTGTTGAGTGTATTGACTGGCTCGTTTTTTTGATTAACAAAGGCTAGATGGGATTACTAGCCAGATCAGTTCATAAAAGACCATTTTTAAACTGACTTGAATATAACGTTTCTTCTGGTTCTCTCTCACCCAGAGTTCATAATATACTACCACCTCCGTGGCGCAACGGTTTAACGTGTCGGAAAGTAAAAGGGGATTGCGGGTTCGATTTCCGCCCCGAGTGTGGGTGTTTATGAATAATATGTATTTATTTACAAAAGAAAAGTATATAAGTAGTATATCAGTTGTCGAGTACCCATAACACAAGCCCTGTGCTGCTTACTTTGGGACTAGATGGCACTGTGTGAAAAATGTCTGAGTTTATTATTATTATTTATTATATATCATATTTTATGTATATTCATGGTAGGTACAAATGTCAGTACTTAACTGTAATAACAGTATGTATATGTTTATATTTGCGTGATTATCTTTTATCTGGAGGTATAACACAGATTAGTTTTCATTTTTAATGTAGCCTGTCTTTCCCTAGGGCTCAAGCTATCGTCTTATGAATACAAAACAAATACAATTTTATTTGATTGTAGGAGTTTTGTAGTCAAATAGCAAAAAACACATTGATAATTTCGTCATGTTCGTCTGGCACAGCCTTATTTTACTCTGAGGTATAAATAAAGAAAAAAAAATTAAGAGAAAAAAATCAGATCGGAGCTTATATATATCATTTTCAGTAATGTAAAACTGTACTTTGGAAAAAACAAGAAACTCAACCATACCGGATTTTGCAAAACAATTATATTTTTGAAGATTAGAAAAATAGTCTTTCTTGACGTCACGTATATTCACTTTTTATTACTATGAGACTAATATCCGATTTCACTGAAGTCCCCTAATACTTGGCGAATCCCTAAAACCGGATAGGGATACGCTAACGATGAAATTTTCATAGCAATTTCGGTTTTAGGGGTTCGCTAAGTATTAGGGGACTTTGGTGAAATCGGGCTTAAAATCATACGTGACGTCACGCAAGCCACGTTTCCTATCATAAACATTTTCGATTCCATCAATCAACACTAACTTGAATTTCATGATTTTGAAGCATATTTGGCTAAAGTTAGAAGTTCAAAGTTATTAAAACGTAATTATTACATTTATTACCATAAAATTAAAAATGTTAGTGAGTTTTTAGCCAGGCGGTATTCATACATGGCAGCACTGCCTACATACATTATATGGAATATTATGTCCAAAAATTTGAATATAGAATGAATGTCTTACATATAAATATAATTTTTACACTTTTCCGTATTAAAAGTTTCCATTTTTGTTAATATATTTTTTCTTTGTAGATAAATATATATAACATTTCTAATTAGTTTTATGTGTTCTCGACGCGTTAAGTGCACGTAAAAGAAATACAATACATTCCTTGTGCATATATTTAGTTATATATGATTATGTTTAATATAGATACTATTTTAAAAGTAAAGATTGAATAGAGTTAAGTATTTACCTGTTTAGCACTACTAATATTAGAATAAGTTACCTTGAAACCACTAGTTACGTAGTAATGATTAGATATAATTATCTTTTAGTAATCAAAACCCAAGTACACATTTTTTATTAATTAAAAATAACTTCGCACCGTTTAAATAAAGATTAACGTGATGATATGCACTTTATTAAGTAAGTGAGACTCCAGTTCTTCAAACAGAGAGATTCCTATAGAAATTCAATGGCAGTTTCTTAGTTTTAAAGAAATAAACATCCAAACACACATACAACAATTCTATAGGTAGTTATTTTGAAAAAAGAAAAGCCTTAAAGGCCTAGTTAAATCATTTTTAAAAAGATCGTCCATATACAGACATTACGATTTGTTGCTGTTTTATAATAAAACTTTTTCTTGGCTTTCCCGGATTAGATTAGATCACAACATGTACATATATATCCATACAAAGATTATTTTTGAAAAAAATTCATTACAATTGGTTCAGCGGTTTAGCATTTCCCATTCAAAGTAAAATCTAGCCCTAAAATTGTGAAAAAGGGGATAAAAAAGAGGGAAGAGGTTTAGTAGGAGTCTTGATTAAAATTAGTACTTATAAAAGCATGTGATTCTGCATCTACTTTTTAGAAAGTCTTCCACTCTATAAATCTCCATGCCAAATTTTATCATATTCGGTTTAGCGGTTTAGCATTTCCCATATAAAGTTTCATCCCCTTTTGCACCCCTTTAGGGGTAGACTTTCTAAAAAGTAAATGCACGATCACATGCATTTACTACGTACCAATTTTAATCAAGATCGGTGAAGCTGTTTTTAGTTATAAAGGGACATACAACCAGATACACGAACATTTTAAAAATGGTAGAATCAAAGTGAGTGAGTCATGAAACTACTATTTATCACAAAATTTGACGAAAAAATTGAAATTACAGACAGACGCTAGCGATTTATATAGTAGTATAGATGTAGATACATGTCTTTGCTACGGTTATGTATGCTTACGTTAAAAAATATAGAATCAACAAAAAGGCCAATATAAGAAACACATATACACATGCGACTTAGCTAAAAAGAGCTAATTTTTGATCTCGAGTTTTAGACGGCGGATTACGATAAAACATACCTAATGTGCAACTCGTCTTTAAATTGTTGCAGTACTTATTGTAAGATGCTTAAGTACATCCAGACAGACAGATAAAAATTCCTAAAAATACTGTTTTGGTTTCCATTAGTGTTATGCGTACCTCTCGGGTTATTTTTTTTTATATCTTTGATTAACAGGTGCGGATCAACTTATAGTTTCATTATTTGCAAGGATTTTCAATTTTTACATAGGAAGCTCAGATCATTATTGAAAAATTCTATAACTTCCTGTGAATGTCATGTTAAATCTGTATAGATTGTTATAAATGTAATAGATATCATCTTGATACCCGGCTTGCAATACTTCTTGTAAGCTAGCATTAGTTTAGAAATGTTTATTTAACTCTACTGCTAGTGATTACATTATAAGCACAATGTTTACATGCCTAACAAAAAATGCAAGAAATCAGAAAGTCATAATAGACTCATGGAACAGAGAAGTCACCGGATCAAAACAAGTCAGTCGATATATACGGCTACTTAATGTTATCGCTTGCGATCGCTCGTAATGAAGAGCGCGTAAATTTCTTAAACAGGTCCTAAAGAAGCGCTCGCGCAGGTCTAAGATACACG
Organism: Zeuzera pyrina; assembly: GCA_907165235.1. Taxonomy (NCBI): domain Eukaryota; kingdom Metazoa; phylum Arthropoda; class Insecta; order Lepidoptera; family Cossidae; genus Zeuzera; species Zeuzera pyrina. Next base: position 9,263,995 of record OU015640.1, read on the forward strand.
CGTCAACGTCGCGCATTTTTTACTGATTTTGTTATGTTTATTATATTTATTGCAATGATTAATTTAAAATAATAATTTCTGTCATATATTGTACATTGAATGAAGTTTCATTTCATATCGTTTTTTTTATAAGTCATTACTTTTTTTGGAACCAAATCGACGTTTAATCACGACACTTCATCCTGGAAGTAAGCCTTTTTATATTTTTTTTTTTGTAAAAAGGAAGCCATTTATGATATTTCCACAACAGCAGTATTCAATAAGAATATGTACTTGATCTCAATATAATTTTAGAAATTGTTAGAACTCGTCGAAGCAATGCTAATTAGGACGTCAAAGTAGCACGTCTAAGGATTTTCCTTGTAAACTGACATCGTAGAATGGTTATTGTAAGATATTATAAAATAAATATGATAATACGCAACAGCAATATTCAAGAAGAGAAATGGATCTATTATATACTGCTTGCAAAATATAAAAAAAAAGCCTTAGGTTTCTGAGAATTAGAACGTTAAAATATCAGAATTGCGCAGAAAAATCTCAAGGGCTCTTAATTACGTTGTTGCTTGATATTATACTATCAATTTGATATACGTTTTGTTGTTTTTGTGGCTCTTATTGAGTCACAGTACTCGGAACGCGACAATGCTATTTTAGAGATTTGCATGAAATTCATGATTTTTTTCTGTTGTCGCTATGTAATATTATTTTAATTGTTTTTAGTTATGTTATGCTCCATTTCACAGAGCATCTAAACTCGGAATGCCAAACCTTGTTGGAAACGATTTAGGTGTGCCGACCCTTAACAAAAAGAAAACACGTGGGAAGCGACTTATCTGTTAAAGAGCTAAAATTCGCGATGTTAGTTATAAAAATACATAAGTTCGACAAAAATACTACAGTATGATGCTTATAACAGTCGACGACAACAATAAGTCGTAAGAAATTTTGCCTGTCATTAATTTAAAGGTTGCACATTTGTATTATACTTAATACGTATGCAAACTGATACACACAAGCCATTTGAGTTAATTGAATGAGAGCGACATAGGGTGCTTCATTTAAGTCGAGGTCACTCAGCCCGGATGCTGACCACTAGGGTATAAAGCGAATCTCTCATTTTGATGATTACTATTTTAATGAAAGGATATTGTATTTATCTTTAATTTAAAGGTCGGTTACAATATTTGAACATTATACTTCTTTAGTAAATAAGGGAATTAATTGTTTTACACTCGATTTGAGATGACGCATTGATAAAAAATTAATCAAGCTTAAATATAACTTTTCACCCCATTACACCTTAAGCCATAAAACCCCATACAAGTACGCGCGTTTTAGCTAAGGTGGATATTGTCAAATAAAGGTTGAATACGAAAAAAACAGTATTTTAAAACTATCGAACTGTAAAAAATCAACTGGCATTTTGAAGTAAGTATATTATTAAATTAATGTTCGAAATAAAAATAAATGAAAATTATAAATTTAAAGAACTTCATGTTAAAATTTTAGGTCCTGTTTGTCCGCAAATATATCTGTTTTGATAAGTGTCTATTCACATTTTTTTTTTCGGGGGAAAATGTTAACGGGGAAAAAACGGGGAAAAATTAACAGTGTAACGCACTGGTCAAAATGAAGTTAACAAAATGAGAAATAATAATACTTCGACTATTACACAAATTGTGTGACCCCAAACTAAGCACCAGGCTTCTAACATCGGTATCGCACAACGAACTGGGACAGCTCTCAACAGCATCCACCAAGCTAATTTAGAAAAGTTTGTTTTCTAAATTCGGGATCTCGGATCTTGGGATCCCTAGCTTGGAAGAGAAATGACTTGAATGAGAAATGTACGACATGCCAATAGAATCATGCTGCCAAATATCACTTTCATGTGTTTTGTTATCATTTTAGAAAAAAAATAAATTTATTAACTTGTCCGTGTTTACACCGCTAAAGTACATAACTGTGAACGGCTGAGCGATGAAATGACGTCACTACTCGATGTCTAATTTCTAAAATTATATTCCATTTTATTTAGTAAAAAAGTATAGATTTATATCTTTTGAATGAGTCTTTCATTATAGCACCTTATCCAGCTTTTATAGGTGAATTACGAACATAATTTTGATTATAATAATCTCATTATAATTTTGATACGAGTTCCTGATTCAGCTATAATTCAAATCCAATCATCAAAAATTTACAAGATTACTTCCTCCTTTTTTTGACGTCTTTACTATTTACTAATATAAATCTGAATTACTGCCGAACACATAATTATTACGAAAATATATAGAGATATTTATCAAATGTTAAGTCATGTCTCTGATGTTGTGAAATATAAATGTAAAATACGTAAATTTGAATTACCACGCTCGATTTTACGTGGAAATCAGTTGCTGTGGAAGAAACTTAGTGCTAGTTGGAATGAATTCAAAAACTTTCCGACGAAAGCTGAAAACAACAAATTATAAATTTAAATGAAGGGAAAGAAATCGTTATTTACGTATTTCCATTATTTTGGTGGTTACAACTTCATATTCTGAGAAATAGGTTAATAACAAGTACCAGTCATGTTTCAAAATAGTTCACTTTGTTCTCACCTATTGGGGAGATCTTCGTACCTTGCATTAGGTTCTACTCATGCAAGCTTATGTGGCATAGGGGTACTTCAAATTAACATCAATCTGTAATCAGAAACACTATATCAGTGATTTTAGTTGTAACAATATTCACACTAATAAAGTTAATATTTACAAACTTAAAACTACACATTATCTTAAATAATAAACTTCCTCAAAGATTAAATGATTTTAGTAAACGTCTTGTGTGTTCTTTAAATGAATTCGATAATTTATTTTGGAGGAGATGACAATTAACTTCAACAGCAATTATTATAAAACGATAATAATTACATGTATAAGAACTTGTTGGGTAATCTACATACGTATGTACATACATCGGGCATTGTTTCTCTCATTCATTTTTGAATTTCCTTAAAAGTACCTAATTACAATATAGTATATAATAAGTAAAAGAAGCAGACTTTAAATAATGATAGGTTGGTAGCTCCTATATCTGTCACTCTATCAGCATATCTAAGCAGATATGTTATAAGTCTAGAAATTAGTGTAGTTTAGAGAGAATTCTCTCTGAATTTCCTTCAGATAATTTTTTCCATTGACTTATGGTCAAAGTTAGTACTGTTATAATTTCAGACAAAACTTAATATAAAAGTCTTCATTAATAGTCAAACTACAGTTACGCCGAATGGCTGTCAATTAATCATGATTACCCGGATAATGTTAGTTGAAGACTTCGTCGAGGACTTACGCCATGTTGTGACAACTCGCAAATTGCACAGGATTATACAAGCTTTGTGCATGGGTGGTCAATTTGGGACGTAGGGATCGCGAAAACTTTTTATTAAGGTATATTTAAAAATTAATTGGCTTAACAGTAAACAATAACAGATATTAAATGTTTTTAGTCGCTATTAACATTTTTCGGTCAAAAGAACTTATATAAAAGTAAGTAAGGAGAATGCTAAGATTTGAGTTCGCGAAAGAAGTAAGGACCGCTGTGGTTAGCGTTCCGTCCTCTCTACCTACCGGTAAGATATAATAAATATATTAACTGAGGTTATGACTGCGCTATGGGAGATTTTTACCCATTAAAGTGTATATCGTATTTGTCTTCGGTGTATTGTCGAGGAGAAACTCACTGAAGCAGAGTCTCTTTTCCGCTGTCCCGAAGCACGTAGGGGACAGAGCGGGGTGGACAGTTTTTTACGCACTTTTGTGATATCACAACAAACAGACACATATACAGATGGATAGACAAACATATATGATGAAATTATGTAGATTACATTTTCGCCGTTTCGATTACAGGATTCTAAAAGAAAGCCTTATTAAAAAGAAGTTTTATAGGCGATAGGCTAAAATCTGTTACTGTCGTATTTCTTTTCCATCTGTGAGCCTAGTTTACTGGACTTATAAAAAGGGATAGAAGTTAAAATTAAATAACTGTCGTGATAATATGGATAACATACTTGCTTAGAATTCTCTTTGTAGTCTACGTGCGAACTGATTGTGAAGCTTTATTGGCCCAGTTTCCAAAGTGATTGGCCGGCCCTGGCTTAGTGAATAAAGCAGTGTCTAATCGTACTAAGTATCTCGGATTAAAACTTTGATTCGATGTAGGTATTCTACTAATGAGGAAAGTTCCTACGCTGGGACTCTACATACACGCATATTGAACGAAAGTCTCATTTTTTGAGTTGTGCTTACAAAAAAACCGTACACAATAAGATTATACAAATCTTTATTAAACTGTCCTGTCTTTTAATACTTTCAATGCTTTTATAAAACCTATGTAACTAGTTTGTTTATTTGTTTCTAACCCATTTCTGGCCCGTTGGGGTAGTAGGAGAGCATCTGTCTTCCAAGTTGAGAGCAGGTTTCGATCTCCAGGTCAGGTCTACTTAGGAAACAATGAACTTTTCTAAATTGGCTTTGAGTCTGGGTGTTTTTGGGAAATTATTCAGTTCATTGTGGTACTCATCAGTCAGTCACTTGTGGTACCCATAGTACAAGTCTAATGCTTAATATGTGGCCACACAATTTGTATATTTTTTTGGAATACTAATTCCTTTTCCCAAAAATGCTTATTAATCTTTCTTAAACGAGACGTTTTAAAATAAAAAAAATATTATACCGCCTCCAAAAAACACTGACAAGTACAAAATAACTGTCTTTTACTAATCAAATCTACATAATTAAATTTTACAGTCACTGAAATTTGGCACCGATTTCAGCTTACCGAACTAGTAGATTTTTTGTTGTTGTACACTAATTTGGCACAGACTTCAATAACTGTCAAGTTTGAGTGTACAGGTTTGATTAGTACAAGATAGTTATTTTGTTTTTTTTTTGCTTTTTTTTTAAATCGGTTTAATTTTTTCTTACTTTCTTACTAATTTTGAGTGATCCTGGCCTAATTAAATATTTAGGTCAGGTCTACAACTACTTTTATTCTGAGATGGAATGATATACAAGAGAATCATCAATCTAAATAAAGCTTACAAGCAGTTGGGATTATTTGGTGTATCTTCGAAATCCAAGCTTCAATATCAGTGAAATTTAAATGAGATTACCTTGAAACTACATTGTGCTCAATTGAAAATAAATCATTGAAATCCGTTCATAAACAAATAGTTATGCTTGTACATACATAAAAAAACATTTATACAGACGAATTGAGAACCTCCTCCTTTTTTAGAAGTCATTTAAAAATACATAACGTTACAGACGTTAATGTAATGTATATTAACCATATAGTAGGTATTTTTTCATAAATTTTAATTCTCAAAAACATTGCTTAATTTTATCAAACCGGTTTTATCCAAAGAGACTTAAAAGGAATGCTTAACTTTCTGGCAAATTGCATTGAAGCGGTCTCTGCACAACTTCACGCTATGTTTATAGTGGACAGAGCATCAAGGCATCAAAATCACATCTAGATGCTGCTTTCAGCACTAAGTATTTAGGTTTACAGATACCAAAGCCTAGTTAAAAAGGGAATAGTTGCTAATAAGTTCCTCATAATAAGAGTTCACATTTGGCCGAATTGTACTGCGCAGAAAGAAAAGAAGTTAGTGCAATCTTAGTTTTTCTTCTGCTCACAAACCAGAATGAAATGGAATGGACTGATATTATGTTTATAAATATCTTCAGTGTATAGACAAGAAAATTCTCGTTATTTGTCTAACACTTTTACATCAAGGAGTGATTGTTTATGACATTTCCTTCGTACAGACATGGGCTGTTTGATTTGATAAGCGTTGATTGATAAGCGTTGGTTTGCCTTGGCTTTCTGGCTATTCAGGTTCTCTGTGATTATTTCTTATGTTAATCGTTCTGCACTCACCCGAACCATTTAAGCGTTCCCTCCATCATTTTTACTGTAACACTTGTACTGTAAACCTTTTGGAATAAATGTTTAAATATTATTTAAATTAATTCGCTAATTCCCGTATTTTGTAAACGTATAGAAAAGTAATAGAAAAGAAATGTATATTTTGTAAATGCACAACAATAATAAACACACATATATCCTTCCTCCTGCACTACAGGCAAACGATAAAAAATGCAGAAGTCAGTGTAATTTGCAACGCAACCCTGGACGTTCGACCTAACGTTCGAAACCTTCTTATTATTCAGTAATAAAGCCTATGTCTAATACATTATATCACCAGTACGGAGAAAAATAAGTGTGTGGTGATGTCAGATTTAAAAAAGCAATGTGTTCAATCAAATCAAAAACAAATCAATACTAATATATATATTATATAAATCAGTGGCTTAACATTACAAACCTATCATTACGACACCAAAAAAAGATATTAGATGATCTATTAGATTAGATTTATTTACATTTATTTTCCACCCAATGGTTGACTGGTAGAAAATGCCACTTAGTATTAAGTCTTCCGAATTAATTGTTTAGTGCAGGAAGAATAAGTAAAAAAAAATCTTCATCGGGGAAAAACGACAGACTTTCTGGTAACGTTAGATATAATAGGTTTAAATTGTTGAACCAATTACCTGTGTCTTCGTTTTTAACTAATGAAGTCGATAATCAAACTTCAAATAATGCGTGAAAAGTACGATGGGCAGTATCGAAGATGTTTTTTTTTGTACAAAACTGAATTCGCGCTGAACTTTCGCTTCGCCCGTTTCACCTAGTTTTCTGTAGCCAGTATCAATTTACCACGTAAATGACGCCGTTAAGAGCAAGTGCCGAGAATTGAGTACGACTTTTTTATATCTCGCTTTTTACAAAGAAACGCTTGTGCAGCTTTTATGAGGAAAGTACAATTATTATGCGTCTAATTAAGGCTTTTAAAAGTTTCAGTTCAAGTTAAATGCAGTAATAACAGCATTAGTACTAGGTAGGTACTGATTACTAGTAATATGACTTAGAACGATTTGAATATTTTTCTATTGTATAATTTATTTTACTATACAATATCTTTATTGCACCCAGTTAAAGCATATATTACAATGAAAGAACAAAAACACTTAAGACAGTACAGTTTTGGCGACCTTATCGCCATAGCAATCTCTTGGCAACCTTCGGTAAAGGATTGCTAGCTAGGACACACATCTTAGGACATTTATGGTACAGGCGATGCAAAACTGGCATTGACGTGTATGTTTAAAAGAAATAAATATACTCATAATACTTATAAAATACAAGACTTATACTGTACATACAATTTACAATACATACAATAAACATATATGTTTTGTAATACACTATACATATTACATAATACAGAAAGAATATAAATCGTTAGTATTAATTTCATATTTCTTTTTTGTCTTTGTAATGTTATTTTCCAAAATTGGAAAAATGAGATGTACATACACTTCGGTATCTGTGTGTATATTAATAAATATGCCAAAAATTTTACATAAACGATGAAAGGAATAGTTATATTTAGTATCTAAGTATTATCTTAGGTCTAAGTAAGTCTAAGTATTTATATTAGGTCATTGTATATAGACTCAGGTGTTACTTTGCGGAAATCCATTACATGTTATGAATTCCTAAAGTCTTTGGCTAGTTTTTTAGTCTTTAGTTTAGTTGTGTTTTAGTCTTTAGTTTGAGCGGAAAATAGCTAAAGATTTCAGTAATTCATCACATATATTAGGACAATTTAGAAAATTAACTATTCAAAACTATTATGAACTGCATTGCGTGGAACGTACCCATAGCACAAACCTGGTCCTTAGTATGAGACTACATAATTTGTATAATAAAGAACTTGTATAAAAATTACAATGAAATGTTCTTAATTCATTAACAAAAGCTGGAAAAAGTCCTTTATAAGACGACGTTCAAAAATTATATGTTTTCTTACAAAATATCTTACCTTTTCACTAAGTGAAACGGAACGTATTTTCATACATTAGACTTTACGTACTTCACGTATGTACTACGTACACGTACGTACGTACTTTACGTACGTACTTTTTTACGTACTTTAGCTGTGTAAACAAGGACAAATAAAAAAAAAGGGAACAAAGCTTTGATCGAGCAGATTTCTGAAATCGTTCCTTGTGTCGACATGAGCATGGTGAGATGTTCTTTTTGTGGAAAATATTCGACGAGATATGCAGAAATGCCAAGTTACATCACGTGACTTCAACTTTTTGCGCGAGATTTTGTCAAAATTAAATTCGCATTTTTTAAACTGTTTGTGCATATAGTTAAGAGTCCTCAAGGACTTAAAGTGAAAGTAGACTGTAATTTTCTATGGTTTTACAATAGAAGATACACAATAAATACAATAATTAATTACAATATAAATAACATCGTCTCGGAAGTATTTTGAAGTATGTAATAGTTCGGGCCCTTACGTCTTTCGCTTCTCGTCGTAGACCCGAACTGACCCGAGGATTCGCGAGTCGTGCCAATTATCATATTTTATTTTCTTCTTTTTTATTAATTACCTTGTATTAAAAATAAATACTACTTATCTAAGTAGTATTTATTTTTAATATAAGTATTTATTACAGTATAAGTATTTATTTACAAGTTGATACCGATTAAAACCTGTTATTACAGGCTAAATACCTATCGGTTAAAAGCTTAACTTTAAAAGTAGATTGATGAATGTTATATTAAAGTCGCAATATATAATTACGGTAAATATTATTTTTAAACCGATCGAAGGCTTTCTTTCGTTCACTTACGCAATGCAAATAGGAATATATAAGAAGTATAGATGACCTCTTAAATTGAGGGAAAAGACCTTACAATATGTAGCGGTGCCGAACTAAACAACATGCATCTATACGAATGAGAACAACTTCCTTTCGCTACAATCAATAAATATATACACACCAATAATCTGTTCTCAAACTAGGGTATTCCCTGTGTTATGAGAACCATACGACGACTATACTAAGAGCGTGTCCAACTATACTCAGACCCGAGACAATCTAGAAACGTTTTTTTCCTAAATTGACTTCACTGGGAATAGAACCCAGATCCTTCCGCGTCTGGACGCAACATCTAAACCTGCGTCATCAAAGTCGTCAAATCTATTGCACCCTTCTATCTCTTTTGTCACTGGCATGTATACAGCAAACGGTGTATAGGGGTCCATAGTAGTATTAGAATCCAGAATGTTCTAGTATCTATCTAGTATCCAGCCATTTACTTAGTGAATATAAAAAATATTTCCTTTTCCCTCTTAATAAGAGTTCTTCTAATAGATGTTGCTCCGTCTAATTTCGTCTAATTTGGTACTCGTTACTGACTTCAACATCCTCACAGTTATTGAAAATGTATTAAAGAGGGGTCGAAAAAGGAAACAAAAAAAGCGATAACTGAGCTGAATTAAAAACCAGTATCATAATAAACCTACACGATTAAATAGCGTTCGTTTTTTTATGGTCGTGCCTGGGTTCTTTTCGTTAACAATTCGAAATTCGATGTTCCGGCCGGAACGGTATTAGCATATTAATGAATGAACGTGCCACCGTCGGACTGCTCGAAACTAACGCTTGTAATTACTTTGGTTCTCTGCGAGAGCGTTTTCTACATAGGATTTTTTTGGTGAAAGGTCGTGTTAAGAAATGTAGTTAGTAACTTGGAAGAAGAAATAATAATTTCAACATCCAAAAGACAGTTCAGACTAATTTGTTTATTAGCTTTTAATACTTAATTAAAAATACTTTCCAATTAAGGGAGAAAAGGTGATGAATGTTTTTGAAATGTATGTATCTAACTATGCTTTCTTGTGGACTAAATGACCAAACCGATTTTGGCAGACAAGACATCATAGACTTTATAGCTCCAGGCAGCCTGTCCTGTACTACAAAGTGAGGCGAATAAAATCAAATAAAATGTAAATGAATAACATTAAATTGAGCATTAATTTTATTGTTCTTTATCATAAAAATATGACATAAGTCTTTTAAGTGTGAAATGTAGTAAAATGCGCTACACTAAGGTGTGGTTTTTGAACCACAGTTCATTGGAACATAGAGATTGCTTCGAAAACTCAATCTAGTAGGTACTATGAGTCAAGGTGAGATTTTATTTACTTTGATGCTCTGTACTCTGTACTCGTATGTATCCGGAACTGGCCAGTTACAGAACAATATTAAAAAAGTAATTATAACATTTAAAAATGGAACTCTTTGGGTGAAGAATACAATTTTTTTCATGTAGCTGTCATTTGTTTATCCTTTGTGGCGTCATTTTGAAAATTGCGAGTCTTCATCACCATGGATTTAAGTCGTGAAAATTTTCGTGCTATGATTTATTACGATTTTCGGCAAGGGATAACTCAAAAACAGTGCACCGATCAACTTACTTCGACTTTTGGGGACGAAGCACCATCGAAAACTACTGTGTATCACTGGTTTAGTGAGTTTAATCTTGGGCAGTCTGTGCTCACGGACGAAGTTAAAGAAGGTCACCCTAAATCGGTTGTTGTACCTCAAAATATTGATGCTGTGCGGGAACTAATAATGCAAGATCGTCATGTTACATATCGCGAGATAGAGGCGTCTCTGGTCATAAGTATAACGAGTATAAATAAAATATTTTTATTTATTTTATTTTTATTTTATTTATTTATTTATACATTATTTATAACAGGTATACAGTAAACAAACAGTAACGATGATACCTGCAGAAGTATTAACTGTACTTCTGCAGGTATTACACGAACATTTAGCTGTAAATAAATTTTTTTAACGTTGGATTCCGCACAATTTGAGAATTGACCATAAACGGGCTTGTGTCGGTTGGTGTGAAAAAATGTTACAAAAGTACAATCAGGGTGCGTCAAAAGCTGTCTATAATATCTACACAGGTGATGAATCTTGGATATATGCGTATGATCCTGAAACTAAACAACAATCAACGGTTTGGGTGTTCCAAGATGAGCCGAACCCAACAAAAGTCATTCGTTCAAAAAGCACTTTGAAGCAAATGGTCGCTTGTTTTTTTGGTATAAATGGACATATAGCTACAGCGCCACTAGAGGATGGTAAAACGGTTAATTCTGAATGGTACACGACCATTTGTTTGCCAGAAGTCTTTGAAGAAATAAGAAAGAACAACCGACAACGCAGAATCCTTCTTCATCATGACAATGCTAGCTGCCACACATCGGCCGAAACAACTCGGTATTTGGAAGATCAAAAAATCGAATTAACGGGTCATCCGACGTACAGCCCCGACTTGGCCCCCAACGACTTCTATTTATTCTCAACCGTGAAGAATAAATTACGTAGTCAACGTTTTTCGAGCCGTGAAGAGGCTGTTGATGCGTTCAAAATGCACGTTTTGGAGATACCTCAATCCGAATGGAAAAAGCGCTACGAAAATTGATTTCAACGCATGCAAAAGTGCATCGATTATCATGGTGAATATTATGAAAAGCAATAAAACTATAATAAATGCTATGTTTGTTACTTTGTTATTCCGGATACATAAATTCTCGTATCCTGCATCCAGATTAGTAATTATAGTAATGTTATGAATGCATCGTCGTAGGCCGTAGCCTCTGAATTCAGCGATTAATTTGTTAATTTTTTCTTTGTACGTACGTTTCCAGTTACTATTTAGAATTGGTTTTGTTATTTATTTTTTGTGTAAACCCTATTCTTGTAAGAACTTTTGGATTGCCACCAATCCAGTTTAATATAATCCCATATATGTATATTTTATGTCTCGTAATAAAGAATATCTTCTATATGATATAACACATTTTAACATAATTTTTTCTTCACACTCCGATTATGGTCGCAGCTGTTTACCTCTCACATATTATACGGCGATGAAACAGGTGACGTTACCAGGAACGTATTCAGGACTTTAAAATGATAACTAAAGTAGGACCGTAGTTTGGATGTATGTGTACTTAAATCATCAATCCATACCAATAGCATATGTCAATGCTTAATGAGGAAGTCTGTCTGTCGGTCTAGTTGGCTTCACGGCTAAACCACTGGACGAATTTTGACGAATGGAGATAGATTAAGCCATTTTGAAGAATAGGTTACTTAATTCCACGGGGACGAGGTCGCAGGTAATTATACATTATCATGCAATTAGTATTTTCAAAATATGCATTATATTATTAATAAATTACGACTTCATATATGTACTTACGAATTAATTTACATAATGAAGCATCCTTGTGAAATTTCAGGGCTCGGACATGGCTATTTTTTTTTTTATCGCACAAGAACAAAATTTCACACAAACAAAATGGGAAGCAGTAATCTACAAAGCCTATGCCTATCTCTTTAAGAGATCTCTACCAGCACACTTCATTAAAAAAGACAATGTATGAGGGTAGTGTGTGTTCATTGAAAAATTATTATATATATATATATATATATATATATATATATATATACGTGTATAAGTTACCTAAGGTGCAGGGTAGCTGACCGCTGACTGAGAAGCAAAACACGTGTCGATCATAAGTTTGAATCATTATGCGAAAGATTGCTCAAAAATGTACATAAATTCATTACTGAGATAGATTTCCGCAAAGTAACATATAAGTCTATTGAATAAATTTTAAATGAATTATTACTTGGACCAACAATCATAATGCACGGAGCCATAATGAGTTGCCACTCTTATCACCTTATGTCCAACGAATTTTCGTGTCTCTGTTCATCGCATTGGGCGTAACCACGAGTAAAACCGTTAGCTATAGTAAGTATGGCAATCTCGCACTGTCGGTGTAATTCGTGTCAGTTCATAACCGACTCGATGTATAAAACATTGCAGTACTGAAATAATTATTTGCAAAATACTCGTAAATCTTAAGTGTTTTAGCTACTAGTATTCACAAAAATAAATGCATGTCATGTATTGATGTACTATGACCTTTCCCTAGTCACACACATTAGTACAAGTCTTGAAACCTAGAGCCTAAAATCGAGAAAAGATAAAGAAAAGTTTAATCTAGGTTAACAAAAAACAGACACGCTTATATAGCAAACACTCCGTCCATATGATTCTTGATCGGAGATTTATTACATGAAAATCGGGGTAAATTTGTTGAATCAAAGCTACATTTTTGTCGGTGTTCTATGAATTTAGTCATAGATAAGAGTATTTTGTTTTTTCAACCGACTTCCAAAAAAGAAGGAGGTTCTCAATTCGGTTGTATTTTTTTTTATGTTTGATACCTCATAACTCCGTCATTTATGAATCGATTTGGAAAATTTTTTTTGTGTTTGAAAGGAAACACTTCCAAATTAGTCCCATTGAAATTTCACTGATACTGAAGCTTTAGTGTCGAAGATACACCAAATAACGCGACCTGGTTATAACCTTTATTCATTTATATTGATGATTCTCTTGTATGTCACTTGTTTACTACCGTTGTCCCCACATGGTATAATAGTAGTAGGGGAGAAGATATAAATTGCCTGTGATATGTGTGGTATGCCTATGTAATTAAATTTGACAGTTATTGAAGTCTTTGAAGTATTTGTATCGTATTTATAAAGTTATTTTTTTTGTTAAGTTTTGAGTAGTAAAGGATAGTTATTTTATAATTTTAAGTGTTCTTTTTTGAAGTCGGTTTAATTTTATTATAAAAATTTTTAGTGATAACGAACTATTACTCATCCATAAATATGGGCAAGTTGTTTAAAAAATTATCAATAACATTAATTTGTGATTTTATTGTTAGTCAAAGTGATCACCTCTTTGTGGGTAACTTTGACACCAAAGTGGAACCAGTACGAAAAATGTGGTATATTTTGATTTCTATAACCGGGTAACATTGATTTACAAATAGAAGATGTCGCCGAGTCAATAAAACCAAAAAGTTGCAGTTTTATCTCATAAGTGGTTGTTAAATATGAAATTAAATAAATGAAAATTAAATTAATTTTGTTATCATCAATAAAACAAACTTGATAGCATATGCGACAACACTTGCACAAGGATAAAAAATTGTAACTCTAAAGGGTCCTACCGTCAACGGAATCAAAGTTACCCAGATTGACTATATCATAATTTAGTAATTTTAATGTGCTTTTTATCCCATTAGGCGGATTCCATCTTTAAAAAAAAATGACATCAGTTCAAAAATTAATATTAAAGATTTTTTTTAAGTCTGTACCAACTTCGTGCCTGTCTCCCGCTTATGAAGCGCAGATAACATAGGATTCACGGAACAGTTACTGCCCATGTGTTATTTAAGCTCCAACCGCATAAGAACGGTAGAACGTGCCGAGGAACCTAATACACGAACGCCAGTTTAGCTCGCTAAAATGACAGCCAGTACGAAGTGGATTCGTGAATAACTTTTTTGTTTCGGGCAAGTAAAAAAGGTAAATTTTTTGAATAGAATTTTCTTATGAAGGTTCCCAGCTGACATGCGAAAATATTCCTTTTATACATAAGCGAATGGAAAAGTTTGCATTTTGCTTTGTGAGATTATTACTTATTTGCGTTACATTATTTCTCATCTTCTGTCTATAGCTTCGTTGAATAAACCGTTTATTTTAAATTTAGAATAGAATATTCTTAAATGAATTATATTGCATCATATGCGTTTACAAAACAACCAGGTCCATTATCATACTTGGGTTGTTGGAGAATAGGATAATACACACATATAGGTATTTATAAAGTAATATCCTACTCGAAGTGAACAGTGTTAGGTTGCAAACTCTTTGCCTATAGCAATTCTATATAATAAGTCTAATTACTTGGCCGAGTCGACGACTGCATTTGAAAGATATAAATAGCAGCTGGAATAATATTTTGACTTTATTTCTTTCTCTGATCGACATGGTAGTGTTTTCGTAATTTAATAATATTGTTACGAGCTGAGGGTAATAAGATGCCGGTTAAGGGTGCAAAGAGTTTATTTTTCTTCGTACAAGTAGATGTCAAGAACACGCGAACTTAATTACGGCGGTTCCTAATCTTCGTAGTCGCCCTCGAAGTAGGTACTCGCGTAGTAGTCACCGAAGGTACACGCTTCACTCAATAACAACGTTCCCGAATCGCAGAGTTCTTCTATCCAAGGTCGTCGCAGTAGTCGTCGTAGTGGTCTTCGTAATTCGCCTTGATGTCGCCTCGATATGTCGCTCCGAACGATAGTTGAGAAAGACTGACTCGGCGGCGGACACGGAGCTCTATTTATAGTCTGCTAAAAAGAGGGTGGAACTTTCTAGTGAATTACGCTCGCTAACGGTAATTCGACATTGTTCTCGACGCCACCTGTTTGCATGAGTCATAGGTACATGACACGTCATCGCTCGGGAATATTCGAGGTGCAACTTGGTTCTTCTTTCTTAATTTGACTTATACCATTCGATAGTAGGCCTTAAACCTAGCAATGCGTTTTTAGGTCATAACTCGATAAAGCCTAGGTCTCGAGATATAAGCACTAAAAGTTATGTTTCGAGTTCCACCAAAAATCGACCTTATTCCCTACGCATAAGGTCCAACTGTAACAATATAGATATATAATATATAACAGGATAGATAGTTTCTAGTCTGCTCTTCTCAACGCAAGTCTTCTATAAGAACCAGAAGTAGACTCGACGTTCATAACTGGGTTTACTTTTACAGTTTTTTACGGTTTGTATTGAGTTTAGATTGCAGCGCTAAGCGTACTTACTTCTGTCGCTTCCTTTTACAACATTATTCTTATATTCTGTTTTTTTTATATTTTTGTCTTTAATGTGAGTAAGTGTGGCGACTATGACATATTTATGACATAACTAGAAATGGTCTAGTTCGCAAATGATTGACTCAGTTGTCATACTTATTAATTATTAGTAATACAAACACATTTAGAATTTTTGTCTGTTTGCGTGTTTGTGCTTCAATAAAAACCACCATGGATTAAAACGTCATGTCAAGTGTACAAATTTGTATTTTTACAAAACATTTAAAAATGAAGAATGGGAGATTAGTATTGTTTGCACATCGCAAACAATAATATTCTTCTGTTATTATTCTGTCGTACATTTAGAATGACTTGTGTCATTCACATATTAGAGTGAACCTCAGTGAACTGATTTATGACACTGATCTAGAAATATACCATAGGCAACCTTTAAGTGACATGCAAATTAAAAACAAAACCCTTGACAAATAACCACAATTTTTGCAATGCTATACTATGTGTTTTTCTAGATATTGGATAATATGTTTTTCTAGATATTGGATAATATTTTGTGTTATTTGTTAATATTTCATACTTTCGTGTATATAATTCCGTTATATACACGAAAGCATGAAATTAAAGCAGTGTTATTAGAGTGCTACGTGTAATACGTCGGACTAGCGAACGGTGAAAATTTAGCGAAATTTTGTTTAGTTTCTTATTCGTTTACGTTAAATAAAAAAATGAAAAAAAAGATGTACGCACTTTCACCCCTCATATTCTACGCAGCCACTCTGCACTCCATCACAGTTTAGTTCCATAATATTAATCAGAAAAGCAAGGTAACATATTGATAAACATTTGTTTTAATCAATTACTTCCTGTCTATCTCGTTCGTAACATCAAAAACATTCAGATACGCTGCAGAATCGAATTATCCACCCTTTTCAATCACGACGAAATAAATGAACGTACGCAAAATCGGGCTGTTCGTCCCAACTCGCTCAAAGGATATTGTCCGAAATAAATAGGCCATTGTGCCCTCATAAGCCGACAATCGTCAATCTACATCATACATATTACCACTTTAGGATTACAACACAGAAACGAAATGAAGGTAACAGTTCTAGAGATTATTTTCAATGAAGATCTAAAGGTCAGTATGTATTTTTTTTTTACTCGTTTTGTAAAACAGGAGTCTTCTTCTTTTTCTTAGTCGTACACTTCTGTGGGAGTGTTCTGTTGTAAAACAAGATTATTTCAATAAAATTGCTCGCCTCTACATTGCATTTACACGCACATGCAAACTACCATTTATACGTGCATTTACTAATTGGTCCCTTAAATGGTTACTCAAGAAGTCTGTGTTCATAGTAAGGTGCAATAAATTCTAGTTCTTACAACACACAACACAACTCATCTTCACACTCATACACTGTATCCCTAATTGGGTAGTCAGGAAAAACGAAGCGCCAAGCAATGCGGTTCTTACTATTTTGGAGGCAAAAGAAGTTATATACATTTTTTTCGCCACCTCGAATCTCCTCGTACGATTGCGATTGACATTTCCGTCAAGTAACACTTTGGCTATTTGATCTTAGTTCTTACATATTGAAAAAATCAAAACGGATGGCTACGTATTTTTATTCAAGCGATCTCTACATACATATTCGTAAATTATGCATAAACGCACACTAAGAGTATGCATGTTTTTCTTGTCAGCCAGTATTTCCGCAACAAATTTTGCATCACTACTAGTAATGACTACGAGTATAATACAAATAGAAAAGACTAGCAAGCAACTTTGTATATTTTTCTGAGTAATTCCTATATGTAATTATATAAATAAGTCATTTCATTCTCAGAACATTGATTGAAATGTCTCCAAATAATTTCCGCATTCATTACTCGAACAAACAGTCAAAGGGCTTTATTAGCTTTATACGTAAGCTCTATCCATGGAGCTCTTAACGTATAGAGTGGAAATGACATTTATTTTGTTGGAAAACAATTTACGTCTAAACATTGCTGCAGTTACTGCGTGCCGATTGGTCAGCCCAAAATCAAACGAAAACTGTGTACACTTGCGCTTAAATAGATTAAGATAACGGGATAGAGCTTGCACCAAGGTAAAAAGAGACGCATCTGATAAACGCTGAAAATTATGTATTTACTGTTACTTGCCGATGAAATGAGTTTGTATTTATTTCTACTTTGATTTTTTGCTGTTTTAGTCACACCACCGAATAAAACAGTAAGTCATTATATAAGTATTTGAATATCTGTCGGAATATATAGACAAGTACACAAAGGTCCAGTATTGGTTCTGTCGGTAGTATGTACTGATTTATTGTGAGCGAGACATGATATTATTTATTAGTAGTGTCAAAAAACTCAGCAGTGGTTAGTAGAATGGTCCGATATTTCGGTTCTATAGGTTAAGTGTTTCATGGCTCCATCCAACTTTACAAATGCACGTTAGTGGTGTGATTCAATCGCAATCGGTATGAATCGATTTCGATTTGTTTTAATGGGCTAACCACCATCCATCAGCGTTGTTCCATTTGCATGGATAAATTTTTAATATATTATTTAGGGTTCTGTAAGTTAAAAAAAATAAAGGAACCTTTATGAGATCATTCATGCGTTTGTCTGTCTGTTTGACACACATGTTCTGTGAAAACTCTGATACCGTCGAATTTTTGAATATTGTTGTACATATTCGTATTATAAGGGAAGGGAAAGAGGATAGTATAATTTTGTTGATAGTATAATAAGACTTTTGTACTACATTTTTAATTTTCACTCCTGATGCTACAGAGGTACTATTTACCTAAACAGTGGGGTTTAACGTTGTTTTCATTCTGATTTAATGTTAAAAATATCAAGCAAACTCTTTTCCACTAAATTTCAAGGTTCGATTTTCAGTTCTGATGTTACAGTGGTTCTACCTAATAGAAGGTAGCGTTGCATTTTTTTGAGACATATGTAAATAATAGAGCGATAAAATTAGTAATTTACGCTACAACTCGCAATATTTAAAATCAATGGTTTTGTCTTTAAATGACAATGCCCAAAAACTATGGAACTTTGCCCATCCACAAATTTGCATGCCCAGTATTAATATTTATTTTATTGTATGGGCTATTAAGAACACTTCGAAATCGTATAGTAACTAAAGCGAAATAGCAAGCGAATCTAAAGATATACCGCGTCAGCGTCGTTGATTTCCTATCTTCCTGTCAGTCGTTTCATTTACGAAAAAAATAATTTTATTTTTAGAGATTTTCAGTAATAGTTCAGAAAATCTAGCGCTATTAAATTCTAGGATACGGTCATTTTTTATCATAAATCTGCATATAACGTACTATAAAAAACTAAAAATTGTCAATGTTTACAGCCTTTTTCAGCCATATTGAATGTCTAGTTACTAAAACTACTTTTTCTTTTGATCATTGCTTGCACTAGCTTAAGCAAGTTGTAAACTACACAAAAAATCATAAGCAATCCAAATATATTTTTGAAATAGCATGGTTACTCTGGGTCCAGTGGTGGCAAATTTGGAAGTTGTCATTTGCTACTTTTGATATCAGCCACATCTTCTTTAAAATTAATGGTCTTTGCAATAAAATAATGGTAAACTTCGAAATTAACAGTATTAACAATGAAATTTTGGTTACAACTTCAATCACTGAAACTTTAGTGTGGTTTAATGGTAATAATAAATCCTTGGGAGGAAATCGTGAAGACAAATGCAGGCTAAGGTTTAGAAAGTTTAGATTGTTTCACATTGGGTACAATTTTGCAAATTTTTTTGTAACTTTATACAAACACGACGATATATTTATAACACAAGGCATTCGCAATAAGTATTTAAGATATCAGTTTTGTAATTTTTACATGAACACTTTTTTTGGTTAGATTAATTTAGGTCTTCTTACCACAACGTGTGAGTCAAGCGAGCGTGTCGCTGCAGCGGCCGGCGAAGTGCCAGATCGGAATCCGCTTTGTACATGGGGAGCAGTATTGAAACAGGACGCCGCACACCAAGAAGATCGTCGAAATCAAGAAATATAATCTTAAAACATCTCTATATCCCTCCATCTCATTTCATATTTTGTGTTGTTGTTATCTATATATAGCAATCTTATATAAACTAGTATTTCGGAGTTATTTCCAGAAGCAGTATTAAAATATGAGTCCATACTCTAAAGTCTAAACAGATAGTTCCAGTCGAAAAATTTAATCTTGAAAAATCTCTATATTCTTCCATCTTTTACTGTTAGTATATGTATATATAGCAATCTTTATAATACTTGCCATTTGAGCTAAAAGCTAGCGGATGCAACATGTAGGTGGCGCGCGCAGTGCGACTCACTCTGCACCTACTTGACGCGTACCATTTCGCTTCGCTATGACGCAATTTAGAGTTAACTCAAATTGCCGGCACAGTGAGATGTGTCTGATTTACTGATTTGGCGTAAGGAATTCAGCTGAGTTTCTAGAAAATGTTATTTTTCATAGCACAATCTATTATTTTAAATGATTGCTTATTTTTTTTATTGAATATAATTATTTTACAGCTTCTTAAATTTTTTTAATATTTTTAATTAAGGAGTAACATTTAATTGTATAACGTTAGATTTTTATGTAGCAATTAACAGCAATATTGTCCACATTTTCACCAATTTTGAAAACTGTTTAAATGTATACCCATTTTTTTCTTGGAATTTCGTACAGAATAAATTTTATTTTAAACAATTGTTTAATATTTAGAAATTGGTAAAATAAGCGTTAGTTGCGGCACCTGTGGTCGAGCTGAAGGTGTTAAAAAAAATCTAAATTAATTCGTTGACATTGAAAAATTTGAATTCTGAAATCGGGAGTAATTTTTTTGTATAAAAAAAATCGCCGTCAGGTGTACGTTAGCGGGTGTATAGATTGTCAGTTCATTTGCCAAAATGAACATACAATGCTTAAATGTCAAATATAAAATATACAGTAAAAAATTCAGCTCAGCTAAAAAATTTATAAAGTACAAAACGAATTTATACTTCAATATTTTCAATGTAGTTCATATACGTGACTGACATATTATCCCCCCTTTTCACCTTTTTTCAACACAGCTAAAAATCATCATGAAATCATCAGCATGAAAGATCATTTCAAGAATTTTAGAATGGTATGAAAATACCGGGAGTATAATTTTTTTTTAAATAGTAAGTATGAGTTTTAAATACATCTTTTCAGTTTCTTTTATATGCAGTCGGTTTTTTTAAATTTATTTATGAACTTTTTTTAATAACTCAGATATTTTGCTTGCATTAATTAACGCTTTAAAATAATAATAAAATAATTTAAATTGCGCAATAGATCGGACTCGACCCGTTCCTTGAATTCATCCCAACATTAATTGACAAAATACTTCTAAAACATACGATTTGTTCCTGTTAACGAGGTTATTTAATACATTAGTGTAAAATTATTGTTCTCATCGCTGTAAGTTAAGTGCTCTCATAAGATAAGCGATGACCTAGTTGAGTTACTTGTATTGGGTAGGTTATCAGAATAGGTTCGGACGTGACCGATTCTCTGAATTTTTCATTCGATTTCATTTGTTATTTGTAAACGATTTATTTTATTTATAACTAATATACGTTTACAATATACAATTCGTTCATATATAAATAACTAACTGTACTCGCGACTTTGCGTGGAATTTTTTTCCGGGGATTTCCTGGATTAGAGGTAGTTATCTGTCTACATACAAAGTTTCATCCCTCTTTTCACCCACTTAGGAATATACTTTTGATAAAAACGTGACCTATGTCCGTCCCCTGGTGTCAAACTATTTCCATACCTAATTATAATCGGTCTGGCGGTTTAGCCGTGAAAACGTAGCAGACAGTCAGACAGACTTTCGCAATTACAATATTAGACTGGATATGGATGTAGCAATCTAGGAAAGTTATTGTTATTTTTAATTCGTTAATGTCAGTTCGTTTATTATTATGTCTAACTGTTAGTCGCGATTCTTTTTCCAAATATGAAGTGATAAGGAGATGTATCGTACTCCAAGCGGGGTAAGTGCGGATGGTTGAGGTTAATTAGTAACCTAAGTTAACTGATCTGTGACTTCGGTTAAGTACTACCAGCAGTCGTATTATGAACTTTTAGAAAACCATTCAGGCTCTAGGCAATTCATTATAAGCCCGTAAACTGTCTTGTTTAAATTCGTATTATGAAGTGCCAAATAATCTGCCTGGTTAAACAGTTCGCTGAATTGCTTATTGTCTTTGGCTTTGGCTTGTTTATTCAACTTGAATCGGCGTTCAAAAAGCAGGTATCATATTTTATCGATAAGTTACGATTTTTATGTCTTGGTATAAATATGTTCCATAATAGCCTTTAATAATATTTACAGTTTTTATTTTGCAATTCACATACTTTTTGCACTTGAACAAAAACCTATATGTGCCTTCATAAGCTGTTCTTTAACATATACAACATCTCGATTTGTCAACACAATAACATGTTTCGAACGCACTCGTCAGCACAGAGAAAATTATATATACTCAGAATAGAAATAATTAGTCTTTCTAAACGATGAGAGCCAACTATTGTTAATTCGAATACCACGTACAAACGTACACATACCCTCCTGCACTAACATTTTAAACTAAAATAATCAAATTGCCTACGCTTTGTAGATGAATAAAGCCTGTTAAAACAACAGGGAAGTAATAAATAAAACACTTTATCCATCCAGTTATTATTATTTCACATAGTTTTATGTTTGTACATATAATAATGATCTCTTTCTAAAGCACCTGTTAGCTTTGTTCTCTGTCATGTCTTTTAAGTTCACTTCTTACTTTGTGTATTTTTCTTATTTTCAGTATGCTTCTTTCCATTGCCCTCTGGTATGTGAACAACTTGGATTTTGTTTTAGTGCTAAATCTATGTTTGACATAAATCTAGCGCCGCTCCGTTGTAATTGTTTTAATAAAAAGAATACGATATTAATAGCTGCTAGACTCAATGCATGTTGTGAAATTACAATGAACTCATTATCATGTACGGAAGTAGACATCTGTTATTCCAAAGACTAGTTTGTTTTCTTTTAGTTATTTAAAATCAGTATCACATAAAAGCAAAGTAAACATTAACGACTCGATAGCGCAGTGGTTTACACGTTGCACCAAGCGCGGAAGGTTCCGGGTTCGATTCCCGATCGGGTCAATTTAGGAAATAAACATTTCTAGATTATCTCGGGTCTAGGTGTACTGGGAGACGTCTCCAGTAGTTGTCGTCTGGTTCTCATAGCACAGGGAATACCCTAGCTTTGAGATCAGAAGATTGGTGTGTACCGTCTGGCGCATTATTATTTTCCATACGTGTCACATGAATGACAACCTATTGTACTGAAGACAGCCGGATGAACTACTAAGATGTCACGGCTTTTTATTCTGTAAGAAGCACGTTAAATTAGCAAGGCCGACATGTTTTTTTTTTCTAAAACATGAATTTAATTACAAAGATTGTGATTGATGATTTTCCAAGTATGAAAACCATGGTAACACTTACCTTTTAATCGGAGTCGCGTCCCTTATTGACCTCTTTTGTCGTTCAGCCTCAATATTTTCAACGTCGCTTTCCAAGAACTCAAATAATACGTGTTTGTCACACATTATTTTTTTATGGTAAACACAACAATAACAAGTTCACAATTAACAATAATACAAAAGCACAAAAGTTATTAACAACGATAAAAGTTTTGTTGTATAACGATAAAAGTCAATTGCTTAATTTGACAGGTAATCTAGTAAGATTGTAGTCGACTAAACGTCAAATGACACCTCATAATACGAAATTAAACAAGTCAGCTAGTCTCTCGACCGCTGAATGGCTTAGGTCACGTGACCGCTGGCTGGCTTGCTTTGTGGTACGGTCGTAATACGTTATTGCCAGACAATTCAGTTTACGGGCATAAATTGAATGGATATAAGAGTTCATAATAGCCCTACAGGACAAGCAACTACTTTACTTGAGCTCAGCAATCTAATCGCGTACCAAAGTATGGCTATGCTATGAGCGCCTCACATATTTTATTGATTTCAATAAATTAAAAAATTATAAATTATCTAGACTTATTTATTAATGTGAATCATAATGTATATAAACGCAAAACAATAAATCGATTCATGTATAGTAACTCGCATATCGAGTCACATCACTAATTGCACACGATTGATTGGGGCCCGAATTGAGCAGATATCTGACAAATGTTCGTCGACAGCTCTGATTGACTGAGTTGTTATCTATTTCGAGATATCCCTTTGGTGTTCCAATGGCTTATATTAACTAACGATTTGTGAGCTCTATTGTTAGAGTAGGTAAGTTGCTTTTTGATTGTCATTGTTTATTTACGATATTGTTGTTTAGTATTACGTTATTACCGTATATGATTTAATGAAATATATGATTAGCTACTGTTAAAGTACTCGCAAATCACAATATTACTACAAATAGTATGTACTGCAATTCATTTTATACCATTACCACTCGGATGCCACGCAAACGGAATAGATAAAATAAATTTTGAATCTAATTTGGAAATTTTTAAATAAAAATTCTATTTAGAAAGGAATATATAGAATGAAATTTACCAAGAAATAAAAAAAACTATTAGTTTTACAAATGAATAAAAAAAGTGTAGAAAGTGGGTGTGATGGTGTGGTGTTTAAATCAAGTATAAATACCTTTTAAATTAACCTTTTAAATTAACCTTTGAAATTATAATTTACATATAATTAGAAAAGACACTAACCACTGGCTTATGCTAGATACTATTGTTCCATATTCATAAATTCCACTCGCGAACGATATCTTCCAATTTAGACAAATTTTTCGTACTTATTTACTTTTTCTCATAAATCTCTGAATTTTATTATCAGACATGTCGCGGCGAGGTGGTAAAATAAATATATATACTATTAATAATAAATATTATACCATTCTTGGTTAAAGAATCATCTGTTGGTTATTATTTTTACATCATGTTAATTTTTCACACATTGACAGCATGTTAAATTCTTTACACACTCTTTGTTTGGACTTGATCGGTATCTCTTTCCAAATCCTTTTTAAATTTTGTTTTTACATCTCCCAAAAAATCAACTTGTCTTCGCCCCATCACATCCTTTTCTTTTTTCTTTTGTTTTTTCTCTCCCTAAAAATTCTTTTCCATTCTTCCAAAAGAATATATTCAAATTTTTAACTTCAATTAATTTTTCTGACAAGCTCTAAGCTCATAAAAAAGGTAGAATAGGAAAAAATGCTACAATATGTACTATTTGTAGTAATATTGCGAATGCGAAAAACGCCAATGCGTTTCTGTCTGTTTGTTTATTACGTCTTTATGGCTACACCGCTGAGTCGATTGTGATGAGTTTTGCTATGAATACAGAATAAAACCTGGGAAAAAAGTGGTTGCTTTTTAAAATTCCACGTCAACGATGTTGCAGGCAACTGGTAATATGTAAATTGATACATTTAGATTTTTGAAGAGATTGATTCGGCTTTGAGATTTTGAGTAGCTTTTCTATAAAATGTTTATAACTACGTATCTGTTATATCGTACGTTCATAACAACGTATTAGCTTATTAAC
Organism: Zeuzera pyrina; assembly: GCA_907165235.1. NCBI lineage: Eukaryota > Metazoa > Arthropoda > Insecta > Lepidoptera > Cossidae > Zeuzera > Zeuzera pyrina. The sequence continues at coordinate 9,289,357 of OU015640.1, forward strand.
ATGAAAGAATAAAGAAAGAATCAATATGTAACTATTTGAGTCGAGAAGTTACATTAAGTAAGATTACGTATATTTGTGTTATTATTTTTCTTGCACCGACTATATAGCGATGTTGCATGATGAAGCATTAATTATGATATCATATCCAGTTGCCCAATTGCGCGACTTTGTTGAAAATTTATCGCTGAAAAGTGATATAATAGTTTAATAAAAGGTGCTCCGTCCTCTCTGACTACTCCTCTCTCACGTTAGGGATACAGCGTGAAGATTAACCTTTATGTATGTATGTAAAAGGCACTTTAATTGTAAAGATGTATCTGCTTTTCGTTCATCCATAAATCTACAATGTTAATATTAATTTGCGTTCAACGTAAATTACATAAATTAGATTCCAAATTTGAATTTCATTTATAGAATTATTCTTGTTGAAGTTTTATAAATAGATCTATTTTTTATTCAAAGTACATTTTAATTAAATAGTAATTTTGAAAATCTGGATCAGTTCGTAATAGTTGTTATTTAACAATTGAAACTTAATAATGTTTATTTACTTCACAATTGTATTTACAGATCAATTAGAATAGTCGAATTGGTCGACATAACATTTATTGAGAAAAACACGGTAAAAATTGCAAGTGTTGAACATTTTAAAAAGTTTTTTTTAACTTATTCCTATATTTTCCTTTTAAATAATCTAATAAATACTCTATTTTTTCTATTGCATAAATTCATGAGAATAAAAATTTAAACATTTGTTAACATTTTTTTTTTAAATTTACGTTTCATTCAAGACATCGCAGGTCTTAGCATGTAATCATTTTTGAATAATGCTCGCCAGTAGTCGAAATTCGACCGTATAGGTTTATAAAGAATAAACACTTTTTGCTCTCTTGACACACTCCAGATACGGGAAACAGTTCAAAATTCTTTAGCGACAATTATAACTTAGTGCGATAGCTTGACCCTCGGACCAAGAATTAAACATTTTTACTAATGTGCGTGACTAGGAAAGGGTCACAGTACAATAATGTCGTGCTTGTGTGTCATGACATTTTTTTTTTTTGAGAATACTAGTAGCCAAAACACAAGATTTATGAGGACTTTTTGGCGGGAACGGGAGAAGTGAGGTCATTTTATTTAGATTTTCTATTTTTTACATTTTTAGGAGTTTTATAGAACAACAGTGATAGCATATTGTGTTTTAAAGTTTTGTGTAAGTGACAAGAATGGAGGAGATCTAAATAAACATGTGTGGCTGAAGTTCTCGCGCTCTTTCAAGAAGTCCTTTAAAACTTCAGTAAAGCCTACTATCACTTTACTGGTGGTGTTTTACGATAAGAAAAAACTAATTCGATTGTGATTCTACTTATTCATACGTGACAATGAGAAATGCGCTAATCTGTGCGCCATGCCATAAAGAGAAGAAAAAAAAAAGAAGATTTATGAGTGTTTTGCAAATAGTTATTTGAGTACTGGAATGTTTTGTACATCGAGTAGGTCATGAACTGTCACGAATTACACCGCCAGTGCGAGGTTGCCACATACTGTAGGTAACTGTTTTAATCGTACAATATTTACGCTTCATGAAATAGAAACATAGGCACAAAAATTAATTTGACACGAGGTGATAAGAGCGGCAAATCATTATGGCTCCGTGCATTATGATTCTTGGTTAGAGGTTTGACCACGAACATTATATGTTTAACACTGACAATTTGACTATTATGTATTCGACATTGACTTTATGAATATAGACAATAATTTTTTTTAGTTTAATTTAATGTGTTTGTAACACGTATTACATATATATTTTCCGTTTCTGTCTTCTGAGAATGTAAAATTACTACGATGTAACTTTAACTTTGCCAAATCTCAAATCACGCACTCCTCTGTGCACGCGATATGCTTAAAAAGGCGTAGTTAAAGTTTTCTCTTCACGTATATATGTAGATGTTAGATCGATTATATCTCGTGATCGTTATTAGTTTCTGAAAATCGATCTAGTTACATAAGGGTTATCAATATTCGCTCATAAATCGATTAGTGAACTTCTATTCATCTTTCCTTAAATGAGTAGAATCGAAAGTTGGAGAAGTTACGGCCATTCTCCATACACCTCTTACTAGCTATCGTATTTAAAGTAGACTTGGTATTAATGCCATGGCTAGCAACAGCAACCGAATTGCGATTAATTTCTTGGCTAAGTGCTGTTATAACATACCTATGTAGGACCTTTTGATGTCTTATCTGTATGCTAATTTAATAGCTGACGTCACAGGACTCTTATCTCAGTCTTAAAATACTGCAATGTTGGTGTTTTGTTTTCTTTTACAATAATTTATTATATCCTATTATTAGTCTCAAGGATCCTTAGAATGTTTGTATCATTTCTTAGAATATTTTTGTTCTTCTTGGAATAGTCATCCAAACTCTACTAGCAATTGAATAACTATTCAATTCGAATATTTACAATAATTCTTGGAATAATTTAAATATTCTAGGTATACCTATTTAAATTCTTGAGATCCCACGAATTCCCTTAAAATATCTTAATTCCAGTTAGACATTCCTGAAGGAGTAATTTCTATGCATATCGGTACAATTTAAACCTCAGGAGCTCGGATAAACCGAATCTGAGACTAGCCTGTCCTGACTATTTGAGTGCTTTAACGTTTGGTCGAGTAATGAGGGACAGCTTAACTGGCTAATACGAAGTACTGTGTTTGTTATACGTTGAAATGTACGAACATACATGGTCCATACAAACACTGGGAATATTAAACAATAATATTATTCTCGTATGTTAATTCGTTTTGCTTAGATGGTTCGGGCAAATAGAAAGAATGAGTGATGAAAGACTGACGAAGAAAATCTACAGAGCGAAAGTGAGTGGTAGAAGAATCCAAGGAAGACCAAGCCTGACTTACGCAGATCAAATAGCCAGAGTGTTAGCTGACGGAAATGTGACTGATTGGCATACGTAGGCGAAAATATGTGAGGAGAATGATGAGATTAGAGGAAGCGAAAGAAGTATGTAAGGACCGCGATGCTTGGCGCCCTGTCTTCCCTGACTACCTCTTTAGAGATATAGTGTGAAAATATGTATGTCTGTGCTACTTTCTTTTTCTTTTTTTTAGACTATCTATACTTGCGACTTCGTACGTTTGGTCTATAATTTAAAAATTAAATAAATAAGAAACTTTCGTAGACGTTCGCAAAACAACTCACAAAGAACGAACAAAGAAACATTCATTATTATAGGTGTATATACCTTGATACCTTGAATTTGAGATATCTTGAGATTTGTATGGAATTCAGAATTTTATTTATATCTTAATAAATTTTAAAACAGATAATTTAAATTTTTGTCTAAAGTATTCGCTTTATCTTTACAGGTAATAGATACTGAGGAGAATAATTTATGATACTGGCATGTTATATTTTTTTTTTAATAAATAGAAATTATTGAAATTGTAATTATTTCCTAACTGAAATCGTTTGCAGTGGTATAAGGCACTTTTATATAGATTTCAATACATTTCAATACCAGCAACAGTAACAGCTACGAGTTTTTCCATAGAATACATACATATAAATAACTAACATCTTACGAATGATTTATTTATCAAAGAATCGATCAATCGCGATTGAAATTCCAAGACAATGTCTTGAATTTATTAGCGTTGAAAAAACATCTTCAGTATAAATTAATCTAAATACAGGGCTCCAAGAAAAATTCTTCAGATTAACTTGTAAACAAGAAAATATTTTGCTTGAAGTTTATGAAACAATATTTTGTAATAATATTTAATATTTCTCTGAACACAATTTTTTTATGAATATATAATTCTAACAAATCTAAAGTTGTTTTGTAATAAATATTGTTTTTAAAGCACCGAATTAGTAGATAATATAATTTATGAATTTGAAGTTTAATCATTACGATATATTTTTGAGAGGCAATCGATATTATCTTTCGAGGCAATATTATAATCCTTCATCGCACTCTTTTTAAATAAAATTTATTCAAAATGTTCTTGTCGTTTAGAAATAGGACTTCCTTTTAAAATCCCGTGGGTGTTGTACTAGACCAGGGAAGGATTTCAAGTATCGTTTAAGTTTAAGTTTCTGCAAACGCTTACAGCTTTGCAACCTTTGACGCATGAACATAATACATTCTTGTAAAACGTATATAGATAATGTGCTAGACCACAAGAGACGTGTTATACATATTGTGTAGCATTTGAAATGATCACTCAGGTTAAAGAACGTTGCATGCGGTCATTTAATGGATGGGTGGTCTAGTGACGGTCGCGTCAAGCGCTCACATGCTTTACAATTCATGTTTATTATGTAGATGCTTCAGATGTTTGTGAAGGATCCGATCGAAAGTAGTCTATTAGACTTTCGTACCAATTTCTGACAAAGTTAAAAATAAACTTTAAAAAAAAAGGATCGAAAATACCCGCTGTACATTTTTTTCTTATTTATATTAGGATATTGGTTTTTTGGAAATTACAGCTTAGTTGGTGGCAAGATAACAAAATAAAACGGTTGCGACATACGGACAGACAGATATGACGATTTTTTGAATTTTGTAGTTTTCAGTGTTTTTTGAAGTCGGTCTTTTCTCTTTTTGAGTGGCCTTGTCCTAAATAATTATCAAAGGAGGCCTACTAGAAAGTTTTTTCTTATTAGAATGGAACATTAAATACAAAGATTATTGAAATATACTATAAGCCGTTGATAACTTTTTTTGTTTAAGTAGTAATCCATATTCGATGTTAAATAAATTCAGAAAGGATGGGCTCCAAGTGTCGCGGTCCTCACATACTTTTTTCACCTCAAATCTCATCATTCACCTCATACATTTTCGCCTAGGTATCTGAATGTTTTTGACATTTCCGTCAATTAACACTACATTGATACTGATAAATGAATTGCTAGGCATATAGGATGTTATGTTGATGCATGTTTTTGTTACATAGTCGTTAAGTTGTAGAAAGAGCTCTATTCAATTATTTTCTCGTCATTCTATTCTTTTCGATTTTTCATTATTGTCTCTAGAACAAGCAAAACATTATGCCAGACGTGTAAGTTCACGCTCGCTCTTTTCCTCTATTATGCTCAGAAGCAGCCGTTTGCTGTACATAAATTGACGCATTTTTCTATAGGCTGATAGTTCAATACAGTTAATTTTAAATATATGTAGGCTATCTGCCTGATTAGATATTTTCGACATTTCAACATAAATCTTTGGGCTACGTAAATTCAGTGACGTTAACGTTTGGCCTACCATTGTTAATCGTTTGAACATATTCATATAATCTAACAATCTTAAAAGTACACATTATCTTAAATAGTAAACTTCCTCAAAGTTGCCGCTTAGAAAGCTGTCATTGCTTAAGGTACCCAGCAGACTGGCAGCATTGACTCTTTGAATAGCCAAACTGATTCGTTGGCGGAAGGAGCTGCCAGCCCGGCAAACAACAATCTAATAATCTAATTAAAAACCGAAAACAAAGCAAGTAATTTAAAAGAGGCCTTTTATTGCAAGTTTGGAATTTCTCTATTCATTATCACAGTAATAATAAAATTAGACTATTATTTCCTTATTATGAACCGCTTTGTAAAGTCTTGTGAATTTCGCTATTGAAGATTCATTTTACACGTCTGGCAATGAGTTGAAAATCGGAATATGCCAATGTTTTAAAACGAGAGCCCCACGTGAAAAATGATTTGAGACAGCTTTTTTACATTTTTAACATCTCGTTAATTGATAATGCATCGACTATGGTTTGGCAGAAGTTAATGTCGGTGGTTGGTATAACTAGAATATCACTATTTTCAACCTCTGATACACGAGTGTCAGTGAAAATATTGCAAACAAACTTCAAAACTTTAGCCACCAGCTCCCTAGCTATTCGTGCAATTATTACCTATGTTATCATACTACTGAATACTGATGAGGACTTTTTGGCGAGAACGGGAGAACTGAGGTTGTCATTTTATTTAGATTTTCTATTTTTTACATTTTTGGGAGTTTTGAAGTACAAAAATGAAAGTATATTGTGTTTTAAAGTTCTGTATAAGTGAAAAGAATGGAGTAGGTCTAAATAAACATGTTGTGTAGCTGAAGTTCACGCGCTTTTCCAAAAAGTCCTATATAACTTCAGTAAAGCCTACTATTGCTTTAGTGGAGGAGTTTTACGATGAGCAGAAAAGACGAAGTTACGGGGACGTGCTTCATGTGGATTCTACTTATTAATATGTGACATCGGCAAATGCGCTAATCTGTGCGGCATGCCATGAAGAAAGAAAAAAAATACTGATGACAAAGAAAAATTATGTCCATAATGTTCATAATGATAATTATAATGCGATGTCAAAATATAACCCATGTATGATACATAAAATGTCGTCTTTCATGATTTTTTTCGTAAATAGTATATAGCGTTCACATTAGGCTTGAAAGATGGGATACTTATGGAGGCCACATATAGTTGAGGAACAGATTGTTCGGTAACAAATAGGTACATATTGTGTTAATCTATAGTACGTGTATATTATGAATGTAGTCTACATGTACATGTACAGTCAATGCACTACAGATGAGACCTATGCCGATGACGCGAAGTAGTTGTTTCTTAATAACAGGTTTAAATAATTTTGTTTATTTAGTAGGTACTACGTAAGTATGATTATAAAAAATACTGGTTATTTTTTGCGTGCACCGTACAAGTACGAGACAATAAGGTCGCGTTATCAACAATGTAATTTGTGTAGTGGCTCTAAATCTACGACGAAAAGTGCATTTTCCGGTTATGGTGAAATTGACACGCAATCCGTCATACATGATACCAATTTATTTTACAATTAGTCACCAGTCACGCAGTGATCGCAAATTTTTAGGTAATAACCCCGCGGGTCTCATATTTTTATGCGCTGGTAGTAATTAAAAAAATGTGAAAAGAATGCTCACATCGTAAGATGAATTTGTAGATTATAATTATTAAACAACATTTTTCAATAATGCTGTTATGGGCTGTTATGTGTATTTGTGGACAGTTATTTGTTGTTTAAAAAGAAGTGTAACAGAAATGTGGTATTTTCACCCGACTACCACAGAAGGAGAGTAATGTTTTCCATGTGTTTGTATATTGGTTCCTTTGGCGCATCCAATTGCCTGGACAATTTGATGGATTTTAATAAACGAGTTGATATAAATTCTCCTTTTTGCTTGTGCAATTGTGGGAGCACTATAGTGCTGTTCTTTTCCACAGTGTCTGTCGGTCACTTACTTCGATTTTCTACATAACTTTGATTTATTATCGGTAGAAAAAACATCAATAATAAATATACTTCACAGAAATAATATAACAAATGTATGACCTTTTACAAACGATTTGCACAACATTGTTAAGAATAAGCGGGAATAAGTAAACAAGCCATTATTCAAACACGTCACCTAACTGAAGGCAAATGCGCCATAGCCTTCACAACCGACCCATTTCCCCTCAAATTGTTAGGGAACGGCCTGATCATTCGAGCCGAAGTCACTATTTGTCTTCAACAACTCCATTTCCTTCGAAAAAGGTCAAACAATAAATTGTGGGAATTTGCTGGTCTATAGCTTTCTGTGTTTTTGCATGTACTGTACCACGTTAGTCTTAGGAGAAACGGGCTATGAATAAATTATTTGTTACAAACATAGCCATTTACCATAGCATGGTAATAGAAACATAGAATGGGAGAATAGACCATGTTCGATTACAACAATGAAGCTATTAGACAATATCTCTGGGATGTGAAACCGCATAGGTCAATTTATTCTCCTAATTTTGTCATTATTAACATCAGGTGTCTAATTACGTAACTCCCATGCTGGAAATTGACATAATAGTTCATTCATCTCACACGTCACATTCTCACTGAAAAATGTATTTGATCAAATCCGAAATTGATATTAATTTGTAATTAATTAAAGTTACGTAATTAGAACCATGGCTGTGACATACCTACATGATTAAGCCATATCCTATTCGGTGTGGACAGAATATGAAGTCACAACGCAATCACACCTCGACGGTTTTTCTAGCCTTGGGGCTTAAAGATGGTAAAGCTGAGCAAGATAACATGTTGCTAATACGATTTCTTCGCCTATGTTCCTATATAGTTCTGCATAATAACCCTACGGGTTATAAAGTCTCTATTGTTAGGTGTACATCCATGCAAATAGCATACTTACACTCTCTACGGTGGCCAAGCGGGTTTGTAAGGTTTCAAAGTCAATTTATTCAAGTAAACCCAATTACAAAGTATTTTTGAACGTCAAATTTACTTCAGTTCGTTTTGAAAAAAAATCAGGACCCATAAAGAACCGACAGGAAACTCAGTCAGGTATCGTTTTTTCAACATAATTTTACAAATGGTTAATTAAAATCATACAATAATTAAAACGCCAGTACATGTACAGATAAGATTATTTCCAGACTATTGTTTTTTCTTCAACGACATCGTTTATTTTATAGTATGATTGTCTATTCAATGTACGTTTCATAACAAATTTAAATCTATTTTCTGTTAATTGAGTAACTTCCTGAGAAACTTTATTATAAAGGTTAATTATGAGGTAATCATCATTATCACCATCATGTTTTGATTATGAGGTCTAATTTCACTCAATAATTCTGATTTTTGTTATTAATTTATATTCATTTTAAATAAATACATATAATATTTGTAATTAGTATTAAGTGCTCTCGACGCGTTAAATGCATGTAAAGAAAATACAATACCATTCCTTAACACAAATATTTAGTTACATATTATTATGTTTAATATAGGTACTATTTTAAAAGTAAAGATTGAATAGAGTTAAGTATTTACCTGTCTAGCGCTACTAGCATTAGGATAGATTACCTAGAAACCACTACTTGAGTTTTGGTTAGCAAGAGATAATTATATCAATATGACTACTTATATTGATATAATTATCTCTTGCTAACCAAAACTCAAGTACGTGAACTTGAGAACCCTAACTAATTAAAACAAATAACTTGGCACCGTTGTGATAAGGATGAACGTAATGATAGGCACTTTATTAAGTGAGATTCCAGTTCTTCAAACATAGAAATTCATATAGTAATTCAATGACAGTTTCTTAGCTTTGAAGAAATAAACATACAAACACAAACAACAATTCTATAAGTATTTATTTTGGAATCAGAAAAGTCTAAAATACCTAGTTAGATTATTTTTAAAAAGATCGTCAATGGCTTAATTGCTGTTTTATAATAAAATATAGATAGATGGCTTTGCTATGCTTAGGTATGTATGTTACGTTAAAAAATATAGAATCAACGGAAAAGCCACTATAAAATAAACTCATATATAGATGCAATTTAACTAAAGAGAGCTCATTTTAGATCTCAACTTCTAAACGGCGGATCACGATAAAACACACTTAATGGGCAACCTGACTCTAAGAGATGCAGTTATGAAAACCATCTTTAAACTCTTGCAGTACTTATTACTTACTTACATATATGTTGTATAACCAGACAGACAGACAAAAATTCTAAAAAAACTGTTTTGGTTCCCATTATTGTTGTGCATATCTCTCTGGTAATTTTTTTTATATTGTATCTTTCATTAAGAGGTGCAGCAGATAAACTTACAGTTTAAATATTTGAAAAGTTTGTCAATTTTTATATAGGAAGCTCAGATTATTATTGAAAAGTTTCCTATCTTCCTGTGAATGTCATGTTTAAATTGTTTCAGCCATTTTGAAGTTAAGCCCGAATAAACAGAACGCCAAAAATTTTAAAAACGCTAAAGTTTAACAAAAAGCTTTTGTTTTAAAATTATAGACGGACAATTCAATTTTATTTACATGTACAGAATGTTATAACTGTAATAGATATCATCTTAATACCCGGCTTGTAATACTTTTTGCAAGCCAGCATTACTTTAGAACTTTTTTATTTAACTTTATTACTAGTGATTATATTTAAAACACAATGTTTACATGCCTATAAATTCAGGAAATCAGAAAGTCATAATAGACTCATGGAATAGAGTAGTCAACACTAGATCAAAACAATTCAGTCAGCATATACGGGTCGCTATTTAATGATCTCGCTTACAATCGCTCTTTATGAAGAGCGCATTTTCTCGTACGGGACACCTCTACAAGCGCTAGCGCGGGTCTGAAATACACGCGTCGACATGGCATATTTTATACTGATTTTATTATGTTTATTGTATTTATTACACTGCTTAAATTAAAGAAATAATTTCTGGCATATATTTTACATTAAATGAAGTTTCTTTTCATATCGTTTTTTTATAAGTCATTACTTTATTTGGACTTAAATCGACGTTTAATCACACAACTTTATCCTTGAAATAAGCCTTTTTGAATATTTTTTTTTGTAAAAAGGAAAAAAATTATGACATTTCGACAACAGTAATATTCAATAACAATATGTACTTGATTTTAAAATAATTTCAGAAGTGATTACAACTCGTCAAAACAGTATTAATTAGGACGTCAAATTAGCGCATCTACTTTTTTCCTTGTAAACTGACATCGTAAAATGGTTATTATAAGAAAATAAATTTGAAAATATGCAACATTGCAAGCAGAATATTAAAAAAATTTAAGGTTTTTGAGAATTAGAGCGTCAAAATATCACTACTTCGCACAAAGATGTCAAAGGGCTCTTGAGTCCGATTCTCAAATATAAAAAGGGAGCAGGAGTAATCTGTAGTGAAAAGAAGGCTTACTTGGAACTCTTTTTTTAATAAAAAAAGATATATTTCTGTTTTTATACAGGTAAATCTCTAGACTAAATGAAATGAAGAAAAAGAACGAGCGTATTCAAATTTATTCGTTTTCGTAACGTAAAGTTTTTATATTTAAGTAAATCTCAAAAGTACAGCAATGATAAAATCGTAACTCAAGTCGCTTTCATTCAACGATATCTATATAGTCTAGATTGAATGCTTAAAAGCAACACTATCTATACTAATATTATGAAGAAGTAAACTTCGTTTGTTTGTATGAATAAACTCAAAATCTACTCAACAGATTTCAAAAATTCTTTTGGCTGTAGAAAGCTACGTTATTTGTATATGGCTGTATTTTATTTCGAGAAAAATTCTACGTGTGCGAAGCCGGTACGTGTCGCTAGTATAATATATAAGCGCACCTAACTCACATATACAGTACAATACACAATGTAACGTACTTACGATTAATCAATAAACAGTTGATTGATTTTACACTTGTGTAATACTTTTAATAATGTAATAAATAAAATTAATACTCAATTTAATATTAGATTGCATATATACGTAAAATTAAAACATTGCGGAACAAGTCCATTGTCGCATTAAAATGGGCTTGCCCATTCGGAGCGACGAAACAATAGCACTGTCTCACTTTTACTTACGGTGAAGCGCCACGCATTAGAGGAGATAGAGCTACTTCTCGACTTCCCATTCATTGCTTTATTATTCTTATTATTACCTTCAAAACCATGACATTCGTCTTGAATAGAAATAGTTATTGCATGATTTTTCACAAGAACTGTGTCAAATACTCTTAGTTCAATAGAAATAAAAATAAAGTTATTATCTAAGTACCTTCAGTTTTAGCTGATGTATTTTATTTTCGTTATAGTTATATTTAACAATGTTATAACCATTTACAATTGTTGCTTCGCTTGCGTCGCCTGAGGGAAAGATATATACTACAGAACGTATAGTATAAGCAATGCGCTTATCGTGTTCATACAAAAGTGGTTTCTAGGTGTGAATGTTGCGTACTAATGCCCTATCCACTCCGAATAGAAGAGGTAACACAAATATACATATATATTTGTGTATCTGTACGCACTGATGTGCTAACTACCCAGGTGGTTAAAGCATATAATGTGAATCTGCGATACGTGCTCATAATTTGGCAAAATAATGTGTCTGAAATTCTTTTAAGATTGTATAGAGAAAAGAAGGCCACTGGCGAACTGTCCAATGTAAACACGTTTTATCTAATAATATAAAGAAGTAGCTACATCTGTATTTATGCTTTAAATAGATTAAAATAAATCTATAATTATTTAGACATAACATTGAAAAAGCTACACGTGTATATTTTATTACCCATTGAGTTTATTCTCGTGTAAAACCGTTAATTTTACTGGGAAAAATGTAAGGACTTTGTGTATTTAAAAAAAAATATGTAAATTGTTAATTTTACTGTGAAAAATATAAGTACTTATTTGGTTTTAATTTTCACCTACTTCCGCTTACTCGATCAGCTCGAAAATTGGCATGTGTACGTGGTTCACTTAACAGCACGCTTCACGCTTTAAAAAGTGAAATTTATTTTTCACAATAAATGAAATTTATTTTTCAAAATACAATTACTTACGACCTTAATTATGTGCTTTATATTTCACAAACATAAAATACCTATAGTTACTTAAGAACATAAATTGTTATGATATAAAATATAATACATTATGTACAGTCAGTGTTAAAAGTGTTTAATCAAAATCACGGAACAATTAACCTTCAACTGAAATATAGGTCCATTCTACTTATCAATGTTCAGTTTTTTGACACTACTTTGACATATTGACTCTCACTCGCATTAAAACCAATACTAGACCTGTGTGTAGGTGGTATATGTATCTCTGTATATTCCAACAGATATATAAATATTTTTATAATGGCTTATTGTTCAATTCGTTAGTGTGGCAAAAACAGCAAAAAATTAAGCTGTAAACAGACACAGTCTCATTTCACCGGTAAGAAACAGTAAATATACAATTTACGTTCCTTTTATCACGGGTCACATTAAACTGGATTATCAATTGATGTGCTCGTTGACGTGTATCTATTGTATAGACTCAGGTGTTACTTTGCGGAAATCCATTTCATGTGATAAATTCCCAAAATCTGGATGCTGGTTAGCTGACCGAGTCCTATCTCTGGTATATCCTGAGGATGCTCCGTTGAGGGGCGAAACCCGTGTCGATTGGTGGTTTTTGGAATTTTAGCGGAAAATAGCTATAGATTTCGGGAATTTATCACATGACGTGTATCTATGCTTCTCGGTTTCAGTTTGGTGTACCTCTATTACGTTACCTCAGTCTAATCATACGCACAAGTTTTGTTTGATTTTGGGTTGATCAATCGGCGCGCAGTAACTGCAGCAGTGTGTAAACGTATATGACTAAGTGCTCCGTGGGACTTTTTGGCGGGAACGAGAGAATTGAGGTTGTTATTTTATTTAGATATTCTATTTTTTACATTTTTGGAAGTTTTAAAGTACAGAAGTGATAGTATATTGTGTTTTAAAGTTCTGTGTAAGTGAAAAGAATGGAGTAGGTCTAAATAAACATGTGTAACTGAAGTTCTCGCGCTCTTCCAAGAAGTCCTATTAAACTTCAGTAAAGTCTACTATCACTTTACTGAAGGAGTTTTACGATAACGATTTCATTTATAAACAGTACGTGACATTGGAAAATTTACTAATCTGTGCGCCATGCCATGAAGAAAAAAAAAGTGCTCCGTGATCAAAATAGAATCAAGAAAAGAAGAATTTAACTCATAAGCGAACAATCGTCACTCGCTTTGTCATCATATCACTTTTTTAACCGAGTTAAAAAAAAGAAAGAAGTTCTATGTTCGTTTGCATGTATTTTTTTATATATGTTCACCCGATAACTTCGTCAATTGTGGACCGATTTCGAAACTTCTTTTTTTCTTCGAAAGCGTATACTTCCTATCCTATCATATCCATTTAAATTTAACCGGTATTGGAGTTTGGAATTCGAAGACGCACCAAATAAAGCGAACCTTTGTTCATGTTTATGATTCTCTTGTATGTTGTTGCGCTCCAGAATTAGAAAGGAGTTAATTGTAAACCTGCCCTAGACATTTATTTAGGCCAAGGTCAATCTAAAGGGAGAAATAAAAAATTTGTTGAATAAAAATTAAACCGCCTCTAAAAAAAAGCACTGAAAAGTACAAAATAACTATACTATTTCAAACTCGAGTACAATAAAAATAACTTTATAAATACGAGACATATACCTATATAATTAAATTTGACAGTTACTTAAGTCGGTACCGAGCCTGCCAAACTAATAAACTTTCTGTTGCTGCACATTGATTTGGTAATTTTTTTCTCAAATTTTTGTGAGTTGATTTGTTCAACAAATTTCAATTCTCGTTGAATGTTATTAAGATCGTGAAAGCACCATTGTTGGACGTTATTGACAATATTGACAAACATAAATCTAAACGTTATGTGTCTCTATATCTAACACATAGTGTGTCGTATGAGCGAAGGAGACAGGAGCGTTGTTTTTCGCTTGGAAGCTATCTAATCTATCTAGACTGATCGACCATTAGGCGGGTATTTGCGAAGCCCGTAACTTACGGGCCTTATTTGGGTTTGAAGTATAATTTATTGTGTTCAATTCTATCCGTAAAGGAGGAAAGGTTAAGCAATAAATTGAGCGCAGCTGCGTTACGGACATAAGCTTGGAATTAGGTAACAAAAGAGCAGATTTGCGAGCGTTTCTCGGCGATTTGTTATTGCAGATGTAATGGGAAAGAATTGCTCGGTTTTTGCGTTTGAGCTTCTACCGATTGTTTGAACGATAAACGAACTCATTAGGGAGCCTTGCGACTGTTCCCGTTTCTGCTCACTGTCTATCGTGCAATAACGTCTTTAAATTAGACTCGAAAATTGTACCCACATTTTCGGCAAATAATCATAAATACATAAATATGACATAGTCTTATTTGATTTTAGCATGTTGAAGTAGTGTTTATATAAAACTTTTAATCTTTTTTCTATACAAATTGTAGCGTTTTTCGAAGCAATGAAAATGAGATTTGAATTTACTTTTTTATACACGGTTACCAAAACAAAGGATGTATCGTGAATATTTAACCTCGTGACCGTGTATCCGTAGCTCAGATAAAATTTTTAACATTGAACGAGTTATGTGCTGTCCATAATTTAAGATGGCCGCTCCGAAGCGGCACGTACAAGCGCTACGGAGTGCTACGTACTATAAGTTACAGACGAATTTCTAATTCACTGAAGACGTAGCAGGTGTCTATAGAGATACCTATCGTTTTAAATATTAAACATTTTTAATTATAATATCAAACAAAGTTTTTCCGAAGTTTTCCCTACAGACTGAACGGAAATCAGTACCTGGTACTATCATTACGACCACCTCGATGGCACAGTGGGGTAGGCATTGCTTTTAAGCGCGAAAGATTCCAGGTTCGATTCCCGGCCGGGTCAATTAAGGAAATGAACTTTTCTAGATTGTCACGGGTCTGGATGTTGTGGAAAACGCCCCCAGTTGTTGTCGTCGTCTGGTTCTCATACCACGGGGAATACGCAAGTTCGAGACCAGATGATCGGTTTGTATTGTCTGACGCATTTATTTATTTATTTTTTTACACGATTTTAGGAAAAACATTCGAAATGACTTCAATTTCTATGACGAAGAAAATGAACGATTTCAATGAAAAGAAAAATACAGCAAGTTCGAACTGAGTACTGTCAGGTACTACCCAGAGACTCGATCTGATTGCACATCATTATGTTTTTAACACTAATCAAAATCAAGTACAAAAATAACTTTACACATAATATCTACATAATTAAATTTGACAGTTATTTAAGTCAGTGTCAAATCAATGTGCAACAACAGAAAGTCTACTAGGTTGGTAGATATTTTTGTACTTGAGTTTCGATTAGTAAAGAATAGTTATTTTGTACCTTTCAGTGCTTTTTTTTAAGTCGGTTTAATTTTTTTTTATGTATACTAGCAGCGAATAAAATAGTGACTTGAAAGATTGTAGTGAATATGAGACAAAGTCATATTCATTGCGACTAATCAACGACGTATGACATTGTATCTGAGACTCCATTTATGAAGTTTATCATGCGTAAGACAGTTGTAACGTTTTATAACACTTTTCTTTTTTTGTCGATGGTATAATATTGGGTCCTTACGTATGAAATTAGCGTTCTCTCGTACTGACCAATTTGATCTGAAATATCTCCTCTTTGGTTAAGAATTCCAAATTCAAATTTATAAATTCATTTAGCTGGTACATTTGAGTTTTGAGAACAGTCATTCATTTGTTTTTTTCCTCATTATTTTTTTCTTTGGCGTCGCTTATTACCGCACAGTGGAAAACATGAAATATCGTTATATTTACGAGTACGAGTTCTACCATGGCACCAGTGCTGCAGAAACAGCTCGAAGGGTTAATGATGTGTACGGCGCTGGTGTCGCAAAAGAAAGCACGGTACGTTTTTGGTTTCAACGTTTTCGTTCTGGAAATTTCGACCTTCAGAACCAACCCCATGGACGGCCGGAGACCAAAGTGGAAAATAAAGAATTAAAGGCTATTGTGGAAGCGGATCCATCACAAAGCACTTCAGAGATAGCTGCAGGCTTCGGAGTAAGTGACAAAACTGTGTTAATCCACTTGAAGCAAATCGGGAAAGTAAAAAAACTTGAACGATGGGTACCTCATGAATTGAGTGAGTCGAACTTGCAAACACGCGTCGACTGCTGTGTTACTTTGCTCAACTGACACAATAATGAAGGGATTTTAAATCAAATCATTACTTGTGATGAAAAGTGGATACTGTACGATAATCTGAAGCACTCGTCGCAATGGCTGAACCCTTGAGACCCAGCCAAATCCTGCCCTAAACGAAAATTGACTCAGAAAAAGTTACTTGTGAGTGTTTGGTGGACTAGCGTCGGTGTCATTCACTACAGCTTTCTAAAATCTGGCCAAACAATTACGGCAGATATCTATTGTCAGCAACTGCAAACCATGAAGGAAGAACTAGCTGCTAAACAACCGAGATTGGTCAATCGCTCTAGGCCACTGCTGCTTCACGACAACGCGAGACCACACACTGCACAACAAACAACCACAAAGTTAGATGAGCTACAATTGTAATGTCTGCGACATCCACCGTACTCCCCGGACCTTGCTCCAACAGATTACCATTTTTTCCGGAATTTGGACAACTTCTTACAAGGAAAAAAATTCAACTCCGATGCGGCAGTCCAAACCGCCTTCAAAGAGTTTATTGATTCTCGCCCCCATGGTTTTTTTAGTAAAGGGATCAATGAACTACCTATGAAATGGCAAAAGTGCATAGAAAACAACGGTGCATACTTTGATTAATTAAATATACTTTACAAAAAAAAATTGACTTAATATTCCTCCCGTACAAAACGCCAATTTCATATGTAAGGACCCAATACAATATCTTTGATAATAATTTTTCACCTCACGGCAATATGAACATTTTTTCACAGACAGTCGATAAGATTTAAAATCTTGGCATCGTCGGCGTGAACCGTTTCTAATAGCAGTCGTGACTTGAGTTAGTGATGGAAACGAAACTATCTTTAAAAATGACGATAAAAATGAACCGTCTTAGAATTGAACGACTTTATGTCTAAGCGAACCAAGTAACTTCTGTTTTTGATTGTTAAATATATGTAGTATATTTAGAATGGTTTTATATGTATATCACGTGAAGCGGTCCATTGGCGCAGTGGCTATCTATCTTCATTTCAAGCCAAGAGACCTTAGTTTGATTTTCGACTACGTCAATTTAAAAAACTATTTTTGCAAAATTGTTTTGAAGTTTTGAGTGATACCGGATTCTCGTTCAGTTCGTTGCGTAATATTCATAGTCTAAGTATAGTGATTCATTAAGGATTAACTGAATTGATATGATTAGTTAGACTCTGACCTTGTTACTGATGATAATTTTACGAGGTTAAACTTCGAAACAAATTTTTGTCCCTATACATTATTGTATTTCGTTCATAAGCTTGAGTATGACAGAAGGCTCTTCTAACTATTCAATGTTTAGGCCACAAGGCCCTAAACCCCTAAAGGGTTCATTATTATTCACTATTATTAATTATTGTTCACTATTATTCATTATTATTAATTCGTCTTATTCATGGCTTTTAACTAATATTATAAATAAGTACGTATTTCCTGACATAACTTATTCTGAGTTTCTTACCAATTTTTAATACGGATTCTCTCAGAATTTGTATTAAGTTAAAATACTTTTTAATATGAAAGGTATTAAAATAACTTTGTAGTAGGTAAAATACTACGAATTTGAAATTTTATTAATCTTGACGATGCTTCAAAGAAGCTATTTTTTTCATAATTTTACCACACGTTATTTTCCGGAAACATAATTAATTATTTCAATTTATAATATTACAATAAGAGCGGAATCTATATAAAAGTTAATTAATGAGAATTTTATTGAATATAATTTTAATACTAGCCGTGGGAAATATATTTAACAGAAAAAAGTGCTCGCTTTTGTATTATCTATTGCATAAATTGTGTAAAAAGAATATTTTTTCAAGCACGTATTTAACTACTTTCAACTAAAGGAATTTCATTTCTTAAAGATTTCCTAACAGTTTGAAAATGCTGTGTATCTAAATATCTTCGCTAAAATATTTCCTCAATGAAGAACCTAGAACTTTGTTACAAGTGGTCTCTGCTAATTTTCCTGTATCCAAGCACCTGTGATAGATATCGCTCTACTTAGCTTTTATTACGAAGTTTCTAAAGCTTTTTCCATTTAATATGCCGAGAAATTTGGCCTAGACATTGCCTTGAAACTTTAAGAACTTCGAAAGAAATGCTCGTAGTAGAGACCCCTTAACTTTGAAGACACCTGATGATGAATATTAATAGCTTTAGATAGCAACCAACTAATTTGAAATGCACAGAAACTTTTCATCCGTTCGCTTATGGCATAAAAATTTAATTGAGATGTTCTTCATTTCATGGAACTTTCATCTCGAACTTCAACAACAAACTAATGTAGCAACTTCGTGTTAATTTGAATGAACTGTAACTTAATTAAACGACATTTTTAACTTGGACGCGTTTTGAATTTTAATATCTTGAGTCGTTGGTGACATTGAATAATTATCATATTATCTGAATACATATTTACATTTCATAGCGCTGTATCCCTAACAGTGTAGTCAGAGAGGACGGAGCACTAAGCGTCGCGGTCCTTATATACTTCTTTCGCTTCTTCAAATCTTATCATTATCTGAACATTATCTGAACATCTAAAGAAAAGGATTTGAAACGTAATAAAATGTATTTGAAATTCTTAATATAATTCGTAATTTGTATGAATCATCAGATTTTTCCCGCTCTCGTCGGCATCGTGTACATTAATATTAAAATTAATAATATTTATAAATGTGTGCGTTATAACTTATCACCCTCATGGATAAAATAGGAAATAAAGAAATAAGCAGGGTTACTGTTATTTTAAAAATGAAGAAAGGGATACTTAGGTAATTCGGGCACATAGTAAGAGTGAGCGACGAAAGATTGGCGAAAATGTGCAAGGAAAACGATGTGATTTGAGGAGGCGAAAGAAGTATCATTATGCAATCGAACTTAAAAGACATCGAGCAAAACTCATTCTCCCAGGTACTGATAAATTAACGAACTGTAAGTTGGTACTTACCTAGATTTTTAAAATTAATATTAGTAGTAGTTATACCAGAGTAATCAGAGCTCTCTCATAACAACTAACTCTGGAGTATCTAGTAACAAATTTTAGTGAAAGTATATAAAATTCGTTTACAAAATTGAAATCACCGAATACTGAACTCAAAACTTGCTTTTTTTGTACATTTATAATGCAGGCTGAGCCCCCGCTACTTACTATGAGCTGCGCTGCTGCAAGTAGGTCGCAAAGTCTTTGTAAGCTTATTACAATATATTGATTTATTTAATCAGACTCTATCATGTAATTATTAGAATAATATTAATACTCTTTTATTGCACCATTAAAAGTAAGCAAATATGTGAATAAAATTTAACATAGAGTTTAAATGAACTAACGTTATATTATCACGGAATTTAAATAGGTCTTGCGATTGTAGGTAATTACCGATTATTATTTAATTATTTCCATTTTCTACTTTTACTTTTGTGTCATACAAGGTTTATGTTATGGTTATTTATGTCGAGTTGAATTTCTTTCGGTTTGTAGACGTTACAATATTACAACCTTAGGCTGAGTCAAAAACTTTATATTACTTATTAAGCTGTCAAATTATATACATACATATGAATATATACTATATGTCGGAAAAGACACGGAGCAATTTGTAGTTTTGCAATTCAGCCATGAGAAATAGGTACCTAATCTTACAAGAGGCGAACTACTCCATAAAATACAACGTTAAGACAAAGTTAATGTGCAAACGACAGAAAACTCTTTGTAACAATTATTACGTAGGTAATTGGAAATTTAATAATGGCAAACGATCCGTCGGAGAAATGCTATCGCACCGCCCGCCGTATTCTAACAGACTCAGGGTCGGCCCCGACGTTCCGTTAGCGCGTCATCGGAAGTCGCGCTTTGCCATAGTATAGTCAAATGAGTGCCTTTTATTATTTCCACCGACATATATATATATATATATATAAGTTCTGAAAGAAATTCAACTCGACATAAATAACCATAACATAAACCTTGTCTGATACAAAAGTAAAAGTAGAAAATGGAAATAATTAAATAATAATCGTAATTACCTACAATCGCAAGACCAAGAAGATATAATATATATATATACATATCCACACGCTGTATCCCTAACGGGGTAGTCAGTCGTCACGGTCCTTACATACGCCTCTTCGCCTCTTCGAATCTCATCATTCTCCTCACTGCTTTTCACTTATTTTACTTAGCCATATCTATATTATAAACCTAGTGTACAAAATTTATACTTGTGCTGTACAAGTTTTATAAGAATGATTGTTAAAACGTCCCCCCTACGAAACGGTCAACGCTTTACGTTGACGGTAATTCAGCTTCTGAAGTAAATAGCTAAAAATTGGATCAATAGGGAAATTAAGGGAGGCCACCCGGAAATTTTTGTTTTATAGCACGAAGTAAACAAATTATCGGTGATCGAATTTCGCTTGTACATGCTTTGGAATCTTATTGTAGAAAATTACTGTAATAAAATTATACTTTGTTTAACTTCAACACTGATTTTCTGAAATGTAGTGACTTTAAAATAAGTTTATGATGATTTTGTTGAGACGTGATGATGTGTTGGTAATGTTAAAAGGCAATGAGCTTTCCTCGGAGACGCATGGAATAGTTGATCGGAAACTCCTCACCAATCAGCCACGAACCTAAATGTCCACTGTTTATCTCAATAACAGACAGGGGATAGCCATAGCCTTATTAGCTGCAGCTTTATAAACCCGATCTATATGGCCGATAAGGACCATCGTATAATAATATCCAGGGCTAGCAGTTCAACATAATTTCCTAAAGCGGGAAATATTCGATATGTATGCTATTCGATTACCCACGTATCACATGGACGCGAGTAACGTTACCTAATCTCGGAACGTTTCTTGATAACCTTAACCTTATTATCATATTAGACAAGCATGTGATTTTTCTAGGTACAAACTCACGCCTAGTTAAAGATATAAATAGGAACTCTATACAGCAAGTCCTAAAAGGGGGAACAAAAATAATATTAACAATATTATTCAAAGATAATGTACAGAGCCAAAGTGAGTGGTAGCAGAAGCTAAGGAAGACCAAGGCTGACTTATGAAGATTAACTAGCCAAAGTGTTAGCTAACAGAAATGTCTAAAGCACTCTCAAACCTAGGCGAAAGTGCGTAAATAATGATAATTATTGAGGAGACGTATGAAGTATGTAAGGATCACGATGCTTGGCGCTCTGTCCTCTCTGACTACCTCGTTAGGGATAAAGTGTGAAGATATAATTATTATAATAATGATAATAGTCCAGATAATTACACAAATTGTGTGACCCCAAACTAAGCACTAAGCTTGTACTAAGGGTATCACACAACGACCTGGGGGAGCTCCCAGTGACACCCAGACTCCAAGCCAGTTTAGAAAAGATCATCTCCTAACTTGACCCGACCGGAGATCGAACCCGGCTTGGAAAGCAAATGCTGTGCCACCGTGCCAAACAGCCAGTCAATGTATGTAAATAAGTATGTATTATTTTATCATTTAACATAAATACATACATTATTTGTGTTTACAGTACACAAATAAAAGGATATCGTATTTTAGTGAAGTCCTATGTTATTACATTAATATAAATAGTTTAATATCGAAACCTTAACCAACCAGTGTGAATATGAAAAAAACCTTACCCATTTTCCATTCATTCGACGAGGAAATGAGGTGGAATTCGTTCCATGAAAGATTTCTTGCGGCCTCGTTAATATTATTCATACTTTTATAAGTCCAATGAAAAATTGTTGGGACTTTTTTAATTTCGTCGTGTAACAATTTCTGAAAATAATTTTTTCCTTTCAGCTTAATTAAGTGGTGAGATATTTAATAACTTTATGAATGCCTGGTTATCAATTCTCGGCGCATTTTTTATATTTATTCATGATTTATCCTGTAAAACTAATGTTATCAAAGAACATTTTGGAAATAAAACGATAGAAAATAAAACAGAATACATATCTTAACGCGATTTCCAAATCGGGTGGACAGAGCATGAAATAGTTATACAATCTTCACTTACAAAAGGCATATCGGAAGCAGTTAATAATATACTCGTATTACTCGCCCACCATCTATATCAATTCTTGATGACTGTTAAGCTCTTTTCTTTGGGTTAATTATATAACCTGCACTTGAGGATAAATAGCTATGATACGATCAATATCTCGCTGCAGGTAGAGTCATAAATCATATTTTGCATAGTTATATGCACGTGCACGCGGTATCTTATCGATAATAAACGAGTCGGAACAGGTGACTCGCATGAAGCGTAAAGCTCGTTCATTCGATTAAGGTCGGGCAACGCGTAATGTACACTTAACGATATAGAGGTGAACGGAATTGTGTAGTTAAATAAATAATTCCTTAAATTTAACAATTAACAATTTAATCTCATTGTTCTATTTAAATTTTGTATAAGCTTGTCGATAACATTATCGATACAAGCGTTGTACATCACTACACGTTGCCATAAGACCTATAAGTGCAAGAGAGTATATTGCACTTTGCTCACACATTTCATCGCTGCGCCTGCAGCGAGATTTGTCCATTACCATGGACAGCGCATTCTATATTTCTCTTTCAGTCTATTTCTATTCTTCTATTCTTTCAGTACATTTATATTTAATTTAGGCATAAAACCTTAGCTGTTCGCGTTTCAATGAAACTTGCTCGTTAAAAACGTGCCCTTCTTCCAGGCAATCAAAAGGTGAAACGATCGATTTGCGTACTTTATTACGTTTTATCTAAAGAGTAAAGTAATTTCTGCGTAAAATGTGATATTAAAAAATCTTACGTTAGAAGCGCTTGTCGTTCAGTAGATTGAACATGAAATTAAAAAAAAGTAAAAAAGCTATATTTTATTTTCAGACTATTTCTTTATTTCGTTGCATTGATAATAATTATTGAAATTTATTTTAAACCCACGATGGAAAAGAGGGGTGTTATAAGTTTGTTGCGGTGAACAGATTTGCATGCGTTTCTTTGTTCAAAAGTTGCCATTTTGGAGAATGTTCTTACTTATATTTGGTAGAAATCGAACCAAGTTATTTTTTGTGATGAGTACTCTCAAATATTAGTTATGTAGAAGAAATGAAGGAATTACTTTCTTTTTTCATTTTTAAAGTAACATATTCATGCCGTATCACAACCGTCTAAGTACGTTGAAGGAAGGAGTAAAGACCGATTGACGAAGAAAATATGCAAAGCGAATGTGAATGGTAGCAGAACCCAAACGAGACCAAGGCTAACTTATGAAGATCAACTAAACAGAGCTTTAGCTGACGGCAATGGCAAAAGCTCTCGTATGTCTCGGCGAAAGCGCGAGGGAAGAGAATAAGAACCATAGCGCATGACGCTCCCGTTAGAGGGAGCATGAAGATTTGTACGTATATATCTACTACCACAGATTAATTACTTACTAACGTAAACTACTACTATTACGGTAGTAAAATTTCTGGTGCTATCTTGGTGATTCAGACATTTGAAAAAGCGAAAGAAGTACGTAAGAACCATCACCCTTGGCGCCAGCGTCCTCTCTGCTCACCCTGGTATAGATACAGCGTGAATTTATGTGTATTACTCTCACAGTAGTAAAATTTATCTCGGTACTTGTATACTTGGAGCACTTGGCACTAAAATCTATCGTATACCTGGATAGTTACACACTTATTATTGATACGTCATAAAGCGTTGAATACAACAATGTATGTATTGAGCTTTTCCTGTGATCCGTCGTATTGTTTTGATTCGGTATTCGTATTGATTCGGTGTTGGTTAGCTGATCGAATTCTATCTCTCAACGAAGCATCCTGAGCATCCTGAGGATGCTTCGTTGAGAGGCGAAACACGTGTCGATTGGTGGTTTTTGGAGTTTGAGTGGAAAATAGCTAAAAATTTTGGGAATTTATCACATGGAATGGATTTCCGCAAAGTAACACCTGAGTCTATACAATAGTATTGTAGTCGAGAAAATTCATTTTAATATAACTAAATTAAATAAGTATAGAAAAATAGTTGAAAATTAAAAAAAAATACTCTGGAAATTTTTTTCTACACGTGTTAACCGGCTTGCATTTTGAATATTGTGTTTTAAGGAAACTTTTGTAAAATGAAAAATGATGTTGCAAAAATGTTACCTGACTAAATTTCTTGTCGGTTCTTCTTATTATGCAGGTTTTCTTTTCGAAGCATATGAAGGTAGATTTGAGGTTACAAAACATCCTACAATAGGGTTTACTTAAATAAATTGATTTGACTTTGTCTTTGAATGGATTAAGAACGTGTCAGACATGTATTAACTTATGATTCCGCAGAAGTCTACATACATATACATATAAAACAATTGCTGCATGAAGTGTATGAAAAATCGTCGCTTGAGAACGGCTCGACTGATTTTTAATTGTCAGGACAAGATTTGTATGAAAGGAAATTTCGAGAAAATCCACCGGAAAAGTGAGAAATTTGAATGGTAACTTTGTATGAAAATTTCAATTAAAAATGGCAAAATGGCGTCACGATGTGACATTTAGTTTGACAGTTCTGCTGTCACGTGTTTTCATTACAAATTCCGTGAACATGAAAGAGATACGAAATTCACCTAGGCGACGCCAGGCCCGAGCAGTTAGCCGTAGATAAATGTAAAATTAAAAATAAATTATTCCAATATATATCCAGTATTCTTTGTTTTTTATTTGTTCATTTGAGTTATCAATTTACGGCACTGTACCAAACAGCTCTATATTGATGTAAGAATGAGTGAATAAATTGGTTGCGATATACATACGGATGAACAGATAGACATAACAAAACCATAACAGTTAACTCAGAATTCTCAAAATATAAAATATGAAAGTCACATGGGGACTTTCATATTTTATATTTTGGCATGAACGTGAGAAGTGAGGTTGTCATTTTAATTAGATTTCCTATTTTTTACATTTTTGGGAGTTACAAAGTAAAAAAGTGATAGTATTTTGTTTTTTAAAGTTCTTAAATCAAGTTTTAAAGTGAAAAGAATGGAGTAGGTTTAAATACACATGTGTAGCTGAAGTTTTCACGCTCTTCCAAAAAGCCCTTTATAACTTCACTAAAGCCTACTATCACTTTACTGGAGGAATTTTAAGATAAGAAGAAGAATCGAATTTACTTCGAACATGATTAATACGTGACATTGGCAAGTACGTTAATCTGTGTGACGTGCCATGCCATGAAGAAAGAAAAAAAGTCAAAATGGGCTTCTGTACTCTTCTGGAAGATAAGTAACAGTATTAAATGTGTTAGCTGCTTTTCTTCTTAGGCAGGTTGTAACAGTCGCGTTGGTCAATAAAAAAAGCAATCAATTTTCACCTTACACCTTACACATAAAGTCCATAAGTATATAGCTAATAACTAACAAGATCCAATTTTAATCTGCTTATTTTCATTTCAAATACATAGTTGTCCGTAAGGTCATTGACATGAAATTCAAAAATAAGACAATTTGTTTGTAGTGAAATACGTTTCCTCAATTAGACTTATATTTATTGGGACTAAATAGTACTCAGGACGAAAGGAAGATCAACGAACGTTTTTCCCTTCTTTATTCAAGTATCAATAAGTCAAATTATGTAAAGAGTGAGTTGAGTGAGTGAGTTCTCCCCTTCTTTATTCAAGAACTTTAATCAATAACTCAATTTATATAAAGACTGAAATATAACGTCGACTTTTTGTTCCCGTGGAACAAAAATTATTTGTCTTCGTGCATAGTCAGTTTTTTCCTTCATCGTTCAAGGTTTTTGTTACAGCCTGTATATAGGAAACGGTATCAACAACCTGAATAACCTCCGCCGTTACAATAAATATGATACTTTACTGATATCGTTTATATTTTTACTACTGATTTTATCACCCTCTCTTTTGTTGCATTTGACAGCTTGTGCTGAATACTGCGGATATTTATTAGGTCTCTTGTTGTATTTTGTTTCAAAGTATTTTTCGGCGAATATTATGAAAACGAGCTTTTATTATGTTAAATGCAAGATCTCTTTCAAAATCAAATCTACCAGGTTCGGCAATTGGATTCCAGGTTTTTACCTGGAATCCAATTCTGGCATCCTGGAATCCTGAAACAAAAAACAAATTTATTCTTCATTATCATTGCGGTGTTACCATAATAAATTAAAAAAAAATGTCGAATGAAGTTTGTCCACTGCAGGAATTAATGTCAAATTCATATTTATTTCCACAAATAACTTTTGAAGAAAAAACCTAAAACGATATCAAATTAAATATACCGAAAATTAAAAAATTATTATTATTCTTCAATAATCAAATATCGAAAATATCGAATATGAAAATAACTTTACAAATACTTAAATAATTAAATATGACAGTTATTGAAATCGGTGCCAACATCGGTATTGACTTCAGTAACTGTCTTTAATTATATAGATATTCGTGTCGTATTTATTAGTTTTTTGTTCTTTACTTTTAGTGAAGAATAATTATATAATAATAATAATTAGTAAAGAATGGTTGTTTTGTAGCTTTCGGTGTCTTTATTTTGAAGTCGGTTTAATTTTTTTTTTATAAAAATTATTCATTTCCCCTTTTTGAATGGCCTTGTTTCAAATATATTCGCAAGGTAGGTGTACAACTAAGTTTTTGTCTATTTCCTGAAACGGAATGAATTTTTGAATTGAAAGAATCACCAAAATATATAAATAAGGCGTTGGCAAGTTCTTCTTTGGGTACTCCATCATCAGATCTTAACTAATTTTTTATGGGACCACTCAAAACATACCTAAAATAAAAAAAGAAACATCAAAATTGGTGCATAAATGGTGAATCTCAGTTAAATAGAAAACCTGCTCCTTTTCTTGAACTTCACTAAAAATTTCATATTAAATATTAGGCAGCTGTACGTAGAAGAGTCAGCAAGAACTTATTATTGAAAAATTGTTCTATGTAGGAACTACAATTAAGCATTACGAATATTATTAACGATTTATGAATAAAATAAATACATTAGTATGAAGTAAATTATTCGTCTCGGCAACCTTCGTGTTTTTGAAATATTATGAACATACAAAATACTACATTTTGAATTTAGATCTTGTTTAAATGTGACAGTAAGGTTTAAATTGCGATATAATATTTTGTGTCGTGTGATTAAGTAATTTATGTGATTAAGATTTTTAAAGTAGGTCAAAAGATAGACGAAGGCTTTATTAAAAAGAACTTCTGTAGGCTACGATCTAGCAACCGGCCAGTATCGGAGTTCATTTTTAACCGACTTAAAAAAAGAGGTTCTAATTTCGTGTTTGAATTTTTTTCAAATATAAACACAAAACATAACATAACTTCACGCTGTATCCCCAACGGGGTAGTCAGAGAGGACTTTTTTCAAATATGTTCGGGCATAATCTCTTTTTTATGAACTGATTCCAATAATTTTTTTTCCGTTGGGTTCAGTATAACTTCAAGTCCATTTATATTTATCTGATGTATGTCTGGTGATGGAGCTTGGACTTCGAAGATACACCATATAATCCTAACTATTCATAAATGTTCATTTATATTGATAATTCTTTTATAAATCATTCCGTTCCAGAATTAGAAAACAAGTTGGATGTAGACCTACTCTAGATATTTATTTAGGTCAAGGTCATAAATAAAAACTATATAAGAAAAAAAATAAACCGACAAAAAAAACTAAACAGTTTAAGATAGCTTTTATTTTCTAATCAAAGCTCAAGTATTATTAAATTTGACAGTTGTTGAAGTCGGTGGCAAATCAATGTGCAACAACAGAATGTCTACTAGTTTGATAGACATGGCACCGACTTCAGTAAATGTCAAATTTATTTATATAGGTATTTGTATGGTATTTATGAAGTTATTTTTGTACTTGAGTTTGGATAAGTAAAGGAGATCTAGTCATTTTGTACTTTTCTGTGTTTTTTTTGTAGTCTGTTTATTTTTTTCTTAAAATGTTTTTTGTCATCTGTAAATCTCATTAGTGAATGTCGTATCAAGATATAATTTTGTTGAGTATCGAATCTTTTCACCGTCATGGTTTATGGCTTGACGTACCTTTGAATTTATATCTAACAACCTAAAAAAATTAACTTTTTTTATTGCCGTCTATCAGTAGTGTTACATAATTTTTATCAGTTTTATTTGTGTACAGATGATCTCATTTTACCCTCTTATCTAAATACGAAGTGGAACTTCAGCGTAAACTCTCGTTCGTATACGAATCTAAATGTGTATCAAAACGCCATCAAAAGCAAATTCCACCATGCTCGGAGTGTAAGGACGTGATATGAAATCAAATTACGATTATTATTAATACAGACGAGCGAGTCAAACGCTGTGTTTAAAAAATACATGCACAGCGTCATTTTCATTTTAGTTAAACAAAACATTATCAAGAAATAACATCACACCTGGACGTAGCCGGCAGCAGCCTAATGACTTTCCTTTCCGGTTCCTTTGGCTCACATAAGTTCCTAATAAAATACCCTATTCCGTGGTCGACTTTTACTGCCTAAATGAGAACATAAGTGATCAGGAGCCTAAAAATAAATATTAGAAGGTAAAAACTAATAACTAATTTGACTGCGAACTTTCTTCATATTTTTCCTCCGCAATTTTTATTTTTTTACAAATTTCGTTCATGTTAGTCAATCTAATACTAGTTAAATGTAAAAAAGTTTTAGATTTTGTGCGACTATTGTATTATTGTTAATTATATTAAGTACTTAAACAAAAAAATTGTAATAAACATTTGTTTTAATTAGAATAGATGAAATAAAATAAATATTAAGTAAGCTTTATTGTTAAAGTATAACAAAAATAACATGAATAGACCCTGTTTCGGACTACATTTAAAGCAACTTCTTTTTCATATTTCTGTTGTTTGATTAACATTATAGCCTGAAGAAAATTATAAAATATAATCGATGTTGTATTTACATGAATAATATGTACATCGTAATTGTTTAATTTTAATGAAAGTTATAATACGTTGGCGTCATTTAAAACGCTTAACCGTGACGTAACTCGCTCGTTTGTGCTGGTTTCCGATGTGGATTCACTCCCTTTCCATTTACGCCGACCGTGAACATTAGCTCCAATTCATTCCATTATCATTCGATACTCGTTACCCGAAACTGTGGGCTATTTAACTGTTTACTCGCCGAAATTGAAAACGTCTGTTTATCTCGTGTAATATCTTTGTAGCGTTTGTTTTAAATCGCTCGTTTGCAAAAGACAGGAAATTTATTTTCAAATTGTGTGTTTTTAATTCATTATCAACAGCAAATAAGGATAAAAAGCGTGATAGGCACGAGGAAGATAATTTGAAACTACATTCGCCTGTGTTCATATTTATTTAACAGGTTTAACATAACTTTATTTTTTATTCTATATCTATTAATACTTCTTCAACTAAATAGAATATAATATACTCAATCACTAAATCTTACGCGCACTTTTGTTCGTGTATTACTAGCTAATATCCAGCTTACGCATTTGAAATGCATGGCTCAAGTGGTTTTAGAAAGAAAAATAATACACGTATTTCATTTTTGGGTTGAACAAGCTCTGCAAGATCATTCGCGCCATCTTTCTCCATCTATTCATCACTGTTAACTTTCCTAGAAATCGTGTGACGTAGGTAAAAACTTTTTTAGCATAGGCAATGTGGGGTGCGGATATGTACGATGTATCTACCTAATAACTGTTTTTCTTTTGGTTGGAAGTTATTAATTACTTTGTACTTCAAATTGTATAATTGGGGATTACATCGCGTTCGTTCAGTAGCTGAGAATTATCGAATTGCGCTTTATGCAATATTATATCATAGCAAAAAAATATTGTTTACAAATTCAACAAAAAAGTAAACCTCGTGGCGGTTTCGAACGATGAAACTTTTAATAAAAAATCTGAGGTTTGTAACCGACTCAATTTCGTGGGAGAGGCCTAACTTTATAACGAGTTTCATGATTCACTGCCAAAGCCCGCCAATGTTCTAAACGAGATCTCGACAAGACACCTGCCTGAATACAAAACAAGGATGCTTAAGTTTCCGACTTCACTAGACTGCAAACAGATATTTTTTGTACCATTCAATACCATTTTATTGCAACAATAATAAAGAGCCATCAATCAAGAGCAATATTATATATGAAAAATATGTCTCTAATGAACAATCTAGCAAACCGTAATAAAACATAATAATTTAAACATTCTATCTTCAGAAAAAACCCACATTTAATTTTCAGAACAGTCACAATTTACAAAATTATGA
Organism: Zeuzera pyrina; assembly: GCA_907165235.1. Lineage (NCBI taxonomy): Eukaryota > Metazoa > Arthropoda > Insecta > Lepidoptera > Cossidae > Zeuzera > Zeuzera pyrina. The sequence continues at coordinate 9,320,325 of OU015640.1, forward strand.
CACATAATATGATATTATCTAAGTGTTTCTTCGTCTGTCTATCGCTGAGATTTTTTAGGGATTTTTTTATCTAAATAGCAGTTGAGTACAATAGCAGTAAATTGTACAGTACAGCTCAAATGCAGACGCAAACTGCATTTTAAGTTTGGATTTTTATTACCTAATTTTGATATTTGGACTTAAATGAGGGCTCAAATAGAAAATGAAAAACATTAGTTTATCGCGTGGAACACTAAATTAAAGTAGAAGTTATTATTATCTCCAAAAGTGTGACTTAGAGAATCTAAAAAATTATGAACTTTTTTTAACAATTTGTTTAATTTTTTTGATTTTGTTATTATTATTATATTACAGTAGTGTGCAGTAATTAATAAAATATGAAAAGCGTTGTTCAATGTAGCTGATTCGTTTTTGGTGTATGAACTGAAATGAGGTTTACTGTAACAGTACATAAGAATAAGGCACGCGCACAAGAAAACACATTGTTATGCCAAAGATATGCTCTACTACGATTCTACAAAAAACTTTATATCTATGCCTGTTCCACAGTAGGTACAGTTCATAATGTTCAATTCTATTGTACGTATAACATATATTAATCAAAGGTAACTTTAATACTCTTTTTCGACCCTTAAGGGTTTCAATTTCCAAAAGTACCTTCTTTGTCTGATTATTTATGGAGCCTCTGTACAAGATTTGAAATTTCTAGACCTTGTGGGTCAGTAATGATGAATCAGCAAGTATATAAAGATACACTAATTATTGAATACGGCTTTACTCACGTGTAATCGGTATAGGTACCGACTAGTTTCGGACCTATTGGAGGTCCATCATCAGGGTGAGTGGGATGAGTTCGCGGCCGCGCCCCGTCTCGCACTGCGCGCCTGAGCTCGCAACGCGCGGCTTGACAGGGTGGGGGGCGCGGGGTGCGCCGGCGATGGTGACGAACTCCGCGAGACCGATGCGTCTACGTCAATATTAGTGTTTACGGGCGCACAAAATGTACTCACGATGTCCGCTACATACTCGTCAGCACTATCGTTCTTATTCGGAGTTGTGTTTAACAACACGGGTTTCCAAGTAAGCGGCAGAGCCCATCCCTTGTCTCTATTAAAATTAGGCCGGCGGTCAATTTCGATGGCTTCAAGGAGCTTGCGTGATACAAAGTTCTTTTCACGAGCCAACACTTTCACCTTATCGAACCTAATATAATGTGACGTGTCGGAGTTGAGGGCGTGTTCTGCCACCGCCGAGGTGTTGCTGTCCATTTTACGCATACTGCGGATGTGCTCGGTGAGCCTCGTATTGAGGTTGCGTCCCGTTTCTCCAATGTAGCTTTTGCCTCAATCGCATGGAATTTCGCAGACGCCAGGGCTATCTAGAGGGCCCCGATCCTTAGGCGATCGTAGAAGACTTCTAATCTGTGTCATGGGGCGGAAAATTGTCATGATGCTATATCTACGGCGTAACAGGTGTCCAATTTGATCCGTTACCCCTCGCATGTATGGTAAATATGTCGGGACTCGCTCTAGTCCCTGAAGCCGTTGTTTGCTGCTGTGGTGGTGGTTGCCAGCTAGCAAACATGCTAGCCGGCAACTCTGTCGCCAGTTGTAACCATTTCACTCTAACACCTGCCGCACGTGTGTCAATTCCGACTCTAGGAATTGAGAATCACATAGACGAAGTGCACGATTAATGAGAGTGCGTGGCAACGAAGATAGGTGCGACGGATGGTGATGGGAATCTGCTCTTAGATATCGATCGGTATGTGTCGGTTTTCTGAATACCGTCTTTCTGAATACCGTACCGTCTTTTTCCTCCTCTGCTGTAAAACATATCTTTGGATGTATTTGGTTCAGATGGTCCAAAAGTTGTCTTACACCCTGCCTGGAAACTATAGCAAACACATCGTCCACGTATCTCCACCAGTATCTTGGTTTTAATGGTGCACACTTCAACGCTTCCTCCTCGAAATGTTCTATGAATATGTTGGCCACGACTGGTGCTATTGGTGATCCCATTGCCACTCCATCCATCTGCAGATAGAAATCCCCTCTCCAGAGAAAATAGCCACTCGTAAGGCAAAACTCCATCAATCCCAGGTACTCAGTAGGTATGTTGTTCTCTATTAACTGTTGTTTTATTATGTCAATAGTTTCTGCTACTGGTACATTGGTGAATAGAGACGCCACGTCGAAACTCACCATTAACTCATGGTTTTTGATTTTGACGTCCTCCGACAGATGGATGAAATGTGTGGAATCTTTTACAAAGCTCGTTGTTTTTCCAGTCAATGTCGTGACGTGAACTTTTGTAAGTAGGCGAGTCGATTTGACTCACAATGGAACGTAAAGGCCAGTTCGGTTTGTGTATTTTTGGCAGTCCATATATTTTAGGAGGTGTTGGGTTCAAGGGACGCAACTGTTTTTTCTCTCTATCTGGCAGCGTAGATAAAAGCTTGTTTAACTTGGAAGCTACACGAGCTGTTGGATTGTAGTTTACCTTTTTATAAATACCGGTATTACTAACTAGCTGTGTAAGTTTCTGTTCATACTCCACCGTATCAATTATGACAGTTGCGTTACCCTTATCTGCCGGTAACACGAGGATATCTGGATTTCTGCGTAAAGACATCAGTGCCTGGAACTCTTGCCTTGGGATGTTTGGTTTCGGACTTTTGTGTCTTCGTATGATAGCAGATATATCTTACCTAAGGCATTCAGCTTCCGGCCCGGGCACCTTGTTGCGCATAAGACAGTTTTCGACGCTTGAAATTACTGACTCCACCGGTACCTTGTTTGGTGCAATCGCAAAGTTTAAGCCTCGCGCCAGCGCTTTATGAGCCTCAACTGACACTGCGTGTGATGATAGATTTAACACACTACTTTCCGGTGTATTAGAGCAAAGTTGTCTCTCATCAATACGAGGGTCACCGAGCACATCCGCAGTATGCGTAAAATGGACAGCAACACCTCGGCGGTGGCAGAACACGCCCTCAACTCCGACACGTCACATTATATTAGGTTCGATAAGGTGAAAGTGTTGGCTCGTGAAAAGAACTTTGTATCACGCAAGCTCCTTGAAGCCATCGAAATCGACCGCCGGCCTAATTTTAATAGAGGCAAGGGATGGGCTCTGCCGCTTACTTGAAAACCCGTGTTGTTAAACACGACGCGGAATAAAAACGATAGTGCTGACGAGTATGTAGCGGACATCGTGAGTACATTTTGTGCGCCCGTAAACACCAATATTGACGTAGACGCATCGGTCTCGCGGAGTTCGTCACCATCGCCGGCGCACCCCGCGCCCCCCACCCTGTCAAGCCGCGCGTTGCGAGCTCAGGCGCGCAGTGCGAGACGGGGCGCGGCCGCGAACTCATCCCACTCACCCTGATGATGGACCTCCAATAGGTCCGAAACTAGTCGGTACCTACACCAATTACACGTGAGTAAAGCCGTATTCAATAATTAGTGCGTTAATAATGTCTCACGAAAGTTTTAATAATTTAATTATATAAAGATAGTTTCTTTTATACGAATGGGATACAATAATTCAAATGAGTTGTTAAGTATTTTTTATAATGCTATAGAAATCATTTATCCTGCTGTATATTTTTTAAACATGAATTTAAGACTCCAATTTTGGACTTATGTCGTAATGGTGTTTCTGTATTGTTACGATTATTTAATATCAAATAACATTATACACTGGATCAACAATCCAGTGGATTTCATGTCGAGCATTTCCGTACTTTGAAAGGCGTATTAGATTCTAATTATCTATTGCTATATTGTGGTGATTTTTAAAGGTAACTCAAACCCTGGTAGGCGGTTTGAAATCTCGTAGTAGGTTGATTACTCACGCGTTGTTTAAGGGCTTTCGGGATCTCGTATCGATCTCGTCGGTCTCGGACGTCCTATGGGCCTACGTCGACTACGGATTGTACCCTGTGCCCAGAAGTGAGATCTATATTATATGTATAAGCCCATGCAAATAACAGGTACATACACACATAGATCAGGCATTAGTGCAAAGGCTTTATTTTCCAAACATATTATTATTTTTTTAAGTATGGTCTATACCGCATTACGTAAAAGATATGAAAGCTGTGCATGCCTTTTAGCTTATGTTCTATTAGCACTCTTGTTTTTTCCTAAATTGACCTGACCGGGATCGAACCCGGAACCCTAGTTTTAGAAAAAAAAAGTTTACGTTTAAGCTTACGTCTGTCTCTGGACACATACTATTTCTGTACCAAACATCATAATTAGTTCGGCGGTTCAGCATTTCCCATTCAAAGTTTTATTTCCCTTTAGGGATAGTTTTTTGATAAAAAAAATAGCCTATGTCAGTTCCCATGTGTCAAATTATATCTATGCTAAATCACATCAGTTCAGTGGTTTAGCACTTCCCGTACATAGTTTCATCCCCCTCTCCCGTCCCCCTTTTCACAGATTTTGATAAAAAAAGTCTTATTACCGCACCAAATTTTATCATTACCAAGATTTAGTGTTTCTCATACAAGTTTTGTCCTTCTTTTCACCCTCTTCGGGTAAATTTTTGATAAAAAAAAGTAACTCATGCCCGTTTTCTGATGTCAAACTATATCCCTGCCAAAATTCATTGTAATCGGTTCAGCGGTTTACCATTTCTTATACAAAGTTTCATCCCCCTATTCACTCTTTTAGGGGTAGATTTACTAAAAAGATAAGTAGTCTATCATGAGCGCATTCACATTGTCGTACTACGCACCGATTTTTATCAAGATCGGTCAAGCCATCCTTCAGTTATAAAAGGACATGCAGATAGATGGACATTCAAAAATTTTAAAAATGGTGGAATCGAAGTCATTGTGTCATAAAATGAGTATTTATCACAAAATTTGACAGTAAAATTATATCAAAGTTTCATCCCCGTTTTCACCATCTTAGGCATGACTTTTTGATAAAAAAAGTAGCCTATGTCCATTCCCTGATGTCAAACTATTTCAGTGCTAAATTTCATTACAATCGGTTCAGGGGTTTGCCATTTCCCATACAAAGTTTCATCCCCCTTTTCACCCCTTTAGGGGTAGATTTTCTAAAAAATAAGTAGCCTATCATGAGCGCAATCACGTGTTCTTACAATGTACCGATTGCCATTAAGATCAGTCAAGCCGTTCTTTAGTTATAAAAGGACATACAGACAGACAGACATACAGACAGACAAAAATTTTAAAAATGGTAGAATCGAAATCAGTAAGTAATAAAACGACTATCTATCGCAAAATTTGACAAAAAATCTGAAATTACAGACAGACGCAAGAGATTTATATAGTAGTATAGATAACCTTAAAGGGATATTGCGTGAAGATGTGTGCGTTTGCAATGCAAATATCGCAAGTATAAAGAAAAAAGAAATAATTGCGTCACTACAGTCTGCTTGGATATTTTCATAAAATCTCATCTTTGTTTCCAGGCCGGTACGGTATTATGCAACGCATTAAAATATTATAATAATAAAACAGTCTCTGAAAGTCGTTTGAGTTATAAGAAGTTAATTCCTTTAAGAGGAAGCTTAATTTCGTTTTGGTGTTTTGTATTTCCGAGTGCCCAAAATCTACTTTATATTGTGATTAGCTTACGACTGCAAACTTTCTCGCGTACTTTTCAGAATTTTGCTTTAGACTTCAAGGATGTTTACTTAGTTTTACCATTACTTTGCCTAGTAAATAAATTAATGAAACCTTTTCTCCTGTTTCCTATATTCCTAATCTAGAAAAAAATTTATCGTCATGGGTTTACTCGTATACAGATGTTTCTAAAAGTATAGATTAAATCGAACAGGTACATTTGTAAGAGTTAGTGCTAAAATTGAAACAGAAAAACTATCAATTTAGTATGTAAATTTTTCAAAATTAATTTAAATTTAAACTTTAACCATATTCTCCTCATTATAGTTCGAGGTTAAAATACGATGTAGTCTGCAATAGTTTGAATATCAATTTTAATGGTAATTAACTTATTATTTAATTTAAATAGTTGAATATAATATCTAGTAACCATATAGAAGATAAACGTTGGTCATTTCATTATTTCTAAATAGCATTAAACCTATACGTTATAAATGTACTTCATAAATACCTACAGATTTCAGGAACAACGTTTTCTTTGGTTGTCTGAATTATTTATCTTAAGTTTTCGCATAAATAAGCATTAAATATTTTAATTAGCAGTAGGTATACGTACATACTATGGCTAATTCGGTTTATAAAATATAAAAACGAAATTAAAGCGATTATCTTTTATTTTGGCTTGACGCTTATACCGAGTTGCATCGTCCTTGGTCTCAAGGAAACTGATGCAGCAAGTTTCACTCCGTGTCCGAGGTAGAAGTTTTATCATTTAACCCTGATATTTGTAAACAGTTTTTAGGTTGTCCTAAAAAAGTTTGAAGATGTAAACTTGCTACAACTATGACGAAACATTAAGCCAAAATAACAGATAATCGCGCTAGTCAGGTTCCAAAATATAAACAACTTCTAATAATATTATTTATGTGAAAGACATAAAGCAAAACGCAATAGAGATAATATATTTTGAATAGCGACATACAGCGAAGTAGGTACAAAGTAGCCCATGTTACTCGCTGATAATGTTGCTTTCTATATATGTCAGAATTTTCAAAATCGGATTAGTAGTACCGGAGATTACCCCTAACATCCAAACTCACAAACTTTGCCTCTTTGTAATATTAGTATAGAAGATAGTTAGTTGTGTGACGGAGCGCCAAGCGTCGCGGTTCTTACATACTTCTTTCGCTTCCTCAAATCTCATTATACATACTTGGCTAATTCGTCACTATTCTTGAATAAAGATTGTTAATAAATGTTCAATGTTCTATTTAAGTTAAGGAAACTTCTTACTCGACTCTAATAGTTTAAAGTTAAGTAATGGTTTTTGTTAAGTCTCAAGTAGTTTTACCTGAATGAAAACTATAACCTTAATAATATGCAGCAATAAACCAACATAACATATTACTTATATTGGTGCTAATTAACCAAAATGTGGCGTTGGCTAGATTTTTACAAATGAAGCTGTCTTGGTATTACTGCTATGCTATACTTACGTAATGTCACGTAATTAATAAGAAGGCTGTTACCTAACATTATTAAAGTAAATATTAATGGCAGATCAGTGGTTCACAACTTTTTTTCATAAAATAATTCCATATTGTTTATTTCATAGAATAGACATAATATCTTAAGTATAATATTTAAACATAAATGGAGCTATTTTAGTGAAAAAGAAAAACAACATTCAATTGTTAGAGAAACACAAGAGTTAAAGAAATGGATTTAAAACATCATTTCTTCACAATTCCTTATACATACATACATATCCTCACGCTGTATCCCTAACGGAATAGTCAAAGAGGATGGAGCACCAAGTATCGTGGTCCGTCTTTCACGTCTCCTCAAATCTCATCATTCTCCCTATGCACTTTTGTCTAGGTTTTGAAATTTTGATCAGAGTATAGAGTATTAATACTCTAGCTGTTTAATTATTGTAAGTTAGACTTGGTCTTCCTTGGATTCTGCTGCCACTCACTTTCACCCGGTAGATTTTCTTCGTCAATATTTCATCACTCATTCTTTTTATGTACCTGAACCATCCAACCATAACTTTCTTTATTTTTTTAATAACACTGTCGTCCAACCCTGTCATACTGTATATATCTCTTCATTGCTTATTTTATCCGTGAGAGATGGTGAGGATTATTTTCTTGTAATGCTTAAAATTTCAAGTTTAGATTATTTTTTCCACCAAATTATTTCTTTTATTCAACAAAAAGAAAGCATTAACATAAATGTAAAATGTATTTCATCGAATTATATAACATTCATGTATGTTATAAAAATATGAAATAACAGTGTTAAAAATGTATTATTTTTATCAAAGCTTCATTTATGTACTTCAAATATATTCTCGATAACCTAAGACTACGTAATACTTAACGATATTACAGTAAGAATCTATGTACATTGTACATATCATGTTTGGCTAATCCACTTGAATTATAGTCCGAAACCAATATACAAATCTTATTTGGCTGGCCTAGCTTGATCGAATTACTCGCTTTGTTTCAGGAAACTTAAGCTGAAGGAAACCGCAGCGGATATTCGGACCTTGCCTTCGACTTGTGGAACATGGATCATCCATTCTGCAATCAATCGAGTCTTATCAGGAAAAACATCGTAAGAGCCAAAATTGGTTTTAGGTTTTAACGCAATGGAAAAATCAAGCAAAATTACACAATAGAATTGACATACAGAATTAACTTTATTGAAACCTTTATTGCACTTTTAACCTTTAGCTTAATGCGTTAATAAAATATCTAAATGTAATATAATATAGTACGAAATTCAAAGTTAATTCTTTAGTTATTTCTAAATGATTAATGTAAAATTTTTAACAAGTCTATGTTACTAACGATGTTCGTCACGAAAAGGCTCGATAATAACTAATATTTGACAAATATAATATGGTGTAGTGCAATGTTCAAATAGTCAATAACATGTTGCGTACTAAAGTGAGCCTGTAATAATGCATTAAACTTTATTATAAATCAAAGGCAGTAAAACTAACTTTAAATTTAAATAATGAAATTATTAGTGTTTTCAAAAACAATGACTGATAGTGTATTCCACAGTACATAACAGTAACAATGATTAAAGTGTTAGAAATAGTTGAGTCGTCAGTCAAGGAAGTTTCAAATAAATGATCAAAATGACGTCGCTTCTGAAAGCTGTTTTCGCCTGCGTTGCATTACAGTACATAGGTAAGTAGTTTTTCATATTTACACATTTTGTAAATTTTAGAAAAGTAAATGAACAGGTTTTCATTTCACCTACCTATAACGTCATCATGTTATGTCAGCATTAAACATTGAATCTAATACATAAAATCAATGTTAGTTTGTTTGTTGTTCGTATTCTATGGTCTGCCATACGGTATAAGTATTGGGTTTCATAATAAGAAATAACTTTTTTGTTCAAAACCACCAATATGAGTATCTAATGAAATGGAATACACAAGGGAAGGTTTCTTTAAATGAGACGTCATCATAAATCCAATATGGTGAATGCTCCATAATAATAAGCAACACTTTTATTCGACTCCAACAATATGGGTATCAAATGAAATGGATTATGCAAGTGAAGGTTTCTGTATATGAGACGTCATCAGACGTCATAGAAAGTATCTCTTTTGTTCAACACCAATAGTATGGGTGTCAAATAAAATGAAATACGCAGGAAAAGGTTTCTGTATGTATGACATCATAATAAATCCAATATGGCGGATGCTCCGCGATAGGAAGTAACTTTTTTCAAAACCTCCAAAAATATGGGTATCAAATGCTATGGAATACACAAGAGAAGGTTTATGTAACTGACGTCATTATAAATCCAATATGGCGGATGCTCCATACTCTTTAATATATAAAAATCATTGTTTGTTTGTTTGATGAATCATTGATTGCGATGAAATTTAGTACGGAGATAGCTTGAAACCTGAAAAAGGACATACATAGGCTATTTTGAAAACAAAGAACGCAGACGAAGTCGCAGCCACCAGCTAGTTAAAAATAAAATTCGATCAATTTTAACAAACTTGTATGAGTACGTTTATGCCACTAACGAAAATGGTACCTTTATGAAACTGTCTTTCGGCTATTGCGTGTAACGTTTGTCACAACGAGAATTGTGATGGTTACGTAACAATGACATAAAGCAATATTGTTTTGTACTGTATGTTCATACTTTATTATTTATTCAATCTATTAACTATGTAGATATTGCCGGCCAAACCCAATTTCAGGCCAAACTAGTTTGTTCTAGGCCAAACCGGTTCATTCTAAGTGTGTCAGGATATACTTGTTAAGTCAGGATATACCAGTTTAGCCCAAGACAATCTAGTCTGGCCTAAATACTTTAGGCTTAACTAGTTTGGCTTAGGCCGAACTGATTTTGAATTAATATTCCCTTGAGAGGAAAGGCAAAGGAATCTATGTCCATACAGCTGCCATCTTCAGTAACAATTACATATTATATTTTTCATCCTATTTGAACACAGAACTTTTGAAATGTTTCAAAAATTTTTAGGTGGGTTAGGTTTGTACCTATATCGACCACAACGCGCGAGCCGAGTAAGCGAAGCGAGCATGTTCCGCCAGCGAAGCGCCAGAATAATATCAGCTCTATAAGAATACTCTTTTCGGGTAGGTTAGGTTAGTATGTCGACCACAACGCGTGAGTCGTGCGAGCGAAACGAGCATGCCGTGGTAACTGCTGGTGGCAATAAATGTGTCTCCCATATTACGCCTCTCAAAGGAAGAGAAACAAAAAGAAAAAAACATACCTGCTTTTTCGCTGGGGCGCGGCCCCATTATCCAATCCAATCCAATGTGTTTATTTTTTTACTTGCAACGATTTAATCAGTTCGGCATAGGCTAAGCTAGATTGTCCTGAGCTAAACTAGTATATCCTAACACGCTTTAAATGAACCGGTTTGACCTAGGACAAAGTAGTTTGGCCTCGAATCGGGTTTGGCCGGCAACATAAATACCTAATATATGAAAAATTCAACTTCCGTATGTTTGTTGTCGTATAATTCGAAAACTAGTAAGTCGATTGACTTGAAATTTTTAAATGACGTTGCATTGTAATACGCGTGTGTTTTTGTACACTAATATTTATATAAATAAAAATATTAATGTTCGTTTGTTCAACGCACGCCACAGCAACGCGTGGCCGGAAATAGGTAGTATTTATCTGCTTCGACATATTGCTTCTGTCCACGTTTAAGAATGCAGATACAACGCCAAGTTTAAGGATGCAGAAATTCATTACATAAAACTCATTTCTACATTTTTGTTGGTTTTTTAAGTAAATTCTATTACACACAGGTAAATATTTCTAAGTGTTTGTATATTTCATATGTGTATACAAGGTTATTGTGAAAAGGGGTATAAATCCGTCAGGGTTTCAACGTGTCAATGTTGGCTGTTATATTGCAGATATAATAATTACGGAATATGTTTATTTTGTAGTCCATACAAAAAAATGTAACAGAAAAAATTGTACAATCCTATCGTTATGCCCTACATTCCAAATGTTTGCTAGCGACGTAAAAACGCTGATATTAGGGTTGCCTCACCTTAATTTTTTTTTAATTTTGTGATGTTACATTAGAATTATTAATATTTGGCGAAGTTGTAGAATAAAAATTTTCCGTTGTCATGGGTACTTTAATACCCTTTCGCATTTACATATCATTTCGAATTAACCTTGTATCTGTATCTAAATAGGACGAATGATAACAGAAATAACATGCTATTTGTTATACATCGCTCATAGATACACACGTATTTTGATTCGCGTTTGCACTGTATGTTCGTTAAAAACACGAGAGATCGAGGGTTGTGTTGTCAAATCCGACAAGTAACAAAAATGGAAATTTTAGCTTTAAAATCGAAAATAGTATATATGTCATGCTCTTTCTCATGTAATTATCAGATAAATCAAATTCAAAGTGTAACACTTGGAACTGCTAAGTTAATAAACCAATAAGTGCATATTTTTAATTTTTTACGAATAAATAATTTAAGTAAATTGAAAGTTGTAGAACTAAGTATTAGTGCTTAACTGGTCGAGTAGCCCATAATAACTACCAGTAAAGCCTACTTCGTTGAAAACATAAACCAATTAGTATAGTTATCGGGTTTCGATTCATTTCCATGTTATACATAGTTTACATTATATTTTATAATAAAATTCCTCAAGAAATTACCCAGTTAAAGGAAAAGTAATTTAAACTTGTTATTAAACACACACTGATTGGAAAAGCATACTACAGAGTTAGCAATCTCATTGTAAAAAAACAATAGTCTGGAAATAATCTTCTCTGGTAGGTATGAAGCTACAAAAGCAAATTTTAAGACTTCTCCGACATGATCAAGCTTCAGCTGCGAATATTAACTCAATTCTGCTAATTTGGTGCGTGAGAGTGAAGAAAGAATGAACGCTTGCGCTGGCCCACATTGGCTCTTGACGTGTAATAGCCATGTTAAGTAAGTTTCTTTTTTTCCAGTAAAGTGATTGTAGACTTTACTGAAATTATAAAGGACTTCTTGGAAGAGCGCGAGAACTTCAGCTACACATGTTTATTTCGACCTACTCCATTCTTTTCACTTATACGGAACTTTAAAACACAATGTTTTTGGCAGGACCGGGAGAAGTGAGGTTGTCATTTTACTTAGATTTTCTATTTTTTACATTTTTGGGAGTTTTAAAGTGCAAAAGTGATAGCACTTTTGTATTACCCACATTGGCTCTTGACGTGTAATAGCCATGTTAAGTAAGTTTCTTTTTTTCCAGTAAAGTGATTGTAGACTTTACTGAAATTATAAAGGACTTCTTGGAAGAGCGCGAGAACTTCAGCTACACATGTTTATTTAGACCTACTCCATTCTTTTCACTTATACGGAACTTTAAAACACAATGTTTTTGGCGGGAACGGGAGAAGTGAGGTTGTCATTTTACTTAGATTTTCTATTTTTTACATTTTTGGGAGTTTTAAAGTACAAAAGTGCTATCACTTTACTAACCTAACCTAACCTAACCTCACTTCTCCTGTTCCCGCCAAAAAGTCCAAATAAACATTTTTTACTACTTAAGTCGGCAGCAACCCAGTGCTGGCCATGACTGATTGTTAGTCTATACATCTATACATATAAATAAAATTTAAGTGTCTGTCAGTGATTTCGAAATAAAGGCTTTTTCTTAAGCCTATAGCCAGTTATTTGCACGTGATTAAGATCCAAATACGCCTTTTAAATTTTTGTCTGTTTGTCTGTTTGTTTATTCGGACTAGTCTCCGAAACAGCTGAACTGATTTTGACAGGACTTTCATTGGCAGATAGAGAACTTTTCAGAGCGTAATTTGGGCTACTTTTTTGTACCGAAAAAATACCTTTAACACAAGTGAAACCGCGAAGCATCGCTAGTTATATTTATACATAACTAAAAAGAGATATCTTAGTAAACACGGACTGATATTAATAATTCATTATTCAAACCTCACAATAAAAAAAACAACTATAATTTGTTTCGAAATATCCATCAAACGAAAATTCAAATGACATGAAACGAACGTGTTCAAGCATCCGCTTCAAACCGCTGCCCGATGTTATTATGGGTTCAAAAAGTTAAATAACTCTGAAAGATTTTGAGAATCAAATAAAACAGGAGTATTTAAATGAATACCTGCCTACTCGTACCCTGTATACATAAATATTAATGTACAAGGCTTCTATAAAAATGTTACCATTAGTATGTCGAGATATAAATTACGGTTAAGACTTACAATTTTTTTTAATTAACGTAATTTAAGATGTCTCCTTTTTTTTGTGACTGAATTTGTTATAATATTTCTAGTAGCAAAAAATATTAACTATTGCATAAATCATAATAATAATAATAATATATTTGATTGCATACAAAACAAAAGAAATAAAAGTTAATATATATACTGTATGTACAAAGTTAAATACAATAGGCGGTCTTATCACTAATAGCTATCTTTTCCAGATAACCGTGGGATGGACAGAATAGTCAGAAATAACCGAAACAGTGGGTTTTGCTGCAAACATATACAACATATTTATATACATACACAACAATATTATACACAACAATATTATAATACACATACATACACACATATATACACAAACAAATAGGTATTCGCAACGTACATAGATACTCACAATACAATACATACTAAAACTTGTAATGACAATACTTCATATGTAAGATAAATAATAGACACTTTGATAGTAATGCAGTACCTACATGAATATATATAAAGAAAAATATCACATTGACTAGTAATGTTCCTTCACCAGTCGTTTAAAGGAGTCCAAATTAATGTAAAAATTTAAGAAAAATTACGAACTATTTTACTAATTACTTTCAATAGCATATTGTTTTACTGACGACGTCACGTAAAATCAAACTCAAAAACAAGGTACAAAAAATTGCTGTTTTGCAGTAAATATTTGGACTTTTAGTTGCTAGAATGAAATTAAAAGTTCAAAGCATATTAATTTTAGTTTTTTTTTTAATTTAAAAGTGGGAGCAAACGAGCAAGTGAGTCACTTGGTGGAAAGTGATCACCGCCGCCCATAGACATCCGCAACATCTGGGGAATCACGGGTGCGTTGCTGGCCTTCAGGGAAAGAGGGAAAAGAAAGAAAAGAGAGGGACGGGAGAGAAGGGCCACCGGCATTCACTCACCGAACGAAATACAACAGCAATAGATGCTGTTATTTTATTATTAAGTTATTTAATTAACAGAAAAAGTAATGTAACCTTGACCTTTAGGCTTCAATAGGTACGAAAAGCAAATCAGTAAGTATAACATAAATCAATTTAATTTAAACGAGTCATATACTTTAGTAAAACATAACACGAATGCAGAGAATGATTAAAAACGAGAAATATTAAAAAGTGCATTTTTGAAATATATACATACATGTTATTCTTACGCTGTATCATTAACGGTTTAGTAAGAAAGGATGTAGTGTCCCGGTCCTTACATACTTATTTCGCTGTCTCAAATTTCGTTATTGTCCTCACACACTTTCGCCGGAATATGCTGGTGCTTTTGGCATTTTAGTAGGCTAACGCCCTTGTTATTTGATCTTCACAAACTAGCCTTGATCTTTTTTAGCTTCTGCTACCACTGATTTTTGCTTTGTAGATTTTCTTCATCAATCAGTCACCACTCATTCTTTATATGTATATATCCAAAACATCTAAGTATTATTTTCTGCATTTTTACATATCTATATACCCTTTTATTCAACGTTTTCATACTGTGTATCTCTTCATTGCTTATTAAGTCTGCCAGGGTGGTACTAGTGGTGGTTATCTTACTATCACTTCATTTCGGGTAAATCCAGACTTCACTATCGTACAATAAAGTTGGCACCAACATCGCATTGTAGCCTGTTCTTCATAAGGTTGTTTTATAACGGACGAAATGTCAATCCGTACAAAAATTCGCGTAGTGAATGGCCCACCTGTAATAAACTCTGTACAAATTGTAATAGGTATAAGGATGTAATAGATGAGAAAAATGTAGAATGATTATAATAAGGATAGATAAAGAAAATGGATAGGAAATGAAGAGTAGGGAAAACGAAAGAGGACGGATGTACCTAGAAGAAGTATTGAAAGAAAAATGACAGATGGAAAGAAAACAGATGGACAATGATCCTTCCATTACACACGTTAGGGCAATCAGAAATTAAAAAAAAAACTCGGTACAGTTTTAAAAAACGTAGGATTTCCTTGAATTGTTCTTGTGAACTAAACCTTACTTATGAAGTTATTTAAAAGTAAGGCGCTATTTTAGGTCACGTAGTTTCAGAGATAATGTTTCGGAAATAAGGCGCTGTCACGATTTTGTATGAGGTACCTATTTAGTGAAAACGATAATAACAAGTTGGTAAACTACCCAATATATATTCTTGTTTCCAAACGCACAAATAGACAGTACAGGTTAGTGAATAGCTTAGGTAAGATAATAACACGATAAGGCTGATGCGAGTAATACCCGAAATCGATGCGAAGAAAACTTCTGTCGCTATCCGATTACGTAATCCGATTCTGTTGTACGAGTATAATAGAACGAATTCATTACGACGCAAGAATATTTTCTGGGTTCTTTAGGCATATATATACAAAACGCTTACATGATTACAAACTAATGAATTTTGTGTGGCTATGTTATCTTGATCTCGGCGCAAAAACATTTCCGTAGCTTGGAAATAGGGCTATAAAGCTACGGTATGTCCCGCCTATTGTGTTAGGCGACTAGCCCTACTTTCTGGTTCGGACTGCCAAAAAGAAAAAAATCACGCTTAGGTGGATGGCGACAGTTGTGCCTAATTCTAACCTATAGAATCTATTAACTATGGCCACATTTTTACATATAAATAACATGTAACAAGAAAGTAGGAATTTTCGTTAAGTGAATTAAGCGATAGGACAAAACTTTAAGCCATTTGTTCTGTTACATTATTTCAAGACGCATTTTGTTGTTACGTAACAGTCTTGAAAAGTACAGAACTTTTTGAATTTTATCAGCATTCATTCTTGACGGGTTCCATCGGTAAGAATATGTTAATGCTCCCAAGCTTTTTACTTAATAAGACTGGCTAAGAATTTTTATGCAGAGTTTATACGACATCATAAACTTTGTTTTTATTTACTTACATTTGAAAAAATTACATGAAGTAGACAATTCTTCTTTTTTATTTTCACTGAGATAGTAAAGCGGTTAATCCGAACCGTCCGCCGTTTACGTAATAAATTCACAATGCTTCCCTATAAGGCCTTAATCTACCTGCTTTAATGTGATTATATGTTTGCGAATGGTTTTAATGATCTGTTTTTCAAGAACAGTATATACATAAAGTAATAGCTACATATTTGTTCTAAATAATACATCTTTTAAAAAATATGATAAAGTCAAAATGAACATTTAGTAAACAGTGGATAACAGTTCCGTTTCCAGAACGAATTTGAATGTAATTCAATGCTTACAAACCGAGATAAATGTATTTCAGGTTTGACTATCTCATAATATTAGATCTTCAAAACTCTACGAAAAACAACATCCACAATACAATTATGTTGGAGATTTTATCGCAAAGTGCTACAAATTTATCGCGGTGTTTCCCCTAATGGACTCATAATGCCTTCGTTAATCAGATTACGCTGTCGGCCGCCGGTGTGGGCTTAATATGAAATGACTTGACTTGCGAAAAGGTTTTTCTGGGGCGTCTGCTCGTCATTGACCCCGTCCTGTCTGTCAGAAGAAAACATACTAACAAAAACAGTGTTCCATGCAAAAAGCAAATTTACCTTAGTTTACCATTGGTAAGCAAGACTATATGGGACAACCTGTCACGCTTAATTACAAAAAATGGAGGTATGTTTCAATGACATAACTAGGAGTTCGTTATTTGGTATTATGAATACAAATTAAGATCATGTAATAACATTCAGACTCTAAGATAATTTAGTTTTCGTTTTCTAAGCTGACCAGATTAAAAATCAAATTTACCTCGGAACGTAGATACTCTCTCGAAAGGTAAATACTTCTCAGAAAGTTGAAAAGGTAGATACCTCGGAAGGTACAAACAGAAGATGTGGCTAGTGGTTTAAGAATAAAAACAGTTACCCAGTAGAAATAAATCGCTAGCGTACCGTCTA
Organism: Zeuzera pyrina; assembly: GCA_907165235.1. Taxonomy (NCBI): domain Eukaryota; kingdom Metazoa; phylum Arthropoda; class Insecta; order Lepidoptera; family Cossidae; genus Zeuzera; species Zeuzera pyrina. Next base: position 9,337,651 of record OU015640.1, read on the forward strand.
TATACCGATGCCTTATACCAGCTAGTACAATTTCCTTGATAAACTTTTATGACGATGGCAATGGTAGCCAGTCTTGATAGTCGCCGTTGAATATTGGTAGCTCTGCTGTGAAGCGTGAACTTGTCGATTGCTGCGTCGCTTTGATAGCACAGGTGATGGCCGTAGACAGTTGCGAAAGGTCGTGCTGCGGTTGGTGTGACGTAGCAGGCACGACTGCTCCCGCCGGTACAGGCTTTGGCGACTGTAGGATGACTGGCGGAACTTCATGCTGTCTGTAGAACGATGCTTGCGGATAGGGATTCGGCGGCGCGCAAGCGTAGTTACTCTTCGGTACTGCCGGTGGATGCCGTTGGGATGCCGGCAGACTCTGTTGCGGTGCCGTCGATGCCAACACCTACAACGGCCTCTGCCGTTGTAGGTGTTGGCAGAGGTAGCGGGGCCGACGGGTTCTCGTGTTTTATGACCAATCATTGCCATCATAACATACCATGGTCATGCCAGGAAGAAAATAATAGACACATTCTATTTTTTTTTGTCTCCTAGATCAACAAGATAAAAAATGTTTTATGTAACTTCTAATTATAGCAATACATCAACATAATTGAATAGTGTTTTGGGAGTATAAAACAGGATTCTGGCGTCCGGTAAGAACAACATTAATGTAATCGATAGGACAAAACCATTATTACTTACCAAAGCTTTTAATAACTTATAGTTCAACAGTATAAAAATACGTTCGCGTATAAAGTATTTGTTAGTACAATTTTAATTAAACGCCGTAACAAAAATGGAGCGAACCTTTTTTACTGTTTGAAACAACATGGTATTGTTGTGTTTACATTTAAACATATCGGTAAATACATGTTACTTATAGCTTAAACCTTGTTTAATGTTATGTATACATTGAACGCAAGATGAGATTTTTTATTTGTAATATGTCTACAAAGATGACTAATTTGGACATTTGAAAACATGTCCTATGTTACATCAAAAATCCTAACGGGACGGGACGAGAATGAGACGGGAATGCAACAATATTGTTTAAAGATTTTCATTAATAATCTCCAATTCAACTCATCTTCATAACATCGTAATAAACAAACTCATAATTATGTATTTAAAAATACTTGAAGAATAATATTGCGTTAAATAAGCCTGTTTCTCAAGTTCCCGCAATCGGCTAATAAAATCGGCTACCTTATTACGAAACTGCAACCAGTAAGCGATAGCCGAATTTTACACGATCGATCGCGATATGTTGTTAAATCAAGCATGATATAATTGTTGAGAATTGCTATTACTGCCTCTGTTGATTAATCATAATCAGAGAACTACAAAACTACTGCCAGCGACCCTATGTATATTAAAAAGTCGTTTTACCATACGGCACCGTAATAAACAATTTAAAATAATCGTCGTGTTTGTGGCGCAGTTATCGTTCTTTACGTGATAACACAGCGGTTTTTAGCTGCAAAAGATGCCGGGTGTTACGCGTTCGTCGCGTACGCGTTGTTTCATGTAAGAACATGCGTTATGCGTTATGTATACATATACCATCCACACTGTTAGTTACAATTTTACCTATAAGAGTTGTTAGAACACAAAGCTCCTCTGAAATAAGAGGGAAGAGACCACCCAATACCACGCCTAAGATTCATAAGTGGCTTGGCTTATAGCTGCGACTTATCGGTTAGTTACAAGCTATTTGTAATTCTAGATAAAATGTTCTAGGCAGAAGCTAATACTATAAGCTACAAAAGAATCTAGTGACTTACGGTTATAGCTATAAGCCATTAATAAGACTTCTAGCCCTTTCTGATAAAGCGGGAGAATAACATCCAGGTTGCCGGGAGAGAGACTGGGTTACATTGAGCCTTTAATTGCTAAAACTATCACGGTCGTCGTTCTCGGCGCGTTGTTGAGTGGTTACACCAATGGACGCAGCATTTGCTCTAAGAGCGTGTCCTTAAATTGTCTTTTTTTGTTGATCGAGTTTTTAGATTTTTGCTAATGTGCGTGACTAGGGAAGATCACAGTACAACTTTACGGTAGTAAACTAATTAATCTGTGGTACAACGATGCACAGCTAAACATGACATATTTTTATTTTTGTGAGAACTAGTACCTAAAACAAGATTTACGAGCATAATTATTTCAACAAAATACAAATAATTATTTTATGACCGACTGGCTGACACGAAATACACTGACTGTGCGAGGTTGCCATACTTACTACAGCTAACTTTTTCACTCGTGGTTACGCTCAATGAGATAGAAAGAGACACGAAAATTTATTTGACACACGGTGGTAAGAGCGGTAACTTATTATGTCTCAGTCCATATGTTTTTTAATCCGAAGGTTACTGAATCTTCTACAGAACGCATCAAAGTCACTCTCAAATTAATTGTGTCATGGCACGTCTTCGTGGGGCAAAGAATGCTTTACGGCACCCAACATTCTCTCGCTGTCATCTCTTTCGAGGTCTCGGACACGATCTCAAAGGCTCCGTTTTATTCACCTTCACCGCTTACAATAAACGGGGGATACCGTTCACTTATTCAATGGCTTGGTCTAAAGGGAATGCCTGGTTAAACAATCACGATATAATATAGCAATAATTAGGGACAATTAAATTAGGGACTCACAGAATAACGTGCCTTCCGAAATACAGAAAGACCAGATATTTTGAGCAGCCTAACAGGTGACAGATAAATGCTTAATACCAATTAACCTCGAACACTCAAATTAACACTAAAACGCTACTATGCTACTGCTTCTCGGCCTTTATGTTAAGATCAAAGTATAGTATAAGATCAAAGTGCTACGAGCACCTTTTCATTAAATTTGTATTTCAAAATTTTGAAAACATTTGTTTAAATTTTGACATCAATAACTTAGATATCGATTACATTAATTATAGAGTTAATTATTAGGTATTCCTTTTCAGACCGGGATTGAGTTCACCGTGTTGGTTTTGTTGTGAATTGCATGCAAGGAGAACTGAGAATACTTACAGGTGACTTTGTATGAAAATGAAAGTATCTTTTGTTAAGTCTATAACAGTTCATTCGCGTTAGAACGCCTTTCATAATTTTCTTGGCGGTATTTCGAAATTGTTGAGTCGCCTATTGATTTCGCGTATCCCATCCCCTTTCTTGCGAGGTTTTACGCCAAACATCAATCAATCAAATGTCTAATATTAATACCTACTGTCACGGAGGTTGACGATCAAAAAATGTAATACTTTGTAAAGTTCTACAACAATGCGTATTTTTTAAAAATATGAATTCAGTATAATAATATAATAATAATATACTCAGACATTTTACACAGCGCCATCTAGTCCCAAAGTAAGCAGCACTGCGCTTGTATTACGAGTACTAGACAACTGATATACTACTTATATACTTTTCTTTTGTAAATAAATACATATTATACATAAACACCCAGACTCGGGGCGGTTATCGAACTCGCAACCCCCTTTTACTTTCCGACGCGCTTAGTCGTTATTATGTGACTGTTCTTATAACAATTAAATGATTTGAAAATAAATGTCAAACAACGAAAAGGAATTATTACATATTCTCACACTTTATCCCTAATAGGGTGGTAAGGTAGTGTCAAAGCAACTAAAAATAAATAAACAGTGATTGATATAAGCTATTTGCTACAATAAAATATAGTGTAATAAGAAATGGAGGACAAGTTGTAACGTAATTAAAAAAATTTGATAAATTTACGTAAATTAGGAACTAGAAATTAGGAATTAATATATTAATAATATTATTAATATGTCGGTGGAAAACATAAAAGGCACTCATTTGACTATACTATGGCAAAGCGCGATTTCTGAGGACGCGCTAACGGAACGTTGGGGCTGGCGCACAGTCTGTTAGACTACGACGGCCGGTGCGATAGCATATCTCCGACGGATCATTTGCCATTATTAAATTTCCAATTACCTACGTAATAATTGTTACAAAGAGTTTTCGGTAGTTTGCACATTAACTTTGTCTTAACGTTGTATTTTATGGAGTAGTTCGCCTCTTGTAAGATTAGGTACCTATTTCTCATGGCTGAGTTGCAAAAGCGCGAGTTGCCTCGTGTCTTTTCCGACATCAGAAGTGGGATTACGGGACCAGTGAGTCTGATTGAGGTGTAATCGCGAGTGAACAAAATGCTAGTCTATCCACATTGTTAACGCCCTTACTCGTCGCATCCACGGTCTTTTGTAAAAGAAGAATTCGGCTACTGATGGACATGTGGACGCTTGCAGAATGCAAGGATTACGTTAACAACTGAAACTACAGCCCGGTGAGTCGTAGCCATTTTATTCTGATTCTAGCGCCCGATGTTCTGTGTGTTGACTCTAGTTTTAGTATTACTGGCATTGGTGATTTAGGAGTGTATAGTACCGAGCAAATATCGTGAGAGGTTATAATTAAAGTTAGTGGTGCGAAAATTTTATTTCATGTCGAATCCGACGATTGTGAAGATGTTATCTAATTAATAACTGTAAAACTCTAAAACCTTATTATCATTATGAGCAAAACATGTTTAAACATTGCTAGCGCTTTTGAATTCTTCTTAAAGTAGGGTAGCTAAGTGTTGGAAACTGTATACGACTAGGGGATGAACCCAATGTTGCGAATGCGACGGAACGCGTGGCAACGAATATTGAAGAGAACGCTAGTTATGGCATTAGATTTGATGGCAATGAATCTAAATTGATTAAATTTAACGTTGGTGGATTTTTGTTGAAAAATAACGACGAGAGTAATTGAAACTAACACAATAGTCCGTTTGAGAGTCCATCTAAAGTTAGTTGCTTGAAGGTTACCGTTAAGTTTTGAAATCTTTGATTAATAGTCGGATCTACAAGTACCTACGCTCATGAACGTTTTCGTAAAATGTCACGAGGTAAAATTCTCAGTTAGATTCGTGCGATGTTAATGAGAGTGGAGGAGGTTATGTTATACCATGACTACTTTGGCCGCGATACACACACTAAGCGTAGTCGCAACTGCGCTCTTAATTATTGTCCAGAGCGCGTTGGGCGGCTGGTGATGTGACGATGACCTGGGTGACATGTGTCACTACGTTTCTGGTAGCAACTAGGCCATGATTGTTGGTGTGTGTGTGTTCATGACTGATGGTTGATAAGTCTGTGTAAATAGTTGATAAAGATTACCAAAAGTTTACTGCGCTTTCTGCTTTTTTCTCCTCATTCCGATTAATTATTGTAATGTGTGTCAGGTAGGTCACACCTGTAATAACTTCAAACTGCAGTTGAATTTTGTTACTTTCACGGGAACACATGAAGTCCTGGCATACGTCTGTATGGCTATGTAGTAGCGAGCGATAATTAAGCGAGAATTTATAATCGAATTGATTTTTTTTATGTTATCGTCATTGTTAAAATCTGCTGCTTAATGCTAGTAGTTTGTGAAAATGAGTCGATTAATATGGCCGCCGCGTAGACAGAGCTGTCGATGTGGCAGCGATCATTCGTTTTTGGTTGTCTGACACCCTTGGCAAAGGAGTGCTTGCTTGACATCACTGTCGGTTCACTGTGTTGTCACGAAGAAGCTTGTAGGTAGGTAGGTTAGGTACCCCGTAACAGATAGATAGGTAAAGTATAGGACTAGGGGTGTAGGTCAAACAAACTAGTTACATTAGGTAGGCAGTTGGGTTTATTATCCAATCAATTCTCAATACGCCGCATAACTACGTCTTCTGTAGTTACGAGGGAGTCACTGGCCTGAACGTTGCGTTTTGGTAGGCCTGTTGTGGAATGATGTTGAAAGAGCGGTGCCTGGCTGAGTTTCTTGTCGGTTCTTCTCGGTATCTGGGTTTTCTTTTCCATTCGAGCCGGAGTGGATCTGGCGTTTGGGAGCGCCTTGTGGCTGGGTTGGCTTCAGTGGATTAGAGTGACTATGACTTAGTTGGAGCTGGAAATTCTGATTCAAAACTTACTAAGCGAATGAGTGTACGATGAGTGTTCAAGGGTAAACTTTAGGAATTTGAAGTATCGTGTACCCAACAAGTTTGCATAAGGTACCTAAAGGGAGTGAAGGACTCATGGTGACGATGAAATCACTATGTAGTTTGCTTTAGAGTAAAACGAGTTCGCGTCGGCTATAGTGTTGTTGACGAGAGGAGTCGGTGGGCAAGATGGAGCCCGAGAGTGACGCGGTGGTAGTGGGACCATTCGGCGTATGAAATGTTAAGGTACGTTATGTAGCATCTCGTTGACTGGCTTGCAAGCCGCTGGCCTGCCTCGTGCTATATGCGCGTTGACCCCAGCGTGTGGCGCATATCTGTAGCGAGTGCTATACGCGTAATGTATGTGACGACGTGATGAAGGTACGTTAAGTAGCATCTTGTTGACAGACTGCAAGGCGCAGGTCTGTAGCGAGTGTTACACGCGTAACTTGTATGGAGATGTTTAGTGTGTTCATCATTGGGTACCTTGTGTTAGCGTGTTCGGGGTGTTTGTGATTGCTTATCTTGTATGAAGCTGTTTAGGATGTTTGTGTTTGTGATTGCTTACCTTGTAGGAAGCTGTTTAGGATGTTTGTGAAAATGTTTAGGGTGTATGTGAAGATGTTTGGGTGTATGTGAAGATGTTTAGGGTGTATGTGAAGATGTTAAGGGTGTGTGTGAAGATGTTTAGGGTGTCTGTGATAGAATGAAGAGATGTTTGTTGCAGAGACGTGCAGATTTCGTTTTAATTCTTTTCGAATGAGAATGAGATGAAGAACGCACGAGGACGTGCGTGTTGTCAGGAAGGCCGTGTCGGTGGAAAACATAAAAGGCACTCATTTGACTATACTATGGCAAAGCGCGACTTCCGAGGACGCGATAACGAAACGTCGGGGCCGGCGCACAGTCTGTTAGACTACGGCGGCCGGTGCGATAGCATATCTCCGACGGATCGTTTGCCATTATTAAATTTCCAATTACCTACGTAATAATTGTTACAAAGAGTTTTCGGTAGTTTGCACATTAACTTTGTCTTAACGTTGTATTTTATGGAGTAGTTCGCCTCTTGTAAGATTAGGTACCTATTTCTCATGGCTGAGTTGCAAAAGAGCGAGTTGCCTCGTGTCTTTTCCGACAAATATATTCTTTTGATTTTGTTAGTGCTTCACAATTACAAATTACTAACTATTTTAAGCATTTACTCACACATGTGTATATGTACTATATGTCTATGCTTTTAAAATAAATAGTATTAAATAAATTAAAAAAACACCAGTATTCATAAACATACACATATGCACAAGTTTTATGACGTAAAACTGACCTGATATGTTGACTGCGCTCAATTCACAAATACAACGTATACGAGTTTAGTGAACGGTAAGTTCTGGTCTAAATGTAAATGGTCGATAGATCAGGGGTTCATCGCCGTTTTAAAATCCAGTAAAATCTAGACAATAGAAGAATTTGAACATTAGGTAGTATTTAACCATTCTTTGATAAAACCATGGTTAAGTTGCTTGTTTTAAAGTTATTTGAAAATAAGATTTTTTATTTAAATTTTTACGTTAATGGGAGACACCGCCGAAAATATAATTGTTGCTATACATGTTATTTCCTTTCTTTACTGTGTGATTAAAAACATTAATTAGCAAATGAAAGTCCTAATAAGAAGTAATGAAATTAGTTTTAAGATTTTAAACGGACAAAACTTAACTCCATCATTATACTATGTGGTGTAAAAATTTTAGCTAAAAATGTTTTATTAATATCAACAAAGTTAACGCGTTCATTGTAAATTTTAAAAAGGGATAAGCGTAGCACATGGTGACATTCCTATGCCTTAGACAGCCTGTCTCGTATCACGAAGTGAGGCAAATAAAATCAAATTAAATGTAGATGTGTGGGTGCGTGATGCTGATGAGCTTATCTGATAATATGCATATGTATGTGTATCATATGTGCAAATGAGTCGGCTTATTTGATTTTCTGCACCTCTGCTACTCGGACACATCATCTGGAGTTGTTTATGAAGTTTATGTTGACATGCTTACAAATCGTGAAAAGAACGATACGTACAGGATAAACAAATGTTTCATAACACCACGGACGTGCTAGGACATTTTCAGTAGGGTAGACAAATAGAAAACTCACCAAAATCGCTACTTATAATTCGTATGTAATAAATGTTAATGTGATTTAATTTTATGTTATTTATTTACTAGAACTACTTCGAAACATATTTCAATGGTAGCAAAATTTCTACTTGCCGTATTAAAAAGCTACAACAACAAAGAAAACGCAATTAAAGTTAACACATACCTATATTAACGTCGGTCTAACCACAGATAATATATATTATAAAATAATTTACTTTATTTAACATTACAGTGAATGCCATCTGTTGTTTTTTTGCACGTATCTATTAAAAATTCTATAAATAAGAAAGAGAACGTCACTATAAAAACGTTTAGAGGGCGCTAAAATATGAAAAAAGTATTTGATCTTTCGTGTTATTAATTAAAAAAGTTATAACATTTAACAAACTTGTTAATATTTTTTATGAGGTTGATATGTTATTTTATCTAATATGTTAAACAAATGGCTTAACCTAAAGTTTAACTGATTCAAACCGTTGACAATTTCTTTTTCCGGTGCTGTTATTGGCTAGAGACGCCGTCTCTTTATTAACTTGTGTTCGTGTGTTAGAAAAAGTTTGAATGTGTGTAAATTGAGCCTCGATTTTAGAGTTGGGCAGCACACTCTTTAAAAATGAGTATCGTGCGAGGGCCTCTTTTTGCACACGTGCTAGCACAGTGTGCTAGCACATTTGTGGAAGCTGGGGTGAGAGGTGGGGAGGTGCCTGTTGAGTGTTAAATGCACGATGCACGTTGTACGCACTGTGCAAGTGTGCTGTGCATGAGGCGACGAGCCGAAAGAGGAAGATTTATACGCTCCCTCGCTCGCACTCAATAAGTACGAAAGAAATTTTCGAAAATTATCCATCAATAATTAGCAGCAAACGTACGAGTTTTTCTTTGAAATGTCACCAAGTCAGTACTAACGAAACGAAACGACAAAAATGTGAATTTTATTAAACCTTCAGTTACATATATTTATGCAGACTGCAATTTTTTACACTCGCATAGAAATTTAACGAACAATATACTATTACTTTTGTACTATAATACTCCCGAAATGCAAAAGATGTAAAATCTAAATGAAATGAAACTGTGCTTATTCCCACCAAAAATAACCCTAGATACTACATAACGCACCAAATAATCAATCTCTATGTGGATCAATCACTCAACTTGCGCTTCACGACACGACATTGCGCCTTGCGTAATCTGTGCTGTGTGCCGCCTCGCCTCGCGCTGCCTCGCGGCTGGTTCGATTTCAAATGTGCTAGTGTGCTACTGTGCTACCACACTTTTATGAAACGAGGCACTCCCTCTTTTTCAAAACTGTGCTAGCACAATTGTGCTTACTCGCATGCTGCTTACCCAACGCTACTCGATTTGAATTTGTCTCTCGGTCTCGAGCGAACGGTTGCCGTGACGCTTTCTTGTCGCGTTTTGATGAAGATAAGACTAACATGTTTTTGGTTGCGATATATTTTCTTTTACATTATTTAATTAGTAATTTGTCAGTGTAGTGTCTATTTGTCTCTATGTAGAAACTACTTAGAGAAGCAGATGGTGAAGAAATAGGCCCCGGCGATTTTGTTGATGTAGAATATTCTGGTCTACCATTAGATAATTGTTAGGTTACCCACTTGTTTATTTTTATGTAACCTACGATTTCATCCTTTTAAATAGTCAGTATCTACTACAGTAGTTCTTGTTTATAGGTTAATGAATCTATGAAATTTCACGTAAGCTGTTGAAAATTTGTGTTTTGTCTTTGGTTTGGCATAACATACAAGTGTCTAAGTCAATTCTAAATAATTAATAATTAATAGTAACGTTACTAATGGCTCTGATTTTTCATCTTTTTCCTCCACATTTTTTCCTCACAGCTTTCTAGATTTATTAGGTACTAGACAACTGTAGCGGTATTTACTTTCAGCACTACGTGACCGTATGTAACGCACGCCACTACCTATTTACGTGTATTTTTCGCCACAGAAATCGTTTCATTGCAACATTTTCTTCGATAAATCTTTTCCTTGCCTGTCATTTGTCAATCTTTATTTACAGTTAAAAGGCTTTTACGGCTTTCAATGTTTACTTGTAGCCGATCCCCGGAGCAGGCGAATAATGAATGTAAATCGTACAAATACATATCCATAAGTACTAATATCAGAAGTCGTCTCGGAGATCGCAAAATATCTCGTTTTTATCGTCGTTCGCATCACAAATTTTTTTCATTCCTAAGTAGATATTAAATGTTGATTCGGGTACATATTTTGTATGTATATTATTTAACGAACCGTTGGATTCTGAATATCCAAAAATATTTTTACCGTAATATTTAATATATAGGTAGTTAATGAGGATAACTGTGACCAAGATGGAAAATTTCCTCTAAATGTATTTCTTGGAACATCTTTTAAGCACTTATTAGTAAGTTACACGTGTGCCTACGAACTAATGAGGAGTTTTCTGGAATAAAGAAACGTGATTAATGGAATTTTTTTCGATCTCCGTTTTTCTAAAAACATAGCAATCTGTGGGTAATCAATGTTTGACATAGTACTGCGTAGAGATGTGCCCGATTGTTAAAAATGTATATCCGCGGATACGAACATGGATACGGATTATTAGAGTCTAGATCCGTGAATACGGATACGGACCTCAACTTTTGTATTTCGCTTGTTCGTTCGAATACAATTAAATTAATACCATTTTATGCAAACACAGTGAGATAACTTACAATTATAATGTTTATCATAACATTATTTGTTTGATTTTTGCAATAAAAAGTGACAAAACTAATTTTAGGAAATAAAAAGAAATTCGAAGTTATTATAATTCACTTTTAAAATTACATTTAACGAAATTCAATAATATAAGAGATCCGTTCAAAATCCACTAAAAAGTAACGAATATGAGTACAATTTTTTTTTCTGCTCGGATATCTGTGGCCTTGGATACGGATATCTTGTACATCACTAGTACTGCATATACACACATTCGTAAAGTATGTAAATTAAAATATTATTTCGTGTTCTTTACCGCGTGCCGGTTCTTTTCAGCGTTAATACAATACTGTATTAAACATTTGTTGATATTGTTCACGTTGGGGCTTTTTTACGACTTTTCCCCATACGGTATATAATAAGTGGTGAGTAAATGCCATATTCCATGGCATTTACTCCTTAATTCCTTAATGAAAAGCACATCAAAATATTTCTTAAAAATATGCTGAATTTACAATTGCTCCATATTTATATTTATCAGTTTTAATAATTTTTTTAAATTACAATTTCTAAAGAAATCATTTGCCAATGAAACAAAAAAGTTTTATGCAAGTTTTAGTTCCAAAAACTGCTCTCAATTTGTTTTACAAGTTGCCATCTTTTTGTATCTGATTATTACAATATTAGTTAAGTTAAACAAATCGATTATCGGTAGGTAATCTCACAGATTTACCACTAATGTCTTATTATTATTTCCGAATACTACTTATCTTTATTTCAAGTTACAATCTTTTAACTGAATCCGTTTGAACTACTTTTACTAGATATGTATTACATTACTAAATAATAATAATTCTATTCACTCAAAATAAATTTGCGATTACGCAAATTGGTACAAATGAAAATGAAATTTACGCAATAATTTAGACTGATTTAATAATAATATACAGATTTAATCACACTGCAATATTATTTAGAGGTATGAGCTTTCTGATTAACTGTTTGTGACATGTTTATTTAAAAACAAAAGATTATTCTATTCCTATCGATCCTATTGCGGCTGTACAGTGGGTATGACACAAATAGTGAAATAACGTCCGTCTTGATCCACGGCAAGAAGGAATAACAAGAATAAACCTCATTGTCGACATTGAAGATCATATAAATATATTGATACGGTTGGACCTAATGTCCAAGCAATAAGCTCGATTTTTATATAAAACGAGACACGCATCTTTTAGCGCTTATATCTCTAGACCTAGGCTTTGCAGAGCTATGCCCTAAAAATGCATTGCTAGGTTTAAGGTCTATCGAATGGTATAAGCAAAATTAAGAAAGAAGAACAAAGTTGTACTTCGAAAATTTCGGAGTGATGACGTGTCATATACCTATGACTCATGCAAACAGGCGGCGTCGAGAACAACGTGGAATTATTGTTAGCAAACGTAAATAACTAGAAAGTTTCACCCTCTTAATTTCTATGCGTTATTATTACTAGCATTCGAGTTTGCTCTAGAAGTTTCCACCCTCATTTTATCGGATTATAAATAGAGCCCCGTGTCCACCGCTAGGTCAGCCTCTGCGCACGAAACTGGGCGTCTATAAGACGTATATTCTCTCGCGCCTTACGTACTCAGCTCCAGCGTGGTTAACGTTAGTAGCGGAGATCACCGACGGCGATTGCGGGCACAGCAGTCACTCTCCCTCCGCACCATTGTAGACGCGCCACGCTATGTGCGCAACGCCACTATACAGAGAGATTTAGAAATGGAGAGCTTGGACGATTTTATTAAACGTCTTGCCACGAAAATGTTCGCGAGCGTGGATGTGTCGCTTTTTCCGCACATTAGAAGGTGGCATCGTATCCCACGCGGCCACTGGATAATACCCCAGGATTCAGCAGGCTTTTGTCGCGAGATTTGGTAGAAGTCGCGACAAACCCTAAGACATAACGCGCTACCTGCTTGTAGGACACTCGCTAGATACTAACCAGGCGAGCTAAGGACCTCGCAGGTGGACACCCCAAATAAGACTACCTGGCAAGAGCCGAACCAGGGACCTGGCCGTTTTAGCGACGAGCGAGTGCTCCCACCGACAGGGAGCCATTGCCCCGGAACAATTTCCCCGTCTCGGTGAGGGGGCGAGATGACTACTTGAGATTTAGCCGAGTTAGTCCCACTTACACATTACAACCGCACTGCCCTCACCGGCGGAGTCGAGGACGGCCACCGCGACACTGTAGGGTCTCACGTTTAGAAGCGCGATCACGTCGTACTATACGCACACACGCGGGCCTAAAGCCACATTGTAAACTGTCACGTGGAACACTAGGCACACTAATCGGCCTTCAGCGGTCTCGCCGGTCGAGTCCGATAGAGGCCCAGCCCCCACCCGATTAGGAAACCTATTAAAATGCACACAGGTGCGGAAAACTTTCCAAGTGACGCCTTAAGCCCAAAGTTCGCCCTATCGCCCATACGAGGTATGCCTCGGCTGGAGGAACCCTCAGGTGGTCGACCATTTGGTAGGGCGCCTTTAGCTTTTAGCGATCGCCCCAACGCGACCAGTGATGCTGTAAAAGCTACTAGGGCTAACAGTAAAGAGGGGTTTTTTTTAGTCAGTTCGAGTCCGATACTACTCAGTGGGGGTAGAGTCTGGCTCAGCGTCCGTGGGGATTTCTTCCCCTCTCAGAAACAAAAAAAAAGCTGAGTCAGTTTTCAACTACCGATCAAAGCATTAACAAAGCGTATCAGGACGATATCGAAGCGAATTACGAAGAATACTGCGACGACTTTGGATAGAAGACCTCTGCGATTTGGGAACGTTGTTTGTGAGAGAAGCGTATACCTTCGATGTCTACTACGCGAGTACACCTACTTCGAGGGGCGATTACGAAGACTAGGAACCGCTGTAATTAAGTTCGCGTGTACTTGATATCTGTCTGTATAAACCCTTTGCACCCTTAACCGGCATTTGATTACTCACAGCTCATAACAATATTCTTCATAGGTTCTTCTATTTTGAGAAAACATGTATATTGTATGTTTATGAGTTTAAGTATGTCGGTCTAATACGTAAACATGTAAATAAAGTAATATAAAAATATTACTACCTAGCCTAGTAGAACAACAATAGATGTTTTCGCAGTGTCTTGATATTTTGTAAGATGTAAACTTTTTTTCTCCGTATTTCATAGTATAATTGGATCAAATAGTAAAAAAATATATATTTATTAAAAGCTCCCTTATCAATACGTATATTTAATGCACTATAAAACTCACTAATCACTCATTAAAACACTACGTATAAAAGTCACTGAATAATTCACTGCATACTGAACAACTTACTGAACACTAATTTTGGCTATATTTTAACAACGACAGTTCGCAGATACAGCTAAAGATATACAAACACTGATTGCACTAGACTACTTCTATTTATCAGTGTATGGCGGAGGGTATAATTAAATTATTTCTGAATACCTCCTTTCAAATAAACTATGATTGCTTGTTGCTACTTGATAACTACTACACAAAGACTAACGCCAGATTCTTTCATAAAGCCTCATTAATACGTAGGCAAAGTATTTTGACCCCACTATTGCTATCAAAATCTCACAAAATTGTCATAGATGACTAATTGACATGATTAGAATGTAGTGAAGCTAAACATTATATATCTCACATTAAAGGTCTAGTATTTGGGTTATGTATCAAACAAAACGTTGATACCGGCGATTTATGGGTGAATTCAGTCATCATTAATTAAAACATTAAAAGTTTTAAAAAGTTAAAGGGCTTAAAATGATGACATATTTTTTCGTTTTTATTATTTATTCGAATTAAAAAAGGAAGAAGTTTCCCATCCGTCTGTATAAATATTTATACATATTTTTTCGTGTATGCTGAAGTTAAACTTCTTTGTTTATGAACCGATATATGTCATGAATTTTCCGCTTGTTTCAATATATGGTAACCCCAAAACGGTGTCATTTTAATTTTAACGGTATGGGATCTTGGACATTGTAGATAATAATAATAGTTTACTTTATTGCCAAAAAAGAACAAGTACCTGTTAGTTTAATCTTTTCTTGGGTATCTAAGTACGTCCATTAAAAAGTAACCTCAGTAGGTAACACTAACCTGATTTTTTGTACGTTTCAATTATGGTATTTGCGTATGTATGTGTTATGAAATAAATATTTTATTATTATTATTAATATATATATACAGTGAATACACTGACCCCCACGCTAGGTGCAGCCTGTATACATGATATCCATTTTGTTTATTTGTAATTGTAGACATATATTACTTTATTGCATAACAAGTACCAAAACATCTGTGGAATAATTGTGAGTGGTAATTTGTGGAGTAAGTTGTGAACATTGAATTAAGATTGCAATTAAATTGAAAACAACAAAAATTCATTTCAAAGAATATTAAGAACAAAATTAAAATATGAAAGACATTACAAGTATTAAAAATATTTAAGAGCAGTAAATTAATACATAAAATTAAAAGAAAATTAAAAAAACCCAATTCATGCATGCTCGATATACTCGTAAGTAGCTAGAATGGTGAAACAAAATAAAAAAAAAAGTAACAAATAGTTTATTTATTTCAATAATTCTTGTACATAATCCATTTCAGAATTGTAAAAGAGTTAGTTGTAGATCTACCCTATTGAGCCAAGATCATGGAAAGGAAAAAATAAGTAACTAAAGAAAATAAACTGACTTAAAAATAAAAACACTGTAAAGTACAAAATAATTATCTTATATTAATCAAAACACGTATACAAAAATAACATCTTAAAAACGATACATAATATAATTAAATTTTACAGTTATTGAAGTCGGTGCCAAATTTATAAACGACAACAAAAAATCTACTAGTTTGGTAGGTTTGACAGCGACTTTACTCGTACTAACTGTTAAATTTAATTTCATGTATTTGTATTTAATTATCATTTTAATTTTCAATGTTTTTATATTTTGTTTTTTATGGTGGAGGAGACAAACAGGCAGATAATAGACCTCATGGAAAGTGATTACTGCCGCCCATGGACACCCACAACGTCTGAGGAAACACGGGTGCGTTGCCGGCATAGAGTATGCTCGTTTCTTGAAGGTCCCAAAGTCATAAAGGTCCGGGAAAACCGAGTTCTAAACAAGTTTATTATCAATGTAAGGTTACATAATATGTAGTACATACATACAAAATGTATTATTGTATTTAAAGTGTGAGCCTTGCATCTATTATAGTTTTTACGGCAGAGCAAAAACAAAAAAACGTTAAAAAAAACACGATTTTTTGTATGCAAATATTTCTTACTTTTTTTATTATTTGTTAAGTAATCTACCATAGTAGGTATATTCTGTGAAAAATTCAACCGGCTGCCTATTAAGGTTCAAAAGTAGCTTAGTAATAATCTAATAATATAAGCGTTGGAACACTTTGGTTACGAAGCTCTAAAAAATTACTGTTCACTTTAGTGGCATTATTTAAATACATGGGCCTAATTGTGTAACTTGCACTCATCGATCATAAATATTTAAATAAATAGGCCTAATTGTGTAACTTATATTGATCGAATATTATACAGGTACTTAATTGCGTAACTTCCATTGATGAACATAAATATCTATTTGACTTTTGGCATTTAATTTATTTTACTTAGTCGTATGGCGAAGATCGCCAATTTTAATTTAAAACAGGTTCTAATGTTGCATGTGGTAATATATTTATTAACAGTGAGATACAATTGCAATAGTTACAAGACCGAACGTATATATCTAAGCGTTAAAATTTACAAACTAAAAACTAAGTATTATCTTGAATAATAGAGTTCTTCAAAGTCGCCATTTAGAAGCTTCTCATTCTTTTCGTAATATTGTAAAGGTAATAAATAAATATACGAAGAACGATAATCATATACATTTTTATAAAGGGACCGCCGAAATGAATTAAGTCCATCTCAGACGGCATTCACGCAATTAGGCCTTTCATCATCAGTAGTTAGTGTATAACGTATAAATTATGCTGACATTATGAGCTATCACCAACATTTCTGATCAAAACTTACATTATCACTACATACTAATATCACATAATACCGAGACGGAATACACGGAATTAGATAGTACTACGCGTGCGAAGCCGGGCCGGTTACGCTGGGCCAAATGTGTGTCGGACCAAGCACAGTGAAGGGTTCCATAGACGGCATGCGCAATATTCACAGTGTACAATATTCATTTATTCGGCTGCATAACTAAAGTATAAAATATGAATATAATAAAATATATATATAAAAGTATTTTGTAAGGATTCACGTTGACACTTTGTAAAATAAAGTTGTCGCTGAGTGTGTTGTCGAAAATATCTCAAGAACTACGCAACATATCTCATTCAAACCAATTTTCGTTGAAAGTCTTTTTCTAACTGTCTATCTAGACTTTTTTCAGAATTTTCTACCCCACACTTCAAAAGTTAGAACAGGAGATACTTGTATACGACTTCAGAAGTGTATCTCTCAGCAACTGTTGATTAATTAAATAAAAAAAACTTTGAAACCTCACATGCTTACGTTCACTGGACTTTTTTCTTATTAGATAGATAGATAGATAGATAGATAAACAGTTTATTACAGTACTACAACACACAAGGTAGGTACCTTTACAGACATAAACATTATTAAAACAAAGTACACAATAAAAAATAATAATAATAATAGTAACAATCTTAAAAGTAGCTAAAGATACACAAACAATGTTACAACGACATAAATATCAATGCATGTCCCATGCATGATGAACTGCATGGACCATGGACAGGTGATTAAGTATAAGCAAAAGCCCAGGTGTGTTGCAGCACTGCAAAAGGTCATAGCTCAGAGTATAACATTACTCTAACAAGAACAAAACTCTGTTATTCTGCTATAGCCTAGGAGCATTTGCGAGCTAAAAAGAAAAGGGAAAGCAAAAAGTTAATATAAGTATTTGCTACGTGTGTGTTCGTGTGCTTCATGTCGTGTCTGTTTTGTGTGCGGTTGCTCAATAAAGTAACTGTATAGTGTCCAGACAATGTAATGTCCATTCCAGATATAATCCGAATAATGAAGATGAAGACATGAAACAATGATAAAATAAAAGATATTAACAATGAATTGCACCATCTACACAAACTCAAATTTGATTGGTTTAAACTGTATACCAAAATTATTTCACATAAAATTAATAAATAAAATTGAAATTAATAGATTCATCTCACTATGATATTGAAGCTGCTGTTGTCAAAGAGCTGGCTGGAACTCCAGATTGTTGTTGGTCTAGTAAATATTCTTTAAGTTTTTTCTTAAAAATGAATTTTGACTGAAGAAGTCTTAACGGGGGTGGGATGTTGTTCCAGCATTTTGTTGCTTGGTAGCGAAAACTACCCTTGAAAGCAACAGTTTTATGAAGATGTGCAGCTAGTAATGGTCGTGATGGTCTTACATTATATCTGCTGTGGAATGGAGAGAATTGCACCTTCTTGTACAAATATTCGGGTGTCCTATATTTAATTACGTCAAATACCAAACCAGCGAGGTGCTGATGCCTTCGGAACGCCATATTAAGTGTGGAGGTTTTGTTTAGATATGGTGTTATATGAGTGCGGGGTGGAATGTTGTAACAATACCGACAACAAGCATTCTGCACTCGTTGTATGAGACGCTGAGTTCTAGAGTACAAACGTGGGCCATACACAAGGTCACCGTAATTCAAAACCGACAAAACAAGAGACTCACAGAGGGTAACCCGCGCCGTCTCAGTAAGTAAATTCCTTATATTATATAATATTTTGAGTCGGTAAAAGCAATTTTTAACCAGTTGTAAGATATGTGCCTCAAATCGCAACTCACTGTCAAAGATGATTCCAAGATTCCGAGTCTCATTCACCCTGTCAATAACATGTCCCGAAACAGTAATGACTGGACATGAGCCCAATACACGTGCGATTTGTTGCTTGGAGCCAAGAACAATACATTTTGACTTCAAGGGATTTAATACCAAGGCGTTGTTCAAAGACCATTGTGACACACGCTCCAGATCATTATTTATCTTAAGCAATGCATCGGCAACACTATTGCGTGGCACTGAGATGTAAATTTGGACGTCGTCGGCATAAAAGTGCGTCCTACAGTGAAGAATATGACTGGACAGATCTGCTGCATAAATAACAAACAGCAAAGGACCGAGCAGCGTTCCCTGCGGTACGCCACGATTGACGGTTCTAATGTCCGATCTAAGAACCAAACCGCTCTCTTTCTCGAGTTTTACTGATTGCTGACGGTCTGTTAAATAGCTATTAAACCAGGACAAAGTACTGCGGTCTAATCCGTAATATGATAGCTTTGAAATCAAGAGGGAAGTATTTAAACTGTCGAAGGCACGAGAGAAGTCAAGTAGTGTTAGAATAGTAGCTCTACCAGAATCCTGCTCAGACAATATATTGTCTGTAACGTCCAAAAGCGCCGTTACTGTGCCCCTGCCCTTGCGGAAACCGGACTGACTATCTGGTAAGATCCCTTTGTCTTCTACGAATTTGCTCAGTTGAACATAAACTGCTTTTTCCAGTACTTTAGACAAGAATGGTATGATGCTTATAGGTCTTAGCTCTTTAAGTTCCGTGGGATTGTCCACTTTAGGCAATGGAGAAACGACTGCGGTCTTCCACAACGTAGGTACAACACCAGTAGATATAGATTTGTTAATTATAGCTGTTATAATCGGAAGAGTACGCGGCATTGTTAAAAGAACCATCTCTCGTGTTATGCCATCCACACCACAAGCATTGGATGTAATAGTCAGAATATATTTGCTAGTGTCACTCTCATCAACAGGCTTTAGTATTAGCTTATTGCCTTCAAGTCCATGGTGTTCAAAGTAAGACAGTTGTGATATAGCTACTGTAGTAGAACCCGGTACATCCAGAAAATGGTTGTTAATATCATCTGGGTTACTAAAGTGGGCAGGAAGTGAAAAGTTCTGTTTACTGTTAGGCATGATTTTTTCTTTCACATTCTTCCAAAATATCTTTGGGTCGTCGTGTTTTGAGTTGATTAAATGGTTATAATATGCACGCTTTTCGTAATATATACTATTATGAACCAACTTTTTTAAGTCATTATAATATTTTTTGTGACTGTCCCGTTTTGTATCTCGGTATCTTTGTAAAGCAGAATTACGGAGATCAATCATGAATTTTATATTATCCGTAATCCAAGGCAGTGATGAATAATTTTTTGTTTTATAAGTTTTCAAAGGCGCATGCTTGTCAAACAGAGACAAGAGAAAGCCATTGAATGTGTGGACCATACAATCTACGGAGGACAAATTGAGTATAGACTCCCAGTTAATACTGTATAAATCACTATTAAAGTCACTTAGATTGATGTTTTTAATAATTCGATGTGAAAACCATCGCTTCAAAGGTTTCTCTTTCTTCACATTTATTGTGACATTCACCATGGCATGCCCCAGTGATCCCGTTATATTAGTAACAGAGACGTCCCGAACTCGTGCGTTGGTGCATACGACGTCAATAAGTGTCTCGTTATCTGTGGAAAAGTGCGTTGGCTCGTTAACCACTTGCTGAAGGCCACTATATTGCAGAAACTGATTAAACTTTCTAAGCTTTGTGTTACGCGAATCCATCATATTGATATTGAAATCACCCATCAAAACAATATAATCATATCTCGAAAAATGAGCTACAGATTGTGTAAGCGCGTCTAAGAATAAATCTACATTCACCCATTCAGGGCGATATGCAGTACCGATAATAATACGCAATCCATTTAAAGCGACCGAGAACCACATCTGTTCAATGTTGGCTTCGGGGTGCACGATGGTTCGCGCGCGTACGCTGCCCGCAATGTAAAACGCCACCCCTCCCCCTCGTCCGTCACGCATATGCAGCGGTCGAGGCGTCGACTTCAGTTTGTAACCTGGAGCAACAGGAGCGCGCGCCTCCTCACCGCTTCGCAGCCAACTTTCGTTTATGGCGACCAAGTCTGCGCTGTGTCTATTCATCGCGATTATAAAGTCGTCGTGTCCAGTGCAAAGTGAACCAGGGTTGTAAAGTGCTAACTTAAGATAATTAGTCTTGCTAGCCATCGGAGAATGTTAAAAAGCGTCCACAATCTATAAACAAATAGTGGTATGTATGTATTCCGATGCTAGTAATTGCATGATTATGTAATCGGTGCAGTAATATTAATAAGAACCATAAGTATGAATATGAGATATGTATATGTATACATGTGTGTTTATAAAGTTTTTTATAAATACTACAAACAAGCAAAGCCACAACACACCTAGGGTTATGTATTCGCATATGTATTCTATAATAATAAGGCATTGTCATTTTTATAACCTCATCACATGAGGACAAGGACTCAGAATACATAAAGATAAAGAGACAGAAAAAAAAGCAGATACACGGTACAAAAGACAATACAATATGTCCCCTAAAATTATCAACATTAAAATAAATAATAGAATAAATAATAGAAGCCAAGTAACTAAACAAATTAACACACATTTTACTGACCTTTATAATATAACATAAGTAATAGGCCCTATTTGTTATAACAAACCGAATGAGATCCAAAAACCCTTCCCAGATCTGCTTCAGTATGCAAACGGACCCTCGGTGCACCCTGTCGCTGGCGAGCATATACGCGACCGTCTCTCGTCCAGATGTAAGTCCAGTTTTCTCTGCCAGCAGCCTCACGCGCTTTTTGGAAAAGCTGTCGGTTGGTACGAGTCAGCCTCTCATTGACGTAGAAGCGCCTCGGTGTCCCCGGCAGGCCAGCACCTTCGGTGGTAGACCCACGACGGACGCGTGCAGCTTGCAGCAGCTGATCACGCAGCGCGCGCCGCGTCAGACGTACCGCAATGAGACGCGGCCGCCCAGGGCCGCCGTCCTCCATTGGCACGGACACTCGACCCACACGTGCGGCGCTTACAATGTCCTGTTCCGCCAGCGTGACTCCCAGCTTATTGGATAACGTCATAACCACGTGTGAGACTGATTCACCCATCTGCTCTGGCACACAAGAAAGCTCTAAGTCATTAAGTAATAATTCCTGGTCACGCTCGTTTAAGTCTTGCTTGAGTTGTGCGATTGTGGTGGCAACCGTAGGATTAGACGGACGAGTTTCGATGCTTTCTTCCAGCCGACGCTCCAGGATATTCATTTGTGCGGTAAGCTCATCAACCCGTCTGTCGCAGGTTTCGACTTTGAGCAAGACCTCGGATACTACAGCTGTCAGACTCGCCATCTGCTCACGGACCGCACGCATCTCCTCTCTAAAGAGACGAATCTCGTCGATAAGCACCTGGACGTCCGATGATTTGGGTTCCGCAGCCGGCGTATCGGCCGATTCCTGGTCCTTGTTATTACTCTTTACAGACGCCGAACCGCCCTTACGGACTGTGACGTTTTCGGTGCCGTAATTACGCACTGGTGTGTTAACGTTTCCTGCTTTCGGCCTCTTACTCCTACAGAGGTCACACTGCCATGAATCTTTGCCGGCTTTACTCATTGTAGTAAAAAAACGAGTCTCGGATACATTTGTACATTTCCGCTCGTAAACATTCCTGCATAGGCAACAACGTAAAAACTCCTTATCAATAATAGGATGCCTGCAACCTGCACATACCATATCGTTCGACATATTCAAAATAACAATATACGCAACGATCTACAATAATAGGCAGAGTAGCGGGCGCGGTGACACGGGCCTGCGGCAGCAGCGCTCAGGTGGGTAGAACACAGGTGACGTGTCTATGTGTGCGCTGTGTAGCGATACGCACAGCTGATTCGTTGACGGGCGTCAGCTGATCGCGAGTACGTAAGTCACCGCTTTGAATTTACTCGCACTGTTAACCGTTGAACAATTATTACGAATATAAACACCTCAATCACAATTATCACAAACACAATTCTCATGAAATTTTAGCACAAACAAAAAGCCCGGAACACTAGCTTTCCTTTAGTGTACTTTTTAACTTCAAACAGTAAGTTTTTTAGCAAATCTCGAATTATTTATTTGGAGCGACGTAGACGCGATGTTTACTTGTCAAGAACCCGCGAATGAACTCAGTTGCATGTATGTATTCCACTCATAATTTCATTTATTCAATATTTCACTGCATCATTGTGTAGCGGTACACTGACCTTTCAAATTTCATCAATATAGTCATATTCTATTACATGTGGATAGAAAGATGGACAGAATGAAAATGTAACGATTCTGTTTTATAACATTTGGCTACGGAACTCTGAAAGTCCAATTAAGATAAACATGAATTTCCTATTAAGATAAATAAAAATAGATAAATATAGACATATATATATGTAAACTAAAACAGAGTACTTGGTCGTTTCTTAATAAAATACACATGTTCTGAAAAAAGTTAGCAATTTATGTAGTGTACGAGATCGGGTTATATTTCAACACGCGAGCCAGGTGTGGATTAATGAAGACATGATAAGTGCTGTTGTAAGCTTTTAGGTGACCCACAAAGTTGATTGTCGGTACTATGACACATTAGGCATTCATCCAAATGACGACCACATTCCACGTAGTCTCAATGATAATATCAATCACAAAAGTCCTCTGACTATTCACTGACTGAAACTTGATTCCATAACTCGTAAACCCACTTTTGACCAGCGGTATAGTGAACCCCGGTTACTACTGACCGTACCCTGAAATAAATTTCCTTTTTTTCATAAATCAGTCTTGATACAAAGTTTTAGTGGCACTGGCCGTAACATTTGCGGTGCCATTACTCTTCCGCAGAAGTAGGGATGTCTCTTCGACAATAAATAATACACGTTTTATGGACGATTTTATTGTTATTGGATTGCGTCGAAAAACTCTTGGGGTTTGGGCGTTATATTGATACTTCTGCGGTTATAAAAAAGAGGATTATAATAGAAAAGTCACGTAGGTACCTGGACGCTACTTGCAACGAACTAGCTTATGTACACCGTTTTGTTCAATTGTACTATGGAATTAAATACTAGGATACATTATACATTCTAATAAATACCTACTATAAAAACTAAATGTTCTTCATTCATTTATTTGTTTTTCTTTAATGCGATAACTGCCAGTGTAGTTGTCGCGTTAAAGAAAAACTCAAATTGTGCACATGGAGTAGCTGTAATTTTGACTCTACTGACGTTTGTCCAATATTAGTCTCTGTGTTACATATGTGTCTAAAAGTCAATTGAAAAAAATACAACTTTTCTTTGGTTTATTCTAAATATAATTCTTATTTATGATAATAAAGTTGAATTTTAAAAACATATAAAATTAAAAAACAATAAAAAATTTAACTATTCCTAATTTACAGAAAAATGAATTAAACATATATACATACTTCACGCCGTATTCCTAACGGGGTAGTCAGAGAGGACGGAGCGCCAAGCGTCGCGGTCCTTAAATACTTCTTTCGCTTCCTCAAATTTCACCATTTTCCTCACACATTTTAGCCTAGGTATACGAGTGCTTTTGACATTTCCGTCGGCTAACACTATAGCTATTTGATTTTCATAAGTCAGCCTTGGTCTTCCTTGGCTTCTTTTACTACTCACTTTGCTCTATAGATTTTCTTCTTCAGTCTCATCACTCATTCTTTCCATGAAAATAAATAAAATTTATAATAATAATATTAATATGTTTAATTTAATTCTTTAAATTAAACATAATATTATACTTAACTAAAGAATAGACGTAAATACATATGTACACCGCTGTAACGTCATTCTAACTTCCTTCCAAATCTGTCTGGAAGTCTGAGAACATCCTCGTGACATTCCGCTGTGCTCGTAGCTTAGTCGTGTTTCTATGGCTAATACACGTACTGACGTTTCGTAAGAGGTCAATATGACAAGCCTTCGAGGTAGCTATTCGACATAGTATGACACCTCGTCCTTGTAATTAATTTATTAGTATTCTTCTTCGCAGTTAACATTATTGTCGATTACGATGATTTGTTTACAAATATACATAATTTATTAATAACAAGGTGGGCTACATTTTGTAATTTTTCTATCGAATATACTGAAAGTATTATATGCACAACTTTTTATGCTCAGAAAAGAGTCAATCATGTTAGTAAATATTTCTATTTATTTATATAGTTAATGTGTCTACTTAGGAAAAAGTATATAATTGAGATAGCTGTTTATTTTCAGTCACAGAAAGTGGAAGTCTGCTAAGGGATGGAGCTAATTATTGTTTAAGGAACTGGTATAAGTAATGAGTTAGCGATCTGTCAATATCTAGTTTCGCGTCATCCCATTCTTGTACTTCAATATGCTCCATATACTACTCATGGGAAATGAAGACAAACTATCTCTCGTTGTCCTTTATTTTGATTACGCAAAAGAAAGCTGCACACAGATACCCAGCCTCCTGGGATGGAGTCTGGGTTTTTTGTTTGTTAAAGAATATCGAAAAACTGGAGCCAGTATTTAAAATGTTAATATCTAAATAATACCGGTAAGTATCACGAGAACCCGCCGATAAAAATCCGATAGGCCATACTTTAATCGTTTGTGGCACGTTTGTAGCTCACGCTTCCACTTCTCTAGGCAGCCACCGACCTACGCTGCCGCTACGCCACTCGTATAGGTATTTTCGCATACACTGGTGACATCGAAAACGTTATTTAAACATTAAATGGGTGCTGAACTTTCGTTAAAGTCTTAGGGCCTGTTTCACAATATCCAAGTAAAGTTCCAACTTAGCTACTCGTAACATAATCATCAGATAAACACTCCATTTGCGTTTCACAATAACCGAATAGGGCTAACCATCACGTGAACTGCCGAATAATTTATAGGCTAGATGGAGTGGCAAGTATTGCCGTTACTTGACAACTGTAGGAATACCAAATAGAGTGGTTTAGTAATCTTGATAATTTTATAATTTCCTAAAATAGATATATTCGATACAATTGAAAATTATTGATGACTTATTCAAATACTAAACCGAGTCAGATCTGCTACATTTGTTTAATTCACAGTCTGGTGTTAAATTTGTCACTAACTCTCACCATGAAAAATATGAATCTGCATCTTATTTTGGTATGTATTTATATATTTTTGAAACCTTGAAATATAAAATTAGCAAAGCCGGCTAGCCATCGTCATAGTCACTAGTCAGGTAATAAATCTACGACGACCAAGCACCAGACAAAAAAAGAAGCAAACAAAAAAACATAACCATTCAGTAAAATAAAACCACGGCTGGGCCATCGTGTTACGTTTCGTTACATACACAACGAAAAATTTATAACAATTGATTTTTAGCATGAAAAAGGTCAAAACAATCATAATTTTAATTAATTTTTATCCATTAGTAACGGAGAGAACAATTAGGGCCAAACTAATAATGACATAAGTATATTTTTGTTATAATAGGTATTTACCTTCGATCACAAATAAAAAACTAGATACACAATCAATGCTCCAAAAATGTCCGAACTAAATGTGCGCTCAAACCAGTATTTGAGCGCACTTCTGTTTTAATGGTATTCGAAAACGCTAACAGCGAACATGTCAAAGTGCTCCTTCATAAATTGCAAAAATAACACATCTAGAACGCTAAAAAAAGAAGCGAGTTCTTATTTTCGGTTAATAAATAAATAATATTATTTACGTGTTCATTATTTCATTTATATAGTAATAACGTTACATAGCTCTTTTTTATTATATTCGTAATCATATTTTTAAATATTGCCTTACAATATTTGTTTTATCCTTGTCACTTTCACGTAACAAATCAAAATGACATACATACATACGCAAATAGATTATTTGAATTATATTTTATGCACGAGACGTAAGATTGCATTTCAAATATTTTATTTAACAAACTTCGTTTCAATGTCATGCAAGAATCGTTTATGAGCGTTTATAAACTTATAGTTTGACAATAAGGTCTACTTTAGATTAACATAATATTGCCGATAATACTTTACGATATTAAAAATATATGCGTCAATTCGGACAATAATTTGTTTAAATTTTATAGGAAATTGTGAATCTTTATTTGTGATCGAAGGTCTTTACCTATGAAGTTGCCTTTCTACAATATTGACCATTTGAAATGTGATTTGTGTATCGCTAGCAATAAATTCAAAATTCAAATGAATTTTATTTAAAGATATAGAATTTTATTTTCAAATTCAGTCATTTGTTTATTGATTAGTGTTTTGTTTTCACTACATTTGTATCTTTTTCATCATTATGGACACGATAATCATTGTTTGTTGTTCTTATGGCAATACCACAGGTAATACCTCACAATGTTGCAAGTATCAATTACATCTTTACCCCATTATTTAATATATTTAATATGTGTAGTATATTTAATTATTTAAGTTTATGTATTGTTTAAATATTATATATGTCGTATGCATTTATGTATATGTAGGTATATATGTTCATGTTTTGTATTAAATATTGTGTTTATTAATATAAATATTTATCATATATTTACGTTTTATATTCTCCATATTAATGTTATGATAATATAATTTACATTAGGTTAATGAAAATGCTAATCATTTTAAATATTATGCACTACCAATATTTTCTCCGTTTAGCCTTATGGTTGACTGGTAGAGAATGCCACTTGGCATTAAGTCCGCCATTTGTACATTTTTGTGCAATGAAGTTTAAATAAATAAATAAAATAAATAAAAATACGAGTAAGTCCGGAATACGAATTCCGTATCGGTAGCAAAGCGGCACAAACGCAACATTAACGACATGTACGGAGTGAACACTACAAACGAACGCACGAACCGTTATTGGTTTGAACGCTTCCGACATGGAATTTTGATCTGAAAAATGAACCCCGTGGTCGCCCGAAAACTATAGTCAACAACGACGAATTAAAGGCAATAGTGGAAGCTGACGATACTCAATCTACTGCTGAGTTAGCAGCAGCTTTCGATGTTAGGATCAAAACAATATTGGTTCATTTGCGTCAAATTGGCAAGGCAAAAACCTTGATAAGTGAACGAATGATGAAATGAACGATCGCCAGCGCGACGAACGCGTTAAGGTTTGCCTTGCGTTGCTTAATAGACGACGTAGACAGAAACGAAGGAATTTTGAACCGCATTGTCACTTGAGATGAAAAATGGATTCTTTTTGATAATCGTAAGCGGGCATTATATTATACTGTGAGGAACTGAACACAATGATGGAGAAACTTGCAAATTTCCGGCCAGCCTTGGTTAATCGCTCGTCACCGCTGCTGGTCTCTAAGCTACAAGAGCTAGGGTTGGAAGTTTCGCATCATCCACCGTACTCACCAGACCTCGCGCCGACAAACTTCTACTTTTCCAATATTTTCTTGGTAGGAAAAAGTTCTATACCCGAGAGGCAGTACAAAATGCATTTGAAGAGTTTGTTGCATCCTGTACACCCGACTTCTTCAAGAAGGGCATTGAAAGGTCATTACCACTGCGCTGGCAGAGATGCATCGATAGCATGGGTGCATTGATTAATAGAAATAAAAAAAATATAAAAAGAAAATAACTTTTTGTATACTAAACGGCAATTTCATAGGTAAAGACCTAATACTTAAAATCTTAAAAAAATAATAATAATTTTTTAGTGAAACGGAACATACAAATGCGACGTTGCCGATCTGCTGCTTAAGTAGCCGTCAAGTAGATAGTTGGCGCCTAAAATTTTGAGATTACAATTTGTGAAACGCTTCGTATGTTAACGGACGGTTTTAATTGGCAAGTAATTTACTTGTCAAGTTACAAATTGACACTTTACTTGTACATTGTGAAACAGACCCTAAATATAAAATATCTAAAAACACAGAAAATTAACGCGATTACCTTTTATTTTCGCTTGACATTTCACTTGACTCTGGACCGAGTTGCATGGGTCGTGGTCTTAGTCCTTTCCACCGATCGCCACTTTTATCAGAGTCATGCGTGAAGCCATTGAAATCCAAGAGACACGAAAATTTCAATCGGGAAAACGGATACAATTTATCAACAGCGTGGAATCCTGTAGTTCAAATGACAAAACCTCGTTTTTCACATCCAATTAAGTGTATTGTGAGTGTTGTATGTAGGAACCCTTGTAATTATTAACAAACTTAAAACTACACATTATCTTAAATAGTAAACTCCCTCAAAGTTGCCACTTAGAAAACTGTCATTGCTCAAGGTACCCAGCAGACTGGCAGCATTGCCTCTTTGAATAGCCAAACTGATTCGTTGGCGGAAGAAGCTGCCAGCGCGGCGGTCTCCCGTAGCCTCGACCAGTCTTACAAATATCAGAAACCAGTCGATGGGCTTCGGGGCCCCAGGAACCCAAAGTTTCGACTGCAAAGGGCGTAAATATGAAACTCTCAGAGATAGTTGCATACTTACGCCGCTTCAAGTTCTCGGCAGCGCTGGCCGCGGCACCTGCTGACTTGGAAGTCGCCGGCACATGGGAAACAGCAAGTGTATCGACACAAGTGGCATCCCACACCAGCGATCTTCCAAGTTTCCAAGGAATTATTAACAAATGTCGGGGTAGATAATATAAAATCTGCCTTGGATATGGAGTGAACCTTGCTGCAACAGTTTACTTGAGACCACGGCCGATGCAAGTCGGCCGAAACGTCAGGCTAAATTAAAAGGTAATCGCGTTAATTTCCCTTTTTTTAGATATTTTATAATGCAATGCGAATGTTTAAAAGTTTAGACTCTAAATATACAAATCGTCCAAAAAAAATTAAATAAAATATTCATGTAATTAATTATCCTCCTTTTGGAGTCGGCACAATAAAAAAATGTTATGTCAGTCTCATTAATTTGTTTAATATAACTGAAATATTCTAAATTATTTCAACAAAAAGAAATAATGAATAAATACCTACCTCCCTTCTACCTACCTCTACATATTTATTTATATTCATTTATTTCACACACACAATGTATTTTCAAATCAACAAACTAAAATACCTATTATAATGAACAAATATATGTAAATAAAAACAAAATACACAACGAACAATTGAGTACATAATACATAGTACTGTATTTCTGTATCGAAGACTACGTTTTCGATGTTTCCATTACTATTTTAATTATAAGTTGTAAGAGAACACAGATAATTTTTTTTTAACAACGCCAACATGTCTTACAAAAATGTACATACATCTCTTAACGTTAATAAAACTACACGTAGGTAATTATTCATTTCACTTTCTTGCAATATTTCAAAATTATATAAATTATAACCATAACTAACGCATTTAGGCTGTCACTACTAGGTGACGTTGAGTTCTATTTTAATGTATCTTACAATTTGAAAATAGTGATAGCCTATTTTATCAAAATCGTATGTAGTTATTGGATAAAACTTAATTAAAACTTGAAATTTAAAACTAAAACTTTAATGAAGTAAACTAATATCATCATCCGCCTATAGTAAATCATTAGATAGTAGGCGGAACATAAACCTCACCCTATGCACGCTACTGAGCCCTAACTTCGGCATTTCTCTTCCAAAGAAGTCGATAACGATTTATGTGTCTTTGCGCATAAAAATAACCTTTCAAAAAAGCCCATTAAGTCAACCTCAACACTTCGTCTATAAATTGAATTTTTTTTTATTGAATTACATTCAATTTGAAAGCTGTGAGTCTTCGTTCTGCCTGCAGACAAATCACCTCATTAATTCTTTGGCACGGGCCGCCCGTTTTGTCCTTAACTCTAAAAGACCTTAAAAAATCGACACGATTCCGCGAAGATATTACTCCCCTTACCTTTATACCTCTAAAGAAATTGTTTTCCTCGTTACATTCTTCCGCGTCTCGAAACAGGATAATTTGCTTTTCGACAAACAAACACGTTTCGTCTAAAACAGAAAATAAGAAAAACGAGGAAAGGCAATAATTAATCGGATTATGTAGAACCGGTAAGTATGGCTAGCAATCTATCACTGTTGAGTTCCTGAAGTACTGAAATAAAAACATCCGTTTACAACAACGATTACTTTATTACTGAACTGACGTAATAATGTTCATACATAATATACCACTGATGCGGTTCACGCTGAGAGTATGTACACATTACACATAGGTGTGGGTTTGCCTACATACAGACTACTACACTTTTCACATAGTGCATACGCATAATCTACTTAGGCTTTAATTTGGAAACCTGACAAACATAAAGATTTTATAACTGAGTAGCTAAATAATTATACGTATTCTCTCTCAATACAATTTTTCGATTTTTTTCCTATAATGATTAGAATTGAGGAAGCGAAAAAAGTATGTAAGGACCGCGACGCTTGGCGTTTCGTCCTTTCTGACTACCTCCACAGGGACACAGCGCGAAGATGTGTGCATATTTACGCGTGTGTGTGTTTGTATAGTATGTCTGTGCCTTGGCTTCTTTTACCACTCGCTTTCGCTCTGTAGATTTTCTTTGTCAGTCTTTAATCACGAATTCCATCTAAATCATCTAAGCATTCCTTTCTTCATTTTAATAATAACACTGTCGTGCAACCCTGTTTTGCTGCGTATCTCTTCATTGCTTATTTTGTCCACAAGGGTTACACCTACGCTAGTAGGTACATTATACTTCAATGGTGACACCGCACATATTTCTAAGAGCTCGCATTTCTACTGGATTTATCTTATTTTCACTTGCCTTCAAGCATATCCAGGCTTCTCTACCGTACAATAAAGTTGGCACCAACACCGCAATGAGATGATATTTAATTATTTACCCGTAACGTGTTTTGTGCACTCAAAGTACTTGTGCTATAAGTATTTAACAGTATTTGATCGATTTCAGCTAAAATTTGATTAAAAATTGCCATACCATGCCATAAAATGCCATTAGTCTTTTGGTATCCCAAATTACTAATGGCAAAACTTTCACTTACGAATAAAACAGCTCAAAAATGATAAAAGATATATAAGTAGAAATCAATTACGATATTATTAATCCGCGAGAAAAGTATTTGCAGAATGGAGAAATAAGGATGGTTAAGTGTTTTAAAAGTATAACGGAGTCTTCGATTCGTTTTGTTATTCTAAAGAAGAATTTTTTCAAGGAAAGCATTATTCCGACACCGCCTCGGGCGTTCTTTTTAAATAAAAACTGCATCTTCTATCGGTAAGTGAGATCCCATTTTTTCTTATAACGCAAAGCGATTTTAAAGAAATTATTTCCTACAAACTTTTAATACGGCACGAGATGAATTTTTTTTAATTTTAAAATTGAACTATATATTAAGTATTCTTTTAACTTACAAACAGAAACATATAGACAAAAAGAGGCTTGTTATAAGTTTGATGTCGTTCTCTATATGTCTGTGTAAATTAATTTTCATGTGGCTTCTCTAAAAGCTATAGATTTCGTGATTATTTTTCTGTGTTTGGTGGAAACTGGTACAACTGTTGGATTTCGTATGTGAAGGAATCTTATATCTGAAGGGAAAATTTGATGTCAATTGAAAGTTAAATGTCTGATGATGACCAGTACTTTATTTAAAAAAGTAAAAAAAAATACTAGTATTTTTTTAACTATGTACTATTAAAAAATGTTAAATCAATTTCAAATCAAGAATTTAAAAAAAAATTGTCACAAAAATTATTAGCAGACATTTAAATTTAAAAATAAATAATTACATATATTTCACTGTGTTCTTATAAAACTGTAAATAAATAAAAGCTTGCACTATAATCACCACGCAACGATCTGGGGAAGCTTCCAATAACACCCAGTTTGTAAGACTATTTAGAAATGTTCATTTTCTAAATTGACCTAACGGGGCCTCGAATCCGGTCTTCAAAAACCTAGCGCCGCGCAACGCGCGGGTCCCGCCTTACTTAACGCTTTTTCCTTACTTGACGGTTTCTACCAACTCAAACCTCCCACAAGCCGAGTAAAGTACTTCGTTACAATGGTAAAAAAAATGGTGTTTGAAATATACATTATTCAACTTTTGTGCATACGTACATACATACAACATATATACATACATACATGCATACATACATACATGCATACATACATTCATGCATACATACATACATACATCTCCTGTATCCCTAACTGGGTAATCAAAGAGGACGAAGCGCCAAGCGTCGTGATCCTTACATACTTCTTTCGCTTCCTCAAATCTCATCATTTTCTCATCATACATTAAGTTACTAATATATGCTCTGAGATGACATAATTACTCTACTTTAACGTATTGTGGACAGACGGACAAACGGATATTATTAAACTAGAAAGAGTAGCTTTCATATTACATTTCTCTCTCACCCGTACCAATATAACATAAACTTACTTCTTTCATGAACTTCTGAAATTCAATTACAGCGTAATTTTAACCTTCAGTAATAATAGTGCAGTTTGATAAATTACTATCAAAGATATCGAGGCACTGTTTCAAACCCTCACTTGTAAGAGTAATTTCTTTAAACTATGTGGAATTAAGTTTGAAGTTTAAACTTCTCTTGATATGATACTGTTTGCTACTTCTTTTTATTTTATTATCAACTAGATGCTACCCGGAGTTCTCTCGCGTTAAATATAAATTTGTTGACGATTTAAGCAAAGTCACCCATCGGATTCTTTTTTACTTCTGGAAATGCTTTATGTATCCGGGTTGCATTTTGTTAATACATGTTCTGCTCTTCAACATTACAACGTACGACAATGGAACTTGGCATAGTGATACATATGTACTAGTAATCACTTTAAATTATTTTAGAGGAATTAAATAGAGTGCAAATTGAATATTCGAATCCGCCTTGACTATCTTTCATCCTTACCTCAAACACTACTGGATCTCGAGTTTCAAATGTTCAGGCACTATTAACTCTTAAATGAAGAAAAATTGTAAGTAACCCTAAGTTATGTTGACTTTTTGGCGGGAACGGGAGAGGTGAGGAGATTTTCTATTTTTACATTTTTGAGAGTTTTAAAATACAAAAGTGATAGTGTATTGTGTTTGAATGTTCTGTGTAAGTGAAAAGAATGGGGTAGTTCTAAATAAACATGTGTAGATGAAGTTTTCGCGCTATTCCAAGAAGTCCTGTAAAACTTCAATAAAGTCTATTATCACTTTACTGAAGAAGTTTTAGACGTTATAGATAACGATTCTAATTATACTATTATAATACGTGACATTGGCAAATGCGCTAATCTGTGCGCCATGCCATGAAGAAAAAAAAAGCCCTAGGTTATGTAATAGATCTCCAGAATAAACAAAAAACTATTATTTCATTTTATTGCTTGTTGAACTCGCATTCGTACAATTTTTTTTTGCCTAATAAATTTTGTAACAATATTAAATAACATCTTGAAAAAGAATATTTTCTTTAAGTAGGTGTATGATTGTAATTCTAAGTAACCTTGCGTGTTCCCGTTTTAGACGTCAGATTGTAACATAAAATGATAAAACAAAACCTTTGGTACCCATGTATACGATTAATCCTAATTCATCATCATTACACTGTAATTTGTACCGTTTATTAACAAAATATACAGTATTTAATCTGATTTAGATAGGTATCCTAATTGAAGTTAAATCGTATGTAAAAATCTGTAATAATTGCAAATTAAAATAGGTCAAGCGGAAAACGCCAATAATTTATATGAAATATTCAGTTTAAAGAGGTATAAATTTGTTCGTGTTGAATTTCTTACAGTTTTTGGATTCCGTACCCCAAAAAAAGGATTTCTTCTTTATAAAACTATTCATACTTCCGTCCGTTTGTTTGCTTATCGGCGCCAATTTTCTCTAAAATTATGCGACATACTTTGAAATTTAAGATAAAAACGTAATAATACATCATGTAAACTGATATAACCAGTTCATAATATTGTACGATTAACGTTTTTATAACGTTTATATACTACTAGCTTAGCTTAGCTTAGCTTAGCTTTATATACTACTCGGCTTCGCACGGGTAGAAGTTTTTTTGAAAGTAAAGTACAGCCCATGTTAGTCGCTGATAATGTAGCTTTATATAGGTGAAAGAATTTTTGAAATCGGTTAACTAGTTTTTGATTTTATCCTTTACATATAAATAAACAAAGTTTACCTCTGTATAATGTTAGTATAGAAGTATATGAGATAAGTAGGTACTCGTATTAACATATTATAAGATCTGACAGACCTGGTGATCCATAATTAAAAGATGTTTTTAATTTATTACTATTTAGTGTATAGAAGTTATATAGTCAAGATACAGGATTTATTTGTATTGTTTTCTGTCGGCGATATGGTGATATTTATTCAAAACTAACTTGGCCTCGCGATTTCACTTGCATTAAATTTCATATTTTTCCGATATAAAAGGTAGCCTATATTAGTCATTGAAAAGTCCTCTACCTGTTTATGAATATTCCATCAAAATTGATTTGGTTGTTTCGGAGATTAGCCCGGACAAACAAACAGACACACAGACCAAAATTTAAAAAAAAACGCGTTTGGATTTTGGTTGCGTGCAAACAACCATATAAGTTTAAGAAAAAGTCTTTATTTATAAATCACAGACAGACACTTCGATTTTTTTATATGTAAATATGAATATATGTAGATTAGGTAGGTATTACATTCGAAATGTATTACGTCGATCATTTCATAACATTTTTCGTACCCGTATTCGTCGTGTACGAGTACCGTTTCTTATTACTCGTACTTTATCGTATACTGTAATTCAGGGTTTCTCAAACTTTTGGCTCCACGAACTCCTGTTAAAGTTTCCAGATGACAGTGAACCTCTTAACTAATTAAATCTCCCCCCCCAAACAAAATAATAAAATTGACTGTTGAAGAAAATAAGGTTTTTATTTCAATAAAAGGTAACAAATACAGTGCCAAAAGAAATATCTTTTTAATATCAATGTGGTGGGTGGGCTTGTTTCTTGTCGCAAATTGAGTCAACTTTAGGAGTAATTTTGGACAATTTTAACTTTATTCTGATTCGGTATCAAATCGATTTCTGTATTTCGTTTTTATCATGATCAGGTGCGAAAACCCACTCTCACATAAGTCGCGCGCGCGCCACTATGTGTGCCGCACGTGCCTGCCAGTCATCAAGCCACCATTACGTAAATCTTGTCGCGAACCCCCTACCGTCGAATGACGAACCCCTAAGGGTACGCGTACCCCACTTTGAGAAACCACAGTGGCGCCAGAAAAGGCCACCGCTCCAAGAGTTCTTACAAACAATAAAACCGCTGTGTTGCAAATACACCGCTCAAAAAATAATGAGAGACCCAGACCGCACTTGAGGAAACTGCCCGACGAATTCGAATACTACGCAGAAATGATACCGTGCGGATATTATATAGAAAATCCTTTTATAAGGATTAAGTATAAGCATAATTTTCTTAACCCGGTTGCGGCACAATTTAAATGGAAAGTAATGTATTTTGCTGTGAATTATATGTTATCTTCATCCACATCAATATTTTAAGGCGGTATTTGTATGTTTGCATCAAGGGATTATCTTTGGTACTACTGGATCGATTCTAAAAATTCTTTCACAAATGGAAAGCCACACAATCGCAGAATATGTATCTGTATAATATATAATAAAATGAATCCTATAGGATTGCTTGTAAGAGTAATAAGTAAGTCAAACTATGTCAAATTAAGTATGAAGTTTAAACTGGGGTTCTCACATATTAAATATAAATTTTTTTGACGATCTAACCACAACGTCACACATCGGATCCTTTTTTACTTCTGGAACATTATGCATCCCTGATTGCATTTTGTTAATATATGTTCTATTCTTCAACACTACAACAATGGAACTTGGCATAGTGATACATATGTACTATTAATCATTTTAAATATTTATAGAGGAATTAAATAAAGTGTATAAATTATTTATAGTGGAATTAAATAGTGTGTATAGAGTGTGTGTATTTTATTTAGACAAAGAAAAGTTTTCTGTTAGAAATCTCAATATTTGTAAAGCATGTTGGAATAAAAAGCGCTGCTCGGTGGCTTTATCGGCGAGCGGTGAAGATTAATCAATCAAAATTAATGTTAGTCTGTGTATTATATACGAATCAAACACCATTCTATGACTTGTGTTGCAAATTACGGGTTATTTCATCATTACTGGAAAGATTTAGAAAGTAATAGTTACATTGTTCTCTTAATGTTATGAAATCTGAAAATAATAGAAAAATACCAACTGGGTCAAGCTGAGTTTATTCTTTAGGTTTTTCTTTTTAATTTTCCTTTGAGTTCATAAAAATGTTTGTAAGTTGTTATGAATATGAAATAAAGCTTTAGTATTCCAGTAACTTCATATTTAAAAAACAGATTCTCATATGAATTGATTGATTCTCATATTTGCTTATATTCAATTTAGTTGTATAATTTAGTTATCGTATTTGACGATTGGTATTTATTACAGCTATCCTCAACTCCAGAATTACAATGCACAAATATTCTCACATCTTATGAAACATCCTTGTTTTGGATGAAACATCCAATGCAACCGGTGCAACCTCATGTCACCTGATGGAGAATGACTAACCGCCGCCCATGGACACCTGCAACATCCAAATCACGACTCACGGATGCGTTGCCGGCCTTTATGGAAATAGGGAAAGGAGGGGGAGGAGATGATGAGTCACCGGCACTCTCACTCACCGAACGAAATACAACAGCAATAAATGCTGTTATTTCACGCCATATTCTTCGAGAGGGTGCTGTTTCACCGAGCGAACCGGCGCTATTCGTGCTACAATGCAGCATTTCTCTACCACCTTTCCAATGTCAAGTGGCATGTAAAATCTATGTGGCATGCAAACCTTCGCAAGTTTCACCTAATCTGCTTACTATGTCTATTTTGGCAAGCATTCACAAGCGTTCATCTGCAAGCGATGAATCAATCGATGTTCCATGTAATGTATCGTTAGATGTTTCTTCGATTGTTTCGTGAAATGCCTTTATATCGCGGATAACTCTCAGGACATATGTAAAAGCACACTAATCAATACGTATATTTAATGCACTATAAAACTCACAAATCACTCATTAAAACACTACCTATAAAATTTTTATTAAAAAAAATTAAACCGCCTTCAAAAAAAACACTGAAAAGTATAAAATAACTATCCTGTACTAATCAAAACCCAAGTACAATTAAAATAACTTTATAAATACGATACACATATCTATATAATTAAATTTCACAGTTACTGAAGTCGGTGCCAAGCCCACCAAACTAATAGACTTTCTATTGTTGCATATTGATTTGGCACCATCAAACTAATAGACTTTCTGTTGTTGCACATTGATTCGGTGCCAAATCAATGTAACATAAAGTCTATTAGTTTGGGGGGCTTGGCACCGACTTCAGTAACTGTCAAATTTAATTATAAATTAATAGTGCATTAACGCGAAGCTTGGCGCTCCGTCTTCTCTGACTACCTCGTTAAAGATACAGCATCAAGATATCTATGTATATATGTAAGCCATTGAGACTAATATTACATAGACAAATACTAGAGTTATAAAAAAAATATATACATGTAGGTAAAGGTGAAAATGTCCAATTCTTTTAAGACGTGTAGTGAATTAAATGATGATATAATTCGGCAATATGTTATGCATTTGCAAAATGAGCTTCATTCTAAAATAATATTATAATAAAATTATTAATTTACGAATGAATTAGTTTAGTGGATATTATGTCAAATTTTGACGATTTATGGAAACAAGTATTTATGTATTTAGGAATATTTAAAAAAAGTTGAGGCGAAAGTAAAAATAAAGAAACTAATCACTTCATGGAAATTAAGTAAATATTATATTTACATATATCCGTCTTCACGCGGTATCCCTAACGGGGTAGTCAGAGAGGCTGGAGCGCCAAACTCTTAGAAATATGTGCGGTGTCACCAATGCGGACAAAATAAACAATGAAGTGATATGCAGCATGACAGGGTTGCACGACAGTGTTATTTTAAAAATAAAAAAAGAAATGCTTAGATGGTTAGGGCACATAGAAAGAATGAGTGAATAGAAGATTGACGAAGAAAATCTGCAGAGCGAAAGCGAGTGGTAAATGAAGCTATGGAAGACCAAGTCTGACCTATGAAGATCAAATAGCCAGAGTGTTAGCCGACGGAAATGTCAAAATGCCTAGTCGAAAACGTGTGAGGAAAATGTGAGATTCGACGAAGCGAAAGAAGTGTTATATTTAACTTATAAAAATGAGGTTACGTTAAGATTCACTTTAAGCGTTTAACCGTTTCTTTTAAAATTGCTCTAAGCTCGTAATTTGCAATTTCATTAATGCATCAACCCAAGGTCCTCTGAAAGGAAGTTTATTTTTTATTCAAGAGCAGAGCAGTGAACCATTAACGTAAAAACTTCGTCTAAAAAGCTTCATTTAAATCTTGTGCAATAAAATGAATGCAATTTATTTTTTTGATTATGGAGCAAAATATTAAAATATTTATAAATTATGAGATTTCATATCTTCATGCTGCATCTCCAACAGGGTAGTCAGAGAGGGCGCGCCAAGCGTTGCGGTCATTACATACTTTTTTCGCTTCTTCGAATCTCATCATTTTCCTCTCACATTTTCGCCTAGGTATGCGAGTGCTTTTGTTATTTCCATCGGCTAACTATTTGATTTTGATAAGTTAGCCTCTGTCTTCCTTGGCTTCTTTTGCCAGTCGCTTTCGCTCTGTAGATTTATTTCGTCAATCTTTTATCACTCATTCTTTCTATGCGCCCAAAACATCTAAGCATTGTCTTCTTCATTTTTATAATAACTGTCGTGCAACCCGGCCATACTGCGTATGTCTTCATTATTCATTTTGTCCGCAAGGGTGGCGCCGCACATATTTCTAATAGATCGCATTTCTACTGCATTTATCTTACTTTCACTCGATTTCGGGCGTATCCAGGTCACAACCAATTTATAAGATGTTATAATAAATTAATTCGAAATTATTTCAAGCCTTTGTGCTACAAAGCAGCAGTAAAGTTAAATGTTGACCATTTGTATTGACTGGGTTTTATTTGTATTGACCATTTGTATTATATGTCACATGTTACAATTGAGTTAGCTTTTTCTTTTCTGTTTGAAAAAGACAAATTTGATACGTCTTAATGTGAAATCTATGGATTTTGACAATAATTAACAATAGAATAGATAACAGTAAGCACTTAACCTGTACATATATAAATTCACGCCATTTCCCACTCAGGGTGGATAAAGAAATAAGCCAATTCTAATTGACTAATGGACGCCATTTCTAACAATAAGTATTTGAGCTTTTGCGCTTATAGATTCCGAAGTTAAACTAGTGTTAAGTTGATAACTCATAGCCTATAGAAGCTTATATTAAGCACTATTGATTGGCCGATGTTTACGACTTACGCAGCAAGATAAGCAACTACCATAATATTATATTTTTTTCCTCTCCTAGACCAGCTTGGAAGCCTAGTTCGTTGATCCTAATTGACGTCAATGTGTACATAACTAAGCATTATTTATTGTATGTTAGTATTTGAAATTCACATTTATTATGTAGGTATGTATTGTGATTAGATTTAGATTTTTTGCGAACACACATAAAGTCTTCACACTTTTTCATTAACGAACCTAATATTTAAGATTATTTGTTAATAATTGGTTTTATCGAATTAATTTCATTGTAGTATTAGGTTCGTGGGTTCATACAATTTTATAGGTAAGTTTTGTATAAATATTAACATGTTATTTGTTACCGTGAGCGGTAAAAGAAGCCAAGGAAGACCAAGGCTGACTTATGAAGATCAAATATTCCGAGTGTTAGTCGATGGAATGTCATAAGCACTCGCATACCTAGGCGAAAATGTGTGAGGAGAATGACGAGATTTGAGAAAGCGAAAGAAGTATGAAAGGACCGCGACGCTTGGCGCTCGCTCTGTTTATACAGCGTAAAGATATGTATACATTACTGTATATTGTAATATAATTGTATGAATGAAGAAAAGAATGCTTAGATGGTTCGGGAGAATGAGTGATGTAAGACTAACAAACAAAATCATCCTAGCGAAAGTGACTGGCAGAAGCAGCCAAGGAAGACGGAGGCTGACTTAGGAAGATCAAATACACAGTGTAAGCCTCTTGAAGTTATCAAAAGCACTCGCATGTCTAGGTGAAAATATGTGAGGAGAATAATAAGATTTGAGGAAGCGAAAGAATAATAAGGATCGCGATGCTTGGCGCTCCGTCTTCTCTGACTACCCCGTTAGGGGTACAGCGTGAAGATATGTACATATGTAGATACGTAGCAATGTGTGTAATTGATACATATTTTAATTTATGTGTATGTATATATAGTTTGAAAAACTTATAAATGTTATTGAAAATTTTAAATTCGTGGAGCGAAAGTTATTCGGTTTTGTTACAATTATAAACTTTTACAATAATTAATAACGTAACCACTTTACACCAGTTACTTTTATGTTACATTTACCACCAGTTACTACAGAATCTAACAATAGAAATGTCAAGAATAGGTCCTTCATAAAAAAATTAGTCGACAATATTTCACGATGCGTGTTACAACATTTTTCATTATAAGCTGGACATGTAATTAATCAAGTTGACAACGTCTAAGGCCTAGTAAGTAATTACGCAGTTGACACGACATTTTATGGAGGTACTGGTGACTTCTATTATTTGAATGACTGTAATATTGTGTCTTTGTGTGCGTTCAACTCATGACATTTTATCTGATAGTATAGTGATGTTTCGTGATCGATAGGATCATGAAGCACCACAAACCGTAACAGACATGCCATAGCAGACGCAGGAGAAATAAAATATATTCGTAATTCTTAGGGTGGGACCAGATTATGTGGAAATTTCCATATTTTTTGTGTTTTTACATTGTAAACACGTGTTAACAAGTGAG
This sequence comes from Zeuzera pyrina, assembly GCA_907165235.1. NCBI lineage: Eukaryota > Metazoa > Arthropoda > Insecta > Lepidoptera > Cossidae > Zeuzera > Zeuzera pyrina. Next base: position 9,379,513 of record OU015640.1, read on the forward strand.
TTTCGAGTTTTGGGTGGAGGTTAGATAAAAATTATAAGAAACCATCACATAAAATAGATTTCCGCATAGCGTCGCTTTGAAGGCCAATGGCCGATGGCCGATGCCACACAACTAATATTTTAGAGTAAATGACATGTATATATCAATATCGCCGTGCGTAAAGAACAGTTTACTTTTGTTTTCAAGCCATTTTTACAGGAAATTCTTGAAAATTGTAAGGATATGACACATAAGTTATCGAAAGCTGAACCAAAATAATTTCGAAATTATGTGCCTTGAAATTATTGACCAACACTTTTTTCATAATGTAATAATAATTGCGTATGTCTAATGCCAAATTGAAAACACGTGAGTTCGGAGGCAGATGATTGTTAGACCTATTGTCCAATTTTTCATGACAGGTTAGGTTATGTTAGGTTTATTTCGAGAAAACTGTGGCTTAGACCTATTGACATCCACAGCGACGCTTTTTACACCTGAATCTATCGTATACCGTAAGGTGCGTTTTGTGGAATACGGCTCATCTTATTTTCATAGCGATTTGTGAGAAGAAACCTGAGATCAGATGAGAGATGTGCTATTCTGTTAATACATATTATCCTGTTAACACATATCTTCACGCTGTATTCCTAAAGGGGTAGTCAAAGACGACGGAGCGCCAAGCGTAGCGGTCCTTGCATAGTTCCTTCACTTCCTCAAATCTCATCCTACTTGTCACACATTTTCTCCTAGATATGTGAGTGCTTTTCATATTTTTGTCAGTTAACACTGTGGCTATTTGATATTCGTAAGTCAGCCTTGGTCTTTGGTCGCCGCTGAAAATCAACTCTGTAGCACTTGAGCTGCAGCATGTGCTGAGTCGGTGTCCATTTTAGCATCATATCACTCACAGTACACACTGTTTGTTGTATGCGTTTAAAATTTTTTGTTTATTTGTTTGTATTGTGTGTGATGATGCTGAATAAAATCTATGTCTATGTCTGTCTTCCTTGGCTTCTGCTACCACTCTCTTTCACTGTGTAGATTTTTTCGTCAGTCTTTCGTCACTCATTCTTTCTACACGTCCGAACCATCTAAGCATTTCATTCTTCGTTTTTACAAAAACACTGTCGTGCAATCTGTCATACTGCGTACCTTTTCATTGTTTGTTTTGTCTACGAGTCTGACACCACACTTATTTTTTTCACGTTCTGGTAATAATGTGATAAAAGGTATAATAATTACCATGCTTTCGAAATCATCTCAATGTCACAATTTATATAATGGTACGAGGTAACAATTTGGTATCAGAAATAGCCGTCAAATTACAAACGCAACATGTACACTATGGAGTCACTTGCTCGCTTTACCGCTTAACCGCTGTCACGTAATCAAGCGGTTCACTGTGTCGCTTCTCTTTCTGAGACCGTCCCCAAGAGAGGTCATGTCAACCGTCTGAGTGCGCGGTCGGACGATGCGCAAAATACCACAAGCAACCGCACGAGGATCTGTGAAAATCGCCCAAAGCCTTGTATTAACATCATCAGTCATTGGTCTAGTTAGACAAATGTTTTAAGCTGACATAATACAACGCTGTACTCCATTGGACTCCCTTATAACGCCTTTTACCGATTTTAATTTTTGTGAATTGTAATTCATAGATAAATTTCGATTATTTCTTATAAAATCGATAAATAGTCCTATTTAACAAACTAGCTCGTGCCCGAAGCTCCGCTCGTGTAGACTACGTACGTTTATTTTTAATTTTTTTTATTAAGCTTTCATTTTGTTATTGATCCATCCATCCATCCATTTATAAATAACTAGCGACCCGCTCCAGCTTCGCACGGATAGAATTTTTTTTTAAATAATGTACAGCCCATGTTACTCGCTGATAATGTAGCTTTTTACAGGTTAAATTTTTTTTTAAATCGGTTGAATAGTTTTTGGGTTTATCTATTACATACAAACAGACAAAGGTTACCTCTTTATAATATTAGTATAGATATTATAAAACAACGTGTCCCTGTCTGTCTATTTGTTTGTGCACTTATAACTTTAAAGCCAAATCTTTAGTATAGATTAGAGCCTAGCCAGATAACAAATTTCCATACTGAAAGTGAAAAATGAATCCTATAAATGAGATCAGTGGTTCTCGAGTTCATAAGCGCACAGACAGACAGAGATATTGTATTTCGTATACATTATTATTGCATACGTGTGAATAGGATTATGTATAACATTTCATTTGTTATTTGTGATTATTTGAATAGCGCACTTGTCTTTACGAATATCAGAACGAGTCAAACATACATTAAAATTTTGAGAAAGTTTTTTAATCAGTTTTTTTTATATAAAAAGTGGGCCAAACAAACAAGTGAGTCACCTAATGGAAAGTGATCACCGTCGTCCATGGACACCCGCAATGTCCGGGGAATCACGGGTGCGTTGCCGGTCTTTAAGGAAAGGAGGGGAGGAGGGAGATGGGTCACCGGCACTCTCACTCGCCTAACGAAACACAACAGCAACAGATGTTGTTATTTCACGCCGATATTCTGAGTGGGTGGGTGATATTTCACCGACCGACTCAGTGCTGCAATGCAGTATGGCTCTACCACACCAAAAATTGTAAACGCAAGAAACTTTTTTAAAAGGGCTGTTATATTATATTACCAAATACATCACGGATTTCATTCTATAAACTTTCGCTACATTTTGCGACTAGTCTTGTTTAATCGTACTTTTGACATTCTACTGACGATCAATTCCGTCAAATTATCTGATTTTCATAAATCTCAGTTTAGTCCTCTTTTGCGAGGCACTCCCATCACATTAAATACTCTATAGCTCCCACAATGTCGAGAAGAAAACGAAGTGGTGTTAAGATACCATAATCAGCACAGGGAAAATAAAAAGTGAAGATACAGATAATTTGACTATTAATTCTGTACAAAAAAAATTAACAACAATGACATGCCGACGCCGCTACGAGAAGCCGCGTTAATTGTTTATCACTGAGCGCGTTTCTCTCTGGGGAAATTATAAAAAACTTATTTTTTGACAACTTGCGCCTCAATTTCGTAAGTGAGAGTTCTGGTATCCATTTTTTTCGATCTGTTGCCACATGTAGTATATGCATAATTATATGTATACAATCAAAGCATACTGTTTTTCAATGTAGTAATTACTTCATGCTGTTATTAAATCACATTTAATATATGTAAACTCTGTAAACTTAGAGATTATATTATTTAATTTACATATTCGTATTCACACGGTAGTTTGAATAAGAACCCCTTCAAATTTTCGGTAATGCTAATACAACTTTGATCCTATTAACATAAACTAGCAATCCGAAACCTTCAAAGAGACCAACAATTAACGCCCAATTTGATATCAAAACATACGAAATTCTAATCGCCTATCACACGAAACCCAGTCAATTATGCAGAACAATATTTAGGCAGTGACAAGATTGTTAAAATGCAAATCAAACGACCCTGTCATGCCTGTATGTCCCTCGTACAATTGTTGCTAGGCGGAGAATGGGGTCATAAGCGAAGCGGATAGCGAAGGGTTGTTAAACTTGAAATAGCACAATATTACACTTTTAAAGTTGTTAAACTAATATTTCTATTAATCTGATATCTCTCAGGAAACATATAATTAAGAATATCATACCTTTTTATTCTGATCCTGTAATAGTGACCCTAAGTGTCGCTTTAATAGGCATACCGCAGACAAAAAGTCGCATTTCGCTCAATTTACATTCACGCGTCCTTAATAATCCCACGTGACAAATATCCGAGTGCTCCTCCGCTCGCCGTCCTGCCATGTAACCCCACCATATTTTCCGCATATAAATTAACTCATAACTCTGCGAATATTCAGGTCAAGCGATGCTAAATCATTTTATGTATGGGCACCCACATTATATCTGTCTGCAAAAGGATTGTTGGTATGATTCATCAAGTAATACTTAACGCGGTATTTTCTGCTGTAAAACGTTTTTTATGCTTTAATTTTTATTTTTATTACGAATCACCGCTGAGCTTATGATGACGGTATAATCTAGTGAAAGCTCTTTTTAAAGAAATGTTCTTTCTTGTACTATTATGCCTTTTTTTGTTGTTTTCTAATGTTCTCTTTCAGGAACAACAAATTATATTCTGACGGCACTGTCTCGGTATTTGGTTTTACAGATAGTAAAACCGAACCACATAGAGCTTAACTGATGATTTGTCGACTAAAATTACTATTAATAAACCCTATCTACGGCTGTTTCGTACCTCTAGAGCACCCATTCCCAAAGTGGGCGATAACGCCCCCCTGTGGGCCCTGCAGGCATAAAGGGGTGCGGTAAGAGACCCAGAAAAAAAATGGGGGCGTTGTGTAGAGGCCTGGGGGGTGATTTGTAATTTCATTTAGCTAGGAGGCATCTTAGACAACGACTGCATGAGCTCTCGACTCAGTAGACAAAATAAGTTTGGGAACCTAGACTCTAGAGGGAGACAGCAGTTATCACTTAGCACATCTTTAAGTATTTTCTTCTCTCACACAATTATAGAAAGTATACAGCACACACATACACTTAAATATACTTTAATTGGCCGTGGTTCTGAACTGCAGTTTTTACAGTTTCCTTTTAGAGTTTTTTGGGTTTATAAGCTAAAATTAGAAAAATAAACTGTTATGATTGTGTCATATTTGTCTGATTTTATTAGCCTTTGATTTTTTCTGTCTTCTTTACTTTTACTAAGCTGAACACAGAGAAGTAATCTAGTAACGCATAGAATGAGAAAAAATATTAAAACATCCGATTTAATTTCAGTTTGAATTTCAAGATCAGATTTTAATTTTTTTTTTTAAGTTTATTATAAAACTTCTAGTAAATGGATGTCGAATACTCTCTTTCGCTATAATTGTATCGAGTACATTTCATAGCTTTTGTTACATAACAGAACGAACACTTGTAAGTTTTTAATATGGCAGCGACATGAAAAATAATTAATTAACCAACGCTAATTGGAAAATCTTTAAAGATTTTCTCGATAGTAATCGTTTATTCAATAGACGGTATAATATGTAAATAGAAATCTTTATTTACATCAACAAAAAAGTACATACATATGTTAATATTTACAAACTTAAAACCACACATTATCTTAAATAATAGACTTCCTCAAAGTTTCCGCTTAGAAAGCTGTAATTGCTTAAGGTACCCAGTAGACTGGCAGCATTGTCTTTTTGAATAGCCAAACTGATTCGTTGGCGGAAAAAGCTGCCAGCCAGGCGGTCTCCCGAAACCTCGACCAGTCTCTTACAAATATCAGAAACCAGTCGATGAGCTTCGGGCCCTCAGGGTCCCAAAGATACAAATAGAAATTGTAATAATTTATTAGGGGAATTACTTTTTTCATTCTTTTCTCATTTACATGTAATAACTTCATTATAATCTGTATCTATAAAAACGGACGTTTGTATATATGTAACCGCTAGACTGCAATACCGTTTAACCGGTAACCATGAAATTTGGCACGTATATGTATTTTTTCATGGAGATTTTTATGCTATCCCCTTTATTATCGTCACCACGCGGACGAAGTCGCAGGAAAATGTTAGTTCATTACCGAATTATAACTTTAAAAAATGGTATTTAATTTTTATAACTTAGAAAAGATAATTTTACAGCATTATATAGAATAGATGTGAATAGAGAAATTTTAAATGTTAACAAATCTGTTAAAAAATATTATAGATTAATAAGTAACAGGTGTAAATGTATGTATTTACAATACAGTATTTTTTTTTTTGCATTGCCTTGAAATAAGAATTTGCTCTAGTCAGGAAAACGGAAACTTCGACCATTTCGGGCAATTTAATCGCTTAAGTGGGTTTTGAGGGAAATCTTATGAAAGAGATTAAGTTGAACAATGTAGGAAGATACATTTATATTTCAAATAGTACGAGGCCTTGAAAAATTTATAATAATAACTTTTTAAAGACAAAATGAGACATAAATACACGGTAGAAAGAAATGGAAAATCAATTACTTTACCATAACTCAACATGAAAGAGATAACGCTATGTGATAGAACATAATTTACTCCTCACAACATGTTACTGTGTAATAGATTTTGCTAACACATATAATAACATTTAGATATATCCAGATATAACTTGTCGGTGCTGAAGTTTCCTTCGGAACTCACCCAAGTTCAATTCCTGCTCAGATCGATCTAAATTGAAATGAAGTTTGAGTATCACTGCATCTTGTATGGAACACGTTGCAAGTTTGATGTTTAATTTGTGGTTATATAACTGGCGTTTGTCTAAAAAGATAGGGCTGTTAGATAGATGAGTCCATTGTTTATTATTCTATGCGAAGATTTTTATATTTTTCTTTTACATATTTATATCTGAAAGAAAAGTTATTTAGAAATATTATTGAAACCTTCTTTTTTTGAGGCCTTTTAAAACTAAACCCGAAGTAATTATACTCGTACAAACGCAAATGACAAAAATAACAACTACTAATGTATTTCAGTTGATTTATCAACAAGATAACGTCAAAACCATTCATATCTTGAAACAACGATCTAAGCATCAACGAAAAAATCAGATATTCGAATTTGCTCGACATTGCTTGTTTCTTCCTAATACAAAAAATACCTTTGTTAAAGAGCTGTCAAAAACATCCATTACCTCCATTACTTTTGTAGGAGACTGATCGTCCGTTACAGAATATCCATAGAAAAGTAATTAAACGTACAGAAAAAATACGTCAAACAGAATGACAACGGAACACGGAACTACTTTAACTCGAATCTTGGATATGTGAGTCAGCTGTCATTATTTTTTAGTTAATGTTTATTTATATTTCTTAAGGCATTGGTAACAAGACCATCAGCCTATTAACGAAACTTCTGGAGAAACATTAACCGCCCTTAACACTCCTCCAGTAAAGTGATAGTAGGCTTTACTGAAACTAAAAAAGGACTTCTTGGAAGAGCGTGACAACTTCAGCTACACATGTTTATTTAGATCTCCTCCATTCTTTTCACTTACACAGAACTTTAAAACACAATATAGTATCACTGTTGTATTTTAAAACTCCTAAAAATGTAAAAAATAGATAATCTAAATAAAACGACAACCTCACTTCTCCCGTTCCCGCCAAAAAGTCGTCATTATTACGTTTAAACCTCGGGTAAAGAAACATAACGGACGGAGTCACAATAAGTTGCCTTACCACCGTGTGTCAAACGAATTTTCCTGTACTTTCTATCTCATTAAGCGTAACTACGAGTAAAACAGTTATAATAATGTATGGTAACCTCGCACCGTCAGTGTATTTCATGTCAACTTATGATTCGGTCATGAAATAATTATTTGCGAATTACTCGTATATTTTAAGTGTTTTGTACTAGTATTCACAAAAAAAATTCAAGTCATGTTCAGTTGTTTATCGTTGTACTGTGACCTTCTCTAGTCACGCACTAGTAAAACTCTAAAAAGTCACTCAACGAAAAAAAAGAACACTAAAGAGACGCTTTTAGAGCAAACGCTCCGTCCATTGTGATATTTTGTCCAAGTCTTACTCAGTACCTACCTAAGAGCAGCGTATTTTTTTTTATAAGACGAAAGTGTGTGAGGAGTATGATTAGGATTAAGGAGGCGAAACAAGTAACGACCGCAATGCTTGGCGCTTACCTTACTGATGGAGATACAACGTAGAGAAAGTAATAATAAATAAAAAAGTAAATGTCTTACGGAACATTTTATAAAGTCAATGTCACACTTAAAGACATACATATCGGTCACGCTGTATTCCTAATGGGGTAGTCAGAGAGGATGAAGCGCCAAGTATCTCGGTCATTACATAATTTTTTTCACCTTTTTATTCCTCATCATTCTTCTTACACACTTTCGTCTAGGTTTGTCAGTGCTTTTGACGTTTCCATCAGCTAACACTCTGGCTATTAGATCTTTATAAGTCAACTGAACTTTTTTGGCTTCTGCTACCACTCACTTTTGCTTTGTAGATTTTCTTCCTTCCTTCCTCAATCTTTCATTACTAGTTAATTTTATGTGCCCGAATCATTAAAGCCATATCCAAACATTTCTTCAGTCACACTTGACCAAATAACTATAGATGCCTTCTTTTATACAACACATACGCTTTTACATACAGAGGTACAGGCGGTAGGTGAAGAACATTTTAGAATTACATTAGGTAAACAATACAATCTGATGAGTATATTCTCTCAGCGCATTATATGGTTAACCTTGACCACATTCACATTGCATATGATTTAGAGGGTCCTGTGTAATTGTATTAAAAAAACTAGCGACCTGTCTCGACTTTGCCTGGGTGGTATGTTCAATGTTTGCAACAAATGAAATTGTTATTGAGATTTTCATACGAAAATATCATCCAAGTTTTTGACATTTTCGATGGATTTTCCAAAAATTGTGACGTGACAATCTTTCATAAATGGAGCAATTGATGTTTATTACATAAATAAGTAAGTAGAATTAATTTCCAGAAAATAAAACCTAAGACTTTGTTACGGCTTTTTTATGAAGGTCAAATATAGCGTTTATACTCCTTGAATTGTTTAGGGTTTTTAATTCGAGTTGTTTCGTAAATAAAAGCAGAAGGGATAAGTCAGAGTCAAGTCCACGCTGTGGTGGCATTTCGAAGGTACAAAGGGGCTCTGTAATGCCTTCGCCTCCAAAGAGTGCTTCGGCACAGCGCGAGAGGGGCTCCGGTGCGTTCCGTTGGATATCCCAGATTCCCCCCGACGACGCGCCAAGGACGATAATCACAGTTTTGATAGGTAAAATCTCCACATAACTTAGTCTCTCTCCCTGACTAAAGTTAACAAAAAAAAAGGTTCGGTTACACAATTTGCCGTTTGCTTATCTATGTACACAAAATTCCGATGTGCGTGCGTTCGTAATTGTCGATCGATCTATACGAACAGTCATTGTCTATGATAGGTTGTCTTTCATATAAAGAAGGGGATATGTCGGGGCCACAGAACACAAATACTCCAAGGGTCGGGGCCGATGACTGGATATGTCATTCAGATACGTAAACAAATCGGATTTAGTATACATATTAAAATTAAATGCCTCCTGCAAATGAGGGATGTGTAATTCAGGGTTGGTATGAGGAAGCTGACTGCAATTGGTGTACCAATTGCCGGAAAAGCGAAAGGATAGTATGGAATCGAATTTTTATGCTGTTAATATTTGGATTCCCCCATTGTTATATTTCAAGCTGGTCTCAACACTAGTGTCTTGAGGGGGAGGAGCCAGCAAACATTGGAAGAAACAATTCTGGAAGGTTGTGTACCTACTGCTTCAGGTCATGCAATGAAGATCACGTAGGCCATTTGGCTGGGCAATCTTAAACCAACATGTTGTGTCAAAGGTGGCGCGGAAGTCATTTCCAGTTTAAGTAAAGTTCTAAGTTTAAGCAAAGACATGTTAAAGTCTTTGAGTCTTGTGCCAAGTAGGGCAAGCCTTTTTGTTCTTATAATTAGGTAATTTTCATGCAATCCATGCTGGGCTCCATGGTAAGTGTTGGGCGTGTAATGCGAAGTGATGGGAGTAGTTTCTGAGTTCCAATTGACTTTGGTTACTAATTTGGTCGGACTAATTTGGTTACTAATTTGTTTGATAGAAGAAGGAATAAATTAGCCGGTGACTCTATTATCTCATTATTATCTCTGGTAATGTACAGTATTTGTTATTGAGAGAGATACTATTATAATATCTATGGTCAGTCTCAAGTTTTTCTATATATAAATATCTTTAATCAGAGTTTGTGAACAGTTGTAGTAGACCCATACATCTAAATTCCTGATAATTATTAATCTAGAACAGAAATTTTATATAATAAAGTACTATTTTTTGAAAAATTATTAAATATTACTGATAATTATTATGCACCTTTTTATGCGTAACGTTCAACAGTAACTTTAAGCAATTACTTGTATTTTGAAATTATATTGGATCTGGATCCTGGGTACATGTTATTACAATTTCTAGGTATTTCTTATTAATCTTAAACTTGCTTTGTTTCATTAGCCTTGTTTTGGAGATACATACATATCTTGACGCTGTATCTAACTAACTAACTAACGGGCTAGTCAGAGGGGACGGAGCGCCAAGCGCCGCGGTCCTTACATACCTCTTTCGCTTCCTCAAATCTCATCTTTCTCCTCACATATTTTCGCCTAGATATGCGAGTGCTTTTAACATTTCCGTCTGCTAACACTCTGGCTATTTGATCTTCATAAGTCAGTCTTTGTCTTCCTTGGCTTCTTTTACCTCTCACTTTCGTTCTGTAGATTTTCTTCATCAGTCTTTGATCACTTATTCTTTCTAAGTACTGACTGTTTTGGATATGTACTACGATTTCTTTGTTCATGACACGACGTTAGAGACTTTGTCAAAATATATTATTTAGGCTCATATTATTAAATGTAAAAACTCTAGGGGTCGCACAAGTATGTTCTGTTTTGTAAGGTAAATAAATATTTATGCCAGTGTAAATTGTGTATGAGTGTTTTAGCGATATACTGATACGATACCTTATCCTTTCCTACTTCATTTCGATTGAGGTAGTGTATAGGCACCTCATATATAAATTTGGTACACCGCTCACCAGGTCAGTTGTAATAAAACATAACATCCAACCACTCCGTAGTAAACTATACAAGACACCTGAGCTGGAAGACGTTACACGACATTGACATACGCACTAAATCCACGCATACAAAGTCAATGTATATCAATAAGAAATTTGAGGTATCTGCATTGCATTTCCTAAAGAAATCCGCTGTGACAGATGGACAAACAGACAAACTTTTTAAGGTTTTTCTTTTTGAATTACGAGACTCGAAAAATTAGTTTATTGGTTCGTGTTCGTGATAAAGCAATTTGTCATTCCGTAGACGTTTATGAATATTACATCGTTTATAGTAGCTATATTGGGTACCTACATAAATTGCCAGACTTATACGAAGTGTATAAATTTAGCCCGCCACAAGCATTCCACAGGCTAACTTTGCTCATATTTAATTTGGCAACCTAATCCTTTGAGACTGCAAGAATTATTGTTAACTTAGAACTTAACTCTGTATAACTGTACAATTTATTATATCCAGTAATTCTGTACAATATTTTCTTTTAACAGAGGTTCAATACTGGACAGAAAAAAGTGTCCTAACGCATGGAGAGAAACTTATTACGCTTTAGCGTTGAGTTAGGTTCGCTGTTGTACTACTGCGATTGTGCTGAGGTGTTTGCTCCCCACCAAATCAACCCCCCATGATTCGGCTTAGCGCAAGAAGCGCGATCGGTGTGTTTCATAAGAGATCCCAGAGCTCCTCGAGTTGCGCCGAGAAGTGACCACGGTAGTAGTCACTTTATGAAGATTTTTTCAGTGTTACCGATAAAAAAGGTAAAATAAAACACATTTTAAATAGAAATGTGTGTGTGATAAGCTTAAGTTGATAAGATACATGTGCAAAATGTGCTTCCAATCCGGTCTTCAAGAGAATGAAAAATATAGAATGTACTGAACGGGAAAATAAGCAGCTGATGCATTCTTTATTTTTCATTCTCTTGAAGACCAGATTGGAAGCACATTACGCACATGTGTGATTATACGGTATTTGTCTTTTTGATATCTCCTAAGAAAAAGTCATCGGTAAACTGCACAGGGGACGGGGCTTATTATACGGAACTTGCATAGGAGATACACTAGTAACCTGTTACTTTCTCGTTTAACTTTGAACGGCCCGCGCACATATTGTGCAAAAAGGAACTTCGATGGGTAATTTTTGCGCGTCGCACGAGCGTGAGACAATGACATCTCCTCACTGGATTCAGGTTTCATATTGTTGGGCACGGGTATAGTAAACTGTAACATATAAAAACAAAAAAGTTAAAATAAGCACAAATAATTTAAAAAGGGATTTAAAGGCACACGAAATTTGTAAAAATATCGACAAAGTCGCTATTCTTTTTATTACACAATATACGTGTAATGGCTATACTAAGGATTATAATGCTGGATTCAGCAATCCAGCAATACAACTGGATCCAGCACATTTTTGAGCTTGTCGGATCTAGCACCTGGCCTTGCATTCAGCAGTGCCAACCAGCGCAGAAGCAGAGTGAGCCTTTTCCGCAGCCGGGTATATATATATATAGATATGCAGTTCTTTAAGAAGTAACCTGGGAGATAACACCATCAATAACATTGGTTTCTTTGAGATCTAACATTTAGAAAATTAAAAAAAACACAACATAATTGATTAGCTTCATTATTTATAAGACAAGTCAAGTCTTTAATTATTATAAGTTTACTTAAATAAGTTTTACTTGGCGCTACGTCCCCTCTGTCTACCCCGTTAGGGATATAGCGTGAAAATATGTATGTATGTATGTATAGGTTTTACTTCTAATAAGAGTTAACAACGCCATTTTATTTCCAAAAATAGTGACACTGAAAAACTGAGACTACATAGTTAATAAAATAGGTAAATGAATAGCTATTTCAGATATATAGGATATCAATTGATGTGATTACTTCCTATTAGATTGAGAGTATATTTAATAACATCAAAAATGACTTAACTACTAACGAATATGTGATGTAAATGTAGGTAGTTAGTTATTAAAGATTCTAGAGTTTTAAAAAAATTGTTTCATTTCTTTGAAAAATTTAATAATGCTCGATTCGCGCTGGATCCAGCTGGAGTCGCTCCGATCCAGCATAAATCCAGCTAGATCGAAGATGCCGCTGGATTGGGATCCCTAGTCCATACAATTAAATATTACCTACCCCTTCATTAAAAGTAAGTTATCTTTAAAAAATTTGTCGATGCTATAATATAATCAGGAACGCTAGAATATAATACATAAGAAAAGAAAATAATTATAAATAATAGATTAAGCTATAAAATTCATAAAATTCCCAATAACAGAATAAACTTGACAAACTGTCAAGTTGTTATCCTGACAAGTATTACATCTACCGTAAGATTTACGCCACAGTTCTTAGCTGCCACTGATATAACTTGTTTCGTGTTAGAAGTCTTTCGAACGGTAAAAAAATCTAACAACGAAGTCCCCGCCGGAAGTAGTTTTTTGTAAAGTAATTTCCCTATCTACAATTGCCAAGCTCAAACTGTCGTGAGACGCTCGTTAAAAGTGACTAAAGTCAAATAAAGTTGAAACCAAAATGTTATTGTGAAAATATTTGGTTTATTTTAAAGTCTACCTTATTTAGTGGGTAAAAGTAATACATAGAATGTAGAAACTATTATTTTTAAAGTACATGTGATTAATATCAGAAACAGCAAATTTATAGCGAAAATTATTAATTTTAAATGAGATTAGTTGGTTTTAATTAATAATTGTATTGATAATTTACATAAATTTATCTTCAAAAATGTGAAAGAAATAGGACTTTTAAAAACGTCAAAGTTAATTCAAAGGCTACTAAACTAATAGACTTTTTGTTGTCGAACATTGATTTGGCACAGACTTCAATAACTGTCAAAGTTAATTATATGGGTAATTGTATCGTATTTATAAAGTTATTTTTGTACTTCAGTTTTGATTAGTAAAGGATAGTTTTTCATACTTTTCAGTGTTCTTGTTTGAAGTAGGTTTAATTTAAAAAAAAAATTTTTTTCCCCCTTTTGAGTGACCTTGGCTTAAATAAATATCTAGGATAGGTCTACAATTAGTTCATTTTCTAATTCTGGAGCGCAATGTGTAACTTCCATTCTATCGAACAGCACCAACCGTAGCCTTTCACAATAAAAGATGCGAACAGATCGAGCATGGGATATTATTGCCCATTATGGCCATTATCAATATCGTCAATATCAAATATCAGTATCAATCAGTTATAAAAGAACAGTGTAAAGGTTGCATCATAATTACACCCTAGCAGTATTCTTACAATCCGAAGATGACACCTTGGTGGCTGACGTATTCTGATTCCGCCGTATATTCCACAGAACACATATACTCCAAGGAGAAAAATTACAACTCCATACAAAAAAAGTGTAGACTATGCGCCATCTGGTAATGCTTCCATAAACTAAAATGGCGGAGATTTAAATTGTACTCTGAGCGTGTTTTCTTAGATGACTGAACTAAATAAAAATTAGAGAAAACTTTACTTTATAAAGTTAATGTTTCAACTATTAAGTTTTTGCTTATTTTTATTTAGTTCAACGGATAGCAAGGTAATGGAACTTGGAAAGTTAATAAAACAAACAGAATTAGTCATAATTTTTTTAATTTCAAGAGTTCTGATTACAATTAAATGTGGATATAATAACAACAATCCTTTCAAAAGTCACTGTCTTGATCCACAATTCTCAACCACACCAATGCGAGTTTCCTCAAGTGATCCGGGGGTGACTAGCTCATGCGAAACGTGAAAAGCTAAAAACAAATATAAAAAATAATCGACGGTCATGAAGAAAATTTTTCAATTTGTAAAGTCTTTGACATTTCATCAAACAGGGTTGCTATATTATTGAATTCAATTAGTAGTTTATTCAATTATTAATATCGATAGCAAAATGTGTTAATTTTGTTCAAATTATTTATAAATCTTTGTTTAATGAACTAAAATATTTGATTATTGTCATTTTTATATGTAGTACTCAAATAATTATAATAAATTAACAAAATAAATAAAATTTCAGTATCAATAATCGATATCGGTATATTGATAAATAATATCGATAAATTATATTTTGTAATGATATCCCTGGTATTTTCTATCTTCTTTCTTTCTACATCTCTTGTCACTTTCATTTTGTTTCCATATAAAGTCTGCAATAGCTCCATACAAAGTTGACACCCCCTGGTATAGTCTCTGTCCGCCATAAGACTGACTCTACTGACTGAGTTTATTATATCACAGACAATTTATATGTTCTACCTACTACCATTATACCATGTGGGGACAACGATAGTTAACAAATGACATACAAGAGAATCGTCAATATAAATGAATAAAGGTTATAACCAAGTTGCGTTATTTGGTGTATCTTCGAAATCAAAGCTTCAATATCAGTGAAATTTCAATGGGACTAATCTGGAAGTGTATCCTTTCAAACAAAAAAAGAATTTTCCAAAACGGTTTATAAATGACGGAGTTATGAGGTAACAAACATAAAAAAAAAACATACAACCGAATTGAGACATCCTCTTTTTTTGGAAGTCGGTTGATAACAAGTTGTTTTGGTAAATTACATCATAATTTACGGCAATAGATCATCCTTCAACAAGTAAAAATAATAATCTTTCAAAAAAAAGTATCGATGTGTCGTTTTTTGTATGTACTCAAGTGTTTTGAAAAACAAACAGTTCGCGAATCGGCTTTATTAAAGCCTTTCATCATTGTTTATTAAATTGTCATCATTTACACCAGCCATTCCCAAAGTGGGCGATAACGCCCCCTTGTGGGCGCTGCAGGCCTAAAGGGGGGCGGTAAGAGACCCAGAAAAACAATGGGGGCGTTGTGTAGAGGCCTGGGGGGTGATTTGTAATTTCATTTAGCTAGGAGGCATCTTAGACAACGACTGCATGCGCTCTCGATTCAGTAGACAAAATAAGTTTGGGAACCAGCGATTTACACTGATATAGCACTGTAGTGCTATTCACAACTTTATTTCATCGGATGAAACATCGGATGAACGCATCGTTGACAACATCGATGAAAGATTACATCGGTTGTTCGCAAGGATTTTCCTACGATGTAACAGCCAAGGAGTTGGCAGCAAAAACTTTTACAACCTACACATGTGCTAAAAACGAAATTTAATAGTATAATATAAAAAAGAAATTTGTTTTTAAAATTGTTCTGATCATTCCGATGATGTTTAAATACAAAGCTCATTGAAAATGTAAAAATACACGTATAAATGTTTTAATGTATGTAATGTTACAATTATATGAATCAAACTAAATACCAACTCCCGGTTCATTCATTTTTTTTTTTGGCTTCTATCCGTTGAGGATAATTTTGCCAATGTCAAGTATTAATGATACTACAGGTTTGCTCATAGTCAGAAGTTGAACAAAGCACGTGGAAATTGTACAGTCATTGCAAATATATAACTAGGTGATAAGACTTTCAAGAAATTTTAATTATGTTAAGGTTGAGATATCTCTAAAATAAAATTATTAGTAATTATAGTTTGATATTATTAATTTTGATAAATTTAGATAAAATATGGATATAGGTCGTGTTAGTAAATGTTAAAAGAAAGGAAAGATTAATTGGTCGGGGAATGTCATTCGGTAAAATGTCATAAAGTGAGAATCGTAATTTAGAACAGTTAAAAAATATATGGTCCGGAGAACCTTCTTCCAATCCACATTCACAAAGAGAATGGTCTTGAATTCTTATCTTTCTTAAAAAAACTGGAGAACATGTATGACCTAATCGTAAACGGATTATTGTTGTGGTGACATATTTATCATAATTTTTAAATTTAAAAAACCAAGGCTTTATCGGAATAGTTGGTTGAATCGAACCATAATGTTTTCCTTTGATTTGTCTGGATTTTTCCCAAATATCAGACCAATTTTTGTTTAAAGTTGTCAGTGCAACCAATATCAATAGCTTGTTTAGCGTATGTATCCGCAGCTTCATTACATCCATGCTATTATTACTTCAATTTTTTGTACATGTCAACGGTATAGTAGTTCTTTTATTTTTAGAATTAGTGTAAAGTTGGATTTAGAACGAAAGGGGGGTTCGAGAATGTCTTGTAAACAGCTGAGAGAGTCTGAAAATATTATTGAATTATTTAAATTATGAGATAGTACAAAGGATACGGCCCTAGAAGAGCGATTGAGTCTCCAGTATATATGGAAGAAATTTATTATATCACAGACTGTATCCATATGTATCTGTAAGAAAAAAAGTTGCATAAAATTCATTGTTACCTAAATAAAATTAATGTGCAGCTATTGAAAAAGTAACTGTTTCTAATAGTAAATCAATTCAACTGAATTTTAATTCATTGCTGGTCAATATTTAAAAGAAAAAAGACCATTAATTTGTTAGCCCTCTGAGTTATACCACTAATACAATTCAGAAAATGTACATACATACAAATCAACATTTTATTAGAAATATACATATTATTATACAGCTACAGCTCTATTAATCTCATTAATGTTAATACTAACTTCCTTAAAAAGGTTCCTGTCTGTACATCATAAATAAACAATACTGTTGTGATTTCATTTACCTACTACTTAAGTATTTCCAAGGGAATGTAATGTAGTTGTAAAACTTCATAGTTATAAGTTATTATTTAGTTTTAGAATATGTACATATTACAATAAAAGTACCTATCCATACTCACATTTCGTGGACATTGTATTTACTGGATATGTCCATATTTTAAGTCACAACTGTTTGTTTTCTGCTGGTGCACAACATACAGCATACAGCATCCATTGTAACCCCATGATTCGAAATATGTTCTTTACAATTCTTGAGGTTTTTGAAATATATTATCTACCTATCACACACGACATCGAAACGTTTCAAATACTTAATTCTTACGAGAGATTTCGATTTAATACATCAAAGAAGAAATGGGTATTAACAAAAATCAGTCAAAAATCTTAAATTATTTTTTGTACGATTTTCCTTTCTATTTGAGAGGGAAGGCAAAGGGATCTACGCCCACAAAGCCGATGTCTTTAGTAAGAAATAAAATGACAATACATACAAAATACCTTTCTGCAATAAAATAACTAGCAACCAATTTCATAAAATAATAATATTACTAGGTGTATCTCTTTATAGCAAGGATTAATCTTTTAATGAGAGTGAGATAAATAATAAATGTAACAGAATAAATGAGACAAGTTATGAGACCAAAAATAAGGTCTCATAATCTATGGTAAATAGTAATGGGTAGGTATTTATGTATTTCTCGTTCATACGTACTTACTTATACGATAGTTTCACGCTGTATTGCTGACGGAGTTACTAATACTTCTTTCATCTTATCAAATCTCATTACCCGTCTATGTCCACCCGGTCATACAAGAATAAATACGCAATCGTCAAACATGATACTAATTTTTTATTACAATTAGTCACCGGTCGCGCAGTGATCGCGTGGCTGTCGCTGTCTGCAAATTTTTAGGTAATAATCTCGCCGATTTATCGTCGCCGGCGATCGGCGACGACATGTCAGTACTACGTCCTCTCCCCATAGAATCGTCCCGATAAAATCAAGGATGTATGACATAATTACACAATGGTGCATGTGTGGGTTCAACGTCACCACCCTCCCACCTCCCCGCTAATCTGTCGTTCGCCCAAGGGTCACTCCATTCCATTGTACTGAACAGTTTAGTTTGATTAAATATTCAAAATGACTTTTAAATAAGTTCCTTCAACGTTAGATACGTTAGACGTAAGTAAAGCAGATATACTAAATAACTAAATATAATTTGTCGTCTGCCATATTGAATAAGTATAGTTTTATAGTTGACGCACTGATCTCGAAGGTGTAATGTTTATCATTGAGACATGAAAGTTCTGTTTTTGTTTTGTCGCCATCGACATTGGTACCGTGTCGTTGAATCAAAAAGCTTCAAGATAATGAAATATCTGTATCGCTCTGGTGTGACGGCTACGATATTATCGTTATCGTGTCGGCCAATGAAAAAACGCCCTTATGTTAAATTGTATGATTTACCGCTAGAAATAAGGACTTATTTAAAACCGGCGGCAAGTGAAATTTTAATAATTTATCACATACCTACAATTTATTGTATAATAGTTTGTAGTGAGTAATTAGATTAGACTGATTTTAAAATCAAATTATAGAGATTAGGTTTATATGCCTATTTTCTAAGGGGAATGTGTTTGGAGTAGGTAGGCTAATAGCTTATCCCTTCATGCTATAAGTACCTACTTATCCTTCATGCGTTAGAAATATTTTATGTACTTACTATACTTATGTAGTTTAAATATATTGCTCATGTGTTGCTATGATTTTTTATGCTTTAGTCTTTTTTGTCTTAATTTATAATGCAATGATGGTGTTAAAAAGACCAATCACAAACAGAAAACAATAAATTTATAATAAATACCTACTGTGATATTAAGACCATATACTTGATTGTAATGATATTGCATAATATTACCTAGTATATTAGATTTAGGAGTACCTACCTATTATTACATTGATGTTTTATTAATTTTTCGGTATTGTGACTTGTGAGGTTGTGAATATATCAATATTGAATAAAATTACTACTTAGGTATTTTCTACTAGAATGTTAGTTATGTGAAAAGGGATGAAAATGAAAGTTAAAAGTGAACTTTAAACTTCAATAAACACTGAAAACAATAAATATAAAGATACACCTTTAAAGAATGCTAATTCCTACATAAAATGGATTCAATCTGGAAGTTTCCAATTATTATCTGTGAACTATATAATATACCTATTTTAGTAATCTAATTGTCCTGATTCATATTATATTTATCAATTATCACACTACAGCTTATTCATATAATTAAAACTCCTATTGTATTTTATGTTTTATTTTCATTAAGTACTCATGTTTACTTTGCTAAATATTATCTCTAAAATATTTTTAACTTATTCAATACATTATATACATTTTGGAAGATTTCTTGCAAACCTTAGACATGATGTTTTTAGGTAGGTTAGTTAGCTGAGTTACCTGTAATACAATAATATTAAAAGTATTAACTAGGTTACATATAGATATAATGTTTATAACTCAAAACAAGATTAGTGAAGTTGTTGGAGGATTATGCATGTAAATTTAAGTCGGTTTTATGTTTTGGTTATTTAAGTCAGTATCAGTTTGCTCATATAGCAATGTGAAAACAGCTGAGTCAATTTCAGTAGGTACCTATAGGTTGTAGGATTACCTATTGTTGTTTAGTTTTATTTCATTATGTCTGATTGTGTATCAACTTAAATCTTATATCTTTGAACTCACATTACTAACTAAATACTAATAGACTAGTGTTGCTTTATTATTAATATAGTGTTACCGGGTAACTAAAAAATCACTACACTTTAACACAAATATAATCCAGACAAGATTTGTATTTTGTACTCAAGAGCAAAATAAATGCCTAAGTATATAAATTGTTAACTAAATGGCAAAACCACGTTTTTGGTTATAACTTCGTTTACATATGAATATTGAGATATTTTATTGTGGCCTGGGTGTACTTCAATCCAAAACTAGGACGAAAAAAGATTACCACAATTTTTTACCGCTAGACTTAAATTTTACTTAAAATAACTTTATATCATATACGTAATCGCACCTACAGTTACATGTACTTACTAATTTTATGAAATTAATCATTTATAACATTAATTATAATTTAGTAATAAAATTCAATTCAAGAAAACAATTGCAATATTCATGGTAGCCTCACCTGCAATCTGCATCTGCAAACACTAACAGCAAAATCAACATTTTGCGTATAGAAAAGATATTGAAAATCGCTAAATTTATTCGCTCCTTTTCTACTATAAGTCTACCATCTTGATGTCAATTTCCATAGTAAGCGTCTTCCTTCACAACATTAGTTTTTTTGTTCAATAAAATTGCACGTAACTTTATGACACATGTATCACACGTTGAAAATAGAGTATATTTTAATTATTTTAAGAAAAACGTCCAAAACTTTAACTGTTCACCGAGAAAATAGCTTAACATCGTAGAACTCGTCTAATACAAAGTAGCTTTTCTCTCGTGGATGTTTTCATATAATTTGACAGTTCACGAGCGCGAGGATGTACTCAACGTTGCACGAGACGAAGTGTCAAAATTACATTTTGACCGCTAAAGTCGAAGTTGAGAACGAGAGGTTATCGGACTTCTCTTTCTCACGTTTTTACATCCGTGAAGTATTTCCGAAGAATACCGATTTCATAAATTAGTATGGAAAATACGTACATCGGATGTGATCATCGCATGCAAACAACCTTGGCTCATTCACATTTTCAAAGCTCACGGATGTTTCATCCTATGCAAGGATGTTTTCGTGTTGTGAATAGCACTACTGTCAATTGACAATTGACGACCTCCGTGGCGCAACGGTTAAGCGCGTAGCGCGTCGGAAAGTAAACGGGAGTTGCGGGTTCGATTCCCGCCCGTAGTCTGGGTGTTTATGTATAATATGTATGTATTTACAAAAGAAAAGTATACAAGTAGGTAGTATATCAGTTGTCTAGTACCCATAACACAAGCGCTGTGCTGCTGTGTGAAATGTCTGAGTACATTATTATTATTATTATTATTAATGTCACAAAGTCAGTCAATGACTGAGCAATGAAGTGACGTCTCAACTCGATGATTTGATTTTTGAAATTACTTCTCGTTTTACTTATTTAAACAGTAAGATATTTTGTAAAAAAAACTCAAAAAATTCAAACAAATTATTTATTAAATCACAATTTTTGATAGTTTTCGTCAATTAGTTATGACATAATAACTCGTTATAACGTTGATGCAAATTTAATAACATCAACTTATTACTTCGAATAATCTCAGTGAAAACAATGTATAATTTGAATTTGGAATGATATATGAAACCAAGCCACTCATGAGGATAACTGTTTTAAATTAATGGCGACTATTCAACTCCACGCGAACAATTAAGGGTTAATTAATCCTGGCGCTTGTGACGTGGGTGGAACACCGTTCCATTTTGAAAAGGACGGACTGGACATATGTCGCGGAGATAAGGATGTCTACATCATTGTGTGTGTAGTTAAAAAAATGAACGAGGCAATAGCTTAAAAGGAGACATGTTGAAACTCGTTTTAAATTAAGTGCTGAGGTTGGGTGAAAACAGCAAAATACAAGAATAAATATTAATTACATTTGTTTTATTCTACTAGCCAATGTAAATGAACTTGTGCGATGAATATTCACAACGAGCTTGGGGAGCACCCCATAACATCCAGACTTGCAGACACTTTAGAATAGTTTTTTCCGAAATTGACTTGGCCGGAATCGAACCCAGAACTCTTAGCTTGCAAGAAAGATGCACTGACCACCGCACTTACGACTCGGTTAATAATATTAGTGAATCGAAAATTTTAAGGACATTATAAAATAAAATATATTTTTAAGAAAAATTAAGCCAACTTCAACAACTGCCTTTAATTGCCTATTGTGCTCAGACAAGTCTGTGAAGATACATTCTTTATTTTGTGATCGAAGGAACATACATTAAAAAGACTCCGACGATTTGAGAACCTCCCTCTTTTTTTGAACTCAAACATGTACAGAACTGAACAGATACAATTGAATGTCTACCTACAATTTTTAGACAAAATGATTAATTTGCTAGGAAGATAGGTAAATCATTCTTCGAAAACTACTGTGTTACCTAAAATAATGTACTTTGTAGAATATATTTAAAACGGGAAATTTAACGCGATTATCTTTTTATTCTGGCTTGAGTTTGCTTGAGACCACGGCCGATGCAACTCGGTCGAAACGTCAAGCCATAATAAAAAGGTAATCGCGTTAAATTTCTTGTTTTAAATATATTATATAATGCAACGCGAAAGTTTAAAAGTTTATAATGAAATTTGTATTTAAGTTCAAAGTTTATCAATTTATTCCGTCCATTTTGTATACCTCATTAGAGGTACAGCTTAAAAGTGTTAATAGATGTTACCGTAGATTCTCTAATCTAATGTAATCTAACCGACTGCTTACTTATTTCATACTTACATAATGTACCTACTATTGTTGTTTCCTGTAGGTGATAAGTTCATGTAATCAAGTTTTACAATAATATCAAACCATAGCAACTACGAGTACACACGCCATTCACCGTAGACCACTTACAAGTTACGTCAAAACAAAACTTACGGGTAGTTCGACGGCTTGCCAAGTTCGAACAAATTTGTTTAACTTACGAACTTGGCAGTATCATAACATACCTCTGCACCTAGTTGATACTGGCTCGTTTACGTTATGAGCGAACGTATAATAGGAAAATGTGAGGGGATAAATCATGTTATGAATTATGTATTCGTTTATTAGAATCATATTAATACGAGGCGTGAGTAGTCTCGGGTTGGTTTCGTATTTGTTAACCACAGACAATCTACCCCACGAGACTTGAAAGGCGCCGTTGTCCATCGTGTATGTGCGCAAAAGATCCAATGAATTTAAATAATGATGTGGAAGCAACAGTCGTAAAAATAATTTAAAACTGACTACCTCATTAAATACTAACTCCCAAATCAGTGTTTTGTTCTTGTCTAGCACATTATAACGTATAAGTAGAAATGAGAACAAAACTAAATCAAAATCGGTATTGATCGATATCGATATTATTTAATTTTTAACCTCCAACCTAAAAGAGAGAAGTGTTGTAAATGTATCTGTGTGGCATCGTAATTCCAAACGAATGAACCGATTTTGATTTAGTTTTTTTTTTGTTTGGAAGGTGACTAGATCGTAAGTGTTCTTAGCTATGTATGATTCATCTAGTCGTTTGAAGAAATCAGCTCTTTTCTAGTTGTTGAAGGGTTGCGAGCGACTTCTACTGGACAGACCGATTCGAAATTTAGTATCCTGTGATTTCAATGATATTACAATAACATGGTAACCTTGCCCTGGTGCTTATACAGATCATCATCATCTGGAATTAATAACTTACAGCAGAGGTAATTGTTTGGGTTCATTGGAATGGTCTCAATGAAGAGGTTATAAATATATAGAGAAACGGTGATCAGGGTCTGATGAGGGAGCCGAAAAATATTGTCAGAATACGCGGATTTCGGCAAGGCAAGTTCCCGTGTCACAATTTCGTGCATCGTGCCACGATGAACTTAGTAAAGTAAAGATTTGCGTGAATACGGGGACAGTGTGTCGGTCGTAGCGTGTTTGAAAAGCGTGAAATAAAACTGAATTAAAAATTTGAAACACCTCCGAAAGAAAATTTCTAAAAAGAAAAATAAAATAATGTACCTAATGACATAAGTACCTAATGACATTAAGTAGATAAAGTAAAAACAGAATATAACTAAAAACCATTGACCCAACCAAAATGAAATTTAAATACAAGTAATTTACTTAGCGGTCCCCCAACGCGACGACGCTTGGATATATTACTACTACTATTTAAATTACGACTTATCATAAGGGCCTATAGGGAAATTGGTAGATTTTTTTTACTTAATTTTTTAACGTTTCGTTAAATATAACAAATATAGTTAAATATAGCTGGAGGGGGCCTATGTCGAAAGACACACGGAGCTAAGAGATATAATCTAAAGAAAAAAAAAAACAATCTACTGAAGGAAAACAGAACTACTCCATACAAAAGGCTATATTATTATTATTATAAATATAACAATCTAATCTAAAAAAAACAAGTTTTATTTAGAGTAATTATCTCAGAAGAAATTAAAACACACTAAGACGAAATATCGACTGAGATGTTTACTATTAAAGCAATCTCGCATCGAAAATCACTTCACTTTCCTTCTTAGTATGTTTGGTTTTGAGAATTCCATTTGAAGGCCAAGTGAGATCGAATGCAAAGTGGGGTGAATTGTCGAACGAGTCCCGCATGGGCGATTTGAGTTTTTACAGAATTGCATGGCTGAAGCGAGATTGAGCGACAAACTGCGCAAGGCACTCAGGGAGACGTTGGATAGGAAAAGCTAATTATCAGACGATGCATGCTTTGGGAGAGGCCTATTATTTTCTTTTTTAATTAGTCCACGTGCGGGGTATTATTTAAACGAAATAAGTCGCCTTTTGTCGATATATGTTTAATATTTAATGTTATAATATAATTTTCTACAAATGTCTAAATGTCTCGATGTTCCAAACTCAAACCCAATAGACTCGACTTAAATCAGTAGTTTGGTTGACAAATCACGTAAAAGCAGTGCCATTGAGTCTCTGATGGGCAATTCGTACATATATTTGCCCATTTAAAGCGTTTGGTGTAAAATACAAGCGTTTGATGTAAAATACAAAACGGATATCAATAAAAAACGTATAATGTATTAATTTTTGTATGCGTATAATTTATTTATAGTTTTCTAACGCGAAAAAATAAAGAAAATGTATTAGGTAATCGAAACGGGATACTCAGAGAGGATGGGCGCCAAGCGTACTGTATACATGTACACTTATAGTTTTTTATGTGAGAAATAAAAAAATTTAAACTCGGTCGGAAAATTGAAAAAACAACTTGGATTTCAACTACAGGGCCAGCTATTAGGTCCAACTGTAACTAAGAACCATCCAGGTGACAAGTACAAAAAAAATTTCATCGAAATCGGTCAAACTTTTTAGGAAGAGAAGAATTACTAAAACAAAACACTCGTCGAAATTTCCGCATTAGTAAGCAGTATGAATATATCTAACTCAGCCAAAATGGCCATACATAATGCGGTGTTGGTGCCAACTTTATTGTATGTTAGTGAGTCCTGGATATGCCCGAAATCGAGTGAAAGTAAGATAAATGCAGTAGAAATGTGATCTCTTAGAAATATGTGCGGTGTCACCCTTGCATACAAAATAAGCAATAAAGAGATACGCAGTATGACAGGCTTGCACGACAGGAGAAAAATGAAGAAAGGAATGCTAAGATGGTTCGGGCACATGGAAAGAAGAAGTGATGAAAGACTGACGAAGAAAATCTATAGAGTGAAAGTGAGTGGTAAAAGAGGCCAAGGAAGACCAAGGTTAACTTATAAATATCAAGTAGCTAGAGTGTTAGCCGACGGAAATATCAAAAGCGCTCGTATACCTAGGCGAAAATGTGTGAGGAGAATGATGAGATTTGAGGAAGCGAAAGAAATATGTAAGAATCGCGACGCTTGGCGCTTCGTCCTCTCTGACTACCTCGTTGGGGATACGGCGTGAAGATATGTATGTATGTATGTACGTCGAAATTTTATACCTAAAGATAAATGCGTAAGTACGAATCGGTCATTTTTTTCAATTATTTTCTGAATGATTTAGCTATCTGACAATAATTGTGAACTTTAGTTATACTAACTAAAGTTTTTAAAATATTAAAGTTTTTTGTTTCGATTATGTTTGAAAAATAGCAAATTGTAACGATTTTAGTTATTATTACATTCACATATACATAAAGAACCAAAGAGATTTCATTTGAACTTTTTTTGTTTGTATTTTATTAATCGTTATTTTGTTCGAATTCTCTATATAGATAGTCTGGGTATTAATATACCTAGTTCATTGTGTGACATTCATACTACAAACTTAGTGTTTCGCTCTAGGCCATACAATTGATGTGATTATTTTGGATTTAGAGATAGAAAAATGATATATCGCAAAAAATATTTATTTTCGCAATCTTGTAACTTAAGTCAACCGTTAACATCTGATGTATAAGCTCACTGTCCTACACTAGTCCCAAATATCAAACCAACGTCTACAAATTGCTTTCGTTTATCTTAAATCCGAGTGTCTTGAACATGTCACCATTTTGTAGATTTTTTCCTTCATCGGTCTTGTCTAGACTACTTAGATAGAGGGAATTACGTGACAATAATGTTGAGAAGCGTTTTGCGTCGTATGCTTATGTATATAACGTAGCCATTATTTATTGTTTTTCGGATAGACCGCCGGTTGAAATACCGTATTATGAGCGAGCTAGTAGCGTTGTATTTTTTTTATTATACATATCTTCACGCTGTATCTCTAATGGGGTAGTAAGAGAGGACGGAGCGCCAAGCTTCTCGGTCATCATTCTCCTCTCACATTTTCGCCTAGGTATGCGAGTGCTTTTGACATTTCCGTCAGCTAACACTCAGGCTATTTAATCTTCATAAGTCAGCCTCAGTCTTCATTTTTAAATTATAGAGGTTAATTTTATGATATGATTATATATATTGATATTCTTATGTAATAAAACTCATAGGTTTGTTATTATTCATAACAAAAAAGTACATACATACGTTAATATTTACAAACTTAAAACTACACATTATCTTAAATAATAGACTTCCTCAAAGTTCCCGCTTAGAAAGCTGTTATTGCTTAAGGTACCGAGCAGACCGGCAGCTTTGCCTCTTTGAATAGTCAAGCTGATTCGTTGGCAGATTATTATTCATTAAAAATGATTATCTGTTGTGAAATTATAGAAAATTACTAAGTTAATTTATAACAAAAAAAATCGTTACAAAATGTTAAGCGTTATTGAATACCCCTTTACTGTATATAAAAAACTGGGGGAGCTCCCAGTAACATCCAGACTCCAAGCCAACTTAGAAAAGTGCTTTTCCTATATTGATCTGACTAGGGATCAAACTGCCACCTCGCCTATAGTAAAAATGTATGACTATAGTAAAAATTGATAGATCCTAGGAAAACTCGATAAAAACTTCATTGATTTAGTTACAATGTTAAAATATTAACGTATGGAAAATATTAAAGTAAGGAGTTGATATATTTGTCGATAAGTTTCATAATAAATTGTCGACAGCTGTTGTTAAATCTCATACATTTCGTAATAACCAAAGCGACGGTACATTGTGATAGCAGATACTTTGTCTAAGAGACAGTGTCATATATGCCAATAAAATATATTTATGAATGTGACGCAATTCGAGAAAAGTTTAATAAATCACTTTAAATAAATCACTTTAAATACATGAAAAATGTCTCTTCGATTAACAAGTTACTTATGCCGCAGTTAAGCCTCACGGAAACCCAACGAACACCTCGAGCGACTCTCCTCGTATCCGTAGCTACACGCAGTGTTAGGTGGATTTATTACAGCCTCCAATATTTCGGTAACTTGGCAAGTTACTTGTTTGTTACGTGCCGGCACTTACTTTGTTTGATTATTCGTATTTTCGCTTGGCTAGTTATTGGGGACAATGTTTGTTTATTCATCGAGTTATATGTAAAGTAACTTTTGTTGTTAATGTGCCAAAACTCTAATACTCTATGACGTTTAATAAAGACGTTTCAATAACATCTACAGATATATTATTTTATAATTTGGTAGTTTATTAATAACAATAACACTTTATTGTCTGAAACGTGAGTACAATTGGTATTGTTATAATAAATAGAAAAGAGTGCTTACAGATTTTGCTACAGTCCGACCGCTGACAAAATGCGTTCCTGACAGGTCGTGGTCGAATGGACGACGTAACTTTGAAATGGCGTTGAATTTACGATAATAATATTTTTATTGTTTATTTGCCCAACCAACGAATATTTATCTAAAACGGGAAATTTAACGCGATTACCTTTTTATTTTGGCTTTATTTGACTCGGTCGAAATGTCAATTTCGACCGAGTTGCATCGGCTGTGGTCTCAAGCAAACAAAAACAAAGCAGTTTATTTGAAACCATGGCCGATGCAACCCGGTCGAAAAGTCAAGCCAAAATAAAAAAGTAATCGCGTTAAATTTCCCATTTTAGATATTTTATAATGCAACGCGAAAGCATAATAGTTTACACAACGAATAATTATCATTAAAAACTATATTTTTATGTCAACTGACAATAAATGTTACAATTTTGCGCTAAACTGAATGTTAAATAAATAAGAAAACAATATTATTTTAAATCCATACTGCGCTGTTACAAGGTTATGTGAACTATTTAGTTTCGTAGTGATGTACCAAAAATAACTGGCATTTATAACGTTATCTGTCGTTACACTATAAAGTAATATTTTTAAGATATTTCTATTGTTGATTTTTATATTAAATATTTCTGAATATTACACTCGTATTTTTATTTTCTTTATGCTAGCTGTATTATGTTATATATATTAATCTCCTTCGTAAAAACGAACTTAAGCAAAGGAGAAGGAATAGACATTTGACGGTTTAATGAATATGCAAAGTTACAGACATGATGTGCGAGGGAACCACGTTTCTACATTTTACATGTAAAGGAATAAATGTAAGTTTTTATATAATGTATGTATTTACCTTTTGATTTATAAAGATTGATTGACTGTCTATCTCACACGCACAGCCCACTTTGGTGTAGAAACATGAAATGAGCAAGTTGCGCCTATAGTCATAAATAACATCACGCTATTTCTCTTTCGGGGTGCATGAAATCAGATCGGTGCTAGAGACTATTGATGAGACATCAATGTCAATATCGATCCTTAATTATCAATATCCGACGAACATCGCAATGAAAAATTGATGTTTTTAAATATCGATATCTTGTCAAATAATGTACCTTATTGGTCGTAAAAGCCGACCAGGATTCCGCCCATTATTGATAAAGGTGCCGACTTTTACTGATCGAGACTGATTACTGACTAAGGCAGGGTTGGAATTTGACAGTCAGAAATGAGCAGTAATTGGAATTTAAAAAGATTTAGAAAGAAGTAGTACAGTTTGATTATTACTTTAATATTGAGTTTTTTTTTGCTATCTAAATGGCAAAAAATATTGAATTATAAACACGCAAAAATATATTTTTTTTAATGTATAATCTTATAGTGCCTCCAGACTCGACGAGTCACGCGGCGAGGCGCTCGAGTGAGCGTTGCCGAGGCAAGCGCCAACGAGCGTTGACCGTCCACACACTCGCTTTATTCTTTCGTTGTCTAGACATCGCAGACGACAGTCGATTAATTATGCTAACAGCTTTGTGTGCACTCACCTATTCGCATATATTACGTTAAAAACATAACATAAACATAAACCCTGAAAAAGAAAAAATAGTAGAGGCTCTATATTCGAAGTACATGTTCTTTTTATTAGGTATATGTTTATGTGCGTCGATTTGTACGCCGTTATACACCGATATTGATGATTATTTTCCTATTTAAAAGGAAATTTGTCCACGGTCGCCTCATAGAAATTTAGTTAAGATTTGATTATGGAGTACTGCTTAAATAAAAGAAATCCTCAACGAATTATACATTCCAATGATCTTCTTATTTAACATCTCGTTCTAGAATTGGATAGTTAGCTGTAAATCTACCCTAAATATTTTTTTAGGACAAGGCTACTTAAAAGAATAAAATAAATATCTAAGAAAAAAATTATTAAACTGATGTTTTAAATAAAAACACTACAAAATTACACAATAATTGCCTATCCAATAATAAATAATCGAAACTCAAGTACGAAAAGAACTTCATAAATATAGCACAATTTTAATATCCACATCACAGATACTAGTGTAAGCCTATATAATTCAATTCGACAGTTATTGAAGTCTTTACTACACCAATAAGCAACAACAGAAAGTCTAGGTACTAGTTTAGGGGGCTTGGTACCGGCTTCAGTACTTGTCAAAAATTATATGTACTAACAAGCATTTGCATCGTATTTTTTGTGAAATCACTTTTCCACTTGAGTTTTGATTGATAATAAAGAATAATAATTATTTTGTACTTAATAAAGATAATAATTATTTCGTAGTCAGCTCCCCTTGATCACTTTGCAGTTCTTCATTTTAAAATTTATTTAAAGACCTACGCATCGTATCTACGTATTCGCAGAAGTATTATCCATGTTTAATTTTGCATGCAGCTTGAAGTAAAAATTCACAATGACAATCGCGAAACGGTAGTAGGGCTCGTGTTGGTCACTCGCGTCCTTTGACTCGTGCACCAAATACTGCCACGGAGCGAAGTGGCGGCGAGTCGACGCGAGCCGAAGCGAGCACACACGAGCGCAGCTACCACACTGTCGCGCTCGCCTCGACTCGCGTCGACTTGGCAAGAGTGTGGTGCCGGGGTTACTGTATGGTCGAATCGGTCGAAATCCGAAATCCTCAATGGGATACATACTGTTTATTACGAGCATGTGTTTCCATCTCACTCTTACCCAAGATGCCTCCACAAAAAGCAAACAGGGGAAATCCCTTACGTTGAGATTACGGCATTCATCCCTCTCTCGTTCACACTTACCTACTCTAAAATAATATAAAGTACCAACTTTTATGTGTGCCGGTGGTGAAATATATCCATTTTCAGGTTGAGTAAAGTGCGCAATACACGTGCTGACATGATTGCTTTCAAATTGTGTGAGAAATTGCGGTGTTAGCAAAATGCTATTTATAATATTATATATTATAATTTAATATAAAATATAATATAATTTTAGCATACTATTCAGAAAGCTGGATTGTGTGTAGTACAAAGTATAGAATTGTAGTATAAATACTATTATAGTAGCACAAAATCCTACCCTGGACTAAAGAGGCGATTACCAACTAAAGTGCCGATTATCAACCAACGAGCTGGTTACTGACCAAGAAGTCGACTTCTACGATCTACGCGGGCAGATACGCAGCTTGCAAATTCTATATTAATTGGTTTTATCTTAAACCAGCATAAAAGTTATTAGTACTTACGTATGTATTTGTAATTTTATAATAAAAGATACATTAGAAGAACCATATATAAGTTTCAAATCCCAATAATATTGCGTACTACAAATATGTAAATACTACTGTGTAACAGCAGTTACACAGTAAAACTCGGCATCACCGTGAACGTTTTCATACAAAGTAGGTTAAAAGCGAGTTGCATTAAGGTAGTTTGATGCGACGATACGGCGTGTAATGGCCAAATACGTGCTCTGCTCCACTTATGTCGGATTGTAATGTGATAACGTTTAGTATAGTAACTGAATCAGTTACTGCTTTTAAATTACGAAGTCAAGTATTTTTAGTGTTCCAAAATCGGAAAAAAACAAACTATTAGCAACACTAACAGAGTATTTCATTGTGGCAACACAGCCTCCATCAACTCTCTCTCTCTCTCTCTCTTCTCCCCTCTCTGAAAAAGGGGATGAAATCTTGTATGGGAAACGCTAAATCTTGGTAATGATAAAATTTGGTGCGGTGATAAAAATTTTTTTGTCAAAAACACATAGGCATATCAAAAATCTGTGATAAGGGGAAGGGGAGGGCGGGAGACGCAACTTTGTACCGGAAATGCTAATGCTCTGAACTGATTGTGATGTAGCATGGATATAGTTTGACACCTGGCAACGGACATTTTTATCAAAAAACTACCCCTAAGGGGTTGAAAAGGGGGATGAAAATAGGAAATGCTGAACCGCCGAGCCAATTATGATGTTTGATAAAGAGATAGTATATGATCGGAGACAGACGAAGGCTAGACATAGACTTTTTTCAAAAACAATCTTTAAACATACTAATCTTTAAACATACTAATACATACTACTCTGTCAAGAAAGTACCGGGAAAAGATCAATAATACACGAAATGTTAGTTATTCATACAAATTTATTTTATCATCTTTAAAGCATGCTCCTTCAGAAACGATACACTTACGCCAACGAATAATCCAATCATCAAAACATTTTTTAAACGCTTTTTCCGGAATTGAGTTCAGTGCTCGCCGCGAATTCTCCTTTATGTCTTTTACCGAATGAAAACGCGTGCCACGAAGTGGTAATTTGAGTTTAGGAAAAAGAAAGAAGGCAGCTGGAGCCATGTCTGGTGAATAAGGTGGTTGCTCGATGGTATTTGTTGAGTTCTTGGTTAAAAATTTGTTCACAATGATGGCCTTGTGCGAAGGCGCATTATCGTGGTGCAAAATCCAAGAATTTTCTTTCCATAAATCTGGCCTTTTTCGTCGAATTTGCTCTCTTAAACGCCGCATAACGTCCAAATAATATTCTTTATTTACCGTTTGACCTTCCGGCAAGAATTCCGAGTGCACAACACCGCGATAGTTAAAGAAAACAGTCAACATGACTTTGACTTTTGATCGACTTTGGCGTGGTTTTTTCGGTTTCGGTTCAGTTGGAAGGCGCCACTCCGAAGTTTGTTGACTAGTTTGCATGTCAAACTTAAACCCACGTCTTGTCACCAGTAACAATGCGTTTCATGAATGTTGGGTTGGAATTGACTCGTTCTAGCATGTCCTCAGCGACTCTTATGCTATTGTGTTTTTGAAGAAAATTCAGGTCTTTTGGGACTAGCCGAGCGGCAACATGTTTCATACCCAAGTGATTATTTATGGTACGGATCGACTCGTGAGACACAGAAAGTTCGGCGGCTATCTCTCTCAAACTTGAATGAGGATTTTCAGTCACTATTTCCTTCACTTTTGCGATGTTAACATCAGTTACAGACGTTGATGGCCTACCAGAGCGAAGTAAATATTCCATCATATCTCGACCGCTTTTGAACGCTTTGTACCACTCATAAGCAGGTGTTCTTGATAAAGTCGATTCACCGTAAGCCTTCTGTAACATTTTCAGTGACTCTTAACACGAAATTTCACTGGCAATGCAAAATTTAAGACAAACTCTTTGTTCGATGTTTTTGTCCATTATGAAATTCGCAATGTATACTAGAATGATATAACTAAAAACAGCACTGTATTGAATCTAAAAAACAGATGCAACTCAAACTCCGCCCCAAAATGGAAAACAGTTGTGCCAATCTAATAACAACAAAAAAAAATAAAAAATTGAATTTGGAACCATAAACAAATCATCCATTCCCGATACTCTATTGACTGAATGTATATAATGTGAACGTGGTAGAGCCATGCTGCATTGCAGCATGAATTGGGCCGGCTCACCCGGCGAAATACCACCCTCTCACAGAATTTCGGCGTGAAATAACACCATCTATTGCTGTTGTGTTTCGTTCGGTGAGTGAGAGTGCCGGTAGCCCATCCCCCTCCCCCACCTTTCCTACGTTGCCCTAAAGGGCGACAACGCACCCGTCATTCCCCGGACGTTGCAGGTGTCCATGGGCGGCGGTGATCACTTTCCATCAGGTGTCCCGCTTGCTCGTTTACCCCCTCTTTCAATAATAAAATAATAATAATAAGTTATAATTATTTATTTCAATTATTAAATTGAATTACCTATTAAGAGTTTTTAAATTTCGTTTGTTTCATCAAAAGCAGATACTTTAAATACAAAGGGTTCATTGAAATATAAATTATTGTACCAAACTAATATTACCTACTCTTATTGATTGAAAATGAACGTTAATTTATGTCTATTTGTGTCAATGGTATATTTGCGCCATTAGGCTTCAACTTCTGGTCGAGAAGCGGATCCAAAACCCTTAATCTGATGAGAAGACGCAGTAAACTCCGCGACATTAGGTCAGTAATTGATATTTATCTATAAATGATACTTCTAACCTTTCTCATTGGATTTTATTAGGAAAGGCATTATGATGGTGAAACACTAAGAAATAAAACTTGTTCGCGTTTCATTCAATACTTATAAATCCATTTGTCTTAACGAATACGAAGTCCTAGTTTCCAGAATTTGAATGATGTTTCCTTTATGAGATATCCTTTTTGTCATTTCAGAACTAATAATGCAGAACACTCTGAAAGTGATATTTAAATAACTATCAAATGAAAACGGTTAAAAGGCTTGTCCTAAATTCATCATCTCGCTTTAATATAGGTACAGTGAGCGCCCGTCGAAAATTGCTAATGTGTCTAAACTGAACTCACTACATGTTATTACGACTCAACTCTAGTGTAGCAACTACTATTGTGATGTACTGAGTTAACATAATTAGTTATCGATAAAAATTTTTTTAATTTAGTTATATAATTTAAAAAAAAATTATTCGTATAAACTTTTACTTTCGCGTTGCATTATAAAATATCTAAAAACAAGAGAATATAATTTTGCAAAAAAAATTTCGATCAGTGGAAATAAGTCCTTTCCACCGATCGTCACTTTTACTCAAGAGTCGTGCGTGAAGCGATTGAATTCAAAAGAAAGAGAAGATAATCAAGAGAAGGTGGAAAGGACTTTCCACCGATCGCCACTTCTATCCAAGAGTAGCACGTGAAGCGATTGAAATCAAGAGACACAAAAATTTCAATCGGGTAAACAGAAACAATTTATCACCAGCGTGAAATCCTGTGATTCAAATGACAATACCTTGTTTTTCACATCCGTTTAAGTGTGTGATCATCGTGAGTGTTGTGCGTAGAAACCTTAACAATTATTTAAAAATATCGGGACACGGACAAATCTGTCTCGGACACGGAGTGAAGCTTGCTGCGACAGTTTACTTGAGACCACGGCCAATGCAACTCGGCCGAAACGTCAAGCGAAAATAAAAGGTAATCGGGTTATTTTGCTGTGTTTTTAGAATTTTTTCGGTATTTAAAAATAGAACAGGTGAATGAAATTGTGTACCTGGGGAGTGCGTTTTCGAGGAATGGAAGATGTGAGTTGGATGTGGAGAGACGGGTAGCAGCCGGCAATAAAGTGAACGGTGCTCTGTCCGCATTAGTGGGTAGTGTGAATATATCTAACACTGCTAAAATGGCCATCCACAATGCGGTGTTGGTGCCAACTTTGTTGTACGGCAGTGAGGCCTGGATATGCCCGAAATCGAGTGAAAGTATGATAAATGCTGTGGAGATGCGGTCTCTCAGAAATATGTGCGGTGTTACGCTTGCGGACAGGATAAGCAATGATGAGATACGCAGTATGACAGGGTTGCACAACAGTGTTATTGTAAAAATGAAGAAAGGAATGCTTAGATGGTTCGGGCACATGGAAAGAATGAGTGATGAAAGACTGACGAAGAAAATATACAGAGCAAAAGTGAGTGGTAAAAGAAGCCAAGGAAGACCAAGGCTGACTTATGAAGATCAAATAGCCAGAGTGTTAGCAGACGGAAATGTCAAAAGCACTCGCATACCTAGGCGAAAATGTGTGAGGAGAATGATGAGATTTGAGGAAGCGAAAGAGGTGTGTAAGGACCGCGACTCCTGGCGCTCCGTCCTCTCTGACTACCCCGTTGGGGATACAGCGTGAAGTTATGTTATGTTATGTTTAAAAATAAATATAAATTAAATGTGTTTTAACGACTCAAAGAAAAATTTTTAAATAACATATTTACGTGGCATAGATAAAAGGTCAATTAAACTTAAGTCGACAATTTTGTAAATAACTCCTATAAATCTTGCGATAGTTTCACAAAATATTTACCAACGCGGAAGTGAAAAAAGATATGAGATAAATCATCACTGAATCAGTTCTAACTTGGTTGCATGTACAGACACTGATTTATATAATTTTAAATTAGTAGTGGAATTTGAATTTCAGTCATCGATGACCAATTTTCACAATGAAAAAGAGGCACTCGTGCTTCGGTGTTTAATACGATCACTAAGGTCAAACAAATTTTCTTAAGGTGATTTAATGTGAGTGATTAAATTGGCCTTCCTATCAAGTATCTCTGTGCAAAAGTACGTAAAAGCGTTGTTCCCAGTTATTTTTATGTGACTGCCTAAATATGGTGCAGTAGTGCTACCATATTGGCTCATAAATAAGAGACCCACTTAACTACAATAATACGATAGGAATATTGACTTCAAAAAATCTAAAATGATGTATTTTGATATAATTTTGTGGTTATGAGCACATGCGAACTGATTGGTATTTAAAAGTGAACTATCTTACAAAATTGTTTAAATGCCTGCTTATCGGCGTAGACGCTGATAGCGCACAACGTAATGTACCTACACTGCTAATAATCGTACATAAATCTCATAGATGTCTTGGAAATTCTGACAATCGGTTTGCTGCTAGCCTACCTTCATTGATTCGGTCTAGGCTCGGGTAATGGAGTATCTATGGTCCATATTCGTCTCGTGAAGTAGAAGCACAGATTATTCAAACTAATACAGAAAGTAAAAATAGATATAGATACTTACGTAAAAAACTTACTTTTATTTTTTTACCAAAAAAAGATCTTTAAAAATGAAATTAAAGGTAATCAAATGCTTCTCTCACTCACCTGCCTTTTTCTGAAAACATGAAGCCTGGTACGTGTGTGATGCGTCTACAGAAATTCGTTACGTGGTCCGAACATCGACAAAACTTCGCCCATCCCTATCCCACCGGGTCCGATAATTGCCAGCATATTCCTAGCGAGTGGGCCAGTAAATATAACCGCATCGTCAGCAATTCTCGGCTTATTCAGACCTTTCCTTTGCTCCCTTTTGCCTTTTTTAAATTACCACTCCAAATAGAAACTTGGTGAATTCGTTGACTAAAGAATTTTGTTTTGTACAAACGATCTACGACTTTGTCACCCCTTTTAATTGTTCGTGAAAATGTCTAGGCATTACTCATAGAAACCATTTAAAATAATTAAAAATAGTGTCGAATTATATTTAAAAACAAAAGTAATTCTATTACAATCACGCTGTCATTTTTCTATTCTTTCCTTGCTGGCATTAATTAGTTTTCAATGGGTCTAATTGAGCCTTAATTTCTAGTATTATCTTTATATACCACGAGAAAGACAAACGTGTCTGTCAACTTGATGGATTGAGGTCCATGGTTATTTACATTATCAAGGCTAAGAAAGTACTTCAGTTTACAAATGCATTAACAATCTTGAGGACTAAGATATAGTGTCCCTTTTACCAAAAATTTCACCGATGTATTACCCTCCATACCGGAACAGGACAGTGCAAGCACTGTCGATCGATCGAGGTGGCCACCACAATATGATAGGGGTCTACTTATGGAGCACTTCATCTGGAGAGTGGAAATGTCATTTATTTTGTTGTCCTAACACTGCTGCAACCACTGCGCGCCGATTGGTCAGCTCAAAATCCAACAAAACCTGTGTACGACTGCGTATTTATAGACTGAAATAACGGAATAAGGGTTGCACCAAGGTAGAAGCGAGACGATAGCGATAGATACCCGTCATCGAGGACGTCAATTGATAATTTGATTGTCCAGTTTAATTCAACCCGTGATAAAATGAATGTAAGTTTAAAATTGTATATCTACGCTAATTATCAATGAAACTAAATTGTGACTGTGTTATAGTTTGTGTTTTTGCCACACCGCTGAATAGAACAGTAAGCAATTATAGAAAAATTTAAATATCTGTCGGAATGTACAGAAATGTACACTGGTCCAGTATTGGTAATAAACTGTTTTAATGCGAACGAGAGTTGATATTTATTAGTGTCAAAAAACTGAGCAGTGGTGCGTAAGTTAAGTGCTCCATGGGTCTATCACAATGTTTCATTTTCTTTGTCTTCAATATTGCATGCCGGAAATGGCAAAATCGTTATTCAGGTACAATCAAAATTCGTATATCTGTAGCTGAGAGGTAAACATTAATAAGTCCGTTTTTTTCATATTAGCGATTTTTTATGATATGTGACCTTTAAAAAATTCTCCATCGAGTGGTAAATAACATTAATTTCTCCAACAAATATATTCCAAAAACGAAGTTTTTCCTTAATAACAAGTCCACTTATTATTTCGAGGTGATAAATATTAAGGACCTATGTTACTGATTACCTCCGAACACTTTTCTGTGCAGAGTAATAAGTGGACCTTGTTATTATTTACCGCGGAGTGGTACACGCATGACACGACATGTTCGATGCCCCTCTCCTTCCCCGCGCATCAATATAAAAATATAATTTCAAGTAAAACATTGTTACTGAAAGAAAAACTGACTTTTAATCAAAAATATGAATAACAGCCGTGCTTACAGGACTCTTGCTCAATCGTCAGGTAAATCTGAACTTCTATTAATTTACAGAATAATATTAATCCTGTAATAACATATGTAGGTTCAATTGTCTATGTACCTATATAAATTAAAAATGTAAACATATGTAAATTGACAATTCAAACAAAAACTTTGACCATGTAGTCAATGTAGGTTTATTTCATTTTTTTCTACATTTTTTGAAAACATTGTAAGTGGATACTTGCTTCGACTTTCGATAGGCCTTTCGATAGAGTGAACACTTCGTGAGGTTGGGTATAAAATCGTACTGGTACAGCGCCGGGGTTGCCGTACCGATAGGATTTTTAGAAATCATGTTTTTTGAAATGTGTCCTGATAGAGCCAAAACTGCCTGCGTAAAATTAGGAACTCTATTACTCTGCGTGTGCGTAAACGAGTATACAAGCACTATGCAGTATAAAAAACTATTCTATGCATAAGGAAATTTAAAAAATGGCTAGGTATTTAACTAGATACGATGAACTTTCACGTCAAAATATTGAACACTGCAGTCAAACTTATTACAATGCTTTAGAACTTACCAACGTAAGTAATATGACGTATGAAAATAGCATGGTTTCTTTGCATTATTGTACCTACAGTAGCTGCCATAAGCTGCTAAATTCATTTGTCACTCCCTAGTCAGAAGGCAGTATTTTCGCGTGGTTGAAATTAAAAGAATGTGATTCAACTGCCCTTTAGTGCAAGGAAATTAAGTTAATTTATGACATACGAAGGTGGTCCCGTAAGTACCCGACCCAACAAAGAAAACAAAATCTTTGGAAAAAATTATATTTATTTTCAACATAATCTCCTTTCAGCTCTATACACTTTTCCCAGCGATGTTCAATAAGTTCGATACCCTTTTTATAATGAGAACTGTCTCACTCCTCAAAATAGCTATTAACTGCCGACATCACTTCTTCATCGTAGGAAAATCTTTGATCACTGAGCCATTTTTTCAAGTTTGGGAACAGAAAATAATCTGAGGGGGCTAATTCTGGCGAAAAGTGTGCATGAGGTAGCAATTCATACTTTAATTCATTAATTTTGGCCATTGCAATAACGGATTCATGAGCTGGTGCATTGTCCTGATGAAACAACACTTTGCAAACGTTGCAATAAGTTCGCATAATACTCGCCGTTGATAGTTTTTCCTTTTTCAAGATAGTCAGCGAAATTTATCTCATGCGCATCCCAAAAAACCGACGCAATGAACTCGCCTGCAGATGAAATGGTCTTCGCCTTCTTTGGAGCCGGTTCTCCCTTTTCGGTCTATTGTTTTGATTGTTCTTTTGTCTCGGGTGTGAAGTGACCCATGTTTCATCCATGGTTATGAAACGGCGCAAAAATTCTGCTTTGTTGCTGTGAAACTTTGCTAAACACCCAATTGACATCTTCACGACACTGTTTTTGCTCGAGTCTGAGCAAACGCGGCACCCATCTTGCACACAGCTTTCTCATTTCCAAATTTTCAGATAATATGCAATGTACCGCACTTTTTGAAATGCCTACACTTTCAGTTGACGATCATCCAGTACCGCTTTGTGGATTTTCTTCACCATTTCTGGAGTCGTCTTGTTTTGTCTTGAATGTCTTGGCAGCTCGTACGGCCTCGTTTAAACTCTACTACACAATATTTTCCTGTTGTAAACGAAGGAGCAGACTCTTCCAGAGTAGCATCTAGTTCAGCTTTTATATTGGTTGAGCTGAGGCCTTTCAAATAAAAGTATTGTATCACATAACGATGACTAATTTTCTCTGCCGTGGGACTGGCAGCAGATAGTAAGGTCTTGTTCTGCCCCGAAATTCCTTATAGATGTTGTCAATATAGAATTTCATGATTTTAAAAATTTTGCAAGCCCTCATATGGCTTCATCAGCTCCATTTATACATCGCAAAAAAGGGAACTCAGGAAAAACTGTTCCATACTCAAATGTCAATGGATTCAGTTAAAAAATCTAACTTCGGGGTCCTTAACTATAAAACTTCGTTCAGTGACGGAGTGCCCCAAGAAGTTTCGCTGATCAGGAATAGGGGAAAAGTATTTGAAGATAGTATTCCAACTTTTTGCAGTCATTGAGGCAAACCTTAAAACCTATTTCGACGAAAAAATATGAAGATCTGCAGTAGGCTTTGCAGTGGATACCGACTATGTTCCACAGTTTTTATAATCAGCTTCCACATAATAATAATGAAGCCGATTTACCAGAAGCTTGTAAGATCGGAATAAAAACATTTAGTAATATAACTAATGTAATGGTGTTTCATTTTTGTCATAATTAATCATAAATTTTCAACCCTTACTTCTAAAATGGTACTTATTTCTATAAGCCACTAATTTTATTGTTCTTGTATACACAACTGTTCAGGGGTAAACAAACATAAGTCCAAAAAACCCTTCTTCTTAATGTTATTTATGTTTCGTTTCCCCTCATCCTGTAGTATGTTAAAATCACTGTGTAATACTTTTTATTAGATCCCGATATGATCAATAGATATTATTTTATAACGCTTTAAGTGTCACAGAACGCACATAAGTGTCTTATTTTGCGCGTACTGGAAAAGTTTGACTTTTGGCGTTTATTATTGTTTACCTCTCGGCTACAGATATCATCTATATAAATAAACTATATAAATAAATATCAATTGCCACATGTATAACGAAGCATTACTTGAGAACGGCTCAACCGATTTGGCTGATTTCTTTTTTGTTATATTCATAATTGTCAGTACAAGATTTGCATGACGGAAGTTTTTTGGAAAATCCACGGGATAAGGGTGGAATTTTGAATGGTATTTTTGTATGATAATCTCGATAAAAAAAGTTTTTGATGCGTTTCAAACATTCAACCTCCTATAGAGGCCAAGCCGAGGTGGGTCGCTAGTAATTCGTAAGTTATAGATGTCAAATCTCATCTTACCCCGAATA
Organism: Zeuzera pyrina; assembly: GCA_907165235.1. NCBI lineage: Eukaryota > Metazoa > Arthropoda > Insecta > Lepidoptera > Cossidae > Zeuzera > Zeuzera pyrina. The sequence continues at coordinate 9,421,040 of OU015640.1, forward strand.
TTGATTTGGAGAAAGATGAATTTAAAAATTCTTCATCATTGTAGGTAGTATTGTTGCGTTCTTAAACGATTACCTCTCATTTTTTTTTGTATTGTCCATAATTTTCTTTCTAATGAAAATAAGTAACAAAAAATGAAAAGATATTTTCATATCTGAACAGTGCAGTTTCATTCTCGACGAAGATTTTATAAAGAGGTTAATCGCTATTAAAAAAGTATCCATTTCTTTAAAAACGTTTCATCTTACTGCTCTTTGTTAGGTATAACGGCATTAAAAAATATTTGTATTTAGCTTATATCTGAGAAAAGCAAAGTGCAAGAAAAGCTTTTATAAAAGTTTATTACTGCATTTTCCTATTGTGAAAATATTGAATCATGTACTAAAGTGTTTGCTTGGAGAAAAGATATGAACTAAAAGAGTAGCGTCCAGTACCTAAGTATAATCACTAAGATAACATAGGTGCAGGTTATCCAGTAACCAGTACGACCTACTTTTTTTTATTATTATTCATTTATTTATTGAAGTAAAGTTTTACATGTTTCACAATACATAGCCCCACAAAACCGTCTCAACGGTTTGTCTGTGGTGTCAGCGAGTCTCTCAATATCATTCCATATGAATAAATGAACGGAGCTACACGTTGTTCATTAAGTACTTTTTTAAAGAATTTTTAAATTTTTTTGTATTAGATTCAAGGCGAATGTCAGCGGGAAAGCTGTTCAATAGATATGGAACGCGTTTTTTAAGTGTTCTGTCGCCGTAATAATTATTTATCCTTGGTACGTCAAATTTGCCCGCTGTCATTGTTCTCATGTTAAATCTATTGTCTACTTTATTCAGCTTGTAAGGGTGATAGATTGAACGATGTTATATCAGAATATTAAAACTTACCATTAGTAAATTAATTGATTGTAAGTTAACACCTTCACCGTTTCTGAAGTATTCCATTTTTTTTAAATAGCGACAAAATGTTATTACGGATCAAATTTTTCGCTGCACTGGGTAAGAACAACCTTTCATCAATTTGTTTTTTTTTAATATTTATAAGTACTAGCGTGTATACGTGTAACATAAATCGCCGCCCCGCTTGGATTTATTGTCTCAATAAAGTCGACATAGGATTAGATAATTAAGTTTCAATTACGTAATTGTTACAACATAAGAGATTCTCTTATTAGCATTATTTATAAATACGATTTTTAAATATTTAATAAAACAGGGTAATGTGTGATAATTTCTTTCGTGTAAGTTGACAGTTTAAGCTCATGAGAAATTGGTGCAGTGAGCGATTGCTTAACAACTAATTAGTATTTAGTTTCGTTATCTGCAAGTCTCATGCTTGATCTTGTTACGAATTGATACTTGTATTGATTTGATATTAACCCTGAATAAGAAATGTCGTGATAAGCCGTGTGTCCGATACGTGTCTGATAGGACTTCTCATTGGCAACATTTCAGGAACCATCGGACTTTTCGGCATATAATAAATTTTTGGTACTCTATCCATGCCTTCTTGATCTTTGCCATTTAAGATTTAAGATTAAAAGCCAATTTCGATTTTTTTGGCTTCAAAAATGACGAACTTCCAAACAAAACTTCACTATGACGCATTGTAAGCACTTGAATTTAGGTATTGGCACGCTCGGACACTCATGTATACCTGTGACTTTCGTAACTTTACTGTAGTGTGAGTAACGAAGCGACTTCAGTATAAAATATAATGCTGATACTTTTCCGAATCAAAAATTTGGGTTTTTATTACAATATTTTTTTCGTTTTAGATAAACATATTTAAACGTAATTTATTTTTATAAACGTTTTAGATAAACATATGTTTAGATAAACATATGTCGGAAAAGACACGGGGCAACTCGCGCCCCTGCAACTTGGCCACGAGAAACAGGCATCCAATCTTACAAGAGGCGAACAACTCCACAAAATACAACGCCAAGACAAAGTTAATGTGCAAACGACAGAAAACTCTTCATAACAATTATTACGTAGGCAATCGGAAATTTAATAATGGCAAACGATCCGTCGGAAAAATGCCATCGCACCGGCCGCCATAGTCTAACAAACTCAGCGCCGGCCCCGACGTTCCGTTAGCGCGTCATCGGAAGTCGCGCGTTGCCATGGTATAGTCAAATGAGTGCCTTTTATTATTTCCACCGACACATAAATACATATTTCATGCTGTATCCCTAACGAGGTAGTCAGGAATAACAGAGCGCCATAAGCGTCGCGGTACTTACATATTTCGCTACCTCAAATCTCATCATTCTCTTCACACATTTTCGACTAGGTATGCGAGTTCTATACCTACATATAATATTGGGTCCTTACATATGAAATTAGCGTTTTGTCGTACTGACCACTTTGATCTGAAATATCTCCTCTTTGGTTAAGAATTCCAAATTCAAATTTATAAATTCATTTAGCTGGTACATTTGAGTTTTGAAAACAGTCATTCATTTGTTTTTTCCTCATTATTTTTTTCTTTGGCGTCGCTTATTACCGCACAATGGAAAACATGAAATAACGGTATATTTACGAGTACGAGTTCTACCGTGGCACCAGTGCTGCAGAAACAGCTCGAAAAATTAATGATGTGTACGGCGCTGGTGTCGCAAAAGAAAGCACGGTACGTTTTTGGTTTCAACGTTTTCGTTCTGGAAATTTCGACCTTCAGAACCAACCCCGTGGACGGCCGGAGACCAAAGTGGAAAATGAAGAATTAAAGGCTATTGTGGAAGCGGATCCATCACAAAGCACTTCAGAGATAGCTGCAGGCTTCGGAGTAAGAGACAAAACTGTATTGATCCACTGGAAGCAAATCGGGAAAGTAAAAAAACTTGAACGATGTGTACCTCATGAATTGAGTGAATCGAACTTGCAAACACGCGTCGACTGCTGTGTTACTTTGCTCAACCGACACAATAATGAAGGGCTTTTAAATCGATTCATTACTTGTGATGAAAAGTGGTTACTGTACGATAATCGGAAGCGCTCGTCGCAATGACTGAACCCTGGAGACCCAGTCAAATCCTGCCCTAAACGAAAATTGACTCAGAAAAAGTTACTTGTGAGTGTTTGGTGGACTAGCGCCGGTGTCGTTCACTACAGCTTTTTAAAATCTGGCCTAACGATTACGGCAGATATCTATGATCAGAAACTGCAAACCATGAAGGAAAAATTAGCTGCTAAACAACCGAGATTGGTCAATCGCTCTAGGTCACTGCTGCTTCACGACAACGCAAGACCACACACTGCACAACAAGCAACCATTAAGTTAGATGAGCTACAATTGGAATGTCTGCGACATCCACCGTACTCCCCGGACCTTGCTCCAACAGATTACCATTTTTTCAGGAATTTGGGCAACTTCTTACAAGGAAAAAAATTCAACTCCGATGCGGCAGTCCAAACCGCCTTCAAAGAGTTTATTGATTCTCACCCCCATGGTTTTTTTAGTAAAGGGATCAATGAACTACCTATGAGATGGCAAAAGTGCATAGATAACAACGGTGCATACTTTGATTAATTAAATATATTTTACAAAAAAAAAAATGACTTTATATTCCTCCCGTACAAAACGCCAATTTCATATGTATGGAACCAATATTTGTTATTAGTATTAAGTGTTCTCTACTCGTTAAATGCATGTAAAGAAAATACAATAACATTCTTTAACACAAATAATTAGTTACATATTATTATGTTTAATATGGGAACTTTTTTTTAAAATAAAGATTGAATAGAGGTAATTAATAGGTTTTTACCAAAAACTACAATGTCTTTACCTATGAAGTTGCCGTTCAACAATACTGGCCATTTGAAATGTAACTTGTGTATAGCTGACAATAAATTCTAAATTCACATGAATTTTATATCAAAAACATGGAATTTTATTTTCAAATTCAGTCATTTGTTTATTGATTAGTGTTTTGTTTTCACTACATTTGTATTTTTTCATCAGTATGGGCACGATAAAAATACAAGTAATTACGGAATACAAGTTCCGTCGCGGTAGCAGTGCGGCACAAACGGCTCGCAACATTGACGACATGTACGGAGTGAACACTACAAACGAACGCACAACCCGTTATTGGTTTGAACGCTTCCGACATGGACATTTTGATCTGAAAAATGAACGAACCCTGTGGTCGCCCGAAGACTAAAGTCAAAAACGATGAATTAAAGGCGATAGTGGAGGAGGAGCTGTAGGTACGAGTTAGCAGCAGCTTTCGATGTTAGCATGAAAACAATGTTTGTCCACTTGCGTTAAATTGGCAAGGTAAAAAAGCTTGACAAATGGGTGCCGCATGAAATGAACGATCGTCAGCGCGACGAATGCGTTGAGGTATGCCTTGCGTTGCTTAATAGACACAGCAACGAAGGGATTTTGAACTGCATTGTCACTTGCGATAAAAAATGAATTCTTTTTGACAATTAGACCCTGGTTCAGCACCTAGGCAATGCCCCAAACGAAAACGTACCCCTATAAAAGTAATGGTTACTGTTTGGTGATCTATTGCCTGTGTAATTTATCACAGCTTCTTACCAAATGGCACGAGCATTACTACGGATGTGTGATGAACTGAACACAATAATGGAAAAGCTTGCAAATCTCCAGCCAGCCTTGGTTAATCGCTCGTCCCAGCTGCTCCTGCACGACAACGCTCGATCTCACACGGCGCAACGGACGGTCTCTAAGCTACAAGAACTAGGGTTGGAAGTTTTGCGTCATCCACCATACTCACCAGACTTTGCACCGACAGACTTTCTTCTACTTTTTCTAAAATTTGGACAACTTCTTGGCAGGAAAAAAGTTTTATACCCTAGAGACAGTATAAAATGCTTTTGAAGAGTTTGTTGCCTCCCGTACCTGACTTCTTCAAGAAGGGCATTGAAAAAACACTGCGCTGGCAAAGATGCATCGATAGCATGGATGCAAAATTTGATGAATAGAAATAAAAAAAATATATGAAAAAAATACTTTAACTTTTTGTTTACTAAACGGCAATTTCATAGGTAAAGACCTAATATTTACCTGTCTAGCACTACTAGTATTAGAATAAGTTAGCTAGAAACTACTAGTTACTTAGTTATGATTAGATATAGTTATCTTTTACCAATCAAAACTCAAGTTCTCATCTTTTACTAATTAAAAATAACTTCACACCGTTTTAATAACGATGAAGATGAATGAAATGCCTAGTTCAATCATTTTTAAAAAGATCGTTAATGTACGGACATGGCTTTGTTGCTGTTTTATAATGAAATATAGATAGATGTCTTTGCTATGCTTATATATGTTTACTCTAAAAAATATAGGGTCGACGGAAAAGGCACTATAAAATAAACTCATATTACAGATGCAACTAAACTAAAGAGATCATTTTAGATATCACCTTCTAAACGGCGGATCACGTTAAAACATACCTAAAGTGCAACTTGACTCTAAGAAATGCAATTACGAAAACCACCTTAACTTCTTGCAGTGCTTACTGTAAGATGCTTAAGTATATAAGTATATATATATATATGTTTTATATCTAGACAGACATAAACAATAATTCTAAAAAAATTGTTTTGGTTTCCAATAGTGTTATGCGTACCTCTAGTTTTATTTTTTTTATATATCTTTAATTAACAGATGCGGGTCAATTTACAGTTTAATTATTCGTAAAATTTTTCGACTTTTACATAGAAAGCTTAGATTATTATTGAAAAATTCTCTATCTTCCTATGAATGTCACGTTGAAATCGATTCAACCGTTTTGAACATTAGTCCGAATAAATAGACCGTCAAAAATAAAAATAAAAGCGTGTTTTTGGGTTTGGTTAACGCGCGAATAACCATATACTTTATTTCAAAATTACAGACACGCCAATTCAATTTTATTGTTCGATTGTTGTAAATGTAAGAGACAATATCACTTGATATCCGGCTTGCAATACTTCTTGTAAGCTAGCATAGCATTTACTTCAGGACTTTTTTATTTAACTTTACTACTGGTGATTATATTTAAAACACAATGTTTTCATGTTTAAGAAAAAATGTAGGAAATCAGAAAGTCATAATAGAGTCATGGAACAGAAAAGTCAATACTGGATCAAAACAAGTCAGTCGCACCATACCTGTCGCTATTTAATGTTCTCGCTTGCGATCGCTCATTATGAAGTATGTATAAATTTCTCTTACGGGTCCCACCTCTACAAGCGCTCTCGTGGGTCTATAATACACACGTCAGTATCGCGTATTTTAAACTGATGTTGTTATGTTTATTATATTTATTATACTTATTAATTTAAAAAAATAATTTCTGTCATATATTGTACATTGAATGAAGTTTCATTTCATATCGTTTTTTTATAAGTCATTGCTTTTTTGGGACTAAATTGACATTGAATCACGACACTTTATCCTTAAAATAAGCTTTTTTAAATTTTTTTTTTCTGTAAAAAGAAGAAATTTATGACATTTTCCCGACACTAATATTCAATAAGAATATGTACTTGAACTCAAAATAATTTTAGAAATTGTTAGAACTCGTTGAAACAAAGTTAATTACGACGTGAACGTAGCAGGTGTAAGAATTTTCCTTGTAAACTGACATTGTAGAATGGATATTGTAAGATATTAATATATGAAAATATGCAACACTAATATTTAACAAGGAAAATGGGTCTATTATGCATTGCCAATAAAATATTAAAAAATCTTAAGGTTTCTGAGAATTAGAGCGTCAAAATATTACTATTTTGCACAAAAATATCAAATGGCTCTTAAAGGAATGAATTAAATAAAATCCTTTCTTAGTGCTCACCTACGTTACTAGGATCATCTTTACTAAATTTTATTTTTCTAGACTCACTGGTTTAACTGGTTTAGACTTATAAGAATCGGAATCGGGAATCAGAAAGAAGAAGGGATTCGGCGCTGGTTAGTTGACCGAGTCCTACCTCTGGTAAATCCTGAGGATGCTTCGTTGAGAGGCGAAACACGTGTCGATTGGTGGTTTTTGGAGTTTGAGCAGAAAATAGCTAAAGATTTTAGGAATTCATCACAAGAATCAGTTTGTTTAATAAAGTTTGTGTAAGTAGACATATGTAAATATATTTTAAATTTACAGATAGACATGTACGTACATACATATCTTCACGCTGTATCACTAACGGGGTAGTCTGAGAGGACGGAGCGCCAAGCTTCGTGCTTATTACATACTTCTTTCTCTTTCTCAAATCTCATCAGCCTCCTCACACATTTTACCTTGGTATATGTACCAACGTGTTATATCGTATACATATATATATATGTATACGATATAACGTGTTATATCGTATACATATATATATATGTATACGATATAACACGTTTCCCGCCCGCTTCGCTGGGCGTAAGTGAAAATTTTGTACATTTTTGTTTGAAAAATGGTGAAGGGTCTATGGGGTCCAAAAATAAGTAGCCTATAACCATCTACAACTAATTCCGCGTCGAATCGTCATGGTCCCATGCCGATCGGTACAGTAGTTTTCAAGTTTATCGCGGTCAAAGAAAAAAAACTTTCATTATATATAGATATATTACATATGTAGAGACAAATAAAAGTGAAGAGATAACCTAATGAATCCGACTATAAAAGTATGTGAATACGTAATAAAGAAGCAAGATGTCAAGTGTCAAAAACGAGAGAATAGTCAAAGACAAAGCGAAAAACACCATTCAACGGCAGTACATCTACAATGACACTCTTAACAGTCGCAATTAAGGGGACAAAAGGGGGTGGGTGAACCTCTAATGTTGGGTAGCTGTCTCAGACAATGTGTTCGTTAATTCACCCGAGAGTACTTAGTGTGTTGGCGTCCTAACGCTCTCTTGGCACTGTTTACTGTGATTAGCGACATTGGAATACATATTAATAATGTAGGTAGAAAGGTATTAATGGTACACTGTATCAAGTAATTGAACAATTAGGACGATATGCGAGTATTCCTTTAATATTCTGTATCGATATATAGTAATAATAAACATAACGACGACGTCGATGGCACAGTGGTTTAGGCAATGTCTCTATAAGTGTAAGGTTCCGGGTTCAATTACCGGTCGGGTCAATTTAGGAAACGAACTTCTGGGTCTGGGTGTACTGGGGGACGCCCTTAGCAGTCGTCGTCTGGTTCTCATACCACAGGAAACACCTTAGTTTGAGACCAGATGATTGTGTATTGTCTGGCGTATCTTTTTATCATATTTATCTTTATTTATTTAACAATAACATCGACTGGCTCGTTAACGTGTCAACAAAGCATCTACTTAAGCCGAGGCCCCGGATTCGATATCTGTTAAAGTCTATTCAGAAACGAACTTGTCTCAATTGGCTTGGAGTATGGGTTTAACTGGGAGCTCCCCTTGAGTTCGTTGTATGGTATCCCTAATACAAGCCTACTGCTTTGTTTGGGTTCTCGCAATTTGTGTAATAGTGTTATTATTATAATGACTATAGCTTTTGGACGCGACTTGCTCACACTATATTTAAAAAACGTAACATGTGTTGTTGTGTAGACTACCGGTATGGTACAGTCTACTCTTACTCTTTCTTTTACAAAACAGTAAGTGGTTGGTATTAATAATAGGTATTAGAATTAAAAGGTATAATTTAATAAGGTATTTGAACTAACTAGGAATACGAACTAAGAAAGGTATAAATGTAAATTTAGGTGTATGAACAAATAAAGGTGTAAATAGAGTAGCTGCCCGACCAGCTACCATGAGTAACGAAATTGTACTACTGGTGTCAACTACAAACTAAAAGCCGCTTGTTACCTCAAGATCGCGGAGAGGGATGTGGGCGTATAGTTAGTTCCCTGAGCAATGGGTTTCGAAACTGACAATAAAGGATCGTAGGTGGTAGCATGCAACTACCAACAATTACATCATAGGAACTGAGGAATAAAGATGAAAGACTTCCTTTGGTACGCAACATGTGTCCTATCCCAAAATCGAGATCGATCAGACTGAAAAAGTTTTCTAGGAAGTTACGTAATTATAAATCGGTTTGAAAACTCTGTTACTTGGTCTGCCTCTAGACTCCCTGCTGTAATCCACTCAAAGCCTTCGTGGGTGGCGCAGTGAAGCCAGTTACTTATTTAACTAATTTTTAAAATAAGTACATACCAATAGTGGGCATGTACCTATGCAGACTGTTATAGCTAAAATGTAGATAATATACTTATTGTAAATATTAAATATTGCATGATACTGCAAATTCTAATGTGCGTTACATCTCTAATCGAGTTATTCTTTCCACAACTATGCTTATCTCTTCTTACATTAAGCGTGAATGAAAACGATTTGTAAATAATAAACTTCGAATGCCTGAATAATAATGAAATAAAATAGATATTTCAAAGAAGAATGGGTAATTTTGCCTGGTATCCGGAAAAAAAATCACGATATCAACTTAAAGATTTTCCTTTGCGTACTGGGTATTACAACTAAAATTCAGATCCTACTTACTAACAGATTCAGTGACCTGTCATTTTTAGGATATTCGTGACAAAATAAATTGAAGTAGTCAATAAAAGCGACATTGCTTCAGAATGATACCTGATCAAGTGGTGTTCATGATGCTTCAATTTTTTTCGGGGTCGCTCTATCTATTCCCTTTTGTTAGTAAAGAAATAAATAAACCTTCAATGAAAATTTATTTAGACTGAATAGATCGAATAGACATTCAATGTAACTGAAAGGATAACACAAAAATGTTTCGTGCCTGATTGAATTACATTACATCGTTCAAATAAATGTCATTGAAGCGAACAAATTTCTTGCTCTAATAAAGTTATCTCTCAATAATAAGAGAGTTTAAGGAATACAACTTCTAATGAAACGTTATGCAGACATTTGAATTATGCAAATTATGTATAATTTTGACTAACACATTTATGAACATATGAGACATTCAAGGAGAAAATAAAATAAATTACAAAATTAAGATATTAAAGCAATGCAATGAATATCGTTTAGCAATCAAAATTTACGTATTTGCATAACTAATCAATATTCGAAGTTAGTGAGAAGTTAACTAAATTAGTAGTCTTTTTATTTATTGGCTTGGCACAGGCTTTAAAATTTGTAGAATTTAACTTTACTTTACTTTACGGTATTCGCATCGCTTTTATGAAGTCATCTTTGTAATTATATTATTTTTGAAGACCACAGAGTCAAATTAAAACTCGTAGGTTATCTACCTAACCATCAGCTACAGTCTGTATCATTCAGTACTGTATTGTAGTTCGTTTAGTCCTTTTGTCAATTTCAGAGTTCATCACCAAATTCTTATTTTTTTTTTGTAGAATAACATTTTAGGTTCTCGCTCTTTTAAATAAAAAAAAAAGCCCTTTTAAATGAAAAAATAACCTTAAAATCTGTTTAAAAATGGCGGAGGTAGATAAAAACACAGTTGAATTAAGTACCTTTTCAACATTGATTAAAAATAATGGAAATAAGCTGAACACAAATGAAATATAATTCTATCTATTTTTATTTAACAATTAATTGCACACACATGAACATTAGTACATAAAAGTGAAAGTGTTAAAATGCTATCTATATATATTTTTAAATATAAACTACTCTTTAATTTATAAGTAAGCATATCAATATAAATATAGATATATAATATTATCTATGTATTACCACAAAATTAACTTCATATCCAAAATCAAGAAATATTTTCGAACGCATTGTTTGTACAGCTTTTAAAGTAATTTCACGTAAACTATGAAAACATTTTCAATTTCGTTATTGAAAACGTGCATTATGATACAATATATTTGAGGAGAAATACATATAGTATATGAAAACTTGGAAATTTACTGCATGATGAAGCAGATATGTAAAAATACAAGCTTGAAGTTAATGCGTTGTCATCGTGGTCAAATTACACTGAAAAAAATATACTAAAGTACTAAATAGCACACAGATTAGTAAAATTCTTTTTTTTATTAAGAAAAAAAACAAACTATTAATATAATCATTTGATTGTAAAAGAAAAAAAATAATAATACACATATTGTAAGCATTTAATCCGGATCATTGTCAGACATATTATTTATACGTAGGTAGATATATGTTCTTTATACAGGCATTAGAGATGTATGAAGATATACCTACGTAGGCATATCTTCATACATCTCTAATGCCTATGAGGATTACTTCTGTTTTGACTCTCATCATTCCTTTCTCATTTCACACGTACTGCCTAATACATTACGTACATAATCTTGCATGTTCGTGGACCATTTGATCTTCATAAAATAGTTTGTGCCTAACAAAATTCATTTATCAGTTCGTTTCTTCGACTTTTTATGATGACGATAAACAGGATTTGTTTTTTCGTTCCTTATTCAAGTCTTTGCAAAAACAAAGATACCGTAGTGACTTAGATATTGTTGTAAGAAAATCTTATTCTCGACGTGAAGTCGGTACATGAAGCGGTATTACATTCAAATGTTCTTAATTTCAAAACGACATTACACCCACATCGGAATCGTAAATTTTATAACTCCTATTCGCTTTATTCCGGAATAAAATTTTGAACTTCTTTACAACATTCATCAAGACGTCATGCGCAAAGCTTTTGAATAATAAAAATGTTCGCCCTAAGGCCACGGCACGCGAACGATCTCTCGTCTCTTATTCCCCAGTTTTTCTTGTAACTTTATTATGTGGAATGGAAAGTAATTCCTTACATTTATTATTATTACCGAAATCTCATTTATCATCGTGAAAATGGTAATAAATATTAGTAATGATACCGAAAGATCTTGTTTGCTCTTCCGTAACTTCTTTTATTGTTGATGAGTAAGTTTCGGGTTTATTACAATTCAGGTTAGACATTTCGCTTGTTTTTCTTTACGTTCTAATTTTTTAACTGATGTGATAACACGTGTGAGGAAATATAGTAATAAGCAGCTAAGTAATTTTTTTATGTGATGAATTCTTATAAACTCTTATAATATTTCCGTCAAAATCCTAATCCAATAATCGACACGATTTCGCCTATACCCTGAGGAGGCTCATTTAAGAGGCGAAATACATGTCGATTAGTAGTTTTGGAATTTTGGGCGGACGACAGCTAAAATAGTAGATGTACAACAACGAAGTAAATAGTTTTACGGCGAGGCGCTATTTTGAGCTCAGAGTAGAGCAAAGAATTCTAGAGTAGAATCCCGAGCGCAGCGAGAGAATCTAAAATAGAATCATAAGCGCAGCGAGATTAAATTTACGGCTCTCGAGGTAAAAAATTAATTTCACTACCGAGTGACACACTACTTTTCGATCCCATCTATGAGAAAAATAAATGAGAGATGTTGTTCGATATGTAAAAGTACAAAGAAATTTTGTATTTTTAAATTTTTAATTTCTTTTTTATTCTACCGCGCGACTGCCACCGCACTCTTAGGTAAGCTTCAGCCACTAGCATTTTTAATGCAATATTTTAATTGACCTCTCGTGTTCCTAATTCAAATTCATTTCTGCCCTCTGTGAAAGTATTTAAAAGAAAATACCTATCTTGATCGCTCTTATCGAGGAATCAATCGTTTTTCGAATAGATGGAACGAAAATTATAAATCATCATATGTTAGCAATGACGTTAAATGTCATAACTCAATAGAGCCCCCCGACGTCCAACCAGCATCGCCTCGTTGCTCGGCGTCCACGAGTGTTCGCCACGTTGTCAACCGGTGAACGTCGCGTGGTCGACGAAGGGACATCGCGTGCTTCGTAATAAACAAGTAGTCTGTCAGTTCTTTATTCATTTTCAAAGCAAAATGATACGACTGACACGTTCCAAAGAACGGCTTGGAATGAAAGGTGGGGATTTGCTGCCAGCGCATCGTCTTCGCGTGTGACCCACTCGCAGGCAGCGCGCGCTCTACTTGAAACTCGCGTATTGGCAACCCGTGGTCAACGCAAGGAAAGCGTACGAGCAGCGGGTGCTCACTGAGTGGACAGCGCGTGGACAGCTTACGAGCGAGGCGGTCCGGCGACGCACGGTGGGAAATCGTAGAATAAAGGCATATCAAAAATAGTTTTTATTAATGTCACAACTGAGATATAATTTTCAATTTATTCAATAGTTTCAAAGTCAAACTTTATAATACTGTAGTTATTTCACATTATTAATGATTGTTTTTTTATTAATGCCACGTGTTTATTATCTTTACAAGTCTGTGGTCAATTCGAGACTTTTTATTCATCAATTTCAAAGTTAATTTATTGTTAAATTTTATAAATAAGTAGGCAGTGTTATACATTTCTAAATAGCTCATCTTATAAAGATTCCCAGATGTTTACCACTTTTTAGCTTTATTTGGTTATGTCTGAGTAAATATTCGAACAATAAAATGAAGAAAAAACGTCAGTTCTTATAATGTATCGAGACTTATAACAGTTACTTCCATTTCCACATGCTTTAAATTTAATGATAATATGCAGCATTAGTGGCATAGGTACATCTTAAAAACATTTAAAAAAATTAGCTATGAATATTTACAATTTCCGAAGTTATTTGGAAAAGTATGACCAGAGTCCGAACACGGAAAGCAGCTATCTGTTGCGGTTTCAATCTAGACTCTAGGTTCCCAAACTTATTTTGTCTACTGAGTCGAGAGCTCATGCAGTCGTTGTCTAAGATGCCTCCTAGCTAAATGAAATTACAAATCACCCCCCAGGCCTCTACAAAACGCCCCCATTTTTTTTCTGGGTCTCTTACCGCTCCCCTTTAGGCCTGCAACGCCCACAGGGGGGCGTTATCGCCCACTTTGGAAATGGGTTTTTAGACCATTCCTATAAGTAGTTCGTGTTTTCTTTTTGTATTTTTATCAATGTATCAAAGCACTCGCATAGCTACGTAAGGAGGAGAAGTGTGAGGAAAATGATGAGATTTGAGGAAGCGAAAGAAGTATGTAAGGACCGCGACGCTTGGTGCTCCGTCGCTGACTACCCCGTTACGGATACAGCGTGAATATATGTGTGTATTTACCAATATATCAATTATTTTTGCACTCATTTTACGAGAGAAATGTACATTACCCTTATTTTTTGTATGTAAGGAGGTGTGATAAATTTATTTCAATGTAACACATTTACAGCGGTAATGAAACTATTTTATTGTTAGTACATGCGTTAGGTTTCCAATTTTTTAAAATGTCTAATTTTAACCGTTCTAAATGTGAATTAATACTTTTATATATGTAAGAAGGAAAAACCGTTGACGGGCTGTCAACATCTTTAAAAGAAAATTATAAAGTTTCTGAAGACAACATAGGAATGTTTATAAAACATTGTTATTTTACATATATTACATTCTCTTTGGTATGTTTCATCCTCAGTGGATATTCAGAGGCTTATTACTCCTTCGTTTAATAAACTATGGACAGAAATATCACGCAAAAAACATTTATTTTTAAGATAGAACAATAATTGGTTAGATTCAGAATATTCCATAACTTTACCGATCTCGAAATACGATCTACACAATCTAATTCTTTTGATGAACGAAAAGGACTGTATATGGTAGAAAAAATACCACGCTACTTATTTAATGTGGATTTGATCACATTTACATTGCATATTTTACAATGCGAGCTTACAAAAGTTAAGAGGGTGAAAAGGGGGCTGAAACTTTGTATGGGAAACGCTAAGTCTTGGTAATGATAAAATTTGGTGAGGTGGTAAGACTTTTTTTTATCAAAAATACATAGGCTACTTTTTTATCAAGAATCTATGAAAAGGGGGACGGGAGGGAGGGGAACGATACTTTGTACGGGAAATGCTAAACCGCTGAAATGATTATGATGTAGCATGTGTATAATTTTTTGACACCTGGGACTGGACATAGGCTACCTTTTTATCAAAAAACTACTCCTTAGAGGATGAAAAAGGGGATGAAACTTTGTACGAGAAGTAGTAAACCGCTAAACCGATTATGATGAAATTTTGCAGGTAGATAGTTTGACATCAGAGAACGGGCATGGGCTTCTTTTTTATCAAAAACCTATCTTATGGGGGTGAAAAGGAGAATGAAACTTTAAATGGGAAATGCTAAACCGCTGATATGGTGATATATGATAAATGATGTTTTGTTCAGAGATAGTACGTGCCCGGGGGCAGACGTAGGACATACGTAGACTCTTTTACAAAAATAAACTTTCTATTATCTATCTATACTACTGTATAAATCTCTAGCGTCTGTCTGTAATTATAATTTTACTGTCAAATTTTGTGATAGATAGTAATTTTATGACTCACTGATTCCATTCTATCATTTTTAAATTTATGTCTGTCTATCTGACTGTATGTCCTTTTATAACTGAAGAACAGCCTTACCGATCTTAATGAAAATCGGCACGTAGTAAGAATATCTAAATGCGCTCATGATAGACTACTTATCTTTTTAGAAAATTTTCCCCTAAAAGAGTGTAAAGGGGGATGAAACTTTGTATAAGAAATGGTAAACCGCTGAACCGATTACGAAGAATTTTGGCAGGGATATAGTTTGACATTAGAAAACGGGCATGGGTTACTTTTTTCATCAAAAATTTACTCCGAAGACAGTGAAAAGGGGGACAAAACTTTGTATGGGAAACACTAAACCTTGGTAATGATAAAATTTGGTGCGGTAATAAGACTTTTTTCATCAAAATCTGTGAAAAGGGGGACGGGAGAGAGGGGGATGAAACTATGTACGGGAAATGCTAAACCACTGAACTGATTGTGATGTAGCATGGATATAGTTTGACACATGGGAACTGACATAGGCTACTTTTTTATCAAAAAACTATCCCTAAAGAGGAATAAAACTTTGAATGGGAAATGCTGAACCGCCGAACCAATTATGATGTTTGGTACAGATATAGTATGTGTCCGGAGACAGACGTAAGTTTAAACGTAGACTTTTTCAGAAACAATGTTTAAACATGCTATGCATATTTACATATAATTAAACCTAATCCGGAAAAGCCACGAAAAAATTTTCCGCGCAGACGAAGTCGCGGGTACAGCTAGTAATTATAGATAATGAAAGTTTTTTTTCTTTGACCGCGATAAACTTGAAAACTACTGGACCGATCGGCATGGGACTAAGGACCATTCGACGCGGAATTAGTTGTAGATGGTTATAGGCTACTTATTTTTTGAACTTTTTTTTTTGCTCAGCGAAGCGGGCGGGAAACTGCTTGTATAGATATAAAACAGAATAATTCATGAGCATTTCAATAAAATATTCATTACAGTTTCGTGACTCAATGACGTCCCGTGAAAGATATTTCATTCATCTTTGTGGAAGAAGCCAATATTAAGTACCTGTCACAACTTGTCTCTCTCAGCAGTTACTTTATACTACAATTTTCTTTGATGAAACATATTAAATATATGGAATTTAATAGAAGTTACAAATAAATAGCGTGACGAAGACATCTGATGTCACTCACATATGTTGCAATATTTAAATAAAATATTACGTTGTATTTCAAACGTTTTGTCTAATAATATTTTCGCCATGCTGGTCTGCGAGAGATAGACAAACAATCTATCAACTCATTATTTTCACGCATACATATGTCTTAATTGACTGTAGACAGAGACGACTATTACAAAAATTTTTAGTGACATAAATCAGTATAGTATACTTATTTTCACGTTAATATTTACAAACTTAAAACTAATCATTGTCTTAAATAATAGAATTTCTCAAGGTTGGCGGTTAGAGTTGTCGTTGCTTAGGGTGCGTAGCAGACTGGCAGCATTAGTTCATTGAATAGGTAAACTGGTTCGATCGCGGAAGAAGCTGCCAGCCCGACGGTCTCCCGAAGCCTTGACAACAAGCCAGGGTCTCAAAGTTTCGACTGCAAAGGGCGTAAATATGAAAAATGGGTATGAACACATATTATAACATGTACAGGTGACAGGTTCTTCTCTCTTCCTTCGTGGCATGGCGCGTAGATTAGCGCATTCGCCAATGTCACGTATTAATAGATAGAATCACAAAAAATTAGTTTTTCTTATTGTAGAACTCCTCCAGTAAAGTGATAGTAGGCTTTACTGAAGTTTTAAAGGACTTCTTGGAAGAACGCGAGAACTTAAGCTACACATGTTTATTTAGATCTATTCCATTCTTTTCACTTACACGGAACTTTAAAACACAATATACTATCATCACTGTTATACTTTAAAACTCTTAAAAATATAAAAAATAGAAAATCTAAATAAAATGCCAACCTCACTTCTCCCGTTCCCGCCAAAAAGTCAGGTGACAGGTTAACAACCCGTTATGGCACTGTCCAGTTCCGTTTCATCATCCGTTACTAATATGGTAAAGCATGTAAGTGTAAAACCCTTCATACACTTACTAGCTTTACACCATATTAGCAATTAATATGTAAATTGGTTTGAAGTATGGCAATTAATGGTAGCTCCCCAGGTCATGGTGTAGTACGCATAATACAAGCCTATTCCTTAGATTGAGATGTAACCCAATTGGTGTAAAATTTCTGGAATGTTCATATATGTAATACCTGTACCCGCGAGTTCGTCCGCGTGGAAAATTTTTCCGTGAACTCTTTGGGTTACCGACGTTACTCGAGGTACCTACATTGTTGGAGGAGGTCTTGAAAAAAGTTACTCTCTATCGCGGAGCATCCGCCATATTGGATTTATGCTGACGTCACATATACAGAAACCTTCCACTGCGTATTCCATTTCATATCCATATTGATGGTGTGAAATAAAAAAGTTATTTTCTATTAATTATAGAACCTCCGCTATATTGGATTTATGATGACGTCACATATAAAAACCACATGTGATTTTTTGAAAAATAAAGTAGCTCTAATTTATTTTCGGGCACATACAATCTCCGTACTAAATTTCATCACAAACGGTTCAGCGGTTAAGCATTTTCCCTATAAAGTTTCATACCCCTTTTCATCTCTTAAGGAGTAGATTTTTGAGAAAAAAAGAAGTCTACGTTTTTTTTAATAGAAAATCTTTATCTTTGCACCAAAATTCATCTTAATCGGTTTAGTGGTTTAGCATTTCCCCTACAAAGTTTCATCTCTCTTTTCACCTTTTAAAGGTAGATTTCTGAAAAAATGGTAGCCTATGTCCGTCCTCTGGTGTCAAAATTAAACTATCTCCATGCCAAATTTCATAAAAATCGGTTCAGTAATTTAGCCGTGAAAATGTACCAGACACAGACAGACTCGCATTTATAATATTAGTGTGGATTATTATCTGACGTAAGACAAATGCGGCGGAAATACAATCTCTCAGAAATACGTGCAACACCAGCCCCGCGGTCGTAATAAGCAACAAAAAGATACGCAGTAGGACAAGGTTGGGTGACAGTGTTATTGTAAACAATACTAAATTATTTAAATAAACATAAAAACTTGACCGCTTTTCACTATTTTTATTAGTTATTATGTATTTGGTATTGGCTATTGATTACCTTTCATTTGATACTCATATTGCTATATTTTTTCCCCTCTACTTTCTTTTTCTCGAGCGCCATATTGAAATTTTATACCCTATGTCACTCCCACAATTAAGATAAATCTAATGACACCTATATGTTCCGTCATCCGTCAAGCAGTTTAGGCTACAGAACGTGCCAAAGAAATGGATATAGATACATACTCACATACATACATACATTTATTCGAAAAACTCGCATCGCATCGCAGTTAGTAAAAAGAAGAAACAAAAGCTTAGACGATTTGGATAAATATATGGAAAGAATGAATGATGAATAAAACGAAGTAAATCTCCAGAACGAAAGTTTTATTTACAGAATGAAAGTGGGTGGTAGCAGAAGCCAAGGAAGTTCTTAACTGACTTAAGAACATCATAAACTTAGTGTTATTTGATGAAAATATCAAAAGAAATCACATACTTAGACAAGTGTTTGAGAGGAAAGAATACGTAAGGACGGTGATACTTGGCATTCTGTTCTCACTAAGTATCCCCTTAGGAACACAGTACGCCTTAGTAAGGGTATGTGTGTGAATTATAAACAGAAATGGAGATTCTTACACAACTCTTGAGTGCGAAGCAGTGTTAATAATATATTGGGCTGCTTGCTTAGGGATGAATGCTTAGATAATTCGGGTAAATATGTAGAAAGAATAAGCGATGAACAATTAACGAAGTAAATCTCCAGAACCAAAGTTTTTTTACAGAACGAAAGTGAGTGGTAGCAGAAGCCAAGGACGTCCAAAACTGTCTTATGAACATTAAAAACTCAAAGTTTACATACATACATACATACGTACGTACGTACGTACGTACACACACTGATGAAATGTAGATGAGAGGTATGTAGATTCTATGTAGGAACGTCCGCTTGACTGTAGACAGGCTGTCGGCTATCCCTGGGAGCAGCCCTTCCATTGAGCTATTAGGTGCATGATTTGTTTCTCCCTCTAATATTTCAACTAAGAATCTTAAAAATCCAGAAAATTAACAGATGCACAAGCACATTAAGGGGGAATATGTTGGCTTGCAGGTTTGCTCGGTGTACTAAAAACGTAAAGATAACGCTATTTAAGGCGTACTGCCAGTCTTTCTACACCAGCAACCTGTGGACCTCATATACTCAGTTGGCTTACAACACCCTCCGTGTTTAGTATAATAATATTTTCAGGATCTTGCTGGGGTTGCCCCGTTTCTGTAGTGCTTCAGGGATGTTTGCTGAAGCCCACATAGACAATTTTTCTGCAATGATGCCCAAAAAAGTAAACTCCCTGACGGTGAGGACACGGGGCAGTGCCAACAGGATTCTGTAGATGATTTCTGATAGATGGGAGGGGTCCATTGTTAATCACTGGGTAGGCCTCCTCAAAGCTGTGTACATTCACATGAGGAATTAAGCAGGAAATAAATGTATTGTGTTTTATTGTTAATAATAGTATAATAATAATTAATTAATAATTTTTTTGTTACTAACATTATATTTAAGTTATTTACTAACCAATTTTATGGATCTTTGTAATCTGAAAATAAATGTTTAATAATAATTAACCGAAAATTATTTCGCTTAACTTAACTAATTAGTCCACGTTCCTGATCTCCCCCCTCTTACTAAGATCAAAAATATTTATTTCAAAAACAAATATCTCGAAACTTACGAGATTATCCCTCCTGGTTATTCAAAAAATTCGCCAAAGCTTGGCTTGTAAAGCGATCCCCTCTAAAACATAAAATTCAGAGACTTCTTCGATACGAATTTTTAAGTCTGGGGCTGTAATTTTTGCTAGTTGAGCAGGATGTACATAGATAGAGCAAACACCGACAATTGATCTTGGTTAAACGTCACTTATAAAAAGATAATACCAGTCCAAATAGTGCATGTATAGCGAGCAGCGAAAATACTCGCATATTGAAGCAGATGGATGATTTACTCTGTAGTTTTGCAGTTTATGTTATTTACAATCATGTTATTTATTTGCTTAAGCTTATACGTAAGTATAGACGTATTAACTAGCTAAATGTGTGAAAGGAACGAAAGAGCCCAGGAGTAGCAGTCTAGGTCCAGGGGAGGGCAACTGCCCTTTCCTGCCCCCTTTGGGCACGCCCATCGTTATGTGTACTACCAAATTAAATGGAACCTTGATTCTGTATGTAATGTATGGAAGTTAGACAAGTTAAAGTGGTCTTGGGCCAAAGTTGGTTTGAGTCGAAATTAAACTTCCGCAGTATCCAAAATTACCAAATAACGATAAGCAAATACGTCTGATACGATCTTGACTGGTTTTTTTTAATATCTTTTTTTTTTCAATCACGACTGAATTTTATGGTACAGCCGACCGTGAAATCACATTAGCGTTCTAAAATATGTGGATCGTCAAACTTCGGTCCATTGTGCTCTTCGGTAAAGTTCGAGAAACTCCGAACAACAGTTAATCACTTAAGTTTTCGATTATGTTTTTATACATAGTTACACTGAAGTATGCTTTTGTCGTATACATAGGCATTTAGCGATGAGGCGTGTCTTCAGGATTTATGTAGGTACCTGTCAAGTCATCGGTTCAATAATGGAACGCAAGCATGCATACATTTTGGAAAATGTAAGCTGTTTTATGCTTTCTCTTAAACACATTTTCCCTCGTGTCGTTTATTAGGGTTCCGTAGTAAAAGGACTAAACGGAATAGTTTTGTCATATGTCTCTATTCGTCTGTACATCCCATTTAATCCGTAATCATTGTCGTTCCTAATGGAGAATTACGAGTTCTCCATTAGACATTTTTATTTACATGTATACCTATGTGTATACATGTATATTTATCTGTACTAATATTATAAAGAGATAAACTTTGTTTGTTTGTATGTAATGGCTAAACTCAAAAACTACTCAACCTTCATTTGCTGCACTTCGTAGAAATAATATGGCGTCTCTTGTGGTAACATTGACATTTACCATGTGATTTCCTGTGATATGAGGTAATTTATCTGGGCGAAAATGTGTGAAAAGAATGATCATATTTGAGGAAGCGAAAGAAGTATGCAACGACCGCGACGCTTGGCGTTTGACCGATCACCATGAAAGTTAACACATATATATATTTTTTCATGTAGAAGATTTTTATGCTATTCCCTTTGTTGTAAGTTGATAACCACGCTGATGAAATCGTGGAAAAAAGCCAGTAGTATGTCATATATATATGTACCTTTATATGTATATAGATGAACAGATGTACTCTGGAAATTATCCTAAAAAAACAAAAACAACAATAAGTAGTCAGTTTCTAAAAGTATACCCATTTTTCGATATACATTATTCAAAACCCTCAAAATAAAATATCGTTAACCGTTCAAATGTAAGGCAGAGGTTAATGGGCCGGATCATTTCGTGCCGTTCGGGCAATCGGAGTGGAAGCGAGATAAATTAGGGGGGGTCTCCTCAAAAAGGGGATCTTGCGAACAATCTACTGGATCAAAGTGTCTTTGAGACTAACAAATTCGCAATTTACTTTTCACCTTTATTTGTACGAATTAAAAGCAATTATTATTAATGGACCTCTGTCTGTGTTCTCATGATGGTATTGTTTCAAGATGTTTTTCGTCGACTAACATCTGTAATTTATTGGCACTTGTACTATAAAGAAATTAATTTTCATTTCTGTAATCCGCAATATTTGAATACTTGTGCACACGAAGTTTTATTTATTGCGTTCTTGTATATATAACATTATTAATTTTTTTGACAGGACGATAAGATACCTAGGCGGGAGATAAGAAAATGTGTGTAGAGTGTATGACGAATACCTGTTTTCTATATTAAATTTTTGCCAATAAATATGGCTACAAAAGACAATTTTATTTTCGTAGTAAGAAAATAAAAATAATGATATTTTCAATTTAGACTCGCAAGAATAAATTGATCGTACTTTTGAATTGGTTAGATTTTTCAGTTTACACTCCTGGAATAAATAACGTTGTTGTAATTTAATAAAAATGAGCTATTTTTACAAGCTTTTATTTAACTTCACATGTACTACTCTGTCAAGAAAGTACCGGGAAAAGATTAATAATACACGAAATGTTAGTTATTCATCCAAATTTACTTTATCACCTTTAAAGCATGCTCCTTTAGAAACGATACACTTACGCCAACGAATAATCCAATCATCAAAACATTTTTTTAAGCGCTTTTTCCGGAATTGAGTTCAGTGCTCGCCGCGAATTCTCCTTTGTGTCTTTTACCGAATGAAAACGGGTGCCACGAAGTGGTAATTTGAGTTTAGGAAAAAGAAAGAAGGGGGCTGGAGCCATATCTGGTGAATAAGGTGGTTGCTCGATAGTATTTGTTGAGTTTTTGGTTAAAAATTCGTTCAAAATGATGGCCTTGTGCGAAGGCGCATTATCGTGGTGCAAAATCCAAGAATTTTCTTTCCATAAATCTGGCCTTTTTCGTCGAATTTGCTCTCTTAAACGCCGCATAACGCCCAAATAATATTCGGACCACTTCCTGTAAACTTACGACTTTGAAATTTTGCATTTTTGTTTAATTCTGACGACAATACACTAAAATGATAGAAATGACCTCATACTAAAGTCAGAATTGTCTCCTCACGAGGGTGGGTACTCCTCGACGATTTGTAGTAGAGACAAAATTATGCATGAAGATTTAATTTTGATAGCTAAACATGATTTTCACCATAAACTGATGCTACAGCCAGGATTGTCTCCTTATAAGGATACTCCTCGACAACTAGTACTAAAAATACGAAACTTTGCATGTAAATTTAATTTTGATAGCTAAAAATGATTTTCATCAAGATTGTCTTCTCATGAGGGAGCTCTTCAACGGTTAGTAAGATCATGAAACTTTGAAAAAGAAAGCACGGCTTTCTACCGTACGTAGTTTGGAGAGATCGGCGTCGACAGTTATGGTTTGTAACCTTTCTAGTAGAAGAAAAACTCCAAAATCTAAGAATTGATGCTGCGGCTAGAATTGTCTCCTCACGAGGAGAGTTTCGTTTCGAAACTTTGCGAAAAAAACCCTCAACGCAAACGGAGTTGTGTCATTTTTGAACCAAATAAAAGAATGCTTTTCTTTGCTGTTAGCCCTAATGGCTTTTACAGCGTCACCGGTTGCGTTGGGGTGAGCGCAGTAAGCGCCTTGCCAGACGGACAATCGTCAGAAGAGTGAACCTCGGGCATATGTGTCACCTGGGGTGATTCCGTACCTACGTGCACAATAACGGTAATAGTAATTTCTGGAGGAATTTTATTATAAAAACGAACACAGTTACCCAAAAATGAACCACTTGACTTTTGTAATTTAAATATAGGAATAACTAGCTGATTACGACCACGAGTTTCCACACCATTAACAACGCCTTTCTTTTGAAATAGCTCTAAATTTTTTCTAGTACACATTATGTTTTCATAGATGTATAACGAGGGTAAGCTGAGTACATCAATGTCTTTAAAATGATCTCTCAGCGACTCTCGTGCATTCATACTGTAGATGTATATATTGCCCTCTTTTGTAAAATAAAGATAGATTTCATATGCGCCGCTGATCCCTACAGTAGTAGACCATAAGACATAAGGCTATGGAAATATGCGAAATACTCCAGCCTAGCCGTAGCCACATCTGTCAACTGTCTAATGTGCAGCATATATTGCCGAACTGAGCTTATTAGCTAAAGTTCCGATATGATCCGCCCACTGTAACTTATTGTCTGCTGTTAAACCAAGAAAAGTAGCTGATTTCGTTAATTCTAATTGTTTCCCTTTCAGTTCTAGTCTATTATGGATTTTGGGTACATTGGATGTGGAAAACTTGACACAATTGGTTTTTTGTGCATTCAGTAGTAAATTATTGCAGCAAACCATCTCGAGACATCCACCAAGGTCCTATTCTGTCCGCCAATATGTCTATGTCTTTTCTGTTTACTTTAAATAATAACGATGTGTCATAAGCAAATAATATTATTTCACATAGATTACATCATTAATATAAACCAAAAATAGGAACGGTCCCAAAATTGATCTTTGGGGAACGCCCATCTTTAATTTAGAACTGACAGATGTAACCCCATTTACACTCACTTTTTGTTCTTGGTCAGCCAGATATGAAATCACGAGATCGAGAGCTTTATCACGTATTCCATAGTATTTCTGCTTGTAAATTAAAGTTTTGTAACAAACACATTCAAAAGCTTAGGAAAGATCGCAAAACACGCAAATTGCATCTCGTGGCCCCTCCCAAGCCTCTAGTACAGTTTTGATCAAGCTTACTATCGCATGTGTTGTTGACCGCCCTCTCGTGAAACCGTACTGTTGACCATGAAATAAATGCAAATGTTAAAATGTGCCAGCATTTGGTTGAGCATTATTTTTTAGAATATTTTACTCAACACTGGCAATATCGACACTGGGCGGTAGTTTGTAGGATCTGACTTACGACCCGATTTAAATATTGGTATAATTTTACTATGCTTCATCAAATCGGGAAACACACCTTGATCAACACATTTATTAAATATTTTTACTAAAATCAGTGTTATTATTGGCATTATATTAACCAGTACATGAACTGATAATCCCCACAAATCTCCACTTTTCATTTTTTTTAATTCTTTGAAAGTTTTCTCTATCTCAAATGAAGACGTGTGCCTGAACTAAAAACTAGGGAACCACTTTTCTATATTGTGGCTTAATAGTGCCCATGCTGCATGTGCAGAGGATGCTAGACCACTAGTAATTTGTACAGGTGTATTTGAAAAAAACTTAACAAAATCATTAGCAACCTGTTTTTTATTAGTAACGATTTTATTATTAATGTATATTGAGAGGACTTCATTTTTCTTATTTTGTTTGCCTACTTCTGTGTTAATAGTGTTCCATATCGCTTTTACTGTGTTATCTGCCTTACTAATTTTATTGGCGATATGGATTGATTTCGCGTGCTTTGATACTTTTTTAAATATTTTTGAATAATTACGGACATAACTATGAAAGTTTTCATCCGATGTGTATGATTTTTCGTCATACAACTCATAAAGTCTGTATTCCATAGTACTACTTTTTCTAATGGCTTTTGTCGCCCAATCAGAGATATGCAACTTATTGACAGTATTTTTTCTTTCTTTGGGCACTTTTTATTAAATATGTCAGTTCAAATCTTAGACTACTTTAAAATTATTTACATTAAAAGACATCTTATCAGCCCTCAACCACGTCTCGGTGAGGCACAAGATGTCTATATTGTATTTATCCACTAATAACTCGGCATCTAATATTTTGCCAAGGAAACTATTGATATTTTGGTGTGCAAACATAAAAAAATTATAATGTAGTTTCTCTGTTGTCTTATTATTTAATTTAAAGACTTTTTATCCGCATTACTATTAGTACGTTCGAGTTCGAACGTCTAATGTCGTTGTCACCGTCGCCCAATACATGTCTAGTTCTACAATGTTGTTTAGGAGCGCCGGGTTTTGGCGTGTAAGATGGCGCCCTGACCACTAGGGAATTCAGGTGTAGCGAGGAACGGTGAAAGAAGCACTTCAACGCCTCTTTTAGATATTGAGCTATTGTGAGCAATTCTAAGTCACAATGCGGATCTATTTTACGCACGTAAAAAGTGGCAACGGTGGCTCTGCGCATGAACGTATTACTTGAAGGAAGTTGATACGTCGTGATAGGGTTGACGCACTTCTTATACAAGGTTACTTTATGTTTAAGGGGCATCTTGTATTTCGTGTAAATCAGCATATTAAGACGGCCGAGGATGAACGTGGTGCTGTTGCGAACAGTTTTGATGTAGTGACAAAAGGTACACGGCACTGTAAAGAGTGACTTAGGTATATCCCGTTCGAATAGTGTAACTGTGCGGAGGGTATTAGCGCGGCGGGCGCGGTCGGTCGTTGTACCCCTTAAGAAATACACGGCGGTGCTTTTTTAGGGGTTGACTTCGATTCTTCAACTTCGAAACCACTCCCCTAGGCTCGTGATCGCGACTTGGAGGAGTTGAGAAACTTCGAGGCGACTGAAGTCTGATGTAAATAATGTGGTATCATGCACGAATAGGACGACCTCTACACCGAGGGTTTAGGAAATATGGTTTGTGTAGAATGAATAGAGAGTGGGCAATAATGTGCGGCCTAAATGCCTGCCTCCTGCCTCAAGACGCCTGCACTGATGGGGTGGGAAGACGAAAACCCACCTTCAACTCTGAAGCGGAAAGAGCGGTCTGACAAAAGTCTAGTACTATATGCACAAGATCGTCTGGCATGCGAGTTATCGCTACTTGTATACTAACCTGGGGTGCTAAAGTTTGTCGAACGTCGAAGAAGAGAACCCCTTGCCTACGCGGTGACGAGGGCGATTCAGGCCCTCTAGTATGTGCTTCATGAGGCGGAGCACTTGTTGGACGCACGAGTGCTGGTGCATGAGCACGAGATCGAAAGCCAAATTACTCGAACTAAGAAATCCTGTATTGTACTCAATATAAAAGGGAGTCGCATTTAGTTCTCGTGTGTTAGATAATATTTATTAAAAAAACAGTAAAGTGCAAGTTATGATTAGACAATGTGTTCCGTAACTATATTCATATTTCGTACTGTATGTTGTTATTTATCACCAGGCGCAAAACAAAGTTTGTCGTCTTTCTAAATAAAAACGTAGGTATCCAACATATTGTAGTCCCAATATTTTTTCTATACATACATTTTATTCGCAATGTTATGTGTCAAGAAACAACGGCAAAAGAAGGATGTTCCCAACCTTAACGATACGCGTTATGAACACTGTTTTATATAGATGAGCCGCTCCGATAGTAAACGCATAACAAAAACGTTCCAAAATCGTACACGTGTCGTTTGAGGCGTGCACTGCGGTTTCGTATTAATTTTTGATTCCGATTGGTTCTCAAAAATTGTACGAAACCGCAATGCGGGCCTCAAGTGACACGTGTACGTACAGGTGTACAGAACAGAAAAAGCATAACAGAGTTGACACTGGGTGAATAGAATTATTATTTATTTTTAATTGATTAACATAACAGATTTATGGACAGTAAACTTATATTATTTTTTTAATGTAGATTAACGTATTCATTTTTAATGCAGATTAATATATCAATATTAATCAACATTAAAAAATTTAAGATCGTATTTCAAATCAAAAACGATTTTTATTATTATAATTTATATTCAATTACATATAAGCTACTCCACTTATTTTTTTGTTCCCGGCGGACAACGCGACCGAAGTAGTCGAATGCTCGCAACTGACTATAAGCAAACCAATCTGATTTTGCAAATTTGTAGTGTAGTTTTGTTGTACCATTCTATTTGTTAGTGTGCGCCTATCTATATACATCAGTGGTTATGAAAGTAAAAGCGAGTCACTTCGCACGTAAGAAAGGGATGGCGACAATCATAGAGCAATCAACCTATAGGGATGAAATATCGGACCATTTTATTCACCATTGCTCAGTTCATTTACACTAACAAGTATCAACTCTCACTCGCATTAAGCAGTACATAACCAAAACTGGACATATATTTAAATATTTATGTAACGGCTTATTGCTCTATTCGGTGCATACCAGAACACCAGTAACTGCAATAGTGTTTACCACAGACGTAATTTGTTTTCATACAAAATAAATGACATTGCTGCTCTATAGGTTGAGTGCTCCATGGCGACAATATAAGGACGAAATCCTTCTGTGCATCTAGTACTTTTTAACTCCGGGTATAGTACTTTTTAATTTCTGATTAAATAGAGCTTTGCTCGTTTAATAGATAAGTTAAATTTAAGACCCAAAGCTACTCGCCAAAACTTTACTTTTGAAGTTCACTTCTGTTTTTGGCCTATTATTATGTAATATAACCGTTCTAAATGGACGTTTACATCAAATAATGTCTAGAAAAACTTAAATTTTAAATTTTAAAACCTTCGACTCAAAAGAACCTCTAAAAAGTAAAGAAATAATAAGATATAATAATATGATAAATACCTATTGCCCTTTAAGTTGCAATATAAATAGTAGTAGTATATATCCAAACATCGTCGCGTCGGAGGACCGCTAAGAAAATTATTGTATTTAAATTTCATACCTACTTTATAATTTTTAGTTGTATTCTATTTTTTATTTATTTATTTAGCGGTATATACATATTTACTCACTTTGTAACAGATACACACGTTAAACGTTAAAGTGTTCTGATTTCCAACAGACATTGGAACAGAATACTAAGGCTTCGTATTCCAGAACGATAATTAGATGTGACGTATTGCAGTTTAGCCAACAAATATACATTTTTATATATACGGATTATACACAATACGCAATTTGAAACATTTCTATATCAATATTACAATAGCTATTCAGTATAATACATTAGACGACATTGTGTTCTTAATTTAAAATTATAATAACTAAAATTCTTACAACGTTTAGTGATTTTAATCAAGCTAAAATTTCATCCGTCGTGAATAATTTCAGTAGAGTTAAGGCAAGCGGGTTTGAAACCTTCCACGCGGTACCGACCCGGCGTTACTTTATAAAAGCCTATTCATCAAGTATAACAACAGCCCGCAGCATTTCGTTCACATAAAACATATGAACTCTGTAACAAAAACCAAAGAAAAAAGCCGACAAATTATGCTGGAACAAACAATGTTCCAGAAAATTCTTCTCTGCGCTAATCAGTAAAGGAAGTTCCTGTGAGCGGCAGTTAATCACAACTTCCCTGCGAAAATTCTCTTTTGTCGCAGTGCTTGTGTGGGGTGACGATAACTTCTTAATTCCTATGAGACCACTCTGTTATTCAGACGGAATGGTAGGTTACAGTGTAGTCTTACGACTAATTTTACATTTGTAGTTCGATTTTCGTTACGATATTGTTAAAATGAAGACACTGTACTCGAATCTTAGTGCGACTCTGTACTCAATATATGTTTTTTTTATATTATATCATAATTAACTCTTTATCTCAAAAACTACTCAACCAATTTTGATGAAACTTGCAGTTTTTAAAAATTTTTGGCAAATCTGACTTATAGTTTTTGAGATATGCGCGGACAAACATACAAACACACATAAAAATATACATACATACACTTATGAAATTTGGCACACATTTTAAGAAGCTGGTATAGACTAACATATACAAAAACTGTGCAATTCTGACAATATTACATATACTATACGGGTCGAATTGATAACCTCCTTTTTTTAAGTCGGTAATAAAATAGTATGTAAGTACATTGTTATTACAATTGTTAGTACCTAGTTCCGCATTAAAAAAAACTGACTGGCCAGTTGGCGCAATGGCAGAGCACCTTCCAAGTCAGGGTCCCGGGTTATTCCCCGGCCAGGTCTATTTAGGAGACGAACTTTTCTAAATTGGCTTGGAGTCTGGGTGTCACTGGGATCTCCCCAGAGTTCGTTGTGTGATACCCATAGTACAAGCTTACTGCTTAGTTAGGGATGGCACAATTTGTGTTATTCTTTGGAGTATTATTATTATTATAAAAACAACATCTCTTTACCATTAAAAAAATAGTTTGCGGATGAAAACTTATAGTAACATTTTAAGGCATACAGATACATCTGCTAAAAGAAAGTTTGTCTTTCATCTCGTTTAAGAAATGTCACTTCGAATTATTATCTTCTGTAATATATGTGTGTGTGTGTTTAGGAACACAGTACTTACACAAACGCATTTTTAGGATGCAGGATATTTTAAAACTAGGTACCAGTTGTAGCTAATGTAGGTAGTCTATTTTTAAAGCAATTCCATACAAAATGTGATGACCCATGCTGCTCCGCAGCATTGTGTTGATAACATAATTCAAAAATATGATGAGGCTTTTATATGCTGAATAATTGTACACCCAATCTAAGTTGCATACAAATATTTGAAAGTCAAGTTGAATGCTCTGTGAATGAAACTCAACCAATTTAAGTGGCCAAAATCTCAAATGAAAGAGCTCGTTCTAGTGAGTGATCTTGGACCAAAACGAATCGCGTACCTACCTCTATAAGAACCGGAGATATAGGGTAGAGAAAGAAAGCTATGAAAACATAACAAATGTACAAGAGGAAATCGCGTTTGAGTATAACTTGAGAAGGGTGAAAGTTAGGTCATTTCCAATGCTTGATGACAAATCTGTGCACCGATACCGCTTATTAAAAAAAAAACAAATCGGTTGGATAGAACGGCCGGACGGACTCTTAATAGATTTCCATATTTTTTTAAATATATGGGTACAAGTTTTTAAAAGCAAATAAAAAACGTGCTAAATAAAGTTTAATCTAAATGACATAAACATTATGTGAACTTTTTTTATCTTTAAAAAGAACTCTTTACATCTCTCTTTTCATACCTCTTTTTCTTTCTATCTCTATTCAAATGTGTGCGTGAAAGCAAGACGAACAAGAAAGTCTCAATCACTGCACGAGTACATTATGGCACCGCTGTCGCAAGCGTGTACAGATTCACCAAGACACACAAACTGGATAGCCGCAACTCTCGTGGTGACCTATTATATAAACTTCTTTTAGCTTAAAGCATATTTTTATGTTTTATTGCTTTGACAACAATAAAATTGCTTTAATTGTAGTTTTGTGAAAAAATAAATCATTCCACCAAAAGTTGACTATGGTAATATTTACGAGCTGTTAATTAACCACTTTAAATACTTCTAATACTGAAATGTCCATTATATTCTAAGCTTTATACTCACCCCAACAATGAGCCAGCGCTACACAGCGAGACAAATAAATTGTACAAAAACGACGTGCACTTCCTGCGGGCTTCATAATTAACGTAACATATAAATACTGTGTTAGTACGACCCAGGGAATATGTCACAGACTCAGTTATAATAATGTATGTCACGATTTGTGTCTAGTCTCAGATCAAGAATTACAATGGACGGTGCATTTGCTCTAAAAGATTAAGATTTGTCCTTAAAGTGTCCTTTTTTGTTGACCGAGTTTCTAGATTTTTATTAATGTGCGTGACTAGGGAAGGTTGGTACAACGATACGAAGCAGAATATGAAATATTTTTCTTTTTTGAATACCAGTCGCCAAAACACTTAAGATTAACGAGTATTTTGCTAAGTAATTATTTCATGACTGACTCGTAAGCTGACACGAATTATACTGACAGTGCTGTAGTGTTGACCGATTCTCAAGAAGCACTGGCTCGACAACACACGATATACGCAGGCGCACGTCAGCTCTCGCCTGTAGCCACAGAACTCCGATGAGAAGAACTACAACTCCATACAAAAAAGTGTAGACTATGCGCCATCTGGTAATGCTTCCATAAACTAAAGTTACGAGGATTTAAATAGTACTCTGAGCGTATTTTCTTAGATGACTAAATTAATATGTTTAGTGGATAACAAGGTAATGGAATTTGGAAAGTTAATAAAACAAACAGAATTAGTGATATTTTTTTTAATTTTAAATCACGAGTTCTGATTAAAATTAAACGTGGATATAATAACAACAATTTCTAATTATTTATTATGAAGAACAAAAGTCTACTTTTTCTCCCCTTTCAAAAGTCACTGTCTTGATCCACAAGTCTCAACTACACCGATTCGAGTTTCCTCAAGCGATCAGGGGGCGAATAGGTCGTGCGAAACACAGAAAAGCTAAAAACAAATAGAAAAAATAATCGACGGTTATGAAGAAAATTTATCGATTTTTAAAGTTTTTGACATTTCATCAAACAGGGTTGCTATATTATTGAATTCAATTAGTAGTTTATTCGATTATTAATATCGATAACAAAATGTGTTATTTTTGTTCAAATTATTTATAAATATCTTTGTTCAATGAAGTAAAATATTTTATTATTGTCATTTTTATATGTAGTACTCAAATAATTATAATAAATTAACGAAATAAATGAAATTTCAGTATCAATAATCGATATCAGTACATTGATAAATAATATCAATAAATTATATTTTATAATGACATCCCTGGTATTTTCTATTTTTTTCCTCTTTTTTCTACATCTCTTGTCACTTTCATTTTGTTTCCATATAAAGTCTGCAATAGCTCCATACAAAGTTGACACCCCACGCCTGTAGCTCTGGCCGTAATGACGCGCGCCCCGCCACACCGTGAGCACGAGATAGTGTTATAACTATTGCTATAGTTATATAATAAATAACACAAACACTACAAGTGCCATAATTACTACAGCTAACTGTTTTACTCATGATAAGACTCAATGAGATAGAAAGAGACGCAAAAATTCGTTCGATTACGGTGGTAAGAACGGCAACTTATTGTGGCTTCGTCTATGTTTTTTGGTCTGAGTGTCTAGTAGTGACCAGACCTCGTCCAAAAATTTTAATAGTGACAATTATTAATGCCATTTAAAATTATTTTCTTCTTCTACGCTAGTCTCAGGAAAAAGAAAAATATGCTAACTGTTATTTTCTCGCGCAGTTCGTAGAAATCACTCAAGAGGGTATATTATTACTAATTTTTATTGGCGACGTGCTGACAAGATGTCACTATGTGGTTTCGCTTTGGCATCTGTAAATATAAATAATTATTGGGATTCCATTTTGCGTTGTTGTGGTTTATACACGTGTTAGTGGGAATTTTTAGAAGTTTTGGTTTTTTTTCATGAATTAAACTTTTTTTCGTGTTAAATTGTTGAACTCTTTATCTTAATTGTTTTATTATATGTGGTTGTGGTTTGTAATTAGGTAAGTACTTATTTTTTAGCAATGAATTCTATTCCGCCTGAACCTCCTGACCCTCCTGATATGTCGCCGGAAATAATGGAAATTAATCAATCAGCAAATTTATTTCTACAAAACGACAATAACTCTGAACATCGTCCATTAAAAAGACATAGCGAGACTTTATCTACGGCACATGTTACCAACAAAAAATATGTGGTAGAACCGTCCGCCTCTTCCGAGACAATGTTTGTTCATCCATCGCTTACTGCTGGCCCCAAGTTATATGGACGTTTTGATAAAGAACCCTTCATAGTTCACGTGTCTAGAATCGAACCAGACCCTTCTATAGGCACCATTATCCGCCCAATCAAATTCGGTCAATTTCTCTTTAAGAATGAAGTTAAAAATATTGTTTCTGATGGAGTGAAGGGTGTGGGCCGTAACAAGATCTCCGTTGAATTTAAAACAGCAGACGATGCCAATCAATTCATAGCTTTTCCGGCTCTTGAAAACAATAAATATAAGGCTATTATTCCTACTTACATTGTTACCAGAATGGGTATTGTTAAAGGTATTCCTACGGACCTGGGAATGGAGGAATTTGTAAATTCTTTGGATCTCCTACAAAATTGCGGACCTGTTATCAAAGCAAGACGTTTCAATAGAAAAGTTACGGTTAATAATTCCTCCAACTGGATTCCGACTCAAACTGTTGTTTTAACCTTCCAAGGTCAGGTTCTCCCCCCTCGCGTCTATGCTTTCCACACTTCTCTTCCTGTTGACTCATATATATTGCCTACTATCCAATGTTTTAGTTGTTGCAGATTTGGACATGTCCGTGCACAATGCCGTTCAAAACCTAGGTGTTATCGTTGTGCGCAACCTCATTTGGGTGACAGTTGTGAGATTTCTGAACACCTGTCGACTTGCCTCTACTGCTCGGGTAGCCATTTTGCTACCAATAAGTCTTGTCCAGAGCAATCTAGACAGAAATCCATTAAGATGGTAATGTCACAGGACAATATTTCCTACGCTGAGGCATCCACTCAATTTCCTCCAGTTCGCAGAAGTTATGCTGAGACTTCTAAATCCTTTTCTACAAACGTAATTCCCCCTTCTTCTCCTAAAAAACAACTTCTCCCCCCGCATAAGAGATCCTACACTAAAACAATGATACGTTCTCGTCCTTCTACCCCTTTTCGCAGCGAAAAAGGTTACGATATAGCAGCCCATCAGGCTATTATTAGTGACCCCCCTTCCTCTTTACCTAATAGTAGCGCTTTTCGTCAATCTCCATATAATCCAGTCACCCCAAATGATAACCTTTTGGAACTGATACTGTCAATCTTTGAAAATATTGTCTCGAAAGGCAATGACTGCTTACCGTCCAACGTTGCTAATAGACTCGTCAAAATTATCTTCAATATTGATTGTAATAGATCCAGTAGCACTCCAATGGAATTCGCAGAGTATACGTCTTAAAAAACCGGAAATTTTTTACCTTATTAACAAATTTAATCCCGTCGTTCTTGCTATTTCGGAGACTTGGTTGGTACCTGGGACCCGTTTTAAAGTTCCGGGTTATTCCTGTCTCCGGGATGACAGGGTGGATGGTTATGCTGGTTGTGCTATTCTCATTAAACGCTCTGTCCCCTTTTCTCAGATTTCTATTCCCTCTCATTGCCAGGATATTAATGCTGTAGCGGTGAGATTTCTGAATATCACCTTTTTATGTATGTATAATCCTCATCCCCATAACTCTTTAGTTCCTGATATCTCATCCATTTTTTCTTCCCTTCCATCCCCTATAGTTGTTATGGGAGATTTTAATACTCATCATATATCATGGGGTTCCCACTTCTGCGACAGTTTTTCTCCACACTTGTTAGATCTTCTTGATGATTTTAACCTTTGTTTTCTCAACGATGGCTGCCCAACTAGGAGAGTGCGTCCTTCCCAAAATCCCAATAGTATAGTCGACCTAACTTTGTGTTCCCCGTGTCTTGCCTCAGCTATTTCTTGGAGAGTCCTATCTGAATCGTGCGGCAGTGATCATTACCCTATCCTCATTTCTCTCTCATCCAATTCTCCTACCCCGGCACCCCTTCCTCCTCTATTAAATTTCAGACTTACAGCCGCAGACTGGTCTAAATATACTCTGTCTCTTGACAGTAAATTAAATTCCCTTTTTGTCCCGAATAATAATGAAGATTTATTAAACCTTTACACCCAATTTGTTTCTTGTGTATTATCTGCTGCTGATGAGTCCATACCAAAAAAAAAAAGAAAACACGCTCGGGTAGTTTTAGAATTTCCCCTCCTTGGTGGGACTCAGAATGCTCGAGGATGGTACACCAGCGTAAATTAGCGGAACGCCTGTATAACAACTCCATGACTATGGAAAATTTTATAAATTATCAACAGGTTTCAGCCAAAACTAAGAGACTTCTGTCCAAAAAGAAAAAAGCTGGATGGACTTCCTTTTGTGAAAGTCTTTTTCCTAGATCCCATCCATCCCTTGTTTGGAGAAATATCAGAAAATATCGAGGTTCACTTTTTTCTGAAAATATAACTTCAAATGATCCTTCTGTCTGGCTAGATTCTTTTGCCGATAAACTGGCTCCGCCATTTGTCCCATGTTCCGAATCCCTTCCATCACCATCATGCTTCCTTTGCTCATCCGACGCCTTAGATATTCCTTTTTCTTTTGACGAACTTCAATCCGCTCTTCATGGATTAAATGATTCTTCTCCCGGAATCGATGGTATCCCATACTCTTTTATTTCAAAATCCAGTGATCAGTGTAAACTTTTTTTTTTACGTTTAATTAACCATTTCTTTGAATATGGTTGTATTCCCGATACATGGAACTACCAAATTATCATCCCTATTCTAAAACCTGGCAAGGATCCACTCGATCCTAACTCCCATAGACCTATTGCCTTATCTTCCGTGTTAGTCAAGATAACTGAGCACATTATCAAAAATCGTCTCGAATGGTTAGTTGAAAGTAAAGGCATTTTAGCTAACTCTCAATTTGGCTTTAGGAAGGATATGAGTACACTAGACAATATCTCTATCCTGACTACTGATATCCGTCAAGCCCTCCTCAACAAGGCTTATTTAGCAAGTGTCTTTCTCGACATTGCCTCAGCATATGATAACGTCCTTCTTCCGGTTCTCAGGCACAAGTTGCTACAGCTGAGCATCCCAGTGAGGATGGTACGTTTCATATTGAATCTGCTCTCAAACCGGTTGATAGTAATTAGATACCAGAATTCCCTTCTACCTCCTAGACAAGTATGGAAAGGTCTCCCTCAGGGATCGGTCCTCAGTCCTCTTTTATACAGTCTTTATACATGTGATTTAGAAAGCTCTGTTAGTTCTTTTTGTCAAGTTTTACAATATGCTGATGACATCGTATTATATTCTTCATCCCAGACTCTTTCTGATATTTCCTCCCGCTTGAATTCTGCTCTTTTTTACCTGGACTGCTGGCTATCAGATCACGGACTTTCTTTGGCTGCAGCTAAAAGTCAAACTATTGTATTCACTAAAAAAAGAGTTATTCCCAACCTTACTTTAAACATAGGTAATGAAACAGTTCCCCAATCTAATTCAGTCAAATTTCTGGGTGTTATTCTGGATTCCAGATTGTCTGGGGCCCCTCACATAAACTACATTATTCAGAAATGCGAAAAGAATATTAATATTCTAAGATCTCTTTCAGGTACATGGTGGGGTAGTCACCCGTATACTCAAAAATTAATTTACAACGCTATAATTCGTAGTCACATGGATTATGGCTTATTTCTTTTGTTCCCTTGCAATAAAACTTCTCTACAAAAATTTAATCGTATGCAATCTAAATCTTTACGCTTAATATTAGGTGCCATGAGATCCTCTCCAGTGAATGCTCTTCAGGTGGAATGTGTAGTTCCTCCACTTTTTCTTCGTAGCCAATACCTATGCGACAGATTTTTTTTACAAAATATTACAAAATTCCTCCCATCCTTTACACTCCAAGCTTAATATTCTTAAAAATTCTTTAAATGAACTTCATCGTCCAAGCGATGACTGGCCTTGCTTAGCAATAAGCCTTGCTTACTTCTCCCATCTTTCTGTACAGGTATCTCAGTTTCCATGTAACCCTCTTTTTTCAGTTCCTTTTGATGTCCTTATCTTCCGTCCTTCCGTCCTGTTAAACTTTGGTATTAATAAAAGTTTTCCCAACGCTTCTACAACTTTTTTCGAAAATCTGTCCAATGACTGGAATGGGTGGACGACAATGTACACGGACGCTTTTACGGACGAAATTATCGAAAATCAGTTGTGTCGGCGCTGCCGTTTGGATCCCGTCATTTCGAATTATCCTCAATTATAAGCTCCCCCCTCAATCCTATGTATTTACTGGGGAAGCACTGGCTATCTTGGAAGCAGTTAAATATGCTAACGCCCACAATCTTGGTAACTCCATTATTTTTTCTGATTGCATTAGCTGTCTCCAATCTATTATCTCTAATCCTTTACGCTCCAAATCAAGGTTTCCAATTATTTTAAAAATCAGACAGGAACTTTTTAATTGTTTTCAAAAAACTTGAAAATAGTCCTCGCTTGGATTCCTAGCCATTGTGGTATCCCAGGCAATGAATCCGCGGATTCTTGTGCCAGACACGCAATCTCCCAAGGCTCTTCTGACAATTATGCCGTCTACTGTCACGATTTGAGGTCTTCAGCTAAACTTAGACTGACGGAGGCATGGAACCGGGCTTGGTCAGTTTCTAAATCGGTCAAGGGCAAATTTTATGGCGACATTCAGAATGAAATTCCTCCTAAACCCTGGTTTTTCTCATTCAGAGATGCAAGCAAAAAGGTTACCTCTACTATTTGCAGACTCAGGCTGAATCATGCTTGCACACCAGTTCACCTGGCTAAATTACATATCCGTGATCACCCTATCTGTGAGTGTGGTTTAGAAGAGGGTACACCTGATCACTTATTTTTTAACTGTCCCAAACTAATATTTTCCCTCTATGATGTTCTTCCTCCTGATATTCCTCGTCCTACCTATTTTAAACTCTTATTGTCCTTGGTTAATTCTCCTTTTGTTAGAATACTCTCTAATTTTATCTCAGTTAATAACATTAAATTGTAGTTTATTTGTAATATTTATTATAATGTTCATGCATGTGTCTATATACTAGAGATTTAACTCAGTAATAACTAATGTTATATGTGGGATGTTATACATAGTGTTTGTGTGTTTGTCTATAAAATGTGTTGTCCTGTGATTTGTCTGTATTTTGTACTGTGATGTTTTCCTTTTTAAGTGTGAATATTTGCTCAACTTTCCAAATTATAATCGAAAGGAACATTTTATTGATCCCCATTGTGTATTCTCCTACTTCAATTGTTGGAATCTTTTTTATGGTTACCATAATTATGATGTTTTTGTGATCCTCATCTTTACGGGACGTTGGCAATATTCGCAATCGCGAAGGTGCCATTCAACTAAAGAAGAAGAAATAATTATTGTATGCTAAAAATTAAGCCTAGCTGCGATTGTCGCGCCTTTATTTTGTGTTCACCAAGAATAGGAAATTATGTGACGTATACAATTTGGTAATAATTTCACTAAATCGCAATTTATAGGATCCCAGCATAACTATGAGCCATCATCTCAACAAAACAAATATATTGTGGAATTATGACTTCGATGGGTCTAGTAGTTCAGAAGTTACACGACACGCTATCTATAACAGGCGCAGCAACAATTATTTACATATTTTTATATAGATCACTTAGTAAACACAGTATTACAGTCATTTTCGATATGTATAAGACTATCAAAAATATTAGCAAACATGAATGAATTCAATGAGGAAACATAACTGTTGAAGTATAAAAATACACGATGGAGAACGCGTAAAATGTTCCTATTTTTGTGACTTACACTCGTATTTATAAACAAGTAATTACTTGTTGCTAAGTAATTTCTTAATGAAGTCATTACTTGTAGCTAGAATTCTTCAGTACAAAATCTTATTCTATAATTGAGTAATGCACGTTACTTACTTAAGCAATTGCTTAAGTTAGAGTTGATGCTTGATAATTGTTTCTCACTGGCAACACTTCGTTGCTGCGTTTTGTTTCATGAGAGGGCAAACGTGAGGTCTAGATTATTTTTACAAAGTTTTGCATTATATTGCCTAATATAAATTTGTAATATATAATTTGATAAAGTTATCGGTATAAAAAGAAAAATAAGTCGTAGAAGATATTTTTTAATCATTCAATTTTATCTTTGAACAAACAAAATGTTTGGAGAATCGAAACGTTTGACACACGATATAACCCTACCAAATTTAAATGTATGATTTTTATACTTGGGATATTAGCTGACACGTGATTTATAACATGGAAAGATCATTATGTAGTATTATTAATGGCAAAATAACATTAAGTACAACACTTTTACTGAATCGATATCTCATCCTGAAATCATTTTCAGTATTTTTGCGAAGAGGGTCATTACGGAAATATACTTTTGTTTTTCTAGGTTCATTAATGTTAACACTGTTTTCAACTTTTTCCAATGGATCACTTAAAATATTGTCCAAATTAAAAAATAAATGCTCGATATCTTCAATATTTTCTGTACTAAACACTGTCAAAAAGCTACGAACCGAGTAATAAGCGTTGCTTAAGCAACGAAAGTGGTTACTATTACTTGATTAAGAATTCTAACTTTTGACAGTTCTTACTTCGACCGATTTCTTAACTATGCAATAAAAATAGTTGCTCAAGTAATTACTTTTGCTTAAGTAATTACTTTGACTTGTCTATAAATACGAGTGTTAGCAGTTGAGTGGAGAACACATAAATGGAAAAGAAAAACACTACATATTTGGATTGCGACAGAAGACATTAAATTTTTTTTTTTTATAATGTTTATATCATATCGTTTAATTTTTTTACATTTCATGTTAAAATGAAATGTATAAAAAGAATCTATGGCAGTTACAGTAGTTCGCAAGTACGTAGTTTTAAAAATATTTTTTTATTTACTACCAGCGAAATCAGTAATAAAAATTTTGCTGGAATAATCTACTTCTCAGTATTTTATATGAATCGTACATATACACTCATAGTGATGGTCAGTAACGAAACATCTCTTTTGTCTCCTCTTCTTTCATTAATATTTTAGAGTGATAACTAATATATGTGACTCAATATACGATATTTTATTATTGCGATAAACAAGTTTCCATCTGATGATAAGTGTACTGAGTGGCTTATGACCATTTACTATGTCAAGGCTAATGATGTTATATTTAAAAAAGAGGTAGATAGGTTACGTTAGTACTAATGCTTGTAAAATATTGTCCCGGTTACGCACACACATAAACCATACACTTTGTTTATACACACTAATAAAACGATGAAGTGTAAACAAGATAGCATGACAATTACCATAAGCAAAATGAGACAAATATACATTGTACTACGTCGCTATACAATGTAAGACTTCAATTGGATTTCAAACTAACAAATCAAATGGCCCTCTAAAACCATTGTGATTGGTCAATTAAACTTTCTTACTGCATTTTAAGCGAATCCGTGACTAATTCATAGAATATTAGTAATTAATCCACAGAACAGACATTTTCGAAAAATATGATTAATGCCTAATAGGTTTAGAGAGTAAAAAAGGGTTTGTTTGATTTTTAAATTTAATTTTTCTTGAGTCATATACATTGGAAACAAGTATTTAAGTATATTGATTTATAAAACAATTTTGTTATAAATTTGAATATGATGAAAATAAAACACTAGGTATTTTCATGTAAAATATTTTTAATTGTGTGGGATTCACTATGAAGAAAAAATATCACGACACTTATTTCTAATAACCTTCGAATAAATTCAATTTGTTTCTTTTTTGCCTTTTTGATGTTTTTTTTATTTCAAGGTTATTTTTATGCGCAGAATGAAGTCGAACAATGACGTATTTTTCTATTATTGCTTTTAATCATTGTAAACAATGATTAAAAGTAGGTGGCTGCATCAACGCATGATCGTGTACATTATAAAAAACATTTGAATTAATATAGGATTTCAGAATTTTGTTTTTAAGTTCATCAGTGTCTTTGCTTTTAGTAAAACATACACCGTTCTCCTTAATGTAAGCTTTTAATATAGTTTCTGATTTCAAACAAATAATACACAAATTTTCTGTCGAGTAACATAGGCCACCCCTGTCTTTAATAGTTATTAGTTTGTGGAACCACAATTTTTCACAGGCAAATAGGGCATTAATGCATATTTCGCATTTTATAACATTGACCAGTTTATTGCTATCCATCCTGAAATGTAGCCCACTATTTGTTTTACGTAATCAGTTGAGTATTCATCATTAAGAATTTTAGCAAATGTATCGACATTATCTCGTGCAGTTTCATCACTTCTGGTCATATTGGATTCGTCCAAAGTATCAAATTCATCACCAAGAATGGTACGATTACTTGAGGAGCAGTTGATGTTTGAGACAGCAGACGAACAACAAAATAGGAACACATTCCAGCGGAATGCAATTCCCATTGAAAGCATTACGCAACCACGTTAGGGTTATTATTGTAACCTCCATGCTTTCGAATAATCCCGAAAAGAATTTCTATGTGATCTTGACTTAATCTATATATGGAAATGTATCCTAGTGTTGGTTGCATTTCAATAAGTGAACGATAAAGATGTTTCAAGCTCTCAATACATACGAGAAACCCTAAGAAACAGGTTTACATATACAGTCCACTAAACCTTTTTTGGTGACTGTAAATATAATTGGATGTTTAATCACCCTTCTCGTTTTATTATAAATTTTCAACGTCAGGATATATTGCCTCCTCTTGTCTAAAAATTCAAAAATATCTGTCAAATTTTTTGGACAAATGGGTTTTTTAAAGCCAAAAACGTCGGTTGATCGTGAATTAAATATAAATCGAACAGATTATTGAAATTTTTAATAAATTCTACTGTCGCTGTTGCATCTTTAAATCTTGAAGATAACAATAGTTGTTCGCAGAGCTCTAATGCGTTAGCAACACTTTTGCTAAGTATTTACGTTGCCAATTTCACTTTCATTATTTCGTTTCTGAAACGTAAGTGACGCTCAAAATTTTCGCAAATTCGCAAAATTTAATCCTTCGTTTGCTTGAAGCTTGTTCAGGTTTACTAACAAGTGCCATTTTATTTCTTTATCGTATTCGTTAAAAATAATTCTTTTCGATTCAAAAGTATTACGAACTAATTCAATCATG
Source organism: Zeuzera pyrina (assembly GCA_907165235.1). NCBI lineage: Eukaryota > Metazoa > Arthropoda > Insecta > Lepidoptera > Cossidae > Zeuzera > Zeuzera pyrina. The sequence goes on from OU015640.1 coordinate 9,463,616, forward strand.
TGACAAGGATCGAAGAATATTGCCACTTGCTTGACACGTTCTGGATGCTTGAAAATAGTTTTTAAATTTTTTGGGTCTTTCAAGTTACAGTCCAAAATATTTGCGGCTGAAATATTAGCTCGACAACCGTCAAAGGTTACAGCCACAACATCTACACCAGAGTGAAAACATTTACTCACACAAGAAGTAATTAAATGAGCCCTTGTTTGTGCAGTAACACCTTTTCCAAAAAAATAACAAAAAAATGAAATAAGTTTTCAACTCTCGTTCAAAGCGACCATTAGAAATACATACACTTCCCTTACAATTACTTTACTAGAAGTGGAACCACCAAAATCTACTACACCATCTGTTTTTTTGCCAGACCACTTCAACTGATGTCTCAGTGCCATTTCGTCTGCTGCAAGAGTGCGAAGCAATCGTTTGCCGGAAAGTTCACTTTTTTTAGAATATCGAATGCTTGAGTAGCGATTCCAGGCAACTCTGAGCTATTTTCATACCACTTTCCCAAGACACGTGGATGTGGTAAAGCAGTGTGGAAAACTTGTCTCATGCAGTCGAAGAGTAGAAATTCAATGTTAGAGCAAATTTGCGCAATGTGGGAGGATACTGCTGCCGAAAGCTTTTCTTGTTTTGCTTTTTACAGATTATTCTATTAAATAAGTTAACAACTTCCGACTTTAGATTAAGTTCGTCAAATTGTTCCTCCGAGATATATTTCTTTTTTTTCAAATGTTGCAAAATAATTTTCATATTTGCATCTTTTTTCTCTAATCGTTTATTTATTTTAAGCAGATTTTTATTCATTTTAGTAAAATTTTTTTTGTCAAAGCTTATTTTATTAATTCTTTTTTAAGAGGCACTTACTCTTTTCGAGGTGTATCAAATATAGACTGAATCTGATATCGTTTCTCCATTGAGGCTGTTAGAACTAACTGAATCACACTGGGTAAAAAAAAGTGACGTTTCCTCTAAAATAGGTAATGCTATCTTTTTTAATGACGTTAATTCCTTTTTAGATGTATATTTATTTTCATTATTGAAATGCATAGTACATATTTTGCTTGATGTATTTGGCCACCAATCATCTTCACTTCTTTGATTACGTACGACATTTATCCATTGGTTACGTCTAAACTCATCTTTCGGAAACCTATAAAGTAAACAACATTTATCAACCTTGTTAATGTTTTCATATAAGTATTTATGTGCTACATCACAGGATTTTTAATATTTTAATGAAATCCATTCTCTGAATTTATTATGTTAGACTCACTGCTAAAACTTCTGATAAGTTTTAAAAAATACGTGTATTATATCTTGTATACCAACTCAATAAACGTAAGCAAATGTTTAGTAGGCACTGCAAGAAATTGACGGTTCTGTGACATAACTTTTTATATTATTTGACCAAATATAATATATTGCTCTCTGTCGCAATTGGTAACTGGGGTATTACCTGTCGCATTTTATTTTTTATGATTTAATATTTTACTGATATTTTAGATTTTGATGACACAAATGAATTAAATAAGTATATTTATGCATGATACGTGATTCCTGAACCTTTGAAAGTCTTGCTAGTATAGTTTCTGCAGTATCTAATAACACAGGACGGCATTTTAATATTAATATTAGGAACGCACATACGTGTTGATACTGACACGTCGTTACACACGAATGAGCTCCAGGTTGGCTAATTAGCAAAGTTTTGGGGTGCCAGTTTTCGAGCGCAATAACTCATCTCTCTTTTTTAAATATAACATCATTGGTCAAGGCTAAGAAAGTATTTTAAGTTGTGCTTTTTGTGCAAGAAATTTCACCGGCTATCTTACCCTCCACAATGAAACAAAACAGCGCTGCTGTTTGGCGGCAGGAGTAGCGAGTAAGATGGTATTAGCGATCCGAACAGACCCAGCACAAGGTCGTACTCCCTTAAACGTTTATATTAGTTACACGCTTAATTGAAATCAATTGAAAATGTAGTAATGTTGGAATAAAAATGTTGTTCGTCTTCACTGAAAATTGTAGATAAAGCTGGTTCATTCCAAGTATGAATATCAAGTTGTCATTGGAAATGAATGAATTGATAACACGATAACAGCAGCACCAGTTAGCGAGTGTCACTCAAATACGAGTAACAATTTAAACGCCGTCGGCCCGAAGTGGTAAACCAATTTCACGAAGCGAAACACGAAGCGAAATTATATCGAGATAAAAAAACAGGCTAAAAACATATTGAATTGGTATTGGTATTGAACACATTTACTTGGTAGGTTTCCATAGCAATTTCTGACAAACTAGAAGTTTAATTAAATATTCAAAATGGGTGTAATATATCCCTCATTCAATTTTTTGACTCTCATTTTAGATTTTAGGTTACCAACGAGGGATTTCTGACAGGTTGTTAAAAAAATAAATAATTTCGGATAAATCGATAGATGGTGTTAATTATAATTTATGATCTACGATTTCAGGCCACGACTTCTATATAGATCAAATCTCTATAGATTTTAATCAGGACTTGTTTTTTTAACATTTTTTTTACATTGGTTTTTCTTTTTCTTTTCTATTTGATATTTTTTGCTTATTACATTGTGATTTAAAATCGTGTTTCATTAGCCATATTTTTATTTCGTACCTATTTGATTCGATTGCTTTTTTGTATTGCTAAGTGTATGTTTTATATGTGTATGTACTATTTTAATTTAAATATTTTATTATTAAACAGGTACAAGCAGTTATTCATTTTAAAAGTTAATTTCTTCAAAATTTCGGAATTGGTAGGAGAAAGCTTTGTTGAGAAGCGGAAACGTGTCGATCCATAAGTTTCAAACATTGTACGCAAAATAGCTAAAAGATACATTAATTTACATAGAATCTATAACAAGATCTCAAAGCCTCGTTCATCTACACTAGTGTCGGTATAAAATTTTCTTTTCACAATCAAACGCGTGAGTTCGCATAAAACGTGCTCTGCTAACATATTAAAATAATATAGGGTGTCCGTGCTCGCGCCGGGATTTACCAAATAGTATTCCGTTTGCACAAACAAACCATAAATTCGGAGATTTAAAATGCTTTTATCTCTTTGTTTGCCGCTGTTGGGTGAGTCCGCTGCGAATAAAACTTGTAGTGCACGCATTGGCACTAATGTTCTTGTAATAACACTGGATATCAATTTTATGGATTTTTGTTAAAAACGTGGTGCTATTTCGCTGTGTTACATTACAATTGATGATAATTCTGATATTACTTTACATGGTTTTTCTTAACTAGATTACAAAAAATACTGTTTTTGTTACGCAAAAAGGGAATCCTATGAGATTCGTCCTATCTGTTTGTTCGTATATAACAGCCGATACGCTTCATCATCTAACGGAGCTGAAAGGTACAGAGACATTGATATGTAATCCATAGAAATTAAAAATCAGATTTCGGCCGATTTCTTTTTTAATTAAAGATTAATTTATTGTATTTCTTAAGCTACTGATTCGTCTAAAATTGGAATAGTAAATTAACAAGCTTCCAACACATTCTTGAACAATTTTTTAAGTATATGAAATATTTGAATACGCGCTATTTTAATTTATTACTGAGACAGATTATTTTTACTTTGCAGACCTTGGTAACTAGATTCACTAAAGATTTTTATACCTATAATAAACAGTCATTCAAAATTATAGTATAGAGATAAATAAGAAGAAACTATAGGACTGAGGCTCACTGTATAGTCAAAGTGATATTGCGATATTATAATACAATCGGCTAGCAGCAACGATAAATATTTCTGTTGAAAACAGCACAGAATAAAATAAATATGTAGCAGACGCGTCCACTTCGATGTAAGCTTAGAACTCGATCGTACTTAGATTTGATTCTTCGGAAAACCAATCACATAGATAAAAAATTAAGCAAGCGCGCGACAACACCATCCCGCCTTAATGCCGCCTTGGCTCTGTCTCGACTCCGCCTCGACTTCACCCCGACTCCGCCTCGACTCCGCTTCAACACCGCCTCTTCGATAAGTTAAACATACGTTAAACGTCTGGCTTTAGAAAAATCAATAGCGATTGTTGTTACTTTTAAATAAAAAACGTTCAAATATGTGGAATTAATGTAATTTGATGATTAATTATGTAATAAATCAACAACGTCAAGTCCCTTGTATTCTTGCATTTCTTACTTTAGAAAATGAGAGTAGATAGAAACTTTATAGACCTATCCAGGTACGTTTGCCTTTTAAATTTTAAAGTAAATATTTTCACAGTTGCACCTACCTTCATTTTTAGAGGAAACGACGATTCTAGGTATAGTAGTATAAGGTAGTTCTTTGTCTTCGTGATTTCAAAAGATTTGTACTACCCATTGTACGATGTAAACAACATGTAATCGATGAATTAAGCTTTCAATTTTTATTTGAAACAAAAATACTTTCTTCGAAACATATAGGTTATTGCAGTGTTTAATTCAGTAACACGTACCAATTTATCCATTAAAATTTTGGAACGAATTACCGAACAGCTCTTACCCAGATATTATGGAATATATAAAGTTCTGAAGAGATATCCACATATAAAGAATATAAGAGCATTTCTACGCGATTTGTTAAATGAAGTTCAGTAATTACTAATTGATATACAAAATACTAAAACATTAAAAGTATTTTATTACCGACATTTTTCATTGAACAGCTTTGATGATAAAAGAAAGTTTAAATTATTAACTTAATATCTTTCAATCTCGTCAAATATTTCCCTTCAATCCGTTTTCATTAAAAGTTTTAATCCTTGCAAGGTAACTTTTTCACGTGCCTACTAAGTACCAGGCAATAATAACTTGCGAAGGTATTAAGTCCCAGATTTGAAGAGCAAAAAGCTGCGATAACAGCAGGGACGTCGTTTAACGTTATGACCCAACTTCTAACGAGCTGCCATAAACTGGATATTTACTTTCTTCACCTTCGAGAGAAAGGTTTCCAGGTAAAAATGTACTACACGGGTGTTGTTATCATAAAATCTTATGTCGAAACTCCCACGATTTCTGTTAGCCTGGCATCTAGCTATCGAGTTATGACGCGATCAAACCATGACACCTTTGTTTTCCTACTTAATCGCTTTCATATCTTTTTTTGTGGATTATATAATGGCGGAATGGTGGAAATAAAGTTTGGCTTTATTTCTGAAACAAGGTCGGAAATAAACTGTTTAAAGCAAAGGTGGATATATGATAATGTATATTTTGGTCATATTTTGCCATTTTAAACTATTTATGATACGTGTTTCCCTTCTCAACGAAGTATTCTCAAGAAAGTCGAGTTTAGATTCGGTCATTTAACTCAGACCGAAGAAGTAACTGATCAGTCTAAACTCCAATGTATATTGTGAAAGGTTTCTCTAAAATAATGTCTAAGTCAATACAATGTAATATAGAATAATCTTTATAATAAGCAAGCCATCGCTAAAAATACTATATAGGAAGAAGTGTCTATATGTCAATTTTCAAGCCATCTATAGGCATTTGCCCTCGATATACTACTACAGTTATGTAGCAAAAAATCTAACAGATTCACGACAGAGATTACGTTGTTAATTTTGTTAAATAGCAATAAAATTTATTAATGTTTATAAACGTCTACGGAACCCGAAAACAGCCTAAATACTTATAACATTTCATTCGCGGAGTGCTAAGTTTATATTAATGGTAACGGTACACTATTACATAACTGTTAAAAAACTAGCTCTTAAAAACGTAGCTATGCAGGTCCACAAGACCTGTATTACTCCAATCAACATTGAACTATTATGATCGCCATTATGAACTAATTATACTAACAGCTTAACTTGTCTTCCAGAGCACAGAGATGCTCGTTATAGATGCCACTAATTCATCTGATAATGACGATGATTATTATGATGACACATGATGACGACCTCCGTGGCGCAACGGCTAAGCGCGTCGGAAAGTAAATGGGGGTTGCGAATTCGATTCCCGCCCCGAGTTTGGGTGTTTATGTATAATATGTATTTATTTACAAAAGAAAAGTATATAAGTAGTATATCAGTTGTCTAGTACCCATAACACAAGCGCTGTGCTGCTTACTTTGGGACTAGATGGCGCTGTGTGAAATGTCTGAGTTTATTATTATTATCTAATGGGTAACCGCTCGCAACGTTACTTAACTTCATAGATCGTATCAAACACAGATGCACCACTGTATTATAAGCACTGTGTAGGAAAACAATGTATCTATTAGTAATTTGACTGAAGAAAAATAAACAAATTTACGAAAGTAAATTTTTATTGGAACTTGTTATACAATTGTATTTATTATTTGGTCACAGGTACTGCCAACACCCTGAAATCCCTTCAGATACACGTGCCAAAAGCTGTGCTGTCAGGAACAGACGCTGAACTAATGTGCATGTACGAGTTGGAAGGGGCACAGCTCTACTCCATACGGTGGTATAGGAACATGATCGAATTCTACAGATACGTGCCGAAGGAGTCGCCGGCGACTAAAGTGTTTCCTGTTGCTGAGATCAAAGTCGATGTAAGTAAAATAATATAAGTTAGGTACACTCACGGACACATGTTCTTAGAAGCCTTTCATTGAACTTTATATTGTTGCGATAAGAGCCTTTTTGCATTGACAAAACTTGGATTCCAAAAAGTATTTTCTAAAATTTTCAGTAACCTCTTTTACTACTATTTGTCGTTATAATTTTCACAGAAAGTGCTTTCAATTTTTGTATCATTTCATTAGTTTAGAAATTAAAAGGGAGAAGATACTTTTGAAGGGTTCAAAGAACATAAAAAAACCCATGATACACTTGACATGGGAAATTTGTCTTATATTCCATTTGTACATTCCATAGAGTAAGTGAAAAAAAATGTCACTATGGGGGAGGGATTTATAGTAATTATTTTCTACTAGTGAACCTCCCCGGTTTCGTATGGGGTTAAATTATTTCTTTATTCTTTGTAAAGTATGACCCATGTACGTAACGTTGCTTTGTATTAGTGAAAGAATTTTTAGAATCGTATCATTAGTTTTTAAGATTAACCCTATAGGTACTTACAAATAAACATATATTTTTTGGATCGGAAATGAAAAGTCGGGAAACATAAAATATAAGCAAACGGACGGACAGATGGAAACTATAAAATTCAACCATGGAATTCTAATACAAGTAGTTTCAGTATTAAAACATAACAACAACAACAAAAACAACATATCTTTACGCTGTGTCCCTAACGTGGTAGTCAGAGGGACAGAGCGCCAAGCTTCGCCAACATATTGAAATGTGATTAGCATTATGGAAATTCATAGCAAGATCGTCGTTATGTTTAAAAGAATGTTTACTATGTATGTTGTAAGAGACACATCATGTAGAAGCCTCTAATTAAACGTAAACATTTACTATGTATAGATAGTTCGTATGTACATAGTTATTGTTTTGACTTATAGGCAGTACATGGAAACTTGTTAAGCCCACTCTCGTATTAATGGTAACATTCATAAATTCCATGTAATTACATATAAGAAGTTAACAGAGTATCGAGACGTAGCGAAATCAAGTCTTGATGCCACTTTTAGCAATAATTAAAATTTACAGGTGGCAAAGCGGAACCATATTACAAGCCAATAACTTTATACCTACGATGATTTATGTGTCCATCGCTTATGTACACTAGAGTACACTAATATTTCATAAAATGACTTACTGTCTAGCTGTCATGTCATAATGTACCCAACGAAAAGTCGGATGGACGTTTATTGATACTCCAAAATGCCGTATCATGATCTAGCTAGATGTCACATATAACGTTGAATTTACATCCTTAGCGGCGCTACCTCCATGCTTTCCGAATGGTTTATTACACCAAAAAATTGCAGTAATTAAGTAATCAGGCGAAAAAGGTACATTTCAATTAAACTATGAGCAAAAGTTATAAGTTTTATGTGAGTCACAAAATTACATTTAATTAAGTGTAAATGGACAATTTATAAATCGGTGCGCCCAAATCTAGCTGAGAGATCATCAAAAGATTTGCACTGAAATATACGACGGGTATTGGTTGCCCATTTTATGTAACTATGGCGTTTCACGAAATGTCCAAGCACTACATGATGTGCCGAATTTTATAATCGTACAACGACATATATTTAAGTTTTTTAATGGTAATCCTTTTTCCTTGCCGAATTTTATGTCCTGCGCGGGAAGTTAAGCGGATGGCACATTTCATTTTTCCTGCCTCTCCCAGACCAGTACAGATGCAAAAATAGAAGTAAATAAATGGATAAAATAATAACTGTCGTATGCAGTGTAATATGTAATGAGTATAAAATATTTAAACATTTTCCTAAAATCTAGCTACATTCGAACAAAGAATATTTTTCTCTTTTTAAGCTTCCACGAAAAATAATGATATCGTTATGCGAAAATACACTAATGAGAACAAAAATCGCTAACGAGTGGTTTGTTTTTGATAAAACATTATACCCACTAGAATTCAACGTGAAATTATTTCGTTAAATACAAAAACAAACATGAAAATAACCAGTAATTTGGTGACGCCTCTGTTTTCACGAGTTTTCATTTCGGGTCAGCGACATTTGTGGTCTCGTAGCGTTCTGAATTCCGCCTTTTCACTTCATGTAGAGCGTGAAAGTTATGGAACAAGTAAGCGTAGAATGTACTTATGATTAAAACAATTTTGAAGGTTACTTCATCTTCATCATTTCCATCCATCACTTTATTTTACTTCCACGATAGCGCGGAATAGAAAGAATCTACGATAGTTTTAAATATAAAGGAAAACGTAATTAAATACTGTCATGAGATAAGACTCTTTATAAGGAGCCACTCTTCGATATCTCTTCCAGCAATGTGTCTGTGGGCTAGTGCCAAACACTGTCACAGACCAGTAACTCCTAAATAACGCTTATAAAGGCACCTGCGACTGCTTACAGTTGAGTAATGTATTACTTAAACGACGACGACAAGTTATACTAATTATTTGACTAATTTCTAAGAATTCGTTACAAATACGGATCTGGGGGTAATTTAACAACATTCAAACCGCAAGTCAACAAAATAAATCGTCTTCTAAAATCTGACTAAGACTACACCCGGGATCTTTATATATCTACCACACAAGTATTTTTGAATTAGAATTATTACATAACTTATAATTATTATCAGCATCTTTCGATTGTAAATTCTTCCTAAGATTTTAACATGTAACTGGTGATTCACTCAAACTAATCGTCCTAAATCTGTATCGCAAACGGTTGACTCTTACAGGTCAGTGACATTGGAGGTCTCGTATTGTTTTATATTTCGACTTTTAAAGCTAAATGTAAATCGTAATTAAAGGTATAAAACAAACACGTATAGGACGTCAAGCAAAATATTTTCAGCGTTGTTTAAAAGCTAGAGGCTGCTGTCAGCGGTTACATTTGTGAGATATAAAAAATTGACGAGGAGGCTTAATTGCGTAACTCCCATTGACTGAAAATGGACACGATGTCATTATTTCGACGTTCCTATTACAATAATGGATCTGATATTCAATAATTAGTCTAAAATGATAAATTAACATTCGTTTTAAATCAACAAAAAACTAAATTTCCTGCCAGTTGTTCTAGGGATAGGTAGTATACAAACCGGCGATAATTTTGACAAACACACACGACAATGGTATGGAGTTCACTTCGTCCGGGAAACTTTTACTGGGATCATTATTTGAGCTTGAACGAAGCTGTTATAGATTTCAGTTTGGCGAAAGATTTAATAGTAACATTTTTCCTGCAGGTGGCTGCATCAGATCAGAATAGAGTGGTGCTGACTGAAGTGGATCGAACTTTGACCGGCGAATATCAGTGCGAGGTGTCAGCCGATGCACCTCTCTTCCATACTGATATCAAGTCAGCTGAAATGGTGGTTGTTGGTACGTTAATTTTCTAACTACGGTTATTTACCGAATAGTATACAAATATTATGATTTATATCACTGGATTTTAGAATTAGAGTAATTTTAAAAAACACAATAGATATACATGAAACTTGTAAAAGATGACATTATATTTTTTATATATATTTTATATATTTCTTATATATTACGTAGGTATGTATATTTAGAAAATATACCAGTAAGTAATAGACGAAAAGAAAAGTTTTAAGTTTAAAAAAAGCATGTCCAAACGGAGAATAGCGGCTACATTCAGAGATTAGTGTGGAACTGAATTATTTGGTTTTACTGATGAACTGGCAGATGTGTTAAGAATACCCAGTATTGTAACAAAATGTTCTATGACACGTTTAGCCAATATTCGTCACATTGTTTCACCGGTAAATTCATATATATATATACAGTAACAAAACTACGGTCCACTAAATCTACGATATTTGTTATTTAAACGTTATTATGGATTGAGAAATCTCGACATTTATAAAGGCCCTGACACGAGGCGGCTCAGTCACGAAGTCCCGGGACATCTCGGGACTTCGAGACTTCGAAATATGGTTTTGTGAGAAACTTTCTGTGAGACGTATCAATAAAATATTCATTTTGGTAAATCCAAATTTTAATGCACAAGCAGAATAGAACCAAATTTTAATAATTGTAATGTAAATAAAGCAATTCTCAAAATATATTAACGTCAAGTAATAGTAACCGATCATAACTCGCCAGTTTAATAAAATTAACGTAATCCTATTAAATAAATCCTTCTAAAACATAATGTAATAAAATTCTTACATTTCTAATTTCAATTTTAGTTAAACTAATTCTAAACTTTTAAATTTTCGCGTTACATTATAAAATATCTAATCGAGTTTACGTCGTCCGTCGTCCGCATCGTCCGTGGTCTCAAACCACGGACGATGCAACTTGACCGAAACGTCAAGCCAAAATAAAACGTAATCGCGTTAATTTCACGTGTTTTTAGATATTTAACTAATTCTTCTGTAATTGTCATAATCAAAGAATTATTCTTTGATTTCCAGACATTAAAGTCAGCCTAAAAAACTAAACGGACTATTAATTAGCCTTTGTCGTTATCTATGTAAGAAGAGGTATTTTCTTTGCCTATTTTAATAAAATAAGCTTTCAAAAAATCGGTGCATTGACAGCTTTATTCGACAATCTGTTACTTATTTTTGTTGCAATGCCTCTGGACAGGTACAAAAGCCTCTCGTTTATTATTAATATTATAACATAACATATGAATACTATTCATATACTTCTCAACTCAAATCTTGACTCAAAAAGTGCCGGAACGCGAGACGTGTGAAATTGACTAAAGTCTCGGGACTTGGAGAGCCGAGACGTCCCGGGACCCAATCCCTAAACGTTACTAATCTATCGGTATACAGACCAATGTTAAACTCTAAAATAATGTGCTGATACATTTATAATATTGGTTTCAAGATATTAAATACGCAATGATTAGCGAATCACAAGAGACAGTGCCCCGATGATATCTCAAATAGAGGGCTATATAAATATTATCAAAGTTAAAAATGTTTACTAAATCAAAGCAGGGTAATACCTCTATCGTTTATTGGATAGGGGACTCAATTTGTACCTACCACGGTCCTGTAAGTGTAAATTAGCTTTGTGACAGTTTTAAAATAGACATTTTAAAGAATACTAGCTTTTCCCTGCGACTTCGTCCACATGGAATAAAAAAATAGCCAAAAATATTTAAAAAAATCTGAATCTTAACAACAGAGCCACCTACCGGGTCCAACTATAGCCAAGAACCATGGAGATGACCCAGTAAGTTCAAAAAAAATTAAATTAAAAGCTATCAAGCCGTTGAAGAGGAGAAGAATTATGAACTGACACGCATCTAAAATGAAGATTTAAAAAGATATAATTCAAACCCTTCCTGTTTTATAGAGAAGTTTTTCTAGACACTTTTATAAAAGTTTTTATCGACTCGATAAATAACTCAAATTTCTATTGGAGACAAAAGACAATACCCAAATTTTTATCTAAACCAATTCCTTATCATTATGACTTGAACAATATAAAACTTGGAAAAAAGTCGGCAATTTAAAGGAGGAACAAAAACCCACTTTGCAAGAGTCATTAACCCCATATCTCTTGACTGCGAAAGCAACACAAGTAATTATTTAGATGGTCGGCCCCCGGATTGTTCTCCTACATTTTTCACAGTGCAGATTAAAAATAGAGTTTACAGTGTGAACTGTTAGAGAGTGCATGAATGAATTACTTACCTATATATAAACGTATACAACGTAGTTTTAATAAATTATATTTTAATAATTTAAAAAATAATATAGTAGAAAATGTATGTAGGAAAAATTGATGAAGTGCGAGTTTGACTGCACACGGAATGTTCTGTGAGATATTTATCAAATGAAATCAAATGAATGAATTTCTTTGTACTTATACTGATGTGATTTGATCCGCTATGAACAGCTCAGTCTTGATCTCTTGATAAAAAATTGTGGTAATTACGATTGTGTTGAATGCTTGCTTGCTGAATGATAATTGAAAAAAATGGTGGTCATGCGAGAACATGATGATGACGTTTGTTGACAGTTCTTGACGCTTGTTGACAACTATTGACGTTTAATGAAGTTAAGTCCATGTTTACATATTTAGACGGTAGCAGATAACATTTCTTTTTTTTATTTCCTTAAAGTGTCAATGTCGTGCAAAAATTAGAAAATAAAAGAAGCATAGATGGCTGTTGTAGTTATTGAGTACCTACAACAGGCGTCGCGATTCACAAGCATTCCCCTCTGTCAAGGTATGAGTAAAAAAATAGCCATCGCAGAAGTTTTAACATGTTGCCCCCTTTGGAACATATTGTTCTAATTTTGTAAGTGGACAGATTCTGTTGAAGGCTCTCCTCGAAGTTCCAGAAGTGGTTTGTACGTCGGCCACGCGGATGACACCGTCGGACCCAGGGTAGACATTGATCACACGTCCGAGAAGCCATTTGTTAGACGGCAACCTTTGTAAGAACAAGTTGGCCCAATTGTGGTTGTCCTCCGTCCTTATTGTATTTGTTTCTTTTTTGAAGTTCTGAAAAATATTTGTTGTATTATTTATTCCAGAAATGAGTTTTTAGATATTTCATTTGTGGAAATCTTGACAATGTGCTGATTTGGGCATCCTCAACTTGAGGATCAGCCAACATCGTTAGTGTTCGTCCGATAACGAAATGGGACGAAACAAAATTAACAGTTTTCACACTAAAATTTTGGTTACAACTTCAATCACTGAAACTTTAATGTAGTAGTAATAGTGTAATAGTGATAATAAATGCTTGGGAAGGCATCGTGAGAACAAATGCAAGCTAAGGTTTAGATTGTTTCACATTGGGTAAAATTTCGCCAATTTTTTTGTAACTTTGTACAAACACGACGATATGACATTTTTTTTGGTCTTTTTACCACAATGCGCGAACCGAGTGAACGAAGCGAGCGTGCCGCGGCAGCGGCCGGCGAAGCGCCAGATCGGAATCAGCTTTATACACGGAGAAGTATTGAAATAGGAGTCCGTACTCTAAAGAGATAGTAGAAAGAAAAATTTTGTCTCGAATATCTCTAAAATCCTCCGTTTCTTTTCATATTTTGTTGTTACATACATACATATCTTCACGCTGTATCCCTAATGGGGTAGTCAGAGAGGACGGAGCGCCGAGCGTCGCGGTCCTTACATACTTCTTTCGCTTCCACAAATCTCGTTATTTTCCTCACACATTTTCGCCTACGTATGCGAGTGCTTTTGACATTTACGTCTGATAACACTCTGGCTATTTGATCTTCATAAGTCAGCCTTGGTCTTTCTTGGCTTCTTTTACCTTTCACTTTCACTCTGAAGACTTTCTTCGTCAGTCTTTCATCACTCATTCTTTCTAAGTGCCCGAACCATCTAAGCATTTCTTTCTTCATTTTTACAACAACACTGTCGGGCAACCCTGTCATACTGCGTATCTCTTCATTGTTTATCCTGTCCGCAAGAGTGACAACGCACTTTTTTTTTATAATTTACGTAAATGAAAATGAGCACTTTCAAGTTCTTGAACGACATTTTTACATATTTGTACAAGTGATTCTTCATGGTCATGACCTATAATTAGGTCGTCCACTTAGAAATCGTATTAATATTATACGATTTCTATGTGGACGACCTTATTAGGTCGTCCACGTGTCAGTAATCGTGTAAGTAATCAGTAATATTATTATGATGTAATAATACTTTATTATTATTATAATAATATAATATTATATTTATATAATATAGTATTATATTAATAATAATAGTAATAATATATAGTATTATGTAATAAATTTTTTCTGTGTCAGACACAGAAAAACGGACTAATAAACGGCAGTTTATTAGTCCTGTACTAATAAACTACCTTTTTATTAGTACAGTCCTGTCCCAATTTTGCAATACAACAGGTAGATAAGGAGCAGAAGCAGTACACTAAGTTACTGTGTTTAATTTATATTGTTTTATTTGTCCACTTAAATCTGAATGCCAAAATATCTGCTGCAAATTTCTTTGGTTTTCATTTACTAAAATTTGACTGTACATTTTTTCTGTGTCAGACGTAACAACAAATTTATATTTTCGAAATCGAATCAGTACGCTTAGTAAATCGTCTTGCACAATAGGTCGTAGTAAAAATACGAAATTTCATCACTATCTGTGTTATTGTTCCCCGTCATGTGACCCAATGACATGTATTCATTCATGAATTCAACATATTTTTGGTTAAAAGTTGAATCACGTTTCAATCTACTTTCTAATGATAAAAGTCTAGATAAAATAATCTATAACAATTTTTAAAAATCAATTTTATAAAGTTGTCATGTTATAACGCACACTTGACGAAATATTTTTCAATATGTAAATTTCCAAGTCGAAGATAATTCACATTTTATTCGATTTGCTTAGATTTAAAATCTTACACATGCGTAATTATGTGTATATTTTATTTAAAATTAATGTTAAATATTTGCAATAAGAAGCCATTCGTATTTTATTGATCAGAACACAAGTAGCTAGTTAAGTCTGCATTACAAATTAAGACAGATGCTACATAAATTGTCTCAACCCACAGAGCCACCGTTAACAAGTCCTAATGTAACGTCTGACCGCCTGACGTACATAGGGGGAGACCACATCAGGGCAAACTGCTCGTCTCCACCCTCCCTCCCCGCTGCGAACATCACGTGGTTCGTCAACGAGCAGATGGTGAGTGACATTTGCATATTTTACACACAATTCGGACCTTTAGTCAACAACAGTTCGATTCTAACTGTATAATATTATAGATTGTCGGTAGCAAAACTATTTAGAAACGAATGAATCCCGTGGATAATCGTTTATTAAAAAATAAATAGCGTATCTCAGAAACCAAAGTGAATGTGATACCTAGTAAATGTTTTAACTTACATAAAATATTTAAAATAGCCTCAGTAATACTTTGCATGGATTTTCAAGTATGCGTTTTTTTTTATTAAATGCTAGAGCCTGTATTTCTTTTCTGAATAATATCTCTGGAAAATATAGCATATATGAATGTCTGCATATACATAGTATGCAAACATTCTGATACTGAGTGTTTATAAATAAACTCTCACTCAATCACTCAGTTTGTTTGCAACAGACAGTACGAAATCCACGTTAAGGAATAAGGGCCTTTAGTACTGACTTAATACTCAGTAACCTTTTTTTTTTTTTTTTTTTTTTTGCGTCAGGAAATGCTTTATGCATCCCGTCCTGCCGTAGGGGGGTGGCAGGGGGGTATGTGGGACTCCTCGACATTAGGGTGCTAGGCCGAGTCTACCCACTAAAACCTGACGGTGTTCCTCGAGAGCCTTGATGCCGGGGCAACGGGAGCGCGTTGGCATTCTGCCGCGACCCCGGCGGCTATGCCCAGCCTGAGCCGGGCCCTCCTCCGTTTGCGGGCAGTTTGACCTGCCCGCTCTCCTGGGAGGCGCGCGGGAACAACCGCGCGCACCATCCCGAGGCCATTGATGAGGCGCCTTCCCCCGAAGGACACCCCAGGCCTCCGAAGTGGCGGCTTCCGCACCCCGCCTACACCACGGCAGGGGCGTCAGCACGCCCACCTGATTTTTACGTGTTTACTCACGGGTTTTTACAAGTTTTCCTTCTTCCCACCTTTGATTTTAACGTGTTGTCTCACGGGTTTCATTTCGAGTTTTCCTTCTCTCCACCTCTGGTTTTAACGTGTTTTCTCACGGGTTTCATATCGAGTTTTCCTTCTCTCCACCTCAGATTTTTACGTGTATCCTCACGGGTTTTTAAAAGTTTTCCTTCTTTCCACCTCCGGGGTCACAATACCCTTCCTGGAAGAGGGGCAAGTGACCCCGACGCCTGACCCCCGCCCTCACGCAGAGGACGGGGAACACAACTTGTCCCCATAAATGGGGACATCCCCCCCCCGGTCCGGGCCAGGCCCTTTCGGCACTGCAGCCTCATCGGCCCCGACCCGGTACTGAGGGCGCCGCCGAAGCACCACCCTCAGGTGTGTTTATCGACTCTCCAGTCTAGATCCGCAGTGTTCAGTAGAAACAGGGTCACCTCGAGAAGGATGTAGACATGAAGTCTACGCACTGCGGTCTTGGGATGGCAGGCTAAGGCTCCACTTAATGGGAGTTATAAGCGCCTGTTGGTCCACCCCCTGTGGCGGGTCACCCACACCACTCGGCCCCATACTCAGTAACCTAACCTAACCTAACCTAATGATTAGACTAAGGTTAGACAACTAGACAGCCGTGTACCCCGGGCCAGAGAATAAGGCTACAGTGTTTCGTTCTGACATAAGAGGTGACTAAAGTGTGAACTTCAATCGTCCATCCATGCAACCCCGAGGAAGACTAAAGCGCCTGTGGTCCGCGCTATCGTGGCACTCCAAAGATGCAGGGGGGGGGGCTCTGACACTGCCCCTCCTAAAAGCAGACGGTTAGAAGACGGCCCTAGCAGGAATTTCAGTGGGAAAAATTCCCGTATGACCAAAAGACTGGTGTCTTTACACCGGGGGGCTGGATATTTATGTGCAGATGGGCATGCATCTGCACATAAATTTTAAAACTTTAAATGATCGTGCAATGAGTTTTTCTTCATGATTCGCCCCTGCAGAAATTTTCATATTATTTTCAATCATTTTACATAGAACTTTAGTTGTGTCATTATAAATATTATTCTTCAAATAACTGGAATATTTTTCACAAATAACAGTAAAAGCTTTCCACTGTTCTGCCATAGTCTTTACATCTAAAGTCTGAACAACTGTACCTATTTTCAAATTAATATTCAAAGCCTCTAGAAGAATCTCGTGTTCTTCAGTTTTATTTAAATCAAAAATGAAATGTTTTTCTAATACCATTAAATAAATAAGTTGCAACTCATGACATTGTCGAAACAAATCTTTAAGTGGCTTTTTCTTCAGAAAAAACTTAGACAACTCAAATGAAATAAATAATAATAATAAATAATACTCTAGACAATTACACAGATTGTGTGACCCCAAACTAAGCAGTAAGCTTGTACTATGGGTACCACACAACGAAATCTGGGGGAGTTCCCAGTAACACCCCGACTTCAAGCCAATTTAGAAAAGTTCATTTCCTAAATTGATCTGACCGGAGATCGAACCCAGGACCTTAGCTTGGAAAGCAGATGCTATGCCACTGCGCTAACGAGCCAGTCAATGAAACAAACATTTCCACAATAAATGGAATATTCCATATAAAAATAGGCTGGTCAGTATAGACGTTTCTAATTACCTAACAGTAATTCGGATGCCTGTGCTCGCTATGTTGTGAGATCCCGTTAAGTAAGGCGTGAAATTAGGTACAGCATTCCATATTATGTACTAGAGGCCCACACTTAACAGAAGGAGCATTTTCTATCAGACTAATAACTATCGTTTTATAAATACTATTTTCATTAAAAATACATAAAAAAGAATGATAATTTGAGAATACATAAGTTAATTATTTTTTAAAAAGTACAATAAAGTATCTATTTTATATGAAATAGATACTTTCGACGGAAAAAAAAATGTTTTTTATGACATGTCTAAATGTAGATATTATATACTGATACTAGCTGAACCCGGCCACGCTTTGCTGTGGCTCAGACAGTTTTTAAGTTTTGTGAACACAAACATACGGAAGCAAAATTTTTATATATAAACACTCCTGTTCAGAAGCTATGTTGTGAACAAATTTCAAGTCAAGCCATCGCCTAGTTTTTGAGTTTTGTGGACACAAACATACGGAAGCGAAATATATTATATATATATATAGATTTAAAAATTGACACACATATTTTTCGACTGACATTTACCTTGGCACCATTACTTACGCATGAGAACAATTGATACAAAAAAAAAATAAAGAAAACATAACGCGAACGCCATTCATTTATATAATCCATGAGTTATGCGATGCCAAAATTGGACACCGACTTTGATTTCCCGTCTCAAGTCTGGGTGTTTATGTATAATATGTATTTATTTACAAAAGAAAAGTATATAAGTAGTATATCAGTTGTTTAGTACCCATAACACAAGCGCTGTGCTGCTTACTTTGGGACTAGATGGCGCTGTGTGAAATGTCTGAGTTTATTATTATTATTATTTTCAGCAGAGCCCACCAAGGCGTGAATAATATTAAAGGAACTTGACGTATTTTTCATTTTAAAAAATAACCACATACACGTGCTTGGTGGCAGAGTATAAGTAATCGTCAATCGATTCTGAGTAGTTATTGGTGTTCCTCGACGTCATCTCAACTTTGCAGTGAACTTATTATTTTATTATCCTAATAATTTAACTGATTTTCTGTTCATGTCGCAGGTACCAGGATTCACTGCGAACCACGTTCTGAACTACAGTAACGGTTACGCATCCAGTTTAGCTACGTTAGAACTGGAAGCTGCGGTTTTGTCACCCGTGCCTACTCTTATGATACGGTACGATACAGTGATATAACTGTTATAAGAAACTTGGAAGATACATATTAATAAGTACATATTATTACCAGTATATATTGGACTACTATCACGGTCCAAAATATGAAGGTTATTAAGACGTAATATAAGTCTTTTACAAGTTTCAACAGAATTTCTGATAAAATCTGTATTCTGTTGAAATAAATAGGAGAGAATTGGGTATAGCATATAGGACTTGAATTCAGTTTGACCATGCCTCCTATATGTTTTACAACCAAACCTAATATTTAAAAATTGGCAAAATACTCTTTTCTTGAATTTTAATGAATATTATAATAAAGATTCTAAAATCTAGACCGTTAAGCACTTCACACGAGTCAAAATCCAAATTCACACTAGAACAAATATTATGAAAAGATAATCATCTATCAAACATTAATTGTAACATTGTGGCATCTTGTATTAGATTAGATATGAGCTTTGTAGCATTGTAGTAGAATAGTCCCGAGTAACATAACATAGAACAACTTTGTTTTAGATGTGAAGCGTCAATATTTGACGTATGGAGAGCAACGAGTCATACATTAGTTTTACGAGAACGCAGTGCAAACCCAGCATCGGCGTTGGGAAGAAGTCTTACAGGTTGATACTCCTACTTTATTAAAATCAACTTTAAAATTATTTATCAAATAATCAAGTTACAACTCTTGAGTCATTGCACACATCCTCGAAAATCAAAAACAATAAACAAATACATATTACACTACACTACTTTTGTCTATACAGCCAGCCCCAGAAACCTTGTGCCAAATTAAAATTATTAAAAAATAACCTCAGTGAAAGTGTCCTGGATTTCCAAATATCCACAGTTTTTATTTTCAAAAAACCCTACCTCGCATTATACCGAAAAATGATTAAAAATACATATTTAATAGTTGTAGTGTAGTAACTCGCGCTAGATATTCTAAAAACAACATAAAAATACGGGTAGCTGGAAATCTGTGCAACATTCACCGAAGCTATTTTTATACATTTATCATGATAGAGCATGAATAGACTTATTATCAGACAAGATTTCCAGGACACCTGTGTCTGCATATACCTATCTATGTATACACGTATGTACAGGTGTCCCAGGAGCTATTATGTAAATGTTATATATTGGGAGATCACAGCTCAAGGATAAATAATTTTGTTTGTAGTATAAAATATCTCACATTATTTAAATATATAAATATTAGAAGTCTACTAGTTAAGATATTATAAAGTTTTAAGTTTGTAAATCTCACGTAATAGGTACATTATGCAAATAAAATATATTATGTTTTATGTACATTACATTTCGTTAATGCTTTGTCTATAAAGATAATCAAATACCTATTGATTTTCACAGGAGCTGCTACAGAAACCCGACTGCCAACAATAATGGTGTTACTTCTCCAGTTTCTTTTACAATTCCTATTAAAGAGATATGGAGAAACATCAATAAGATAGCTGTTTTTAGTACTTTAGTTAGTTTGGTTATATTTTAGTTAGCTCATTATAATATTTGTATTATTACGTAAAAAGGTTATTCTCAGGGTTAAAAGCAATTGATTTGTAATTTATAGTTTTAAGGACCATTTACTACCACCAGGGTATGTTCCATTGAATATCCACAATGTCAGCGAGTACGAGAATATTTCAACGTTGTTTTATTACAGGGCTTTTCTGTTTTATTGAACATTTCACCGAATTTGTAACATGAACGTGACTTTACCTGAATGTGATAATTTAATCCTGAAATCCATTCAGACAACTTAAAAATATACATAAAAAATTCTGTATTATACTGGAATGGTATCGCTTTTGATACATGTTATATAAAACCAAGTAGACAAAATTCGAATGTCATTATATTTCAGATTCGTGATGGATGTACATAAAGAAGCAATTTTGTATGATTTTCAATCCGATTTAATTAAAAGAACTATTTTATTTTAACTAATTAAAATAAAATAGTTCTTTTAATGAAATTCAATTTTAAAATAATGATTAATCTCTTAAGATTAATCATTATTTTAAAATTGAACTCCAAAGTTTTAAACAAAATAAATATCATGGTGATTAAACTGATGCCTGAGAGACAGAGAATAATAGCAAATTCTTTCAGATCTGAGCTTAAAACCAACGCAACGTAATCAAATTGTTAAGACATTCACTAGATTGTACTTGAGTTAATTTATTTCACTACATCGCTTGTATTTTGGTTTTTGATTTGAATCCTAAAACTTATTAAATGCTTAATTAATATTTATAAAGAAAAGTTTCATTACTAACAGATAAATACACTCAGTAATGAAAATAATAAAATTGTGTTTCGTTAAGAAATGTGAAAATAATACGAGAGACAAGCGTTTCATGTGATTCCTTTCAGAGATTCTCGTTTACCTTCGTTCATATGCCATGCAAATACTGGGGTGGCATGAGCGAGACAAAGCAAGTCAAATTATTTATCCTGAACGTGCAGCGTAGGTCTTTGCAAGTTTCGTTTATTGTTTAACAAACACTAAAATATGAAAAAATTTCGTGCCCCGTAATGCGACATAACTACTACATATACACGTCACATAGATACAGGAAGTCCACACCTGTTTTCCATTTAGGGTGGACAGAATAAATTACCTACCTAATTACCTAATATTGAACATTTAAAAATCTTTGACACCTGAAGTAATTTGTAGCATAATAGATAACTAAGAAGAGATTTCAATTAAATCTCATGCAAATATATTCATCCATTCAAGATTTCTTAGATTTCTAACGCTACAAACAAAAAACGCACAGAAAGATAACGACGTCAAACTGTTAACACCTTTTCAGCACTCTTTTGAATTGGGGATAAAAATAACAACTTGACTCTACTTTTCCCAGCCTTTGTAGTTATAACTGGAAAATTGGGACTACATAGTGATAATTTCGTAGCCTGTTACACACACAAGTTTCAATAAGCGTTATCTAACGCCCGACTTTTGCGACCTGCGCGGAAATATATGTAGCAAGTACATTCTATATATTTGCTTTCCTCCGAAACCAGTAGGTACGTATATGAAAATAATATTCATCTTCAGATTTCTAAACTTGTCTTTACAATGTTAATTGAGTAACTGATTACTGTTGTCCTTGATTTTACGCTCATTTTTAACCTCATCGAACTACTCTGTCTCCAAACACGTTCTTGGAAGCAGACATTGCTCGCTTATTACTTAAAAAGTAACAGATATGAATAGATTTGATATTTATTGAGAAATTGTAAAAGGATGTTATGATACTGATTAAAAAAATATAAACCATTAAGCTGCAAGTATGCTGCAAATTTCCTGAAATTGCAATTTGAATAATATGTACCAATACATGATTAATTTTGTACACAAAATGCATAGCCAGACTGTAATATCATTGTAACAGGATTCCAAAATAATAAAATCCATCAATACCGATCAGATAAATTCAGAAACAGTATGTGTATTAAAACCCGAGAACTGCTTGTTTATAATAACATCATAATGATACGTAACGTTTGTTCATAGTAACACCATAATGACACATTACGTATGGCTCGGTCTACAGGGTGACTACTTAATCGAGGTAAATGCTGATCGAATGAATTGCTTTAGGTGGAAAAAAATGATTTTAAAATGAAACTATCTCGTAAAGAGTTTTCCTGCTCATGTTTCTTATATTTAGGTAAAAACAACATTAGGTCGAACTATAAACATTAATTTAAATCAATAACAAAAATCATAAATAATGTATTTCGCAATTATTGTTCATACTCGTAAGTTAAATTATATCGGAAAGCGATTATTTATGAAATTTTAGAATTGATACAAAAGTGTTCACACTTCTTAAACTGAAGTTATACATAAATAATATTTTCATTTTCATACACGGAAAATCAAAATTTTTTTTTGTCTTGGCAGTAACGGCCCATTCTTATGACGTAAAGTTCCAAATTAAACACGTATTTAATGTGCATATAATACTTTTTTTAAACAAATTGTCAGAAATATACTATATACCCGTGTTGCGTAAAAATATTGACACATTACTTATGACAAATTTCGAAATTCAATCTTAACTAGTAATGTTGTTTGTTTCATACTACCACTAATCTTTTATGTATGCGCTGAAAATAATAGAAAGACATATTTTCAATGAGCAATAACATTCATACTTTCATACGAATAATAATATAAATACTGTTTGCATTCTGTCTCTTACGTTTTTAATGCTAAATCGCTAGTCCTATTTTCACGAAATTTGATTTTGAGATAGATTTAACCATGGGGAAAGACATTGGGTATTTTTTCTTAAATTCTACATTGACGGGTTAAGCACAGCAGCTAATGGAAAATAAAACATTTACCTCGATTTAAAAAAAGCAGCCTGTACGCGTATGTTAATCACCTGTTGAAATAATGGTACATTTAAAGTAACATCACCATTTCATTAAATTAATTAAGGAAATATTACGGTAGCATAGACTGAGTTATTAGAGGGTAAAAATGTAAATAAATGTTCTAAGGTTGTTTGTAAATATATTTACTTATTTCGTGTTTGTGTTTAATAGTCTATAATACCTACTATAGTTGAAGTCGTTCGTTAAATAAAAAACGATTAAAACATAGAATTGAGTATAATATTCCTATATTATGTACATGTACACTTAAATAGAAAAATATACATATAGTTTTATTATTAAATTTATTTTAACAATTCTTAAAGTAGATCTTGTTTAATTCAATTTTTTATGGAAGTTACAATGTTAATACATACCCGTGCAATTCATAAATTTTTCTAATAAAATTTTTGTATTAAACTGGTCGAAATATAATTTGTTAATGTATTCTGTCAAAGTGATAACAATCGTAATTCGTCTGTAAAGTAGTAAATACCTTCGTTTGTACCTAAAAATAACGTACAAGAAAATTAGAATTTCAAATGATTTTTTTCTTAAAATTTAAAAAAAAAACTGATCTTTCCTCGAAAAAGTAAACTTATTAAAATAGTTCATATTCTAAACTTTTGAAATGGAATTGGAAAAGTTTTTCGATTTTTATAATAATTAAAGTGAATATTATTATTAATTGAACTGCGTATTTACCGTTGATTACCTCAGACGTTTCATAATGAATACGAGAGGCTGTGTTAAATATTTATAATAACGTTGTATTTCCATTGTTTATTCTAATTTCTGACTTTATTAATTTACATCACGTCCTTTGTGAAATTGCAAATGAAAAGAATATACATTTACGAACTAATTCTTCCTTTTTTTTATAGTTCAGACAATTACACCTATTGTATGACCCAAATTTACCACTAGTACATTACGCATATGTACTACCCTTTTAAAAACATTTGATTAATTATTGGGCTAAATAAAATATTCAAGTTGTTATATCATCAGGAACTTTATAATTTGTTATATTATATATTTTTCGCTATATTTAGTTTTTTAATGAATCATAAACTGTCCGAATTCACCAATGACGTGATTGTAGAGTTCAGAACAATCGAATGGTGCATTACACTGCTATGTTATGTGTTTCTAAAAATAGGTCATTAATTTTGTTCTAATATTTACATTTACAATTTAATATTTCAATGTGTCTTTGTAACTGTAATAAAAATTCCAAATATTAAATATTTAATATGAGCTGCTTTTTTTAAATTTAAAGCAAAATTATTTTTTTAAATCATTACATTATTTAAGTGTTAGCTTTGCATTAAAATGTTATATTTGTTTGAGCACATAATGAAAATATAAGTATACATTATTTGGAGTTTAAAAATTTAAATATTGATTATATTTAAAGTTTTAATCTCACGAAAAAAAATAAATCGTTTAGTATTATCTACTACGTGCTGAAATAATACAATATTTATCTGATGGCTCCAATTATAATTCAAAAATAGCTGTAACAAAAATTCAATAAACATGAACACCATTGTGAAAAAATATTAGAAGGCGATAACTTTGAAGAATATGAAATGTCATTAACTTTTATACTCGAGTATTGGGGACGGAGCACATAACGAGGTGGTGATAAGCTCTTTTTCTGTCACACCAAGCGCTGAGCAACGTGACTTCAAGTTTCCGACGTCACAGTCCAATTGTGTTATCGCCTTCTGTCATATCCTCATTCCATTTCCACTGCTATGGTTCATAACGCAAAAACCGTTATTTTTTTTATTTTTTTTAAACATACCAGTTTCAAGCAAATGTCAAGATTACATCTTGTAACAAAATACTTTTCTTTGATGAAATGTAACAAATTAACTGAGAACTCCTATCATTTTATATTTAGCTATAAATTAAGTCCACTGTAACTATTTCTACAATAATTTCATCTAAGAGTAAAAGGATTATTATTATGCGTATGAAAAAACTTTTAATAAAGTAAACAGAAACGTTAAAAATAAAAGGAATACTTATTGTCATGCATACTTTTATTTCCCCATTCATTGAATAATAATTAATGATAAGTTGCATTCAAGAAATATTTCCTACACAAGTTCTATACAATATAAACTTGTAAACTTTCGCGTTGCATTATAAAATATATCTCAAATGGGAAGTTTAACGCGATTACCTTTTTATTTTGGCTTGACGATTCGACCGAGTTGCATCGGCCGTGGTCTCAATTGCTTGATAATCATGATTGAAAAAAGGTAATCGCGTTAAATTTCCCGTTTTAGATATATTTTATGTCCTATACAAGTTTGTGTAGGAAAGTAAATATCTTTTTAATAATATATTCGTTTTTGACTCAACGCCAGAGGTGTAGCATTTTATTGATTCATACGTAAGATAGGCGCGCTTTTGACTTAATTCTAGTGTCATTTTTACAATCATACCAACAATCATTATGGACGGAGCTTTTGCTTTAAGAGCGTGTCCGTTTTTTGTTGGTGCGAGGTTCTAGACTTGTACTAATATACGTGACTAGGGAAGGGTCACAGTACACCAATACACTGCTGAACATGACATATTATAATTGTAGAATAATTCGTAATTTAAATGTTACTTCTTTTTTGTTATTTGTTTTTGTGTGTTGGCAACATTAACATAGAGAGAGTGGAATGTAATATTGAACTAATAGTTCGTTGCACCATTGTTGCATTCGTTCTATTAAAAATAATAACATACAACATACAATTTTAACATACAATTCTGTGTCCCGTCGACGGCGTATAGACGTCAAAATTAAAAATAGTCGTGCTTCTTAGAGCCCCTGTCCATACTTCGGAACCCTCAAGAACCTGGGAGCTCCCAAAGAAGACCAGACGAACTCAGGACACGAAGTAAGTGCTCAAGGATTTATACAGTCCATCTGCGATCAATCAAAGCAAATAACATATAATAATTTATGTAAACCCTAATAGCCAAAACACTTAAAACTTACGTGTATTGTGCTAATAATTATAATTACTGTAGTGTACAGGTGCGAAAGGGAAAGAAGTATTCTGTCCTCCCCCGCGCATACATGACAGCGCCACAACGGCGGCTGCCTAGAGAAGGGAAGTAATTATCTACAAGCTGTCTCTTTGGTTGCGGACCGCCGCAGGGAACGGTCGTATAGTACTTAGAGACCAGAGTGTAACGGTGCTTACAGATCATGCTATACAGTACAATTACGATAAACAATAATGTTTCAGACGTCGAGTTGACACGAATTACACCGCCAGTGCGAGGTTGCCAAACTTACTACAGCTAACTGTTTTACTCGGGGTTTTACTCGGGGTTACACTCGGGGTTACGGGGTTACGTGATATAGACACGAAAATTCATTGGACATGAGGTGACAAGAGCGGCAACTCGTTATGGATTCGTCTATTATAATTCTAGGTCCGAAGATTTGCATTACTGATGTGACGTTTGTAATATTGGAATGGAAATAAAAAGCAAAAGTGATAATATTTCCGAAATTCACTTATTAATATTCCTTATGTCATGAATTTTACCGATTTTTCCCGGGTATAATAGATCTTTATTAACATACCTTCTAATGCATGGAGACTTTGAAGACGTTAGATAAGAATAGTACTAATAGATCATTTTAAATAGAGGAGTTCTCTAAGTTTGCCGGGGGTACTTCTATAGCCGATCCCACCATATAATAAAACTATTACGATCGCTTTTAGAGTCACAATGTCATAAATTAGTCAAGACAAAATAAAGAGAAAAGTATTTATTACTTCCACAAGAAAACAGTCGAGTAATAGGCTTATACGTTCCTTTAAAATCCCTAAGGGTTACGAAAAATTCAATCAATAAGTAATCTCTTCTTAGCAGAGTACGACGAAATAATTTTATTATACTGGAAGGTACCTATTTATAATTTTATAGCTAAAAAGTTTTGACTCGAAAGATTATTCTGAAAATGATTTGTTAGTTTTTAATGTAAATGTTATTTTTGTCAATAATAATAATATCGTTAGCTTAGGTTACCTGTGAAATGTTATTGAAGAAGACATGAATTTTATTCAAGATTTATTCAAGAACATTGTAAATGCCTTATTATAATTAAAGTGAAAAGACTCTAGGAGTTCACATTAGATAAAATTTTAATCTGTTATATTTGTGAGATGACCATAGAACACACAAATGTTTAACAAACTTAAAACAAATTAGGTTTTTTGTGTTGGTGGTTAAAACACTTACACGAAGACATCTATCCTCTCGTTCGCAAAAAAGTACAGCGGATTCCTTGCACGTATTTATTCATTCCCCTGTTAGCTAGTAAACAATCGATGAGTTATTATCTCTCGAACACAGGCGCCTATTCACAGCAAAAAATATAAAAGAAAATAATATAGGTACACCTGCTATTATGCTCCACCTCCACGTGAAATATGAATTATTCAAAACAGAGCCACAGCGAGAGCGGTGTGATTTGTGTAGACATGTTTTGTTTCTTTCAAATACGCCAATTTTTTGGACTTTGTCAACGTCCGCATATTTTTTATCTTTTTTTTAATCAAATAACGCAACGCTAATAACATAGACATAATAAAATACACAGACTCCGCATTACGTAAATATTAGCAAGAAATAAACCGATGGACCGGCATTTCGTTACAAGACAGCGCCGCAAGTATTGAAACCATTGCTTTAGGCTCTAGGTTCCCAAACTTATTTTGTCTACTGAGTCGAGAGCTCATGCAGTCGTTGTCTAAGATGCCTCCTAGCTAAATGAAATTACAAATCACCCCCCAGGCCTCTACACAACGCCCCCATTTTTTTTCTGGGTCTCTTACCGCCCCCCTTTAGGCCTGCAGCGCCCACAGGGGGGGCGTTATCGCCCACTTTGGGAATGGGTGCAGTTTAGGCGCTATTACAACGGGCCGGCTCGTTATGGTTATAAAAGATATGCAAGATAATGAATTAGTAAACAACGTAGAGATTTTATTTTTATCGGAGCAAAAAAGAGGCATATAATTTTAGCGATGTATGTACATTGCCGATGACCTGAAGAGAGTGGGGGGAAGCGGATGGATGCGGAGAGCTGAGGACCGGATATGGTGGCACAATATTGAAAAGGCTTATGTCCAGCAGTGGACGAACACGGGCTGACGATGATGATGATGATGTACATTGTACATATATTGATCAAGGTTGATCACAGAGCTGAAAGTACTTAACCGACTCCAATGAGATTGTGCATTCGTCTCAATTATGCGCATGACATAGGATATACATTCAATAAAAAAATTTCACAGGAGGTATCAAATTCATGATCTTTAGAAAATCACTTCGCAATAAAATTATACATGAAATGAAGCAATACTTTACATATTATAAAAATCTAAGCAGTTATATTAACAATATATTCTTGAGCGTCAATCATAATACATAAATTGCATATTTTCTCTTTTACTAGGCTTCTATAAAACTGCCATATAATTCAGTTTAGATATGCTTTTCTCTTCTAACATTTTGTTATTTGAAATGTCATATTTATGTTATAAATACATACAAATATTGTTTTTTTACATTAAATAATGTTCTATAATTAGTAATCTATACAACACATAGACACGAATTTTCATGCTTGTGTTGACATCCTTAATTCCTAGTCGGTATTAAATTCAACAGATATTTGATCTATTATATTATTTACTGAAAATTAGTTATCACCACTTCCATATGGGTGTAAATAAATAATAATTAACAATTTTAATGAAGAATGTTGACATAAAAATCATACTAATAAGTTTATTACGACGACAAAATTATTTCTCTATGATCCTGAAAATGAAGTGCAATCTTAACGCTATGAACATTAGGTTTACTTTCCTATGTAGTAACTGATATAATGCACTAGTACGTTTGTACAGAGATAGTATTTCCGCTGCTATGCATTCAAGATTTATAGTTGTTTGCCACTCTCACCGTCAAGAGGAAACGTTGGTGCCATTTAACAATTTTGATGAATGATAAAGCGACCGACGGACGGACAGAGGATTTTGTTTACATATTAGTGCAGTCAGCGTTAAATGCGATTGAATATTATAGTATGTGAAGTGAAATATATGAAATTAGAACTCGGGTCACTACCGCGGTTTGACAATACCGCCCTTAAACCAATTGAAATATTAAATTAAACAATTAAAATTTACTAGGTACTTGTACAACACTGCTTAAACTTAAAAACATGAAGCACTTCACTTGTAGAGTGAAAATGTCATTTATTTTGCTTGAACATAATTTACGTCTAAACCGATTTAGTCAGTTCAAAACCAAACAAAACTTGTGTACACATTCTTATAAATAGACTAAGAAAACCCAATAGAGGTTGCACCAAGGTGAAAGCGAGACGCACACATGTTAGGAATAAAACATACTATTGTTCTTTTTGTCTCTCGGTACCAAGAGATGACGCTAGCTGTCGCGTCGCGCGGTTTGGTCTATGTTTTCTTTTTGGTATGTGGGTATTTTAGTGTGTAAATTGAATTTGGTAATGGAAAAGTCTAAAAAGGCATCGGTCGCTTTGTGATAAGTATAGTGCACAGGTTAGGGGGTGTCAAATTTGTATGGAGCTATTGCAGACTTCATATCGAAACAAAATGGAAGTGACAAGAGATGTAGAAAGAAAGAAGATAGAAAATACCAGGGATATCATTATAAAATATAATTTATTGATATTATTTATCAATGTACTGATATCGATTATTGATACCGAAATTTCATTTATTTCCTTAATTTATTATAATTATTTGAGTACTACATAAAAATGACAATAATCAAATATTTTACTTCATTAAACAGATATTTACAAATAATTTGAACAAAAATAACACATTTTGTTATCGATATTAATAATCGAATGAACTACTAATCGAATTCAATAATATAGCAACCCTGTTTGGTGTAATGTCAAAAACATTACAAATCGAAAAATTTTCTTCATAACCTACGATTATTTTTTCTATTTGTTTTTAGCTTTCTGTGTTTTGTCTGTGTTTTTACTGTGTTTCGCACAAGCTATTCTGCCCGATGGCTTGAGGAATCTCGCATCGGTGTGGTTGAGACTTGGGGATCAAGACAGTGACTTTTGAAAGGACAGGAAAAGTAGTAGAAAAAGTAGTTGTTTACATTTAATTGTAATCAGAACTTGTGATTTAAAATTTAAAAAAATATCACTAATTGTGTTTGTTTTATTTATTTATATTATTTGTTTCCAAGTTCCATTACCTTGTTATCGGCTGAACTAAATAAAAATAAGCGAAAACGTAGTTGAAACATTAACTTTATCAAGTAAGTTTTCGCTAATTTTTATTTAGTTTAGTCATCTAAGAAAATACGCTCAGAGTACAATTTAAATCCCCGCCATTTTAGTTTATGCAAGCATTACCAGATGGCGCCTAGTCTACACTTTTTTGTATGGAGTTGTATTTCTTCTACTTGGAGTATATGTGTTCTGTGGTACAAGTGTGAAAGGGAAAGAAGTACTCTTTTCTCCCCCACGCACGAGTGACAGCGCCACAACGGCGGCTGTCTAGATAAGGGAAATAACTACCTGCAAGCTGTCTCTTTGGTTGCTGACCGCTGCATGGAGCTGACGTGCAGTAGAGAGCAGAATCTAACGGAGCTTACAGACCGTACTATACAGTACAATAAAAAGAAGGGAAACGTTTTAGAATATTAGTTATGAATCTCAATTATCTTATTTTTTTTTTGAAGCTAAAATAAGTTCTGTCGTGTTGTGTGTTCGCCGACTGAAATTAGCATTTGATTGTATTGTATAACATTATTACTTTATAATTCAAAAGGTTAGGTAGGTGAGATTGTGATGTATATGTGAGAAGTGTATATCTTCCGTTTTGTGGCTTTACGGCGCCGAAAGCCACCTTTGACTTTCACCGTCCTGAAAACCAACGGGCATTAAAGGTATTTAGCCTCTCCTATTTGTATAATATTGTTGATCAACGCCGCGTATCGCGATCGATGTCAGCGCAGTTCCCGGCACTTTTGTTACCCTGACGAAATTATAAAGATCCCAGCACGCGCAGTGGTCGTCCCTAGAGCTGTACCGCACAGTGCACGTCAATTGATAGTCCAGTTATAGTTGACCCACGATAAAATGTATGTAAATTTGAAAATTGTATATGTATTTACTGTTACTTGCCAATGAAATAAGATTGCGTCTGTTTTATAGTTTGATTTTTTGTTGTTTTTGCTGCACCGCCGAATAGAATAATAAACCATATACTATAACTACCTATTAAATATCTGTCGTAATATATAGGTACGCACAAGGTACATCATTTTATGTACAGTTTGAATGTGAGCAAGAGTCAATATATATTAGTGTCAAAAAACAGCAGAGGTGAGTAAAATTGATATTTCGGCTCTGTAGGTTAAGTGTTCCATGCTTAAAAATCATCCCGGTGCAATCCCATTGAAACATCATAATGAAAAGGATAAGAATTTGTAAAGATTGCAGTAACAGCAACACTACCATGAGTGATATTTTTTTATAATCTATGGAATACAGACCCTATTTCTGGCTTGCACCGTGTAACATTTCGTTTTCTACTAATTACATAATTTTTTTCTGTAAGCGACTTAATAGTCTTATTTACCTTGGTCTTATACCATGGCGAGAATTAAGAGTTGAAATCTTCAACGCCGAAGATTATTGTATAAATATTGGATACTTTAGAGACTAAAAGTAGACTCAGTCACAATTGCCACGTAAGCCTCGTGATGAAAAATAAAATTATATAATAGCTGTTCTCCAAATAAGTTTGAAAATACACATACAAAAAAAAATACATTAAAAGAATTAACAACGATTTTTACCTTTTCTAAAACCTTAAAAAGAGCAGTGATGCCACCAAATAGCATACCTACTGAACATATCGAGGGCATCATTCCGCTGGGACGTACACACATTTTAAAAACTCTTGTCATCATTATTTTCGTTATCATTATTCATTAGTAACATTAAGCATCGTTCCTTAGGGACGTAAACACATTTTAACTTTATAGAAGTAAAAAATTATCATATTTATTAGAGTTATCGAAAAAAGAACGTTCTCTTTATAAAGTTTGATATCCAGGAACTAACTACGCATATGTACATTATTAAACAACATAATTTTTTTGGATGCCTAAAATTAATATGTCAGTTTCTCTTTTCTCCCGTAACGTTGCTAAAGTTTGATGGTCTCACATGAACGATTTACAAGACCCAAAGTCACCCTCTCCACACACACCACACACATACACAGATGTGCCCAGCATTTGGATCTAAAAGAGATTCCTTCACATTGCTAAACACAAATCTTTTCTAAGAAATTAGGTAGACAAAAGACAAAAGAGACATGGTTAATAATTCTACCGATGATTGAAAGTGCCAATTTACAGTCGGAGCTTTTAAGCCTACCATAATACTTACCTTAATAATAACTACTGACATTTAGCTTTAGTTGGTATTGATACAGTTATAATCAAATTCGTGATAACAACGCCGACAAATAAAGAATAAGAGAACATCGGCGCCCTCTAGCAGATCTCAACGGTGTTCATGACGTCATCAAGAAGAATGACCGATGGCTTCCACACTACCGCTGCGAGGTTACATAAATCAAAACTCAAATGCGCCATATATCTCTATCTGCTTTTTCCTTATACGACTGCAGCATGAAGTGTTTAAATACAAATTAATAAATTATTAATTAAAGTAAAGTTTTGGGTGTTCCATTCCTATAGGTATCTAACATAATATTTAATTCTATCGGTTATTATTCATGCGTTTGTACCAAATGACTGCGCGAATACAACTCGTATATTTTCTTATTAAACCAAGGGTTTTTCTTGAATTTGAGTGCAGTTTAGGTTTTACTGAGTATTTCATTGCAGTATCCATAGTACATCTTAGTGCGTAATTTTAACAAATAAAATTGGTGTGATTGTAAGAGAACCATATCAAACTTTTTACTTCCTTCCTTGTATTTGTGAACTTTCGTATGTTAGGTACATAGGAACTAATAAAATGTACATATAATACCATTACAAAAGTCTGAAAGTAATTTCGCAAGAAAAACAGTATCCGATTCAACGGTAGTTAAAGCGAAATCTTTGGAATTTATAGCTCTATTAAAACACAATAATTGGCCATTTAAAGTTTGATACTGTTTGTAAAAGAAACAATTACCTACTGCGTTCTCTCTCGCTCTCTTTTAAATCTATATTTATAAGGAGTTTAAATTGAGTTCATTACTTCTTTAGTATCCCTACCGTTGATACACGACGCATTTATATTACAAATTATTGTATTATTACAATTAGATTACTAATATACTCGTATAAATGTTATGCTAAATGTACGTGAGAAAGATTTTGTCTACATTGAAAAAATTAACGTATAAGCATGAAGAAACGAAACGGTAAATGGGCGTTTCATTATGTAATGAAATTATTTCTAATACAAGTTACATTAGAATTTAAAATACATATTCGAATATTAAATTAGACATAATGTGTGCGCTCACAACGACTTTTCCACACAATAAGAATTACACGCGTTAAACACAAATTCAAAAATACTGCTAACGTGACGTAATACTCTGCGTACCTTTGCTCGTGCTCATGAATTAGTCGACACGTTTAAACTTTAAAACGCGCTACGACAGCGAGTTTTTGATCTGAGACTCATCGAAAGTATAATAATATAAAAAAACAAGACGAATGTCTTCGACGCTTATCTATTGATACAAACGCGAACAATCTGCTGTAAGAAAATGTTTTATATGCTCCGTGAATTTATGGCACACGAATGTGTGCAATGAGTGCATTGAAAATTTTTTGTATGTATTCATCCTTAGATGGTTTCGTTATGTGGAACGAGGTACTTAGCAAGAATCGAAAAAATACCAACACCCGGCATGAGTTCCGGATTCGATTCCCGGCCATGGCTATTAGGGAAAAAAACTCTTTGTTATAAGAGAGACGAGAAATAAAGGCTTAAATATTGTAGAAGTTGTAGTAAGCTTAGTAAGCTTTACAGAATATCGCGTTATGAAATAACACTGACTAATACATGAATAATTTTCTAAATACATTCTAAATGTGAATAGAACAATGTGTTCTGTCATATTTTATCATACTCTTGTTATGTTTGAGTCTAAGTATTATGTACTGGGTGGTCACCAGTTCATTGTTATAGTGTTCCAAACTACAAGTCTAGCGGTTAGATTGGGGTGATATTGAATGTAAATCGTAGTTATAATTTTTCTTCAAATAATTTGTTTGTAAATTTGTCTGATATTTTAAACCCCTAAAATATCTTTTGAATATTTTTATCTCCAATATATTCCATCCCGATATCGGAATATTGTAAGCAAGAACTGTAGACTGTAAGAAATATACTGTAAGCAAGAACTGTAAGGCTGTAAGTAACTGTATCTACTGTAAGAAAATACTGTAGTAGAATCTTGGAACAAGAAACGTAATAGACGGAGTCATATTAAGGTCTAAGCTCTTGTCGCCGTGTGTCAAGCGAAATTTCGTGTCTCTTTCTATCTCATTGTGCGTAACCACGAGTAAAACAGTTAGCTATAATAAGTACGACAACCTCGCACTGTCAGCGTAATTCGTGTCAGGCCGTGGCCGACTTACATTACCTTAATAGTTATTCGCAAAATACTCGTAACTTACTCTTACTTACTTACTCGTAAACTTAGATATTTTACTGAAATAGTTATTTACTAAATATTCGTAAATCTTAAGTGTTTTAGCTATTAATATTCAAAAAAATAAAATTATGTCATGATCAGATGTGGATTGTGGTAATGTGGCTCTTCCCTAGCCACGCACATTAGTAAAATTCCAGAAAGTAAACAAAAACGGACACGCTCTTAGAGCAAATGCTCGATCCATTTTGATTTTTGGTTCGAGAATAGAATAGTAAATGATCAGAATAGTGTAGGCAACCTCCTAATTTCAGGTTTAGATATCTATACCATCTATTACTTGAGTGGACAGTTGACGCCTTCGTTCCGATCATCCGAGGCTCCGAAGGTCTTTTTCTCACCGTACATCTTCTACTTTAGAGTTAGTTACAATTTCTCGAATACCTTGTGTAATGGTTATTCTACAGGATACAGTGGGTTACTACGAAATAAGCTTTTATTACTTTATCTAAAACAAACATTATCATAATCAAAGTTTCCTAGCTCTGATTTAGTTCAAGTATAACACGATGAAACAAAGTTGCTTAGAGTTACATTGTTAGAGATAGTAATGTGAACTAGAATAATGTTAGACGATTACTGTTAAGCAGTACTAAGATTTCGAAGAAAAGATAAAAGAAATGGTAACGAAAGTTATCGGAACTTATCTTGCTCAGAATTCGCACCTAAACTATTGTAGCTAGGCGTAATAGCTGTACCCAAGAAATAATGTAAAGTGAAGTCCAAACAATCCGTTTTTATTGATTTCAATTTAATTTAAAAAATCTGTACGTAGAAACAAAATTGAAGTGCCTGACTTCGAAATAAAAGCTTTTTCTTAAGTTTATGTGGTTACTTGCGTAACTAAAACAACAAACACAATTTTTTTTTAATTTTTGGCTGTCTATTTGTTTGTTCGGGATAATTTCCGAAAAGGATCAACCCACTTTGAAGGCGATTTTCAATGGTAAGTCTTTTCAGGGAAGATTTTTCAAACAGTAATTTCAGCTGTTTTTATACTGCAAAAATACCAAACTTAAAGCAGGAGCGGGTCGATTTCCAGCAGAGCTAAATCAGAAACTACGCACTATTCTCTATGGTTTCGATGAAGTCTGGGTGTTACTGGATGTTTTTTAAGTTTGTAGTATGGTACCTGTATAAGTGTAGTGCTGAGTTTGGATTCACATATAATAATTAATGTGGGTATCTACAGTATTTATTATGATTTAACATTTTACTGCTCGAGTTTATCGCTTGGACTAAAGAGTGAAGAAAAGACGTAACTTGTGAATATCAATTAGTTTTTGTAGCTGAACTATCCAAGTTTCAGTGTTCGTCTCGCTGCGTAGTTAATTAATATCTATTATCCGATAAAACTTTTGATGTTTTATAAAACGTTTGAAACTTTTGGTCATTCTATCGTAAATTAGTTTGCTTTTTACTTTAAACAGTTAACAAATCTGAGAAGCTTGAATTTTAATAAAGGCAGTATTATTTCTCATTCACATACATTTTAATTCGTTACAGTTTTAATTCTTCGTTCTAGTTTTAATTCGTTCTAGTTTTAATTTTAATTCGTTTAATTCGTTACAGCCTACACTTATATATACGCATACAAATACGTCCCAATCCTGCCCAATAAAATGTAATACTTTTGGAATACTTTTCAACTTGTTTTTTTGCGTGTTTATATACTCGTTTAAGATTCACTGAAAAACTGTTTTCCCATTACCAGTTATATTGCTTGAAATACTTCATTCTCAGTTTCTTAATAGAGTAAATATTATTATGCCATCTTTATAACAAGAGTCGGTTACTCATACGGACTAGTTCGTGGCTAAAATAGTTATTGGTAGTTTTTATTTTATTTCATTTTATTTATTAAACTTTAATTGACTGGCATTAACATGATAAAAAAACTTATAATTAAATTATAAAGATTGCAGTTACCAAGCTATACGCCTTTAAAATAAACTAACAATTCTTAATCGAAACAAAAAATGCATTGTACGCCGTGCACCGTTGCGTTACATGCATTTGTTGAAATAAAGAATGATAAAATACATTATTATCAGTATAAATTATAATAAACAATTTAAAAGACAGAAAAAAACATTCAATGCCTAAGGAAATAGAGAAAAAATAAATTTAACACTACAACACTACCTGCACTGCTAAAGTAATTATACTCGTAATACAGTAAACATTAACTTTGAGCATAAGTTCATGATAACTTTAAACTAACAAGTGTGAGTTTTGAAGCTCTTCAAGTATGCATAACTTGAATCTAAGTAAGCAATGTGAATTGAACTTCATATAATTTAATTAAGCAAAGTAATCGATTTCGTTTTAATTAAAGAGAGCTGAATTTTCAGAGTACGATAAATTCTTGGATAGATTGGAAAATTTCTGTAGTCGCTGGTTGGGGTTTAGATTGCAAGATACCTTTAATTATTTTGCATTGACCGTATACAAGAATAGGACTGATCAGTTTCTCGGAAACCTTTTAGAATCAAGTCGACCGACCAACTGTATTAGATTTTTTTTTTCAATTATGTAAATAGCCGGATTTTAACAGACGGGATCTTATTGTGTATTTCCTGTTAACTGGAAATGAATATGAATTTTTCATTGCAGACTCATCTTTTGTTTACTTTGTTCTTTGGACTTAACACGTTGTTACGATCATTTGTGTGTCTACTCTCTAAATTGAGCCCCGAATTCAGGCCATATAAAATACGGTAAAATATAGCTTTCTAAATTGTTTTAGAGTTGATGGAAGCCTTAACATCTAATCTACAGATAATATAAGCTTTCACATCTGTTGATAATAATATTATGGTACCGCTGTATAAGGTGTGATTTTGTTGTAATTAATTTGATGATTGATGATTGGTCCAACCCTATTAGAAAATCGCTTGACGTTATGCTTGTTAATGTGTTACGTATACAGAATGAGTATTTTCTTGACGAGTACAGAGGAAGTTTGAATTATTTCAATCGATTTCAGTTAGAGCAAATCACGTTAGTTCGTTGGGAACTTTAAGCAGAAATTCAGTTTGGTCTGAAAGACTTTTATTTTTGTGACCTAGATGTTACATTTCTCGGAAAATATGGTTAGAAATAGGAACGGCGCGGTAAAACAGTGAACTTAAAATATTGCTCCGTAGGTAAGTTGCGCAATAAATTTAATATTTTATTACTTCAAAAATTGTTGCAGGCGTCCGTTACATGGTTAGTTTAACTAAGCATAAATAATAATGTATATACAGGGTGTACATGAAGACGGGACAGTTACTTTAATGGATGAAAGGGCATAACTTTAGTATGTAGTTACAAAAAGAATTATCGAAAAAAACGTATCCGTTTAAGAGTTATGACCGTTTTAATTTTCAAGTGTTATCCCCACCATTTCTCGTAAAATTGGGTTGATCGTGTACAGTTACAGATTTCAAATCTTACGTTTTTTTTTATTTTGTAATAATTTCATCCGTTACTGAAATACAGCCTGAAAACCCCCATTGGGGTATACGCATTATTTTCGAAAATGGTTTTACATATATGGTTTTATAAAATGGTTATTTATATAATAATTCTTTTTCTAACTACATACTAAAGTTATGCCCTTTCATCCATTAAAGTAACTGTCCCGTTTTCATATACACCCCGTATATGTAGGAATATTGATCTTTTGACCTCTGTTTAGAATCGCTACTCCTCCACCACCTACTTATCGCTACTAACAATTCTTTACCATTTACTATTTGCTAGGTTGCTACAGGATTAGATCAATATTAATTTTTATTATTCTTTCTACAACTTGTAAAATAGTTTCCACTTGTAAAATAAATTAGAGTAATCTACAGGGCATAAGTACGTGACAGCAAAAGCCAGGTTGAATTATGAAGGACAAATAGCCAAAGTGTAAGCTGACGGAAATGTCGAAGGTACTCGCATACCTAGGCGAAACATATGAGGAAAGTGATGAGATTGAGAGAGATATGAGAGGAAGTCAAAGAAGTATTTAAGTATCGTGACACTTGGCGTTCCGTTCTCTCTGACTAACCCGTTAGGGATACAGAGTGTGAAAATATTATTACAGTAATCAGCTTTTTTAACCACTGTAAAATATTAAAATGTCAATTGTAATCAACGGCCAAACTCAAAATAAAGTTTGCCACGGGGCTTTTCTTTTATCTAAAAAAATAAATACAACAAATATGTTCGCTTTGTAATCCTAAGAAAATAGTTAGGGATACAAAGCGATCTTTGCACAAAGGATGGTCTTTGGGCATCCACTTACTATAACTGGTTCAAATTTTATCTGATTATGTAAGATAGTCTACTAGAAATGGCTCACACAGTCATACAAATGGAGACTAACGTAAATCATAATATACAAAAAGCAATGACCAGAGAGGGCATAACTGAAACCATAAACAAATGGACTGCAAATATGCTAAAAATAGAGTAATAAAAGCACACTTAAGCAGTATAAGCTATTAAACATACTCATACAATGGGGCATTAACTCATAACCGGGAAGAACTTGGAAACTACAAGCTTAGTTAAAAATATGGCCATTAAAACAGCCTTACAGCGGTGTAAAGAAAGAGGGTTGGATTTGAATCCTCTAAAATCACAATTAGTTATTTTCCCATCCCATCATACTGAAAGGTCTTGAAGTAAAACTAGTCAAAGAAATTAAATACCTAGGTATAACGCTCGATAACTCCTTGAAATTTACTAAGCACGTCAAGGAGAGGTATAAAAAAGCAATGGTGGCTCTATATCAATGCCGTAAGGCTGTAGGTAACAAATGGGGCCTAATATCGAACATAGTATTTATATAGCCATTATACTCGTAAAACTAAGAATATTATACGGAGCAGTGATATGGTGGCACAGAACAACAAAGGTAATAAAATCAGAACTAAATAAGGTACAAAGGCTAGCATGCCTAATGATTACGAGAGCATTGAGATCTACCTCACCGCCTCCCTAGAGATTATTCTAAATCTTAATTATTTACACTTAGAACTTAAAAAGATAGCCATGGTACAGAATGACGAAAAATGGTGAGTGGAAGGGAAAACTCT
The DNA here is from genome assembly GCA_907165235.1 of Zeuzera pyrina. NCBI lineage: Eukaryota > Metazoa > Arthropoda > Insecta > Lepidoptera > Cossidae > Zeuzera > Zeuzera pyrina. The sequence continues at coordinate 9,503,926 of OU015640.1, forward strand.
TCGATAAAGGACATACAAAAGTAGGACTCTGGTCAGAAGATAAGCTGGGAATGCTGATGCACAATAATGACCTGATAAAAAAAAGGAAGATCTCTGACGAGAAATATATAATATAAACGATACCACCATACGATACACGGATGGCTCTAGAAGGAGCTCATTTAAAATGACAAGAGCAGTAATCTACATTCCCTCCTGGGAAAGAGGCATATATAAACCATTGGAAAAGTTTGCAAGTGTATTCCCAAGGTGAAATATATGCGATATTTGAGTGTGCGCTGGTAGTAATAATCTCATTAACCAAAGGTAAATAGTATATCATTATGTAATCTGACAATCAAGAAGCTCTCAACTCGTTAGATAAGCCGAAATACACATCGGCCTTGGTGGGTGAATGCAAAGCAATCCTGAATGAACGGAACGAAATTCTATGAAAGGAACGGAAAGTCCTCATTGCCTGGATCTCCGGACGCTGTGGTAATGAGTGTAATGAAAAAGCAGACGAACTAGTTCAATGGTAGTTAATGGTAAATATACAATTTTCATATTTATTCTATCACGGTTCAAAACTGGACTATCAAATTATCAGTTGAAGTGCTCCATGATGTGTATCTATGCGCCTCGCTTTCACTTTGGTGCAGCTTTTATTACGATATCTCAATCTACTCATACCCAAGTGTACACAGATTTTGTTTGATTTTGGGTTGACCAATCAGCGCGCAGTAACTGCAGCAGTGTTTAGACGTAAATTGTTTTCAAAAACAAAATAAGTGTCATTTCCACTATATGTATAGGTTAAGTGTTCCATGCTCCAAACTAAGCACTAGTCTTGTACTATACTACATAACTAGGAAAGCTCCCTGTAACACCCAGATTCCAAGCCAATTTAGAAAAGTTGATTTCCTAAATGGACCTGACTGGAAATTTAACCCGGGACTCCGGCTTGGAAGGCAGATGCTCTGCCACAGCGCCAGTGAGCCATTCGGTTTGTGTTGGCATAATATTTTCGGACTCATATTATTATTTCATCACCAATTTAAGAAACGACATTATTTAATTTTACCCTTATCTCCCCTAACTCATTCCACAAGGGGACAAAGGTATATAGAAGTAGGCACTACAAAGTCAAAGCAATTTATTCAAGTAAACTCAATTGTAAAGTATTTTTGAATGTTTAATCTACTTTAGTTCGATTAAAAAGAAAACCTGGACACAGAAGAACCGACAAGAAATTTAGACAGGATGATACCTGAGTTTCTTGTCGATTCTTCTTTTTTCAATATCATTCTATAATAGTTATTTAAAATACGACATTCAGAAAGTCAGTAAACGCGCGTGCAGAGAGGATAATTCCCAGACCATGTCACTGTCATCAAAGTATGTGTCTTATACATAATTTGATTCTATCACGGGTCAAAACTGGACTATCAAATTATCAGTTGAAGTCAACATACTTTGATGTCATAATTTGATGTCATGCACATCAAATTATGTGTATGACATTGTCTTCAATCATAGTGATTACATACTTACTCAATGATCTTCAATGAAATTTCTAATTTTGTACTACAAAATTCAAAAATCCTTTTCCGATCAGTGTGCGTTTAATAACCAGTTTAAATTTTTTTTCCGTAAATTGAATAATTGAAGAATTTTAAACTTGCGGAATTTTAATCTTGAGGAATTTTATTATTCAAACGAACACAGTTGCCCAAAAATGACCCACTTGACTTTTGTAATTTAAAGGAATAGCTAGTTGATCACAAACACTAGTTTCCATACTATTAATACCGCCATCTTTTGAATTAGATCCATATTTTTTCTAGTATATATTATGTTTCCAAAGATGTAAAACGAGGGTAAGGTGAATAATTCAATACAATTCAAAGTTAATTAGAACTCCCACTTCCAACTAATCTTTGTCCTTGGTCTTTATTTCTGTAAGCTACAAATTATTTTGAAGTTTTTAATCATCATTTATTTTTAAAACCGAAAAAAAAGTAGTTTTATAAGTTGGATTTCGTTGCTTATATGTCTATGTGTTTTTAGCTAACGAAAAAATTAATTTATTTGCATGTGGTCTTTGTTAGAAAGCTGCAGTTTTCTAGAATGTTCTCATCTAATTCTTATTCAATGGATCTTTATTTAAATACGTAAATTCTATTGCCATAATCTTAGGTATTGCAAAATTAAAAAAGTTGTTGGTAGTTAAGTCGTTGGTATTCATTTCCATTTTCGTATTAATGGATGATAGTGGACAGATATTTTTTAAATTATGCAGGCTATAATAAATATGCATCACTGCGATGTGTGAAGTAACGAAATCGATAAAAATAACACGATGTTTGGGTGACTGACTTTTTGTCCCATTAGGAACATATAATGAAAATATATATTCCTAATGGGAAAATTAGTAGTATTACTAAAGATAGGGGGTCAACTGAGGAAGCGTGCTCGTCGCGACCCCTGCCAGCCTTTTTCAGGGCTGCAATTCCTCTTCTGTGCACACCATGCAGGACAGTGTAAATATGAATACTAGGGCGTCCCCCGGAAAAGCTGGAAACTCCAAGATGCGACCACCAGGATTGAATATGAAAGAGTATTATCCAGTAAGCTTGATGATAAAATGAAACTGATGAGCGAGGATGTTGAAGAATGTTGGCAGAATCTTGGGAATAGCATGATCGAGGCTGCGAAAGAAGTGTGTGGAATGAATAAGATTGGTAATGGTAAAAAGCGTGATGTGTGGTGGGATAATGAGGTGAAAGTGTCTGTGTATAAGAAGAAGAAATCATGGCGGGACTACCTTGCTACTAAAAATGACTGTGGTATGAAAAATTTGATGAAAGACAGATATAAGCTGCAGAAAGCAGAAACGAAGGCACTAGTGAAAGAGAAGCGTGAAAGACGAAAACAAGATGTCGGACAACTTCGAGAAAAATTCCAAATTATTTTGGAAAGAAGTTCATCAGTACCGAAGTGGTCCGGCACCTTGCAGAATTAATAAAGTGCGTTCGAAAGAAAACAACCTGCTTACAAATAAAAAATATGTTCTGCAGAGATGGAGTGAATACTATGGAGAACTGTATGAGAGTGACAACTCCGTCTCTGATACTGAGAGCAATTCTAATGAATTGCCACACTCGGCCCAGGGACTGGAGGATGCCATTAGTATGAAAGAGATTGAGAAAGTGATAAGAAGTTTGAAATGTGGAAAGGCTGCGGGAATTGATGAGGTGACTGCTGAGATGATGAGAGTATGGTGGTCCTAGGGTCTGGGATGCCTTCTGTGCACTCTGCAACCTTTGTTGGCAGAAGGGGGAGGTTCCAGAGGACTGGTGCACGGCAGTCATAGTACCTATATATAAAGGGAAAGGTTCCTATCTAGACTGTGCGTGCTATAGGGCCATCAGCTTGGTCAGCTTAGCGAGAAAAGTCTATACTAAGGTATTGACTGAACGTATGAAAGATATTTGTGGGAGGTGCAAGGTGGTTTCAGGAACGGTAGGGGTTGTATGGATAAGATTTTCTCGCTTCGCGTTATCGTGGGAAGTATTCTGGCTATAGGCCAGAAAGTTTTATGCGCTTTTGTGGATCTAGAAAAACCATTCGATAGAGTAGATAGGGAAGTAGGAATGACAATAACGTACAAAACTATTACTATTATATTTGATATCGTAAATACTTATGGAATGGATAATATAAGTATAAGCAAACATAGTCTATATAAGCCGAACCTAGGTCGAGTCGACGTTTTAATCGTTAACAAGCAAACTTAAGCAGTAAAGGTGTATTCAAGCTGGGAAATGTTCATTATAAGAGAACATTGTAATGCCGTTCGCTTCACAACTGTAAAGGCAATACTCACTCTCACAGACACGTCTTGTCCTGTATCTTTGATTACTGCAAGGTCGCAATCTGTGGTTGTGCTGTGTGTATTCGCGTATAACAACTAAGTGGGTTTCAATTCTGTTTTTACTATAATTTAGAACAAATAAGGAAGATTCGTGTTTATAACAGATACGTATCTCATAATTTATATCCAGTCACAATTAATTTATTAGAGAAATACTGATGTTTTATAGTCAAGTCCACTTGCGATGCCAGGCAGAGTTGCTAGTACTATATACCTCTAATATATATAACTAACAGACTAATTTATTGATTGATGTATCGGGGTAAAGCCTGAACGTAAAACACAAAATTTCGCGTTAAGATGTATAATTACAGAAAGTTACTAAGGATTTTTTGGAAATGCAGCCTATAAGAGGTTAAACATTCATGCTAAAATTAGTAAGCACGGAAAAAAATTAATCGATCATAATATTTCATTATAATTTTGAAGTACCCTTTTTTCAGTTTTATCGTGTGTGAACACAACTTAAAATATAATTTTATTTCATGGAAATTCTGTGAAAGCTACGCTTTTCAACCTTTTAGATGCTCTAGAGCCTTGTTTTAGAATTACATTTACACGAGTCTGGTCTCATTTTACTATTCTCTGGATTAATATCTACATGCGAAAGTACTTTAATTTACCTATCATAATACAATACTACGTCTTAATGTACTACAAAAGGAACAATAATGATCACTTAGGGCGAACGTCCACATCAGAATTCACTATTTTTCAATGTGGCTGCACGTTCTTCCGTAAACAGCGTCTTTATTTATTTTTATTTCGCTCAGTAAGTAATCGCTTCTGTCGATTTTCTCACACACTTACATTAAACATTTTTAAAGTGCTGTATAAAAAAGTAAAATTTTGAGATAAAATTATCTGTTTTTAGGGTTGCGTAAATCCGACGAAAAAAGTTGCACCCTTTTTCTAGGTTGTTTTCACCGAATCTACTAGACGGAAAAATTTAAAATTCGGTAGACGTATAGGTAATCCAACCACGTATGTATAGCTGAAACAATGAATTCTGAAAGATTTAATTCGGGAAGGTTACTTAGGAAATGAAAGAACTTACGTCAAATGTATCATGTGACATCAAATGAAAGGGCTCAGTACGGGGACCAGAAATATTATTTTTATACTTGCATTTATTATTATTTTTAAAATGCATATTTTAAAATGTTTTAAAGAAGTACACGAGAAACAAGCTTCTACCCTTAATTTCGAAACTATTCAACCTACAATTTCAACTTTAATACAATTTACAGGTAAACCTAGACCAAAATTTGAAGTCACAAACAAGTCTAACTTTTTTATTGACATAAATAAGTACACACATACTTATCCTAACGTTAATATTCACAAACTTAAAACTAAACATTATCTTAAATAATATACTTCCTCAAAGTTGCTGCTTAGAAACCTGTTATTGCTTAAGGTGCCCAGCAGAGTGGCAGCATTACCTCGTTGAATATCCAAATAGTTTGGCGGACGAAGCTGCCAGCCTGCCAGTCTCCTGAAGCCCCGACCAATCTCTTACAAATATCAGATCGAGTCGATGAGATTTAAGTTTAAATTTTTTTTCGTTGTTTATTGTGGTACCTACTAAAACACAATGGCATGATCACAATATAAGTTTGTATTTTCGTTTTTCATACATCATTGCTAGAAAAGCATTTTACTGATGATTTTTTTAAATACACACTTATTGTTCTGCACATCCGATTAATTTAAAAATCATTTCCGTGCAAGTCCGCTTTTGACCGACTTTTCTCCTTCAGCTTTTGTAATGTTATGACTACCGGATTCTATTCTCTTATATTCTTCATGGGCTCACAGGAGCTTAATTTAGAAAATATCGGTCAAGTGAAGTCCTGTAAAACAAAGTATGATAATAATAATTCAAGAGATTTATTACGACCGTATTCTAAAACTATACTTAAGTGTGAATCCATAACTAAGCTCGGTTAAAAAGGGATGCCACTACATACGTTAAATAGCACAATTTCTTTCTTATTATTCTCAAGGGGAGATTCACACTCGAGTAGTGATGGATAATTTGCCGAAAATTTTCAAAACATGAAAAAATTTCAAGAAAAATTTGTGAAAAATAATTGAAAAATATGAAAAATTCTTGGAAAACTTCAAGAATTTTTCTTTAAAAGTTTGAATGACCCATCATTACACTCGAGTATCGTTCTGGAATACGGGCCTAAAAGTCTCAAGACTTAATGCAAGGCTTCTAAATTCCTTGACTTTTTAAAACTTTTGACTTAGTTCAATTCCTTTAATCAATAACTTTTTGATCGCCAAAATTTAATCCTTAAACCTTACAGACATACATATCTCCACACTGTATTCCTAACCCTACCCGTTGGGGATACAGCGTGAAGATCTGTATGTTAATGATATTTGCTTCAAAAAATATTTCTTCTAGTATGACATACATAATATCTATGTATGTGTGTATGTATATGTATACTATATTGTATGACATACATATATTAATGTACATCTACTGATTACTCGTTTACTACTTCCGCTACGAAGTACTCGCTTTCGCTCTGTATATTTTTTTCGTCAATCCTTAGTCAATTATTTTTCTTTGTGCCATCATCAAAATATCATAGTATTCTTTCTGCATTTTTACAATGTAAACTCAAGTACACTTTACATTATATTATATTATATAAATATTGTATAAAAGTTACAAAAGAAAAATAAATAAAGTAATCCCTCTGTAACATTTAACCTGAATTCCCTTCAATACACAAGTTTAAGACATATGTGCATATTATATAATAGCTGTATGTATTCATGAGTAGTGCCCCTCCAAGTGTATGCCATCCTAGAGATACGAAATAATTCAAGGTCTGTGGTCGCACGCCACTGACCCACCCCACAAATAGAATACTTTAGTAGAGCGCTCCTCTCAAATATACGACGCTTCTGTTTTAGTGGAAAAGAGTTTTGTCGCGTTAAAAACACGGAACACGTGTGGATATATTACGGTGAAATATGTGGGGTTTTGGGAGCTATCACGTAGCAAACAAATATAAACAATTTCATGAAAATAGTGGAGCGCGCAGGTTATAGCGGTAAGCGTTTGAAAGATACGATTTATGCACGATATGTAGGTATAAATATGTTGTGTAGCATTTGTTACTATAACTAGCTGTTCCTGCGACTTCGGCCGCGAGGAAAATTTTTCCATGGCTTTAGAGTCAGGGGTAGTTTTTCGAAAAGGAAAAAGTAGCCTGCATCTATTTCCGGGCGCGTATTAAATTGCATCATAGTCGTAAAATATCTAACAACACGGGAAATTAACGCTATTACATTTTATTTGGCTTAACATTTCAGCCGAGTTGAATCGGCCGTGGTGTCAAGTAAACTGCATGGACGTCCTTTTTTAACATTGATCACAAGACCACGACGATACGACTCGGCCGAAACGTCAAGCCGAAAAAATCTTTAATTTCTAGCGTTTTTAGATATTTCATAATGCAACGCAAAACTAAAAGTTTATGTGCATCATAATCGGTTCAGCGCGCAGCGGTTTAGAATTTTCCATTCCACACATAATATTAAAATAATAACGTTTAGAAACACAGCCCTTGTCCAAGAAGTGGAGCTATTCACGACTCCGTTTGATACCTCTAGAAAATATCTAAATTTATTGAGCCTTGTGTCTGTAATACAACTCGTTAAATAAACAGCTGGACTAAAACGGCTGAAGTAAATGTGGAACTGGTACTGCTGGTATGAAATGAAAGTATTTTAGACAATTACACAACTATGTGACTTCGAACAGGCACTAAGCTTATACTACAGGTTTAATAAAACGAAAGGTGCGAGTGCGCGAATCATTAACCTTCGAACTTTGACAAGAAGACAGCAAAAAATATATAAATTAAGTACCGAGATGGATTTTCGCAAAAATACATCTGAATTTATAATAATGTTTGGGCTATACTATGGATATGACACAACGAACTGGGAGATAACCTAATAACATACAAACTCCAAGACAAATTAGAAAAGCTCATTTTATGTATGGATATGAACTCGATACTCTTCACTATGAAGGCAGAACGATCGCGCCAATGGACCAGTCACATATACAATGAATATATATTTTTTTTAATTAATATTTTAGAATTCTAAAATATTAATTATTACTGAAGGAATTTTATTTCCAGCGATCTTCATGGTCAAATACATCTGCGAAAATATTTATCTTAATATACGACTAACGTATTTAAGACGGATATAATATACAATGAAAAATGCATTATGTATTTGTGCATCAAAAATATTTTTATCATAAAGAATGGTTAATGTTACAAGAGCTTAATACGACAAACCGTTCCCAAAACTGACGAACAATTGAAAAAATATTAGTTACAAGTGAAATGTAGATAAATAATGTTGTGTACGTGAATTTTTTAATTTCAGAACTATTGGCTTCCTTCTGAGCAAATTTCTTCCTTTATCATGAGCATTTGTAGTTACTTCGCTATTTTGTTGTCATCGTGATATTTGTAGATAAAAATTAAAAATATGTCGTTGTTTTTTTATTACATACACATCAACAAAGTCTAAGACTCAGGCAAATTTTTATGCCTACTTAAGTAGGCATCAAAAATCCGTCTATTCCGTTCATAGTACCCGTATCCGTCAATTTTCAAAAAAAGGAAACCATAAGGAAATCACAAAACCCGCAGCGATGCACAGTTGATCCCCACAGCAGAAGGCCGTAGGACATTGGACTGTGAAAATACGCATAGTACACGAACCTTGCCGTATCCACATCCGTTATTTACCTAATACGTCTAATTCGTTTGACACACGGTGGTAGGCGCGAGATTATTGTGGTTCCGTCCGTTCTTTTTCTTGGTCTGAGTTCGACAAATTTATTTTAGGTACGCCATACGACATTCGAAAAACAATACTAATAATAATGTTACTCGTCATTTTTAAAGACCGTGTGTATCACTGCTATATTTCTTTGTACGCTACATCCACAGTCATTTCTCATTGTCGTGCACTGAAATGGCGAATCATTTTGCACTCATACTTCTAAAATATATCAAATTTCACAGCTTTCTAATCTCAATCGTTTTCAGTTTAGAATTTCATTAAAATAAAAGCACTGGCAGCAATACTTGTTATTTACTTATTTGGTTTTAGAAATAATTTTTTTATTGTTGATATTTTGCTTTTGTTGATGCATTACTAATATGTAATAATAAGAAAGTATTTCATAACAATAGGCTAATGCCGTAATTGGAACATACGTTTCTTTCAACATAAAGCTAGGTACCGAAACAAAAACGCTTTAAATGTATGTATTTATTTATGTATTTGCTGAAATACATTTCTTCTTCTCAGATTTCGACGTGGGTAGAAAAGAAGAGTGAGACGCGGGTAAAAAAGAATTGAATGAAAATGTAATTTTCAGTAGACTCGAAAAGACAAAATGTGAAAGTCAAATTAATGTTAGATCACAATCATATACATTATAACATCAGACAGCCTGCCTCTTTTATGAAGTGATGCAAATATAATCAAATGAAATGTAGATGTATGGATACTGTTTTCTAACGAAATGGCGGTTGACCAGCTTATCTGATAATAAATGTGTGACATGTATTATACAATTGAGTCAGCTTATCTGATTTACCTCACCGTTGATTTAGATACGGCGTCTGAGGTTACATAAAATCTATGTTTTTATAATAAAACTCCTCAAGAAATTATTCAATTAGCAGAAATACAATTTAAACTTGTTATTAAACGCACAATGATTTGAAAAGCATACTACAAAGTTAGCGATTTCATTGAAGAAAAAACAATAGTCTGGAAATTATCTTCTCTGCACTTGCACTTACTGGCTTTATGAATATTGTATTTTAAATAACTATTGTAGAATGATGTTGAAAAAATGATACCTGACTGAGTTTTTGTCGGTTCTTCTCAGTCTTCAGGTTTTCTTTTTGAACTGAACTAAAATAGATTTGACGTTTAAAAATATCTTGCAATTGGGTTTACTTGAATAAATTGATTTGACTTTTGACCTTTTATAATGTCAGTATCCTTAAATGATACTACTGAATGATAACTAGAAGTAGTTCGGGACCGAAATTCTATCGTTTTTGTTTTCGTGATTACTAGTAGCCAAAATAATTAAGATTTACTAATACTTTGTAAATAATTATTTCAGTTATGTATGTGAAGTCAGTCATGAGCTCATACGGATTACACCGACAGTGTGAGGTTGCTATAGTAACCACAGATAACTGTCACTGTCATAACACGCGAAAATACGTTTGCCATATATACAGAGCGGCAACTCATTATGATTCAGTCCATTATCATGCATAGATTTGATTTTGATTCTTAGTCCGAGGTTCGATCCAAGGAGGATACATCTAATATATGATCACGAACCATTATTAATTTGACATCGAAAATTTTATTTTAGTGTTTTATTTGTTTTTAACCGACTTCAAAAAAAGAAGGAGGTTCTCAATTCGTCTGTATGTTGTTTTTTTTTTTTTGTTTTTTTTTGTTTTTTGTATGTTTGTTACCTCATAACTCCGTAATTTATGAACCGATTTCGAAAATTCTTTTTTCGTTTGGTAGGTAATATTTCAGAGGTGATCTAATTTAAATTTCACCGATATTGGAGCTTGGACTTCGAAGATACACTAGATAACGCGACCTGGTTATAACCTTTATTTATATTGACGATTCTCTTGTATATCGTTGTGCTCCGGAATTAGATTGAAGTTATTTGCAGACGTGCCCTAGATATTTATTTAGGTCAAGACCACTCAAAAGGGAGAAATAAAAAATTTTTATTAAAAAAAAATTAACTGCCTTTAAAAAAAACACTGACTTCAGTAACTGTCAAATTTTATTATATAGGTATGTGTATCATATTTATAAAGTTATTTGAATTGTACTTGAGTTTTGATTAGTAAAGGATAGTTATTTTATACTTTTCAGTGTTTTTTTTTGAAGGCGGTTTAATATTTTTTTTTATTACTCATGCCGGAAAAACAGTATCTAAACGGATATTTTTGCGGTTGATAAGTAGTTATTTTCCCATTATACAATTTGAATGCGACAAGTTTACTTGACGCACGCAAATTTTGCTTGACACACGCATATTCACGATTTAAAAAAAGAATGTAACATAAATATCAAAAAAAAACAAAACGATTTTAGTACCCATTGACATCAGTGTGAAAGATTAAGAATTTTCAATTTCTACTAAAAATTTAAAAAATATCGACATTACGTATTGAAATTATTCAAATATAGCTGTTTATTTAAATGAAAAAAATAATTAATCGCTCTTGTTAAACAACATGTCCATTGTTTGCAATAAAGTTATTACTTTCTATAATTTTTCTTTGTACCGAAATTATCTCCGCATTAGTAATAAAAAATAGTAGCTGCAACTCGTGCGGTGTTGTCGATCACTCACTCGAACGAAGTTGAGCGCACGAGCGAAGCGAGTAAAGGGAGAGCGCGAGAGCGCGGCTCGCCAGTCACATACTACCGCCCAGCCACGCCACTTTATACTTCTACACTAATCTATCCATATCTATCTTATCTATTTATCTATATCTATATTCCATACTAATATTATAAAGAGATAAACTTTGTTTGTTTGTATGTAATGGATAAACTTAAAAATTACTCGATCGATTTCAAAATTTCTTACACCTGTAGAAAGCTACATTATTAGTGAGTAACATGGGTTGTATTTTTTTTAAAAAACAATTTCTACCCGAGCGAAGCCGGGGCTGGACGCTAGTATTTTATAACTGTATAAAAACGAGTAAGTCGTTTGAACTCTGAATTATTTATTTATTGGACGTATAACAGAACTAAGTGAACACAAAAATAACCTCAACAACATGTTATATAAAATTTCAGCTTTCTGCAATTCTTCTCCATATAGGTAAACTTTAACTACGACAAATCTCACACTTCTCCACACGTGCAATATTTTAAAAAAGGGATCAGAAGTTTTCGCTTCACTTATTAATATAATGACGATTATAAAACTGAATCATGAATGTTAGAAACAGAATATTTCTCATATCAAATGGTTTACATTTTCAAAATAAACTTTCTGTAACTTAACCTATTATAGATTATTAAATATTTCAACTGCTATTTCACTTCTGATTATCTTTTCAGAACCGGGAGTTAGTCTATCAATTTCGCCAGCCTCCATTTGGGCGACATCGAGCATTGTTTAAAGATTTTTCAATCTAAACTGCAAGGTTATTCTCCGTTGTTGGCGCTTGCCCAGACATTGACTAGTTTTGTTTTGCAACAATGCACTTCTAGTTGCTCAGATGGCAAAGTAATTTTTAAACTGATTTTCAGCTTCGTCTCGCAGTTTCATTATAAAAATCAGTGACAAAACAAGATTGAGAAGCATTATGCATAATGTCTTTACTTTTAAATGTCATACAAAGATAATATTATGTAATATATCATAAAGCAACTTGAATTGTTAGTCATTTTTTTGCAAATGAAATACTACGGATTTTTGCCTCAAAGTTATAAGCTTTGTTATAAATGAAATAAAAACAAATGAAAGTAAAATCTATTAAAAATTGAGTAATTAGTAAAATATTTTCAATTAATTATTTATAAAGCAGAACATAATATTCAAATATATGTATTTATCACATTTTCTTGAAGTATATTATTAGATAATTACTTGTATAATTGCAATATTTGGTTATATTTTTTAACGTCGCAATAATAATCAAATAAATTAGAAACAGATTTTAATCAAAACTTCGGTAATAAAAAATTCTGGCAAAGAGCTTGAAAAACACAAAGCCAAGGCAAGCTCAACCACAGCCATTAGTTAGGATCGGTGCGTACTTCGCGCGACTACACTCAAATAAAGGAAAGGCTCGTTTAAATACCTAAGTGTAAAATAACTCTGCTCGTTCGCCTTTTATTTTTAAAATACGGTATATTGTAAAAAAATGACACGATTTTATTTCAAATTTTTTATTCAGAATGCTCTAATTTTCAAAGTGAAGACATTAAATTCTACTCTTTAATGATATTTTTATCAGTCAAATAAATTTTATGAGCTTAATATATTTTACCTTACTTGTAGCGGAGTAATGCTACAGTGTTTTTTTTTATAAAAAAAAATTAACAATAAACATTCAAAATAAATTGATCTGTTTCAAGACGTAAGGAAAAGTATAAGTGCCTTCAACATGATCCATTATTTCTTATTGTATATATACTGCTACCGCTATACTGTAGCGATTGGAAAAATTGGAATTGGAAAATAGTATCTTACATATAGTTGTTGTCTTACAATTTCATACTGCCAATATCGCCTAGTATGCTTTTGCAACGCGTTTAGGCCCAGTTGTTTCTGATTTAAGAAGGAAATGATGAAATCAAGTCGAGTAAACAATCTTTAGCAACGTAATAACAAGTACGTACATCATACTTTTATAATAACCAGCTCAAATTATGTATAACACGATATATGATTATTTGTGAACGAGTTGTTACTCTAACTTGATTTCTTCGACCAATAAACACCACACATAGAGATCTAAGCTTCAGGCATGTACTATGGACACCACATGGGCTATGGACGCGATGGGCTAGTTATCTGTGACTGTTTAGTTTTACATTACTCTCATTAAGCTCAACTACTTACTTATTTTTGGAAGATAAGTCAACCTGTAATCTGCGCCTTGATCAGAACAGGGAGAGTAGACAAAGGTAGACCCAAAAGGTATGTATGTATGCAGAATACACATAGTAGGGTACCATGTGTCGTTCCTCACGATCGTTAAATCTATTTATTTTTCAAACAAAAATTCTTAAAACTCATTCTCGTAAACCGAGATTTTAGACACGTAATCACAAGATACGTGACGTGAAGCAGTGATGAATTCTGACGAATGGAATCTTCGTGAAACGGTGTGTGTTTATTTGATTGAGAGGATTTGCGGATTATCTAAGATCTAGTGTAACCGTTCAATGCTTTTGAGATGTCTAGTAGTAAAATAACAATGAAACACATAAACTAAACACGCATTAAACATGTTATAAGCTTCTTCAATCCTTCTCCAATGCCTGACGAAATTCTACAAGAAATTTTATCTATTACCGCATACCTACCATGCGACAGTATACGAAAAATTTGTTTTCAAAATTAATATACATACGTAACAAAACGGCAAACGAACCAATGTCGAGAGGTTCCAACCCGTCGCATCTAAGTACAAGTTCTTCATAATGTCATCATTATGACCAACGAGATTTACGATAACCAGCTGGAAAATTCTATATATTTTTTTCTCTACCAGATCAGAATATTAGCAGGTTCATTTGACCGAGGTTAACTATTTTCTCCACAGAGATGATTTTTGTTTTATGTAGAGTTTATATAGTCCAGTAGTGCACGGTATAATCCAAATGTAGTAGACGATGGGAAAGAGACAGCAAATATCGTGGTCCTGCATATCTCTGTTTCCTAAGTCTCATGCGTGTTCATTAGAGTGAAACTTAATTGAAATCTTAACGTAAAATTTTTGAATGATTTCTGCTCTGTCACTTCATGTTATAACTGAAAAGTATTCTAAACAAAGAAAACAAAAGAGTATAAGAAGATGATAACTAAAATTACCACAAAATCGATTGTATGTCGCCCATGCTGCAGTCGTGCGGCGCGCCATTACGGGAACTCTTTCACTTCGCCAAATTGAAACTGTAAAGCAGATTCTGACGCATTTCTGGATTAGGCATAGTGCACAATATAACTCTTTTAGTAAATTGTCGTCAGTAATAAGTACATATTACTTAAATATTAATGATGGCTTTTAAAAATTAACGCTTTTTACTATTAGGGTTGGAAATGGGGTAGAAAGAGCATAAAAACAAAACAAAATCATTACATGATTATTCTTCTATCAATAAAGTAGGTATAAATTATATAGCTGGTTTTTATTATACATAAAAGCTAAAATAAAGTTTTAAGGTTTTTACAAAGGCATAGTTAAGAGATTTACTTCTAGCTAATCTCACATGGTAATGTAAATACTGTAAAGGTTAAAAAACGATAAATGTTATCTAAATAACCATTACTATTTATTCTATGTGTATCTATCTATTCTCTGAAATTCCAGCTTTCAATTATAAAACAAACAGCGTGAAAATTTGTTCACCTACTAAAAACTAAAATACTTCACACAAACACAGGCGATAGCGTCAAACTTATAACAACCTTATTTTCCATTTGAAACTAAAAAATAACGATATTAAAAGTGATCTGAAATGTTCTATATACATTAATAAAGTCTGACGATATGTGGTATGCGTAAATAATACATTACTATTTCAAACGTGAAGTTAAATTTGGCTGACTCTAAATTAAGTGAAAAGGCGCGCTATTATTTTTATCTTACTTAACTTTTTTAATTATAATATATTTTAGTGCTACAGATGTCGAGTGTCAAAATGAGTTAAAAATGTGCCCAGTTTCCTCATTTTAATCTCGAGAACTCTTGTTACATATATTATTTACTAAATAAAAATTACATGATATGTGGGATATCTCCCCTTTACCTTAATTGCGATACACACTGAACATGAGTATTTAAACTGCCACAATATCGCAAATAGTGTACACTTAGTTTAATAGTTAGTAATAAGAGTAATGGACTCCACATTAGGTACAGCAGCGAGAAATCTGCCTTGGTTTCCAAAACGTTTACGTGGCTAAGTTTTCTAACATGGTACTATACTGAAAAATTGCAATGAATAATAAATTATTTGATGGTTAGCTGACCGAGTCTGATCTCTAGAGTATCCTGAGGACGCTTCGTTCAGAGGCAAAACACGTGTCAATTGGTGGTTTTGGAGTTTGAGCGGAAAATAGCAAAATATTTTAGGAATTCATCAAATAAAACCATAACCTTATACAAATACACGACATTTCTTTTTTCAGAGAATGAATCTACTTAGCACAAGGCTTATTTATATCTTATCCCACAACGTACTGTCAGAACTCCCGGTGACCATCAAAATTAAAATCTTCTGAACTGATTTGAATTTCGATGGTCACTGGGAGTTCCGACAGTGCGTTTCATAAATTAGTCTGAGCTAGAATCGAACCCGCCATCCTCAGCTTGTAAGTCACATCTTTTAGTCACCGAAAACGAGGAGACTTGACTAATAGTATGCAACTTAAAGTCTATCCCATTGTCTATTAATTACTGCTCTAAAACTGTAGTTGAGTTATTCATAACCTCATAACTTCTGTACGGCCTGTAGTACATTTGTAGAGTTTTTTCTGTTCATTTGTTACATTCGAGTATCAATTAAAAACGAATGAAAAGATTTCAGTGCGAATTGCGTTCTTTGAAAGATTTATGGAGTTTCAATTATAAATGTATCAATAGTGTATTAAGGGAATTTTTTGTTTAAGGAAAATAAATATACGTAGAATTAACAGATATTTAAAATTGTTATGATATATCGAAAGCACTCGCATACACAGGCGAAAATGTGTGAGGAGTTTGATGAGATCTGAGGAAGTGGAAGAAGTATGTACGTTCCGTGATGCTTGACGCTCCGTCCTCTCTGACCACCCCGTTAGAGATACAGCGTGAAGATATATATATGTATATCTACGTACGTATGTTATGATGTATCATAACCAGAGATCGGAAATTAGGGAGAGTAAATACCTAAACTTCATTTGCGGAATGATATAGAGTTGCTAAAATGGGTCCCTAAAACGGATTTAAGGGGACGCCAATTTAATTTCTAAATATTGTAAATTTGATGTTGCCCATAAATTTTCTTAAATATATGAATAGAAACTGCCTTTACACATTTTGCGATTAAATTTGAAATTTCGATGACATTTGACGGAAAACGTTTTGAGTGCTTAGAATGAAGAACAAAATTATAAAATATAAATATTTTGGCAATAATTATTAATTATTTTGGTCTCAATTATTACAAAAAAGTACATACATACGTTAATATTTACAAATTTAAAACTACACATTATCTAAAATAATAGAGTTCCTCAAATAAATGTACATATCAGGTTTTCATGTTATATTTTTCATTTCATGCAATAAGTAGCCAGAGCCCAAGAGGCCCCTTATATTTAAATATTATATTTCTTAGTTTTAATATTTAAAAGTTATTGAAGCGGTTTTTAAACGCATTAAATTTATTCTCTTAAATTTATGCGATCGAATTTCTGGTTTCGCAGATATTTAAAAAATTCAAAAATGTGCCTATTTCAATTTACGGATAACAACAACAAAAAATAATTTGATTCACAAATATTTCAAGCTTTTGTTTTATAAGTACTTTTAACAGTTATCCCATAAAATACTTAGTACCAAGGCCTTTTGTTTCAAATTTCATATTTCTTTGAAAATAAAAGTAGGTAATGTATTTTCTCTTAAATGATGGAGTTATTCAAGAGTTCGATTAAATTTACGTTTGGCAAAGCATCAAACACAACCAAACGTATTAAATTTGGATAAGTATTTTAGTATACGAAATAAGTATTTTACAATGATATTAACCTTAGTAATCAGTAAAGCTCACACACGTAAAAACTTTGCGCCGACGCTATGAATCGGCGGCGCGCCTCCATACAAATAACAGCGCACCGCCAAAAGTGGCGTTGTTTTTTTCTTTATATAAATTCACGCGTCGCGTTGCGGTGCCACGCTGCGTCGTTTTTATGTGTGTAAGAATAAAATTTTACATACTAGGCTAGTTTATGGTAACTTGTGAGAGCCTTTTGTAATTTTTTTTTAATTTGACCAAATATATGTACCACACTTTGAGATAAATGAATGATATCCTATTCCACACCATTCTATCGTATTCTCCAATCAAACTGGGGCCCTCGTAAATCAGTTTTAGGGACCCGTTTTAGCAACTCTCTATCATTTTGCAAACGAAGTTTAGGTATTTATGGTCCCTAATTTCCGATCTCTGATCATAACACCAATATCCAAAAAATGTGATCAAAAATTGCAGAGAAACATTATTCGGAACTCGTAGACTTTGCTACGAAATTCGTAGATAGTGCTACAAACCATAACTAATGGCAGATAGCGTAACATTTAATCAGGTTTTAATTTTGAAGAAGTCATAAAAACGTTTAATTTGAAATTTACTAAGTTTCAGTTAAGGAATAATTTTTTTTTTCATTACTTTTAATATTTTGTCACACTTTTGTAAGAAACACAGTACAAATTAGTCAAAGTGGAACGAAGAAAAACCCACGTTATAATTTTATGCAACAATAGTTACAACTTTTTGTTATGTAATAAGGAAGGTAAACATTCACATTAGATTGTTAGTAGATGAAAGAAAGACGGCACGATATTGCGTAAAAGACCTCAATTATTATTCTTCAACCTTTTGACATTGAATCAAAACGAGAGCCAATCGATAAATCTAGAACGCATTACTCCGTTTTGTGTTATTTATTACAGACACTAATTATCTATTGTATTGTATAATACATTACATTAAGCTTAATAATAAGTCTAGTCCACTGTTCTTACAGTATATTTTGTGATTGAAATACTTAAAAATTACTAGAAAATATGAGTACATTTTCAGTTCTTTGTAAAATCATAGGAATTATTGTCTATTTAATAATGAAGAAGAATAGAAGAAAACGGTAATGGAATGTGACGTCACAAAGTTCGTAATTTCATCGCCCAGCATTAAGAGCGACAGAGACCAAACATTTTCAGTCTCAAACACTATTACCTAAATTGAAAGCAAAATTTCTTACATCTTTCCATTTTTATCAAAGATTTTTGCATAGTTTTGTGCAATATTATTGTTATTGCATCTATCTATCATTTACTTTAAATATATAAATAAATAAAAATATTGCAAATGAAACAATTGCGTGATTTTAAGGCTTGTCATATGGGTACCACACAACAAACTGGGAGAACACCGTGGAGCAACCAGTTTTCAGGATAATTTAGAAAAATTATTTCGTTAATTAATCCGGTTATCGAACCCCAGACCCTTAACGTGGAAAGCGGGTGCACTATTACCGCTACAACAAACTAGTTAACATAGCTTAGGAAACAGTCGAAGGCAAATTTTAGATCATCGACTTTTTGGTGGCGCCATGATATAGGTAGATATTTATAATAGAAGGTATTCGCTCTAAATTCTCAAGATATAATACAATTGAATTTACGAAATTTTTTTAACCAAGAACTACTTCAGACGGTTACGTTACTAGTCTAATGTCCGATTTCACCAACACTTATTAACTTGTCCTGTAAGCTATGTGTCACTTAAATACGAAAATTTATAAATCTATTCTAAAAAAAATTTGTAGGGGGGTCTATAACGTTCGATGAAAAGTAAAGAATGTTGGAGGTTTCCTATGCCTTTCTACGGTTTACCTAAAAGTAAAGAATGTTGATGACCTACCGTATGGCAATCGCGAAGCGTAGCAGAGGGATCGCCTTTTGTTAAGAATGGTTTTTTTAATTATTCAGAAAAATATCCTAAAAAAAAGCTAATTTTGATATTGAGATCTCATAAACGTGTCATTATATAACATCGCATTACCGAATATTATTTAATCTAGAATATAAGTAGGTAATAACTACTTTCACAGATTTTTCGAAAAGCGTAGATGTTCTAAAGTCTCTCCACAGCCAAATAAGCGGTAGAAACAGTATTGAACGCAAATTACTAGTACAATACGATTAACAGTACAAAGACAATAAATAGTCGTGTGTTGAGCAAAGCGGTAAAGCAAATGGAGGAAATAGGTCTCGATACAAAGCCTATAAAGAGCTGGGTCAGCGTCGTACATAACACTTCTAGATAATGTGATGTATCGATAACAAAGCGAGGTTGCCACTTGATAGAACTGCTGTCTACATAGAATCCCCTTGTGAAATCCCATTAGGAGGGAGTAATGTTACTAAACTACTTCAATGTAAAATCGTTTATGTAATTGAGAAATTTATACGAAGCGAATATGATATCATTCCGCAAATCAAAATCAAGATATTCTTTCACGACATAACACATTTATTCTAAATGAGGCGTGCCTTGAATTTCGTGCTGCCTAAATTTAAAAAAAGGCGTTCAAATTTATTTATTGGAACATCTGAGCAATTGATGTTATGATTTTTATCTTGGAATACATCTATCTACTCCCTTTAGAACCCAGTTTAAGAAGGCGTGAAGAAAAAACAGCTAATTTAGTTTAAAATGTGGCTTTCTTAGTTTTATTTTTTAATGTTAAAAAAAGTAAGTAAGTAAAATGTCCGATCTAAGTAGATCCAAATCTTACAAACGTCTTATAACATTTAGACTTGATTTAGTTCAGAACCCTTCCCTTAACATTCGAGGACGAGGCACGCATAAAAGGTCATCATTACTCTACTACATACTTAACAATTCAGTCTACGTGAGTTTTATTGTAAAGGTATAAGACTTCTTTTCAACGAACAGTTAACAAAGATAACTTTGGCACATGAGAACTTTATACGGGACACAAAGTCACAAAAGCTGTCAAACTTTCATAAATATTTATCAATTTTTGTGACGTTGATCTAAAAATTTACTTATGTATTTTCTTGTTAAAGATGTACATATTTCCATCTGTTTATAGTTAGCAGTTCTCGGATAAGATTTGAAGTTATTCTGCCATTTATTTAAAAAAACTGTGAAAACAATTATTGTTATTAATTTGTTTTCTGTAACTATGTAAGCCAACAGGAAATCAACAATTTCATTTGTTAATTAGATTAAAACCGTTAAAGACGTTAACATGTTTTCTGACTTTCTTTACTATTGTCTTTCAACAACGACAATGAACTCGTAATTAAGTACATTGTAATTCGTATTACAATTTTTATTGCTTGATAATCTCAAGAGCACTGTGACACCAAAATTATTGAATAATAGCCCATTTTGCACAAACATTTGCGAGGTAGCACAAAGAGCTATTTGCGGTCAACTAGAGAATTACAAATGTCACTCATTGTGTTAATATTTAATATTCAATTGGAAGTTTCGACATTAAGGTCAACCTTGCTTAATAATTAGTTACAGTTAAGGGTCCGTCGATTGTGTTTCGATTCATTCTTGATTTCACACCCTTGTTCCGGTTAGCAATCAATTGCTGCCATCTTCTAGAATCTCTCAATTTTCTTTGCCTTTGTATTCTGAGAATCTATTTACTGGGTCTCTGTCACATACGGTTAACACAGAAAGTGAATTAAATTTTTGAGGTTTAATTTACCATTGATCCTGGTCAGAGTCTAACTTAAAGAACTAACTTTGACAATATCTGGTTGTTACGTTTCTAGAATTCAGCATTTAATTCTGTTTTTTTACAAATCTCCTGAATATCTGGTTTCGATACGATAATAAATAATTTAATGTAGTTAAAGTAAATTAAATTTAAAATAAATAAAGCAAATTTAAACTGATGATTTTGGTGGGTTATTTTTCTACATACTTGTTTATATTTATTTTGTAATTTTTATGATCTGAAAAAAGCTGTAACGGTTTCGGTGAAAATCATGAATATATAATAACTTCTGTGGGTCCCGAGATCAATCAATCAGAGACATTGCGCGCGTAGGGGTTTTTCAGCGTCTCACTAAACTGAACGTATTAAATGAGTAAAATTCTTGTAAAAAGTAAATAGACATTTCATTTTTAAATAACATTGGAATTTATGCTAAAAGATTCCATTTTAGAATCTAAGGCACTCTCGGGAGATAATCGAGACGAGATTACATGAGATTTCCATAATATCGACTTCTGTAGTGTCATTTTAAACCTCAAATAATATGTATTTTACCAAAGTAAATACTTAAGGTACCTAAGGTAAAGACTTAATGAATACGCTAATGTATACTGATTGTATACTAACTATTAACTACATGTCATTGCCCCAGTTAACATAGTAATTAGATTAAATAGAAGTGTTATAAGATAAACAGGTTTTTGGGTGTTTTGCCATTACATTTAACAGGTTTTTATAATTACAAGGAGAAATAGTGTTCTCAAGTCATCTTCTAAAAATGGACACACAATTGGTTTTGAACGAAAAATAAAAAACTTTTAAGAAAAAAATTTAAACTATTTCAAAATAAAAACACTAAAAAGTTCAGGCTTACCGTATTAATAAACTTTTGGTTTGGTACCGATTTCAATAACCGTGAAATTTAATTATACGGTTATTTATTTATGAAGTTATTTCTGTACGCGAGTTTTGATTAGTAAAGGATAATTTATTATTTTGTAATTTTCCGTTTTTACTTTGAAATCTGTTTAATTTTTTAGGCTTCTTATATTTTTCTTTTGAGTGGCCTTGTCCTAAGTAAATTAATCTACGGTTGATGCACAACTAATTGTAAGTTATTTTTCATTTTGTTCCGGAATATAACGATGAATGAAGAGACCATCTCTAAATATAAAAAACTGTTGAGAAGTTCTTTTGTGTAAGCAGTACTCTGTTATAAGGTCTTCATTAAATTTCTATGCGACCAGACTGGACATTTATACATATTATATTCCTTTGAATAAAAAACTAATGGTTATATTCGACGATTCTTTTTTTATACTCTCAAATGGCGAAGATATCAACTAACACATCCATAGTTATATACTATGATATACTACCCATATCTATACTAATATTATAAAAAGGTAAACTTTGTATGTAATGGATAAACTCTAAAATTACTCAACGGGTTTCAAAAATTCTTTCACCTATAAAAAGTTACATTATCAGCGAGTAATATGGACTGTATTTCATTTTCAAAAAATTTCTACTCGTGCGAAGCCGGGACGAGTGGGCTAGTTTAAAATAAAGTAAAATATTCAGATGAATTAAGAACCTCTTCTTTCCTTCCTTTTGTCTGATGGTTTATGAGGCGGAAGTGAGTTGAATATTATTTTTTAATGTAACGCCAGTTATTTAAGACTTAAAATTGACACAAAGTATGTACAAGAGATATGTACTCAGCTTTAACCTAAGCGTTTATTGTTCTTTTTCTTTAATGAGCATCAAATATCCATTACAAATAGGCAATAACAAATAAATTTAATGAGTAGCGTTTACTGTAAGAACATTTTCAATAAAACTGTTTCAACCTATTTACCTTCCTGAACAGATCTAAGCTTTGTTTTCTCTGCACTCACGTTTCATGTGAGCTCGCGGTGCTACTTTGAAGAGCAAATAAGTGTTCAATAAAACTTTTAAGTTTCATTTGATAATTTCAGGGCAATTTCAGACAAATTGTGAAGAACTTAAGTTTAATAAATTGATATTGTAATTAAATACCCATTATCTTTATTTTAATTTTCCTCTTTTACGTCTTAATGCCATAATTCATATACTAGATATAAAAGCGATGGAATACATCAATCATATACACACATACGTACATACGGCCAGATGAAGAGACATGACGAAACAATAAAGCCATTGTCCCGTGATAGGGCAATAGAACTAGAGGGCTTGAATATTAGTCTAAAATATACTCTCGGTTCTATGTACACGTAGAGATTATGAGAGTATCCTACTGCGGTTTTTTGCTCTATTAAGTCTACCATAGAGATATCTCAATCTACATATACGAAAACTACTTGTAGAGTTGATATTATTAGCTCTTCAGTTAGGAACATGTCGCGGTCGGTACTGTTTGCTGCTTTTATAACTACTTTGCTTTTAAAATTAAAGACAAAACGAAAATTTTGGGTCGCATAGTGGATCGATCAAATCAAGGAGCATACGATAGTTCAATTCGGGAATTAAAATCTGAAGATGTCGCATTACGTAAATATTTCACTCCACCACCAGATTTTCAATTCCTTCACGAACTTGTTAGTTTAAGAAATAGGAAGCAAGATAAGGGTTTTCCATTTTGCGAAACATACATTCCATAACTCTGAAAAGCCTTCGAACATTCGTATCGTCGCAATTGTTTCTTTTTGTCCCTACATTTTTCTACATATTGGTAGAGTAAATGAACACAAAATAAATAAAGTCGCAGCATATCCATTAGCGCGTTTCGTAGCACTAGCTAGACTAATCAAGATACGTAGATACTTCGAGAGAGATCTACATAGCGTGTGATTTTCTTTTGTACCTGCGTCCACGTCGCTCTCCGGCCGCGTCTCTAGACTACATAGTCTGTAGTGATGGTAAATTATCCTATAGGAGCAACTCTACCAGATTTTGCTCTATCGTAGACGATTAGCATAACGATTCGATTTTCGCAAATGAGGCTACGGATACCTATCTAAAATATTGTTTACTTCACTGAATTTAACTTAACTGAGTTGTTGATGGAATATTAGCGAAGACGAATGAAGGGACCCGGGTTAAATTCCCGATCACTTTATTTCACGAACTTTTACAAATCGTCTAGTAGTGTGGGTCTCGTAATCTCATAGTTGTAAACCACTCACATTCCCCAGCGAAAATGATGAGGTTTGAGGAAGCAAATGGGATATGAAAAGGACCGTGATTGTTGACGCTCTGTTCTTTCTATCGTCACCGTTGGGGATATAGCGCGAAGATAACGAAATGTACTTGTTTTTATTCATTGAAGAATATTTAAACAATTTCTAATAAGTTCGAAATTTAAAAATTCAAATTTAAATACACGTTCTTCAGAAATCATCGAATATGTAAATTGTAATAACAAATTGCATAATCAATTAACATTAATTGAAATATAGACTCTATTATAAATATCGTATGGTAGATTTTCACCTGAAGCGAAATCAATAGTGAAAGCCTGTAGGAATATTGCAACGACAACACTAAAACAACTGTAGACATGTTGACACCAAATTCAATACTACCGCTGGATGATCCCCTTACAAGTTCTGAATATTTCAATGCGACAGACAAAAATGTGTTTTATTTTTAAAAACATATGAGTTGTTTTAGCTTAGCAGATTCGCGGTGGTGTAGGCATCAATAAGTGTCAGAGACGATAGCTTGACGATTGGATTTTCAATTCCCTTTGTTACAATCTATCAACAGACTATACTCGCAAACAGATACGCAAAC
This sequence comes from Zeuzera pyrina, assembly GCA_907165235.1. Lineage (NCBI taxonomy): Eukaryota > Metazoa > Arthropoda > Insecta > Lepidoptera > Cossidae > Zeuzera > Zeuzera pyrina. The sequence goes on from OU015640.1 coordinate 9,528,969, forward strand.
CAATTTTTATAAAAAACACGCATTCTCTTTGGCCTGAACGATTTTGAAAACACAATTAACAGGAAACTATAATATTATACGCGTGCAGTATCCATGTCACCATATGATTGTGAACACCGTTAGATTATAATCTATTTCGCGATATTGTAAACTGTCGATAAATTGTGAACTGTACTATATTGCTTACAATATAACGTATTATTTTTCAATAATTTATAATCTATTCATTCATGTCAACCTGTCAAATTGTGAACAAACCTGCATTTACTGACAAGATTCACAACTGTACGATTTTATCGCCCGTCAAATTGTGAACGGTCCCTGATTAGTAGTAGGTCTTATAGGTAGCTCGTTATAATTTAGTTATGTTCGGCGACTAACAGTTTTTTATCAATGAAACAGCACCTGTTTGGTTATTCGTAGGTTTAATTTTACTGTTAAATGTAACTCTATTATAACTTGTAGCTATTTTCAACACGAAAACTAATAACAACAACAAAAAAATCTCTTTGTTTATGTTCTAATGACAGCCAAAGAGGGCGAAGTATATCAGTTCACAATTTGACGGTTTGACATGGACAGATTATAAACTATAGAAAATGAATACTTTATATATTATAAGCAGCATAGTACAGTTCACAATTTATAAACAGTTTACAATATCGCGAGATAGATTATAAACTAAAGATGTTCACAATCATACGCCGATATTTGTATCACCTTTTTTCAAATGATACGGATATTTTCTCGCAAATTAAATATAATAAGAAAGAGATAGGAGTTCTTTAAGAAACGACGTGAGGACCTGGTGCAGGTTGGTGGAAGAAGAAGTGGTGACCAACTCACTCAAGGTTTTCAAACCGTCTATAGTGTTTGACCTATTTTAGCTACTATTGCCACATAGCGTAAATCGATACCGGCGGTTTAACGAACCTTCCAAATTACGTAGACGCTCATACAGATGAGATCAGACATCCAGTAGGTAACCGCATGCGACTTTACTTAACCTCATCAATCTTATCAAACATAGCACCACCACATTATAAGATAGACATACCTTATAAGAAAAGTTACTACGATATAGTCATTTGGAAAGTATTTATTTCGTTCAAGAAAATATAACCAAAACCACAGTATGAACATAACAGTAGGATGTCTTCATAGAAAGATAGCGTACGCGGTTTGTATGTTTGCAAGCTAATATGCACGCGCCGTGACACGCACACGACGGCAATATTTTGGGCGAATATGGGTAATAGGTTAGATGTCTATTTCTTAATGACCTAATTAAAAGATAGGTCCAGTATTCATAAACAAAACTATGAAAAAATATTCGAAATGCAATGAAAAACAAAAGTTATTCGCTTTTCTACTTGAGTAGTGGGATCAGAGTGGGAATACGTTCTGTCTCTGTCACTCCTAGCGCTGTGCAATGTCATTGCAACTTTGTGATGTTGTGACGTTACAGCTATATAACTCTATCTCCCTCTGGTTCATCTCCACACTATTCCCACTATTGAAGTTTAAAACCCAATAACTTAGTTTCTGTCAATGAATGTCGATTAGTTTTTTCTCAATCGTATTCAAAATGATTAATTATTTTAATACAATGTACAAAACAAAGCACATTTAAAAGCAGTCATCTAGCTTATTATTGTAGCGCCAGTCGGGTTCACACGAGTAAACGGACCTCAAAAAACATAGATAAGCTGTCACATGTGCGGTAGCCGATAATAACCAGATTGCACGGTATTCGATAATAACATATTCCTTAACTATTCATTTGAAATGTGTTAGTTGACGTTAACCAAAATCCTGCACTCTGGGACATTTCTAAAATAAGTTTACTTTAAAGTTATCTGTTATTTCTGTAAAGCGCATGCCGCTGTGGGAACACAGCGTACCCCACCAACGCTAACTTAGTTATAAATACGTAGACACCCTCTACTGAGGGCATTCCTATATTGAATAAGCTGTAGTTAAGACCTATAATGTGATATTTACCAATAAAAAGTTTCCTTCAAAAGTTAACTCACGCGACGCAAACAAATCCGTTTGTCTTTAATTCGTTCTGCACGAATGTTCTTAGATGCTTTAATATGATAATTTTAGTCATTTGAATGCAGTTATCCTTCTTCAACATAACTACAAGAAATTGAATTTAACAAATATGAAAAAATTATATACTATGTGTATAACTAAACAAGATGCCCACATCTCACACCCAACGCAACAACCCGACGTAACCGGCGGGATTATTACCTAAAAATTTGCAGACAGCGACAGCCACGCGATCGCTACGCGACCGGTGACTAATTGTAATAAAAAAATGATATCATTTATGACGTTGCGTATATATTATTCTATGACCGTAAAATGCACTTTTCGCGGTTGATTTAGCGCCACTATACAAATTATACTACACAAATTCTCGTTTTGACACCAGATATCGCGCGATATTGGCTGTCGCATACTGACTGCAAGTTACGTAATAAGCGTGCGGCCGAGAGTAGGCAATTCCGTTACGCATTAGGCGGGAGTCTGCCTTATTTTCTATATATTCTTTGCCAAAACACTCTTAAGATTTTTTTTTTGTTACGTGACTGCTGTTACCCAATATTATAAAATTATTTAAATCGTCTTACGGTCAAAAACAGTCGCAATCAGTGTCCATCAATACACTCCAATGAGCTTACTGCATCTAGATATTGACTCTATCATCCCATCCTTTGTTTTTTTCATCTTCGAAAACTCGAAAAAAAGTTATGTGATAAAAGATGCCACATAATTGCATATAAATTAACGTTATCATTGAACTAATGCTTAATCAATCAGTAAATAGTGTAAAAGGAAGTCATCGGTGAGTGTTTATCACTCTGTCTGTATGATAGCGCTAATCTCGAGAACCACCCAATAGATTTGCATATATTTTTTTCTGTTATGGTCTGCAATTCTCCAGAAAGATTCTCGTTTATTAAAAATTTTCTTAAGAGCTGAGTATTAAAGGTAAATCAACTCTGGAAAAACTTGCCGCTAATGCGCTCTCATGGGAAACGCTGCCTAATCCGTTTACGAGACACAAAAAATTCATGCAGAAAAATATTGTGTAAAAGTAAATAATCTCCATAATAATAAATAAACAGTAGCTAGCATACATGCCTAATGGCATTCATCATCATTATTATAACGCGCAATGAAACTTGTGTCTGTTAAGCACGTATATTTGGAATTAATAAAGCTCTCATGTTTCCTGGCATGTTCACAGGTTGTCTTGTTAATTAGTATAACTTAGTACAAGGCTCTGATGCAACTTCCAAGAGTTATGCTTACTAACTTATGTAAAGTGTTCGAATAGTTCACGAGAATTTATATGAAACTGACTTGTATTCATTTATTCATGTTAACTCCTTGTGTAAAGAATTATTATACATAATATTCTGATATTATACTTTCGTTGATGGTATTTACATTGGCTCTTCATTGTACTTCCATGCGGTTCTGACCAAAATGCGACAGAAAAAAAGAACATATAATGTTACAGCTGCTTATCTTCCCGCAAAAAACGTAAAAATTAAATCAAGTACTAAAGAATAAGCCTACAGTGTTCTTCGCTTGTCGTAACAGACGACTAAAGAGTTTTAGAGTTGCGATCAATCGGGGTATGATTTCGATCGTTCCTCAAAGCCTTCGAAGGGAACGCGACAGCGCATACGGTCTGTGCTGTCGTTGCACTGCTAGGGTGCAGTGTAGGCTCTCTTATTTTTTTTTTTACAAAAGAGAGGACAAACGAGCAAGTGGGTCACCTGATGGAGTGACCGACCGCCGCTCATGGACACACCCAAAATCCGGAGAATCACAGGTGCGTTGCCGGCCTTTAGAGAAAAAGGAAAGGAGGGGAGGGGGTGATGGGCCACCGACACTCTCACTCACCAAACAAAACACAACACCAACAGATGCTATTACTTGACGCTGATGAGAGGAGATTGAGAGGGTTGTAGTTCACCGAGCGAGCAAGCCCTTTTCGTGCTTCAATAGCATGACTCTACCACTCGAACGGCAGTTCGAGTACTAGTAGTATATAGGGGCCCTTGGGGTTGGGGTTTCGAATGTCCTTCCACGAAACGCGCGCTGTTGTAGCACTGCGAGGCTGCAGAGGGAGCTTTGTTACTGCTCAATCAAATAAACAAATAAATTCTTGCTATGAGTAATAACTAATGTTGGACCAAAGATCCGTATTCAGCATTGGCGAGTTTTGGTCCAGTTTATTTTGAGTTTCAGCAACAAACCGGTAATTTTATTTTTTTTCTGGCGCGCGGCTACCACCAAACCAGTAACATTTTTCATGCATGATTTTCATTTGATCCCTGAACATTATGAATCAATTCGTGTTTTCAAACTAATTTCTGACCTCCATAAAAATCTTTAAGAGAAAAGACCTATTTTGGTGGTACTTATCGAAGGACCAATCATCGTTCTTCGAATATATGGAATGAAAAGGTATTTTCAACCCATTCCTAATAGTATTCATAAGTACCTGCAGCTAAAATGTTTTAAAAACAGACTCAACAAACTATGTAAATATTTGCAATAAGGAATTACTGTTAAAGGAGAGTTAGCCGAAACTGATATGGTAATTGAAATTCTATTTCTGTTGTAAAATTAATTTTGATTTCATACTAATAACGCATTACGTGATTTTATAAAAATAATTTTTTTTTAACATTATTTTCTCATTTATTGGTATTACGCTCAGAACGTTGGTACTAATTCGTAACTGATATTCAGTAAATTATTATTAAATTCTACTGGCTTAATTTTGCTCACGACTTCGTCGTAGTGGATTTTGGAGAAACTGTCACTCAAATAACTTTCTAAACCTAATTATTCATATATTAAACATAACCCATAGAATAACTCAAATGTAACATTGTAACGATTAACATTGATTTATTTATAAACAGATCATTCAAATTCATAAATATATTGTTTTCAGTATAAAGGCCGCCGAAGATGCCAACACTTGAAATAAAAATCTTCTCCAAAGTTTGAAAAGAGGCAAGGTCATTACCGAGTCTCTTCAAGCGTAAAATGAAGTAATAAAGCGAAGTGGAAGGAATGAGAGATCTAGTGATCGTGTGTTTACTTTTAAACGTTCAAGCCACAACAGCTTTCAAGGTTTATCCTCTTTTTATTTTTAGAATTGGGCATTCCACTTTTTTATTGTTCGAGGGATTTGAAGAGCAGGATTTCTTTTTCTTTACTGACTTTGTTGTTTGCGAAAATGATGAATTTGAAGACGGAATTTGGAAAAAATCTCCTTCTGTCTTTCCCATAAAAAAAAATTATGCATGACTTCGCAATTTCGATTCAGAACAATCAGATTTCAGACGTAACAAAATCATACCTTGGCATTACTTCAAACGTTAAGTAGGTGAGCTTGCAAAAGGCAATGAGAAAAAAAAACGTATCGTAGATTACAGATGGGTCGCGTGACGATGTCTGTTATCCGCCATATCGATTCTCCAATGATCATTATTGCTAGAAGAGTAGTAATTCCAGAGCCAGCGCGACTTTTCCGCATGCCGATATGTCTCACTCGAAAGTGCTCTAAACCATTTAAAGCCATGCTAAAAATATCAAGCAACCATTTCCCTTCTGTAGTAGTACTTCCTTATCTTCTGTAGCTGCCATGCCATCTCTGATGTCGCTCAGGTACTGTACCTGACATTGCTATAAGTGATACTTAGCGTTTAAGCAATCGCAATAAACACCATGTGAGTTACTAATTTGCGTATGCTCCATGCATGTGAACTGGCTTTGGCCAGTGTAGTAATAACTATATTCGCGGCTTGTAAGTTCTGCCAATAAAGATACTAGCTTACCTTCACTGATCTATGTCGAACTCAACTCGTATGGTTCAGTATGAGAACCTCTAAGCAGAGGTTGTCATTTTAAAGAGATCGACTCATTAACTTTGCCTTCTTAATTATTTATTCGAAATATTTTACGCTAATAAAAACTTTTAATTCACTAAAAAAGTAGCGCAACACTAGTGACATGAAGAGAAGGGATTAACGTAAAATGTTATCCTTTTAATGAATTGCAAAAAGTTTATGATTTTCGAATAAAATAGAAATAAACGATTTAAATCAGTACGTAGTTATCTGGTGCAGTTTGCAGAAATTTAAAATAAACGTGGTGAATTCGAAAAAATAGTTATGGAAAATTTTATTAATAGAATTGAAATTAAAATCGGAAACTGCAGAAAATAATAATAATAACATTTGATGATTATTTGAATTTGATGGTCAATTTGAATATTGGACTTCCTTCCACGACACTTTTATATCAATCACTCTTTTTGTATTCACTATATTTTGTGCTAAGAAAAATTTTAATGCACTAAAAAAGAAGCGTGACACTTCTAGTGGTATGAAGGGTGAAGATCTTGCTAAGTTGGTTATTCTTTTTAATTGTAAAAGTAAAATAAATAATTTTTGGTAACAGCATTCATTTCCATGACATAAATCCCCAGAACTCACACAAAACAACTGTTTGTTGGAAACTGATCCGCTAAATAACGCAGAATTCTGTTATTCGCCGTATACTTACACATACTAGAAGAAGTAATTACAGCTTTGTAGTGACATTTAGACATTTATTTCAGTTCGAAATGTTTAATAGTAACTTGGAACTTGACTATTTTTTCCCATTTTAGAATCTTTAGTAAATCTGTAAAGACTCATTTCGGTGTAGTGAAAATTAGGGCAACGATCCATAACTTTATGAAAATAATCAGTGGCGCCAACTTGTGACAGTTTTATTCTTCATTAACATATGTGAATTAATTTGTTATTAAAAGAGCACAGATCAAAAAAGCATACTGTAGAGTCAAAGATGAAACTGTGTTTATTTGAATCGATTACTTTGAATTTAAATATAGTGCATCCTCATTATTTATGCGAAAAGGTCTGTACGAAGTAGTGGATTTGATGTATTATTATCTGGGCTATATTTCCTACTAAAGCGTTAATATTCTGTGAAATAGTATCAAAATTTATCTACAGCATTTAGTAATTTTACAACCACTCGATATATTTCATGAAATATCCACTGTAGTGTCGCAGTGTGTACCAGACTTCAAAATCGTTAGAAGTCGTTAAACTCACATCTATTTTACGACTGTACAGAATCCATATTTTGAAAAGATAATAACACGCTCAGATATGAAACTGCGATGTACGCTAACTTTATTACTGATACCCAAACTTTGAAGATTGCGTTGGTGTACTATCTATGTCGTGTCGTAAAATTCTTTGGTAATTTTTTACGAGCTTTATCTTTTTTATGATATAGAAAAATGACATTTCTCAACTCAAGAGGGTGCATACAAAGGGCGACACTTTATTCAATATCGTCTTGAATAGTAGAACTGAAAATTTTAAACTGTTTAAATAAAAGTTGAATAAAAAGTGAAGCTATACTTACATACAAATCTACGTTCCAATTTCCGGGCAATGGGCACAGACCTCTTCTTACAATGAGATAAGATAGGACCAATAAATGCTAGTCCGGTATTATAATTACAAAAAAGTATTTTAAATCATAATTTCACGAATTTTTAACAGGCCTGAACATTGACAATGCAAATTTTTTTCACACGCGTTGTTAAAATAATGTGTATGAAAGTTTATACATAAAATTATGAAAACAATATTTTATCGCCACGTAAAATTAAGTAGTGATTTTGAAGCATTCATATTCCTAAAGTTCTGGTACGTGTACGCTGTACGTGTATCATAAGAAAAAAAACCTTTCAAGGCAGTTTTTATTACACGAAAAAAATTCCATTAAAATTCGTATAAGGATAGCAGCTAAAAACAAAAGTTTCTTTTAAATAAAATCTCTAAATCCTAGTCTATAAGCGCTCGCCTAACACTGAACATCAAGAGAATAAGACAAAAAGAATTCAATAAACAATCCCTTTCATACCACTAAGAGAATGTGTGCGCTATCGAAAAAATAAATTCCATACATTTTCGCTAGCTCTCAAATTAGGATACCGCTAGTCTGTTATAATAGGGAACAAGTAATAAGCTTTAGAAACAGTGGATTAATTTCAAGAAAGTTGTACAGATTAAAACTCATCAGATTAATGGTGGATTAGTGTAAAATGTTTATCATAACCTTGAATCCTTTAATGACTTATTCGACACAAAAGACATGAATATCTTAATACATAAAGTCATTTTATTTTTATTTCATTTGATACACAATATAGTTACAACAACTTACATGCTAAAATTATATTCTGTTTCTTTGACATTTGATATTTTTGTGACCAAATTTTGTGTGTACATCGTGCATTAAAGATATGATTACCAGTTACAGCAACACAGTAGACACACAAAACTCAAAGACTGCATTTAAAATAATTACATTACATCAAAGAGAAAAATAAAAAAAACCATTTCGAATACAATCCAAACAGCACCTGACACTGGCCCTAAACACATCCAGTTTCTGACCAAATATCTCAGTAATTCATTTGTACTTTTTTTTTATTTATCAACCGCTCAAAGTTGAAACACAGATTCATTGATGAACAGCTAACAGTCTAAGCTCTAAGGACACTTCGCTGAAAAGCATAACACGTGTCTATCGGTTTTGAAGCTGATTGTAAGATTGATAAGAAATACGTAAATTAAATACATACATAATATGCAGATATAATGCATTTTTTTATTATGTTCCGACAACATTCAAGCTTATTAATTGACGTGTGCTTCTCTTCTCAACAAAATATCTTAAAAAAAGCTTAGACTAGATCACCTAAGTTTAGATTGTTACTTCACAACTCCACTTACATATCTACATGTATAATTTTTTGAAATATGTTTAAATTGTGTTTGTCAACTAGACAACCACAACGTAGAGAATACCCAAAATTCCCGTATGGGCTTATTTTTACATGCAGATTAAATAAACTTTTCAAAACGACTGAGAGGAACGTAATACCCTGTAACTTTATCTTTTATATTTAATTCCTTTTATAAATATCGCTAGTAGATATTAAAAAAAATCGCTTAAGTTTATAATTTGGACTAAAGACAGACTGCGCGATGCTGTCTGATACAAGGCACAGATCCTGGATCTGAGCCAATCCACATAAACTGTTATTTTGTTACGTACGGATAGAATAAACGTTTGTATTCAGAATTTGCGTTGAAAATCTCGAATAATCTTGCTCTTTGAACATAGGTTTGAAACGAGAGCTTAAAGTCAGAATAGGATTTAGTTAGTAACTATCAGCAACAAGTAGATATCGAATACATATAAATATTGTAAGCAAAGCAGAGACGATATTAAAGCTATTTAGAAAAGGATAGATAAAAACATAATAAAGGAAGTCATGTGTAGCGTTCCATACCAAATTGACAAAGCGGAATATTTGTTCAGGCTGAATCTAAAAACATTCGATAAAATGGAATCAGCATAATTTCTTACAACATACACTACAATGAATCGAATGAAATACAAAAAATAAAATAATAAAAATAGAAAACTTAATGTACACCTACAAAAATTGACTGAAGTAATATGCTTTATGTGCAATCATTATTTATTTGGGTTCCGAACCTAAAGGCTGCCAATGGGATTCTACTACTAAGTCCACGTCATTTTTCCGTCCGCCTCTCTTTCTTACCTTTAAAGGCACGTATCTCTTGAACTGTAATGGGTAGCTGGTTGTCATTTTTACAGAATACTTGCTATTATAACAACCAGTCAAACAAACATCAATGTGTTTGTAGTATAAACTCTAAAGTACAACAGCAAATAATAAAAACCGGCCAAGTGTGAGTTGGGCTTGTGCCACAGAACCCAAATTGAATGAAAGAAGACACACGTTTTTTATTAATACACAAACAGTACTGTTTTTTGGTAAATACAACTACAGCATTTGTTCGTACGAAACCCTGAGTGCGCGACTCCAACTGTCGCTTGACCGGTTTTTCAATGTGTAGTAAGAAACAGTTAAATTATTTATGGGTTAAATCTCTAATTTTTAGTCACTTTACTATCAAACACCAGACTTACAGAAATGTTTACGATACTCGGTCACTCGTCGAGATTTGTGTCTCAAATTCGTCATAAGTTCAGGCTCATCAGGATAAATTAGTGATATTGTACTATCGACTTTTGGAACGAAGTTCCTTAACGCGGCTTGCGGGAGGTGCGAGTGGGTAGTAATCGTCACGTAACTGAGTGGAAAAGCCATGCTGCATTGCAGAACGCATACCTAGGCGAAAATGTGTGAGGAGAATGATGAGATTTGAGGAAGCGAAAGAGGTGTGTAAGGACCGCGACTCCTGGCGCTCCGTCCTCTCTGACTACCCCGTTGGGGATACAGCGTGAAGTTATGTTATGTTATGTTATGTTATGTTTATATTATATTATATTATATTATATTATATTATATTATATTATATTATATTATATTATATTATATTATATTATATTATATTATATTATATTATATTATATTATATTATATTATATTATACTCTGTCTCTTCCTAACACACGCTGGTTAATTGAGCAACGTGGGGCGGGACCCGTGCTTCGCGCGTGACTGGGTTCGTTAGCTCTATACATAGATTCACAGTGATCTTTCTGTCTCTTTCCTGTTATACACGCCAGTGCGTGTGCATACTAATATAAAGATTCGAGCAGACGTGCAGTTTGCGCGACAGTCTGTATAACCTCATTATATTACACGGGGAAATTTTGTTAAAAATTATTTATTTTTTGTTTTTGTGTTAAATCCTACGTGAGTTTTATCGTCTCATTATTACAATTAAGTTTTGAGAAATGGAAACTGCCGCTAAGGAATTTAATCCGGATGGGGGTCCCCCGACCGCACACGTTTTTTTTTACTAAAGATTCATATTGTTTTTGTTGACGATACTGGAGAAATTTTGTTCGGTAGATTCCTAATATGATTTAATAGGCGTAATATGAATTTTTTGGTCTAATTAATGTCGAGACCTTCTAGCAAAATCTGGCAAGGCAATGTCGTTGACGGCATCTTAAACTATGTGCAGATATTAATGTAGTTAATTTCAAAAGGATGAACAGCCTTTTTGAGTCTTATAACCTGGTTACTAAAATGGGATGTTTAAAAATAAGTCAGTTTACATGAAATAAAATTTATTGCAAACTGTTTTTATAGTTATATAATATAGTTTATATATTACGATATGCAGTGTTGAAGTAAACGAAACCCTAAATCGTGTTTATTTTTTAGGCAAATTGGATGGAAACGTGTTACCTTGCAGAAATCCATTTCATGTAATGAATTCCTAAAATGATTAGCTATTTTCTGCTCAAACTTTAAAAACTACCATTCCGACACTACGGCAATCGGCTGAGGATGCTTCGTTGAGAGGCGAAACACGTATCGATTGGTGGTTTTTGAAGTTTGAGCGGAAAATAGCTAAAGATAATGTTTATCCGGCTCGAAGGACCATATGTAGCGTCCTGAACTATGGCGGATGTTAAAAGGTAGAAGTTTATGGAACAAAAGTTGTTTAATGCTCAAAATGTTAATGTTTAAAATGAATGACAATGTTGATGAGCGTGTCCGCCGGCTTATAGGGTTAAAAATGTGCTGTTTGTTGTATGTTAAAATGTTATAAGCGCGGCCGCTGCAGAATTACGGCGTCAGCATGGATGACGTTTGCCGACGTAATTTGCGTGTTCGGTAATAATCCGAACAGCTCCTACAGTTTTTTAATTTAGCGTTAATTTATCTACTATTTCCGGAATTGCTACGAAATTATAAGTAATGTTAGCTTCACATTAATTTTAATCACACCAATTTGCCACGTGCGGTATTTTTAATATTTTAGTAACAAGAATGAGGGTAGAATGTGTTTCGTGCATGTTGTGGAGCTGTATATAAGTCTGATTTTAACCTCGTAAGAGTTCAGTTGTCGAGCAGCCGTCGAATAGTCTATTAAAGTAATAGTATATTATAGTTGTGATGAAGAATTGATATTGTATTCCACAGTGATCAGTGCTTCTGTTACATTTCATCTTTAAAGGCCAATAATAAGCTTATCGACGTTTTATTCGTTCTAGTGTTGAACTTCTGTGGACGTCAACTGTGGTAGGGAATTAGGCCATGACTCATCACAAGTTCGTAAGCCCTGTTTTTCATAAACATAAATTTCGTTCTTTTTACATTAAATGTAAGAAGTAGTAAAAACCGATTACATAAAAAATGAAACGGCGCCTTCAAGAAAAACACTGAAAAGTATAAAATAACTATCCTTTACTAATCAAAACTCAAGTACAATTAAAATAACTTTATAAATACGATACACATACCTATATAATTAAATTTGACAGTTACCGAAATCGGTGCCAAGCCCACCAAACTAATAGACTTTATGTTGTTGCACATTGATTTGGCACCGACTTCAATAACTGTCAAATTTAATTATATAGGTATGTGTATCGTATTTATAAAGTTATTTTAATTGTACTTGAGTTTTGATTAGTAAAGGATAGTTATTTTATACTTTTCAGTGTTTTTTTTAAAGGCGGTTTAATTTTTTTTTATACAAATTTTTTATTTCTCCCTTTTGAGTGGTCTTGACCTAAATAAATATCTAGGGCAGGTCTGCAATTAACTTCATTTTAATTCCGGAGCGTAACGATATACAAAAGAATCTTCAATATAAATAAAGGTTATAACCAGGTCGTGTTATCTAATGTATCTTCGAAGTCCAAGCTCCAATATCGGTGAAATTTAAATTAAATCACCTCTGACGAAAAAAGAATTTTCGAAATCGGTTCATAAATGACGGAGTTGTGAGGTAACAAACATACAAAAAAAAACAACATACAGACGAATTGAGAACCTCCTTCTTTTTTGAAGTCGGTTAAAAAGAAAGCTACTCTGTTTCTCTCAAAGAATATTTATAAAAAAAATTAAATTACAAATACATTATAAATGAACAATCTGGTTCAACACATCTGTGAAATTGGTCAGTTTAAGTTTGTTTTGTAACCGAATCCAAAAAGCAACTAACAGATTATTGTCCATTTTAACTAAAATAGTAATTACGTCCCGAACAAAGGTAATCCTCATTTGCCACTGACCAAACACGGAACAGATAATACGCGGTCGCGTATTAATAACTTTAACTGTGTTTTAGAGAGTGGTTTGCCTGTAATTATTGTATTTCACGTGACATAATTAACTGTAATCAAACCTAACAGTGTTTAGCTAACTCGAATAATTTAAATTAACAGTGAGACACTTTTTACGATGTTAATTACATTTGCATAATGAAATTGAGACAATTAATTTTATCGTACTTAGTGTTGTTTTGCGGAAATCGATACAATATAATATTATTTATATTTATTTATATACTTTTACCTATATTAATGTAAGGTTGCTAAATATCCTGTTTTCATACGGCACATTGGACACACTGGGTTTTAAGATGTCTTGAATCGTCCTGGATATTTTCTAAAGAAGCGTAGAAGCTGGGTTATCTAACTTGTCCTGGGATCTTGTACTAGGTTTTGAAATTCGCAGAAATCGTCAATTTTATATAATTCTTGCTTTGTTAAGAGAGATTAATAAAAATAAACAAAATTGCATTTGTAACCACTTCCATTTATTTATCAATTTTGTCGCTATGACAACAGATTTGCGAAACCATACCACGCTTTTAACGGCTTACAATATGTTCATACAAGTACCTTTCGATTAAACGTATCAATTCTGACTCGAAAATCGTGTTTAAAATTTCATAATGTTGTAAGTTTGACATTGACTCTGTTGGTATGATACAATTTCATTTACATTACACATTAAATATTATTTAATATTGCTAATTTGATATTTTACGTCTTGTTTTTCAAATTGTACTGATTTTTCTATATTTCAAATCTGATTTCCAAATTCTAGAGACTACTCTTCGTCCCTTCTTACGATACTTCTCAATACTTAATAAAATATAGATTACCTAGTTACTTTCTATAGTTAGGCACCCGGTGCCAGGTCGTCATGTCTGTTATAGAACAAAGCAACCTTTTAGCTAGGAAACCATAAGTTTATTTGACATTTATAAGTGTACATATGGAGCCGTCGGTTAATAGCCCGTCTAATAAACAAAACCTTGTAGTTCGGTAATTCCCCGACTGGCCTCTAAAAGGTGTGTAGGTGGAAGCACTGATGCCAGTGACGCCAATGAGCTCTGAAGGCCAAAACGAGTCGAATCTTATACCTAAGTGACTTTTTTTACCTGAGTTTTTATTTTAAAAATGATATTACTGTAGGTTTCCATAGTATTAATGACAATATAAAATTAAGAATTTACGATCTTTTTGTTACCTCGCTAATAAAGAGACATTTTAAAGGCATCTGTTCTAAAGGACATACAGGTGTACCATAACTAAGACTACATTTTATGCGAATTTTCTCATAAACTCTAAAAGGTATTATTATACTTCGTAATACAATAGAATTATATTGGTTTTCATGTAATTCATGAGTATGAGGTTTTATTCCCACACATTACGGTTTTCGCAACTAAATCGCCTGGTATCACGTGAGGGACACATTAACTATGAAATGTGTATTTTATTAAACTATAATATTATTATGGAATTACATCATAGCGGTGTTACGTCGTGCTTTTGTTGAGATGAAATTAGACATTAGATAGGTTTGTATATTGAGTTACGGTAATAATATATGATTAATACTACATTGTGTAGGAGTAAATTAATAATTCATATTGTTTATGGGAGCGTTTCAATGCTAATTCTCGTATCTGTTCTCAGTTGCGTGTCTAGGCGGATTCAGATATATGTGACAGCCATGGCGGGAAAGTGAAAGTTCGACATTTTTTGCACGACTGATGGTGTAACTTCAGAGAAGTTGGAAGTGAAACATCTTGGCGAGCACACAAATCCCGCTGATTCTAGGGTCACCTAGTTCCTAACAGTAATGATCACCGGAATGGTCATTATGGTGGATAACAATGTATCGTTGCAACCCATCTGAGGTAATCTCCCACGTAATATGTAGGTAGAGTGTCCCGTATTGAAGAATTATCGTGCTCGTGTTAGATATAGCTGAGATCATTGTCTACCTGAAAAACACAACAGTATGACATTGGAATTATGACAGTTTTTGATATATTCGTAAATTTTTTTGGCATAGCTTTTTTACCACAGGACGAGACCGTTTGGTGTCGTCTTTTACTGAAACTATTTGTTTTGGAATTAATTATATGTCAGTTAAACAGAAAAATAAATTGAGAGTATCCAATAAAAATATATGTAAACGAAAGTAATTTATATTATAGCAATTTTAAGTAATTTGAAAAGAACGCAATACAATTGATGTGGAACACTAAAAACGTCTCCGCTTGAAATTCATAACTCAAAAATGTCAAATTTATTAGTCAATGAAAGTTCCTGGATTGGGCCTTCGTTTCAATAACAGTTTGCCAAACACGCAACTTATAATAAAAATCGTCTTAAAACATTAGCAATTATCTCTAGAAGTTAGCTTGAACTGCTAATCGTCGGGGTTAACTCCTTCGCCCGAAGTTTTCACATTTACAGAAATAATTACGTCCACCCCCACCCCTCGCGTCGTAGAATGGAACTTGTTTCAATGCCAGCCTTTTGGAACTATTTACCTTTTGGCCGGCTCTTATTGAAAAACTTTTGGACACATTGCTTTACGGCATTTTAAGAAGCTTGTACAACGGTTTTGATAGAAAAAATATAATTTTCGTCACGTTTTTCATTGAAGTAAAAACGTTGCAAGAGGATACTTTCTTTGATAACTAAAACTTGTTAAGCAACTTGAAAACTTTGCTTGTTTATTTTTTACAGTTAAAATGAAAATTTTTTTATCGACTGGAGCCGAAAGGCTAAGTTTGATTTTTATTAGAGAGATGCCTAATCTAATTTTAAAATCGTAGTGTTGACATTGTTATATAATAATATAAAATCTATCTACATAAAAGCAAAATATCACTCACTGACTGACCGACCAATTAATCACGAAATCTCGATTACTACTTGCAATGTATGCGCAATGTCAGCGCAGCTGTCACCGAATCAGTCTGCGACCGGCATTACACGAGTGAGGTTGTGTGCTAGCGCCTAAAATACTTTCAGACATTTAATAAGAAAACTGTGTTTTATTCACTCTGTAGTCCCTATAAGCGGCGATGAAGGCAAAAGTAAATGCAATAGAACATTCATCTGTAAATACAAAAAAAAGAACTCGACAACGCACAGTGAGTGATGGGCTTACAGTTGTTATTCGAACAGTTATATTGGTTTAAAACTTAGGCAACTTAAATGACATAAAGTGAGCTAGTAGAACTCCTTCAGTTAGTGAACAATTGGTACCTAATATAACATTGTAAGTTTCGCGTAAATGGTAAATGAAGTGGAACAGGGATCGCCTAAATCAGTGAAACAAATAACGCATGTGCATTGTTTTCGTTTATATTAAAGGACACGTATTCGAAATATTTAAACAAACATAAGGCCACGCAAAATTACGTTGTTAGAAAACGTCTTTGTAAATTACAAAAAAAAAAAATGTGTTTTTTTACAATTACCCACTAGATTACCCACTAGGAACTTTTCTTCCATATTAATTAAGCAGCAGCACTTTTGAATTCAATGCCAAATGAACTATTTACATTATTTTGTTTATTAAAATATTATCCTGAGTCATTGGAGGGTCGCGCTTGTTAAGGGGCTACGCAATTATGATACTGTTGCGTAATGAAAGCGAAGAGCCACGCACATCAGAGTCTAGAAGGTCATGCTTGTTATAGGGCTACGCAATGATAATACTGTTACTTAATATAAGCAATGAGCCACGCACATTGACTCTAAAAAATCATTCGATGGTCATGCTTGTTATAGGGCTACGAATTTATAATACTGTTGCTTAATGAAAGCAAAGTGCCACGCACATTGACTCTAGAAGGTTATGCTTGTTATAGGGCTATGCAGTGATAATACTATTGCTTAATATAAGCAAAGAGCCACGCACATTGACTCTAGAAGGTCAAGCTTATTACAGGTCTACGCAGTGATAATACAGTTCCTAAATATAAGCAAAGAGCCAAGCACATCGACTCTAAAAGGTAATACTTATTACAGAGCTACGCAATGATAACACTGTTGCTTAATGAAAGCAAAGAGCCACGCACATTGAATCTGGAAGGTCATGCTTGTTATAAGACTACGCAGTGATAATACTGTTGCTCAATATAACCAAAAAGACACGCACATTAACTCTTAGAAGGCCATGCTTATTAAAGGGCTACGCAGTATCGATACTTTTGTTTAATGTAGGCATATCATAGCCACGCACGCAAAATACAGAAATCTCAATTTCTCCATACAGGTTCAAAGTCAAATCAATTTATTGGAATAAACCCATTTGCATGATAATTTTGAACGCCAAATCTACTTTTTTTGTCACATTCTCTCTACCGCATCAAACTATTTTTGTCCTACACAAGTAGGTTTTGGCTCAAAGAGAGGATGTGAAGCGGCAGTGCATGCGGCGCGTGCTTTCTTGACACACGATGGAGGTGAGGTACTCCTCAAAGTAGACATAAAAAATGCATTTAATTCTGTTGATAGATCCACCTTGTTGACACAGATAAAACAGCATGTTCCGGACATATATCCCTACCTCTGGCAATCTTACAGCAGTCCTTCAAAATTAATATATAAAGATAATTTATTACATTCCGAAGTTGGCTATCAACAAGGTTATCCTCTCGGACCAGCTATTTTTAGACTGGCTATCCATCCTGCGATTTGTAATTTAAATTCCAAATTTAATATTTGGTACCTTGACGACGGAACAATAGGAGGTAAAGCAATCACTGTTTTAGAAGACCTTAAAACCCTCATTCAAAGGTTTAAAGATATTGGCTTAGAATTAAATTTTTCTAAATGTGAACTCTTTGTTTCCGATTCTGTTCCAACTATTACAAAAAATGAAATAATTAATAAATTTAACAATCTGGCACCAGGTATTAAAGTCTTGTCAAAAGAATCGCTGTACCTCATAGGTGCTCCCGTCTTAGATGACTCCATACCCTGCTTTATCAATGATCAAATACAAAAATTTAGCCAGTCTTCAGACAAACTTTTCAAAATTAATTCCCAAATGGTTCTCCTCATTGTCCGCTTTTGCCTTTTCGTTCCACCAACTTACATATGCTCTTCGCTGTTCTCAGCTTTTTAAATTTCAAACGCTTTTAAAATCTGTAGACAATATTCTAAAAAATACATTATCTAAAATATTAAATTGCTCCTTTGTTGATGACAGGGTCTGGAATCAAGCCTCGCTTCCCATCTGTTATGGAGGCCTGGGCATACGCAAAATCTCGAGTGTGTCACTGCCAGCTTTTCTTTCGTCAGCCTACAGCACGGAAAACCTTTTCCTATCTGTTATTCGACCTTCCTTAGGATCGGTTGAGGTGCCGTGCTTGACTGATGCTCGAAATGCTTGGTTAAGTGTTTGTCCGAGTACTAACCTGCCTACCTCGACCTTTTCTCAAAAATACTGGGATGAGCCTCTATGCAAAAATGTTCATTTACAACTTTTAGATTCTTGTAGTACCGAAAAAGATCGGTCTCGCCTCCTAGCTGTTTCTGAGAAGGAGTCAGGACACTGGTTGAAGGTAATACCTTCAAAAAACTTAGGAACCTTAATCGACAATACCACGCTTTCTCTCATAGTATCCCTTCGTCTGGGGGCCAGGACTAACCTTCTTCACCGTTGCCTCTGTGGTGATCTCGTCGATGTACTAGGTCACCACGGTTTATCCTGTTTACGTAGTGCGGGCCGCATGTCACGACATGCTGCCTTGAATGACGTCATTCGGCGGGCTCTTGTCGCCGCTGGCGTTCCTGCAGTCTTAGAGCCTGTAGGTATTGTGCGCAGCGACGGCAGGAGACCGGATGGTTTGACGCTCATTCCTTGGAAACTTGGAAGATCGCTGGTGTGGGATGCCACTTGTGTCGATACACTTGCTGTTTCCCATGTGCCGGCGACTTCCAAGTCAGCAGGTGCCGCGGCCAGCACTGCCGAGAAATTGTACGGCGTAAGTATGCGATTCTCTCTGAGAGTTTCATATTTACGCCCTTTGCAGTCGAAACTTTGGGTCCCTGGGGCCCCGAAGCCCATCAACTGGTTTCTGATATTTGTAAGAGACTGGTCGAGGCTTCGGGAGACCGCCGGACTGGCAGCTTCTTCCGCCAACGAATCAGTTTGGCTATTCAAAGAGGCAATGCTGCCAGTCTGCTAGGTACCTTGAGCAATGACAGCTTTCTAAGCGGCAACTTTGAGGAAGTTTATTATTTAAGATAATGTGTAGTTTTAAGTTTGTAAATATTAACATATGTATGTACTTTTTATTAATAAAGTTTCACTTTTTGTTAAAAAAAGGAACTTTCACTCTGAGAATAACGGACAAGAAATCCAATCGGATATAATTTACAAAGCCAGTAAATGCATGGTATGCTTTTCCGGTATACGTTTAATAATAACAAGTCTAAATCTTTTTTCCGTAAATTGAATAATTTCTTGAAGAATTTTATTATGAAAAAAAGAACATAGATGACCAAAAATGACCCACTATTGCAACTTCAAAGGAATAACTAACTGATCATGATCTCGAGTTTCCACACCATTACATTACGTTTTAAAAAAAATACGTTTTAAAATAAAGTAAGAGAGTAAAGTACATCAATGTCTTTAAAATGATCTCTCAGCGACTCTCGTGCATTCATACTATAGATGGTACGTATACTTTCTTTTTTGGAAAATGAAGACTAATTTCATATGCACTGATGATTTCCACAGTAAAAGGCAATGAGTAGATTAAAAGAAAAAGTAAAAGGCAATAAGAGGCTATGGAAACATGTGAAGTACACCAGCCTAGCCGTAGCCACATCTGTCAACTGTCTAATGCGTCTAATAGGATATATCACCGAAATGTTTATTAGCCAAAGTTCGGATATGGCTTGGCCTACCCACTGTAATTTATTATCTACTGTTAAACCATGAAAAGTAACCGATTTAACGACTTGTAATTGTTGCTCACCCAGTTCTAATCTATTATGGATTCTGGATACATTGAATAGGTACAACTTGACACAATTGGTTTTTATGTGCATTCATCAGTAGGTATAGTATACCAAACTACCTCGAGACATTGGACAAGATCCTGTTCTGTTCGCTAATATCTATGTCTTTCTTTTCTATTAAATTTAACCAATAATGATGTGTCATCGGCAAATAATATTATTTCATTTTTCATTCAGCAAATAACAGGTCCTTAAGGGTGAATGGAGGATCAATAATGTAAACCGAAATTGTGTTGGTCTAAATTGGTATGGACCAATTTAGACCAACAAAATTTCGATGAAAAGCTATACATACTTAACGTTAATAAATATTTACAAACATAAAACTGAGTATTAGATATCTTTAATAACAGACTTTCTGTGTCTATACAATAAAAATACGACGAATGAAACGATTGCTTGAAGTACTATAGTTACCGTGAATGTACAGACTTCTTAATAAGAATCTGTCTCGCTCTCGCAGATCCTGAATTTGTATCCCCAGTTATCGTGACTACATTCGCGAGTAAATTTGCTAAAACTGCCCGCTCCCACAACTTTGTCGAATAAATTTTCCGTTTCGATAGAGAGGGGATTAAGACTGAAATTGATTTCGTTCCTTGGTTTAAGTTTTATTTGTGTTAAAAGCCTAGTTATATAGAGAACGTGTCGACGGGAGAAGAGCTTAATACTTAATAATTAAAACGGATATACAGATAAATTTTGTAACAAAAAATAATGAACTCAATTATAAAAGGGATGAAAAGTAAGTACAAAATAAATATAATCCAATATTGTTATAAAATATAAATTTAATAACTCCGATATTATTACATAGTTCTATAGTTGGTCTTACAAATACTAAAATAGAATTAGCCAGGGACGTATTTATCTTCTTTGTAATAGTTTTCTTTGTAGTTGTGGTACCAATGAGTCTTATATTGGATTGCATTATAGGTCTTGATTATTAATTCAACATACGATATTCTTTAAGTACTTTATAAATATCACTAGGTTTGATTTTTTGAGAAACAGTTTTTTTAAATTGACTGTTTAACATAAGATTAAAGGACTTTTTTAAAGGGAAGAAGCAAGCTCGGCGATTTGTTTAGATTTTCTATTGTTTGCGCTTTTGGGAATTTTAAAGTACAAAACGGAGACATATATATTTTTAACGCTTTCTAACGGTATACTATCCTATACCTTGCGTTAAAGTTCAAACGGTCTGAATAAATATTTGCAACTGAAATTTTCACTTTCTTTTGTGAAATCCTTTGCAACGTACCATCACTTTATTCGAGTGTCAGGGATTTCATTATAAAAAAACAGAACAAGTTATACATCTAACATGTATTTTATAAATAATATAGAAGAATTGTTACATCGAATAAGTGCTACTGTAATCTGAATATCTAACATGAAATTAGAAAGATGTCGGCTGAGAAAGAAGAGTTTTTGACATTAAACAAATGTTATGGGATCTGAACAAATACGGAAGACGTACGGGTATAATTCCTGTCGCCTCCCAAGAATTGGAAAATTATATTTGAAAAAAACAAGGTTAACGAAATAATATAACGATCGCGCGAGCGAATGACGTGTCTATCTTTTCTAGTCATTGTAAAAAATTCCGAAGAATTCTAAAGATTCCCGAATGTGCCTTTGGCCCACTTATACGATCTGTGCAAGAAGTTAAGCAATTGTTTCCTTCTATACCATCATTTATCTCCCAGACTAGCATGAGAGAATATTAACATAATATTTAATCAATATTATTTATTCAATATTATGTTTTCACAAGGACAAAATTCTTAAATAACTTAAATTTACAGTACACAAAAACTTGAACAAGTCGTATATCAAGTACGGCGCAATAAATCTTAACACGGGAATTGATTTCTAGCTCTGTTAGTAACTGGTACTACAAAACTACTCGCAGCAAAGACAGCAGCCAACTTTATGAGATACAGTGCGGAAAGTTTGAGAAGAAACGAGCGGGTGCTAGTGGAAAGTTATAAGAATGCAGCCTCACGGAAAAAAAAGGAAATTCCCGAAGCTTGCGAAATGCGAATGAACTAATATGATATTAGTAAATGACGAAAGTGAAATTTAATATTTAGCCATAGACGTAACAATAAAAAGATACTCTTCGCATCGCGCTTCGTACTTTCACACCACAACAAAACGAATTTTCAAAATTTTTAATTTTTTAACAAAAAATGGAATCCTTGTAGTTTTATCATGTCTGTCTGTATGTATATCACATTACGTACGTATGTCACCGATTTATTCCGTTATCTTTACACTTGGTAACTGAAATCTAGAATATAAAATCATTTAGTTACATAAAGTGTGTTTTGGACCCAATTAATTTTTATTCTTCTTTAAATTCAATCTAAAATCACTACGGCCTCTAAGTTAATTTATATCTTTTAGCTGTTTTATCATTAGGGTTCTTTAGAGTGTTTTTCAAAAGTGAAGAACCAAAATAGGCAGCCCTCCTGTATATGCGATACATGTTTACATCAAATAAGCCCATTGCGTTAGAAAACATAATCAGCATGTTTGTAGTCATTGCTTGGTGTGCTCTTTCCTAGCAAAATGGCTGCAAATCAATGTATGAATGTATAAATGAACGTATAACGTTCTCGAAGCAGAAGTAATTTGGGCACCGTGCACCTCTTATCTAGTTAGTAAAAAATACACTGAGCTTGATAATTTTTCACTACTCTTAGTATAAATTTAAATGTAAACTATTCAGTCTATCATATGAACAATTAGTAGGGCCCCTTATTATATGTATGTATTCTCTTTTTTTAATAGTTTAAAATTTTGTAACCTACTTGTTGCTAATTGTTACAATGTAATTTTGTATTTTTGTGTATATATACTGTTAGTGTACCTAATTACGAATAATTAAATAAATAACCTGTGTTTTATAGTTTACCAATCATAATGACATTAATTGCGCTGCATTTCAACACAATAATATTACAGAGGTAAGCGAATAACCTACACTTTGTAAGTATAATTTATGTATGAAGTAGAATGACTTATGCCAAAAACTGGGAACGCAGTTCGTCTACAAAACTTTACACGTTGGTGGAATATTTATATCAAACAACCTTCTTGTTTTGCCAAAATTTCCTCGTGCAAAACAAAGCTGATTCGCTAATCACAAAAAATGTTACTATTTCTCTATAAAATAAACCTGTTATGTCTACAGAAATACGTAGGTGAATTTTGTAATACCTTCAGTGACGAAGAGATAGGAAAGGAAAATATATATAGAACGGTCAATGTATACTTATTATAAGGTTCTGGTATTAGTGATAGACTGTCATAATCTCATATCACTTTGACACTCTGTAAACAAGTTCTTATTAACTACAGAAATTACAAAGTGTAAATTCTTTGCGTGTTGATAATCTGTTCACTAAGTATAATTAAATAAATCTCTTCGGAAATTTGAAAAGCACTGGCATACCTCAGCGAAAATGTATGACGAGAATGGTAAGATTAAAGGAAGAAAAGTCAAAGTAAAATCAATTTATTCAAGTTAACCCAATTACAAAGTATTTTTGAACGTCAAATCTACTCTAGTTCGGTTCAGATAGAAAACCTGAACACTAAGAAGAACCGACAAGAAACTCAGTCAGGTATCATTTTTTCAACTTCATTTTACAAAAGATATTTTAAAATACAATATTTTCATTAAGCCAATAAATGCATGTGCAGAGAAAATTATTTCCAGACTATTGTTTTATCTTCAATGTAGTCGTTTATTTTGTAGTATGATTGTCTAATCAATGTACGTTTTTTAACCAATCTAAATTTATTCTCTGTTAATTGAATAATTTCCTGAGGAACTTTATTAGAAAAAAACGTGAGCAGGGACAGTGGCGATACTTGACGCTCCCTACTCTTCGTTAGGATTACAGCATAGTAATTAGTTTGTATGTATATAAATCACATACTTTTAAGATCGTAATATTTAAAAAACCATTAATTATTAAATTCTTGTATCCTTTGGAGTAAGTATGTACATATCAAAAGTTTAGTCGTGATCGAATTTGTTGCAGTTATTTTCAGTGCAGTTTATACTGCCTTGAATATATTTTATAATTGAGTAACAGAGCATTGAAGTAGAAAATAAATTTTCTACGTAGAAAAGTGATGTAGACGAAATCAATATTCGCGCGCTAAAATTATAACTGCTTAATTAATAATTATCAAGGTTTGTGTTTATTTACTATAAATTACGTTAATACGTATATAACTTTAACCTATGTTTAATTTGGGGTGGATATAACGTCGAAGTCCATTAAAATCTCGCTTTTACAGCAGTTACATAAATAAATGTTCTGGCGTGCAGATAAATCAGATAACAGGATAGCGACAGTTTTCTAACACTAGTTCCTTACAAGACGCCTTATTGATCGGTCGACTTCTATCACAAAGCATAAAAAAATAAGCATAAGCATTCAATTCTCTATCTCTCCTAGATCATCACAGAAGAATATATTAATGATTACCAGTTTACTGGCTTTTGGCTAATTATAATTGCCACAGTAAAATCATATATATTATGTCGGTGGAAATAGTAAAAGACGTTCGTTTCACTATACTAAAGCAAAGCGCGCCTTCCGGTTTGGAAGGGACGCGCTAACGGAACTGTCGGAGAAATGCTAAGGCACCGGACGCCGTAGTCCAACAGGCTGCCAGCGTCGGCCCCGACTAGACCTGTGACAATCGACAAAGAAGAAACGACAATCAATGGTTGTAATAATTGATTGGATCGTTTGACCAAATCTTTCGAATCATGTGTTTTCGATTGAAATGAAAGATCGAACGATGGTATAAGTAATCCGATTCTTTAGGAATTGGATATTTTTTAAAGTTTTTATTATAATTCTGCCACGTTTGTAATTTTATTGTTTGAGTTTTGAAAAATAATGCGTGTGTGAATTTATCTTTTACCTTTTATGACATGAAACGGTATAGACAATCATTTAAAATTGACAAGTCTATTGAAGTCGACTTTTTTTTGTACGATTCTCCCTTGATAGCGAAGGCAAAAGGATTTATTCTTCAGTAATAAATAAATACATTCTTCATATCATTGCATTAAATGTTGACATAATACATTTTAATGCTTTTTGGACATTCTGGCGACAAATATATTGGAGGCTGTCTTTCTAATAGGATCCGCTAAAGCGGACTGAGCCACTAAAAAAATCTCAACGTCACACTACTTAATCAGCACTTATTTGGACAATTCCACATAATGCACAATATCGTAGATACTTAGAACGCAAAACTACGCCAATTTTACATCACAATATCCACTAGAAACAATTTGCAAATAATCAAACACCCAATCGCTTCCAAAAAAATCCCGCTAAAACTCCTACTGAGATCGAATTGGTCGAATGATTGAATGGATGAACGATATGTTCGTTCAAATGCGATTGCAATCATCAATACTTTGAAATGATTTTAATCAAATGACCGAATCAATCACGAACAACACAGGCCTTGCCATGAGAATTCGTTTACGCGCATCCCTTCCAAACCGTAAGGGGCGCTTTGCTTTAGTATAGTGAAATGAACGTCTTTTATTATTTCCACAGACATATACATACATTGAAAAATATCAGGAGTACATAAATGTGTAAGGGGTAAACTAATGTCCATCATCTAAGATAAATACTTTTTATTGGTTTAATTAAAACTAAGGGCAAGAACAATTTAATTCAAATAATAAAATGATTAAACAAGCAACCAATCGTCCTAAACAAACAGACGGGCCGATCTTGTTGAGATTTCTACCGAAAGTCGGTGTCAGGGGACTCTTTTGTACTAATTAAATTTTCCGTTCGTTAATGCTTTGGGTTTAAAAATAATAAAAGCGAACAAAAACGCAGCCCTAAGTTAATTTTCGTAATAGTATGTTTTAATAATTCGTGAACATTCTGTATTTCTATATCAATGTATCTATAATTTGTAACAGTAACGTTTTAATGTTTGTAATGAACGACAACAATAACAACACACTACCCACATAAACCATAAAATCATGTGAAATGGTAAAATGTTTATCTGTGACAATTTTATTTTATTTGTAAGAAGTAGAGTCGCAGACTTTTTAGTGAGAACGGGAGAAGTGAGGTTGACATTTCGTTTTGATTTTCTATTTTTTACATTTTTGTGACTTTTAAAGTACAAAAGGGATGTATAATGTGTTTTAAAGTTCTGTATAAGTGAAAAGAATGGAGTAAGTCTCAATAAACATGTGTAGCTGAAGTTCTCGCGCTCTTCCAAGAAGTCCTTTATAACTTCAGTAAAGCCTACTATCACTTTA
The DNA here is from genome assembly GCA_907165235.1 of Zeuzera pyrina. NCBI lineage: Eukaryota > Metazoa > Arthropoda > Insecta > Lepidoptera > Cossidae > Zeuzera > Zeuzera pyrina. The sequence goes on from OU015640.1 coordinate 9,555,546, forward strand.
CTGGAGGAGTTTTAAGATAAGAAAAAACTACTGATTCTACTTATTAACACGTGAAATTGACAAATGCGCTAAACTATGCGCCATGCCATAAAGAAAGAAAAACAAGTAGAGTCGCGGATATTTTGGACTCAATTTCTTTAATGTTTTGATGGACCGCTTCATAATTTATTGAAGTAGTCTGCCTTTTGACAGAAAATCAATTTAATTGTTTTATACATTTTATTAGTTGCATTTTCTTATGTTTATATGTACAAATTTATCTACGATATTCTGTTATTTTTAAACCAACAAAAATTTCTGACATATCAAAGATATTTTAATAATTTTACTCAAACGAATTGAAAATAGTATCGGTCGAACTTAAAATATAAATAATTCAGTCATAACCATCAAAGTAATAGTAAATTGATGTTTTAAATAAATACTAACTACATAGGACCAAACATTATTGTATCCATCTATATAGTTATATATACATAAAAGTAGTAGTTACATATAGTTATAATATAAAAGGAAAAGAAGGAAAAGAATAAATCAATTGAAAAATGTATGTAAATATATTTTATTTAAATTTGAGGCTACTGTAACATTTGTGGGTAGATAATTTATACTGCTTCGAAATTGTAATACATAGAATTGTATTTGCATAATAAAAATAACTAAGACAAATAACTAGTATTATTAGAAATGTATATTGAGAAATAAGTGTCTTTACATCTGAAAATATTCTTTCACTGAAAATATTCAATAGATTGTAGTTCCAAAAACTAATCCAGTTACTTAATCTGTATACATACATAACATCACTATCTATTGTAAAAAAAGAACATTGACATTGAACACAGATGTTAATGTACAAAAAATAAAGGCGCTATCATTTTTAGAACTAATGGGTATTTGTAAGTTTATCTGTTTGTTTGCTGGAATTTCACTGATAAGTTGCTGATTTGATGTCAATGCAAACATCGTTTTCTAAAAGACTGTGATCACAGTTACTTAATACGATAGAGATAAGTACACTACGATACAGGCAACTATATGGGTAAGTACATATATCGTTACGATACCTTTATGTTACGAGGTGGTAAAGAAGGTAGAGTTAGAAAACATAGAAACTACAACGTTTTTAAAAAATTTTGAAATTTATTTTGTAATCAATGCAAACAAAGTCACAGGCAAAAGCTACTTACAGCACAAGTCATAAAAATGGAGAAACTGTTTTATAGAAAGTAACATTTTAACAGCTCATTAAAAATATAGTTATATAACTGTTCATTTTTAAGTTTTCCAAGTTTAATTAACGTTTTTAATATTTTCCTAGAAAAATAATAATTACCTTCAAGTTTTCACTTTGAAACGTTCAATCTTTAACAAAGGAGTTCTGGGAATATCGTACAGTGAAAAGGAAGTTTGCTGGATGCAAACATTTATTTACAATTTTCTTTACAAATAATAGTATGAAGTGTAATTTTTTTGTTCTTAGATTTCGGTACCTCAAAGGAAAAAAAATTAACGTGCCGATCATTCACAGGTAAACTGTCCATGTGTCACATTATAAATTTTCAGAAACCATGCGAGATAGACTGTCCATCTGTCACAATACATTTTTTCAGAAACCATTCAAGGTGCTGTCCATCTGTCACAATATATTTTTACAGAAACCATGCGAGAATGACTGTTCATCTGTCACAGTATATTTTTTAAGAAACCATGCGAAGTAGACTGTCCATCTGTCACAATATATTTTTTCAGAAACCACGCAAGGTAGACTGTTCATCTGTCACAAAATATTTTTGCACAAACCATGCGATATGGAAACTTGAAATTTTGCATTTTAAACTGGTTACTATTAGTACGACTGCCTTTCCATCCCCATCACCTTGATGGATGGCGGTCTACTGTGCGTTTTTTACGACATTTCCTACCATGTACGGTAATTTAATAGAATCTGCTATAGCGGCGGTTTTTTTGGAGCGTTATGACTTAGGGACCTTCAAGAAACGAATCTACTCTTTCCCTAAAAGCCAGCAACGCACTCGTGATTCTTCAGACGTTGCGGGTGTACATGGGCGGTGGTGATCGCCTTCCATCAGGTGACTCGTCTGCTCATTTGCCCCTTCCGCCATAAAAAAAGAAGTTAATAACTTAATCATTAAAAATTTTAAAAAATAAATAACTTAATAAGTTCTTGCATGCTGATCAGAGAAAAATAGAGAATAATATATGTATAATGTAGCAGCTACTACTTATCTACCGGCGTAGGGACAGGAGTTCCGCTTTGCAATCTATAAGCCAAAACAGTTATTGTTAGAAGAAACGTCAAATTATGACTTTGTTGTAAGTTAAACTTCGGTCTGTCTATAAATTCCAGGATTCTTATTAAATATGCTGTTTACGATCATAAATACATTCGTATAATACACTCGAATATTAGCATTCAAATTAAGTCATTAAAAAAATACAAAATTAATTAAAAAACAAAGAACTTTAATTATATTTTTAATATTTTCGATTTCAAAATAAAAAGTAGTCTTCATTCAAATTTATAGGTAATTTTTATTTTTTCCGACAACAAACCGAAAAAATGAACGCGATTACTTTTTATTTTAGTTTGACGTTTCGACCGAGTTTCATCGGCCGTGCTCTCAAGCAAACAGTCGCAGCAAGTTTCACTGCTTGTCCGAGACATAAGTTTCATAATTTACCCCCATGTTCTACCCTCGACAACACTGTCTTGTTTTTACTTACGACGAAGTGTTAACAGCATGCGTCACGCTCTGCAAACACCTGCAAACACTAGTACACCTAACGTATAATTCAATGTTTCTACATTTCCTATGAGCTTGTATTTACATTTCTGAGAAATTAAATGTACAGCCATTAAATGAGTTTTGTTCCAGAGACTTATGCCATAAGGCTACCAACAACACAAGAATCAAGTTCTCAGGCACTAGTTGTGGCTTCGGTATATATGCTGGAGAATGAAGACCCTCCACCACATGAGATGACGAGGCTTGTAAACTACTGAGAGGCGGACGGGCTAGACCTGATTATCGCCGCCGAGTCCAACTCCCATCCCATTTCCCCTGTGGGGAAGTGAAGGTACTAACAACAGAGGTAAGACACTTGTCGAATATCTTTTCACTACAACCTCAGATGTAATTAATATTGGTTCCGAACCAACCTATGTTACTAGACGTAGTAGGACGATTATAGATCTGACACTGGCTACGAACCTCGCATCCAACCTTGTATCCCATGAGGTTTCGTGTTCTGATCACAGGTGGATCAGGTTCGATATTCAAGTCTCTATTACAAATACACGACCACGCAGGAATCCCCGCAAAACGGACCGTACCCTGTATAAAAAACTAATATCCGACAGGATGAGGGGTAACGCAATTCCTGCAATCGTGAAGGACACACAAGTGATAGACCAACACGTCATCTTCTTAACTAAAGCCATAACGGAGTGTTATGAAACAGACTTGGTGGGGACCTGAACTTGAAAGACTCAGAAGGAGAGTCAGGAAATTGTGGAACAGAGCGGTTAATACAGGTAACAATCTGGATTGGGACAACTATAAAACGACCAAATCCAGGTATAAAAAACGTCTACGCTACTGGAAATCGAAAGCCTGGAAAACATTCTGTGAAGGTATGGAATCCAATGTACAGGCAAATAGAGTACGGAAAATACTCTCTGGCCAAGAAAATCACGGTCTAGGGTCATTACGTAGACCAGACGTCACCATCACAAGTTCCCCCGGTGAAGTGCAAGAGTTACTGCTGCAGGCTCATTTTCCCGGATGTAAGTTTACAGACAATATTGTCTGGGATGACCCTGCAATAGTACCAACCACTGATTGCTGGCAAATCGCTCAGACGACTATAACTCAAGATGGGGTACACTGGGCACTGAGCAGCTTTCTTCCATTTAAGGCAGCAGGTTTAGATGGTATCTTTCCCGCACTCCTGCAATGGGGAGGGCTGGATCTCGTTCGGCCCTTAACGAATACTCTACAAACTTGCTTAGCATTTAGATACAGTCCTATGTCATGTCAAGTAAAGGTGACCTTTATACCAAAGCCAGGCAAAAGTGATTATACAAATGCGAAATCTTTCAGACCCATTAGTCTCACATCGTTCCTCTAGAAAACGTTAGAAAGATTGTGTGACAGGGTACTGAGCGATCACGCACTTAAAAACATACCAATGCATCACCATCAACATACGTACAGTGCATGCAAATCCACAGAAACAGAACTGTACATGGTGGTTGGCAGGATAAAAAGTGCAATTAAGAGTAAAGCTGTATGTCTAGGCACATTCAGTGATATAGAAGGAGCTTTTGACAAAACTAACTTCACCAGTATTAACCCGACGCTAAAAAAACTTGGCGTCGACCCTATTATTGCTGGATGGATTGAAAACATGCTATGCAAAAGAATTGTCAGATTTGCGGACAATTATTCCCATACAGCAATGGTAACAGGTGGCTGCCCCCAAGGTGGGGTCCTGTCGCCTCTATTGTGGAATCTTGTCGTGAACGACCTCATTACAAAATTCAACATAAATCATTTCTATACATGCCGGTTATGCCGATGATTTGGCTATCCTCATTACAGGCAACTTTGAAAATGTGAACTGCGAAGTGATGCAGAGTGCACTTTACATCGTAGAAGATTGGTGCAACAAATACAAATTATCAGTCAACCCATCTAAAACAGAGACGGTAATGTTTACTAATAAACGTTCGCTAGGGTATTATAAGCTGCCTAGCTTGTTTAAGAATACTCTCCGGTTAACGAGTGAGGTCCAGTAACTAGGAGTTATACTGGACACTAAACTAAGCTGGAATAGTCATATAGACAAGAAAGTCAACAAAGCAAGTATTGTCTTTTGGCAGTGTCGTAAAATGCTAGGTAAGAAATGAGGTCTATCTCCTAAGATCACCTTGTGGCTGTACGCAGCTGTGATACGGCCTATGGTCTGTTACGGGGCTCTGGTTTAGTGGCCTAGAACCAAACTAACGACAACCATAAACAAACTACAGAGTTTCCAAAGACTGGCTTGTATGGCAATCTCTGGTTATGTGAGGACAACACCAACAGCAGCACTAGAAAGTATGTTAAATATACTGCCGCTGCACATTTATATACAGCAAGAGGCAACAGCAGCAGCGATTAGACTTAAAAGTTTGAATCTCTGGAAGAACATCGAAATCCCACATAAGGCCATTCTTAGCATAGCGGTTGACAAACAACCGCTCTTGGAGGCAATAAACGATAGGATTCCGATAATATACAACTTTGACAAAAAATACAGAATTCAACACTATGAAGAGGGGAAAGCTACTACTACTAGGGAACTCCAGATCTTCACAGACGGCTCTAAAACGGAATCAGGCACTGGGGCTGGTGTATTCTCAGATGACTTAAATATCCAAGCCTGCAGGCCGTTTGGAATGCAGAACACGGTATTTCAAGACGAATGTATGGGTATAATTTTTCCAGCAAATGCCATAATTGTCAGAAACGTAAAAGAATACAATACTCGGATACTTTCTGACAGTATCGCAGTTTTACAGACCTTAAAAAGTAACAAAATTACTTCTAGCCTTACATATGAGTGTCATCAATCGTTGGAAAAAGTATGTGCACGCAACACAGTAACTCTCCAATGCATTAAAGGACACAGTCTATCGCGCGGAAATGATGCAGCTGATGAACTAGCTAGGAAACGATCAAGTCTAAAGGTAAAATAAATAATAATAAATAATAAAAATGTTTATTCATTATAATGGACTTAAGTATATATACAATGATTTCCTAATTCTATCAGAAGTTCTTAATTGTATTTTATTTTTTATGCCTGAACTAGGATGAAACCTGTGTTTCGGGCATCTTTAGTGCTAAATTAATTTATTTATTGGTAAGAATAGTATATATATTAAGTGTATTAAGAACAATAATTTACAATTTAATTAAAGCCACTTAGTATGATACACAGTTTTCTATAACTATTATAACATAAAAGGAATATAGCAATTACGTAGTTACGTTAGGTATATATATATCTAGCATAATTTACAATCTATCTCATAACTAAAAGTAAAATTTCTGTTTCTTCATAAGATAGATTGTGCAAGTATTGAAAAACAGATCGTTTGCAATTGTAATAGTTTAGCCCATATATATGTGTTTGTCTATTTATTTTATTGTATAGAAACGGGCCAAGAAAAGTAAAAAATCTGTTTGTAAAAACATGCTTTGAAGATGTTACTGTAGGACAGACAATATCCTTCCGTCTTCTGTTAGTAATGTTGGTGCTGTATTGAAGCGCGGTGTGCTGTTTTAGTACTGTGCTCATGATAAATGATTGTCGGACCGTCAAAATATTGCAGGATTTGTACAAGAGTCGAGAAGGATACAGGAAAGGAAGAAACCTAGAAACTTTGAGAATGGCTCTCTGTGCTCGTTCTATTGTGAGCATTAATGTTTTCGCCGCTCCTCCCCATGAGGTTATGCAGTATGTTACAATTGACTGACATAATGCCATATATACCTGTTTGATTAATTTGTCATCCGGAATATATCGTAATTTTTTGAAAACAAATATCAATTTCCGAGCATTGCTGGCCAAATTTGTAATATGCTGCCGAAATGAAAGTGTGTCGTCAACCATAACGCCCAAGTATTTAATGCTATTCGTTTTTAAGATGATCGGACAATTTTCTGAACAGGTTCTAGATTTTGTGCAGTTATGAGCAATGATGTTCGGGTTAGTCAAGTCAATGTTATGCTTTCGCATAGTAAAGTTCATAAATTTGGTTTTTTCAGGATTCAATGTTAGTAAGTTACATTGAAGCCAATCGTTTACTTTGTCCAAGCCACGCTGAGCGCATCCGTAAACCTCCTTTATCGTACTAGCGGTAAATAAAAGTGCGGTATCATCAGCGTATGATATTATCTTACCTTTTTCTAATTTTAAGTCGCACAGGTTGTTAATGTACACCAAAAATAATGTGGGTCCGAGGATACTTCCTTGAGGAACTCCATAGGGGACGTTTATTTGGTCAGAACTGATGACATTACCTATTTTTACGCATTGGGAGCGGTCACTTAGATAGTCCGTGAATAATTTCAGTTGAGTGCCTCGTACACCCATAGTTTCCAGCTTTTTTAATAGGATAGGAACAGATACGGTATCAAAAGCTTTTGCTAAATCAAGGAAGATCCCTATAGTTTGGTTTCCTTTTTCGAGTTCCTGAGCGACGTAATCGGTCAGCTGATGTACAGCGTCGGCTGTGGATAACTTTGATCTAAAACCAAATTGCATAGGAGAAAGTAGTCCGTTTTTTTCCAAATAATTCATTAACCTGCTGTTAATTATTTTTTCTAATATTTTTGATATTGAGGAAAGAAGTGATATAGGTCTGTAATTTGAGACAAAATCTTTGTTACCCGCTTTATGGATAGGTATAATGACTGCCTTTTTTAGACACTTGGGAAAAATTCCTTTTGAAATACATAGTGAGAATATATGGGTTAAGGGCGGGATGATTATATGTTTAAATTGCTTTAGAAAAGTATTGTGTATGTTATCCCAGCCAACTGCACAGTCGTCTTTCAGTCCTAAAATGATCCTTCTTACTTCGTCTTCGTCGGTATCCAGCATTACGAAAGATTTCAATACTGATGTGTGACAGGATAGCCTAGGAGATGGTAGTTGGGGACTATTTTGGCGAAGAATGCGGTCAGCGAGGCTTTTGCCAATATTTAGAAAGTATTTATTTGTATTGTTAGCTTATAAGATTGGGGAGGAATGTGTCAAAAGAAGCCTCGAATTTGATTCAGGCTGTTTTGTCGTGAAAGTGATTTTCCTTATATGTTTCCATACATCTTTACTGTTTTTGCCGGCTATTTGTAATTGTTCTTTGTCGTGTTTAATTTTTAAGTTTTTTAAAAGTTTATTAAAAAAGTTTTTGTATCGTCTATATGAAATTTGTAGAATATCATTTGCTGGAAAGCATTTGGCCTTCATATGTAGCTTATCTCTGTGCCTAATATATCGAATCAGACCGGGTGTAATCCATGGTTTGATGTTTTTAGTTATTTTATTTAACTTTGTTACTGTTGTATTTTTTCGTATTACATGTTGAATGTTGTCTATAAAATATATCAAAGAAGTATTTACATCATCATTGTTATATATTGGCGTAAAGTCAATATTACACAAGTCACGTTCGAGTTGCTTCGTGTCTAATTTTGTTTTTGTATTTGTGCAGTTATGCTTGGGTATGTTTGTATTCAAGGCTGTTAGCACAGCAGAATGGTCTGTTATTGTTGTGTTTGTGACAAGTACAAATGAAGGGTTGTTGGTCCTAATTATAACATGGTCTAAACAAGAACCACTTTGATGAGTTGGGAGGGTGTGAGCCGGAAGAAACCCATGGTATGAACAGAGGTTGAGGTATTCCTGTGTTCCCGTATCAGTGCACTCTGGAATTATATTGATGTTTATGTCACCCTTTAATATCACGTTCTTAAAGGATGTTAAAGAATGGAATATGATATGTAGTGAGTTGTTAAAGCCTGCTAGGTTTTTAAACGATGGCGGTCTATATATAGCTATTATTGCGGTATCTGTACCGATTTTAATAATTAAACAATTACAGTCCCTTATTTCTGGGTCCTCAACAATAACATTTAAGTTAGATTTTATGTATACAACAACACCGTCGTTTTGGTTGAAGTTCTTTTTGCTGTAAAAAGTGTTATACCCCTGAAGTATCGGTAGATTGCGGTTCCGATTTGCCAGCCAACACTCTGTGAGTATTATTATGTCACAGTCAAAATTTAACCTGTGTATAAGAGCATTAAATTCATCCATATTTTTATATATACTGCGAATATTTTGGGTTAGTATGGTAAGTGAGCCTTGAAACGAAAAGAGATATTGTCTGCAGCTCTCAATGTCACACAACTTTGAGTCTGATATGGAAATGTTATCCAATTCCTTGCTTACATTCATATCCATAATTTAAAAATCTGTGTAATATAAAATAACTATTTAAAACAGAAATAAACAAAAACAAACTATTAATTAAGTGCTACGAACTATATAACAAACGGCGCTCTTAGGCGCCCTCATAATCAATTGAATTAATGTACCTGTGTTCCGCTAGTTTCTTGGCCGGACAGTTATTGTCACCAGTTTTGTGGTCGTTCGGCTTTTTATAGCGCGTGCATGTAGCGCACTTTGGAGCTGCCGTTTTGGTCGGACACTCGTTTTGCGCGTGACCTGCTAATCCACAATGTCCACATGTAGGTGCTGCATCTCTGCACGATTTCGCAGCATGACCATACTGTTGACACTTGTAACACCGTGTCACCAACGTGAAGTCTCGTACAGGGCAGGACGTCCAATTTATGTAAATCCTTTCTTGTGTTATGACGGCTTTCCGGACTGTAGCAGGAACCTCTAGGATATAGTTGCAGGTCTGTGCGTCCCTTTTTCCGGATTTATGGCTCAATTTGATGGAGGTCATAAAATTATCTCGAGTCATTGACAGTTTATCAGCCAGGTTTTGCTCGTAGATGCACGTGAAAACTTCATTTTGGTCCATGTTTGTTGGTATACCTATAATGATGATTCGAGGCCTACGTTTTTGTGGTTCATCTATGGTAAGTCCCGAAGAGGTCAGTTGGACAGATTGTTTTAGTTTCTTAATGTCCTCTTTATTTTCTGTGTTTATTATCACACCCCCGTTTTTTGTTCTGTGCATGCTTCTCACCTGAAGTTTCAGCTGCTCTGGATGAATAATATTTTGGACTACATTTTTTGTATCGTCACTGGTTTTTTGTTTATCGTTAGGATAGATAGCCACTGAGCTCAGATTATTAGTGCGGATATAGTTATTTGAACCCTTTTTTACCATGTCGACAAAGGACGTTTTTTGTGCAGTTGGTGTAATATTGCATTCTTGTATGGTCTTTTTTATTCCAGAAAGACATTCCATCAGATCACATTTTTCTTGGAGGTCTAGGATATTGTGTTGTGCAAGTATGGCTTTCTGTTTTAGAGACTGGTATTTTACAGCCATTTGCGATGTTCCGTTGCTAACTTTGCGACAAAGGGCACTTATTCTCATCTTTTGGTCGGAGTTTAATTTGCCGTCCAGAGAGATCTTGCAAATTTCACTCAAACTCTGTTCTATGGTTGACCACCCACCTTGTATTTCAGATGTTGGTACAATATCTCTGTCTTCGATGTTTGATTGTGAGGTTGTCGCAGCTGTAGGTGTGGGGGGAGGGCTACGGCGCGTGAGTCCGCTTCGATCAAATGGACTATCCATGTTTACGTGTCTATTTCACTATTAACTTAATTGTTTAAGACCTTAAATGTTCACTGGTCACGTAAGGTATTTATGTATACATATTAGCCGTTTCATATTAATAAATTAAACTGACGAAGCTAAACGTTATAATTATCGTCGAAAAGGTTGTAAGCGCCGTGAAATACGTGTCGCTTACGCGTTTTATCTAAACTGCAAGCTTCACGCAAATGTCGGTAGTTGCAAATAAAGGTAGCTGGTCTTGAACCTATAGCACCGCTACCATATGCCTGGTTACGCACGCAGGTGCGAAAACTAGCTAAAATAGAAGTTAACATATGCTGGTCTAGTCTCAGCGAATGTAGACAGGCCAGGGTAGTCTTACCTAAGGTTAAGGTAAACCCTCGACTCTCGCGCTGTGTGCTTGGTTTAACGAGAGCTAAACTCCAGGTTTTTGCTGGTGCTATGACTGGACATGGTCCATATAACAAACATCTTTTTAACATGGGTGTTACTAACAGTCCTCTTTGCACAAGGTGCTTAGAAGCAGAAGAAACAGCCATCCATGTTCTACTAGAATGTGAAGCCGTGGCAATCTACTGGGCGAAACATCTTGGCACATCAAGATCGCTCCCAGAGGCCTGCACCAATATAGGAAAGGCGGGATTTCTGGAGGAGTAATGTTATGACAGGAGTAGTCGATCCTACTCACATGCAAAATAGGCGCCTAAGACGTCGATTTGCAGACACAAGCCCGTCATCACGTATCAAGTACGTTTCCTATATTCTGCAAAAATCGATTGTAACAGACAAACAGACAGGCGGACACTATAAGGGTTTTGTTTTCCTTTTAAGGCACGGAGTCCTAGAAAATCAGCATAAGAATCTGCGTTAAAAATAACTCAGAGCTTAAAAGTCATTTAGGTATTTATGCCGCTAGCTCGGGAACGTAAGAAATAAAAAGTTGAGAGAGAAATTAATTTGGATTACGTACTAAACCCTGTGTGTCGCGCGTTTTACTCGACCCTCGGCTTTTTATTAATTTAATTTTTATTTATACTGTAATACCTAACATTTACTCAAGTTTTTTAATTATACCTTTTTTTTAGAATACAACCCGAATTTTTTGAAATATTTACTAAGAGAAAAGCTACATAGCTATAATATTAAACATTAAAGCAACATATTTAGGCAAAATAAACCGGCAATTTTAAATAGCGTATGTCCGAAAAAAATTAATGACACATCATTGCCGGTGCTAGAAATTAGTCGTATTTTTATATCCTGTACTTAACTCCACCTGGATATGTAAATTATTGTATAATGCAACAAAATTTAACATTGGATTTATAAAAATGTCATGTAAAACAAATTTGAATTTAAATTTCAAAGTCTTCGTATTATCGTAAGAGATGTATATGTATATTGGAGCTATAGAATTAGTAATTCTATCTTCAACTCGCAACCTTTAAAATTAATAGTTTCCTTTATAAATTTACTATTTTCACCCAAAATTATCAGTTTCGCTATAAAATTTTGTAAACAACTTTAATCACTGAAAATTTAATGTAGGCAATGGTAATAATGAATGCTTGGGAGGTATTTGTGAAAACAAATACAGTCGAAAGTTTAGATTGCTTCACGTTGTGTAAAATTTTACAAATTTCTTTTCTAAATTATTTAAAACATTCGTTACAAGTATTCAAGATTTAAAGTGCCAACAAGTTTAAATTTTTTACTTTATTTAAAACAAAGTTGTAAAAAAAGGCAGTCGGGAATTACACGACCTAGCGAAAGCCCGTCTTTTCATAAATCCCTACGTAATATTCTACTTTTGTACCCACATGGGTAGATATGGACACCCATATCCCAAAAGAACGAAAATCTTTTAGTAAGATATAAAATTTTGTTATACTTTCCTGTAAGGTTTAGGTATGGCTTCACAGACGTTCCTTAAAAATTTTAAAGTCTTGGGCCCGGTATTTTTTTTATAAAAGAGAAGGCAAACAAGCAAGCGAGTCATGTGATGGAAAGTGATCGCCACCGCCCATGGACATCCGCGACGTCCGGGGAATCACAGATGCGTTGCCCGCCTTTAAGGTAAGGAGGGGGAGGGGGGGGGGGGGGGGGGGGGAGATGGGCCATCGGCACTCGCACACATCGAACGAAACTATAGCAATAGATGCTGTTATTTTACGCCGATATTCTGTGAGAGAGCGGTATTTCGCCTAGTGAGCCGGCCCAATTCGTGCTGCAATGCAGCACTACCACATATATGTATATAGATTATACCTGGACGGACGCATGAGTGGTCCTAATGAATGGTACCTATGTGTTCTGGCAGCTATATTTAATTTTGTTATTTGTAAATTTATAAAATAACACACTGTTGCTCACAACTTCGTTCGCGTGGCATTAAAGAAAAGCTAAAAGTCGACAACAATGCCACCTACCGGATCCAACTATAGCCAAGACATCCAGGTAACCATTTAAGAACAAAAAACAAATTCATTAAAATCGCTCAAGTGATTTAGGAGGAAAAGAATAACGAATGCACGCACACCGCAATTTTGTATACAAAGATGTTTTACGTGTTTTTCTTTGTGATTTTTTTCTTTGACTAAGGAATCAAAGAAACGTAATTTTTAGTTAATGAAATTAAAAATGAAATTAAAAAATATATGTTTTAAAAAAGTATGACTTATGCACGTACATAGTGGATTAAGGGTTCTATTTTTCCTTTTAAGGTACAAAATGAAAATCATCCAATCGACTCAAGATAAAAAAAATATTATAATAGGTAAAGACAAAACAGTTCAGTTTCTACCTTTTTCTCTTGTGTTTATCAACGGATTTTCATTTTATTTGTTTAGTAACTATTGTTATCAATAAAAAAATTTTGGAAACATTTACATTAATTGTATACATTAATTGATTTGGCACAGTCTTACGTTCATACTTCCAATGTCTAAAGGAATGTCAACTTCTAATTCATAATAGTTTGTTATATGTATATATAACCTCTTTGCATCAAACAGTCAAAGAGTCATTATAAGTTCATATTTATATTTACGGTCGAATTTCTACCTCTAGTAATAATGCTCACACATGCAAACAATTTATAAGCCCAAACCAATATATCCTACTCTCCCCGTTGTAGACGGCAATACAAAAACTTAAAACATTCAGAAGTATCAAGGCAGCTTTATTTACTGCTTCCGCACAAGCGGGTTAGGACCGCTAAGCACCGTTAACTTCCTTTCGGCGAGTTGCAAAAACAATTCACGAGCGATACGTGTTCTGGTGCCGAAATATATACATCGAACGAGCAATTTCATTGTGATAAAGTTTTTTGCTGTGATTTCATTGATATCTCTAACAGTATACTGTTAGAATAATTGCCAAAAAAGGTATCTTAGGTAGGCATATTGCAGGAAAAATCTAAACAGGTACCCACCCTCCTGGAGTGAGACCAGATTCCGTGGGGCTATTATCCACAAAAGCTCCTGCGGTGGTTCCGTGATCTCCTACAGAACACATCGGAACTCCTCTCCCGCTGTGACGAAACTCGTTTCACATACGTACATACATATTTTCACGCTGTATTCCCAACGGGGTAGTCAGAGAGGACGGAGCGCCAGGCGTCGTGGGTCCTTACATACTTCTTTCGCTTCCTCAAATTTCACCATTCTCCACTCACATTTTCACTCAGGTATGCGAGTGCTTTTGACGTTTCCGTCGGTTAACACTCTGGCTATTTGATCTTCATAAGTCAGCCTTGGTCATCGTTGGCTTGTGAACCGACGACTGCGCAGGGCTAAAGAGAGGTACAGACATCCATAGGTGAGCAGACAACCAGCCTACATACCCTATGTAACAGGTGTTACAGATAAATTTGGATTAGTTTTAAAAAAGTACTCTATCCACACCATATACACCCCTGGAACAAAGGTGAACAACATAGTGGGGACACCAAAGGATGTTTTGCCGTTGCAGATGCCAGGAATCTATAAAATAGATTGTAGCTGGGGTAGTTCATACATTGGCCAAACGAAACGCACTATTGCTGAAAGGGTTAAAGAACATATTATAGCGGTGAGAAACAGGCCAACAACCAAATCAGCGATAGCGGTACATCTGCTCCAATCAGATACCAATCACTGGATTAAGTTTCATCGCCCACAAGTCCTTTCTTCTGATCGCCACTTATATCCAAGAGTAGTGCATGAAGTGATTGAAATCAAGAGACATAAAAATTTTAATCGGGAAAACGGGTACAATTTATCGACGATGTGAAATCCTGAGATTCAAGAAACAAAACCTCGTGTTTCGCATTCAGTTAAACGCGTGGACACTGTGAGTGTTGTGTGTAGGTATCCCGAAAACTATTTACAAATATCGAGGGTAGATGACAAAACGTCTACCTCAGACACGGAGTGAAAGAGACCACGGCCGATGCAACTCGGTCGAAACGTCAAGCCAGAATAAAAAAGTAATCGCGTTAAATTTCCCGTTTTAGTTATATATTTTATAAAGCACTAGAAGCCGTGCGATTTCAGGGATAGATAAAAATTTATTATAATGTGTATGGGTTCTCGTCCCTCTAACTGTTTAAACACGAAGCGCTCACTAAGGTATTACGGAGACCAAGTCTTGTGTATTTTTAACTGACTTCAAAAAAAGGAGGAGGTTCTATGTTCGTCCGTTTGTCTTATTTTTGTGTATGTTCACCGATAATTTCGTCAATTGTGGACCGATTTCGAATTTTTTTTTATTGAAAAGGATTTACTTTAGAGGTTCCATTTAAATTTCACCGGTATTGGAGCTTGCGTTTTGAAGATACACCAAATTAACCAAATAAGTCAACCTGGTTATAAACTTTATTTATATTGATGATTCTCTTGTAATATCGTTGCACTCCAGAATTAGAAAGAAGTTAACTATAGACCTGCCCTAAATATTTATTTAAGCCAAGGTCACTCAAAAGGTAGAAATAAAAATAAAAATTAAGATATAAAATTAAACCGCCTTCTGAAAAAAAACACTGAAAATTACAAAACAACATTCTTTTATTAATCAAAACTCAAATACAATAAAAATAACTTTATAAGTACGATACACATACCTATATAATTAAATTTGACAGTTATTGAAGTCGGTGCCAAAGCAATGTGCAAAAACAGAAATTTTATTAGTTTGATAGGCTTGGCACCGACTTCAGTCGCTGACAAATTTAACTACTTATATAGATATGTGTATCGTACTTATAAAGTTATTTTTTTGTACTTCAGTTTTGGTGATTAAAGAAAAGTTATTTTGTACTTTTCGTTTAATTTTTTTTTCTTAAAATTTTTGTTGTATAACATAGTGAGTACGTGTAAATTTTGTCTATTACGTATGACACGTGGGCATATCTCCGTATTCCAAAAACAAAGCGTATACATAGGGTGAGTCGTTCGAGTTTGCGGAAAAGTACTAGGGAGTAAAAAAATTTGTAGTCGCTCAAGGGAATGAAGGGACAAAAAATCCTTTCAGTAACCTTCGTGATATGAGGAGTCCAGGACAGATCATGTGTAATGTGCAACCCCAGATTTTTCACCAACTTGCAATATGGAAGAGGTAAGATAAGAATTGTCACGGGTGGTATGGTGAGCATGTCGACCAAAGAGAGGTTACCGGAGCTATACCAACCAACATAATTTGCGTTTTTACAAAATTTACTACCAGCCTGTACCGTTCCGTCCAGAGTGTAATATTGTCCAAATCAAGTGACATCTTCCTTATAATTTCCCCCAAATCGGACCTTTTCGAAGTTATGTATAGCTGGAGGTCGTCAGCACACAGATAGTACTTGCTGTGCTCAATGACACTGGTTAAAGTATTAATGAACGTAGAAAATAGTAAAAGTGACAACACACCCTGAGAGACCCCGGCAGATACATCGCACTAGTTGGAGAAATGATAATATTTAATAGAATAGATATTTAGTGTACCTAATATTTTCAATGGCCTATGAACATCAATGGGTTAAGAATGAAAGCATACATAAAAGGATACAAATTAACTAAAACAATGATAAATAGACCACCAACTATAATAGAGTACCGCATATAATTGCCGAGAAATACATTATACATTGTATCTGTACATACATACACTGCCTTTGTCAGCAATCGCCGCAAGACGCGGTCTGCACATAAGGAGCCCCATTAGTTAGAATGGTCGGCTGCATAAATTATATGGCCTATTAGCTATATTGATGATCGTACCTATCACAATTACAAGAGTAGTATGAAGTGAAGATCTACTATTGTTCATGGAATCTATTCTGCCAATATTGGATGTGTGGTATTCTGTTTTTTTATATGATACAGAACTTTACATATTTTAAACTAACTTATTTACACTCGATAATTATTTTTTGTTATTTAACGGAAGTGTCAATGCATTTGCAACTGAGCATAGAGTGGTATTTTTGTGAATAGACTGTGAACCATGTTGTATGTAAGCAGGAGACCGCCCTCTGAAGAGGTAGTCAAAGTCAAGAAATCTAAGCTTGAAACATCTCTTTAGCTTTATATCTCTTTTCAACTTTTGCTGTTGGTATATCTATATAATAGCAATCTTACGTATAGGTGTATTTCAGAGTTTTTTCCATGAGTTAGAAATAGACAGAAATGAAACGTAAATGATCAAAGGTTACTTAAGGTCAAATTATAATTTGCCTTCAACTGCCTCCTCAGAGTGCAGTATAAAGGTAGATTCTCCGATTCTTGGTGGTGAACCATCGACGCCACTTCAACCTCGCCTCGACTCGTTTTTGACTTTGCAGTTTCCCCCAGTGTTTCCCCCTACAATTACTGCTTGCTTTAATATTGTTGTCATAAGTACAGTAGGATAAATAATATTATAATATACCTATTTACTAGAATAAACATTCAAATTGCCACAAACAGGCACAAGCAAGCACTGTTATAATACACAACCATTTCAATATTATTTTGTTAACTGTATATACTCATAGGTGCCGCAGATTAATATTTACGTTACGTAAACTAGTTCCTTCAACACAAACCATTATACAAACATACCTTATATCTGCCGCAACATTTGGATGATAATCAATTTGTACTGTGGGTACCTAAGTACCTGTCGGATTATGGCACGATACTCACTTGACACACTGGGCAAATATGTTGACAATTGGGAAATATTCCTAATATTCCTAATCAATGTGCAACAACAGGACTTTATTAGTTTGGTTGACTTGGCACCGACTTCAGCAATTGACAAATTTAATTATATAGGTAATGTGTATTGTACTTTAAAGTAATTTTTATTGTATTTGAGTTTTGATTAGTAAAGAATAGTTATTTTGTACTTTTCAGTGTTTTTTTTGAAGGCAGTTTAATTTTTTTTTATTTTTTTTTTATTTCTCCCTTTTGAGTGATTTTGGCTTAAATAATAATATAGGGCAGGTCTGCAATTAACTTCGTTCTAATTCTGGAGCGCAACGATATACAAGAGAATCATCAATATAAATAAAGGTTATGACCAGGTCTCGTGATTTGGTGTATCTTTAAAGTCCAAGCTTCAATAGCAATGAAATTTAAATGGGACCACCTCTGAAGTATGGCCTACCAAACAAAAAAATCATCGAAATCAATTCATAATTGGCTGAGTAATCGCGTAATAAACACAAAAAAAAAACATACAGTCGAATTGTAAACCTCCTCCTTTTTTTGAAGTCGGTTAAAAATTTGAAAGCACTCTCAAAACTTATCGATTGCATTTCAGAAACATCAACTGACTTCAAATCTTCGTCAGCCAAATGGTACCAAAACCGTTACCATCAACCGTACAAACAAACTGTAAAGTTGGACTGTCGTAGCGAAAGTTTAAAACTTATAAAGTAGAAACTACAACACAACTGAACTCGACCGTGGTTCACTCACGATTTACTTTATTTCATTATTTATCGTTATTTCATTTACTAACATAAATAAAAGTAATGTAGCTTCACATTAATTTTAATCGCATCAATTAGCCACACGTATTTCATAACATTTCGATAACAAGATCGAAGATAAAATACATTCCCTGCATGTGATGGGGCTTTATAAGTCTGATTTTAGTAGGAATCGTTTGACGTGAAAGTGTAATTTTAAAGATTTGCTCATAAATAATATAATTGTTAATAACTGAGGTCTGTGCTGAGGTTGAAAAAATATTATGTTGTTATTTTAAACGATTCTATAATATAATCTACGATTCAATATAAACTATTATTAACTTTAAGAAGATTGTTTTTACTTAGAATTTAATTAACTTTTTGTAATATAGTTCAGAAAAAATTGTAAAACACGCATCTGGCACTAGATTGAATGTCCAATAGAAGTTATCCATACACTGAAAATATACATAATGTTCCGTCATTCCTGCGTTTTCATTTAGGAAATGCATCGCATTGACATTTATTAACGTGTTTATGAAACTAAAAATTCGAAAATATCTAACACACAAAATAATTTGAACCATATTTACCAAACATTGCTTAAAAAGTTGCAGCCCTAACAAAAAGAAAACGCATGCAATTTCATTCATCCGCTCCAGAGCTGTAATATCATGGACCAAATAACACTTGATATATATTTTATGTATTATAATAATATAGTAGTATATATTATGATATTAATATATAATCTAAATATAATTAGGAAATATTATTAACAAACACAAAAATTCGATACCTAAATAGATTGTGTACATTACAAATTACATATCTATTAATTATCAAAACGAGAAGAGCCCACGTACAAGGTTGGTGAGCTGAGTTAACTCAATTAGCTTCGCTTACTGAGCTAGCGGCTGAGATTACCCTACGTAAAACATGTTATTAGTCCGAATGAACAACTATCGATTTCTAAAACCTTTAATATTTTAATTAATGTCTGCGATTTTATATAATTAACTAAAGGAAAAGCTGAAAGCTGACGCGGAGTCAATGTTGATTAGTGTGGCTAAAAGGGAGTGTTTTGTCGGAGTTACGAAGCCCCCCAAGGCATCTGATCTAATTTAACCATCACCGCCATTATATAGAGGTACAATATTCGATAACAACTTAAACTGTCTTCCAAAGCAGCCTATACAACGTAACTTAACCTCAGTGATAGTATCAAACCGAAATAATTGCTATTTATTTTATTTCTTTAAGTATTTCTTTGAGTGAGAACCACTGCAGAAGGACTTTTCGGCGGGAACCGGAGAAGTGAGGTTGTCATTTCATTCAGATTTTCAATTTTTTAAATTTTTGGGAGTTTTAAAGCACAAAACTGATAGTATATTGTGTTTTAAAGTGCTATATAAGTGAAAATAATTGAATAGGTCTAAATAAACATGTGTAGGTGAAGTACTCGCGTTCTTCCTAGAAGTTCTTTATAACTTCAATAAAGGCTAAATACGAATTTACTTCGAATGTGCTTCATGTGCTACTGTATAAGTGACATTGGCAAATGCGCTAATCTATGCGCCATGCCATAAAGAAAGAAAAAAAAATCCACTACAGAACACTTTTTATAAATAAGATTATATAAATGAATGAAAATACCTATCAGAACTTTGAAACGTAAACACACGTTTAAACAACCGTCACACAAACGTACAAAACAGGCAATTCGAATTTGTGTATTGCTCTGAAATATTTATTAATCATTCTAATTTTTGTATACAATATTAAGTTAATTTCACGTTCACAAATTTTGTTCCGCAATAATCTCATTCGCTAGTCGTTCGTGAGCGCACTTTGCGCAGGCTTGTCACGTCATCACATAATATAGTTAGCGCACAAAGTTTGATACCGGGGGTCGCAGAAATGCGCCCCGAGCTGCGGCCTGACTTGATACATGTTCCGTAATTGCAGTGTGAAAATAACAGCGTAGTACCTATCATGTTCATACTATACGTACAACTAAGGCGCTGTGCAAACGAAGACACTTTGTATCTTGTATGGGATAGAGGCTAACGCTCACTGACTGTGAACACTTATTGTAAATAGCATGATAGTATGATGATGATGATATATTAATGTTCCCATTGTGTACATCTTAGCAACTACTAGCAAAGTCAGACTTTATGATATGTTGAAGCAATAGAAAACACACTGTGTACAGTCACTTCAATGACTATCGGATTAAATGATATGGGTATATGTATCGTATTTATGGTTATTTTTGTACTTAAGTTTTGATTAGTAAAGAATAGTTATTTCGTACTTTTCAGTGCTTTTTTTTAAAGTCGATTTAATTTTTTTATTATTTTTTTTTATTTCCCCCTTTTGAGTGACCTTAGCCTAATTACACAAATATCTAAGGCAGGTCTATAATAACTTCTTTTCATAACATAAGCGTTACAAATGCTTTATTAATAACAAAAAAGTACATACATACGTTAATATTTGTAAATTTAAAACTACACAATTTACACTTCTTTTCTAATTGTGGAGCGCAATGACATATAAGAGAATTATCAATATAAATAAAGATTATAACCAATTCGCGTTATTTGGTGTATTTTCGAAAATAGTGAAATTTAAATGGCATCAATCTAAAAGTGTATCCTTTCAAATAAAAAAGAATTTTCCAAATCGGTTCATAAATGACGGAATTATGAGGTAACAAACGTTAAAAAAAAACAACAAAATTGAGAAGCTCCTCCTTTTTTGAAAGTCGGTTAAAAATAGGTTTCGCATACCAGTGAAGATAATACGTGTTAGTCTTTCTATATAATAAGATATTAAAAAAGATAAGTAACGTTACAGCAGTAAATGTATACCAAGATATAATCGTTGGTGTGTCTGTTAGTTAACGTATGACATCTGTACGGCGTAATCGATCAAAATCATATTTCCACAATATTTCTCATAATATTACCACATGGATTCATTTTATTGAGATGATGGTTAGGATACAATAAATGTCACTATACTAGACGAGCGATTCCTAAATTGGGTTCGCGGAACCCAAAGGTTCCTCGGAAAAGTCACTAGAGTTTCGCGATTGTTACACTTATAGCCGAATCGTTGGAATATTTTGACTACTGCAATCTGTGACAAAACTATTTTTTGAGCAAACTTTAACCTAATTATACACATTGATAAACACTGACCTACTTTTAATCTGTAGCAGAACCTATAGAATAAAAATGCTTCATTTTAGACCTTTCAAATATTTAAATGTAATTGATTTTTACTCTTCTACGATGCTGTGCTAATAGCACCATCAGAAGCAGAGTTGCAGACACGTACATGAAAGAAGATTGTGAAGTAAAAGGATTGAAAATGAATGTGAACAAAACTAAGGTTCTGGTGTTTGAAAGAGAAGCGGTACAAACGAAATCTATGATTTGTGTAAATGGAAAATGTCTAGAACAGGTGAATGAAATTGTGTATCTGGGGATTGCGTTTTCGAGGAATGGAAGATATGAGTTGGATGTGGAGAGACGGGTACCAGCTGACAATAAAGTGAACGGTGGTCTGTCCGCATTGGTGGGTAGTATGAATATATCTAACACTGCTAAAATGGTCATCCACAATGCGGTGTTGGTGCCAACTTTGTTTTACGGTAGTGAGGGCTGGATATGCCCGAAATCGAGTGAAAGGATGATAAATGCTGTGGAGATGCGGTCTCTCAGAAATATGTGCGGTGTCACGCTTGTGGACAGGATAAACAATGATGAGATACGCAGTATGACAGGGTTGCACAACAGTGTTATTGTAAAAATGAAGAAAGGAATGCTTAGATGGTTCGGGCAAAGAATGAGTGATGAAAGATTGACGAAGAAAATCTACAGAGCGAAAGTGAGTGGTAAAAGAAGCCAAGGAAGACCAAGGCTGACTTATGAAGATCAAATAGCCAGAGTGTTATCAGACGGAAATGTCAAAAGCACTCGCATACCTAGGCGAAAATGTGTGAGGAGAATGATGAGATTTGAGAAAGCGAAAGAGGTGTGTAAGTACCGCGACTCCTGGCGCTCCGTCCTCTCTGACTACCCCGTTGGGGATATAGCGTGAAGATATGTTATGTTTGATTTTTACTCTTATTTAAATTGTAAGTATCCTCTATTCGTTATCTATGGAGCTCCATAAAAAAAAAAGTTTATTGAGTGTTTCTTGGCTTTAAAAGTTTAAGAACCTCTGTACAAGACTATAATGACTAAAATTGCGCTGGTTCAATAATTATAGAATATACATACATATCTTCACGACGTATCCCCAACGGAGTAGTCAGAGAGGACCGAGCGCCAAGGGCGAATATATTATACAATATAGTCGTTGCATATATTTGGAAAAATATATCAGAGCAGTATGTAAACTAGAAGGTAAATCCCCAGAGAACAAATAATTTCGTCATATTTGTTTGTCCGCTTGTAAAATTGGAGAAGCAATATAAATGTAATTTACATAAATTAATTCAATTTGTATTCCAGAACTTATATAATTACTGTTGTCGTGGAGCCTTGGTAGGTCATGTGGATACCGAGTTACAATACGGGTAATTTTCATTTACCTGTTTATTTATTTTTTCTTCCAGAAAGACTTTCTCTCGACTTTCTCTTTATTTATACTATGCTAGCAACCCGCCCCGCCTCTGCCCCGATGGGATGTTGAATGTTTGCAACATAACAATTTTTTTGTGATATTTTATACAAAAATAACACCCAAATTTCCCACTTTTACCGTGAATTTTCTAAAAAATTTCTTCCATACGAACCTTGTCCGGATAATTGCAAACACGTAGTGCTCCGTCATACACGTGGCAATTGATATTTATTTACGTAGATATAGGTTCTACATACATAAATAATTAACGTATACACGTGGCATCTATCTCCGGACACGTGTATTGACTAATCTATACTACTATTGATACATAAATACATTATCCTCACGCTGTATCCCTAACGGTGTAGTCGGAGAGGACGAAACGTCAAGTATCGCGGTCCTTACATCTTTCACCTCCCCAAATCTCATCACACATTTTCATCTAGGTATGCAAGGTCTTTGATATTTTCGTCAACTTACACTGTGGCCATTTTTTAATCTTCGTAAGTCGGCCTTGGTCTTCCTTGGCTTCAGATACCGCTTACTTTCGCTCTGTAGATTTTCTTCGTCAGCCTTTCGTCACTCATTCTTTCTAAGTATACGACACTAATAAACGCTAAATCAGGTGATTACTTTCTTTAATGTTATCTGAATATGAATTTAAAACTAAGCAGATACTTTAAAGACAAGTCGTAACCAAAAGTAACCTTTGGGACTGAACTCTGAAAGTCAATAAGTCGCTAGTGATAGTTGTAAGGACTGCGGTAGCTTCCGTGACACCAAGAAAAACTTTAAACTTACTAAACAAGATACATTGCTGTTTGCTCAAGTAATGGGGAATTCGCGTTAACGACTCTAGTTTCAATGTTCACATAATTTTATTTCACTCTGTCATTTTATTAGGTACGTCAATAAATATTTATGTAGTATGCATACTGTATCAAATAGTACCTATATTTGAAATTTAATTTGGGATTCTAGATTTATAAAATTAATGTAGTAGGTAACCATCGCACGAAATGATCAATCATTATTCGATTATACTTTATATGATAATAAATAGCCAATTAAAATACCTTTATTTTATTCTTAGTAATTACCTACCTACTACAAAGTATCTTCTTCATCTTTGCTCCATCCCATTCAGGTGGGGTCGGCTCTCCTAATTTTGTGGCGCCAAGACAGCCCGTCTTGAGTTGTCAGATCGGGCAAATTTTCTATTTGCAGAAGTTTGTTCATACTGGTCCACCACGTCAACAAGGGGCGGCCTCTGCCTTTTTTGTTCTCTGGGAGGCATAGCGCTTTCCTAACGACATGCTCTTCGTCTCTACGCATAACGTGACCGTACCACCTCAAGCGACTCTCCTTTAGCTTCTCTTTGATGGGGGCTACTTTCAAGCTGCCTCGGATATACTCATTCCGGACTTTGTCAAGTTTTGTTACTCCGACCGACCATCTTAGCATTTTCATTTCTGCAGTGTGTAATTTTTGCACATGCGACTCTTTTACCGTCCAGCATTCTGCCCCGTATAACATCGCGGGCCTCACCGCCATCTTATAAACCTTGCCTTTTGTGCGAACAGGCATACTAGGGTCACACAGTACCCCAGTCAGAGAACGCCATTTTTGCCATGCAACACTTATTCTATGTGCTACGTCTTGCTCTATACCCGCGGTATTGCTAACTACTGATCCAAGATATTTAAATTGCGTTACTTTCGGTACAGGCGTTTTGTCCGGATAGCATATTGTCGTGTCAGTAGTTACATTATTACTGAAAAGGCATTCTAGGTGTTCTGTTTTTGTTCTGCTAACCTTGAGTCCTGCATTTTCCAGAGCATTAATCCATAGGCACAATGCATTTTGCAATTCCTTGGGTGTTTTGGAGACGAGAACGATGTCGTCTGCGTATAGAAGGTTCCAGGGTAATGGTTCTTGAATATTTTTTGTGATGTGATCTATGACTAGGTTAAAGAGCAGTGGGCTAAGTGCAGACCCTTGATGTACTCCCACACCCACACAGAATTCTTTACTGAGACCAGCTGCTGATCTAACTTTTGTACTAACTGTACTCATAACACTCAGGCAGGTTTTGTGCTCTTAATGCCTGCCATATTAGTTTTTTTGGCACCCAATGAAACGCCTTCTCGAGATCTATAAAAATCAGATGTAAATCTTCTTTATTGAGGCGATGCTTTTCTGTTAAAATTCTAACTGCCTGTATAGCATCAGTTGTTGATTTTGAAGGTGTGAATCCAAATTGGTTGTGTGTTGTTGACGAGAGTAGCTGGATACGTTGGTTGAGTATGCGTTCCCATATTTTTAAAGTGTGGGACGTCAGCTTCATTCCCCTGTAATTGCTACACTGTGTTACGTCCCCTTTATTTTTATAAACAGGAATGATGTAACTAAGACGCCACGATTCCGGCATAGATTTGGTTGCCAGTACTATATTAAAAAGTTTTGTAAGCCATTGTAATCCAATTAATCCAAGTCGCTTCCATATTTCCGCGGGAACCTCATCAGGACCAACGGCTTTACGGTTTTTCATCTTAGTTACTGCAGCTTTTACTTCATCCATTCCAATTGCTTGGACTGGACCTTTCACTGGTTCAAGGGGTTGCATTTTCTCATTTGGGAATTCTTCGTTCATAAGTTCTTTATAGTACTCAAACCATCTGTTATTTATATCATCACTCATCGTCAACAATCTTTGGTCTTTACTTTTAATATATTTATTTCCTGTGCTGCTCTATTTCTCGTTTTTGCTATTCTAAAAATTTCACTTTCGGACTCTGCCTGTTCAATTCTGTCATAGAATCCCTCTCTTGACTCTGCCATCGCCTGTGCTACCTTCTTTTTTGCAGATGATTTGGCTTGTTTGTATTTGATGCGGTCTTCTTCGGTGCCTGTATTTGCCAGGTTTTAAAAGCAGATTTTTTGAACTTAATGGTGTTCTTTACATCTTCATTCCACCAGGTTGAATCTTTGCCCGTGCTTATACCTCCTTTGGATACTCTTAAAGTTTCACTGGCTTGACTTCTACATTCCTTCTCAAAGTTACACCACATCTTTTCGGCACACATGTAGGTGTTTTCCATATCTTTTTCAAGATATCTTCGCAAAATCTCAAGAAGGGAATCCCCCCCATGCCCCCCGAAGTTCCTTCCACTTGATCCTCGCCGTACGATCAGCAGTCTTCTTAATAGGTATTGGCAATTCATATACACCCACCAAGATTCTATGTTGGCCAGTTAGAGCTTCTCCCGGAATCACCTTACAGTCTTTGAAGCGTCTTTTTACACTGTAGTCGGCCAATATGAAGTCTATTTGTGAGGTATTTCCTCCGCTTTTATAAGTAACGAGATGTTCTGTTTTCTTTGTAAAGTTGGTATTGACTATACTTAAGCCATGACGAGAACCAAATTTCAAAATATATTGTCCTTCCTTGTTTTCACTTCCATACCCAAACCCACCATGGACACTTGTATAGTTGCTGTTCGATACACCTATGTGCCCATTCAGATCGCCCATGATAATTTTTGTTTCTTCTGGGGGAATGTTCATCACGAGTTCATCGATTTCCTCCCAGAAGTCTTCCTTTATCGTTTCCTGGCATCTTGTCTGAGGCGCATATGCGCAGACGACATTTATGATTGGTTGATTATCCAAAGCTAGTTTAACGGCTATGAGTCGGTCAGTTCTTCTTTCAATATTTACTATTCTGTCCTTGAAGCGGCTATCAAGCACGATACCCACCCCATTCTGTTTGTTATTTGTGCCGTAGTAGACCAGTTGATACCCTAAACCTAGGTCTCTGGACTTTGCTCCCTTCCAGCGTGTTTCCTGGATGCAGCATATGTTTATGTTTCTCCTTTTCAGAGTTTCTGCTAGTTCCCGACTGCGTCCAGTGAGGGATCCCAGATTCCACGTTGCCATTCTAATTCTACGGGTAGATTGCGAATGATGATTCATGTCAATTTTTCCGTCGCTTATGGGGAACGCCCTAGTATTTTTCGCATCCAAAGTCCTTACGTCGCTTGAGGGGTACGCCCTAATATTTTTACCCTTATTCATTGCCTTGTATTTCATAATTAGGAGAAAGTTTCTGGCTATATGGTTTTACGGCCGGTTGCCACCTGACGCCAAGGTTGTGGTCCTCCTGGAGGACTCGGAAGCCGCCGTTGACCATAAGGTTCATCCGCCGCCATTCCTACTGAGCACTCCAACCTAAGAGCTCAGCACTGCAGCGACCTAGATTCCAAAGATGTTAGAGAAGCCCGCTACAGGGGTTTGATTTCGGAGTTACCATCTCCGGCCTGTTGGTCCGCGGGAGCTATTTCAATATTTCACTCCTACCCTCCAGGTGCCACTTGCGAGACAACCTGGCGAGCTTTCCCCTATCCGCCACCTGGGGACGCGTTCTCTAGGGTTCAGGCTCCCCCGAGAATGAACACCTACCTACTACAAAGTATGAAGGCTTTTATTTTTAAAATTAAACAGCAGGTATATTCGGTATTCAAATAAAAAAAAGTTATCTAATAGCTCTTGAATTTAATCTCTACATATATATAAAGTTAAACTGTCTGTTATGATTACGAAACAAAGGGTTTTTCTTAAGCTTACATGGTAATTAGCACGGAACCAAATCCCAAAAACGCTTTTTTAATTTTTTCTGTGTCTATCTGTCTGTCTGTTTGTTTGTTCGAGCTAGTCTTCGACATAATTAAACCAATTTTGACTGAACTTTTATAGAAACTTTTATAGGCAGGAGACTTTTCAGGGAGTATTCTAGGCTACATTTTATGCCGCAAAATACCAAATCTAACGCGGATGAAATCGACACAGCAACAAGTCACGGCTAATCGACAATAAAAACTAAATCAGTATTTAATGCAACGGCAGTAACGATCTTGTGATGTGAGTGGATTTATATCAAACCACCGGCACCGCTTTAGAAAGTCATGACAAGAATCTTTGTATACTCAGTACTTTTATACAGGTAACGGTGGAATAATGAACTCATCTAAGTTTCGTGATAAATATTTAATTACTCTGATTCTGTCTTTGTCATTTAAGTTTAAAAGTTGACACAGTAAAAATATTATTTCAGCTTTTACATTAGCATACAAATATGGAATATAAGTAAGACTCTTATATGGAATTTCTTTTCTTATGTATTGTTTCCAGCCGCATGGTTTATGAACCTAAAACTTTTCCATTCGGTTCAAATATTTAGTAAGATATTTTAAAAAGAGGGAACTGGAGACATTGGCCATAAATTGATCCCATTATTCTGCATTCCGAATTCTAGTAGTGTGTACAGAATATATGCGACGAATTCTCGAAGGATATTAATCAACACCTCGTTAATCTATTTTGCACTGATCGAGGAAAATAATGGACACAGTATAGCGCGAGAGCGGGGCGCGGGGCACTGTTGGCAATCTCAAGTGACCTTGAATAGTTTTTCACAGGTCTTCTTTCTTTCTTTCTTCATGGCATGGCGCACAGATTAGCGCATTTTCCAATGTCACGTATTGTATTATTATGTAGAATCGTTATCGTAAAACTCCTCCAGGAAAGTGATAGTAGACTTTACTGAAGTATTATAGGACTTCTTGGAAGAGCGCGAGAACTTCAGCTACACTTGTTTATTTATTCTTTTCACTTACACAGAACTTTATAACACAATATTTTATCACTTTTGTACTTTAAAACCCCAAAAAATGTAAAAAATAGAAAATTTAAATAAAATAACAACCTCACTTCTCCCGTTCCCGCCAAAAAGTTATTTTCACAGGTGTCCGACGAGTGTAATGTTTACAGACCTAAAGATGTATTCGATATCTAAAATTGCTTTATGTAACTTCTACCATAATATTTCTCTATCGTAACGATTAAAAATAGTAACAAATAAGTCTACAGACATCATACGAATTTTATGAGTCTAAATTAATTACAAATTTTGTATGCAATAACACAGAAAAAATTAGTGATGAAAGACTGACGAAGAAAATGTACAGAGCGAAAGCGAGTGGTAAAAGAAGCCAAGGAAGGCTAA
Organism: Zeuzera pyrina; assembly: GCA_907165235.1. Lineage (NCBI taxonomy): Eukaryota > Metazoa > Arthropoda > Insecta > Lepidoptera > Cossidae > Zeuzera > Zeuzera pyrina. The sequence goes on from OU015640.1 coordinate 9,584,547, forward strand.
GGCTAACTTACGAAAATCATATAGCCAGAGTGTTAGCTGACGGAAATATCAAAAGCACCTGCATACCTAGGCGAAAATGTGTGAAGAGAATGATGAGATTTGAGGAAGCGAAAGAAGTATACAAGGATCACGACGCTTGGCGCTCCGTCCTCTCTGACTACCCCGTTAGACATGCAGCGTGCAGTTGTGTATGTATGTACTGTTTACCTAACGGGAATATTTTTGTATTTCTTTTTTGTATATTTCATGTACTAATAATGATATTACTACAAACAATTACACCTATTGTGTGATCCCAAGCCAAGCAACTTGTGCTATGGGTACCACACAAAGGACTGCGGGAGCTCCCACTTACACCCAAACTCTAAGCCAATTAAGAAAAGTTTTTTTGACGTGAAACATCTTATGCGGCGGGTCAGACCGTGTACCTATAGCGTACGGAGTGTCGTTATTCACTTCGGAACACGTTGCTTGTGTTGTTTTTCTCTATTCTGAAAAATTCATGAAATTAACAAGAATGCGTTACATAACATGATTTCTCTAAACTAAACTGACACTAAAGAATAGTTGAAAGAAACGCTGCTATTCAACGCATGTAGCGGCATTCTTTTCTAACTATATTCAATCAAGTGTTACATAATCAAACGAAGAAGCTAAGAGATACTCGTAAATTAATTCAAAACAGTTTATGTACTAAACCCTAATCGAGAATTCGATTCATATTTGCTTAAAAATCCAACATTTCTACAGTGAAAATAACAAACGAATAACGAAAACGCATTTGTAAAATTAAAGGGAACGCAAAAACTGTCATTGTTACTAAAATACTTGTTGATATTGATACTCAAACACTGCCTAAAATCTAATATTCGATGTCTACTTTTTGCTGTATTGTTTAGTTTGAAATCTAGGATGGCCCAGACACTTTGCGGTCACATTGAATAACAAGAAGGAAATTGTTGATTGTATATGTAACTGCTATTGATAGATTTCATTTAATTACTGTTTTTATGTGGATTCACTGAAAGAAAGGTGTTTTAACCTCAGTTTAAACATATCGTTAGTAGATATTTATAATATTAGTATGACAATAATTTAGTATTATTAGAATTTAAAAGTTTCTGCTTTTCTGTACGTTAGCGTTAGCCTACCTGTTGTGAGACGTCTTTCTCGCGGATTTGCTAGAAGTACCTGTTCCAAAAATGGTTCCAAAATTATAGTTCATTCTATACGTGTTTGTCCTTTTTATATGTTCGCAACAAATTATGTATGAAATATAAATGAATCGTATAAGTGGTAGGTTTAGTATTTTGTACTAAATAGAGAAAATTTAAATTAATAATTTTTAATATAAACTAGAAACTCTACTTCATTAACATATAAAATGTTTGAAACAATGTATAGGTGTATTAAGAATTTAACACGACCCACACTGGGTACGTAAAGTGCTCAGAACAAAGCAACGTCGCAAATAAAAACAAAGAATAGAAGTACTGTCGAAGCAAAAACCTAAAAGAATGTTTTTATTGTACAGTAAGCCACCAAACAAAAAAACTTCGAACTATTTTGTTAGGATGTTTTTGCTTTTTTGTAGTTCGAGTTTTTTTTTTGGTATAAATATATAATGAAAATAAAATTTAAAATATATACCTCAAACAATGACGGCTTTCTAAGCGGCAACTTTGAGGAAGTCTATTATTTAAGATAATGTGTAGTTTTATGTTTGTAAATATTAACGTATGTATGTACTTTTTTGTTATAAATTTAAAATTAAATTGCAAATACACGAAAATTACAATGACATACCATTTAATTTAATTCATAATTAAATATTTCAACGTATATGTATACATACTTACTGAATAATCAATATCCTATATTTTTAAGAGAGCTTTTTAACAATCCTTACATACTTCTTTCGTCTCCTCAAATCTCGTCATGCTTCTTATACTCCTAGATTTGATTTCGAGTCGTTATTATACATTTCTTTTAACGCAAGGGGTTTATTTACCATTACAACATTTATTGCAGGTATAAAACATATTTACATATTTATTTTAGTGGAAAAAATTTTGAACTCGATGGATAATTCTATTTCAACAACTTTACTTTGCTTTTTGTCATTTTCCTTACTGCTCCTTCTAGCCTGAAAATAATAATCACATCATAACATTCATCCATATTAGAGGTTATTCGAATGCTTTAACGACACATACTTCAATTATATCTGTCATTCAATCAATCGTATTATCTTCCGCTTCAGTAAGGTCATAAGACCATGCAACAACATTATAAGCAACTTAACATACCATACAAAAACCAATCACAATGAGAAATTATCATCATGGCCAACTTAACAGATGTTATATAACAACCAATTACAACACACCATACATACATATATACTTCGCTCACCTGTCTTACAGACTACCAGCTTTTAGACATAACATATTTAAAATCGACACCGTTAGTCTTCGTATTCCATATAAGTATTTCTAATTTACATTTTTCTGAGCGATGTTACTCACGCTCCGCTCTATTGGCTCGCCGGATGTGCTGGTTAGGGCCGGATATGAGTGACAAGATACATCACAAACAGCCATATGTTTATACCGGATGTAGTCCTTGGAACACGTTGAAATCTGAAACGACACTGATTTTGTCTGTGGTTGTGTTTTACTAACAGTTTCAGTTTTCTCTTGTATCTTGGACTTCTTGTATGCGCTTTGTCTATGGTACGAAGAACTCAGTTTATCGTGTTAGACTCGTATTTACGATAATATATATACAGTAATAATAGCTTAAAATCCGACCAAAACTTAAAGAAGGAAAAGGCATACATCACATTTAATTTACGTTAATTTTTTTTAGTAAAATGTTCGTAATGGGTCTTCATTGTCAGTTTATTAGAGATAATATACTCCACAGATACGAAACAGCTCACGGCTCACAACTTGCAGCTCTCAACTCATAAATCATACAAAAATCACAGCTCGAAACTCATTGAGTCGGTAATCTGTCAGTAATTATTTTTTGTTGGCAACATTTTAAAATTTTTTGGTTTGACCCTCGGACCAATAATAAAAATGGTCGGAGTTACAATGAGTTGCACCTCTTATCACCATATGTCGAATTAATTGCATGAAAAAATGATACCTGGCTGAGTTTCTTATCGGTTCTTTTCAGTGTCCAGGTTTTCTTTTCTCTTCTCTTTGAACCGAACTAACAAAGATTTGACATTCAAAAATACCTTGTAATTTGGTTTACTTAAATAAATTGATTTGACTTTGGCTTTGACTTTGACATTGATTTGGCACCGATTTCAATAACTGTCAAATTTAATTATATAAGTATGTGTATCATATCTATAAAGTTGTTTTGATTGTACTTGAGCTTTGATTAGTAAAGAATAGTTAATTTGTATTTTTCAGTGTTTTTTTTTTAAGGCGGTTTAATTTTTTTTTTCTTTTTCTCCATTTTGAGCGACCTCGGCTTAAATATATATCTGGGGCAGGTCCACAATTAATTTCTTTCTAATTCTGGAGCGCAACGATATACATCAATATAAATAAAGTTATAACCAAGTCGCGTTATTTGGTGTTGTTTAGTGTATCTTCGAAGTCCAAGCTCCAATACCGGTGAAATTAAATAGAACTACCGCGGAAGTATACTCTTTCAAACAAACATAAAAATTTCGTAATCGGTTCACAATTAATGAAGTTATCAGTTAAAAAAAAACATACAGACGAACATAGTACCTCCTCGTTTTTTTGAAGTCCGTTAAAAATTGGAAAAGTCGCCCGGAAAATTAGAACGTTCGGAAAATTTAAAATGCGATTTTCTATGGGATTTTTATATGAAGTCAACACTATAACTCACAAGTAGTAATATAATATTTATTGAGCCACGCATGGGCGGGCATCGCTAGTTGTACATACATTTTAGCTTTCTGCACTCTTTTTCTACATAAACATTAATTATGCTTAATCTCACACTCCTATATGCGAGCAATGTGCTTAAAGAGGGGTACAAAGTTTCCACGTATTAAAATATAGACATGAACTTTTATACAATAGCACAGATTAATTAGTTTACTACCGACAATAGTAACGGTGAATCAATGTCCATTTCTAGGCAATGAAAGTTACTTAGTTGGACCCTGGCAGTGAGATTCGAATTCACTTCTGAATCTCGGTAGATTGTCGACCGTGAACTGGTATTCTCTAAAGTCGACAGACATACTTACATCGCCAATGAGTGCGGCGGCGAGTCGTAAATGAATTTTTGGACGTTTCGCTAAATATGACATTCTAATCTAAATAAAATAAGTTTTATGTAACATAATTATCTCAGAAGAAGTTAATACACTAAGACAAATACGAGTATCGACTGAGATTATACTCTTAAAGCAATCTCCGACGAACTCGCATCCAATATCGTTTCACTTCTCTCCTAGTAGATTTGGTTTAGAGATTTGGAGGCCAAGTGAGTTTGATTGCGATGTGGAGTCAAGCGAATCTCGCTTTAGTGGTTCGAGTTTTTACAGAATTGCATGGCAGGTAGCAAATAAGCCTCTGGCAATGTGAAAGGTATAGTGAAAGATCGCTGGTAAAGTGAATTTAAAATATTTAGTTAGTCTGAGGAATGTTGCAATTTGAATTTATTTTATTTAATTCACAGTTCGCAAAGAGGCGCTTTCCAACGTGTGAGGCTTGTTGCTAGCATAGAGTTAGGATGATTTTTAAAGTAACTAAAGTACACTCCACATTTATTATATTATGGTATGGAGTATAGTTCAGTCTGTTTACATTCAAAATAAGTTATGTAGTATATGTTTTCTACTATATGAAGTATTTAATACTATAGTATAGAATGAACATAATGTGATATGATATTGAATATAATACGAATACTACAGGATGAATACTATACTATAAAAATTATCTAATGTATTTTAATTCTTCTAATTTAAAGATTGTCTACTTACTTATTCAATTTCAATAATTCGATTGAATGGAAATTTGTATAAACATCAAAACAAACATTATTTCGATATTGTACATTAAAACAGGCTGTATTATTAATGTGCCCTTACACGTGGGTGATATATTGAGTAACATAGAGCTAGTGATCAATAAATTTTCATTTATTAAACTTAAATTGTAATTAAACATCGCATGATACATCGTACTCTGAGACAAAATGTAATACCGCACACATTAACCAAAATGACAATTTACGACTGTCGTGCTCGTTCTGTATTCTATGTACCACATTCCTAAAATTCGTCAAGTTGAAATTTGCTCTTTCCGTCTGCGTTTGTGTCCTGGCGTGATATCTACAACATCCAGTGAGAACTCCATTTCTACTAGAAGAAAGTTTTTTATTGCAAAACTGATTTAGTAGACGTATACATTTGCATGTTTTCATAAGTGCTGTGTGTTATATATTAGGTGAGGTAGCTATAAACAATAATTTAGATTTTAATCTAAAATAGACCTGACCATACAAACGTGTGCGCGCTAGCTTACAAAAAATGTAAAAAAAACACTTGTTTTCTTTTACATTAAAAATTAAAATTAATTTGAAAAAATCAAACTGGCATTTTAAAGTGTGTTTAGATTAATCTACACTGAAAATTTAGAAGCATAAATCGGTTCCATGGGACCAAAAAATGTAAATCTCTGTTTTAAAAGAGATTTCTTTAATATTTTTTTTCTGTTACAAATTTAACTAATCGTGTAACGCAACTGGTAAAATGAAGTCAATGTAATGAAGGATCACGTTACCAAATACCACTTTCATACGTTTGGTAATTACTGAGAAAAACGAGATCCCTGCTGTTAAAATCTCCAATTCGCCGCCATAGCATTCGCCATTGGAATAACTTTAGTTCATAAGTTAACGTTTGTTTTATGTGAATTTTATGCTAGGCGAAATATAAATATTTATGTATGCAGGTACATCGCACATACATAATATTTACCTTAATGCAACACAGACCGGTTTTAAACTCTCGGCGTGATGTTATACCACGAAGTCTATATAGGCTGAACATAGCGCTATCTCGCCGTAAAAACAGGTACAAAATCCCGCATAAAATAAACGCTTAGGTATATTATTGTCGCTACTACTATCACAAAAAGAAAAAGCCAGACACATAAGGATTTCAGAACAGAAATACTTTGAACTCGGAAACAAATCGTTCCAAGCAAGTTAAAGTTATCGTCGAGATTTTTTGTTTTAATTTTATTATTTATGTTGATTTTTTAAGAATAATAAAAATACAATATGTAAATTTAATGATGGCCTTGTGCGAAGGCGCATTATCGTGGTGCAAAATCCAAGAATTTTCTTTCCACAAATCTGGCCTTTTTCGTCGAATTTGCTCTCTTAAACGCCGCATAACGCCCAAATAATATTCTTTATTTACCGTTTGACCTTCCGGCAAGAATTCCGAATGCACAACACCGCGATAGTTAAAGAAAACAGTCAACATGACTTTGACTTTTGATCGACTTTGGCGTGGTTTTTTCGGTTTCGGTTCAGTTGGAAGGCGCCACTCCGAAGCTTGTTGACTAGTTTGCATGTAAACCCACGTCTCGTCACCAGTAACAATGCGTTTCCTGAATGTTGGATCGGAATTGACTCGTTCTAGCATGTCCTCAGCGACTTATGCGATTGTGTTTTTGAAGAAAATTCAGGTCTTTTGGGACTAGCCGAGCGGCAACATGTTTCATACCCAAGTGATTATTTAAAGTGGTACGGATCGACTCGTGAGACACAGAAAGTTCGGCGGCTATCTCTCTCAAACTCGAATGAGCATTTTCAGTGACTATTTCCTTCACTTTTGCGATGTTAACTTCAGTTGCAGACGTAGATGGCCTACCAGAGCGAGGCAAATCTTCCACCACATCTCGACCGCTTTTGAACGCTTTGTACAACTCATAAGCACGTGTTTTTGATAAAGTTGATTCACCGTATGCCTTCTGTAACATTTTCAGTGACTCCGAACACGAAATTCCATTGGCGATGCAAAATTTAAGAGAAACTCTTTGTTCGATGTTTTTGTCCATTATGAAATTCACAATATACACTAGAATGATATAACTAAAAAGAGCACTGTATTTAATCTAAATAACAGATTCTACTCAAAATCCGCGTCAAAATGGAAAACAGTTGTGCCAATCTAACAACAACAAAAAAAAAAACAAAAAATTGAATTTGGAACCATAAACAAATCATCCATTCCCGATACTTTCTGGACTGAATGTATATCAAGATAAAGCTCAATTCAGTAGAAAAAACTCGCTTTGAGATTAACAAAAGTATATACTTACGGCATTAGAAACACTAAATAAATACAAACTTAAGCATTTCACGAAAACGGCGTCACAAAATTTAAGGCATTTTTCGCTCGCGGTAAGACGTTGTGCGAATGATGATTATCCTTTGACGGTTGAGTGACGTTCTGCATTAATTTAATTTATGATGTATGGTTTTCTAATAGTCTTAAATTTGTATGTGTTTAAAGGCCCCACATAATAATGTGTATGTATATGCTAATACAAGCACAGAAATATCAATGTACTGGTGAGAACTTTAAACTGAGGCTTGCAAATTATGCATAATATTTTGAAATATGTAATCGCTGATCAAAGTTACTTGAGACTTTGAAACAAAAATTGTTTAAAAGGAACAATTTCACCAATCTGCGTTTTGCGCCAGTTTATGCACATCCTTGAGTGTATTTAGTTTTAATATTTTGATTTGAAACTTGTAATTGAAAATCTCGGTGCTAGGTAATTGACCGAATCGACTTTGAATTTTCCTGAGAATAATTCTTTGAGAAGCAAAACACGTGTCGAGTAGTTAGTCAAAAAGCGGAATACTCGTGTAACATCAAAATAAATAAATAGATATAATAAATAAATAGAGACAATAAATTGATTAAATTAAACCATATTTTATGTGGAGTGGATTTGAATACAATAACACTTGAGTCTATACGATATATAGGTACGGGTGGGAGATACGTAAGTTGTTGTACACAAAAGGAGGCGATTAAAACCATCTGCAGAAACCAATTACTTGAGTTTGTTAATTTGTAAGCTTTACTGCACTCGGAGAAATGAAAACGACTTATGAAGGTGTCATTATTTTAACTCCGTGAATGCCAGTTCTATCACCGATAGACCAAAACTAATAGCTTATAGCTTTGTACGATTGCAAAGATCTCTGAACAAAAAAATTGTAGAAAATCGTGTTCTTCCTTTTTTTTTATTGAGAAAGGGGGCAAACGAGCAAGCGAGACAACTGATGGAAAGTGATCACCGCTGCCCATAGACACCTGTAACTTCCGGGGTATCACGGGTGAATTGCCGGCCTTTAAGGAAAGGAGGGGGAGGAGCGAAATTGGCCACCGGCACTCTCACTCACCGAACGAAACACAACAGCAATAGATGATGTTATTTCACACCGATATTCTGTGAGAAGGTGGAATGAATGCAGCATGGCTCTACCACACATTTCTTCTCTTCGCCGTCATATAATGATTACTTGACATGTGTAAAGAGTTTTCAATAGCTCTCGAACCATCAAATATAGAATTAGCATTCATAGGGCTGTAAACGTTCGGAACTGACCTTACATCTACTCCTGTTTAACTTGATCCATATCTTTACGGTTTTTGAAATATTTGAGATAATATTATATCCTCCTTTTCCATCGCTATCTGGAAATTAAACGGTTTACTCCGTGATTAAGAATTATAACGTTATTAGTCGAGATTTCCTCCAGAAACAAGTCGGTGTCCTTTGAAGAAATAAACAAGAAAATTAATATTGTCAGACCATTAATAATAATACTAGTATATTACAACTAATGGAACCGTATGTATTTACACTGGGTATTAATTCTTGTATTGGACAATTCTTGTTTTTATGTCATTGATATGTAAAAAAAGAAGAGTAAAGTGAGTAAGTTAGGGTAAGATAAGGTAAGGTAATTCTTGCCCTTGATTATTATACATGTAGTGTAAAGGACAAAATGTGGTATGTTTTTTATCAGACGTAATGGATAACAATATCTTGTCTTGTCTTTTGCTACTAGCATAATAAAATATTATGAACGACGAATTAGTGTGCGAGTAGTATCTATGTTGTACTTAATCTATCAGTCAACTACACAGTACACACTATTCTAACGCACTATATCTTTTCTTCGCCTATTATATCAATGGTTTATCTTCTTATTTTATTTTCTACATACATACACACATACATATCTTCAGGCCGTATCCTTAAAGGGATAGTTAGAGAGGACGGAGCGCCAAGCGTCGCGATCCTTACATACTTCTTTCGCTTCCTCAAATCTCATCATTCTTCTCACACATTTTCGCCTAGGTATGAGAATGCTTTTGACAGTTCCGTCGGCTAAGACTCTAGCTTTTGATCTTCATAAGTCAGCCTTGGTCTTCCTTGGCTTCTTCTACCACTCACTTTCGCTCTATAGATTTTCTTCGTCAGTCTTTCATCACTTATTCTTTCCATGTTTCCGAACCATCTTAGCATTCCTTTCTTCATTTTTTCAATAACACTGTCGCGCAACCCCGTCATACTGCGTATCTTTTCATTGCTTATTCTATCCGCAAGGGTGACACCGCACATATTTCTAAGAGATCGCATTCTACTACATTTATTCTACTTTTACTCTATTTCGGGCGTATCCAGGACTCACTACCATACAATAAAGTTGGCACCAACACCACATTTTATTTTCTGCATTTATAAATTAGTTTGCTTAGCTTTATGGTACGCTGATAAAACTTATTTCGTAGTTCGTTTCTAACTCATTGGCTAAGTAAACCTAATTAACAATAATCGAAGCGTCTCAAGTAACTCATACCTATTAATCATTATGCGAGTACCATCCTAAAACTTTACCACTTACTAAATTTTCGTTAACCTCGATTTAAAATAAATTAAGTCTCCGTTCGAGAGGAGTTTGACTAATGAATTAATAATTTTATCCAAGGGCTCGCTGCCCTCGATTACGATTAATATTTCATTGGAAAGGCGGACGGATCGACTCGGCTGGCCGTGGTATAGGTACACTTGTACTGTGTATTATGTATTCGTAGTCGTGCAAACACCTTTGAACTTAAGCCACATAACCTTCCACGTAGGCATACAGCGGATAAAACGGAGAGAAGTTCCGCGTTCTGAGTTCTTTATTATCTTGGATTTTAACTTATCATAAAGAGCATAATTATCCTCACTACTTTTTCTAAAAACTTTCAATTTTGTAGTGGTATGATGATATGATGTACTCGTATGTAATACATACATACATATCTTCACGCTATATCCCTAACGGGATAGTCAGAAAGGACGGAGCGCCAAGCGTCGCGTATATAATAAATTAAAATAATTAAACTTAAATAATTAGTAATAAAAATAGTCTCACCCAACAATAACAGAAAAAAATGAGCCGTCGCAGGACGCCTGGCAGATGTGAAACATCGAAACTATTTTATATTGAAAATATGCATGAAAGAATGGTTTATTAAAGGAAATGAATATGGCATAATCAAAAAAAAAATATTCCAATTTTTTATTAAAGAAAAAAAATCTTTATTTAAACAACACAAGCGACTTTTTGGCGGGAACGGGAGAAGTGAGGTGATTGCAAGTAGTTCTTTTGAGGTTACACTTAGTTGCAAATTAGGCACAATATTTCGTATCAATAATTATGTCCTCACTGAAAAAAGGACGTCCTTTTAGAAGAGAAACGAAAGAAATTGAATAATTTAAATAATTTCTTGTTTTTGCCTTCACGTAAACGTTGTATATTAAAATAAACATTTGTTTTAATTTGAACCTTTAAAGTCCATTACTGACTAGATAGCGATAACTTCAAGTCATTATTTTGATTTAAAAACATAGCTGTGTCTTATGTGATAAAAATTATCAATTCAAATTGTTTATTAATAAAATAAATTTGAAAGAAAGTGACCCATTTCAATGGTACTTAGTGAATTATATTGCGTGAGCGAAATAGAAAATGAATGCACTGCAATAATTTTTCCATCTTATGACTGTTGCATGAGATTGATAATAAAATGGATTTAGCGTTACGGGTATTTTTGTCAATCGTCTTTTCGTGTCTAACGAACGAACGAGGACTAACAACACGCCATATTTTTTGTGTCTTACTGTAACAAGAATATGTGAATCTTAAAACAAAACGAGAGATGTTTTTGTGTAGTTTAGTTATAAGTGATAATGCGCCTAAAACTGGTAAATTTGATAAAATTACAACATAACCTCAAAATATTTCTAAGTTTATACTTTCATGATTTAAAATCTAAAGTTTTGACTAATTTCTTTTAGGTTACGAGTGCAAAACAATTCCTAGTTCTAAGGAGCCAGATGAAAGCTGTATCATAGCTTTCATCTGGCTCCTCAATCCATCCTTAATCAATAAAAGTCAAAATTTCTGTACTAAAAGGGAACATAGCAGTAGAATCTGTCAACTTTTACTAAGTTTTAGTCACACGAACTATAGCACGCTGTGCGCCCTTGTTCAATTAGAGTTGCCTCGACAGTCTCCAAGTAAACTTCGACACGTACTAACCGACATGGGCCAGGTAACATAGGAAACTTGAGACTTTGCCTTAATAATGTCACTAATTACCGTGTACACGACATGACAAGGGCTTTGATGTTTAAAAAAATATATATAATTAAGTGTATAATATTTCGTTTAAGAGACACACGTTCATACACAAAATACTTTCTAATTTTATATTATTTTTTCTGCGCTAGGTAATGTCTGCAAATTATTTTGACGTCATTAATCCACGGAAGAATACTGATTCGCATAACTTTGACCATAAAATAGGTCTGTATCAAGATTATACATTTTTTGACACGCTTCCAACACACCACTGGCATACCTTTAACACAACTCTAGCACAACACTGACAACCTACTGACAATCGACTGAGAACCGACTGATAACCGACTGACACACATTTGATATTTCGAAAGTGACTTAAAATGTATTATGTTGAGCTAAATCTACATTCACATCTTAAATCTTCATTATAATATCATCACACACGTTATTACATCATTCATATCATGTACATCATTTTCAGAAAGAAATATTTTAATCTGTCCTTTAATAATTTAGAACTGTAAAAAAAAATGAAACCAACTTCAAAAAAAAGCACTGAAAATTACGAAATAACTATCCTTTACTAATAAAAACTCAAGTACAAAATAACTTTATAAATACGATACAAATACCTATATAATTGAATTTGACAGTTACTGAAGTCGATGTCAATCCTATTAAACTAATAGACTTTCTATTGTTTGTTAGCAACCCCGAATACGAATTAACATAAAGGGGAACATTGGTGGCATCTAGCAGAGCGCGACGGTGTTCGTGACGTCATAGAAAAGAACGACTGACTGCTTGTTCCCCACTGCCGCTCGAGATTATATAAGTCAAAACTCGAGCACTTCACGTCTCTCTATTGTTTTTACCTTCACGACTGCAGCACGAAGTGTTCAAATACAAATTAATTAATTATTAATTGATATTAAATATTAATATTAATCGATTAATCGGTAATTTAAGTAAAGTTTGGGGTGTTCCATTGCTATAAGTATCTAGCTTACTATTTAATTTTAACGTAGTTAACATGTTGCACATTGATTCCCACCGACTTCAAAAACTGTCAAATCTATGCTAATATTATGAAGAGATTAGCTTTGTTTGTATGTAATGGATAAACTCACCAACTGAAAGCTACGTTATTAGTGAGTAACACAATCCGTATTTTATTCTCGAAAAATTTCTATCCATGCGAAGCCGGGACGGATCACTAATTTCATTACATAGGTATCCTATTTACAAAGTAATTGTTATAGTTGAGTATTCATTAGTAAAGGAAAAACAATAATAACACAAAAATCATAAAAGGAGTTATAATCAAAATTAGTGTTTAGATAAAGACGTTGAACACAAAAGATAAAGAAACACTAAAATCTTCTGTATACGCTGTTGCGACAATATTAATATTTTAATGCAATAAACCCCGTATTCTAATGTAAATCAGGGTCTGCTCTCAGAAAGTCCTTTGTTTTACGAATGAGCTGTGGCTGTAGCCCTTGACTCCGTTATAATGAATGAGATAGATAAAGTTATTATAATGCTGTTAAACAAAACAGATTTATTTCAAAATTCCTTGGTTTAAGCTTGTGGCACAGAGTTATCGAACTAAGGAATATAATTGCTCAGTGCTTTTCTCAGACTATTCACCTTTCGTTAAAATCTCCTGTGGATAAATGATTATTAATCAGTATCAAAAACTATGTACGTATTATTATAATATTTAATTAACACATGTTGTAATATTATGTGGATTACTTTAGAAAATAACTAAAATACAAATTTAGTTCAGACATTTTAAATATCATACAATTCAGGTAGTAGATATTTCATTGCTCTATTCTCCACTCAATGATTTCCTTTCACGAAAAAGGGACTACTGAAAAATAATTAGCGACGCAGCTCAATCCATTACCGGCTTACCGTTGCGTTCGTCTGTTCCTTTTACTCAAGTGCGTTATAGTGATGATTTTGTCTCTTTTTAACGTCACGAAAGGTGTGCTCTTTAACAGGAACTAGCAAGACAGGAAGCCTTTTTACAGCAGCATTAAGGTGTGAAATGAAATGTAAACGCAAATTATTTTATGAATGACGTTCGTCAATTTCAATAAAATTTTACGACACGTTGGAAACTATGTCTTGTTTTTTATTGTGCTAGCTACTTGCTTCGATGGAGATTTTATCTTGTGTTGAGTTGATTAAGAACACAGACTCGTATATTCACTTTTACATTTTATTTCTCAATAATTAATAACAAATTACAAACTACAACACGTTTCCACGAATAGCCGCCGACAAACAATCAACAGCTAAAGCCGCAGAATGATAAAGAGTGATCCATATCTTGGCACGCATCTGCTTATATAGACTTGTTGACGTCATTTCTCCCACGCCTTGGCGACAACAGATGTGGCAGGCAGGATGTGATGTCAGCCAGGCAGACCCGGTGACAGTGACGTCACCTTGCTCCGTTACACTTGCTCTAAATATGTAAATGCGTTTATAAAAAGAAAGAAGAAGCCTGTATGCGAGGACTTTTGACATTTCCGTCGACTGTCATTTGATTCAATCTGACTATTTGGTATTTATAACATGATACTATGATATACTTACTATACTTCTACATTTATAGCAGGATACAATTTAAATTCAGTAAAATTCGGTAGAATTCAGTAGTTTGTAAATATTAAAGTTAAGAGATATATGTACTGATTTATGTCAATAAATTATCCATATATTTCTTTTATTGTTATTCAAAAGAGATGTCAAATAACATTCTTAATGAATTAAAATCTGCCACTTAATTATGCTATTCTTAACCGAGTTTAAAAGAAATTAAAATAAAGTCCGAAAAATGTACGTCTCTTACCAGCTATGAAAACTTACCGTAATAATTTAATGTTATCATATTTATCCGACTACAAATGAAATTTCACGAGATAAAGACGCTATAATTGATTGTAATGTCTTTAAACAATTTTTAAATGTATTATTGCATTTGGACGTTTTATTTTAGTTACATTTTTTGACTTTTGACAGATATATAGGCGAATTAGTTAATAAACCTCCTTTTTATAGAAACGGTCTCTAATTCGATTCCCAATGAAAACAATTCCGAAGACAATTCTGTATAACGCGCAGCGACGGCAGGATACCGGACGGTTTGACGCGCATTCCTTAGAAACTTGGAAGATCGCTGGTGTGGACCCCCACTTGTTATACTTGTTGTTGTCGATATACTTGCTGTTTCCCATGCACAGGCCACTTTCAAGTCAGCAGGTGCCGCGGCCAGCGCTGCCGAGAACTTGAAGCGGCGAAGTATGCGACTCTTTTGGAGAGTTTCGAAGAGAGAGTCGAAACTTTGAGATACTCAGATCTCGGAACTCTCCGACTGATTTCGATTCGATGGTATTCGTAAGAGACTGGTCGAGGCTTTGGGAGAGCGTCGGGCTGACAGCCTCCGGGCCGACAACTCCTTCCGCCAACGAATCAGTTTGGCTATTCAAAGAGGTATTGCTGCCAGTCTGCTGGGCACCCTAAGCAATGACAGCTTTCTAAGCGGCAGGAAGTCTATTATTTAAGATAATGTTTAATTTTAAGTTTGTTAATATTAACGTTAAGATATGTATGTACAATTTATTCTAAATGTAAAATGTCTCAGTATGATTTACATTGGACGGTCCCCTAGCTTGTCGTGTGACATACAATAAGCGTAGAGCTTATTTCGGAGCCAGGCAAATGGTATATCTACATATATATAAGGCAATGTATGTATGTATGTTCCTTATGGACTCCGAAACGGCTGGACTGATTTCGATGAAATTTTCAGGGAATCTTCAGATTGGCCTAGCGGGTGTTCCTGTAAAGTTTGGTAGCGATCGGATCAGTAGAATTTTTTTTTTGTTTTTTACGCCTAGTGAAACTAATGCCCAGTGAAACGGGCCGGGTTTGCTAGTTTAATATATTTATTTGAGAAATATTACTTCTGGCGTATTTTTATGGTGAATACAAATATAGAAATCCGTCAGCTGTCTTGAGTGTCCCTTACACCTGACTAATAAAAATGAGCACTTTAAAGATTATTATTTCGTAAACGGATCACTGAATCAAAAAATGTTCTCTGCATACCCCCAATATTTGTGAAAAACCTTGCTGAGGACGTCTCACGCAATGGAATATACGAGTAAAAAATCATCCCCTGCTTTACGTGTATGAGAAGCACCCAAATACATTTTTTCCGATATTTTATTTCGCAACTTTATCGGCGTGATTAATTTGTATAACCATGCCAAATTGCAGTTTTTCAGTACCAAGAGTCTCGGAGTTATACCGCAGGAAGACGGATAGACGCGCGCAACGAAACTATAAGGGGTCATTGCCGACTACGAAACCCTGAAAACGTTATTTTTAATTAAAATCATAATTTCTACATTTCAACGTTATAACACACATTTTAGTACATATACAGATTGCATATGAATGAATGAGAATAAATTAGGCTAAAAACTAATTTAAAATATCAGAACACGTGCCAAATGTCTCTATGGCTATGCGCCGTAATTTTCATCTGTGTCGCGAACGCTTTTGGACAAAGACCTTCCAAAGCTTTTCGGCAGTAACGAATTGGCTTTTCGCTTTAATAAAATGTTTTATGTTTAACACAAAGCGGTTTTGACGGCGGATTATACTCTGATAGACGTTTACACCTGAAGTTTTTTTACGCGGCTTCATTGTGAGCATGCAGCGATATTTTTCATCGGTTAACTATAAAGGCATATTCTGCCAACTGATAAATGGTTCGATAGTGAATAGTGGATTTCATATAAGCTGGGGCTTGACACCCTTGGTTCGTAGTTTTAAATATAAAAGAACGTCCTCGTTCTCAATTTTATGACAATATTTTAAAAGATATAGAACATTGTTTATAATTTATATCCTAACATCGAACTCTATTAAATTGAGAATAAAATATGAATCTTTATCACCTGTAGAATATAAGTCTTTCATAAATCCAATGTACCTTGAAATATAACAGGATGAAATGATATATAATAGTTCAGTTATTCTCAAAGCGTCTTACATCTTTACGACAGTCGTCAGAAAAGGTATGCCTTTTTGTTTCTTTTGCACCAAAAAACTCATTAAAGTAGCGTTAGTAGTTAAAGTAACAAGTTTGCATTTGTAATGATGGAAACAAACTCAATATGCGTATTACTGTTTACTTGTCGACGACCAAAAGTTATCACTGGTAGAACATTTTTATGAGTGGTAGTATCTCGTTTTTTATAGCAATTTATTCATCAAAATCAGAACAAAATAACATACACAAAACACTGTTACTTGTAAATAGAGATCAGAACAGATCTCTATTTACAAGTAACAATGTTTTGTATTGTGGCTCAGAAAGGAAACATCCATATTATAACACTAGAGCAAAATATTTTACAATCATTTGTAAATACAATGAACAATATCTTACCTGTTTAAGGGATTAATGTTTCCAATAGTTCCCGTATTTATCACCTAGCAACGTCAAGAACGCCGACATATTTTTTCAGAATACACTTCGTCGTGACCCTAAAATTATAAACAGCTTTTGACATCTCAAAAAGGTTCCAAGGGGTACACTTCAAGCAATAAATCAAAAAGAAATCTCGTTCGGATAGAAGGGAGTATATATCAAAAGAAGGGTAAAACAATCCACGGATTATATATATATATATATATTGAAAGCGAAAAGCTATAACTCAACAACCCGACTCTTATCGTGTTTATTTACCCTTAAGAAATTTTCGAATCATTTTCTTTTACCTTTTTTATTTATTTTTTCCTCAATAAAACAAATTATTAGTTTATACTGTCAGGGTTCATAAAAGAGAATTTAAAAAAAACATTTTGAAATAGTCAGAACTTTATAATGGCGTGTTTGATTTCACACAAACGAAGAATTTTCGATCTAAACAAGAATGTTCTGGTGTTTTTTGAAGATCTGCAATATCGTGCCACTGTAGCGCCATTGTAGAACAAATGGAAAACTATTTTAGTTAATAATTTTCCACTTGCTCTTGCAGTTTTAATATTTTCTGAAAAGTCCTAACACCATAGTCCCGTAACATCGTAGTAGAACCATGGGAACCACAAACAAAATTTAAAAAAAAAATCTCTGAATTCGGGTTGCATTCATCCGTTCATTCATTCATTTGAATCACTAACTTTACTATTCTATTCAATTTGTTGGTAGTTTCATATCCTTAAATACTTTTCTCAAGTGAAAAATGTAAGGTTTTCATTGAGTCTCTGTAGACATTCCTTCATACCCAAATTTCAGTTTTCGATAAATCTTCGTTATTTAGTAGACTCCCATAATCTATTTTCACATATCTATGATTTACGATTAGTCTCAGAAATAAGGTACATAAATAATTAACAATTTAATTACGACGAGTTTATGAGTGTCAATTACTCTGCTCGCAATGGCATAATATCACATACTAGCAACATGAATAATATAAAAAGTAAACATGTATACGTCAAATATAAAAAGTTAAAACACATAATTTAGTATATAATAATTTAAAAAGTATTACACAAATAATTTATAATAAAGGTAAATTAATAACAGGGTAATAATACAGATTTTAGAATGGCAAACAGAATAAACGGATGTAAGCGTAACGTAAAGCAATAAGTGACAAAGTAAGCGGAAACTTAACATTGTCATACATATTTACTATAACCTATGAAATGAATGAATACCTTGATTATTACGATATGTAATATCACAATTTCATACAAAACATGTAAACGTTATTGAAAAATACTTCTTTGAAATAAAACAGGAATAACGCAAAATAACAAAATAAGTCAACAGCGTTCTCCACAGCGTGACGACTTGTGACGATCTGTCATTCAAAAATAGTTACAATAGCGTCTTGTTTACTGTCCCTTTCCTATTCGTGCCACCATCATAAAATATTACATTCTCACTCGCACTCGTTGTACGTTTATGCGCCAGTATATATTGGGTCCTTACATATGAAATTAGCGTTTTGTCGTACTGACCACTTTGATCTGAAATATCTCCTCTTTGTTTAAGAATTGAAAATTCAAATTTATAAATTCATTTAGCTGGTACATTTGAGTTTTGAAAACAGTCATTTGTTTTTTTCCTCATTATTTTTTTCTTTGGCGTCGCTTTTACCGCACATTGGAAAACATGAAATATCGGTATATTTACGAGTACGAGTTCTACCGTGGCACCAGTGCTGCAGAAACAGCTCGAAGGATTAATGACGTGTACGGCGCTGGTGTCGCAAAAGAAAGCACGGTACGTTTTTGGTTTCAACGTTTTCGTTCTGTAAATTTCGACCTTCAGAACCAACTCCGTGGACGGCCGGAGACCAAAGTGAAAAATGAAGAATTAAAGGCTATTGTGGAAGCGGATACATCACAAAGCACTTCAGAGATAGCTGCAGGCTTCGGGGTAAGTGACAAAACTGTATTAATCCACTTGAAGCAAATCGGGAAAGTAAAAAAAACTTGAACGATGGGTACCTCATGACTTGAGTGAATCGAACTTGCAAACACGCGTCGACTGCTGTGTTACTTTGCTCAACCGACACAATAATGAAGGGATTTTAAATCGAATCATTACTTGTAATGAAAAGTGGATACTGTACGATAATCGGAAGCGCTCGTTGCAATGGCTGAACCCTGGAGACCCAGCCAAATCCTGCCCTTAACGAAAATTGACTCAGAAAAAGTTACTTGTGAGTGTTTGGTGGACTAGCGCCGGTGTCGTTCACTACAGCTTTCTAAAATCTGGCCAAACGATTACGGCAGATATCTATTGTCAGCAACTGCAAACCATGAAGGAAAAACTAGCTGCTAAACAACCGAGATTGGTCAATCGCTCTAGGCCACTGCTGCTTCACGACAACGCAAGACCACACACTGCACAACAAACAACCACTAAGTTAGATGAGCTACAATTGGAATGTCTGCGACATCCACCATACTCCCCGGACCTTGCTCCAACAGATTATCATTTTTTCCGGAATTTGGACAACTTCTTACAAGGAAAAAAATTCAACTCCGATGCGGCAGTCCAAACCGCCTTCAAAGAGTTTATTGATTCTCGCCCCCATGGTTTTTTTAGTAAAGGGATCAATGAACTACCTATGAGATGGCAAAAGTGCATAAATAACAACGGTGCATACTTTGATTAATTAAATATATTTTACAAAAAAAAAATTGACTTTATATTCCTCCCGTACAAAACGCCAATTTCATACGTAAGGACCCAATATTTAGTTTATGGTTTAAACCATAAACTTTTTGAATAACTACAGACGCCATGTTTCGTACAACAACGGTGACGCAAATCAGGTAAGTTGACTCACCTGTACTTACGATACACATTTAATTAGCTGATCAGCCGCCAATTTGTCAGAAAACAGCACCCACACATCTACATCTACATACGATACTTACAGTTACTTATATTCTTTTACTTTGTAATATAGGATATGGAGTTATAAAGTCTGTGGTTTAAACTTTGAATGTAAAGTTTCGAAACACTATGTACGATGAATTTGTGTTAAAGCAGACCATTCGATCTTTACTTCTACTGTTTCAACTTCGCTCGCAGATAAATCTGCTGTTTTATTATTGGATTTCTTTCACACAGATTGCAACTTGACTCGTTTTATTCAGTTTATTAAATCTGTCATATATTTCCATCTATTGCATCCCGAGTAATAAAATTTACATAGTGAATGCAGTCGCCGCCAACGGATTTCCAGATTGCGCTTAAAAATGTTTAGTTTGCAACACATACCAAAAGTATTTGCTTTTTTTGGGAAACAAAACAATGTTTTATGCTGTCGTGCAATATGTAGCTAGAATTAAAAGAGTATCGAAGTTTAGTTAGATTTCATGAAACAGTAATGAAAATCGTGAAACGTGAAACAATTCGAATAATTTATAATAATGACAATCGAGATGTTTCAACTAAATAAGATATAACGGATGTAATGGCGTTAATTGTTTTTATAATGCAATATTTATTTTATTTTAATACTGTAACAATGTGATATATACCTTTAATAAATAGAGACCAGCACATTGTAGAACCACTGCAACGCCGATTCAATTAAATTGTGCTTATAATACCGCGTAAGCACAGTTTATTAAAACACATGTTAAAAACGGGCGTAACATGTGCCGCATAAAGACCAATTTTAATTAAAGTATTGTTGTTAACTAGCTGTTGTTCGCGACTTCATCCGTGTGCAAATTAATTTTATTCCATACTAATTTTGAAGAATATAAGTACATCCATAAGTGTTCATTTTTCAAAATCAACTCAATACGAGTTGAATTACGTATTTATATGATAGCTTCTTCACGCAATATTTTTAGTTTTTAAATGCTTTGTCTATTTCATACTAACACAATTTTTCAACCTTATAGGGATTGACTTTCTAAAAACCTCTTTGATATGGGGTATGTAGAAACTTAATGCCAATTATTAGTAAACAATAATTTTTGGGTTGTGCTTCGATATGTCAGTCAATGAACCAGTTAGTCAGTATCTTCTGTTACATATTTAATCAGATAAACCTGAGAGCTATGGAATGTTATGTTTCCGTGTTGCTTTTCTATGAACGTGAGATAACTAATTATTTCATCAAAATGTTTAAATTTGTAATAACTGGCTAACATGTTAGCATAACAAATCGACATTGAAGACGAGATCAATGCAACTTTGTAAGAGAAATGACGTATCTAAAAATAAGTTTATAATCAATAACTTTTCAAGTTCGCAAAATTTTGTTTAACATTACATGTTTATGTGAAGAAATTTCGAAAGTTCTGGAAATTGCACCGGCTGTCTCACCACTATGGAATATAACAGTGCAAACATTGCCGTTTGGCAACAGGATTAACGAGAAGATGCCACTCACAATGCAGCGTTGGCCCGTTTTGCCGCAGTGGCAGAGCATCTATCTTCCAAATCAGGGTCCCGGGTTCGTTCAATTTAAGAAACAAACTTTTCTAAATTGGCTTGGACTTTGGGTGCTACTGGAAGCTCCCCCAGAGTGCATTGTGTCGTATCCAGAGTACAAGTTTTCTGCTAACTTTAAAGTCACGCAAATTGTGTAATTGTCTGGCGTATAAAAAATGCATATGTTAACAACATGTCTTTACCGTGGAAGGCAGTTCTTTACGCTACATCGTTCCCATTCTCTTCTTCCTCAATTCATTCTCGTCTTATTTTATAGCCTAAGGGCGAGTGCTAACAGTATTTCCGTTATCTACTATACATTTAATATAACGTAAAACCTAGTACGCCCATTTCTCCATAACTACCTAAAAGTTCCTTAATGTAAGCTTCTTTTGAAAACTAGCTCGATCAAACGATACGATATATAACGGTGCAATATTTGACCCATCAATCATAGTCAATGTTTCTCTAATTTTATATCCGCCAGGTCTTTTATCAACTGTTTCAAATTATAACAAATGGCGTGACGTCAATGATGTATGTACGGATTACGAGGGATCAGCTTTTGCACAAGATTGCCTATATAAAACTAATAAGGGAGCGAGAAAGGTAACGTTCGTGTTTGTTTAGCGTACACTGATCTATTTTTTACGATCTCGCATTTTTCTATTTTATTCATTTTGATACGTAACAAAAATGGTTAATAGAAATCCTATGTATTTCCGTCATCTTTCCTCTCATCAAGCTAAAATTTTGGTACAAAGACGTAGACTAACCCAAATTTAGGAATCAGAAATGAAAAATATAATTGAATAGAAATAATAAACAAAGAGTAAATGCTGCCAGTCTGCTGAGGACCTTAAGGAATTACAGGTTTCTAAGTGGTAGCTTTAAGGAAGTGTATTATTTAAGATAATGTGTAGTTTGTAAATGTTAACGTTAGGATATGTACGTACTTTTTTGTTATTATTAAATTAGTTCACATTGAATAATGGATATTTTGCCGAAATTTTTTTACTCCCTTTCATTTTCGCTTTTTGCTCTTTTGCTTCTCCGAACCTCACCATTCTCCTAACATAATATTTGCATCGAGGTATACGAGTACTTTTGATATTTCCCTCAGTTAACTCTAGGTATTTAATCCATATCTACCTTGGCTTTTGTCTTTCAGTCATTCTTCATATAGATACAAAAATACACAAAGTTTTACTAGTATTATTTTATAAACAAAGCTAGAAAAGCTACTCTCACATGTGACGTGTTTCAAAAGAACGTTACACTTTATGTGATATTCAGTGAACGCCTGACTCTCCACTTCCTTTACAAGACGTATGTTACAGCTTGTGTAACAAATGACAAATGTGTCTTTAATATTTTTCAACGTTATATTAAGGGTGTCTCTTTCATATTTTGAGTAACTCTATAACGAAAATGGAAAAGCAAATGGCCCGTTAACAATAACATGTTAAAGGCGGGAATTCCTGGTTCGATTCCCAACCAAGCAAATTTAGCAAACACACTTTTTTCAAATATCTTGGAGCCTGGGTATTAATGGGTACAGAAGAGCTATAGAACGTCTCCACTGTACAAAAGTTCACTTTGAAAATGTATAAATTATATGACAATATTCACGTTGATTCGTTTTTCAGCAGAATAACACTAACATCTAACCACGAAGTCTACGTCCAACTTTTTTTTGATAACGCCATATCAACCCCCTACGGGTGAGGCTTTTACCCACTAAAACTCATACAGTGAAATATTGTATAGACTCAGGTGTTACTTTGCGGAAATCCATTTCATGTGATAAATTTCCAAAATCATTAGCTATTTCCCGCTCAAACTCCAAAAACCACCAATCGACACGTGTTTCGTTTCGGTCAGCTAACCAGCACCGATTCGGTACTGGTTAGCTGACCGAGTCCTATCTCTGGTATATCCTGAGGATGCTCCGTTGAGGGGCGAAACACGTGTCGATTGGTTTTTGGAGTTTGAGCGGGAAATAGCTAAAGATTTTGGGAATTTATCACATCATACAGTGAACGTCCTCAGCGCGTTGTCTAGGGGCTCCGAGGTCTCCTATGGAACGTGTCGAAACTTCTTTCATGTTGAGAGTTTTAATCCAACCACCAGAAGTCGTTTTTGGTAGAATAGATTACGTAAGTGAAGCTTTTAAGTCTTGAGTTGGTAATTAGGTACGATTTTTTTCATACCTAAAAGTCTCTCCTTAATTTACTTACTGTCTACTGTCTACCCCAAATGGAAAATGGCGTGAAATTAAACATTTCATAAAAAATAATTAATAGAAAGGGTCCGCTAATTTAAAATTTTTAGAATCTTTAATATCGGAAGCAAAGTCACGATACTGAGAAATTTTCAGGATAATTCCGTTATACTGTACATACCTATGCAACGTGTACGAGCAAGCATTATTGAAATAAGTGTCGTTTGCATGTAAAAGACTGAATTGAGTGAGGCGTCTGATAAACTTTAATGATAGAAACTTTCCAGACTTGTAGGTATATTATTTGCATAGCAAAAGCACCGTGAGAAAATTATTAATGACTTCGGTATTAGAGTGAGAACAATATATTTTCCTTTAAAACAATGCATATATTATAGATAATTTAAGGGATTACCTAAAAAGGTGAAATGTATATTTGTCGTCAGAAGCGATAAACCAACGATATTGAGAACGTCAACTGATAATGTAGTAGAAGTTTAAATACAGAGCTTGTCTATAATTGACTGAATAAATAACAATGTATAGTAAACGCCACATATCAGCGCCAGCATAGAAGAGGTAAGTTAATTTTACCACCACATTTAGACAGAGTAGGTAATATAGGAGGGTAGTTTTCACCTATCTACCATACCTGTCATATCGTGAAACTATTGTGTCTACTATAACTCCACCAATGGAAATAAAGCGTGATTCATGTAGTTCTGACATTTTACCGGTGTATCTGAGCAATGAGCATCCAAATTTTTGAAGCTCGTACCACGTGACTACGACCGTACACGACCTGTCGTATCACCCACGGTAAGACTTTTCCTTCAAAAATCTGTTTCACTTGAGGAAGTGTGTGTGAGAGGGCGTATGCATGGGACGCGTGTGTGTGTGTGAGTGTGTGTTTATATATGTGTATATTGCATACACATATATGTATACGTACTTATATTAAAAAATACACTTCGCTGGTAAATTTATACATACGTAATATATGTTTTTACTTGCGACAGTAACTGAATTGCAAAGTTGTCGTATTTAACCCGCTCCTTATATCTCCATTATGTTTGCTCACTACAGCTCCTTAAACACGCCTGTATGTAACTCGAGAGAATGAAGAAGCTCACAAACTTCACGCGAACAAACGAACTTTGATGCCTTAGGGTAGAATTAATATTTTGCTTAAAGTTCCCCTTTCTTTGATACGCAGAAACAAACTCCGAGGAAGCCGCTTGGTTGGATTTGAATTCCGACTCTCTTACCTATTTGAGCATTTTATTTTATTTTGTGCTATATTGGCTTACCTTCTCATCACCAAATTATAACTGAAAATTTAATATATTAAAAAGTAAATAATAAAACATAAAGATTTTTATTTAAAATAACTTCAAAGTCAAAGTCAAATCAATTTATTCAAGTAAATCCAATTGCAAGTAGTCCAGGCGTCGTGGCATTTTTTAATTACAAGTTCACCTACCTCGCTGAATTGTTGCATGCTGTTTTAGGTCCCCCTGGAAACACTAAATCCACATTATTCTATATTTTTTTTTTTTTCTTGAGGCGAACAGGTTCAATCTTGTATCGCCTACATCTCGGCCGTTTTTCATCGTACGGCAATAAAAAAGATACGAGCGAGAAGGCGCTTCAAGCGCTACAAATTTTTTTCTGACAACTTTTGCGCTATCGTTAACCTTTATCACCGAGGGGGCGAGCGAAACATTTTCGGAGCGAACATTTATTTTTCATTGAAATTGACTTTTTGTTATGCATTATTAAACATTTCATGCATATACACATAATCAGTAATAATATACATAAAGCAGAAAAAAAATTTGCACTCCGAAAATGTTTCGCCC
This sequence comes from Zeuzera pyrina, assembly GCA_907165235.1. Lineage (NCBI taxonomy): Eukaryota > Metazoa > Arthropoda > Insecta > Lepidoptera > Cossidae > Zeuzera > Zeuzera pyrina. The sequence goes on from OU015640.1 coordinate 9,610,327, forward strand.
GCTCTCTCGATGATAAGGGTTGACAATATCGCAAAAGTTGTCAGAACCAAAGATGTAGCGCTTGAAGCGCCCTCTACGCTCGTATCTTTTTTTATTGCGGTACAATGAAAAACGGCCGAGATATGGACGATACAAGATTTGCACCTGTTCCCCCCATTAAACAGAAAAAAATATAAAAAAATACGGATTTAGTGTTTCCAGGGGGCCCCTTTAAACAGCATGCAAAAATTCAGCAAGGTAGGTAAACTTGTAATTAAAAGGTAGGTAAATGTTCCCTGACGCGTGGACTAAAGGTATTATTGAACATGAAATCTACTTTATTTCAGTTCGAAAAGGAAACCTGAACACTGAGAACAACCGACAGAAAACTCAGTGAACTTGAAATCAACCTGTTTGAAGACAAGATATATGTACTACGTTACCACTTTATCGCAACGAAATTGACCTAATCCGAATATGAAAACTGTAGGCCACAGCTGCAGTGAATATTATAAAAATACGTAACGCTGTTTCGGTATATACTCTTCCGCTTCTACCTTTAAAAATATAGCGTGTAGATAGGAAAGAATAAATTTAAAATTTGCAGGAAACAGTAACCCGTGGGCGCAGTGCTCTGTCTTCCAAGCCGAAGTCCCGACTTTGATTCTCGGTCTTTTAATTGGTCAGTCTTTCTTTCTCAGAACTTTTTGAATTGGTTTAGAATGTGTTTTTTACTGGGAATTCCCTAATTCGTTGTGAGGTATCCATAGTTCAAGTCTAAGGCTTAGTTTGGCGCCACGCGATTGATGTAATTGTCTAGTATTTAAAAAAAAAAATTATAAATTAGAAGAAATAAATTGCTTTCTATATTAAAATAATTGAAAATACACTGTTACATACGTATTACTACACACCACATTTGTTCCATTTTCATAAACATCTTCGCGCGAAAATAAACTTCGTCGACGAGTCATTGTAGCGAAATAACACCGAGCAAGTGTTAATTGTAAACTTTGCATCATGGCCGGGGTATAAAAGCCTATTTGTTATGGATTATTCTGGAGGTTGTACACTCATGCTAGTCTCTTAGGTCTGTACCTAATAAAACTCAGAGTGAAACATAATATAAATTAGTTATAACGGGGTACAACTTCAGATTACCTTCACTTCAGAGTACTCTTACAAAGTATTCTAATATACGTTATGTCTGTTACTGCGTGTGCGGTTGTGTTTAAGTACGAATATGCATGCACATATATGTATGAGTATGTAGACATTTTTTTATTTATATTCCCATAAATTGTATGCGTGTAATTGTGCGTATAAATTTATCAGTTCGAGGATGTGTGCGTTTGTAGGTAAGTCGATTCAATTTAAAAAATAATTACTTCGTGTAGCTTATAAAATTGAATTCTTGAATTTCATTATCATACTGATATTAAAAAGGATATTTGCTGTGTAATGACTGCTATATAATTTTAATCCATATAGGTAGGTATATGATCATCGCAAAAGTTATGCAAAATAGACTCTACGTTTATTAATAACAAAAAAGTATACATACATAACGTTAATATTTACAAACTTAAAACTAAACATTATCTTAAATAATACACTTACTCAAAGTTATAGGTAGGTATATTATTTTGAAAACCATGAGTCTTGTCTAATACTAAACTTATAACAAATTTAAATTCTTCTTAAATTTGCTTTCAATTTGATACTTGGACTTTGACGTCTCAAAGCTTAAAGTACAATTAAAAAATATCCCAACGAAAATAGGGTTGCCAACTTACATTTTAACAAATAAAAAGATTGGAGTTGCTGTTAAAAGTTAGTCTATTACAACCATTGAAACCCACTTTTTACATTATTTCAACTCTTCAAACAAAGATATATAATAACAAAGTCGGGTTAACTCACAGAGAAACGTACCCCTCAAGCGGCAAAGTAAAACCATCACGAAGTCAGGGCCCTTCTTCAGAATTATTCAAATCAACCTTTAGCGTAATAAACCTCAATCAGTTAGATTACAAAAGTACAGAAGACATTCTAACTGTCTAAACGACCTTACATTAAAGCACTCGCTGTCCTTATGAACGAAATTTGAATATTTTAATGTTGTCAGATTTATCTTGATGTAACTTTTAAAGTGATTTGTTAAAGTGTTAACGAAAACTATGAATTCAAATTCTTTAGATAATATTTCAGCGTTTATAAGCAAACAAACAATTAATCTCTTTGCATAACTATTTACAAAACGAAGTTTTCCTGTTAAATTAACTTGGGATTTGACCGTTACTGGATAGTTTCTCAATTTGTTGTGTGATATACATACCTAATACAAACACAATGCTTAGTTTATAGCTCGCAACTGATAGGTTTCCCTGGAGATATATTATGTATTTATTTATCTACGTAATATACATAAGAATTTCTCGTTTATACATATAAAGGATATGACTTTTATGGACCCAAAAATTTAATAACAAAATAATTACATACAAGAAAAAGTTATAACAAAAAATCTTTTCTTTTGGTAATAGTAAGATCCATAGCATACATGTACGCTACGAGAATCAATCAGAGACAAAAATCACTAATGACTATTTTTAACTGATTTCAAAAAAGGAAAAGTTCTCAATTCGTCGAAATTTTTTATGTATGTGTGGTCGCCAAATATTGGTGATTTTTTTATCTGAAAGGGTATATACATATAGGTCCAGAGTGAAGTGGTCCCATAGAAATTAAGTTCTAATAATGGAGTGCAGTTCAAACAAAAAACTCCTCAGCGGTTTATATATGTATACATATTTTGATGATCCTTTTATTGAATGTTCCATTCCAGAATTAGAAAAAAATTAGTAGATATACGCTACATATTCATTTATTCGAAAAGAAAAAATAATTTTTTTTTTTTTTGGACGACTAATGACAATTTATTAATAACAAAAAAGTACATACATATGTTAAAACTACACATTATCTTAAATAATAAACTTCTTCAAAGTTGCCGCTTAGAAAGCTGTCATTGCTTAAGGTACCCAGCAGACTGGCAGCATTGCCCCTTTGAATAGCCAAACTGATTCGTTGGCGGAAGAAGCTGCCAGCCCGGCGGTCTCCCGAAGCCTCGACCAGTCTCTTACAAATCTCAGAAACCAGTCGATGGGCTTCGGGGCCCCAGGGACCCAAAGTTTCTACTGCAAAGGGTGTAAATATGAAACCCTCAGAGAGAGTCGCATACTTACGCCGCTTCAAGTTCTCGGCAGTACTGGCCGCAGCACCTGCTGACTTGGAAGTCGCCGGCATAAGTTTTTTATTAATAAAATCAAATCGACTTCAAAATAAAAACACTGAAAAGTACAAAATAATTGTTTTTTACCAAAGAAAACTCAAACCATAGGCCAAACCAAAAGCTTGACACCAATTTCAGTAACAAAAATTTTATTACACAGGTATTTATGAAGTTATTTTTATATTCGAATTTTAATCAGTGAAGAATCATTTCGTATCATATTATGCTTTCAGTGTTTTTATATTGAAGTCGGTTTGATTTAGTTAAAAAAAAATTTAAAAGATATTTAAATTTAAATATTATCCTAAGAAACTGATACGAACAGAAAAAATTTATACTGACCAATATGGTAGTATCAATGTGTATACGAGTTTTATGCAAGTAATAACAGAAAGTTGCATTTTGTTTCAGTAGCTTCTCCATTGAACCGTATAGGATCAAGTACCTAAACAGTCTCCCATAAATTGTATTGTCCGAGCGAAGGCGATATATTCGCGTTAATGAGAACGTATTCGATACTAAAAATTCAAGTTCTGCTTATAAAACTGTCTAAACATTATTACAAACTAAATATAATTGTAATTTGGTTTATTCATAGTTGTTTTCAATGACATACATAATCCTGTTTTACATAAAGGATGTACTATCGCGGAAAGAGAATGTTTAGCAGGTTGGCCGTCACTTTAAATTGGCCGTATTATACAATCACGAGATAACACGATTGATCACGATTAGAAAGATACGAATTGCAGACAATGAGATGGCAGCTCAAATTTTGAAATTAAAATTTGTATTCAAGGTCCAATTTTGAACGGGTGTTTTCTCATGTATGCAAAAACAAATGAATAGGGCTACTTTTATAATTATTTCTAAGTCAAGCATGACATAACTAACCATAATAAGAAATTAAAGAAATTTAATTTGGTTAATTTCCGATAATTTATTCAAATATCACAAAAACAAAAATAAATGGTAAAAAAACTTCATCAACCAAAATTAAAAACTACTCTCAATAGTAATGCAGAGTCGAAGCTCATCGAAGCGAAACTCTTATTTTAAACAAATTCCTAAAGAGAAAAGAAACGTGTGCATTCCACCAAATGCGCGAAACATGCAAATCGCAAAAAGTTTAATTATTTTTCATTTGCGACAGTAGAATTTCTAATATGTTTTTACGTATTCAATCACAGACATCCTGCTTCCTACATCTAACTGAAGCTATAAAAACAAGTGTTAATTTTGCACGGCAATATACACCAAATGTTCAATAGCCATAATCTTAGATAGATAGATAAATTCTTTACTGCGCACATTCTAAGAAAAATCGTTTACAGTTAAACTTAAAATTAATGTGTGCAAGGCGGTCTTATCGCTCAAAGCGATCTCTTCCAGACAACCTATGTGGAACACACAACCTATGTGGAACACAAGTTACACGAGATATGGCCTGTCTCTATTAGGTATAATGTTGTTTTATTACTTATTACGTATAACGTATAACGTTTTTTTTGGCAGCGTGTATGGTTATACCGCCATAGCTTCAGTCGACCGTGATCACTTAATTTAAACGTTTTTTCATCCGAAAAAATTGTAGACGACCAATCAAAATTCAAATGTTGCCGTGCGAAATTAACACATGCAATTTAATGAGCTTCGGTTAGATCTATTTTGTAAGCAGGATATCTGTGGTGTAAATTAATCGAATCTATCTCGTAATCTATTTCGTTCACCTATTTCGTAAGCTCGTAACATTTCCAAGAGTTGTTCATTTGATAACGCACAATGCCACTATTTTCTTGACGATGGTCTAGCACGTCGCCTTCTTCCGCATACCTTCTGAACTTCTGAGCTTACTGAATTTCGTTTGGACGATCTATCGATAGCTAGTTAGTATTCGTAGCATACAGTAAATGTGGTAGCAACGCTATCGAAATATAAAACATGTGATGGAGTTCTTTTTTATATTATGTAGCAAAATAGGGAAACCGAAAGATTTACGAAATTGTTCTATCTTAAAGGTGTTTTCAGACACAATTAATTGTTTTAAATAGCTGAACTTTTTAACAATTGTATTTAAGAAATAGCAATTTAAAGGTTATTTGTATACTTGTTTTTGATTGGAACCCCAAAACTTGTTGACCAAAAGTAAATCCATGCCGAAGTAGAACTAAGCGAGCTACAGCTAAACTAACAGCTAACTAAAACTTGTTGCATACTCACCAAAAATTAAGCAAAAGCTAAGACAGTATTAATTAATATCCTAGGCTGGAGGAACAGACACTTGACGACATTAAAAAGAATAGTGCCAAACGGGTTCCAGACGAAGCGGGAGTGGCTTAGCCCAGTTTGCATAGCTGCGGGTTGGCATACACAACTAATTTACCCTTATCTAGCTCAGTTAGTTTATACAAATAGCTTAGTTTACATCGTTTGTGATTGGCACACTAATATAAAATGTAACCTCAGCTATGCGAGCTAAGCTGAACTAACTTAACACATCTCTTGGTCTCCATAACTGTTCAACCATTTTCTTAATTTGGATCGAAATACTAATAGTTAATATAAAATCATTTAACACTAGCGACCCGTCCCGGCTTCTCCCGGGTTAAATACATAATATATCTGTCTGGAATAATCTTGGAATAATGTGTCTTTCAGTGAAAAAACTTTTCAAATGGGTAGCAGTTTGTTCGGAGATTACCCTCCACATATAAAGAAACTTACAAAATCCGCTGTCTTTGTAATATTAGTATAGATTTATTATGTCTGTTAACATGTCATTATCAATTATCTTCAACATACAAAAGGCTTCATAACTGTTTAATAATATTACTCTATAGATTATAAAATCTCTATTGGATTCTTTTCAAACCGAACGTCGCCAGTGTTACGTAAACGTTCTGCAATAAAACAGTACAGTTCCAAATATTCTATTGTATTGACCTGCGTCCAAAACAGTAAACTAAAAGTTGGGACATAAATTGTTCAGTCCGTAGTAACTTCAAACCAATCCGAGGATATAGGTCCGTATCTTCACACAGAGCAGAGACACAGTGACGGGGGCTTTTAACTTTAATAACGTTCGGAGCCAAGAGTCTGGATAATCAAACGTTAGTATACTGCAAGATCTAAATTTTATACATAGCTAAATTAAATAAATAAATTAAAATAAAATTAACTTCTAAAGACCTATTAAACTTTTGTTGTAGTTTTTTTAAATTTTAACTACTGGAATTTCGACGGGAGGATTGTTGAGTCAGACCCAAAAACCAGTATATATCTGACAGATTTTTTCTTTGACAACATAATTATAATGTTAGAAACTTGGATGCTATGCATCTATCTATCTCTATCTAATATTGAAAAGTGACATATACATCTATATATCTATCTAATATTGAAAAGTGACATACAACTTCTTATGTCACCAAGATCGCATTAATATTTAAAAATAAATATGTTTACAAATATAATACAATGTTTTCATATTATGTAGCGGAAAGAATATAATTACCTACATGCAGTTATTTAAATTTAATTCACTATTTGAAATTATGTAAAAAAAGAACTATAGGTAGGCAGGCATCTACTTATAATAATACCTCAAAAAGGTCTTCTTCAGACTTTCGATTGCCATTAGAGGTCACTTTTATCGTTTTTAGCAGCAAAATGCCTAAGTTTCCTGCATATATAAAATTCAGAGACAAAATTTAACATATAAAACAAAATCACTATTTCAGTCTGTCTGTTCGTGAATTTAATTCTTTTAAACTACGCAATAGATTTCAATGCAGTTTTTATCATCATTTAGATAATTTCTTCTGGAGGGCTTTTGTATAGATTTTGTGTAATAGATCGTACTCGAACCGAAGCTTTTGCTAGTAATTAAAAATAATTAAATATTTAGGTACGTGTATGTTACAAATAAATAATGAAATGTTTTTTTTTTAGAAAATATACCATGTCAAAAACAAAAAATCCTTTCTCTATTAACACTGTAACTATTATACGGAAGAATTATGTATTTCTTTATTTCAATCGATTTCAAAGAGCAGCTGCTCTACGACTTTGATTAAATCTCTAATATCATTTCATGTTCTTTTTTAATTATCGAGAGTCCGCTAACTACAATCGCGGTAAACTGAAACCTAAAACATAAATATAACATTACACACAAGCAATATTTAGACTGTATTACTTAATTTTAAGTGTGTTTATGTTACGTATTATGTTCATGTGGTTCAATTGTGTCGTTTCTTCTATTTTGAGATAGCGTATCATCGAAATAAGTTTTCCGTTAATTTCCAAACTATTTGATTTTATTTCTAATGGAGTTCTAGTCATGATAAGGGATTATTTCTAGGCTATTACATTTATTAGTTTTTTACAGCACATTTGTACAAGTTGTCGAGGAACAGTTTTATTAACTAAATTAACGATGTTTTTGTAGGAATTGGTTCAGTTGTGTGAATTACAAATATATACTTTTATGTTCATCTTCATCTTTTTATAAATAGTGATGATAGAGATGTAATTATTAGGAAAAATATTATAATTTAATTTTAAAAATATCATAAATCACAAAAAAAAAATAACGATATCTTGTTAATTTTCCTTGTGAACATGATTTTTTTTTTTCAGATTTTTGTGAGCATACTTTTTGAAACATGGTAGAGATAACTTTTTATACGCTTTTGAATGAGAGATGACGTTTGATACGACAAAGGATGAATTCAAAAAATATCATTCGACTACATATTTAAGTCCCTAAAAAGTTTGGAGGTTCACTTTTGTGTTAGGTCACTTTTTCTACTGTTCCAAATTTTAGCCGTTTATATAAGTTTAGAACATTACTACACTACAATTGAATAATGGTATTGCGGAAAATAACTGTGAGAAACAAACAGACGGATACCGAGGTGATTCAAGTCTGTTCTGTCCATTTTTATATTCGGAGACTATTAGCACTATATCGATGAAATTTAGAAACTAGGTGTGATGTATTCTATAAATTGGTATACAATGGTGTAGTAAAATTTTGAAAAAATGAAATTAGGGTTGGCACTCCGTACATGTAACGAAGGTATAAAAAAAAATTCAGTGCACAAAAGCGTGTGAACTATTAAGTATTTTTAGATAGGTCTTTAAAAATGATGTAAGGTTTCGAAGTGACTTTTTTATTTCAATAAATATGTTACTGAAATATGCCTTTTCAAAATCGTCAGTTTTTACTTTTTAATTATAGGCTGGAAAATTCTGTAAAATTTTATGCCAGTAGAACATAAAAATTACTATCGAAAATTGATTTAAATGAAATATGTTGTGTAGTTTTTAAAATATGTGATATTTTCAGTTACACTTTCAGCGACTGCAGTAATAACTTTCTTTCTTTAAATTGATTATACTACATGGGTTTGATTTGAACATATCATGATGTAAGGTGAAACATTTTTACTTAGTATTTGACAAAAAATTAATCAATTAGATCAGGTATAAAATTATTTTATTAGTAATAAAATGTATAATTAAATTATTTTTTGATTATTAAACTCTCTGACTACCCCGTTGGGGTTACAGCGTGAAGTTATGTTATGTTATGTTAAACTCTTTTTAACGGATAACATCTTTTACTCCAATTACTTCTAAATTAAACATATCTATATTACTTACTGCCGAGTCGCTCGTCCAGGTGTTTTTTGAGGCATGCCGTCGCTTAGGAACTCCACCCATTATGGGAAAATTGAATGCCTTATAGATATACAGGGTTAATTGAAAAATACTAATAACCTCTTAGTGTTCAAAATTCCTGTCATCATACCTAACAACTTTTGTTTTACGACTTTCTTCAAAACTTAATACGTTCCTCATAAAATATTTGTTAAATTTTGTTGTACTGTCTGAGACGTAATTACTCTGTGTACGTATTTCCAATGGTACAGTGCAAGCGCACCGGGCCTCAGCGCCGCACCGGCCTCCCCCCCGCGCTCCGCTGTGTGTGTGCCGCTTTAGCGACCGGGTAGAGTAAGTGCCATTTTCAGAAACATTTAAAGTATTTTAATTTTTGTTTGGAAAAAAAATATGAATTTTTAAAAGTCGTAAAACGAAAGCTATTGAGGATAATGTTAAGAACAAAATATTACGAGGTTATTAGTATTTATAAATTAACCCCTGTATAGGTGGTATACGTAAACTAATGGGATCAACTGATGTTAATAATTTCAAATTACCTATACAATAGAATAATAATATCTTATTTTTAAATTGAGCCTGTGTTTATCGCTAGGGTTTACCATAACTACAATATGTCATGCAAAATTATATTCAATGTATTTGACAGCCACACTAATGGACATATTAACAGTACTATCCACCCTCGAAACATTAGCATAAAATATACATGAAATATCTATTTTACTGCAAAATTTATTATCTACCTACTTACTCGCATACAAAATTAACCCAGTGTAGTATTCAAAAGAAAAGTTTATTGTCCATAAAGTAAGTCACTAGCATCATGAAATTGAGGGATTTATTCTTGATAATACATTTTATGTGATTACTCTCTGAGATGAATTTGGATAGCGTGTTTTATGATGTTCTTGCTACATACTGCTTGGATAAACGGTGAACATATTAGGGACACTCACTGACTGGGTTCAGCAATGGCATATATCAAAACTAAATACTTGTCAGTACGAAATTTTATTTAATGACTTATGTCACTATTGCATTAAATCAGCGAAATGAATATCTTTTGAATAGTATCAAATACTAAAAATTCCATTATTATTATTATTATTATTATTGTTTAAATTTTCTATTCTCAATACAGCAGCATTGTTAGAATTTCAAATGAAATGTAGTCTAGGATTAACATAACATTTTAAAAAAAAACTGTAAAAGGTAATTTATTCTGGAGCTACACTGAAAAAACAACTTAGTCGTATATGATACCAATCACAATATTATTGAACTTTGTTTTTGTTTTTCGTTGTTGTTTTACTCATAGTGATTTTTATACACTAAATAAAATGTAAGAATAAAAATATGTACAACGCAATTTGATTTGTATATTAATACGGTACTCCAAAGCATTTTAATCCATCGGTATACTGCAACGGCCTAAATAGGTAAAACTCAAGGTAAAAAAGTAAAAGATCCCTTGAAACGTAGCAAGGGGACGTGTTAGAGATCCCTATCTCTAACACGTAGGCTCGTTGTAGCTTCATAGTGACAAGCTTAGAGACCAACTAACGTCTCAGTTCACAGGCTGTGTGTATAAGACTTTCAAACTGGTTTAGTAACTACTTCAATGTAGCAATAGCCAAGTTTAAGATAAAGAAATAGAGTACATAATAAATTGATAGTTTAAAGGTTTTAACTGGTTTTACTGGCTGGATGGGCAGTCGTTATAGCTTCTAGAATTAAGTACCATTTATATACCATGCGTCGTATACAAAAGCAAACAAAATGTTTACATATTTTATTTTATATAAATCTTAACGTGCCTTTAGAAAGACATCAACATTCGATGTGGATGCCACTAAGTCCTTTCATCCAGTAGGTGACCAAACAGAACGTTAGTAGACCTTAGAAATCATATCAAATACCAAAGCACTATTCCAATATAAGGGATTTGATGCTCGATAGAATGTTCTCCGAACTTAATAGCAGTGTGTAAAACTGTAAAGAATTTTGTTTATGTCCACCTTTTACTGCGGGATTTCTGTAAAGGGATGTTCTGCTTTCAGATGCGCATATCGGATTAGTTCTGGGATTAATGTTTCGTCACTGCTCGCTTTGTTCGTCGACATGTGAAGGGAATTGAAGTTTTGTTTATCTGTAAAGGTTGTTTTCCATCGTACATGTTGAGTGACATAATATTTTATCATTCGTTCCAAGTTCGATCCATAATATTTCCGAGAAGTGTCCTTGTAAGAAGAAATTGTTATTTAACTTTGTAAGGAATCCTAAATAAATAGTACGCCTACAAAAGGCTATTACAATAAGCATTATATTCAAGGATCTCCTTTATTTGCAGGACTACAAAATTTAGAATTACCTTATAACGTTTTTAAACATTCTAAATATGTTTCAGTTTAAATATCAAATTAGTTTTTCTTTCTTTCTTATTTAAATTTGAATTAACAATGAACTTAGAGATCATTAATGATACTCACATTCCAAGACAATTTGGGAAAGCTTGTGCCCAGAAGTTACTTGGTCGGTAATAATGACCAGTAGCTTGGGTTCATTAAAATAATTTTTTTTTTCGACACATTTAATATTGTATTCTATGTTTTTAACTTTTTAAAAAGAAAACCATGTTAAATATACTGCTTAATACTGCATACTGCTTAATGAACTGTATTACAATATCGTGTAAATACTTTGTTACTATATTATAAATGACATAACTAGTCAATTACAATATTACAAAACTTGAGAAATATTTAACAATAAACCAATCTAAATAAGCGAACACAACCCAATTATAAGCCAGTATAAATAACAATATATCGCAATTCAAATTAACCCCTCAGAGCCAAAACCACTTGGCAGGCAATTCTAGACAAAATTAACTAGAGAATGCAAATAATATTACGTTCCAAAATAGCGTTCGTTCGTTAATGAATCAAATAACTGAGAATATGCAAGCTGCTATTGATTAAGGCAGTAATACTATCATTAAAGGCCATGTTCTCCTTCTGCCGTCAAACGAGAGTAGGAGATAACCGTTCCTACTCGGAGACGATGTAACTGAAGCTCCTATGTTATGATTATGTACGCTTCAGACCACCAATCCTGTAACTCAGACACAGAATAAGGATATGGTATCCATCCGGCTGTTATACAAAGGCAACTAAAGCGAGACCTTTGGGGTCACGGCCGATCGAAACGAAAGCTCCGGTAGTCTGATGACTTCTGAGCGAGAATAACGACGGTGTGTGTATTGCTTATTCCTTGCTATCATTGCACTGCAAGAGTGCTGGAGGGACTTCTTGCCTCCACTTCCTTCAATGTTCCTTCCCTTGCCCTAAAGTGCTATAGCAAACCTTTTTTTGGTAACGCAGGGAACATCTCCACATAGATACCCAAACCCCTGGGGAAGGACTGGATTATGTCTTAGGTTAAGCCTTATTCTCAGACCTGGGCTACAGGACTGACAGGAGAACAGCAAACTTAGGCTAAAGTGGCTCTAATCATTATAGCCACTTTAGCCTGTTTCAAGATCTAACAAAGATGGAACACATTAGAGTCTAATGTGTTCCATAGATCTTGAACTCCGTCGTTAAATTTCGAAGATGATAACCACGAGAGTTTTAGTGGATGTGAGGCCCACCCACATAACCCTATCTCTTCCCAAGGGGACCGAATAAAAAAAATCGACCATAGCACGAATCTGTAGCCCAAGTATAAAAGAAGAGAGCAACGATACGTCCTGCTTCTCCTACAAGACGACTAAAAGAGATACTCGTACTACACTACGCAAACGATTGGTATAAGGGCTCCAACTATCGATTTCAAGGGAATTCAAGAAGATCAACAAAGTACGTTATCTGCGCTGAATTCTTCGTATAAGCACGAAAACGTTTTTATGGTCATAAGTTCATAATAAATTTGGCCAAGTATAATTATTACTGACGCAATTGGTGTTTCTTTCTATCAATCGTCAACAACCTCGAAACAAAGGCTAAGCAACCCCGATAATTTTCCATCAAACACTTTCATTAAATTTTCTATTTTTTTATTGTCTACTATCTGATGCTCGCCATTTCATATGCGTTTTTTTTAAATTATAAAATAGCCTATGTCCTTTCTCAGGATTCAAGCTATCTCCATACAAAACTTCATCGCAATCGGATGAACGGTATGGCACCGCATAAAATACAAACAAGCGAACAAACTAACATCGTTTTTAATATATCGGAAGGTTTTTTTATCTCTATTTTTCTAAACAAATTAAGGGAGCAATCATTTTAAAGGGTTTATTTCTAAAAAAATTTATTAAAAAAAATTAAACCGCCTTCAAAAAAAACACTGAAAAGTACAAAATAACTATCCTTTACTAATCAAAACTCAATACTTTTCAGTGTTTTTTGAAGGCGGTTTAATTTTTTTTAATAATTTTTTTTTATTTCTCCCTTTTAAGTGGTCTTGACCTAAATAAATATCTAGGGCAGGTCTGCAATTAACTTCATTCTAATTCCGGAAGGCAACGATATAGAAGAAAATCGTCAATATAAATAAAGGTTATAACCAGGTCGTGTTATCTAGTGTATCTTCGAAGTCCAAGCTCCAATATCGGTGAAATTAAAATGGGACCACCTCTGAAGTATTACCTACCAAATGAAAAAATAATTTTCAAAATCGGTTCATAAATGACGGAGTTATGAGGTAACAAACATATAAAAAAAAAACAACATACAGACGAATTGAGAACCTTCTTTTTTTAGAAGTCGGTTAAAAACAGTAAAAAGTACAAACACATTTTTACTTTCATTTAATACCCTACACAGCAACCCAAATATAATTAAGTTTTTAAATTTCAATTTAAGCGCACATAACTAAACCTCAATATTGAAACGAAACTTTAGGAGGACACGAAATATTGTAATAATATAATGGTACCTACTACGCATAGATTGACAATTAACAAATATTAGATATCGCTTTTCACACTGACACTGACACTGACACCTCGCTTGCACCAACTGTTTAATAGTTGATGCAAGTGAAATGTCAGGTCCTTAAATCGAGTTTAAATTGTTGGTGCAAGCTACCCAGACTGTTAAGCTGTTGAATTTGACAGTCATTAAAACCGCACAAATTTTTGTTCGTTAGTACTTTTAAGTTTTTTAATTATTTTTTAAATTGACAAATAAAAAAGTTACATAATTTTTTTTGTGAATGTATATAGAGATGAAATAGAGACTCTTTTGGGGGTGATGGTAGAATGCAGTGTTTGAAGCTACGAAGGCCAATTTGGCAAATGTAAGCTGTCAAAGCGAGAACGATAGTGGCCACATTCATGCAATATCTACTAATAGATCTGTGCTATTATGGTTTGAGAGTAGCTCGTTGCTAATCAATTAAGTGAGCAAAAAAATAAAAAGGATAATAAAAAAAAATTAAACTGACTTCAAAACTGAAAAAAGGGAGAAATTTTAGTTTAGTAAAATTTAGTTTAGAAAGTTTTATCTTTTAAAAAAATGTAAATTAAATGTGCTAACTATTTTTTTGAGTTCAGTGCCAGCCTTAATATTTGGAATAAACGTCGTCACTTGGTAGTCGCAGTATGACGTACGAGTACTGGTGAACCCGCCACATACCCCGCCTACCGCCCAAACCGCGGCGATGAGCGCCGAACGCGCCCAAAGTCAAGGACATTTATTCCAAACATTACGGCTGGCACCGACCTAAAAAAAATTTTGAAGCCAAGAAAGTTTTGAAGTCGGTTTAATTTTTTTAAATTACTTTTATATTTCTTAATTTTTTTAATTGTAAGTAGTTGTAATTGAAACTAATTTTCATCGTGATTGATAAATTAGAGCCTAACTGCATGCAAACATTGAAACAACATACATAATAACATGTTTTAGAATTACGCAGTTAAGCCAACGACACGTTTTCCTAGTGTCTGATACACACTTAACTCTCTATCTCAAAAACTGTTAAACCAATTTTAATGAAACTTACACTGATCCCTAAGTTGGATTTTACCTAGTCTAACTAAAAAAGAATTTTTGTAATTCAATTTATAGTTTTTGAGATATGCGCGGACAAACATACAAATATACATACACTTATGAAATTTGGCACACATGTTCAGAAGCTGATATAGACCAACGTACACAAAAACTGTGAAATTCTGACAATATTACATACATGCGGGTCGAATTGATAACCTCCTTTTTTTATAAGTCGGTAAAAAAACCGGCTCAGAGCGAATCGTACTCGCACACTCAGTATTTCATACCACCATACAATGTATTCGTGTTGTGTATTTATCAAAAAATATAGATCGGTTTCAAAAACAAACTTAGCTTTGCAGTTGAAAGTTGTTTCTGATGTCGTTGAAAGTTGTTGAAAGTTGTTGAAATTTTTCGATTTTTCCTTTTATTGTATTGTAAGACCTTGTTTCGTACCATATTCATGACTCTAGGATCTAGGTCAACGGAAAGTATTCTATACGTTTCCGTATGAGTACATATGTTAAATGGCCGTATCTTTCGCTTGCGTTGATTTAGAAAATGAATTTTTTACATCTCCAAGGAACCATAGACTTCAATGTTTGATATAAACAACTTGATATCTCTACCCGTTCTTGAGATAAAGGATTTTGACTAGTCGGACAGACGAACACACGAACGCATAAACAACGAAGTGATCTTGTAAGGGTTCCGTTTTTTTACTTTTAGAGTACGGAACCATAAAAAACCTAACTATGACTTTTACTTTCATCTATTTACGTATAACAGTTTATATGAAAAACGGTTCTGAGATTCAATTTTCGAGATTATTTTAATTTTTTCAATTTTGGAACGGACTACTTAAAAATCGAATCTGATGTTCTCAGTTTACTTTATGTACTTCTGTAAGCAAGAATACTTATGTATATTCAAAATTCAGTACTTTAAAACATTACCCTCAAAAGAAAATCTTTTCAATGTTTTCTATCAGCAAGAACTTGGCAAATGAAATAAAAGAACGCAATTTCCTAGAGACCCGTCGCAGTTCCGCTTTTTTTAACAAACAAGATACAAATCTAACGTTGTCGTTCAAGATATAACGCATACGTCATATTAGATGTAATTCTTATACATATAAGACATACTTTCACACAGCAAATGCATTAATAAGTTTGTCTTGAACCACATTATTTCTTCTGAGTGAATAAGAACAATATCGCAATTATTACGGAGTCTTCAAATGTTTCTCTTTTCTGTTATTCTTGGAGCTGTGTTTATCATTTAACTGTTTGCGAGAATGTGGGATGTGACTGCGTATGAATAATCTAAATACAAAAAGTACATGTTTTCGGCAAAAAAAAAATTCAAATTCCTGTTTTTTATATGAAAAGTAGGGAAGTGTTTTGAAAGCTAATGCCAGTTCCTTACGACTGCAATTCAATTACGATTTTCTTGAAGTCTCATTGATAAAAAAAACATTGATGATTGATGACTACATATAAAAGGCAATCATCAAACTTACTGAGGGTGCAACAGTAATATCTGAAATGATGGCGTCATATACAAGTTCTATCTCAAACCCGCGCGAGCGCTTGTAGAAGTAGTAACCTGTACAAGAAATTTATGCGCTCTTCATCCTTATCGCTCCTTAGAGCGATCGCAAGCAAGAACATTAACTAGGGATCCGTATATGTCGGCTGACTTGTTTTGATCCAAAGTTTACTTTTCTGTTCTATGAGTCTTTCTGATTTCCTGCATTTCTCAGGCATGTAAACATTGTTTTAAATATTATCACTAGTAGTAAAGTTAAATAAAAATGTTCTAAAGTAATGCTAGCTTACAAGAAGTATTGCAAGCTGGGTATCAAGATGACATCTATTACATTTACAACAATCTATACAGATTTTAACGTGACATTCAAAGGAAGATAGAGAATTTTTCAATATAAAAGCTTCCTATGTAAAAATAAAAAACTTTACATATAATTAAACTATAAATTGATCTCTCTGTTTGAAGAACCGGAGTCTCACTTACTTAATAAAGTGCATATCATCACGTTCATCTTTATTAAAACGATGAGCAGTTTTTTTAATTAGTAAAAGATGTGAACTTGAGTTTTGATTAGTAAAAGATAATTATATCTAACCATGTCTACGTAACTAGTTGTTTTTAGGTAATTTATTCCAATACTAGTAGTGTGCTAGATAGGTAAATACTTTACTTTGTTCAACCTTTACTTTAAAAATAGTACCTTTATAACATAACATAACATATTTTCACGCTGTATGCCCAACGGGGCAGTCAGAGAGTACCTTTATTAAACATAATAATATCTAACTAAATATTTGGTTTAAGGAATATTATTATATTTCCTTTCCTTGCATTTAACGTGTCGAGAACACTTGATACTAATTACAAATACTATACGTATTTATCTAAAAATAAAAAAAATATTAACAAAAATCGAAACTTGATTCGGAAAAGTATCACAGTTATATTTTATACCGAAGGCGCTTCGTTACTCACACTGCAATAAAGCTACGAAAGTCGCACGGATACATATGTATGTGTCCGAGCGCGCCAATACCTAAATACAAGTGCTTACGATTTGTCATAGGGCTCTTAAGATAATAAATAAATTAAAAGTAAATTTACGGAACTAACCGACCAGTAATATAAAGCTAATATTGACCAATAACATACATAATACATTAACAAACACAGTACATACATAGTATATACTCAGTACGTACATAGTACATATTACATACATAGTACACACATAGTATTATAGTACATAATTTTATAAATGTTTATGTTTTAATCGATGAACAGTTGAGTGGATCTTACAAGAGTGGATCTTATAAAACGTACAGAGTCCACTATGAAAGGAAAACATCTCGGACCAGCCGTTCACGTACGCCACGTAAGAAAGTTGTGGATTACACTGTGCGACAAAATAATATTGTGAGTATACTGATACGCATAATATTATAATAATTTAAACGATCAATTGAGTTCAGGATTTTCACAATAGTACCGGCCTGTTATGGTTTGTGTAGTTACGAATATGATATACATCATAATATGAAATTAATATTTATTATCTGACTACAACTCTGTGTACATGGTGAAATGAAAAAATTTGCTTTACGCGTCTGTATGTGTGTGTGTATGTTGTGTCACTTCTTACTTTACTATCAACAAAATAAACGTCTTACTCGATTTGACTGAATGAAGTGTCTTTAAAATCTCTATCTCTCGGTTAACTTATATATAATATCGCTAATCCTATACCGCAGATATGCCCTATGAAAAGATAAGTTTCAGTTGACTGGACACATTTTTAGAAAAGCTAAAACAATGATTTAGGAGTACTTAATAATTACGAAATAACACCGTAAATGAAAAGAAAATTTTAGTAAGTAATTTTAACTCCTTTAATGCATTACCGAAGTCGAAGACCTGTTATAATTACCTAACATTCCGTTCTCCATGATGCACTTGATGTCATTAACATAAGCAATTTAATTTAGATAAGCTTGTTAATCAAATGAAAATGTAGAATAAAGCAGTGATATTTGCAAATGTATTTACATACCTGGTTTATTTTTTCATTGCATGTAACAAATTAATTGTAAATTTATTATTACTGTGGTCGCCAAGTAGTCAAAATTAGAATGTAAATATAAAATAAATGCTTTTTTCTTTTGACATACACTCCACAGCCTAGCAACAGTTTACAGCTTACAACTCAAAAATCAAGCAAAATTCAAAGCTCTAATCTAAACTTATTCAATCTGGCGACGGTCTTTAGCTTGTGCATCTATTAGACCTTCCGAATTCGTAGATTAGACCACAAGCTATTAACTGTTTCACTATTTAACGCAAAAATTCAAAACATACATTATTTTACTTCTAAGCAAATAAATTATTATTATGTTTATAATTAAAAAACCAATTGTACATTTCAATATTTATATAGGTAGACATGAAATTTTGAAAATGAAGACCGAATATTTATTGAAATGGAACTAAACGGTTTTTTTAAATTGTTCCACTGATTTTGAAATCAAGTGTTACAACAGCAGTCACAGCTAAAAGAATACAGTCCCATTGGAGTTTGAAATGTCTTACCTCCGCACCGCCTCAATTCAGTTTAAACTTGTAATACCTATGAGTACATAACTGCTCAGAAATAAAGTTTATTTTTAAAACGAAAATATACCGATTTAAATATTTAAATAAATAACAGTTAAATTATATAGTTAACAGAATAGTTTTTATTCACGTATTCGTGACCATTCTTTGTTATTCGTTATTGTTTGTATTCGTGACTTTTGTTTGTATTATATTCATGAATGCTATGTCTATAATGTAAATATGTATTCGCGAAACTCTATATAATATTTTTAATACAAAATTGTACATATTCACAACTTTGACATTATGACAGGGTTGCACGACAGTGTTATTGTAAAAATGAAAAAAGGAATGCTCAGATGGTTCGAGCACTTAGAAAGAATGACTGATGAAAGACTGACGAAGAAAATCTATAGAGCGAAA
Organism: Zeuzera pyrina; assembly: GCA_907165235.1. Classification (NCBI taxonomy): domain Eukaryota; kingdom Metazoa; phylum Arthropoda; class Insecta; order Lepidoptera; family Cossidae; genus Zeuzera; species Zeuzera pyrina. Next base: position 9,629,860 of record OU015640.1, read on the forward strand.
GTGAGAGGTAAAAAAAGTCAAGGAAGACCAAGGCTGACTTATGAAGATCAAATAGTCAGAGTGTTAGCAGACGGAAATGTCAAAAGCAATCACATACCTAGGCGAAAATGTGTGAGGAGAATGATGAGATTTGAGGAAGCGAAAGAGGTATGTAAGGACCGCGACGCTTGGCGCTCCGTCATCTGACTACCCTGTTACGCACACAGCAGTACAGCTGAATACATAAGTACATACAGCATGAATATGTGTGTGTGTATGTGTATGTATGTTGACATTAAGGAACATTAAGGCTTTATCTAATATATAAAAATCAATGTTTGTTTTTTGTTTGTTTGTTCGTATTTTGTGGGCAGCCGTAGCGTTCATCCGATGAACTTGATCTGATGACTTGATGCGATGAAATTTGGTATGAAAATAGCTTGAATCCAGAGGAAGATCATATGCTATTTTCAAAATAACAAACGCGTACGAAGTCACGGAAAACAACCAGTATTGAATAAAAAATAATATTGTTTGCTTCTGTTTTAAGTGACGTCAAAAGAGAAGCTTCAATTTTATGTCAACTAAGAATTTCCAGTAGATAAGTTACATTATGTTTGTGGGGATTCGCGAAGCATCCTCAGGACGTTCCAGAGTTCAGACTCGGTCAGTTACTATGTAGATATGTAGGCATTCGGTGCATGGTTAGAAGACTCATATATATTCGCTGCTATACTATACATAGGCATTCGGTGCTGGTAAGCTGGCCGAGTCTGATCTCTACAATGTCCCGAGGATGCTTCGTTAAGGACCAAAACACGTGCCGATTAGTGGTTTTTAGAGTTTTGAGCGGAAAACCGCTAAAGATTATAGGAATTTATCACACGAAAATGACTGTTTTTTGTATTTTTCGTAAGCTGGCGCACGCACGTTTGTATGGCGCAGAAAGTCTATTTTAGATTAAATTATTATTTATCTTTTTGTCACCTTAAACTATACTTCATCATTAGACGAATACTGAAATCATTGTTACTGAAATCGTTGAGATAAGGAAAGATCCTTATCTCCGAAATATTACCTACCTCGACAAAGAATTTTAAAAACTTCTGTAAATAAAATGCCTTAGCTAAAGTTTCTTCGAAAAATATAGCTCAAGTGCAATTATTCTAAAAATGTGATGGAAACAACTTCTTTATATTAATGTTTAACCCTTTAATGTCGTTATGGGATCGCAATGACCACACTCATAAATATTGCTGTCTTACGTCTCAGTGACTTAGAGAGCTGTCTACACCTAAATCAGCTTGATTAATGGCCTCTTATGTGTGAACGATGAGAATTCCATGTTGCTGTGCAAGTGTTAAGCTAAGAGTGATTATTTTGATGGGATTAAAATAAATTACCTGTTGAAAAACTTACATTTTTAGATCGTTTTTATGAGAAAAGATTTTTTGACTCAAATTTTCATCTTCACGTCGTAATTATAACTATGACTTTTATTTTCTTCCAAAACGTGAACATAAGTTCTAATAATAATAATTTCCTCGGGGAAATAAGAATGTGACTCGTGAGCTTATAAATGTATAAGTCTACGTATTTGTTTCATGGAAAAATAATCGACAAATATGAAAAACGCATAAATAAATTGTATTTTTTTCTATCTAACAGTATTTTAATCACATTAAACATGTAATATGTTATTATTTTTTCTTAAATTTTACACAAAGCTTGTATATTTTTTATGTCATCCGTACGAATAATTTATAAAAAGTCGGCCAAGTGCGTGTCGGACCACGCACAACGAAGGGTTCCGAAGACGAGACACAGAATATTCATTAATTCGAAAGCAAAAATAAATTTGTATTTCACTGCATTTAATAAAGAGACTGTGAAATACAAAGATATTTATGCGGTCGCTGAGCATGTAACCTAAAATATCCCATATTACAAAAACTGCACAACGTAATATCCTATTCAAACCAACTTTCATTGAGTGATATTTAAGATATCTAAAAACACGAGAAATTAACGCGATTATCTTTTATTTTCGCTTGACGTTTCGGCCGAGTTGTATCGGCCATGGTCTCAAGCAAACTGTCGCAGCAAGCTTCGCTTCGTGTCCGAGGCAGATTTTATTTCATCTACCCCCGATATGTGTAAATAAGTATTATAGTTCCTACGCACAACCACAAAACTCTCTCTGTTTTGTGACACAACACTCACGGTGTCCACACACTTAACCGGACGTAAAAAACGAGGTTTTGTCATTTCAGTCACAGACTTTCACGCTGTTGATAAAATGTATACGTTTTCCTGATTGAAAATTTTTTGCCTCTAGATTTAAATTGCTTCACGCACGACTCTTGGATAAAAGTGACGATCGGTGGAAAGGATTTGTGGACGATGGAATTCTATCCAATGATTCGTATCCGATTAGAGAAGATGTTCCGTTATCGTTGATTTGGTTGTTTGCTGGTTTTTTACAGCTGCAATGTGTTCCTTAATCCTGTCAGCAATAGTTCGCTTCGTTTGTCCAATGTATGAGCTGCCACAACTGCAATCTATTTTGTAGACCCCTGGTGTCTGCAACGCCAAAAGATCCTTCGGTCAATTTATTTATCCGTTTTTCAACTCGGCCGAAACGTCAAGCGAAAATAAAAGGTAATCGCGTTAATTTTCCGTGTTTTTAGATATTTTGTAATGCAACGCGAAAGTTTAAAAGTCAAAAATATCACTTTTAAACTTAAATAAGTTCTACTATTTCAAATTTTTTCTTTCGAATTTCAATTTGCCTTCCCATATTAGAAAAGTTAGGAGGGTGGTACACGTTTTTACAACTTTAGAAGCGTATATCTCAGCAACTATTGACTTAAACATAAAACTCACTTCGAAGCCTCTATTCATCGTTTTCAAAGACCCCATCTAACTAAAAAATCCCATTTGCTTATGTGCGCTGGAATTTTTTTTTTAACTATTTTTTTTGTTTCAAATTTTCATTGCACTATTGGATAATGGTTTATAGAATACACCTACTTTCAAAATTTTATTCTTAAGATTCCAATAGTCTTCGAATAAAGCTGTGATATATACAGAGTAGGCGGACAGAAAGAAATTACAAGAATTCCGTTTTTTGGCCATTTAGATACGGAATTCTAAAAAATAAATTTCGTTTTTTTTTGTCATTTTATAACTATAATATAAATCATTCCTATCATTATTTTGAATGGGTAAAAAATGAGTGAAATTGCGAAGCATATTTATCCATAGATATAACAAATCAGTGCTTATATATATATATATATATATATGTCAAACGCTCAGAAACAACAATTGAGATGATCAGCATTATCGACATAGAAGTCAAAACAGCAATTTATGAAATTTTGTAGCTTTTGTTCTGAGTCAACATCTACGAGTAGGATAATAGTTTTTATTTTAGAAATTAAAAGGGTTCTTGCGTAATAGCTGAGAAACCCTTAGACACATGCTAAATAAGTCACAGTCATAAATAGTATATAAGTTTAAACCAATTTAAATTTATCGGTAATAAATACGAACAAGTCAACCTTGTGCTAAAAGTCGATGAAACTGCATTAATTTCGTTGACTAATTGGTCGTTGTAGGATCGAGTCATAATACTTCCTGCTCGCGTCTAGGGTAGGGTTAACATCTTTAATATAAATTTAAGTAAATTAAAATTAATTTTTATTTTTATAAGTATTTTTCCTCTCTGACTACTCCATTGGGGATACAACGTGAAGATATGTATAAGTATTTAAAACAATAAAAATTGTATGAGAGTGACGACTCTGTCTCTGATACTGAGAGCAATCCTAATGAATCGCCACATTCGGGTCAGAAACAAGAGGAAGTCATTAGTGTGAACGAGATTGTGAAAGCGATAAGAGGTCTGAATGTGGAGAGGCTGCGGGAAATGATGAGATTACTGCTGAGATGATCAAGTATGGTGGTCTGGGATACATTCTATAAACTGTGCAATCTTTGCCGGCAGAAGAGAGAGGTTTTAGAGGACTGACGCACCGCCGCAGTCATAGTACCTCTCTATAAAGAGAAAGGTTCCCACTTAGACTGCGCGTGCTATAGAGTCATCAGCTTGGTCAGCTTAGCAAGTAAAGTCTATACTAAGGTATTGACTCAACGTATGAAAGGCATTTCTGAAAGATATTTGAGGGAGGTACAAGGTGGTTTTCAGAACGGTAGGGGTTATATGGATCAGATTTTCTCGATCCAAGGTATCGTGGGGAGGTTTCTGACCATAGGTCAGAAAATGTTCTGCGCTTTGGTGGATCTTGAAAAACCATTCGATAGAGCAGTGCGAAAGAAATTGTGAAGTCTTCTGCCTGAATATGGCGTGGAGGACCCCTTATTTACAGGCTGTGAGGTCATTATATCAGGATCACAGAGCCTGCGTAAGGATAGATGGTAACATGTCGCTTTAGTTTGAAGTCTGTTCAGGCGTCAGACAGGGTTATGTTTATCTGTCTGGCTATTCGTGCATTATTTGGACAGTTGCCTCTAGACATTGAAAGGTAGTATGACTGGTACGATAGTTGATGCTATAGTGGTAAACTGCATTTTGTGCGCTGACGATACTGTGCTTTAGAAGTGGAGTTGCAGACACTAGTTAAGAGCACGAAAGAAAATCGTGAAGTGAAAGGATTTAATATGAATGTGAACAAAACTAAATTTCTGGTGTTTGAAAGGAAAGATATACAGACAAAGTGTGAAATATGGTGTGAAAGTGTAAATCGGAAATGTCTAGAACAAGTGAACGAAATTGTACATCTGGGAAGTATGTTTTCGAGGGATGGAAGATGTGAGTTGGATGTGTAGAGACGGGTAGCAGCTGGGTACGGGTAGTAGGCTGTGTGAATATAATATGTAACTCAGCCGAAATGGCTATACACTATGCGGTGTTGTTTTCAATTTTATTGTACGGTAGGGAGGCCTGGATATGCCCGAAATCGAGTGAAAGTAAGATAATGCAGTAAAAATACAATTTCTTAGAAATATGAGTGTCACCCTTCTTAATGAAGAGCTACGCAGTATGACAGAGTTACACGACAGTTTCTGTAAAAATGAAGAAAGGAATGCTTTAATAGTTTCGGACACATGGAAAGAATAAGTGATGAAAGAAAATCTACAGAGCGAAAGTGAGTAGTCGGTACAAGGAGGCAAGGAAGACCAAGGCTGACTTACGAAGATCAAATAGCCAGAGTGTTAGCCGACGGTAATGTCAAAAGCACTCGCATACCTAGGCGAAAATGTGTGAGGAGAATGATGAGATTTGAGGAAGCGAAATAACTAAGGACTGCCACGCTCCGTCCTTTCTGACTACCCCGTTAGGGACACAGCGTGAAGATGTGTATGTATGTAAAAAATAGAGGAGTGTGTCAGAAAAACATTAAACCCGTAGCAATTTAGAAGTTAAATTTTAAAAATTAAAGAAAACGGTACTGAATCGCTCATTATTTCGTTGTTCGTTTTTCCTTATTTCTGGGTTTCATTCAATAATTTACATCTGTATACCTAATTTGAACTCAGTAAATGTAAAGATGCCTCAATGAAGGAGCATTCATATCTACAGATACGTAGCGTGTCCAGCGCGAAGCGCGGTCATAAAAAATATCATTACATAATGTATTTTCTATAGGTGTACTTACATATAACAGCCGGCCCGTGTCTGTGCGGATGCGCTATGCTCACATCGCGTCCGTTAGATGAGAATACGCTTACATAAAATGTATGTAATGATATATTTTTCGTATGTGCTAGTACGCGCGGACTATTAAAAAAATAATACAGTAAAAACGCGGAAAAAATATTAAAAAAGTAATACAGTATTAATTTAATATGTTTCAAAAAACCCGTCTAACTGAAATTCTTACTTTCAAATTTACCTTTAATTTACTGCGCGTAAACAGAAAACGGTAATAGCTTAAAGCGTTTATCAGTTTAGTTCTCTTTTTTATGAGAAATAACTCTAAATTTTATAAATTATAACTTTTTTTTTAAATAGGGCCATATGTACTTGCATGTATCTTGGTTTATTTGTAAAAGTATCTTAAAATGACATAGATTATGTACCTTATTTACCGTACCGTATTTAACAATAATATAAAAAAATGTCTTATTACGATTTTTTTTGGAATCTTTTTTTTTACTGAGCTGTAACGTAACGAGATTACCTTAATATGGCGATCGTCACACTATCATTGCATCGGTGTACATAAATATAGGCAACTACTATAGAAGTTTAATTAAATTAAAATTACATTCCGTATTTGTGAACACTTTTCGGCTCATGATATATAAATTGGGGAGAATGAATCGTTTCATATATCTTTGAACTTTCCGTATTTCGTTTCATATATCTTTAAACTTTGAATTTTCCGTAAAACAAAAAAATCATCTAAAGTCATTTATGATTTGCCAAAAAGATAGATAATGGTTTGTGTGTGATTAGTAAAATGGCTATGAAATACGGACAGACAAACGGACATACGAATAGTAAAAAGTTCAGACATTTTAAAACTTTAACATAAGTTAATAATATTTATTTTTAACTTATTTCCTTTCAGAGATTGTGTCAGACTTTATAATGTTTTTTTTGTTTGTTATAGATACATATCTTCACGCTGTATCCCCAAGGAGCTAATCAGAGAGGTCGGAGCGCCAAGCGTCGCGGTCCTTACACACCTCTTTCGCTTCCTCAAATCTCATCATTCTCCTCACACATTTTCGCCAAGGTATGAGAGTCCTTTTGACATTTTAGGCCCATTAGACAGTTGACAGATGTAGCTACGGCTAGGCTGGTGTATTTCGCATATTTCCATAGCCTTATGTCTTATGGTCTGCTACTGTGGGGATCAGCGGCGCATATGAAATCTATCTTTATTTTACAAAAGAGGGCAATACGTACCATCTACAGTATGAACGCACGTGAGTCGCTGAAAGATCATTTTAAAGACATTGATGTACTCACCTTACCCTCGTTATACATCTATGAAAACATAATGTACACTAAAAAAAATTTAGATCTATTTCAAAAGAAAGGCGTTGTTAGTGGTGTGGAAACTCGTGGTGGTGATCAGCTAGTTATTCCTAAATTTAAATTACAAAAGTCAAGTGGTTCATTTTTGGGTAACTGTGTTCGTTTTTATAATAAAATTCCTCAAGAAATTACTCAATTAACGGAAAACAGATTTAAACTTGTCATTAAACGCACACTGATTGGAAAAGCATACTACAAAATTAGCGATTTCATTGAAGACACAACAATAAACTGGAAGTGATCCTCTCTGCGTATGCATTTACTGGCTTTATAGATATTGTATTTTTAAATAACTATTGTACAATGATGGTGAAAAAATGATACCTGACTGAGTTTCTTGTCGGTTCTTCTCAGTATCCAGGTTTTCTTTTCGAACCGAACTAAAGTAGATTTGACGTTCAAAAATACCTTGCATTTGGGTTTACTTGAATAAATTGATTTGACTTTGACTTTGACTTTGATTTTCATCTGCTAACGCTCTGGCTATATGATCTTCATAAGTCTGCCTTCGTTTTCTTTGGCTTCTTTTACCTCTCACTTTCGCTCTGTAGTTTTTCTTCGTCAGTCTTTCATCACTCATTCTTTCTAAATGCCCGAACCATCTAAGAATTGTCTTTGTTATATTTAACATATTTTATTTTCTATGTTTTATTTTTGTCATATTTTATACATAATATTTAATATATGTCTAATGGTGTCCGTTTCAAGTAAAGTTTGCAAAATATGTGTAAATTTGTGTACATCATAGTACAGTATTTTTCACCTACGTATTTTCGCGTCGTGCTCAACCCTGACTTCAAACACTTCATGCATATGGAGAGGTGTACACTGTACAGTATGGCATGGCTCAGTTATCAATTTATTGGAGAGCAATAATAATTATTGACTTTCAATGAACGTTATATTTTTAACAAACATGCCTATAAACATTACTAGGTATATCTATACCTGCATGTATCTATATCTACACTTCTATACTATCTATACATCTCATAAACATAAAAACTACTCAAACAAACGATTTTAAAAGTTCTTTCACATATAGAAAACTACATTATCAGCGAGTAACATGGGCTGTATTTTATTTAAAAAAAATGTTTACCCGTGCGAAGTCGAGGCGAGGTTCTAGTCCAATATATAAAGAGATAACTGGATTGATCCAGTTATCCCAGTTATAAATAAAGAAATTAAACTAAAAATGGAAAAAGTTTCATTAGATGAATATACAAATCCTCAAGTTGTATTCATTTTCGTCATTTCTGCTCTGACTAGTTTATCTTCATAAGTCAGCATCTAACCTAACTTATAAATGTTATATACTTATTACAAACTATTACATTACTAAACATTAATGAAAATGGCACACCCGCCGTCATAATGCACACTTCATTCAATCTACACATTACATTAGCTTATAAATAACAGGAGGCAGTTGAATTTTTTTTATTCCTCACAGCCTTGCGCAAAAAATACTGCTAGATAACGCGAAATTCAGTGTCTGCCGATAAATTGTATTGTATTTTATCAGATGTAAGATATAACATAGTTTGTGTGTCAATATTTTAGTAATTTAATATATTTTTTTTTAATAAATCTATATAAATAATAATGTAAGTTTTCATTTTGTTAAAATCTAAAATCTCCGTAAGTTCTTCATTGATTTTTTGATGCGTGTATTACTGAGCCACAGCAACGCATTCATTATTTAATATTGCCATTGTGTATTTCTTTTAACCAAACTTGTCTAATGGGAGTTCATCCTACACATAGAAGGTTCCGTACGATACTTTTATGAAATGTGTTTTTTCTTATTGTTCAAAATAGTTTCAAAAATACAATATTGTCTATGTGCAAGTCCTGTTCGCTAAAACTTCTAAACAGGACAGTTAGCTCCAGATATTGAAAGTTAGGATGAGTGGTATAATAAGTGATGGTACAGTGGTAAACTGCCTTTTGTACGCTGACGAGTATACGACGAAAGACAGTAATACCGCAATTTCTTTGTGATACGGCGAGTTTACTTTTTAATAATAATTTTAAGTCATACATTATCATATTTCTGTAACATATATATATATATATTCATACATATGGTAAAGATACAGGTAAGTACATCAATTTAGCTATTAACACAATTAGTGTTTTCCAGTAGAAATCGCCAAACTATTTTTAAATACCCTTCATTAAACAGATAAATATTTTCTACATGCTCGGGTAAACTGCTAAATTAGATTTCCAGAAATCTGTAATATATTTCTCTTGTAAACTTTAAGTTTATATCTGTGACATATTATTTATAAACGAGTAAATTTTAAAACTTACCTAATTTCTGGAGATCTGTACCTTCTAGGACTCGTTAGGAATATTTTTCGTTTTTTATATTCCGTGAAATTTTCAAAATCAAGATCCAGAATTTTCGGAGATAAAGATGAACAAATTGAATTCAAGTACTTTTTTTGACTCTTCTTAAATTCTCCTATGCATATTTTAATCTTAACCAATCAAAAGTTTCATTTTTGAGTAACTGCATTCGTTTCTGTAATAAAATTCAGGAAGTTACTCAAGTAACTGCAATCGGTTTTGATTTGCTCTAAAACGTACATGATTAGACAACCATCCTATAAAACATACGATTTCATTTAAAAGAAACAATAGTCTGGAAATAATCTTCTTTGCACATGCATTAACTGGATTTCTGTATATTGTATTTAATAAAGCTATTGTAAAATTATGTTGAAAAAATGATACCTGACTGAGTTTCTTGTCGTTTCTTCTCAATGTGTAAGTTTCTTTTTGAAACCGAAAGAAGGTAAATTCGACGTTCAAAAACTCCTTGCAATTCGGTTTACTTGAATAAATTTATTTGACTTTGACTTCGACAATACATTATGTGGGTAAACAAGACTTAGAATTGCACTACATTTCAAGTTTGCAAAAAATATTTCATATTTAATATTAATTTTTGTAACATACATACATCTTCACGCTGTACCGCTAACGGCGTAGTCAGAGAGGACGGAGCGCTAAGCGTCGCGGTCCTTACATATTTCTTTCGCTTCCTCAACACTCATCATTCTCCTCACATATTTTTGCCTAGGTATGCGAGTGATTTTGACATTTCCGTCGGCTAACATTCTGGCTGTTTGATCTTTATAAGTTAGCCTTGGACTTCCTTGACTTTTTTTACCTCTCACTTTCGCTCTATAGATTTTCTTCGTCAGTCTTTCATCAGTCATTCTTTCTAAGTGCTCGAACCATCTGAGCATTCCTTTTTTCATTTTTACAATAACACTGTCGTGCAACCCTGTCATAATGTCAAAGTTCTTTTACCACTCACTTTCGCTCTGTAGATTTTCTTAGTCTGTTTTTCATCACCCATTCTATCTTTATGGCCAAACCATCTAAGCATTCCTTTCTTCATTTTTATAATAACACTGTCGTGCAACTCTATCATACTGCGTAACTCTTCATTGCTTATTTCGTCGCAAGGGTGACACCGCATTTAACGTCACTACAATACACTAAAGTTGGAACCAACACCGCAATGTGTATGGCCATTTTGGCTGAGTGAGATAGACACACAGAGCTCCGTTCACTTTATTGCCAGCTGCTACCCGTCTCTCCACATCCAACTCACATCTTCCATCCCTCAAAAATGCACTCCGCAGATATACAATTTTGTTCACTTGTTCAAGACATTTACTATTTACCCATATTTCACACTTTGTCTGTACATCTTCCCTTCCAAACACCAGAACCTTAGTTTTGTTCACATTCATATTCGATCCTTTCACTTCAGTCTTCTTTCATACACGTAACTAGTGTCTGCAAATCCGCTTCTGATGGTGCTATAAGCACAGCATCGTCAGCGTACAAAAGGCAGTTTACCACTGTACAATCACATATCATACCACTCATCCTAATTTTCAATGTCTGGAGCTAACTGTCCAAATACAGCACGAATAGCCAGGCAGACATCACGCAGCCCTGTCTGATGCCTGCACAGACTTCACTTCGAACTATAGTCCTTACTTGCTAAGCTGACCAAGTTGATGGCTCTATATCACGCGCAGTCTAAATAGAAATCTTTCCCTTTATAGAGAGACACTATGATTGTGGTGCGCCAGTCCTACGGAACCTCTCTCTTCTGCCAGCAAATATCGCACAGTTTACAGAATGTATCCCAGACCCTAGGCCCACTATAATTGATCATCTCAGCAGTTGCCTCATCATTTCCAGTAGCCTTTCCACATTTCAGACTTCTTATCGCTTTTACAATCTCGTTCATACTAATGACTTCTTCTAGTTCCTAACCCGAGTGTGGCGATTCGTTAGGATCGCTCTCAGTGTCAGAGAAAGAGTCTCATATTTTCCATAATATGTATCACTTCATTCATCTTCCCTTCAATCCCACCTCTCATTCCACACAGCTGTTCTGTATTCCTCTTTCCAAGTCCCGCTGCTAGGCGCACAGCGTGTTGGGTGGCGGTCCCCAACGCCGGACTGCACTCTGCTAACACCATCGGGCACAAACCGGTGTTCATCGCTTTCGGGGAACGTCCTAGCTCTATTATTAACATTGTCCCACATAGTGTGCACAGGAGAGGAATCGCAGCCCTGATAAGGGCTGGCAGGGGTCGCGACGAGCACGTTTCCTCAATTGACCCCCTAATATTGGTTACCAATACTAATACCTAAATACTACTGAATAATTGTATACACACATGTAACTAACTACACACATACACGACTGTCTAAATTATCAAAATAACGAGATATTGATCTAATGTAAAATTTTCCATCGGTTGCGTTTATTTATAAGTTTTTTTTTATTCCAGGATTGCATATATAGATTAATAAATGCCTATTTTATTTGTAAAACAAACGTGTTATTTAAAAGTCTATCTTATTGCAAAGGCAGTAGATATCCTTCTCTTAAGAAGGTTATATATATACTTGCTTGAGTAATAGTATGAAGAAACTATCCTACATATCTCGTAGAGGCGGCGTCGGAAATGGAATACTTGAGTGAACACCACGTATATTATCTGAGAATTCAAACTGTCTGTATCATTCATGGGATCCCTTACTTCATCTGCTTTTATGTATACGAGACGAAGGGGTTACGTTGGTGTGAAATAAATTTATTTTACCTACTACGGTAGATAAGAGTTGTTGTTTAGTATTGATGCTTTTATTTTGTAACTTTTGTTAGAACAGAATATTATGAGAAATTTTGTTGTTAAGATTTGTATAATATAAGTATGTATTTCATCATAATTGAATGTTGCGTTTTGTCATATTAATATTTGTGATACACACACATCAAATTACGTCACATTAAACAAACAAGCAGAAAGTGTCAGCTTTATAGCAATGACAACCACATTGATTAGCCAACTGAGATAATTTTGTAACGTTTCAAAGTCAAAGTCGATTCAATTTATTCAAGTAAACCTAATTGCAAGGTATTTCTGACTCAAGTGTACTTTAGTTCGGTTCGAAAAAAAATCTGAATACAGAAAATCCGACAAGAAACTCAAGATGCCATTTTTTCAACATCGAACGGGAAAGCATTTCCCGTTCGATGAGCAAGATATGTATTTATGTAAAGAACTATTAAGGTCAACGCTCATTTACCAATCGGTACCCAACCGCCTCGGCTCGAAAGGTTGAGATTTGTCATACAAACTTTCCATTCAAATTCGCTTACTTAACAATTTTTTATTAACATTGGAAAACCTCACTCGTAATCTAACGCGTCTTCGGTGATGTTAACTTTGAATGTTCTATTATTGGTAGGCATGAACTACTCAGGATATTGGGTTTCTTTAGGGCCACCCTGGAGAGGAATACAGAGTAAATTTTTATAAGGGCGCCTTCCCTGTATTGCTACAATCGATTTCAGTTGTGAAATAAATACACACTTTAATACAACCTTCACCAATTTATTAAAGAATTATAATTATCCCTAAATATAGATCTCATGAGCTCACTAAATGAAATCTTAAATGTTATATAGAAGAATTTTAAATGAGATTTTACATACAAAACAAACAAATTACGTCTGTATTGGAAATTACAAAAATGAGTACTGTAACCAATAATAAGTGTAACTGTTTCTTAATATTTGGTATAACTAAAACATTGAGATGAACTACAATAACAAAATATAAGGTTAGTTATGTATATTTACTCTTGAATGTTAATAATTTTTATATATGCTTGTACATTACCATCTAAGGAGATAACCATGTATATATATAGCCAGTAGAGTTGTCCCACCAATGGTCCATAAGAATATCCACGGTGTTCACTAAACCCTTAGTGACTGCACAATTAAGTTAGGTCTTCTGGAAGCCGAGTTGTCCCTCCAATGGTCTCAAAGAATTTCCATGAAGTCCACTATACTCGTAACTCACAAATAAATCTCAAAGAAAAGAGATTAAATATGCGTTAAGGTAATCCAACCTCATACTGCAATGCACAAACAAATGATCCGAGAAAGTAATCCATCTGATCATATATCTTTAAAGAAAAATATCCAACTAAATGTGGAATACACCGTCATTCCACGGTGTTTATGAGATTAAGTAGATAACATTAGTCCACTGGGTTTATGGAACTATGAGTACACCATTAGTACCTGGTGTTTATATAATTAAACTTGGAATTAAGTATGGAAATAAAATATACCATCAATCCGATAAACCACGGTATTTATGTAAATAAGATATGGCATTTAGCCGGGAATTTAAACATGGAACTTAGCCTGGAATTTAAACATGGCACTTAGCCTGGAACCCTGTAACAAAATTCCTGGGGTTAATACACGGTACTAAGCACCAAGGAAAACACTTTTAAAAGAAAACTACAACTTCTACATCCTACTTACCATGAGGTCTATCATGGGACTTTATAATATTTATAAAAAATGAAAAACAACTTCTTTATAACACTAGAAACATCCTAAATATATAGGCATGTATATTTTACTTCTATATGGGCATTTTTGTCTGCCACTTAACCACCACCAAAAGTGGATGACTCCTTCCATGACGGATACTACACCTCGACATAATTTTTACCCTCTCTCACGTCATTATTAATGTAACTGAAAACTACTCAGATTTCAGTCTGAGGTTTCCGACATAAGAAAGAGACAGCAAGTCTCTGAAAAGATATCGACCAATGGGAAGTGTCTGAAAATTTGTAAGTGACAACATCAAAATGTCAGATTAACAGATCCACAATAGAATTAGAAAGATCTAGATAAAAGTAGCCACTGAAAAACAAGACGGAAGCAATGCCCCTTTGCTCGAACATTCCATTTTACTTGATTTGTGAAACAGATATATATCAACACTCGTTTCTCTCTTATCGAATACAATCGATTATTAGGAATTACTCGTATTTAAATTTTTACAACAATTTATTTATCTCATCGTCAAAATGGGAAAGCAAACCTGGACAAATCATATTAATATCTAATAAAAGTATTATCACCCACAATTGTTTTATTTTGTTTATAACAAAACTATATTGTTACACGAAAGAAAATCGATTATCGCTTTATTACCTATTTACAAAAGAAAAGTATATAAGTAGTATATCAGTTGTCTAGTACCCATAACACAAGCGCTATGCAGCTTACTTTGGGACTAGATGGCGCTGTGTGTGAAATGTCTGAGTATTATTATTATTATTATTATTACCACGATACTTATTACTATCGATGTTTCCAAACATTCAACGTTATTACTGAACGTAGCGTAAGTAAATGTAGATTTTAACGAAAGTACCAATGAACTTTATAATGAAACAACTAAATAATTAAAAGTTTAGTAAATTATGTTCTGGTTTAAATAATATACACTTAAAGTGCAATATTTATTGATTCTACTTGAGAAGAAATGAAGTAGTACTACGTACTTGATTGCGAACAACTTTCCGAACGCGTTACCTATTAATCATTGCATCGGAGACAATTGTCATCTGTCACCCACTAACCTCAAGAAATATTACTGTGGAATGCAAATGAAATTTGTGATCGATTCTAATTTGTATGTAATTAACCGTAAGTATATATCTGCGAAAAAAAATTGTTACAGTAAGTTGTCCATATGGTACGAGAAAATGACTCGGTGACAACAGTCAATCCACTCGTTTCTAACGTAATGATTGTTAGCGGACTGCGTGCCGCCCGCGATTTGCCGCAAGTTAAGATTCGGCAACAAATTCCAATGATTTTATGATACAGGCATGTAATCCGTAGATATGTAACTAGCGCGCCGAAAATGAAGCGTACAAAAGGCTACGATTGTAGCAAATGACTAGCTGTTTTTTCTCTCTTATTGTTTTAATTACGTCATCCCTTTTACATCATTTAACGACATAGTAAAATGCAAGTAAAATAAAATCGTAATACATAGTGTGTGCGATCGAAACGTTTTTGCGGTTATTTTGTGAGCATGGAACGAATTTTTTCTACAAAATCACTGACAAATTTTCGACAACTTGTTGACCGTGTGGCACTCACTCGCTGACCGCAAGGCGTCAATTCCCCATCGCCTAGTCATCATCTTTTATTATTGAGTGGACGCGGAACAGTGAGGTGGCGTTGGAGTTGAACGCTCTGGCTATTTGATCTCCATAAGTCAACCGTGGTCTTACTTGCCTTCTGCTACCATTCATTTTCGCTCTGTAGATTTTCTTCGTCAATCTTTCATCACTCATTCTTTGTGTGTGCCCGAGCCATCTAAGCAGCATTCCTTTCGTCAAATTCACAATTCATTTTTTGTTTCTCAATTCTGGATATCAAAGTCAAAGTCAAAGTCAAATCAATTTATTCAAGTAAACCCAAATGCAAGGTATTTTTGTACGTCAAATCTACTTTAGTTCGGTTCGAAAAGAAAACCTGAATACTGAGAAGAACCGACAAGAAACTCAGTCAGGTATCATTTTTTCACCATCATTGTACAATAGTTATTTAAAAATACAATATCTATAAAGCCAGTAAATGCATACGCAGAGAGGATCACTTCCAGTTTATTGTTGTGTCTTCAATGAAATCGCTAATTTTGTAGTATGCTTTTCCAATCAGTGTGCGTTTAATGACAAGTTTAAATGTGTTTTCCGTTAATTGAGTAATTTCTTGAGGAATTTTATTATAAAAACGAACACAGTTACCCAAAAATGAACCACTTGACTTTTGTAATTTAAATTTAGGAATAACTAGCTGATCACGACCACGAGTTTCCACACCACTAACAACGCCTTTCTTTTGAAATAGATCTAAATTTTTTTTAGTGTACATTATGTTTTCATAGATGTATAACGAGGGTAAGGTGAGTACATCAATGTCTTTAAAATGATCTCTCAGCGACTCACGTGCGTTCATACTGTAGATGGTACGTATTGCCCTCTTTTGTAAAATAAAGATAGATTTCATATGCGCCGCTGATCCCCACAGTAGCAGACCATAAGACATAAGGCTATGGAAATATGCGAAATACACCAGCCTAGCCGTAGCTACATCTGTCAACTGTCTAATGCGCCTAATAGCATATATTGCCGAACTGAGCTTATTAGATAAAGTCCCGATATGGTCCGCCCACTGTAACTTATTGTCTACTGTTAAACCAAGAAAAGTAGCTGATTTCATTAATTCTAATTCTTTCCCATCCAGTTTCAGTCCATTATGAATTTTGGGTACATTGGATAGGGAAAACTTAACACAATTGATTTTTTGTGCATTCAGTAGTAAATTATTGGCAGCGAACCATCTCGAGACATCCGCCAAGGTCCTATTCTGTCCGCTAATATCTATGTCTTTTCTGTTAACTTTAAATAATAATGATGTGTCATCAGCAAATAATATTATTTCACAAAGGTCTTTAAGCATAAATGGAAGATCATTAATGTAAACCAAAAATAGGAACGGTCCCAAAATTGATCCTTGAGGAACGCCCATCATTAATTTAGAACCGACAGATGTAACCCCATTTACATTCACTTTTTGTTCTCGGTCAGCCAGATATGAAATCACGAGATCGAGAGCTTTATCACGTATTCCATAGTACTTCAGCTTGTAAATTAAAGTTTTGTGACAAACACAATCAAAAGCCTTAGAAAGATCACAAAACACGCCAATGGCATCTCGTGACCCTTCCCAAGCCTCTAGTATATTTTTGACCAAGCTTGCTCCCGCATGTGTTGTTGACCGCCCTCTCGTGAAACCGTACTGTTGACCATGAAAAATCCTGCAAATGTGCCTGCATTTGGTTGAGCATTATTTTTTCGAATATTTTACTCAACGCTGGCAATATCGACACTGGGCGGTAGTTTGTAGGATCTGACTTACAACCCGATTTAAATATTGGTATAATTTTACTATGCTTCATCAAATCGGGAAACACACCTTGATCGACACATTTATTAAATATATTTACTAAAATCGGTGTTACTATTGGCATTATATTAGCCAGTACATGAACAGATAATCCCCACAAATCTTCACTTTTCTTTTTTTTTATTCTTTGAAAGTTTTCTCTATCTCAAATGAAAACGTGTGCCTAAACTGAAAACTAGGGAACCACTTTCCTATATTTTGGCTTAATAGTGCCCGTGCTGTATGTGCAGAGGATGCTAGACCACTAGTAATGTGTACAGGTGCATTTGAAAAAAATTTAGCAAAACCATCAGCAACCTGTTTTTTATTAGTAGCGATTTTATTATTAATGTATATTGAGAGATCTTCGTTTTTCTTATTTTGTTTCCCTACTTCTGTGTTAATAGTGTTCCATATCGCTTTTACTGTGTTATCTGCCTTACTAATTTTATTGGCGATATGAATTGATTTCGCGTGCTTTGATACCTTTTTAAATATTTTTGAGTAATTGCGGACATAGCTATGAAAGTTTTCATCCGATGTGTATGATTTTTCATCATACAACTCATAAAGTCTGTCCCTACTTTTTCTAATACCTTTTGTCGCCCAATCAGAGAAATGTAACTTGTTGTCAGTAATTATTTTTTTCTTCTTTGGGCAGTTTTTATTAAATATGTAGGTTAAATTTTTCAAAAAACTCTTATACATGATATTTGGATCGCCAACAAAGGGAACGATGTTTGTTAATTTTGTTACTTCGTTGGTAAAACGTTTTAACTGATTCCCGCCTAATGGTCTAAACTCAATTATTCTTTCTAATTTATTTTTCATGCAATCTATTTTAATTAATTGAGATTTATGATCTGATCGAATACCACTAATAATTTTGTGCTCTCTAATCCTGCTCTTATTCATAAAAACATTATCAATGCACGTCGCCGAATGGTATGTAACCCTGGTCGGTTCATCAAAAATGTGCACAAGATCAAATGAAAGAAAGAGTGAGATTAGCATCTCCCTTTCCTTAGAGCTATTTCTTATGTCCACATTGAAGTCACCACATGCTATGATTGATTTGTTACATTTGCTAAGCATGGTAAGACTCTCCTCTACAGAAATTAAAAATTGAGAATAATCGGACGAGGGAGGTCTGTAAACACATAAGAATATGTAATGATCCGTCTCCGCACACAACATTTGCGTTATATAATAAGACATATAATAAGAATAATAATAATAATGTACTCAGACATTTCGCACAGCGCCATCTAGTTGCATTATAAGCAGCACAGTGCTTGTGTTATGGGTACTAGACAACTGATATACTACTTATATACTTTTCTTTTGTAAATACATACATATTATACATAAACACCCAGACTCGAGGCGGGAATCGAACTCACTACCCCTGTTTACTTTCCGACGCGCTTAACCATTGCGCCACGGAGGTCGTCAAATATGGCAAACCAATTTACGCCTCTGTGCCTAATAGTGAAGTCATAACTTTTTAAGAAAAAAAATTAAACCGACTTCAAAAAGAAACCGAAGAGTACAAAATATCTTTTACTTATCAACACTCAAGTATAAAAATAACTTTATACATACGATACAAATGCCTATAAATTAAATTATACAGTTACTGAAATCGGTGCCAAGCTTACCACACGGATAGACTTTAGACTTTTCGTTGTTGCGTAGGTATTGATTTTCGGATATAAATCCTCTCAAACTAAAAAAGAATATTCCAAATCGCTCCACATATCATGAAGTTATCGGTGAACATACGTAAAAAAAATATATGCAGACGAATGTAGAACCTCTTCCTTTTTTTGAAGTCGGTTAAAATAAATTTGCTGTGACGGACAGACAGACAGATATCAAAACATAAGAGATAATACCATTTTGGTTAGAGGACAATAACAAATAATTACAACTGAATCACACGCAAACGTCAGATCTCGTGTGTCAACCCAGCAATTAAATGAAATCCACGCTTGTATGTAATTACGTACGAAAGCAAATTAATATGTATCGCGACTATGGCATTAAAGGAGTCCTATCAAGAGTAACGCAATTATCTATGCTATCTGAACAATATACAAATCATAAGAGATAGCGGTCTCTACGCGTTTAGGCTAGAGTTAAGGTCGGCTAAGGAGATTAAAAACTATTAGAACTAAAAAAACGGTCCAAAATCTATAAACTTGAACTAAGTGAAAGGTACCTACTTAAGTATTTCATTCCTTTCGCTCAAGGTCATATATATAAAATAATAGATATAACGATACAATTTTCAGTAACTAATAGTACAAGTTACAATTGAACTCCTTATTGCCAAGATCTACTTACCCTTATTTTTTAAACTTCTTTTCATACTTTTACTTATAAAAATACAGTACTAATTTATTCTTCTAACAATATAGTAACATAGTAATAATAAATGTAGTACATATATACGTTAATATTTACAAACTTAAAACTACACATTAGTTTAAATAATAGACTTCCTCAAAGTTGCTACTTAAAAAGCTGTCAATGCTTAAGATACCCAGCAGACTGGCAGTATTACCTCTTTGAATAGCCAAATAATTTGACATTTGACATTGACATTAACAATACCTAGGCTAGTTGGTCTATATCTGACCATTTAAAGAAGTTTAGTAATCATGAACGGAACTCATTGTTCATATTTTTTCAGTTTCGTTTCGCATGGTTATTAATTAGTCCTCTTTAAATCTTTTAATTAAGTCGTTCAGAGATAGTAAACTAGGCTACGTATTGTGCTTCGAAATGTCAATTAAAACTTACTGTCAAGTACTGCCAATTAATAATTTTATTTTAAATTAAAAAGAAGTTTAAAAAATAAAGATGAGTAGATCTTGACAACAAAAAATTCAATTATAACTTGTATTATTAGTTATAGCAACGTATATGGTTACATTCTCTGTGATTTAGTAATAAATATGTTCGCATAAGACCCAGTTTAATAGACATCCTCCATGAGAGAAAGGGATAAAATACCTAAGAAGGTGCCTTTCACTTAGCTCAAGGTCATAGATTTTGGACCGTTTATTTAGTTCAAAGTGCGCACTCCCTATATATAATAATGTAATCTCCTTGGGGTCGGCAACAAGCACGTAATACCCGTGATGTTGCAAGTAAACATTTTTATTAGTTACAGAGGAGAAATCTGTACACAGATACCTAGACCCCTAGGTGAGAAACTGGTTCACGTAGGGCTTTTACTCGCCAAAACTCCTTCAGTGGTCGTCCTGGGTGCGTTGTCGAGGGACTCAGGGATCTCCTACGGAACACACCAGGGCCTTTCACGCTGTGCCGAACTACTGCTTGGGAGGCGGTAACAGAGCTTTCCTGTACCTTCACAGTGCCACGACAGCGCGAACCAAAAGTAACCATTTATCGTCATCTATTCTCATGTATCATCATATATGATCAACCATTTATTATCAGCCACATGCCTTTTTTCCACCTTTCGATATTTAAAAAAGTTACTTCACGTTACATACATTATTTTGTTTACATTATGCACGTAATATGAATACATACGTAAATAACTTTAAGGCATTTCCGATTCATAATGGACATCACATTTAACAATAAATATTTGGATTCATAATTGGCAAATCTAAACCATGTTCTTTTTTTTATTATGAAAGAGAAGGCAAAGGAGAAAGTGAATCACCTGATGGAAAGTAATCACCGCCGCCCATGGACGACACCCGCAACTTCTGGAGAATAACGGGTGCGTTACCGCCCTTTAAGGAAAGGAGGGGGAGTGGGTAGATGTTCCACCGGCACTCTCACTTAACATAACAGCAATAGATACTGCTATTTCACGCCGATATTCTGTGAGAGGGTTACTGGGCGAGCCAGACCAATTCGATGCAGCATGACTCTATCACGCGAAGCAGCTTGCTAGTTCATCATGCATACAAATTCCTTATAAAACGTTCTTGCCGTCAGCCTATTTTCTTCTACTAAATTACATCGAATCCACCTAGTGAGGTACAGAAAGCAGGCGTATTAACTTTAGCATCAACAGCTATCTCAGCTTATATTTATTAATAAAGTTATTGGAATTTAATAATGACAGGCCGTTAGCGTGTTATTAGCATCTTCCTTCGAAAGCGTTACGTTACGGCCTCTGAGTTCGATCTCATTGATCCATCTATGAATATTATATTATACATATTAATATATTTAGTCAGCATGTATGAGCTTTTTGATAATCCTTGTTGCACGTTGCGTACTCCATGCAATGTGTCGTATGCGTCACCACCAGTCAATGTCTCCACACTTAGCAATCGTATACAACACCGAAGTACCACTACAAATAATGCCGCTACTGTATGTAGTATATTTTTACGACAGCATTAAGAGAAATATATTGTATTTAAATACAAAAGGTAAAGAAATCCCAAAGGCTTCTTGCTGTCCGTCATACAACGAATAAACGACGAGATAGCTTGAGTATCTGTCATACTTGATCCATTTACGTTGGAATCATTGGAAAGGTAAACCTTTACTTTGTGGTTATAAAGTTAAGAAATATTTTCATTGAGGTTTTTCAGTTGCTTTATATACTCGAAAACGAAACGTAACGCGAAACGTAAAACAAAGAGAGCTGTTTTCAATAATGAGGTAAGAAAAAACTTAATTACAATAAGACAATAAAACTCATGTACGATTTACAATGAAAACAAAAATTTTCAACAAACCTCGTGTAAAGCAATAAGGTTATACACTTGGTCGCGTAAGCTACCTTAAGCTACTCTTGTATCGTACTCGAAAGAAATAGAAAGATCACTGTGAATCTATGTACAGAGCTAACGAACCTAGTGTCGCGCGGCACGCGGGTCACTCCTCGCACGTCATTCAATTAACTAGCGTATGTAAGGAAGAGACAGAGAGAGAGAAGGTCATTGCGATTCGAATGGGGGGTATAACACTTTTGCGCTACGTGACGATTTCTACAAATTCACTAGGGTCCAAAGCGTTAAACTATGAGGAGAATAACAGCGCGTATGATCCGCACTGTCTCAGGTCACAACACTGTCAGTCCTGTAGTCTGAGCCAGAGTACTACTAAGACTACGGTATTCCTCGTATGTTATAAAAAGTGACCTAAACAGTGCTCTGGGGTCACGGTCGATCGGAGTGAGATTCCTGTGACCCGGAAGTAGACGACAGCGCGTTGGGTCCACGTTGTCGTTGCACTGAGAGGGTACAAGGGCGCTATGTAACTGCCCCCCGAAAAATGCCTCGGTACGTGTGAGAGGGGCTACTGAGCCCCTCTACAACACACCAAGGATGACTACCGGTGTTTTGGTGGATAATAGACCCACATAATCTAGTTTCTTTTCCAGAGGGTTAGGTAGGATCCCATTAACGTCGTTCAGTTATCTCATTACCTTTTGAAAATTTCTACCTCTCTAATCTTTCTAAAAGAGGTTCGATTCTTAGTGTAATGCCTGCTGCCATTTATCAAGAATTGAAACCAATGACATAATGACTTCTAAAGCACGGAGACTCTTGATAAGGATGCTATTAAATCACCCATTCAGAAAGTGACTACGCGGAATGTTACTCGTGTTAGGAATCGATTATTATAAAATATTATTGTTGTTGTCACTACTCGATATATCAGCAAAAAAAAAACAGCAACACACAACAAAAACAAAAAAGTGGTAACATTTCGTACCGTGAGTAACATGGACATTTTAACGTTAATTTTTGACTTTGCGCCAAGAATCTTTGAATCTAGCTGGATACCGTCCTCTGAAAAGGTAGTTGAAAACAAACTAAACCTCAACAAACCTCGAGTAACCTTTGATCACTTATGTTTCATTTCTGTCTCTTTCTAACACCTGGAAATACTCCTACTAGTGTATATTGCTATTTATAGATATACCGACAGCAAAAGATGAAAAGAGATGGAGGGGTATAGAGAAGTTTCGAAGTTAAATTTCTAGACTTTTACTATCTCCTCGGGTTGCGGCCTTCGGGTTAAATACTGCTCCATGTTCTGCGCTTTTAATTTATTAATATTTTTTTGAAAATCGATATCGAACTTGACTTTGTTCATTCAATCATAAAGATGATAATATTCTAATACTTGTTCCCAGTCATCTTATTAAACCCCGAAGCATCACTACGCTTGCGAAATACTAATCATTATCCTTAACAATAAAAACAATAAATTAAGATGTAAGTCTGGATAAACTGTTTACCTTGATCGCCATAAGTTTATAACTTGTTAATTATATGTCGCATGTAATCAAGCTATTATAGCGAATGAATACATTATTCTCAAACACTGTACCTATCTGAACACCAAGTGTGAGCAGAGAATGGAAATAATATTACTGATGTGTTTATAATGAGCAAATTAGTTGACACGCAACGTTTTGTTGCTCGCTGTTGAACATTCAAAAATCGTCGAATCAAAAAACGTTTTATGAATATTTCTAAACGTCTTATCAGTTATAAAATCAAAAAATATAATTATCTTTTAACATGATAAAAGCTAAGAAAATTAACAAAACAAAGACCATATGTCTGCTTGTGTACAAACATCCCTAGCGTTCACTTGAGACCTAACAAGCCATTACCCATTACAAACAACAACCGCTGTATGGCACTCTCGGTAGATGTTCTAATTTACAAAATTATAGCCACAAAACCAGCGATTATATCAAATAAAGTTCAAAATGTTTTATTCGAGTGTAGTTTTAGAAAAGCCTAAAGTTAGAAGAACCAACAAAAATATAGTTGCCTTCAGTTATATCTTACTTGTATGTATGATAATTGATCGCAGTTATGGAATAAAAATTTTCAATCAGTCTAAAATTGTAATCTTTCATATGTTGTATCTATATTAGTAATAAGGTGTACAATTAAGAATAAATTAATTAGAAATAAATTAGTTTTGTTTTGCCGTCAGCATGCATGCATTGAAACATTCACAATCAAGATAAGTATGGTATAGCTCTGTATGCATAATAAAGACTATTCTGTCGTGACATATTTGCTTAAAGAGATGGAGCATTTAAACTATAGAATGGAAATGTCATTTATTTTGTTTCTAAATTAAAACGATTTACGTCTAAACACTGCTGCAGTTGCTGTGCATCGATTGGTCAGCCCAAAACTAAACAAAACCTGTGTACATGTGCGTATAATTAAAGAACATTTTTCAAAAAGTACTCCGCTGTTACCTATATCAAAAAGATTTATTTATTGAAAGTACTAATTAAAAGCAACACATGTACTTTTTGTCTAAAAACCAATAAAAACCCGAAGAAAACATGACATTATTGTTTCTGTTTTTAATATTTCTTCTATTTTAATAATTTTAATTACAAATATTACGGCACTGTAATCTCTGATGGAAAAAAAAATTCCATCTGTTTTGCTAACTTATGTCTTATTCTAAAACAAACTTGTTTCGTCATTATCAACTTATTTCGTGGCCCTAATCAAAATCTGAGCTACATTGAACCGCTCGCGGCAATCATAATTTGATATTAGAACTTTTACTCCTCATCGACTTAGAAGGGAATTTTTATGTTCTATTTTACTGTTTATGTTATGAATATGAGTTACTTTGTTTTCGACATTTACAATTATTCCATAATTGTTAGTAAACAAAGAGTACTTTAATTACAAATTTAAACTTGCTACAATCAAACCAAATAAATTTAATTAGAAATAAATTATTTTTGTTTTTCCAAATAGGTATTAATTAAGTGTTGTTAGAATTCACAACATGAGCTCTACAATTTCTTCTTTTACACATATCAGGCTAAATTTTTTCGACTCCTGCTCCAATTAGTTCTCTTTGAAAGATAACGAAACATTCCATTCATAACAAAGGTAAGTAAGTTAATTACTTTCTTGTCTGTCTGGCTGCTACAAATCTCGCAAACCAATTTTAAACTAGTTTCGCATACCAAAATAGGCTATTTTTGACAGATATGTATAAATGTATCGAAAATTCAGTAATATTTTATTTTTATTTTATTCTGTTTAAGAAGACAGACATCATCTTTACAGACATTTTAATACTACGTTGACTACACAACTACAAATATAATATTAAAAAATCTCGCCCTGTAAATAATTATAAGTATACATGTATCTAATTATATTAAAGTGCTTACCGCAGTACTAATGTGACGAAAAAAAAACAGTAATAAGGAAGAAAAAAGTAAGACATAAAAACTAATCCTGCAGCCAGTATGCAGCCTCTTTATGAGGAAACTCCTCAATCATTGTTAGCATCGACTAAAAATTTTAGTAATTATCTGATACTATAATAACGGTTGCTTTCTCTTAAAGGAACTCAACAGATAAGATATAAAAAGTAATCGTTACTGAAAATAAATAATTAAAATAACAATTAAAAAAAGTATGAATGAACTTGTGAAACAAGCTAGTAAATGTAACACTTTTATTTTTATAAACTTTGATGTCGACTTCGTTTATAGGTTTTGGCAATAAAGACTTTATCTATCTAGTTGTTTATTTCGATAACTACGTCTTTTTCCGCAGTACGACGCCTAATGATCTTATTATTTTACTACAAACCGATCGTTAACTGGGACATGGCTCTTTCTCATAACAAATACAATGAAATAACGAGGCACAGTTACGTTCTATCAGTAAATAAAGTACTCATATACGCTGTTATCCGTGGCAAAAGGCAAAACCGAAAAGTTTGTTCACTTCCTTTGAGAATATTTCGATAAGCCTCTGCTCTCGTCGTTTACGTATACAATCGAGTTTGTACTCCATTCCCATAATATATTTCCTCTTTCAGTTCCAGTTCGTAGAATAAACAATATCTGTCAAATAGTAAGGGAGTTTGGATACAGCTTTGTATTCGCTACGGAAGAAAATTCCCAAAATCCTTGATTTATTTGTTCCGTAATTAAATGTATGAGAAAAGTTGTGATACATTGATCGACACAGCTACTCCGAACTCTAATATGATTCGACGAATTTCGGTATATAAATAAACTATTATTACAGGACGATTATAAACAAGTGAAGAAACTATACACAGTGCACGTCGATCATATGAAATTTCGTAGATGTATATCCATTAGTCAATACCATTCTTTTTTTTCAATCTTTATGGCATGGCGCACAGTTTAGCGCATTTGTGAATGTCACGTATGAATAAGTAGAATGACAAGTACATTAGTTTTTTCTTATCGTAAAACTTCTCCAGTAAAGTAATAGTAGGCTTTACTGAAGTTTTATAAGACCTCTTGGAAGCACGCGAGAACTTCAGCTACATATGTTTATTTAGACCTACTCCGTTCTTTTCACATATACAGAACTTTAAAACACAATATACTATCACCTTTTTACTTTAAAACTCCCAAAAATGTAAAAAATAGAAAACCTAAATAAGATAACAACCTCACTTTTCCCGTTCCCGCCAAAAAGTGACACAAAGACACGTTTTTAAGTACAGATAACATATAACTATCTCTATAAGAATGACAATGAGAGGTTTTCTGACGGTTCATTAAAAAAATCTTAAATAATAGTAAGATGGTTGATGAAATATGATTTTCAAATCGAAGATAATTTAGCTGGAATTCCAGGAAAAAATTACCGTCTTCTATGACATCCTTTATTCGTTGACGAATTCCGAAATCTGGCTGCTCTACTCTCTTGGAGAATATTATTGTCAAAATTCTGTTAATGTTACATATATTAGGAATAGGTATCTCTTGGAGACATCATATGTACTTCATAGCAATTAGCAGTTTTGCGTTTATTTAAAGTTTATGTAAAGCCTATTTCCACGAAACAATCTTGAGGTTCTTTCATTTCCGAAACTTCGTCAGCTTTACCATATAAACTCAAATTATTGTACTGCTACTTTGAGGAACTTTAAAACATTTCAACGTGGATTTTATGTTACATGTGGGTAATATGTAAATTAACTGCTCGATTCTAACGAAGCTCTAAGATCAAACGTTCAGTGGGCCACGTATTTTGTGCGCCATTCGAAAACTTTCTCGTGTTTTGTACCGAAGTTGTTGTAAACTTTGTATTGGATTCTTCTTTAAAAGTAGGTATTCTCACAACATTCCAGACTAATTCAAATCTTACTGTAGGAAAAATAAGTAAAGATACATAAATGGTTCCATTTGCCAGGCAAACACAAGAAGATAAGTAAATTGGGCACATTTTATATTTTGATATCGCCCAGATCAGCAGAGGATGAGAATAGGTTGAGAAATAGAATGTGAAAGACGTTTGAAAGGAATAATGTAATTTGGAGGATGTGTTGCGGGTACAGCATACGGTACAGTGCACTTAAGGTCGTACTCTTTCAAAGTTTAATTAATTTATCTGCTTGTATGTGAGAAGATTTCGAGAGAAATATTTCTAAAACAGAAAACGCGGTCGACTTTTTTTCAAACAAATGTTACGTAAATAATTAAGTAAAATAAAACATTTATTTACATTAACAAAAAGTACACACATATGTTAATATTTACAAACTTAAAACTACACATTATCTTAAATAATAAACTTCCTCAAAGTTGCCGCTTAGAAAGCTGTCATTGCTCAAGGTACCCAGCAGACTGGCAGCATTGCCTCTTTGAATAGCCAAACTGATTCGTTGGCGGAAGAAGCTGCCAGCCCGGCGGTCTCCCGAAGCCTCGACCAGTCTCTTACAAATATCAGAAACCAGTCGATGGGCTTCGGGGCCCCAGGGACCCAAAGTTTCGACTGCAAAGGGCGTAAATATGAAACTCTCAGAGAGAGTCGCATAATTACGCCGCTTCAAGTTCTCGGCAGTGCTGGCCGCGGCACCTGCTGACTTGGAAGTCGCCGGCACATGGGAAACAGCAAGTGTATCGACACAAATGGCATCCCACACCAGCGATCTTCCAAGTTTCCAAGGAATGAGCGTCAAACCATCCGGTCTCCTCCCGTCGCTGCGCGCAATACCTACAGGCTCTAAGACTGCAGGAACGCCAGCGGCGACAAGAGCCCGCCGAATGACGTCATTCAAGGCAGCAAGGCAGCATGATAAACCGTGGTGACCTATTACATCGACGAGATCACCACAGCGGCAACGGTGAAGAAGGTTAGTCCCGGCCCCAGACGAAGGGATACTATGAGAGAAAGCGTGGTATTGTCGATTAAGGTTCCTAAGTTTTTTGAAGGTATTACCTTCAACCAGTGTCCTGACTCCTTCTCAGAAACAGCTAGGAGGCGAGACCGATCTTTTTCGGTACTGCAAGAATCTAAAAGTTGTAAATGAATTTTGCATAGAGGCTCATCCCAGTGTTTCTGAGAAAAGGTCGAGGTAGGCAGGTTAGTATTCGGACAAACACTTAACCAAGCATTTCGAACATCAGTCAAGCACAGCACCTCAACCGATCCTAAGGAAGGGCGAATAACAGATAGGAAAAGGTTTTCCGTGCTGTAGGCTGATGAAAGAAAAGCAGGCAGTGACACACTCGAGATTTTGCGTATGCCCAGACCTCCATAACAGATAGGAAGCGAGGCTTGATTCCAGACCCTGTCATCAACAAAGGAGCAATTTAATATTTTAGATAATGTATTTTTTAGAATATTGTCTACAGATTTTAAAAGCGTTTGAAATTTAAAAAGCTGAGAACAGCGAAGAGCATATGTAAATTTTGGAACGAAAAGGCAAAAGCGGACAATGAGGAGAGCCATGTGGGAATTAATTTTGAAAAGTTTGTCTGAAGACTGGCTAAATTTTTGTATTTGATCATTGATAAAGCAGGGTATGGAGTCATCTAAGACTAAGACGGGAGCACCTAGGAGGTACAGCGATTCTTTTGACAAGACTTTAATACCTGGTGCCAGATTGTTAAATTTATTAATTATTTCATTTTTTGTAATAGTTGGAACAGAATCGGAAACAAAGAGTTCACATTTAGAAAAATTTAATTCTAAGTCAATATCTTTAAACCTTTGAATGAGGGTTTTAAGGTCTTCTAAAACAGTAATTGCTTTACCTCCTATTGTTCCGTCGTCAAGGTACCAAATATTAAATTTGGAATTTAAATTACATATCGCAGGATGGATAACCAAACTGAAAATAGCTGGTCCGAGAGGATCACCTTGTTAACAGCCAACTTCGGAATATAATAAATTATCTTTATATATTAATTTTGAAGGACTGCTGTAAGATTGCCAGAGGTAGGGATATATGTCCGGAACATGCTGTTTTATCTGTGTCAACAAGGTGGATCTATCAACAGAATTAAATGCATTTTTTACGTCTACTTTGAGGAGTACCTCACCTCCATCATGTGTCAAGAAAGCACGCGCCGCATGCACTGCCGCTTCACATCCTCTCTTTGAGCCAAAACCTACTTGTGTAGGACAAAAATAGTTTGATACGGTAGAGAGAATGTGACGGCAACAAACTTCGGAGGCAATGCGGCGTATAGTTGCACCAACGGCAATTGGCCTAACGCCACCGTCTTTTTTTTTCAGGGCACATAAATTGGCACCATACAGGATGTCGGTTATCTCCAGGGGCACCTTACCAGCCAGCATAACGTTTATTAGAGCTGTTAAACTAGATAAGAGTGTCTTACCGGTATCACCGAAATAGCCTGTAATCAGATCTTTATAATGTTGTGGCGTTAAGCCATCGAGACCTCCCGCGGAACCGCTTTTAAAAGAATTTATTGCGGCAAGCACATCTTCCTCCGTAGCTCGAGTCGACACATCATTTGGATGTGGGGGATCTGGCAGACAACAAGCCACAGAGGAAGAGGGATGCTTTGATCTGAGAGCAAAAAGAGTCTCGGCCGTATTGGGTGCCAAAACATCGCTGGAAAATAGCAAGTGGGCGGCACCTCTTAGATCGCCGTCGCTAATTTTTGTTTCTATTTTTGGAATACTGTCTGAATTGAAAAATTCATAAATGGGCCGAACATGAATGCTCGGAACTGAAGAGTTAGAGCACTTATGTTTAATTTTTTGTGTTAAGGAAATTTTGTCTTTATCGTTTTGTTCCAAACATAATGTTCTATAACCGAAAATGAGCAGTTCTTCCCAATCGCATTTGTCATTTCGGTTTAATATTCTTTGTATTATTAAATTAAGAGATTTGGCAACGCTGATGCGTGCGCCACGTGGAATACGCTTTATTAAGCATACATTGTTTTTGAGCGAACCAATATATTTCCAAAAAGGTGTGCGATTGTGATTGGAATTTGAGGAATTAGTCAAATTATTGGACTGAGATGACACTGATAAGGAAGTGGGGCCTGAAGTAATGCTGGCAGTGTCACACCGTTTGTGTACTCTGCCGACATGAATCTTCAAGCCCCTATTTCCACGAAAAAAAACGAGGTTGGGAACACTGCTCACATTTTATTAAATTTTCTAGCGATGTGTCATTAATTATTATATGTGAGCTAGAGGAAGGTGAGGATGTGAGGGCCGGGAGCATATCACGACATAATATTACGAAAAATTACAAAAAAAACTACAGTGAAAAATAAGCTATAAGCGCTAAAATCTCTAAGCAACCGTTCTTGTTGACGTTGCTATGGCAGAACTGTCACACCTGGCCGGATGA
Source organism: Zeuzera pyrina (assembly GCA_907165235.1). Lineage (NCBI taxonomy): Eukaryota > Metazoa > Arthropoda > Insecta > Lepidoptera > Cossidae > Zeuzera > Zeuzera pyrina. Next base: position 9,660,927 of record OU015640.1, read on the forward strand.
GAAAAACCCAGCAATATGTGGACTGCAGCTGCGTCCCTCACCTGAAACAAAAACACCACTTTGAGAACCAGATATGGGGAAAATGATGGTAATGAAATTTGACCAAAAAAAGGCGAAAGGACTTTAAAATAATTTTAAGAAAGAAGAGCCAAACAGTTGTCAATGATGACAATTGACTTTATATATTTATAAATATTACACTTTTTTAGACTAATGATTTGTATTCATTGTTACAATAAAATATACGGGTTATTACCACGATATTAAATATTTTCTAGTTTCCCGATATTTCGATGGTGTTGCAAGCACCATGAGGGTAAGCTCAGTTAACCGCAATAGTCAGTTAACCCGTGATCACGGTGCTTGCAACAGCATCAAAATATCGAGAAATGCGAAAATATTTAATATCGCGGTAAGAAACCGTTTATTTTATTGTGACGATTTATAAATATGTTATTTCTGAGCATGACTTTTATAATAGCACAGATTAATTAGTTTACTACCGTAAAATAATAGTCTATACATTCCCTGGGTGCGTTTATTATCACTACGAATCTCAGTGAGAATCAATTGATACTCCATCACATGGGCACAGGTCAAATTTATTGTGGATGCTAGTCGGAAACCCATACGAAAATAATGTTGGTTTCAATAATACATTTTTTATACACCAATAACTAAGCCAACCAGGCTTTTGCTATTTTATTTATTTGTTTATTTGTTTTTTTTATTTATTTATTTTCGGAAAAACAACAGCTGAAAGTTGTGAGATTAAGTGTACAGAATTGATACCAGAGAGCCAATTAGAGGTCTCCACAAATAGTAACTAAATAAGTAGTAAAAACAATACAGTACAAGCAATTGTAGATACTCATAGTAGCACTAATGAACTATAATACTTTACATATATCATATTCTACGTAGTATAAAATTATGCAGATCGAAATTATAAATTCCAGCTCTGCTCATTTAAGTGAAAAAGTTCTCACATATTTTATTCCTCACTGTCCCAACACTTGTATGAAATAAATCAAAGTCGAAATTTTTAACTGCTTTATTAAAGCTATTGCATGCTCGCCATAGAAATGTATTTTTTCTGTATTTTGTTGATGTACATTGAAGATGTAACAAAGGGTTAAACCTGAGAGGTCTTGAAGGAGCCCTGAGCCCAATCAAGGATAAAAGTTCAGAGCAATCAACACGACTAGTGGCTATTTTTGAAAGAAACACAAGGTCAGCTACCTCGCGTCTCAAGCTGAGAGGGATTAAATGATGCTTTCTACACAACGATAGGTATTCAGATGAGCCATAATGCTGACCAGTGCGAAAAGATAGGTGCTTAATAAACTTTTTCTGGATACCCTCGATCCGTTCGATGTAAACATCGTATCTAGGGTTCCATATCTCAGATGCGTACTCCAAATGGCTCCGAACATAAGTACAGTATAGAATTTTTAGTGTTTTAATTTTCTTGAAGTCTTTGGAATTACGCAAAATGAAGCCAAGCGCTTTGTAGGCTTTTTTTACGACATGGTCAATATGATGATCGAATATTAGCTTCGAGTCATGGAATACTCCCAGATCTCTCACAAGATTCTCTCTTACGATGGTATGCCCTCTCAGTGTGTAGTTAAAGTTTAGAGGGTTGCGCTTTCTGCTGAAACTGACAATGCTACATTTAGACGGATTGAGATCTAGTTGATTAGTGGAGCAATAGTCTTCAAGGCGCGAAAGATCCGTCTGTAGGGCTCCCGCATCGGCACCAGATGAAATACTTGAGATGATCTTCATATCGTCGGCGAAACATAATAATTTAGAGTGACGAAAACATATGTCAATATCATTAATAAATATTAAGAAAAGTAAAGGGCCGAGTAAGGACCCCTACGGTACACCGCTAGGAACATTTACCCAACCAGACAAATAGTTGTTCACTACGACTGCTTGATTCCGATTATCTATGTAAGACGCAAACCATCGCAATAGATCACCACAAATACCGATGTCGGAAAACTTCATTAGGAGCCGATTATGATTAATCCTATCAAACGCTTTACTATAATCCGTGTAAATCACGTCTACCTGGCCACCCCCCTCCATAGCCTCTGTCAAGGTGTTATTCAAGAGTGCTAGATTAGAGACTGTCGATCGCCCCTTTAAGAAACCGTGCTGGTTTGGACTTAAGAAGTGCTTTATTGCCGGGTATACCTGACTATAGACCAGCTTCTCAAGTACTTTAGAGACAATACATAGTTTAGATATAGGTCTATAGTTAGTAACCTCGTTTTTAAGGCCTTTCTTGTGCACCGGGGTAATATATGCTCGTTTCCAAATGTCCGGAACGACACCTTCCGACAATGATCGATTAAACAGTAAGGACAATGGAAGAGCAATCGAATCAGCACACCTCATCAGAAAAAGACATGGCAGTGAGTCTGGTCCAGCAGACTTAATAGTGTCGAGTTTCTTAAGTAAAGAACTAACTAGTTCTACATTTACAGAAATTGAGGTTAATCCAGCCGTGATTACCGATCTGACAGGAGAATTAAGTGACTGTTGCTGCGAATAAGAGCTTGTAGTCAAAAAAGTAGAGTAAAAGTACTTTGAGTAGAGATTGCAGATTGATTCACCACTGCTAGCGACTGCACCATCATAATTTAAACAATTTGTCAGAGTATGAGATTTTATTTTATGTTTAAAGTAAGACCAAAAATACTTGGGATTTTTTACAATAGAATCCTCAACAGATTTAATGTACGTTATAGGTATAATACAACGAATTGGAGAAGTATCCAGTAACATTGAGACTCCAAGACAATATGGAAAAGTTTGTTGCCTACCGGTAATCAAACCACCCTTATTAGGTAACAGGCGTGCACGCTTATTACCTAACTTGCAGTCAGCATGTGACAGCCAAATATCGCGCGATATCTGCTGTCCAAACGGGTATTTGTAAATGTAATTTGTACAGTGGCACTATTTCTACCGCAAAAGTGTCATACGATTATGGAGCAATGAACACTAAATAGTTTTTTAAGGCTTATGTTTAACTTCTCACCAGATATAGCAAAATATAACGGCGGAAATCACTTTATAATGTCAAAAATAGTAAATGATCACTAAAATTAAATCCTCATTTTAGGGTGAAATTATAACCAAAAATGGTACAACTCGCTATGCTATTTAAAGCAAATAACTCCAAACTCACAGACTTTTAAATGGAAGCAGACTATACCTATCGGTACAAAATGCGTGGCAAATTTAACACTAACAAATATTACTCACATACAGAACTCAGGGCCGCATTAAGGAGTGGAGGAGGAGTTATCTTAGAGCGGGACTATTTGGGACACTCTAAATTATATTTTTCATGTGATAAAATAAGGATAAAATAAAGATAATGTGTAGTTTTAAGTTTGCAAATATTAATGTATGTATGTACTTTTTGTTAATGTAATTAAGGATAAAATTAATTGATATACTAGTATTAGAGATTATTACTTTATTATATTTCTTCTTTTTGTAGATTGTTTTTGTTACATGAAGGATGTAATTTGGAGTGTTCCCAATGGCTCCACGATACAATATTATGATTGTTCGTTCGATACATGAGGCCTGACGGCTGTGCGCTGCTGGTCTTGGGCCGCATGTACATTGTGATGACTTTGCTTGCGGTTCGATTTATGTGGGTACATGAAGTTTAATGACATAAACTACATATTTTTAAAAGTCGGGAAAGTTGATAATCAGGCAAGTGAAAGTTTTGAATTTAGACTTTTTGGTGCAAACAAAAGAAGCGTGGTTGGCGTTTTATTCAAAATTCAGATTTGCTATTTTTTGTGCTTTTGGGAGTTTTAAGTGCAAAAATTATAGTATATTGTACGTTAAAGTTGTGTGCGAGTGAGAGGAGTTGGAGGAATTTCATTTAACAGTCCTTTGTAACTCCAGTGAAGCCTACTTACCATTGCTTTACTGTAAGTGTTAGACTTGGTTATGAGAAAATAGAACAAGTTTTATATCAGACGAGTGTTATAGGTAACTATTTTTCTAAGGAGATAAGCGTCAGTGAATGTTTTATAAAATTATTAAATAACTCTTCATCGCTATGCTTTGTCCTTTGATTATTATTTTCTCTAAACTACGCATAAAACTCAAAAATTAAAAGAAATCGGGAGATAGGCGATGGGTGATCGATCATATTGAGAATAAAAACTAAAATAGCTTACACAATAAAACAATGAATGTTTTCAGTCTTTTATTTATTAATCGGATTGTTTTCTTATTACATTATATAAGAATTTATTATTGATGTGCATCAAACACATAATTTCTCTCTTTTTCAATGTGTGCCAGAAGTAACTAGCGCAGAATGTCAGATATGCTAAGGATTACCATTGCAAGTAATCGTAGGTATTATTTGTCATTATTCGCCTCGAGATATCCATATTTGTTTTCACCATTTTTACATGTGAACACACAATTTATGCATAATAAAGTCCATCTTCGATTACCTAAAGCAAGAAAGCTGTATTATTTTAAAATAAATTAAAAATAATTTTGTAATTATGAAGTATGGATTAATTTGGCGATAGCATGTTCATTTTCAATAGGTATGTTAAATTTCATAGTCAAACAACAACACGGTTTTACGGGTATCTCTTTTACATAATAAATGGGTTTCAAAATGTTTTGAGCACAAAACACTGCCAGAATTGATCTGTCAGTTTGTTCTATGTAGCCTTTCTTATGTATTTCTTTTATGTAGTTCTTTAACCAAAAAATTTGAAGATTTCATCCTTTAGAAACCCGAAATTAACAAGATATACATCAAAATCAAAAGATAGTTGCAAAAAATAGATAGTTGCTTAACCTTAGGTACCTGTCCGTTAAGTTCAATTTTATTACGAGACTCAGTTTTCACTGAATTCGGCCCCTCTTTAAAGTACAAGTACTAATAATGTCAAAATTGGTTAGGTACTTGTTACACAAATATAAAAAACCTATAAAAAAAACCTTAAACAATATAAGGAAACTTTAGTTCCAATAGTTTGCAACATATTTAAGTGTCGGAGCCACGAAATATCAGCTAACTGAATGCAGTAATCAAACAATTTCCAACATCAGATTTACTTACCGACGGAACGTGATTTTCGGGGCTTTTCTGTATGAGGCGTTGCAACTATTGGGGGTACAACACTTTAGTACCATTTTTTGCACTTTAAATAACCAAAATAATGTTTATACACCAAGAAATATTTAATCATCGAACATGTGACGTACTACGCAAGTAAACAGACGCCATTCTCCGCTTATTTTGACTTAAGCGGAAGATGGCGGCTGCCACGGTTTCGGAATTGTCTATGTGAGCCATTGTGTTGCAACAAATGAAAGAAAAGGATAAAGGTATATAATTTTCAACTACAATGAAAGTGACAGTGTTATTACTTACACGGTATCTATGTGTGAGTGAGTTATGTTTGATCTGCTTCCATTTATAAATCTGTGTCCAAACTAACCATTGTTGAACCCAAAAATGGTAAATCACCACCAAAAGTTTAACCACATTTTAACATAAAATCTCACCCAAATATACAATATAACATCTTGTTATCCTATAAAAGTAAATTACTCTAGATAAATCATTGTTTACCCAAAAATAGAAAATGAACCCCTTCAAGATTAAATTTCTCGACTTCAACTACCTCCTCAGAATGCGGCCTCCTATTTAAATACCGCTCCATGTATAAAACGGATTCTTAGCTGGAGTTTCGCCGGCGGCTGCCGCAACACGTTCGCTTCGCTCGCTCAGCTTGCGCTTTGTGTTAAGTACTAAGCTAATATGACCTAACCAAAAATACATATAAAAATTGACTCGTTAAAATTAGGCGATCATTTACTACATTTGGACAGTTTGAAGTGTAGTCATGATTAAAAGAGCCTAGAACTGTTGTAATTTTAGGTCTTCTTTTTTTGGAACGATAGTTCCTTACGGCAGGCTTGGAAGAGATAGGAATTTTGCTGCGCGACCGAACTGAAAAAAATCTGAGACTAAAACCGTAAGAAAAATATATAACGGAAGTTACGTAGTAATATTACATTCTCTGAACGGAAGTGCTATAGTCGTATTTGGAACGAAGGTCCTTATTCTTTGTACGATTTTCCACTGCAAGGGAAATCAAAAAGATATATGCTCATAACAGCCGATGTTTTCAGTAATGTATAGATATATTCTTCATATTATTACGAAAATGATGTTCATTTTCAAATCCAAGATAGCGAATATTACTTTTTTTTTGGATAAATCGATATGGGTATCAAATTCTAGGTTTTACGGGGTGCCGATTACGAAAATGACTTTCATTTTCAAATCCAAGATGGCGAATATTACTTTTTTTGGATAAATCGATATGGGTATCAAATTCTAGGTTTTTCGGGGTGCTGATTACGAAAATGACGTTCATTTTCAAATCCAAGGTGGCGAAAATGACTTTTTTGGATAAATCGATATGGGTGTCACATTATAGGTTTCTTGGGGTGTTGATTACGAAAATTATGTTTATTTTTGAATCCAAGATGGCGATTATTATTTTTTTGGCTAAATCGACATAGGTATCATATTCTAGGTTTCTAGGAGTGCTAATTACGAAAATGATGTTCATTTTCAAATTCAAGAAGGCAAATATTACTTTTTTTTTGCAAATTGTGTTGCTTCTATATTATCCGAAGGAATTTCGTTCCTAACCGGTGTCCCATGACACCACATCATTTTTGGTACAGATATCATTTTTGTTTTGGAGTTTAGTATATTTTTTTTAGAAAAGAGAGCTTCTAAGTTCATAATATAGCCCTTCATTTGTTATATTGAACTCAATAATAATAATAATAAATAACAATAATAAATAATGATCAATGTATTGAAGTGCAAACCAATTTTATCACCACTTAATGTGTTTGACTGACGATCTTTAATCCGCCCACCGGGCACCGAAGACAGCCACTCGAGAGTTCGAGTGACTGTCTACTGTGTTTTTCCTCTCGATGTCTTGATATCTTAATTATTTTCTTCAGACACTAAACCAAATTTTAGATAAAATGTAAGGTTATTGCAACTTAAAGAAAGGTAAACTATTGTTTGTTTAATTCGTTTAGTTACATGTTCCTTATCTCAATTATATTTGTAGAGGTGCTATTAGCTTTCGAACTCTGCTTATAAGTATTCAAGTCGAAGGTAAATCGTCAAATACGAGCACAGAAAGTCAAACAAGACCCAAATGTCAAACGTCGGAAACGTTTCTCATTATACATTCACCTCCACTTTATATGTATTTTCAGCTCATCAATATTGGTTTTGGGAAATCGGTGTACACATTTAAATGGTGTATCGAAGTTTGAATGGTTTGTCGCCATTCGACTTATACGAATACATACTTATAGGTGTATTACAAATTCCATTTAATAATTTACCTTCGAAACTTTTTGTTACTTATCTTAACGAAAAAAAAAATTCGGACCCTGATTGTAAACACTACTGCATAGAAAATTTTTTTTTTACTGAATAGGCAGAATAGGGTATTATGTGGCACTCAAATATTAAATATCGTATATATAAATAATAATGTTCACTGATTTTTTGATCGAAGCAGAATTTTTTAAATTATTGTGGCGAATCGTAGGGTCAAAGGATGCAAAAACCAGTCTTCGGAAAATAAAAGGCAGGATAGTATCACGTTTCATACGTAAATAAGCTTGAAAACTCATAATTTCAATAAATCAAAACATAAACCGCTTGGAACACAAAATCTCAACAGGTGATGCTATTAGTAGATGTTATAATTATTCCTTAAGTTAATTTAAGTTAAATGTAAGTAAGGTTACTTGCAAGGTAAAGTGACTTTCCCTGTTTGTTTTACAAGATGATGGAAAAATTTGTTCCAAGGTGTATGTAAGTAAATTGTGGACAAATTCTAATACTATTATTATAAAACTGTACGGGGACGTATCTGTATAATGTCAACGTTGTATTATAAAAAAACGTCACTAGCAAAATAACTGGGGTATTAGGAATCAATATGGCAACACTGGCTTACCTACCACACAAGTAATGATGAGTCACTGAAATTTTTCGTAATTGTTTTTCCGATATTTTTCCATTTTTGAAATTTTTCTCAAATTTTTCTTGAAATTTTTCCATGTTTTGGAAAATTTCAGAAAATTATCCATCACCACACAAGTAAAAACACTGCGTTATTACGTCTTTCTTTTTATTTGGTCTAAGCGTAATATATAGAAACTACTGGAAAAATGTTGATATAACTTGTCACAGTGTTTACTTTACGTTCTGGAAAATAAAAGACTTCTTGGGAAATAATTAAAAGTCTTTTCCTGTCCAACGAATTTTCACAGCTATTAATAATAAAAAAAATGATATATAAAATAAAAAATTTCATCTGAATACTTTTACAAAGTAATAAAATTACAAAATTAAAAAATCGCAAAGTATCCAACGTTATATTTGTGTTTATAAAATAAGTACAAATATCCAACTGATATTTTTTTCCAGTCAATGGACGTTATGCAAGTGATGAGCAAATCAAAACCAATACCTTGGCCATATAAAATAACGTAAATCAAATGCTAAAAAGTAATTTTATATCGAAGAATTTTGTATGTACTTATTTATCTTTCATTGTAGCGGAAGCTTGATGTAAAATCTTGTCACAAAAGAAAATTTAGAAATAATTGGATTCGTATGGATACATGCAGCAGTATTTAAACTAGAGGCCGCACTCCTAAGGAGGTAGTTGAAATCGAGAAATTTGTGCTTTAAACATCTCTGCATCTTCCGTCTCTTTTGCTGTTGGTATCGGTATATAGCAATCTCATATATATTGTTAGGTATATTTCCGAGTTATTTCCAGAAATTAGAAAGATAGAAGTTATACTTTACTGATCAAAGTTTACTCGAGGCCATATAATTTGTCTTCAACTACCTCTTCAGAGTACGATATCCAGCTAGATTCAAAGATTCTTGTATGCATATTGTGACGGACGACTATGGAATCCTGCACTGTGTGTGGCCCGACACGCACTTGATTATTTATCATTTAATAATCGTATTTCGTCGTTATAGTAATAAAAGAACGATGAATATCATAATCGTCGTTATAATAATAAAAGAACGATGAATATCATAATCGTAATAAGCGAATCATTTCGTCACTAGAAGTTATGTCCATTTTTTTTTAGTTCTGTCTAACATGTCTGGTCTTTGGTGTCATATTTTTCTTGGTCTTGTTCATTCAATCTCCGGCTTTCTATTGGAAGCATTGCAATCGTCTTGGTCTAGCTTTTGCGCAAAATCAAGAGTACGAAACTACTACTGATTTTAGTCGTTACTATGCACAAGTAGAACGCAAGTCCAAGCAGTCTATTATTTCACTTAAAAAATCTTGTATTTCTAGATAAGTTAACAGGTATTAGTTTATAAAGATATCTACGTAACTGTGAGTGTATATGTGATAACCTATTCAGTACTACTCGTAAGTAGGTACTCTTGTGCATTTCAGATATTAATAAAGGACAGAACACGACATTACGATCTTGATTGACCGCATTTCATTTCATTGTGCTTACCACACACATACACATACAAAGATATAAAGTACTCACAGAATGTTAAGAGACGTACTTATAACTCCTTCAGTAGTAGAAAATATAGCAAAGCGAAATCACGACAGCTTATTACTTGGTAGGCTATGTCATATACAAGTTACTCATAATTTGCCGCATCCCTTGGTACACTTCCACCACCTTTGCGAAAGAGAGAAACAACTGGTAAATTTAAAGTCAACTGATAATAATATTAACATCTTCGTATAAAATTCCTGTCGTTATACTTAAAAACTTTTTCAAAACCCAAAAAATTTTTTTTTCATTTCTTTTACTCTGAAACGTAATTACTCTGTATATGCATTTTGCCGTGCCAGAGGAACATAGGCTGTAATACAATCATGTATTCAACCGGCGGAGTTATTACCTAAAAATTTACAGACATAGCAACAGTTACGCGATCACTGCGCGACCGGTGCCTAATTATAATAAAAAATTGGTATCATGTATGACGATTGCGTGTCTATTGCACCATTATCGTAAAATGCACTTTTCGCGGTTAGTTCAGAGCCACTAAACAGATTACATTATACAAATTTTGATTTTGACAGCAGATATCGCGCGATGTTTGGCTGTCGCATGCTAACTGCAAGTTAGGTAATAAGTGTGCCGGACGAAGTCGGGATGGATCGCTACTATATATATAAATATGTACATAAACATTGCTTCGTTGTAAATGGTGGCAATGTCTTATTGATCCGTATTTTGTCCGTTCTTCTCTGTACAGGCTTTCTTTCCAAACCCATGCCGATGGCAGAGTCGACGTTAAAAAATACCTTATAATCAATCAATCTTGGCAATCCATGAATCGATGAATGCATGAATGGGTTTACTTATCAATTTATAGAAGTAAACCAAAAATGGGTTCGCTTGAATAAATTGATTTGACCTTGATAACGAGTAATCACAACGCGTTTTAATACTCTGTCTGTCCTAATGGAAGATGACGGGAAGTCATGTAGATATTGCACAATTAGTTTTATCACTTCCACGATGGGCATAGATCAATGTGGTTATGACTCACATTACACACATTCCATGTCTCGCTCTTGTCTCTTATGAGACGAATATTAAGCGCCCGCGGGATATTTACAACCGTATAAAAATGTTTTGACGCCATTTTTATTGCGCTCTTTTGTGGGTTGCGAATGTTAGGGTTCTAAATAGCCTTGTAAGAAATGGGAAAATATCGACTTTATTTATATTTGTCACTTCACATATTATATAAATGTTTCTGTAAGAAATCCTATATTTCCAAAAATATTAAGGTTTGGAAAAGCGCTTATCTGAAATTAACTGACCCTTTGGCACAGTGGTAGTGCATCTCTCTTTTAAACCTACTGTTTCGCATTCTATTCCTTCCTAGGTCAACTTTTCGAAGTCTCGAAGTGCGGATCTGTCTGTTCAGCCAGATCGGTCGTGTAATACTCATATTTCACACAATTGCTAAGTACAGAAATGTATCTATTATTACTATTGATATTATTCGACATCAGATATTTTACGTGAGAAGTCTTTACCCTCTAATGTTACCAATGTCAATCTATGATATTTAGTTTAAGGATGCTATTAGTAGATAGATTAAAGATATCCTGAAATAATCTACAAAGGGTGTTAAATATGAAGTATGAAGTTAAAATCTATGCAAATAAAAATACAAATGTTCGTTTGTTCAAAATCATAAATTTTTGAAAGTTCTCCACCACTTGCTTTGAAATTTTAACACAACGTTGTATGTGATAAACAATAACTTATTACAAAACAGACCTTCCGCGTCATACAAACATACTAGCTTACGAAAATTTCGAAAAATACTGTTACTTTCGTTTATTTAAAAAAGTACAAATAATTATAAGAAATCCAACTGGTATTTTGAACACTGTGTGTCGACATTAATCTACACAGAAAATTTAGACGCATAGATCGTTTCCGTTACCCCAAAATATGTAAATCTCTGTTTTAAAAGAGGTTTCTTTGATATATTTTTTCTGTTACAAATAGTCCGGTCAAATTAGACCAAAAAATATGAGTAAAGCTACCTAAATTCCCACCAAGCTGAAAATCAGTAAGATTGTTTAAAATATGATTAAAAATAAAATTTGAAAGTTCCCCATCTTTCCCCTGTAAGGAAAAATTTTTATTCAAGGTCAAAGGTCAAAAAAATGAGTTTTTCGCGATTTTCAGCAAAACGGTAAGTTTTATCATAAAAATACCTCAGACAAAAATTGTAGATCATAAAATTATCTACAAAAAATGTATCAACACTTTTTTTCCTACGAGCCACTGTTTTTGAGATATAACGATTCAAAAAGTTGTAAAAGTTGTAATCGTCATAATATACACACGTTTCCACGCCACCTATGAGGTAGTGTACTTAGCGCGTTCTTTTTAACGTGGTTTCCCCAGTAGGCCTATTCCACGGGTTAGTTGTGATCCTGTTTAATTTGAAACTATTGCAAAATAATGGATATTAGCAGAGATTGAAAAGATAAAAGCAATTTAAGTTAAAAAAAGTAGTGAAATTTAATCGTCCGAGTCGTAACTTTAAAATTCTTCTTCTTGTTCTTCTTCTTGATCTTCTTGTTCGTCTTGTTCTTCTTGTTCTTCTTCCTCTTGTTCTTGTTCTTCTTGTTCTTCTTCATCTTCATCCTGAGTGCATGTAAACTGCGTTAATAGCGATGTATCGCATGTCGCCTCGTTGGAATCAAACGGATCCTCCACTGTTGGTGATTCAATATTAGAGCACGACCGGCCTTGACAATGTGTACATGCCAGAGAACAAAACAGTCCGACTTTTTTGCAACCACATTTAGCACTGCACCCCTTTTTGCAGTTGCAAAAAATTGTGTTCAGCAGTTTTTCCGGCGCAGGTGGAAGTAAAGTTTGGACTGGTTCTCATGAATTGTTGACCAACTTCCAACCCCAGTCTGTAGGGTCTAGCTGATAACCAAGCCACACTTGAACTTTGTAATATAGCCGAAAAAGATGTTGATGAGCAGCAACTGAGGTTGGAGGAAGACAAGCTAATTGTACTTGTTTTTTACTTTTGGTATTTTTAACGAAACATGCATATCTATACTTATCTAAGCAGGTAGTTTTTTTAGGAGCTCCGTACATAGAAAGAAGAAAGCGAATGCCGTTAGTGACAATTTTTTATCGAGTTGAATTACTATATTTAAAAACTTCAGCACATTGAACTAAACTTTGTTTTTCAAACATTTTGAAAACTGTTATTTTACCGCTCCTGTAAAATGCAGATGTCGTATCACAGCCAGTTATTGCGTGTAAAAATAGTACATGATTTTGACAATTTGCAAAAGTAGATAAACTTTTTGATGAATATATTTCCGATTGATGTTGAGCTTTTCCTGGTTTTAAGAAGAAAATAGTTTTTTCAGTTGGAGTTCGAGCAGTGAGTAATACGAGTAAGTCTACATCTTCACCAACAACAATAGTTGTATTTGTCAAATTGAATTGCTCTACTGCTGTTTCAATTATCAATACATCAGCATCATTATTAGCTTGTTTTACCAATATATTTTCAGCAGTAAATTTTTCTTTCAACATTGAAATGAACCGAGACTTGTAGTGAGTATTTGTAAGAAATTTTTGTTGACTGGTTGGAACTGTCATATTTTCATCAAATAAAATATCAATTGATGAAGATGTTGCTAAAGTTCGACGACGTTGTTCTGCAGCTTTGGTATTTCTCGTGCAATCATTATAGCCATCAAATACGACAGTAACTCTGGAACCAAAATGTCTACGTACGTACTGTACGTATTTATCGAAGATAACGTTGAATGTTTCTTCGCTATCCCACACAACGCGATGTAGTAAGTATCCTCCGTCAATGATGTATGTCGCATTTGTGTTGTTAATATCAAAATCTACCTTTTCGAAATCGTAAATGGCAGACTTCTGTGTTTTACGCATCCCCATGTCATCAAACAACGATAAAGGGTAGGAGATAATTCATACTCAAAATAGTTTTCTATTTTTAGAGGTATTTTTATGATAAAACTTACCGTTTTGCTGAAAATCGCGAACAACTCATTTTTTTGACCTTTGACCTTGAATAAAATTTTTTCCATACAGAGGAAAGATTTTCACTTTCACTATCAAATTTTATTTTTAATCATATTTTAAACAATCTTACTGATTTTCAGCTTGGTGGGAATTTAGGTAACTTCGAATGTTTAAATTGACCAGACTAAAAAGTTAACCAACTGAATGAAGAAGAAGAACAAAATAAAGTCAATGAAATTAAGAATCAGGTGCACAAATAGCATTAAATACGTTTTGTGATCACAAAAAACCTGAGATACCTACCGTCGAAATTTCCAATTAGTCGCCTTCGTAGTCAGGTACAGCTGTTCAAAGGTATATTATTACGTAAACTGATTTACACAAGTGAGGATTTCAGTAACGACTTATCCTCAATCATGTAAATTGTGATTTTTAAAATTAATCCATCTTTTTTAAACTGAAAACCCTATAGCAACGTATATCACTAAATTCCATCGAAATCCTTTGAAAAATAACACATAGATACATACAGTATGTTTCGATCCAATTTGACAAAAATGTTCACCTTTTTATTAGTTAAAATAGGTGTTATTTATGGCAGTAAGGTAATGTTACAAATTATTTAATAACTTAGACAAATGAAACACTGCATCTTATTTATCTTTTGACGAATTGAATAGAAATGATCTTCACAGTATTGACACTATGCCCATAACAGTGTAAATACAGAGAGAAGCGTCGAGCATCGTGTTCTATTTAATGGTAAGAACCTGGGCGACCGAGCTTTACTCGGTGTCTTATAAAAAATAACAAAAAAAAGTCTGACTACATTGCAGGATTCAAACCTCGTATTTCAGCTTGGTAGATTTACGCTCTAGCCACTGTACTACTGAGAAGGTAAATTCTGTTGTGAAATCAAAAGAGCTTAGAGCTTAGAAGTTTTAAATGTGTGAAAACAGAGAAAACTAATTTTCTCAGAATTGGCCCCTAACTAGATCGATTTTTTACCACCGTAAAGCTTTATATTGTAAATTTTATCGAAATCGTTAGAGCCGTTTTCGAGAACGCGATTATAAATATACAAGTATTGCTTGTATATTTATAATCTACTCTTTTAAATAACATAGTATCTTAAAATATAGGAAGTGCATGAAATTTAACATTAAATTCATTGTTCCGAGAAATAAATAATCGATTTTTCTCCATTACTTTTAGCCATAGATTTTATGAATAACTCCAAAGTCAGACGCCGCGCCGTGTCCGAGCAGCAACGATGAGTTAAATCAGATAACCTGACTCACATGTACATACGACACACATTTATTATCAGATAAGCTGATCGGTCGCCATTTCATTAGAAAACAGCACCCACAAATCTATCTTTTATCTGATGTTATTTGCCTCACTTCGTAGTACGGGAAAGTCTGTCTAAATTTATGAAGTCTGTGCGTTTATCATTGTTTTTCATTTTATTTCCTTTATATAACTACATTATTAAAGTGACATGTGTCTTTAATAGGTACTTGTTACAAATTAAACTCAGACATATCATTTCAACATATAAAAAAAACAAAAAATGTCTGACCACATTGCAGGTTTCGAACCCGCGCACGTCGGCGTGGTAGACCTACGCTCTAGCCATTGTAAAGCTATCGAAAAGTAAACTCTGCTGCAAAATTAAAAAAGTTTATAAGTTTTAAGTGTGTGAAAGTTATTTTATAAGTTTAAGTTAGTTTATAAGTTTAAGTGTGTGAAAGACTTAAAAACGATTTTTCCCAGAATTGAGACCTAGCTAGATCGATTTCTCGCCCTCCTCAAACTCCATATTGTAAATGTCATCGAAATCGCTAGAGCCGTTTTCGAGAAAACGATATCAAATATATATATATATGTCGGTGGAAATAATAAAAGGCACTCATTTGACTATACTATGGCAAAGCGCGACTTCCGATGACGCGCTAACGGAACGTCGGGGCCGGCGCTGAGAGTCTGTTAGACTACGGCGGCCGGTGCGATAGCATTTCTCCGACGGATCGTTTGCCATTATTAAATTTCCAATTACCTAAGTAATAATTGTTACAAAGAGTTTTCTGTCTTTTGCACATCAACTTTGTCTTAACGTATTTTATGGAGTAGTTCGCCTCTTGTAAGATTAGGTACCTATTTCTCATGGCTGAGTTGCAAAAGCACGAATTGCTCCGTGTCTTTTCCGACATATATATAAATTTGCAAAAGTGTATGTATAGCGTAGCATACGCTTGACGTTTGACAATAGGAAACGAACATACACTACTTTTTTTTTAATTGAAATCTACCCTTAAGTGGTGAAAAGGGGAATGAAACTTTGTACGGGAAAGCTAAACCGTTGAACCATGTACGATGAAATTTGGTATAAAAGTATGTGCCCGGATGCAGACGTAAGCATTTTTATTTAAAACTACCACTAACCCCCTGGGGTACCTCAACTGAAAAATTTTCCATGCGGACGAAGTCGCGGGTACAACTAGTGATTACATAAATACAAGAAAACATATTACGTCCTATTAGCGGCTCCAACGCATTCATTAATTTGCTAACTCCTCTGTTAATTACAACTATTTATCAATTTTTAAGTGTAATAATTATTTCACTTACGGTTTTAAATGATATAATTTTTTTTTTACCTTACTTATACTGAGTCTCAACCGTTTCGACAATAAAATTTGTTTTCACTGATTGTTTAAAATCTTTGAAAGTAAAATTATTGTTTTTATAACTTTATAAATTACAGAATGTTATCATTAAGAAATTTGTTTTATATAATTACAAATAAAACAATCGCTTCTATTAAATGAAGACAATAATGATGAACATTGGTCGAAGCCTCTTAAACTTTTAAAATAAAGTAAAAAAAAGTACAAAATATTTAATATAATTTCTATCTAATATAAAACCTGGCAAGAACATTGAATTATATTCAACGTCAACATCATTCTGAGACCTCAAATCACACGAATAATATCAATGCACTCCTTGATTTATACATAAATCACAGAACGTGAAGATGGGCTTAATGCTTTAGCTGACTTATTGAAATGACCTGCAGCAATCATTAATTTTAATAATAATATCTCGTGTGCCCCATTTCCTCTAACGTCTACGATTTATGATGTACTTAGCTCTGTGCAAACGTAATAGTATAAAAAGAACAATAAGTAATTCTAACTTTCTAAAAATTTAGTAAACCAATTAGAGATAGTATAAAATTTTGTACTTGAAATTCGATTTTTAAATGTGTAAAAATTGGTACTAATTGCACCAGTTTACTTGTGTGTGTGCGGCAACTACACTGTAAACTTTGACTTATGTCTATGAGTGACAAATTCCGACGATTAATTTGTATACATTGTGTCTATATTACTATCTACATTCTGTATTACTCTTTATACATAGTTTCTATGCGCGCATAAATGCAATGTCGGGGTGCGCAATTTTAATTTGGACTACCTCTACCTGCTCACTATGTTCATTATTCAAATCTGTCGTAATAATATTCAATACATTTGTTAGTCACCTATTTCTAAATGTAATAATATTAATTAAACCACAAAAATATGATCACTTTTATTTTTAATTCATATCACTCTATAAATATAGATTATGAAGAGATATTAATTAAGTGGCTATCAGAAAGTGATTTCATTTTGAAATTGTAATATAGCATATATAAAATAAATTACAATAAAAAGATAAAAATTACCTACATTTCTTTTCTTACTACAGTTTCGTGGTCGCTGGAATTTCAGTTAAGACTAAAGCTAAGTTATTATAAAGTAGCAGTGTGCTATCATGAGATGTGTAACAAGATTTCCTACAATTTAATGGGAAAATCTAAGTTCGCTCTGTTCTATTGTCATCTGCTGATATAACCCCTTTGTAATACAAAACCGCCTTCAAAAAAAAACACTGAAAAGTACAAAGTAACTATCCTTTACTATTCAAAACTCAAGTATAATTTAAACTTAACTTTATAAATACGATACACATGTCTATATAATTAAATTTGCCCGTCAAACGTTTAAACGTTTAAACTGTGGGAATCGACCACAGTATCCTTTCACTTGACGCAGGCTCTTACTGGTCACGGGGAGTTTCTTTATAGATTTAAAATCGTCGAGGATTGCACGTGCCCTCACGATGGAACTTCCGTACAGAGTGCCTAACACTCTGTATGCACCGATGAGTATCAGCTCATCGGTGCTGAAGACTGACGTTTATTTTTGATTAATGTATCGTCACTTGTGAGCTTAGCCTGAACAATATATTGAGTATTATCGTACTATCAAGTACTCAATATATTGTTTTGTTAATCTGGAATAGCTCTGTTACAAACCTCTGTTTGTAACAGAGCTATTCCAGTATGTATGCTTTACCTCTGTAAAGCATGTGTCCCATTGTATTTAAAATGTTGCGTGAAAACACTTAGAAAAATTTACTCATTACAACTTATAAAATTTTAAGAAATTTACGTACTTAGAAAAATGTTGTACAAGCACCAGTGGACTTGTGCTTCATTTAAATAAAATATTTTTTTTTTCTTTGTAAACATACTGTAATATCTACTAGTTTTTATACTTAAATATTTGCATACTATGTCATAGTAGAATGACTAAGGGAAACCTTATTAATGTGCATCTGTGTTTTGTGTAACTACTCGTATTCTAATAAATACAAAAATATGAACATTATATGTAAGGTATCTCTAATTATCTTTGCATTTTTATATTAATAATAATATAATAATAATAATACTCCAGACAATTACACACATTGTGTGACCCCAAACTAAGCAGTAAGCTTGTACTATGGGTACCACACAACGAACTCTGGGTAGTTCTCAGTAACAATCAGACGCCAAGCCAATTTAGAAAAGTTCGTTTCCTAAATTGACCTGACCGGGGATCGAAGCCGGGCATATGCCACTGCGGCAACGGGTCAGTCTTGTCAGTCTAATCAGTATTGGTGAAATATTTTTGTCTAAACTAATATGGCGAAGGACTAAATAGACTTGGATAGGACTTTCACTCAAAACAGAATTTTTAGGCTAATTTTAGAATTCCAGATGTTTCGGAAAATTTACTTTCTTAACGTCAATATTGCAGGTAATCACTGTAGTAGGTAGGACACCTCCAACTAATTAACAACTCTGCTCATTGTAGCTGTTTAGCTACAATGAGCGGAGTTGACACTCGTTGAATACTCGACACGTGATTCGTGATTCTAATATGCTCTTTGACATACCTCTGAATGAACCTACAACTTGAACTGGAACTTACATAATCTACATCAAAGCTGTATTTAGTACGACTAAACAATACAGTATTCAGTAATACCATATATTAGAAAAGTATATTCGCTCCTGTAGCGACGTAGTTAAATAACTTTAAGCTCTATTAAGCAGAATTACGAAGACAATTCGACACTGCAAAAACAAGGAATTAAACGTAGGATCTGCATACAATGGCACTCGTGCTGCGAGAGAAGATGGTTCGCTTACATTTGTATCTACATTGCAAATAAGGGATTGTTATACGCCGTTAGTGCCAGCAGGGCTTAATTTGACATATTACTCTTGGCGCAACTTATTATGACACGGAGATACATACATACATACATACATACATAAAGTCATTGTGTTGTGATAATTTTCGTAGATATTTTAAAAATAATAATACATAATACAAGCTGCCATGTTTAGATACTCAGATATTCACACGTTACCGATCACCTTGGTTGATTTTTACAACTCGCGCACAAAGGGTAGTAATCAGCATATTACATATTTTTATTTCTCTGTCAGACAAGCATAGAATGAAGATGTTTGAAATCATTTCAATTTATTTTTAATGTACAGTGATGGATTTGGAACGGTATTTCGTTTTTTTTGTAATGAAACTTTATGTGTACTAATTTAGGTTACTAAAGCTACAGAACCCTAAATTTCCGCTTTAGAAAAATATTTTATAATCCTACTGGTATATAAAACTTATTTAACTCGATGATTACAATTTCGTTACATTTTTCTTTATGTGAACTTTCACCTACAGCTGTGTCTCAGTTTGGCGGATTCTTCCAAAAGTTTGCCCATTTACATGAATAATAATCACACAGATCTTCCATCCGACTTCATATCTTAAGGATTGCACGTAGTGTCTAGTTATTTCCACATTCACTCTTTCAACTTGAGATTCTCCGAGTTTCAACTTGTTCATAGAATTAACAAAGTCATATTTTTATAACTTTTAGCATAAAGTACTTCAGTGTTTTATACTTTTGCGCTGTCTTTTACTGGATGGTACACAGATATTCATTTTGAAATCACTTTGATTTTTTATTCCTAAATTGTGGTAGCCATTAAGCTGGGATAGATGAACGACTTGAAACTGTTACTAGATTGACCTTTAGTCTTTTTCCTAAGTCAAAATATGATCTCCCTTCTCAATTTATTCACGAGGAAGAGCACATTCCTAGCAACTGAATATACTTGCGCGTGTCCCTAAAGGTATGAACTAAATTGAAAAGGAGCAGAAGGCAAGCCATATCACTATCAAACCTTTCAAATATTTAACCCTATGAATTCTGGTTTTATCTTTGACATTCTCAACGACCGTGTAAACGAATAAGACAATAAAGAGATAATATTATATCTATTAGAAGTTTAGTTTTTCAAAAATATAACCATTTTATTACATAATTCTAGAATACAGTTAATAAAGTTAATGTTTTGAATGTGTGTTCGTATGGGTAACGTTTCGCTTCGTAAATGACCGTGTATTTTGGTTTAATTTAACCTGTATTTGCAGTCATATGCATAGGTACGTATACGCATATATGCAAGGCGTTAACAAGTTGTTCAAAAGTATATATTTCATTCACAGATCACCTACTCACGTAGAAAATAGTACATACATACATAAAAACATACATATCTTCACGCTGTATCCCTAACGGAGTAGTCAGAGAGGACGGAGCACCAAGCGTCGCGGTCCTTACATATTTCTTTCGCTTCCTCAACACTCATCATTCTCCTCACACATTTTCGCCTAGGAGTGATTTTGACATTTCCGTCTAATAAGAAATGTTAACCAATTTCTAAGCAAACTGTTCTGTCAAGGTTAGAGGAATGGGATGTAAGCAAGCGGCACGGGCGACGTCGCGAAGTAGAGGAAAAAGAGATTATGCATGTCGATATTAAGCATATGTATCGATAAGTCATAAGTACAAGAATTCTTTTCATGTTTGTGTTTTCGAGAACTCTGCTCACTTCTGTTATGTATTATTAATTTCATACTTACTTATTTACCGACGAAATGTGATGTTACCCTTTGTGAAATCATTTTTACGACTGCCAGTAACAGCGAAGCGAATACCACATTACAGCGAGGCATCTTTTACGAATTTTATTTATTTTTCAAATACCGTTTACCGCTGGTGCCGTTTAGTTTAGTTACCGCTGGTAACTAAATAAGTGCGCGTTTGAGTTTCGATTTGTAGGAGCATATACGGACATACACAACGGACAACGGCTCCTTTCCATTACAAGTCTCATGGGGTAGGCTGTATGTGGTTACATTATTTTTATCTGGCAAAGAAGTGTAAGATATAAATGTGTATCCTTCTACGACCTACTGAAAAAACAATAAAAATGAAAAAATGAATATTAGCTCTAATTACATATTTAAGCAATTTAAATAACCACTCCTGTAACATGTATCACGTACGTAATGTTTTATTATATATTAGAATTGTACGATCCTTTGTAGTTCTAAGTGTACAAAATGTTGTTCTATTTGATAATAAAACGAGCGAATTTTACCATGTTGACTGCGGTGACTAAACAAGCAGCGCTCCACGCTAGTCAGAGGTGTACAAATCGAATCAATCGGCGCGGCCCGCAAACATTTTCCAATATTTTCCGGGGAATATTCCACGAGACGCTCACACGTTGTCGACGCCGTGGCTAGATTATATGTAGAATAGAGAAATATATGGAGATGAGTATGAACTATTGAATTTCTGTGTTAAAAATGTAGTAAAAAACGTTATATACAACTGATAAATATTGATTTAGCTCAGATATAACTTGAATTATCTATACTTTTGACAATCGCTATATTTTATTTTAAAATTACGTATAACAAGTAGTTCTTATAACAAACGCAAATAGAACTGAAGTTTTCCTGTTTAAAACAGAAATTTTATTACACAAGTGGCCAACTCCATAGCCATAGGTAACAACAGTCAATAAGAAGTTTTCACAAACCTTCTCTCTATTGTTGTCATCAGAAATAAACGCAAATAACTATGTATCTATGAAATAGATCAACGACCTCCAGAATACGTGCATGGGCGTATCCAGTTTTCGAATCAGAGATGGGGTAACATAGTTGAGGTCCTGCCAGTACACGGCAGGCTTCAAAAAATATAAGTAGTATATAATTCATAAATAGTATTTTACTGTGTAACAAAATCAATGTTTTTCTTTATCTCCCTCCAGGTGCCTCCAGACTCTCGACGAGCGACTCGGCGAGACGCTCGAGCGAACGTTGCCGAGGCTAGCACTAATGAGCGTCGACCGTCCACACGTTCGCTTTTCTCAGTCGTTGTGTAGACTTCGCAGATGACCGTCGTTGAATTATCCTAACAGCTTTGTGCGCTCTCACTTGTTATAATTAAGTTCGTATGTAATACGTTAAAAAGATACGTAAACCCTGGAAAATGAGAAAATGGGGAAGGCTCTATATTCGAAGTTCATGTTCTTTTTATTAGGTATATATTTATGTTCGCCGATTCGTACGCCATTTATTCACCAATTTTGATCATTATTTTTCTATTTAAAACGCAATATGTTCAGGGTCGCTTCATAGAAATTCAGTTATGATATGAGTACTGCTTAAACAAGGTAAATCTTCAACGAGTTGAAGACATACATACATTTTTATAATGCTTTTATTTAATATTTCGTCCTAGAATTAGTTATAGACCTTACCCTACATATACTTTAGGGCAAGGCCGCTTAAAAAGGTAAAATAAATACCTGTTTAAGAAAAAAAATTAAACTGACTCCAAAATGAAAACACTACAAAATTACTACAGTACTAATCAAAATCCAAGTATGAGAAGAACTTCATAAATATACACGTACAATTGTAATATCCATAACACAGCTTAATTAGTTACTAGCGTAAACTCATGTAATTACATTTGACAGTTAGTGGATTCTGCACTAAACCAATAAGCAACAACAGAAAGTACTAATTTGGTAGGCTTGGCACCAACTTCAGCACCTGTCAAAAATTATATGTACTTACAGGCATTTGCATTGTATTTTTTGGGAATCACAAAATAAAAAATAATTATTATTTCGTACTCAATAAAAATAATTATTATTTCGTAGCCAGCTTCTCTTGATAGCTTTGCAGTTTTTCATTTACTATTTAATTAAGGACTTATTTGCATCTACGCATTCGCAGAATTGTCATCCATGTTTAATTAAATTCGTAAAGTGCATGCAACTTGAAGTTAAAATTCACACTGACAATCGCGAGAGTCTAGTGTGCGTGCTCGTGTTGGCCACTTGCGTCCTTTCACTCGTGCACCAAATACTGATACGGAGCGGAGCGGCGGCGAGTCGACGAAGGTCGAGGCGAGTGCACACGAGTACACGAGCGCAGCTGCCATGCTCTAGCGCTCGCCTCGACTCGCGTCGACTCTGCAAGAGTGTGGTGCCGGGGTGACATTGGAAGCGTAGCCGCAACATCACAGTCTCAACAGCTAGTCTATAAAATATATAAAGTGACACCTGACGACCCATCATTCAAAGTATTTAATTAATTAAAATCAATAAGATTAAATACATTATCAGAGGTCGAGCTAGGCCCAACCCAGAGGGGTCATGACCTTAATGACCCCCTCTCCTGGATCTGCTCTTGATTACGTGGGAAATCTTATTACTTATTTGATAATTATCAGTTATGGAAGTACGATATTAACGCATTATAATATGGGATAGCAAATCTATTGATTTGCCATCCATATTATAACCTACAGTGTATTATACATAACATATAGTAGCTTCACCAATTAACTGTTCAATTGATTGCTTTAGAACAATTTAATTATATTATTACGCAATGCCAATAATTGATATCTTAGTAGTAATCCAACTACGCAAATGTCAATTGATATTGGTAGAAGTCTTACTAAGCAGTTTTTCTGTGATCAACTCATTCAATTGTGATGTACGCTGAACACCGTGTATTGGCGCTGATGATGATTTTGCGAACACACGTGGACGCAGTCGAGAATGTAGAAAGGTAGTTGTCACTCGCCTCGTCGTTGAAAAACCATTGGAGCTAACTAAACTAAAAACTGACATCCTAATCTCCAAAAATTCAAACCCCGTCTGCGAGTTGAACTCATCATTGACCAATTTTATATACCGTAACAAAATCACTATGCGACTGAAATCTATGTAACCTCGACTATAATACGACCTCTATATGAACGATAACTCTAAAGTTAGTTAATATTTAGTAAATTAGTGATCAATTCGTAAGTTAGTAAGTAGTAGTTAATAAATAGTAAGGTAGCAAGTAAATTAGTAAGTAGTTAGTAACTTAGTTAAAACTTTTATTATTTGATTACTTATCGAGTCATGTAAACGTTAATGATTACTTCATGATGACACTAGTAATAACGTACTCTCAACCATGTTTTTGATAGGCTACTATTTTCCAACTCCACGCAAATGGAGCCGCAGGTAAAGGTTGTATAATAATTTATCATTAGTGAAGGCTCTTACAGACGAGGAGGACGATTCCGCGCTATAAACAACCGCGTTTGTGTCGAGGAACGTTTCCTGGCGCAGTGCAACTAGAGTTATCGTTACAGATGCGGAAACGTTGCAATTTAAACTTTACAATTTGTGTCGGAACTAAATTCTTACTTGAATTTCAAATATTCTTCAAAATAATTTTACATTTTAATAACAATAGAACTTGTCATTGAAAAGTAAAACTTATTTAAGATATTAAAAACTTCCGCTTCTCATTGTAATATATTTAAAGTTAATGTAACAATAAATGACAATAAATAGTTTTCATATTGAATGAAGTATGATGTATGGAGAGTCTTTAATACTTGACCAGCTTAGGCCAGTTGTTCAATCCAAAATCGATCTGACGTCAAGGGACCGAAGTTTGATAACAGAAACATTCAACTTTGTGTGCAAAAATGTTTATTATCACCGAGACGCAAGAACCACTTAGGTATTTTTGTTAGAAAAGGGACATAATGATAAAATAGCAGTACATGCGGCACGGACCTGCGCCTTTTGTCTGCGTTTACGCCGTGACTACGTTTCTATAAAGCTGCCTCTACGCTGCCGTAATATCGCTCTGCGTCGCCGCTACGCCACCTCTACGCCATCTAAATACAGTTATATTTGCTTTCATAGAACGAAAATAAGAGACGCATTTACAGTATTACATTTACTTCTCGACTCTTAAATGTGTGAGCATCTGATCTAAAATGTATAATTACTACTAAATTTTTCTGAAATCTGAAACAAGTCCTTGAGACAACACTTCAAATAGCTTATAAAGTTGAAACATATTTGGTTTTCGGTCGTTAGTACACTTGAATTAATCTTAATTTTGCCGTCTTATTGATACTCGGCTAAGAGTTAATTCTTAGTAACTAACAATATTATACAACAAAATTAAGAGGTCTTCATAACTATTTAATCTAAATGCCTACATATTAGTAATTGTTATTGATACGAATTAGAACGAAAGTGAGTGGTAGCAGAAGCCAAGGAAGACCAAGACTGACTTACGAAGATCAAATAGCCAGTGTTTACTGGCGTAAATGTCAAAAGCACTCATATACCTAAGCGAAAATGTGTAAGAAGAATGATGAGATTTGAGGAAGCGAAACAAGTATGTAAGGACTGCGAAGCTTGGTGCTCCGTCCTCTGACTAACGCGTTAGGGAGACCACGCGAAGATATTAATGTTATTAGTTTTATTTTCTTGGCACTAAGGCGTCACTTATTAATGTTTTCTTGCCATAGAAGCTTTTTGTGAAACATGCGAACTCCTTTTCTTATCTTGTTTTGATATTGTGTTATACCGAATTTCATACCTTCGATAAATCTGTCGAAATATTTGTGGACCCTCCGACAATCTGTGCAAACCGTCTTCGACTTCCGTGCTGAATAATAAACAGGGAACACCACTGTCTTTCATAACGTAAAAAATATTTTGCAAGTACTTGTTAGTAAGTTTTGCAAGTACTTACTACAGAATTTTATTAAAATTGTAAAACACAATAATAATAAACTGCTAAAAATAAATCACATAGATGTGAGTGGTATTAAAAACATTCAAAATTTAATATTCAATAACATTTTTTTAACCGACTTCAAAAAAAGAAGGAGGTTCTCAATTCGTCTGTATGTTGTTTTATTTTGTTTTTGTATGTTTGTTACCTCATAACTCCGTCATTTATGAACCGATTTCAAAAATTCTTTTTTCGTTTGGTAGGTTATACTTCAGAGGTAGTCCCATTTAAATTTCACCTATATTGGAGCTTGGACTTCGAAGATACACTACATAACACGACCTG
Source organism: Zeuzera pyrina (assembly GCA_907165235.1). Classification (NCBI taxonomy): domain Eukaryota; kingdom Metazoa; phylum Arthropoda; class Insecta; order Lepidoptera; family Cossidae; genus Zeuzera; species Zeuzera pyrina. The sequence continues at coordinate 9,687,293 of OU015640.1, forward strand.
GTCATAACCTTTATTTATATTGACGATTCTCTTGTATATCGTTGCGCTCCGGAATTAGAACGAAGTTAATTGCAGACCTGCCTTAGATATTTATTTAGGTCGAGACCACTCAAAAGGGAGAAATAAAAAAAAATTATTAAAAAAATTTAACTGCCTTCAAAAAAAACACTGAAAAGTATAAAATAACTATCCTTTACTAATCAAAACTCAAGTACAATTAAAATAACTTTATAAATACGATACACATACCTATATAATTAAATTTGACAGTTATTGAAGTCGTTGCCAAATCAATGTTCAACAACAAAAAGTCTATTAGTTTGGTAGGCGTGGGACCGAGTTCAGTAACTGTCAAATTTAATTATATAGATATGTGTATCGTATTTATAAAGTTATTTTAATTATACTTGAGTTTTGATTTGTAAAGGATAGTTATTTTATACTTTTCAGTGTTTTTTTTGAAGGCGGTTAAATTTTTAATTCAACTAAATCTCATTGGGAAGTGTTTTTTAACATCAAATATACTACTGTTTCTGAAAATCACGCACTTAGAAAAACTGGCAAGAAAACTCAGTGAGTATTATTTTTTCATGTCTTATTTGTTATTCTTGTAATTATTTCATAGTATTACAATTATTTCGTTTTATTATTTGATATTTCTGGTTTTGGTTATCAATTTATAGCTTTGTATCTAATTTCAACTTAGTAGGTATAAAAATGACGGAATAAGTCAACTATAGCGACAACCAGTCAAACAAACAATAAAAAATTGCGGAGATAAGGGATCCGTTTTTACCAACAGAACCCTAAAAACATTATATTTATAACCAAGAGGCAGCTGTTGTTTTTATACCTTTAGATTAAAGGTGAGATCGTAACAGGTACCTATTAAGTACCTAATAATGATAAATGTGAATACTATATAATCGTAATTAATAATTATTAATTAATTAATTAATTGTGTCATTAATATTTTCCATCGATTCAAGCTGCTATTACAACTATAAAATATTTGTCATGCATATTATTAGCCTCTTTAGATACTTGCAAATAAAGTAACACTATTTTATTTTCATTTTTATCCAACGAATTTGGAAATACTATGGAACTCACATTCATTTAAAAATATGACACAACGCAAACTCCAATTAAGTGGGCGGGGCTAAAAAACCACAATTTACGCACTACTTAGTCTACCGTGTGCTGAATGATAGTCAGCCGTCGCAAATAAAATTGGTTTGTTTACGTGAAAACTGGCGAAATGTAAATTAAAAATGACCTCCCGTGTAGTTAAGTGGTCAAGAAGACAGAAAAAATCATGATATGATGACTTATGATAGGTATATAAAATAATTTTACATTTACAAGAAATTAAATAAAAATATTGTGTTCTGTATTATGCAACTAGTAGCCAGCGAATTTTTAGTACGTAAGTTACTTTTATTCTATTTTTATGCTAAGTATGGGAATTCTCTTTATTGAATAGGATCTTAAAAATTGTTCCTATAATTTTACCAAAAATGAGCTTCGGTGATTATGGTGGATTAAAGCAGTTCGCTTAGAAAGAAGAGAAGATGACTGGTTACCAAATAATGCCAATAGAGTATGCGCTATACATTTTGAAAATTAAGAAATCTATTCTTGTTGTAGAGGCATCTAATTGAAGACTGAATTCTTGCAGTGATTCCAAATCGATATTTGTCAAAACTGTAGAATGAATAGACATAATTACAGTTATTAAAAATACCAGATCGCGACACTATTTTAATAAAAAGTATTTCAAAAGACTAATATTTACGAGCTTATCTGTATTGTTTGATAAAAAAAAATTATATTAAATTTTACAAGACATAGACTAAATTAATTAATTACACTATAAGGTAACATAACACATCAAAATCTTGTACATAAAATGCAGATTTACCTTTTAAAATAATTCTAAAATATTTTTTCATATGAGAAAATCAAAATAAAAAATTATTTAACTTCACGTAAATAAGGTAAATAAATATTACCAATAAGTTGCGCTGCAATGCGTACTAATGCATAAAAACATTCTTGCTTGCTAGAACTTTCCTGTGCGATCGCGAGATCAGTGATCACGTGTGTCGGGCATCCAGTTGCCGTTGACTTTGGAATGTACTACGAAACGTTTTAAACGACAGACTACAGTTGAATAAAAATCATGCGAGTTTAAAATAGAGGTCATTTTAAAAATTAACTATTAAGTTTGCGACCTTTCGTGTTTCGGAATATTTTAATCAGACGCGTGGTGCCGTGTTTCTGTATTACACTTCCATAGTATTTACGAATTTGTTGTTTACATCCATACTCCATACTAAATATTATAAATGCGAAAGTCTGTCTGTCTATCTGTATGTCTGTCTGGTACGTTTTCACGGTTAATCCGCCAAACCGATTTTTATGAAATTACCATGCGAATAGTCAGCTTACTTTTTTTCTAAAATATACATCTAAAGAGGTGAAAAGAGGGATGAAACTTTGTATGGGAAATGCTAAGCCGCCGAACCGATTAAGATGGAACAGAGATAGACCTTTTCTATTTGAAAACATACGATTTTTTATCAAAAATCCACCCCCGAAGGGGTGAAAAGGGGGATGAAACTTTATAAGGGAAATGCTAAATCGATGAACCTTGCTCGAAAACAAGTGTAGGCTATTTTGTTTTTCAAAAAATGACATGATTGTGGTTTTTTATATATGTGTCGTCATCATAAATTCAATATGGCGGATGTTACACGACAGGAAATAACTTTTTTGTCCAACACCAACAATATGGATATCTAATGAAATGTAATACGCAGGGGAAGGTTTCTGTATATGCGACGTCATCATAAATTAAATATGGCGGATGCTCCGCGATAGAAAGTGACTTTTTTCAAGTCCTCTAACAATATAGGTATCCCGGGTAACCTCGGTAACCCGGAGAAGCCAAGGAAAAATTTTCCACGCGGACGAAGTCGCGGGTACAGCTAGTTTAAATATAAAATATTTTACCTCCGGCGATTTTATTTTATTTATGGGTGAACGTGAACTCTTACAACTTTCTCTTTTTTATTTTTATGGTACAATGTTTTGTATTATTATTTATTGACCATCGCCACATATTAATCACCCACTGCTGCCTCTCCCAAGGTGTATCAACGAGCCTGATCTTGGATTTCACACACGTAATTTTTTCCAGACACTATACAGACCGCCATGCCATCTAGCAATGAATCACCTTCACTGCGTTCCCACTCTGTTCCCACTCTGAACTCGTTTCCTCCAACGATCGTCGGTTCTCTGCCAGGTGACCAGCTCATTGAATCCTTCCAAACAAAATAAAATAAAAATAAAGTTTTTTAGATTACCAATACCATAAGGCTGTTAATACATAATTCATACGACTTATAGATAGCAAAGCGAAATATTCCGACAGGTTGCTAAATCGAATCGCCTTTATAATGTTCTATAAAATATAATAAATTCTTGGCCAACTTTTGCGGCTTGCTCAGAAAACTAGGCAGCGGGCATATGTTATCTTATGAAAAATGAAAGCTTCGATTCCTTATACCATATAAACTAGTGACTGTTAAATAATATTAATATTTATCTTTAACCTGACAAATGTTCAGTCTATCGAAGACTAGTACGCTACTTAGACTTAATGTTATTTATTACATTCATTCCTAATCTAGCACTAGTAAATGCAGCACGTTTTTTTTACATTTTGCCTAGTCATCTGTTTTATACCAATAAACAATTTTATACAGCACTTAGCAAATAAAACGTACGTGTCCATTCATGTTTGTCTCTGAATGGGGCAAGGGACCCAATCTGAGCCCTCCAGGGTCGAGATTGTCCCTTCAATGACCCGGCGAATAATAAGCGAGGCGAGTGAGCGAAAGATGGGGGAAAGGTGATTTTACTTAGAGGGACTTGTTGAAAAAAAGGTCTTTACTATAATAGAATATTGTGATAGGCCTTTCATAGATTTCATGGATATTCAGAGCACAATCGAGGATTTTGACATGCAAAATTATATGTTACATACGAGTACCTTCTACGATTCCTGGAATTAGATGTTACGTACGATTCATACGATTATCATAATTCCTTATTTTATTTTTTTGGACTTACTTTTAAGGTTCTTTACTTCTAAAGGAAAACCTTATAAATTCAACTACGCGTTCATCTCTCTATCAATCTGATATTCTCATAAACCATGCGATCTAAAACAGAAAGGAGATTGACTAAAACCGGCCACAATTATGTCTTAATTATTTCTATTCCAATAATAATTTTCTGATTTACATGGTTTGGACACATAGAAAGAATGAGTGATGAAAGACTGAAGGAAGTCAAAGGCTGACTTCTGAAGATCAAATAGCCAAAGTGTTAGCCGACGAAAAGCATTGTCATAACTAGGTGAAAATGTGTGAGGAGAATGCTGTGATTTTAGGTGGCGAAAGATGTATGAAAGGACCGCAATGCTCGACGCTCCGTCCTCTCTAATTACCCCGTTAGGGATGTAGCGTGAAGATATTTATGTATGTATGAAAAATATGTAAATAAATTGTGAAAAAATATTTGAAAGTTTATCGGAATACAGCTACAATTATATAAATTAATCAGTACAAATATTTCAGTATGATATTCAATTGGGGATCTCGGACTAAACACAGTTAAAAATAGATGCCGCTATAAGCGGTGAATAGCGGCATTCCTTTCTAATTATTCTCAAGCAGAGATTCACACTGTAGTATCGAATATTCTGACTTATTATCATACGCATGCATTTTTTTTGTCCTTTTTTATTATTGGTTCTATTGGTTCTGGTTGGCTCTTTGTAATATTAGTATAGATAATAAAATAGAAGTATAGATAATAAATATATATCCGTTAATGTTACTATCTCAAGAAACATACTACTGACATGACGCGTTGGTGAATGTCTCAAACAATTTAAAATTATTATGTATTTAAAACACAATTATTTATAAAACAGGCAATTATCGAATTGTGATTCTTTTTGAGGACAAATTCTTTATCTAAAACACCAAAGGGGGGTATTTCAATATCTACATTTGTTCAAAATATGATTTTGATTAAGTCTACGTTGGTGAACATCGATTAATCGATTTATCAAAACAGTGTACAATGATGACATGTGCATGACCATCCGTCACCTGTCAGTCAATGTTGTCATGACCATCTGTCAACTGTCACTCTATTTTGTCAATACTGTATGTCAACTGTCAGTCAACACCGTCACTGTCGCCATGTCAATTAAACCAGAAATTGCTAACCCGAAATATCCCAAACTTTAAAATGCTTATAACAAAATTTTTCACAACTCCCTAATAATATTTCTGCGATATTTTTATGTTATCCAGAGTTCATTTCGTAAGTTTTAACGATAATTTGCTTATGACACAAGAGCGACCAAGTTCTCATAAATTTTTGGTCAATCTCCTTTGGTGTAGTAATGCCTTATGTGAATATTCACATATTCTGCATTAAAATATTTTTAAACAGCATATTTAAAAAAGATTCTGAATAAATGTGAACCACATCAATTCCCTTATCTTCCAAACTTTGAAAAATTAAATAATAATATAATGTTTAACTCGAACTTCGCAAAAAAATTATAACAAGTTTTTTTTTATTTATTTTATTGCACACAAACAAAAATTACATATAATTAAAATTAGAAGCAGTAATCTACAAAAGGCAATGTTTATCTCTTTAAGAGATCTCTACCAGCACACCTCCTTAATAAGAAAATGTATGAGGGTAGTGTGTGCTCATTAAAAAATAATAATATATATTATGCATAATATTATGTACATACATATGCCCATATATACACATAAACGTACATACAAATTCAATACATCCCTAAAAATATAACATATATACTGTAAACAATATATAAACATATAGGTATATGATATGTGTAATGCATATTATGTAATGTAAAAAAAAAAAAATGTATTTATACAACATAACCAAACCTAACAAAAAATATTATAAATATAGAAAACATGATAATATATCAGGTACATATTAAATACAATAAATCGGTATTATGCAAAAGACAGATAATGTAATTTCAAGTGTCTTTTGAAAGATGCTAGCGTTAGACAATTCCGTATAGATGTGGGCAGAGAATTCCAGAGTCTGACAGCTTTACAAGAAAAGGAACTATTATAAGCAGCAGTGTTGTGAATAGGAGTTTTCAAAAGGGTACAAATACTGTTTCTGAGATTGTGATCTTTGGAAAAAAGAGAATGAAAACGATCACGAAGATATGAAGGGTAGAAAGGATTACGAAGAATATTAAACAAAAGTGTAAGGATATGAGAGTCCCTGCGCAAACGGATAGGGAGCCATTTTAACTGTTTGCGGAAAGTGGAAACATGGTCGTATTTACGTAGTCCGAATATAAACCGAATACAAAGGTTTTGAAGGCGCTCGAGTTTATCCAACAGCTCCTCAGTGATGTCCAAGAAACAAACATCAGCGTAATCCATCAAAGGCAAAAGAAGTGTTTGTGCCAGAGTGATTTTAGTTTTTTGAGGGAGAAAATTTTGAAGGCGTCTCATAGAATGACTAGCATTTATTCGTTTAGAAATTTCATTAATATGGGCCGACCAAGAAAAACCAGAATCAAATAACAGCCCTAGATTTCTAGCCGTACTAACATAAGGTATAGGAAATCCGTTATAAACCACAGAAGGTACGTCTGAATCTTCCAGTAATCGCAGCCAGTATCTATTACCTATTAACATAGCTTGTGATTTAGTAGGATTAACAAGTAACCCATGAGAATGAGCCCACTGGTGGATGTTTAACAAATCATTATTCAATGACGAAACCGCTGATTGTAAATTTTCAAAATTAAAAAACCGATATATTTGTAAATCGTCAGCGTAAAGGTGAAATTTAGAAGAAATAATAGAAGAGATACGAGAGATAAATATAGAGAAAAGCAAAGGGGAGAGGACACCACCCTGAGGTACACCAGCAGTAAGCTCACACCATTTAGAACGTAAGTTATCGTCAGCACGGATGCACTGTTGTCTGCCTTTTAAGTAGGAATCAAACCATTTAACTGTACTGGAAGAAACATTTAAAGATAATAGAATATTTAATAAAATGTCAAAATCCACTGTATTAAATGCATTGCTGAAGTCCAATAGACAGAGTATAGTAAGTTGTTTATTGTCCTTTGCTGACCGAATATCCTCAGTGACATTCAATAATGCGGTGACAGTACTGTGTCCCTTCCTGAAACCTGATTGTAAAGGATTAAACAGAGAATTACTGGTCATGAAATCACATAACTGCACATAAACAACTTTTTCTAATATTTTAGAAAGGGTAGAAAGAATAGAAATGGGACGAAAATGAGAGAAAGTAGAGGGATTATTACATTTGGGAAGAGGAATAACATAAGCTTTTTTCCAAGCCACAGGGAAAGAACCAGTTTCCAAAGAAAAATTAAACATGTGTACTAAAATGCTTATCAGTTCATCCAATAACAGCCGAATCATTTGAATAGAAATGTTATCATCGCCTATGGCTTTTAAAGAGATATCATTGATATACTTAACAATCTCCTCAGCACTGACTGACCTGAAACTAAATGTACTGCATTCAGGTTTAGGTAGGCTATACAAACCCGCTATAGTTTGAGTCTTGGTCGAAGTATCCATAGTTAAAGGAGGATGTGAGAAATGGTAATTGAGGGCATCTAGATCAACACCATCATATGATAATGACTGACACTTTCCAATACCAAGAGATTTGAGAAACTTCCAGACCTGTACAGAGTTATAATTGAGACTTTCGATTGAATCATGAATATAGCGTCTTTTAGCATCTCTACACATTCTATTACAAGCATTACGTAACTTTTTATAATGAGCAAAATTTGATTCTGTTGGAGATTTCCTAAATTTACACTTAGCTTTGTCACGTTTGGACATATATTCACGAATCGATGAATTCGGCCAGGGAGCAGGAAGATATCTGACTCTAACACGCCTGGAAGGGGCATGTTTATCATATAGTGAAAGTAATAAATCAGAAAACCGCGTGACCTTGTCATCGATGTTATTGCTATTAAGAACAGATGACCAGTCCCCTGCAAGAAAATCAGACCTAAGCGCCTCCAAAACGATTCCCTTAAAATTTCGCAAGGTAAGATATTCCGGCTACCTCTTTAATGGTCGAAGTTTATACGACAGGAAAACGAGATCATGGTAAGAAAAAGGAGCTTCAAATTGACCATGAACAGTGACTTTAGAGGAATCAGAAACTATCATGAGGTCAAGCAAAGAAGGAGAACAATTAGGGGCATGATGAGTTGCAGATAATAGAAGAATATGTAGGTTATTGGAAGAGACAAGAGATTGAAGTTTACTAGAACGATTATCGTTTTTTATGAGACATGTGTTAAAGTTGCCAAAAATCAATGTGTGATCATATATGGGACAAAGGTCTTGAAGTAAGGAATCTAAAGAGACAAAGTAATTATTATGTAGAGATGGACTATAATAAACTCCAATAAGCAATTTAGCATGATTACAAAGTACTTCTAAAAAGAGATATTCCGATAAGCAATCCGGTTTGTTGTTAGAAATGTTGATAACTTTATATGGAATGTTATCACGTAGATAAATAGCAACTCCACCACAGCCTCTAGAGGTTCGATCATTACGTATAAGTTTGAATCCAGGAAGACCGTACAAAGAAGAAGAAAGGGAAGGCTTGAGAAAGGTTTCGGAGATCAAAACACCATCCACTCCACTGCCGCTAAATACTGTCAGAAGATCAGAATAATGTGCAGGAACACTGTGCATTAATGTGAACCAAATTCAGATTACCATTCAAAGTTTGGAATACACTACTTAGCTTATCCTGCAAGAGCACTGTAACAATAGAATCATTGCTAGCTTCAAGTGATGAAGAACATGAAAAAAAACTGTCATCGAAGTCAAAAACACTATCCATATCTTTTACAAATACATGTACAATAAAGAATTAAAATAAAATAATGTTACTAAAAATAAGATGCTAAAATATAAATAATAACAAATAAATATTATGGTATGTAATATATATAATACCCAATAATAATTGTGTGTATATATATACATATATGCATGTAGCCCAACAATGAATAATACTTAAATATACTAACTTAATATAATAATACTAAATGCAATTCAACTAAGATCGCACTAACAATACTCATTCATTTTCACCCAACCCTAAGCCATGCTACTAAATGTATAGAAATTACAAAAACATAACAACAACAATAATAAAAATAAATAAGCATAACGTAACATGTAACAATCCGAAATTAAAAGTTACAAAATAAAAAATATGCTTAAAACAAAAATAATTTGCAACAAAAATATAAAATCTATAAGCAGAAAAGGCGCTATGGTTAACTTACACAATATTAAAAGCTTTTCATAAACAGAAAACTAAAACAATTATAATATAATTAAACAGCAAAAAAGCATAATGAAACAAAAAAGCATAAATGTTTCTTGGTCCGAGGTAACAGACCAAAGTTATTTATGCGAAATTAGGATGTTCAGTTTATGCCATTGCCCAACCTCTATGACATAGTTGTCAAAGCATAGTGTCAAAGTCGCTGTGACAGTGACAGAACAAAGCGTATTTATATAAAAATAATAGGGTAATTTTTTTCTTTATAAAGGATACAAATAAAAACATTCCAAAAGTACCTGCACAGTAATTATGGTAAACACAAAATCAGCTACACTATTTAATATCCCTACGCCGATTGCCAGTTCTGGATGCCGATGACGCTGGCACAGCAGTATTTCCCCCTTGTGTCGAACCTTTCTCTAGCGTTTGTTTCGATGCAACTGTACCTTGAGATGGAATACGCTCCACAAGGCTATGCAAGTCCAACATTCGTTCGATCTTGTGTCGCGTTTTATCAGGCAACGATATGATTATTCTGCCTTCCTCGGTCCAACAGCTATTAATGCCGAAATGCTTTCTCACAGCTACGAATACATCGTGACGGGGCTTTGTTAGAAACTCAGAGATCGTTACACCAGTACCCTTCAACATTGTCTTCGACTTCCACACCTGACACCTGTCTTCAAACTTATGAAATCGAATCAATATGGGCCTTGTCTTATCTCTTCTGATACCCAAACGATGACAAGCCGAAAAGCAATTGGCTGAGATGTCACTAAGGCCCAATTTATTTTTAAACAGCAAAGTAACGATATTAATCACATTATCATCAGAAGTTTCTGCGGACCCATGTAGTAATAACACCTTCCTTCTTGAAATAGTTTCGTGGCGATCAAGAGCAAACGAAAGAAGCTCGAACTGAGATTTAAATGCTGACAGTGTCTTCAAAACAAAAGATTTAAACTCCATAAATTCATCTGCTAAGGTCCTTACGTCAGGTGTCTTCCGAACCGATGATGATGTCTCCCGAAGTTCAGCTTCATACTGTCCCATCCTCGAGTTGAAATTTGAGCCAATTCGTCCAGGTTAGCACTGAGTGTGTGATAGAGATCCATCATGGAAATGTTGAGAAGTGATAATGGTGGAAAAGCAATTTACTTATAAAAACAGGTAGGAATATTGTGAATGTTGTTGTCTACAATAGCTTAAGGGTTGAGCTTTAATAATAAATAAATTAAAACATTTATAAATAACTACTACTATTTTTAAGTCTTTACTTTCACTTTAAGTCTACCCTCCTTAAGTTTATTGGCCTTATAAATTTGTGGAAATTAATTTAACAAACTTGTCATTTTCCAAACAAACAAGTGATCCACAGTCACTTTACCAAATAAATGAAGTATAAATCTTTTTAAAATATCCATTATAACATAAATAGAATAAATCCGGACAAACTTCATGAGAACTTCTTCATTCAAAATACTAAATAGCGACGCTTTTGAAAAGGTAAAAAGTTGTTACCGAGTTTTTGTTGTCGAATAGAAACGATTCTGTCGTGAATTTATTTCAGTGAGATTTATAAATTTTTGTTTAACAAATCTTAATAATATTTTCAATGTTTTCGTAGGGCCAGACGCTATTTATATCCAAGGCTATTCGTTACAAATTTTATATTTTTTTTTATGAATTTAAAGGAAACAGATTATTACTTTTACATGGGTGACTTAGTAGTCTCGATATATCAAGCATTTCCATGCTTCGGAAAGTATGGCAAGCCGTTATTCCTGTTATTGCTATATGGTGGTAGTCGTTATACTCCGATTTACGTTATACGTTCCTCGCCTATCATAAAAGTTAAGTAGAGGAGCCTCCGATTGTCTATCCATGCGACACCGAGGAGGATGACAGTGTGTTGGGTCCACAATGTCTAGAGGAGGTTCAGTAACTGCCGCCCTAGAAGTGCGTTCAGCATATAGCGCGGTGTCGGTGCATTCTGTAGGAGATTTCGAAGCATCATTGACAACGCGCCGAGGTAAAAAAAAAAGATACCTCACAGTTTCTTATCGGTCCTTGTCATAGTACAAGTTTTCTTTTCGAACCGAACTAAAGTAGATTTAATGTTCAAAAACACCCTGTAATTGGGCTTACTTGAATAAATTGATTTGACAACCACCGCAGAAGTTTGTTAGGTAAAAACCCCACATAATACTGTCCCGCCCTCAGTTTCTCCTGCATTAGCAAAAAAAAGATTTTAAAGTAAATTGATAGCTTACTTATAATCCGTTTCCTTTTTACCTCATTTCTAAAAAGTAACTTGTGAGGTTATTTTATTCCTAAAATTTATTACATTGTATATTATACATATTCATGTGATATATTGTAAACAAAAGCACCCGCATAACTAGGCAAAAATGCGTGAGGGGAATGATGACATTTAGAAGAGGAGAAAGTATGTATATGCACTGCGAAACTCGGCGCTCCATCCTCTCTGAGTACCCCGTTAGGGATACATCATGAAGATATGTATTTGTTTTTTAATATTTGCTATCACAAGAAAAATCAAAGTATTCCAAATAAAACAGGAAAGTATACTTCTGATTAGTGATAATGAAATACATTCTTAACTACTAGTATTGGTCTTGTGAAAACGAAGATGTAAAACACATAAAACGAAGATAAATCTTCCTTGTCTTATAATTTTAGTAATTCATAAAACGTAAAAACTACGCTCTTGTCTCAAAGGGCGATCTTTAAACGTGAAAACATGATTGGAGAAAAAATCACAATAAAAAAATCCGGAAAAACCCCTGTTTTGCACGAAGATTCAGTTGCGTTTCCGAAATTTTAATATCTCAAATGTCTAAAACCAGTTTTTTATTGGAGATGTAGTTTACTTGCAAATTACAATTACGTGCAAAAAACAAATGCCGAGATTTCTCCACGCTAAAATATGAACAAACCGCAACTGCAAAAATAAACTTTATTGTTATCGCCGTAAGGTGCGGGGGTAATGAACGAATTCGGTTGCATAGGCGGACTCTTAATGAAGAAAACTGCAATTAATTTCAAAAAGTCATCGAAATCTCGATTAACAAAAGGATATCCTCAAACCATAGTAGAATCAATAAGAACAATAATGGCAAAAATTTAAAGACTATCACTACTAAATTATAAAATGATATACACACGAATTGAAATCAAAACATTCGTATTTTAGAGAAGATTGGTTCACAAGGAGAGGCTGAAATATATAGACATAAAAATGGAGATGTAAGAAAAATGATGAAAAAGATGCCTTTAACCAAAGAATTTTATCCATTGAAAGTACTGAAAAACATAAAAATAGTGAAAGTTGTACCGGCAATAAACAAATCTCAGTTCAACGAGATTTATAGTGAGTGGTGTACCTTCAGAGATCTACTATATATGTCCTTCATTCATGAAAATGTGTCCTTGAGCAAAGTGCAAAAATCACACTACTTAAAGAGCAGTTTGACAGGTGAGCCTGAACAATTACTAAAGCACATTCAAATTACTGAAATTAACTATAATATGACCTGAGATACGTTATCATAGAGGTACAATAATAAGAGAGTCATAGTAAATTCCATATTGAGTCGGCTTATAAATCAAAGAAAGTTGAACACAGGTACAGCGAGGGGAATAAAAGAATTATTGGATACTACCGCGGAATGTTCGAATAATCTTAAGAATAATGATGTCGACACAGGTAATTGGGAAATAATGATAATTTATTTGATTGTAAATAAATTGGATGAAGCATCACATAAAGCATGGGAAGAAGACATTAGCTCTTACCTGTAGAAATCTATCAAAATTTTATATACTCTTGGAGACTAGATTTCGTATTCTAGAAATGATTAATTCATATCCCTCGACTTCTAAAGAGAATGTTGCAACGGCAACACAGGCCCGCGGGGCCCACTTATTATTTTTAATCTGTTTTTTATTTTTATATAATTTTCATCTACCCTTACTTACTTACTATTATAAGACTTACCTGTGGATTTTTCTTATTACACGATTGTATATGGCGAATTCATATTTTTGTTTTATCGTCGTATTCTAAGCACCTAAAATCACACTTACCAGCCACCTATGGATACAGTTACACGAACAAATGGTCCTTCGAGCCGGATCTTACCAGATCTAGCTTCTCACAGAGAAGTTGTGTGACGTAGTGTGACGTGCTTCCGTTGTCCAGTAGAATACGGGCCTTATGAAGCCTTCCCTGCGCATCTGCCACTCGCACCAATGCTGTGGATAGTAGGACATGCGGTCTGTTAATATTTGTATGAACATCTGAGGGTAATGATACAGATTTGTGTAACTCAGTTTCCGCGTTCCTATGTAACAGAGTATTATGTTTCTGTTTGCAGTACTTACAATGTGATAAATTACAATTTTTTTCCGAATGACCAGGTCTTAAACAATTTTTACAAACTTGAAAGTTAGTTATTTTTTGTAACCGACTTTCTACATCTAGGTTCCTAAACTCTTGACAGCTAAATAAAAAATGATTACTTTTACACATTGGGCATATTATTTTCTTAACATATGGAATTTTTGAAGTACTTGCAAAATTTTTTGTTTTATGTAATTCTGAATGTGTGGTATTGTGTTTACTGTTTTGGTAAGCATTGTTATCCTGATTCGTGTCCAATAAGTCTGCTCTGTTATTTAAAAATTCGATAAATTGTTTTAAGGTAGGTGAACTCGTGATTGAGTTGCGATGTTCTTCCCATTGCCGATATGTAATACTGTCCAGTTTCTTGGATGGTATCCCAGTGTTCTGTAGGTTGATTAAGTGTGGCTAGTGCGCATAAGTTTTTATTTGTAACATCTACTATATTCCTCAATAAACGGCTAGATTCTTTTTGTAATGGTTCTAAAGTAAAAAGAGCGTTAACATGGTTGTTTATTAAAAGCCGTTCATTGTCATATCTGTTTGCTAATAACTGCCATGCAATATTATAATTATCAGATCTAAGTTCTAAACTTTGAATTACTAATAATGTACTGCCTCTAAGAGCCGCACGAAGGTAATGATATTTGTTAATGTTTGAGATGCTTTTGTTATTGTGTATTAGTGAAAGGTACGTATCTCGAAACTCGAGCCAATGCTGGAAATCGCCATCAAAGCTGAAACAACATTTTTGGCAACGGTTCTCACATGAGTATGTTTCTCTCCTACAGCAGAAAGTCAAATGGTCTGCATCAACAGGCGAATTGAAGATGAGTTCGTTGGTTCTAGTGAGGGACAAGAATCAACCACCGCTCTTGTGGCTGCTGGGCAGAGTAATCAAACTGCATCCCGGAACAGATAAAATTCATCGCGTTGCAGACATTCATACAAAGAAGGGAGTCATACAGCGAGCATACAACAACTTATGCCCTTTACCTGTTGAAGCATGTCCAAGTTGAAATCTTCAACGCCGGGGAGTATGTTGCAACGGCAACACAGGCCCACGGGGCCCACTTATTGTTTTTAATCTGTTTTTCTTTAATGTATAATTTTTATCTACCCTTACTTACTTAGACTTTCCTGTGGATTTTACGTATTACACAATTGTATATGGCGAATTCATATTTTTATTTTATCGTCGTATTCTAAGCACCTACAATCAAACTTACCAGCCACCTATGGATACAGTTACACGAACAGAGAAATATACTATAAAATCTAAAACATTTCGTACAATTTCACCTACTTCGAGTTCACAGTGTACTTTTTGTAAAGACAAACACTTACTGTATCTCTGTAAAGAATTTAATAAATTAAGTGTAAATAAGAAGGTACAACATGTTCGAAACAACTATTTATGTTTCAATTGTTTGTCTACAAAACATTCTGTTAAATTTTGTAAAAACAAAATATCATGTCACTATTGTAAAAAGAGGCATCACTTGCCACTTCTTTTTCATAAGTAGAGAGAAAGCAGTGAGACTTCATCATCTTTAACTAGAGATACTGAGATAAGTGAGATTACAACCATTCGATTACATTTTACTACTCAAGGTCGAAATGCATTGAGGGCGACCGCTTTAATAAATATAGAAACGGGAAGAGGTTTACAGCTCGTACGAGCCTTTATAGATCCCTGTCCGCAAGAATTATATATTTATGAAGAGATAATTAAAAGATTGCAATTGCATCCAAAACGAATTGAACTTCATGTGATAGGTATTGATCAGATTTTTGCCCGTGTTAAGTTTGCTTCGGAATTAGACATATGTATGTTTGAAAATCGATATTAACTTCAAAATTCCCTGCACAGCTTACGTAGTGAAACATGTAACAGATATAGTATTATCCGCACAAAAAATTAGTCAAGAACAATGGCCACGCTTACAACATTTAACATTGGTAGATCATATATATTACAAACCTAGTTCCATAGATATGTTGCTTGGAGTAAATATCTACACAGAGATATTAATGAGTGGTGGTAAGAGGAAAACTAGGATTACCAATAGCTCAATAAACTCGGTTGGGTTGGATTATACCGGAGGAGTGTTCAATCATGAACAATCATCTTTGCTAAGTAATTTACTTACAGTTATTGCTTATTGTCAAAGATGGCGACACCTGAAATAGAAAAAAGAAATTGTAATAATAATAATATTTATTTGCATGAATATGAGTATAACATTGATGTTGATATTATACACATAAATATAGAACGCTTCACATTCTGCTAGCAACATAGCATGTAAATATTTAATTAACAAAATTTTATAAAATGTTATGGATAATTAAAATTATAATTACAAATAAATTATAAAATGTCAAATAAACGTCAAAAATTAACATGTCAAACGAACAAAAAAAAATTAGAGAAAAGTTACCGAAATTTACGACCTACAAAGAACTTGAAGAAGCACTCTCTATTTGCATACAACTATCTCAAGAAGTAGAATTCTGTGAAGATATGAAGCAATTGAGGAGCAAGAGCAAGAGAGACAGCCGTTTTGGTCGCACTTAATCCGTTTCTTGATGAAGAAGGTGTATTGAGAGTAGGCGGCCGCTTGATGCATGCTGATTTAGAATTTATAAAGAGTGTTTAGTCTTCTGTAAGAAGCGTCATACGTTCGCCTTCGGCTCGCTAGATGGCGCGTGCCAGAAAAAAAACCTGCGTAGTCGCGACTAGAAGTTCGCCATTGTTGTAGTTGCCCGTGATCACAATATACGGAGAAAAAGGGGTAAGAGAAACATTGTATTATTTAATTATAACATAATAATAACCAATAGATCTATTCTGACCAATTCAATCCAAAGAGACATCAAATTATAATGTCAAAAAACAATTTTTTGTTACCTATTTTACTACGCAAAGCTCATATAAAAACTCTTCATGCAGGCCCTCAAATGATAATAATATATCATCGTGGCAGGTATTGGTTGATAAATGCTGGAACAACCGTAAAGAAATTTGTGAGAAGCTGTATAATCTGTGCGAGACAAAGGTGTGTAAATCGAACCATCCAAACCATCCTCTATTAATGGAGTCGATTTTGCTGGTCCCATACAAGCACGGATGAGCAAAGATCGTGGGTTAAAGTCTTACAAGCCGTATTTAGCGCTGTACATTTGCATGCATACAAAGGCTATTTACATAGAGGTAGTAAGTGACATGACTACGGAAGCTTTCATGGCCGCATATAAACGTTTCGTGTCTAAGAGAGGCCCATGCAAGGAAATGTGGAGCGGCCATTGCACCACTTTATGGATAAAGAAGGAATTAAATGGAAATAAATACCCCCTGGAGCTCCAAAGTTGGGCGGTCTATAGGAGGCAGGCGTTAAATCCATTAAGTAGCACCTAAAACGCTTTATCGGAGAATCCACACTCACTTTCGAAGTATATTATTATACCTTACTAGTAAATTGAAACGTGTCTCAACTTAAAACCTTTGTCACCAATGAGCGATCATCCTGGAGATTTAGAACCTATAACTGCTGCTCATTTCTTGATAAGTGAACTATTGATCAGCATTCCGCAGAGAAATTATACAGACCTGAACATGCACTCATTATTAGGATGACAGAATATACAGAGAATGTTGCAAACTTTCTGGAGCAAATGGCTAACTGAATATATGAGCAGGTTGCAACAGTGACCCAAATGGAGGAACACTACCAAAGAATCTGAGATTGGCGATTTGATGCTACTGAAAGATTTGCGATTACCACCCAGTAGATGGCTATTAGGCAGAATTTTGAAAAAACGCTTTGTTCAGGATTATTTAACGAGAACCTATGACGTGCGCACCACATCTGGTGTTTTTACACGAGCAATCTCCAAGCTTTGTCCATTACCACACGTATAAAGACATAGTTCTTGGGGAGTAGTATGTTGTGGACGTTTTAATCTGTGATCAGAGGTTGTATGGTCTATGAATATTTGCCTTTCTATTATATAAAATAAAATAAAAACAAAAAGTGACAGATATTTTGAGAAATTTTGTGAGAGGAATAAAATTCTGTTATCGTTATTTGTTTTACTTTGTAATTAAAAGTTAAACTTAACACAACCATTACTTAAATTACTCATTTATGTTGAAAGTTGACGCTTACTTATTATATGCATGGTAATAATACTCAAACTCGTAGAAGCCAATTCGTTATTCCGAGGTGACAGCGATGTTGAACGTAGCGGAACGAAATAATTGATGAATCTGAGTTATCAATAATAACCTTCAGATATCGCACCTCAATATCTCCAGACATTTCAATTCCTTCCTATTCCGAACACGCTATTTTTCTCACAGCATCCAATTTCTCGAAGGCGAAAAGTCGAATTTATTACGTGCTATATATAGCTTCTAGCACATGTGAAATTATTTCGTAAGCAGATCGAGATATGAATTGCAGAGTACCGAGTTCAAAAATCCAAGTATGTACTTAAGGCAGGGAGGTACTTGAAAAATATTAGTAGTTTATAGAAGCATTATTATAAAATACACTAGATACTAGATGCCAATATTACACCACAGGAACTGAAAAGAAATTAAAAAAAAAACCAAAAACAAATTGAAAAATTTACTGGATTTGTATGATTTAACAATCAAATTAATCTCTTGTTGTTTGACCAGAAATAGATGAGAATATTTGTCCAATCATTTACATGATCAAATGTTATCATCAGATGAAAAATTAATGACTTGGCAATCTCACGGCAACATAATAGCATCTATCTAATATTATTATTGTTACTGATCTGAGCGCTTCATTTATGTGGTTTACATATTACATGAATTAAGCCTGCTAGTGCTATGTTCGGTTATTAGTATTTTAAATAGAAGATTATTCTTATGTTATTATCTTACCGTGCGATTGCCCAGTCATTATATTAATTACAGAAACAAAGATATCTAATATTGATACGTCACTATAAATGTTGGTAGCTAACTAACTAGTTAACCACTTATGACAAACTTGTTTAATAGGTGCTTCCATAATTGACTTGGTTTTATATGAGATTTCACTACTTTTTACAGTAGAAGGAAGCCGCGTTGCGAGATGTAAATTTTGTACTTTTTACATTTTTGATAAGATCTCATTTCTTTTTGTAGATAGTCTTTCTTGTATTATTTTCGGGTAATATTTCTTATACGTCAGCTACGGATATACACTATATATAACATTACAAAGTTACTTATGCAGTTCGTAAAATTATTCGACATTTTTCATTCGTCATAATATCGTCTGGGATTAGTTTAAAAGATTTGCCAGCCGCAAAGACGAACTGGAATTTAGGAAACAGCATTGAAATTTCGGGGTGTTTTAGTTTTTTGTTCCTTTATAGGCTAAACACTAAAGGAAATCAAAATTCGAAGTTCGAAGTCTGCTAGAAGTGCTTTAGAATTTTAATGATCGGCGAGTGTGTCAGTGACAAATTTAAAGTTTGACTTGCAAGAGTTCTTAAACTACAAGTTCAAATTGAATGTAATTCGGCAATACATGTAGATGTATTATGACCTCTTAGTGGCTGAAAATTCAGGCTTCTAGCTTTATCCACAACGAAGTTACAGGGGAGTCAAAACCGTCCGGAATGGCTTCGAGAAAAGGATGATGCGGTTGTGCCTTCGTTTGTTTTTGTTTGTTTGGTTTTGGTCAACTTGGCGGGGACACTGCCGTGGCCTCAGATAGCAAATAGCTCGTGATAACTCTTCGAAGCAATTTCTGAGAAAGTAAAAGTTTTTGAAAAAATTTATGCCCAAAATACTCATTATTCCATTTGTGTTTTCACTTTTGGTTGTGAACTACCTACATAAGTCTCTAGGCAAAATTTTATCTCAGTAGGTGTAAAGGCAAGAAAATAGATCAGTTGCGATATATAGATAAATAAATAGACAGACAGACAAGGAGCTCTAAGAGCTCGAACTCTAAACATAGTATATTGTATACTGATTCGTCGTCGTCGTCCAAAATCTGAGATCTCTTTAGAAAAACCGTGCTTAAAGCCTTTCGATTTCAACTTAAACTGGTTTTGCGCAGTATAAAGTTTGTATTTATGTAATTCATTGTTATCGTTGTATACTAAATAAAATGTAATGTTAATGTAATTTTGATACATTATTTTCAATAAACGCATTCTTAAATAGCCCATAAATATGTGATATTAAATAAGGGTCCACTGAATATTTCTATCACAACAAAAATGTGCTTGGTCATTCTGCGAAATGAAATTTTTTCGTGACTGATCTCGCTAACGATGACTTTGCTCGCCTGTAAAGCATAAAATACGTTTTTATATTTCTAAACAAATTCCTTGTTTTTAATATAAGTTAATTAACGAAAACAAATCGTGTAACCAAATTATGAAGAAATGACAATTTATTTGGCACTAAATTGTAACTACTTATAATTACTTACTGGCTGGCAGAACCTATTTGAAAAACAATTAATACAGGTTAACAACAGTAATTAGGTGTTTATCCGTAATAACCGGTTTTAAACCAGTTTTAATGAGTTTAAATCTGTACTAAGGAATTCATTGTTAAAAGTTAGAACTTCCGAGCCCCAAAGGCTGAGCCACTGATATGGAGGTGCACATCTACCTCGTAAGCTGAGTCCTGAGTGTCCTTGGTTGATTTCATTAACTATTTGTCTCCGAACCGGTTAGGGTTCATAGTAATTATCAATAAAAGTGGACTGTGGACTCATTATTTTTCTATTTTATTTAAAACAGAACTAATATGAAACAATAATAAAAATGTTCATATTAGTTTACTATGAGGATAGCAAAGTAATGTGAAAAATATGAAAAGTAATATGAGAATATGAAAATATGAAAAGTAATATGAAAATATGAAAAATAATATGACAATATGAAAAGTAATATGAAAATGTGAAAAGTTCTATGAAAATATGAAAAGTAATATGAAAATATGAAAAGTAATATGAAAATATGAAAAGTAATATGAAAATATGAAAAGTAATATGAAAATATGAAAAGTTAATATGAAGAAACCTTTGTTAGGTCACTCATATGTCGGTCCGTTCATAGGTCGATCTGTCCATCTGTCGTAGTTGATTTTTTCAGAAACAAAATTCGGCGTAACTTGAATTTGATACGGTCAAGCAATATATTTGATCTAGTTAACATTTCGAATTAATTAGCATGCTTAGTCATGCTGCCAGCCTGTCAGGGATCCTAAGCAACGACAACTTTTCAAATGGCGACTTTGAGGATGTCTGTCATTTAATTAATACTTCGTTTCAATTTCGTAACTATTCACGTTTAGATTACTGTATATTTAATATAACAGTCAGGATACAAGGTAGTCAGAGAGGAGGCCCGATCATCGCAACCGTTACATATTTCTTTCGCCTCCTCAAATCTCATCATTCTCCTCACGAAAATATGAATTATGTATGTATTGTATTCAATACATTCAAATACATTCAAAATACATTTGCAATGCTTTATTAAATGAACAGAAAAATTCAATTCATTCGCCGCTTTTAAACATATTTACATTTGACAATTGTCACTCACTCTCTGGTCGTGGGTAGGCCAATTAGTACAAATAGTCGTATATATAGTTTCTGTCTTTCACTACCAGACGTCTCGCGACGGCTCATTTTCTTTATGTGCGTGAGTCGATGTCGGAGTGTGATAAGTGAGTCTTCCAGAACCATATAAGGATTCCTTTCTACGTAGGTCATATTAAGTAACTCTTAAAAGCTTTAGATTTCGAGTGTTAGCTTTCTCAATTCATGGTTGCTCGGCGACCAAAACGCTTTTTGAATTGGTTCATACATACATATATCTTCTTGCTGTATCTGTCGCGGGGTAATCCAAGTGTTTTTGACATTTCCGTCAGCTAACACTTTGATCATTTGATCTTCTTAAGTCAGCCTTGATCTTCCTTGGCTTCTTTTACCACTCGCTTTCGCTCTGTACATTTTCTTCGTCAGTCTTTTATTTTATTTATTTTATTTTTATTTTATTTTATCACTCATTCCTTTCTTCATTTTCACAATAATACTGTCGTGTAACCCTGTCATTCATTCGATACAATAATTATTCAAAATCGCATTATGGATAGTTCATTTAATGTTCACTAATATAATATTCTAATGGCGCCCGATTTCTTTAGATAGGACACGACATTAAAAACAAAAAAATAATAATTTATAATAATATAATATATAATAATCGTATAATTGAGAATGATTCACAGTCACAGTCCAATGAGAACAAGCGCAGCTACTGCGATTCCTATGTTCAATCTACAATACTAAGTTAAAAACACTTCAGTTTAATTCTATAAAGAAAGTAGTTCCGAAATGAAATAGTGCTCTAGTAATCTAAGGTGAGCTAGGGGCGTCTAGTTAAAAGAGCAGCAATACATTAACTGAAGTGACGTCCGCATTGTCTTCTAGTTTCCGAGTGACCCGGTTACGCGAACACACGTCCAAGTAACTTTGACACACTGTGTATATTATACAAGATGCTCATTGGTGCTGCGTAAAATATTACAGATCTTAAATAAACAATCTAATCATGTATTTTTTTACATGTATACACGTACATGCATAAAATATGTACAGACATACTGTGCGGTACAGCTGCAGGCACACCAATGCGCGTGCTGGCCTCTTTATAATTTTCGGCAGGGTAACAAACGTGCCAGGAACTGCGCCGACATCGACCGCGATACGCGGCACTAATCATCAATATTGTACAAATAAGAGAGGCTAAATACCTTTAATGTCCGTTAGTCTTCAGGGTGGTGGAAGTCGGAGGTGGCTTCCGGCGCCGTAAAGCCACAAAACGGAAGGTAGATCACCTTCCTAACCTCTTTGGCTACCGCTTCAGGAATAATATCAAATACCAATCAGATACCAATTCCAGTCGGCAAACACATAACATGTAAACACGGCACGGCAGAATTTCTTTTAGCTTCAAAACAAACAAGATAATTGAGATTTACAACCAATATTCCAAAAACTTTCCCTTTTTCTTATTACTTTGCCTTTTTTAGACTTCTCCATAACAATTTCAATTCACACACATTCACTTAGTCACATACAAAAAAAAACTAAGCAGGCACTGACGGGTCAACTAGCGCCATCTCTTGGTATCGACAGACAATAGAAACAATGATGTTTCCTAACACATACATAGACTGTTTGGCGGGAACGGAAGAAATGAGGTTGTCATTTTATTTTGATTTTCTATTTTTTACATTTTTGGGAGTTTTGAAGTACAACAGTGATAGCATATTGTATTTTAAAGTTCTGTGCAAGTGAAAAGAATGGAGTAGGTCTAAATAAATATGTGTAGTTGAAATTTTCGCGCTCTTCCAAGAAGTTCTGTAAAACTTCAGTTAAGTCTACTATCACTTTACTGGAGAAGTTATAAAGTTTTATATGATGATTCTACTTATACTATTACAATACGTGACACTGACAAATGCGCTAATCTGTGCGCCATGCCATGAAGAAAGAAAGAGAACACATACATATTGAGGAGATTCAAGGAAGCGAAAGAAGTATGTAAGTAACACAATTCTTGGCGCTTCGTCCTTTCTGACTACCCTGTTATGGAGACAGGGCGAGGATATGTGTAAAATACGTATAAAAAAGAAATTACAGACTAACCCAATGAGTGACTCACATATCAACGCACAAATGAAACATCTGCGGTGTTTAGGGAAATACGAACTGAGATTTTGAGAAATTTAACCAAGACATCTCAAATAAGTATGGAAAAACATTAAAGTACCTTTAATAACTCAAAATCTAGTGTAAAGAACCTATCGAATAAGTTATTAAACACGTGAAACACTGAAGCGATTCGAGATAGGTATATACTTTTAAACTTTACCGTCACCTTATAAAATATCTCAAAACACGGGCAATGAACGCGATTACCTTTTATTTAGCCTAAAGTTTCGGCCGAGTTGCATCGGCCGTGGTGTCAATTAAATTTAGTCTCAAATAAACTGAGTTTACTTGAGACCACGGCCGATGAAACTCGGCCGAAACGTCAATCCAAATAAAAGGTAATCGCGTTAATTTCCCATATTTTTAGACATTTTATAAACTCTGAGGAGGTAGAAATGAGTCTTGAATATGGAAAGAAAATTAAATTCCACGCGGATAATGGATAACAGCTATCGTTCACTAAAGTAAATAGATTTTATAGTTTTTGAAGATTATACTACAAAGATTCAAAATTTCTCAATGAGCTGAAGCGAAACCTCAATCACGCGTCACGCCATGTCTCATGTACGGGTAACAGATTATCAAGACGGAAAAAAATCATACATTAGGGTTATTGTTCGTAATAGAAAAGAATTTAGGCTTCCATTTAAAACGTCTCATCCGTGCGCGCAATATTCTTAAAAAGGGATATTCTCAAAAAGGAATCATAAGTTTTCGCTTCACGTATTAATACAACTGTTTCCATATTTTTCTATTACATGCATACATACATACCTACATATCTTCACGCTATATCCCTAACGGGGTAGTCAGAGGACAGCGCGCCAAGCTTTGCGATCCTTAAATACTTTTTTCGCCTCTTCGAATCTCATCATTCTCCTTACGTATTTTCGCCTAGGTATGCGGATGCTTTTGACAATTCCATCAGCTAACCCGCTAGCTATTTGATCTTCGTAAGTCAGCCTTGGTCTTCCTTGGCTTCTGCTACCAACTCACATTCGCGCTATATTTTTCTTCGTCAGCCTTTCATCACTAATTCTTTCCATGTGCCCGAACCATGTAAACATTTCTTTCTTCATTTTTACAATAACACTGTCGTGCAATCCTGTCATACTATCTCTTCGCTACTTATTTCGTTTCCAAGGGTATCACCACACATATTACTAAGAGATCTTATTTCTACTGCATTTATCTTAATCATTTCAATTCGGGATATCCAGGCCGTACAATAAAGTTGGCACCAACAACGCAATATGGCTGAGTTAGATATATTCACATTGCTCACTAAAACGGCCAGAGCACTGTTTATTTTATTGCCAGCTGCTACCCTTCTCTCCACATCCAATTCACATCTTCCATCCCTAGAAAACTCACTCCCCAGATACACAATTTCATTCCATTGTTCTAGACATTTTCTATGTACCCATATGTCACATTTCGTCTCTATATCTTGTTCACATTCATATTCAATCCTTTCACTTCGCATTGTTTTTTTCATGCACGTGACTAGTGTCTACAAATCTGCTTGCTATAAGCACAACATCGTCAGCGTACAAAAGGCAGTTTACCATTATACCATCATATATCGTACCACTCATACTACCTTTCAATGTCTGAATGTTCAGTACAGTGAGAGAATTTTTTTTGACAAAAATATAATGGCTACTTTTTACGAAAAACTACCCCTAAGGGTAGGAATCACTAACCCAGAAAAATCACAAAATACAGCTAGTTACGTTATAGCTATCTGAAAGTTGATATTGATTTATACAATAAATAAAAATTTGAACAACTATAACTATTCTGTGCTTAAGCCATGTTTTGAAAGATTCTGAGAAAAATACGTTTTAATCAGAAACCAATATAATTAAGCAAACAAGCGTTAAGAAAATGTATTCTTACTTCACTTCGATATCTTATCTGAAAACCAATTAAACCTTTGCGACAGTGATTAAAAGTTTCAGACAACCAAGTCTACCCAAGACTTGCCGGATAAGACTCCCGGTCAAGGCTAATTCAGAAAACGAATTTTTCCGAATTGTCTCGAGCTCGAATGTGAATGAAGAATGTGCCTTAAATCGGTGAAACCTAACCAGTTATGTCGAGGGACAGAGAATAGATTAATCAGCAAGAAATCCGTCCAATAACAATAGTAGTTATAACAAAAAAATGAGATTAAGATGTTGAAAAGTTGTAACATATATTGCAAAGATTATTTTATGACCTAACTCCAAAGTAAACCAAAAACTTACGGAAAAATCTTTAACGAAGCCAATGAAGCCAGTCCCATTGACAAATGGCGCAGACGTTCCGGCCGGCATTATCCCTGTAACAATGTACAGACGGACAGCGCTTCCTAATTGTTGTTATATTGACGTTCCTCTTTCATTAAACTCCTTTGTGGTACCCGTCGATTCCGTTCCGATCATCCGGATATTTTATTCTGTTTGCAAGGCTAGAATTGAGGTTGGTTTTTGGGTGAATTGTTTGATAGCTACATGACGAAAATAAGAGACGATCGTTAAATACCTAGACGCCCATTGACTTGGATATTTTATCGTAATATATCGTAGTTTTTTTATTTGTAATCGAAGATCGGACCACAATAATAAGCCTTAGCTATTCGTTTGTACTATCTGACATAAATTCTGATTTTTTAATATGGACTCATGCCAGACATTTATGTAGATATACTACTGAGATGACTTATATGCTATTGGATACTCCCATTGATTACATTTACATTACATTAGTTTAGTAAATCAAAATATTGACGACGCAGTTACATGAAGCGAAAATTTTCTTGCGGACGCCGCGCGGCGGCGGTTGACATTTTCGTGTGTTTATTAATAGCGAATGTAAACTCAACATTCAAATGTCTGGGAACTACTCAACTGTGCGGTCACAGCGCATTCTCCGCGCGGTCATTCGCGGTCACCGCGCGTTCTAAATTATCCTATCCACGCTGGCATTCCATTCCTCGCTGGCCACTTCAGACAGAATGAAGTTACTTGCGCTTGACATGAGCTTAGATAAATGTAAATATAATATAGTGTACTTTGCTCTATTTTGCGGAGTCCGCTTAGCGACCGCGTGGCGTTCGCCGTGAGGCCGCGAGCCAACCGCGAGCCGACCGCGTTGTGTCGGCGCGAAGAAATTCGTGTCGAAGAAACGCACCCTGCTACTAGTAATATCTAAATATCGCCTTTCACACGTCATTAATTGTTAGACAGAATGAAATATAAAATATGGCGTAAGTCCGTAATAGAAAGGGATGGAAATACACATATTTCATCTCTATCGATATGTTCGATGTTTTAAGACTGTTATGCTGTTGCATTTGACAGACCTATGAACAGAACAAATCTTAGTTCGTTAGTACTTTTAAGGTTTTTAATTATTTTTGAACTTTAAAAGTCAAACATCCAATCTAGAACTACAAAGATATCGTTGTATATACCCATTTTGTTACATATTACTATCAGTTTATCTAGAAATTAAATTATAAGGCTCTTATCATCTTCTCATCCTTCTACCCATGAATCCATCCCTCCTTACTGGTCTGGAAAAGAAAAAAAAGAACATGCAACACTGAACTTCTCGCGCAAGTCATACATTTTTTAACAAAGAAACTTGTATAGGCGACGGACTTGTAGTCCGCTACTGTTTGATTTCTGCATTATCGTATGTAAGCTAAGTCAGTAAGAAAGTAATTTTAATTTTAGTTTAAAGAAATTCGAGTAATAATCGAAAAATACACAGATATATAACCATTATATGTATCAGTTTTCGAAGCAACTTCTTATTAAATTCTATTAATAAAATACACTATTTTTATACATTTCAGATTATCGGCGACAATTGAAACGGGAACGTACTATTTGGTCCTCTGAAGACATTCCGCATAATGTCATCCCTGAGGCTCGGTACACACTGCCCAACAGAGAGATAAAACTGGCGAAGCGCGTAATACCGCATTACAATGCATTGAGTGTCACGGACGGATTACATGATCGTGTGTAATGGACCGAAGACTGTGCTAGGATAATGTGGACATGTAGTCTTACTCGTAGAATAAGACAAGATTGAATTTACATAATTTATTTTAGTCTTTGATTTTTAGAACTATACTGAATATAGTAGTAACAGCGAGACATGAACAAACAATTCATGGTCATTATTGAACAAATTGCATTTTCGCATACTACGTCTTATCCTCAGGCTGTTTTTTAACGAATTATACAAAGAAGACAAAGCCCAGAGCTCCGCGGTTCTTACATATTTCTTTTGCCTCCTCAAACATCCTTCTCCTTACACATTCTCACCGATATATGCGAGTGCTTTCGACATTTCTGCCAGCTAACACTCTGAGTATTTAATCTTAATATGTCAGTCTTCTTTGGATTCGCTATCGCTCACTTTGCCTCTGTAGCTTTTCTTAATCGCTCATACATCACTCATTCTTTTTATTAACAATTTATATATGGTTCTTTATTCTCACGCACGCATGTATTGTTAGGAACTCAAATGGAAGAAGTTGCTCTAAATTGCAAGTCAAGAACTAGTCAAGAACTCATTTATTTAGGTGTTCAACGCTTAGGAACATAACCGAGATAAGTAATGTTGCTTGCGTTTAGCTACTGGAAAGAGCTCATCCAATGACTCCCACTTCTTTACGCTTTAAGAAATATTCAGCCAGTAGCCATTATACCAAGTCAGAAATTCTATAAGTGGCTTGAAATTCCTAGAAGCAGACGGGGCATTTCACTGCTTCCAACAATGTGCACTGTGCCCGCGAGGCGCAATAAAGATCAATCGTCATCGTTTCATTTGTAAGTAGAAGCTTGTGAGCAGTAGTGGAACGTCTAAGGCATACAACACATACACATAAGCTGTTGTAGACAGAATGTCTCGCTCGCTTTATTTTCAGTCCTGAAATGGTCGACCTATCACTGACATAGAAGTCATCCGGACGCAAAACAATTTATAAATTTTTTTTTTCCAATCAAGTTCGACTGACCTGAGTTTCTAATCAAGCTCAAAATATAGTCATGAAGAGGCTAGGATTTCAGAGCCCATGATTTTACAGGATACATTTTAGTTAGTTACTGATTTACTAAGAATTACCTTTATATAAGCCCTGCCATATATTTCAGACAAAATTTTTTTTTACAGGAATTGTCTCTATCTATTTTGAATATTCTCTATTATGTCTATATTGAATGATATAATCTACTTAGTGACGGATAATATAATTCTAAACTGTTTTCGTTGAAACGACGAAGCCTTTAATTTGATATCCAAGGGAATAAAATAATAAAATGATAAATTTGAATGGAACGATTGGTTCTAACAGAATTATGCTTAAATGAAGTTACTCATTTGAGAGGCAGACAACAGAACACAACAAAAAACAGAATAAACAGAATGAATGCTTAAATGAAGAACTCATTTGAGAGGCAGTATGATGATGCCACTTCATAACATACATTCTTATTTGGAACAACAAGCTAATACATCAAAGTCGGTGTGATGCATCGAATTCATCAAGTCTTAAATATTTTATAAAAAAAAAATATAACAGAGTCAACTAGAAGAGACGAATATCTTAGCATTCCATGGATTCATCGTGCGGAAGTCGGATCCATCGCGTTGCCACGAGAGAAGACCGGGGCAGTGACCCAAGAGTAGAAGTAAGGGGCCCTATTACGATACGCATCAACGCTCACCTTCACTCTCCTGACTCCTCTGCCTGCCTAACCAAATTTGGTATAGGAAGCCTACCAATGCCGCTTTGGATGTTCTTTCTAATAAAGAACTTATTGTAGTTCTTGACAGGCTACGGTCTTTACGTAGGTTATAGAGAGATTAACCTGGTATACCTCTCGCACCCACTTCTACACCATATAAATTAACCACATGTCCATTTTTGATCAATTCGATTGTCATAATATTTATTTGTTAGTATTATATAAATAATGGAAAAATTGGACATTTAGAAATCTACAACAGCATCGTCGTCTTGTAACTCTCGTTAACTAATCACAGGGGACTTCAATATAACTGTAAAAATACAAGTCAACAAGAATTTAACATAATTGTCTCAATATTGCTGCATTTGATCATTGAATTAAATAGTTAATTAAAATTAATGGTTAACATTTATACATTACACATCATCCCCGTTAGGGATACGGCGTGAAGATATGTATGTATGTTAACATAATATGGTACAATATATAGTTTCATAACGACATAAGTGTACTAGGAGTACAGAAATGCCAATAAGTAAGCTTTCAAATAAGTTGGATGGATAGTTATGTCATTGTACAGCAAAGCTGACGAAGTATCCCGTCTCACACATATCAATAGTAAAGGAAACATTACACTAAACTGACTTCGAATATATCTATCTACCTTTCTTCGTGAAATGAAGGGCAACCAAACTGAAACACATTGAGAGACAGTCCAAATTTATTACAAAAAAAAATTGGTTAAGTGAGAGTTCTCTTTGCGCACAATGGGTTCCGTACGATTTTTATAAATTAAAAAATTTGGAAAATTAATATCAGTACTAGGTTTTTCTATACATTTTCCTGTAAACCTAAGCAGCCTTTTATATTATTACTTGAAATTTTAAATTTTCGAAGTTCAATAATTTCATTGATAATGAGGGAGTCTCGAGTAGATTTAGAACTCAACTTGGACTTTAATTCTCCTACAAAGCGTAAATAGGCGTTAACCAGTGGCATCCATTCCATAGAGACAAATAGACACTACTAAATTATCTAACTAAAAATATATTAAAAATTTCCGCGTTCGCCTTATCTTTATCAAAATACGACAAGAAAGCATCACAGCAACCAATCGCCATAGAGACAAATTTAAAGAAAAGTTGAATTTACACACATTCAGCTTTTCTAACACTGAATTTCGTATAATTTACTCGGGTGTAGTAGTGGTGAATGTTTACTTAGCCCAAAACACGCACACAAGTTAATACAGAGACACTGTCTCTAGCCAATATCATCACCGTTAAAAGAAATTGTTAACAATTTGCATCTTTTTAGTCATAATATTGTTAGTCGTGATGACTACAAGCTAAAACGATTAATTTAAGACATTAATAAATATATTATATGCAATTATAAACGTTGTTTAAAAGTTATAAGTTTATTGAATAAATAATAACATGAGCATTTGTTTTTTAGCGCCCTCCGAACATGTTTTAGTGACTTTCCCGTCCTTATTTATAGAATGTTTAATGGGTAAGTATAAAAAAACAGATGGCGCTGACTAGCGTTCGGTTTTGAACAAAACAATATTTTTTTAGTAACAATGATATAGATATATTTTAACTATAAATAACTTTTTTTGTAGTTATAGCTTTATAAGATAGTCTTTTTACAAAAAATTCTGTTGAATAAATCACATTAACAACGTAAAATCACATTAACATTTACATACAAACTTCGAGTGGCGATTATGGCGATTTTTTTTGTCTACCCTGTTGAAAATGTCTGTGCACGTCACTGGCGTTAACTAATTAAAGTGTTTATATTTTCCAATCGCAAAATTTGTGGTTTAACAAGATGTAACACTAAATAAATGCAATTACTTACATGTACAACTGATGTTTTGTTTTATATGTCATACGGTCATTCCTGCATGGTTTACGACATTATCGACCATAATGTCAACCATATATTATTTAATCATGAGTGTAATTTACGTAATCGTATATATAAATATGTAATATGTACAATTACCTATTTTAAAATAATGAATATTCTATTTACATTTACTATTACAAATTGGAGTATTTCATGGTCACTCTACAAGTCGCTTCTGGAGGAATATTGGCAAGATCCTCTCGCAGATAATTGAGTGGTGCGCCCTCGGATCCCATTAAGGGATCTGTCAGGGTACGCACTCGATAATCGCTTGTTACTATTTCTACCAGTCTCGTGTCTTAATAATAACGATAAAAAATATTAATTAGCTATTTAGATCTACTGTATTAAGACAAACAACAAATACTCCAAATTTCATAAAAATCAAATGGTTGCCGATGAGAAATTCCATCGGGTACGCGGCTAATATTGTATAATTGCGGCTGAAAATATCTCCTTAAGGGACTGTTATTTTGTATATTGTATTGTTACCTACAATAGAGTAAAAATGGCCAAGAGCGAGTTTCGTGCAAAGTACAGGTTAATTTAAAAAAAAATTGGATTGTGTATAACCATATTGAATTTTTCTGTCACCCTCGCGGACAATATAAGCGAAGAAAACATACGCCGTATGAAAAAATTAGACGACAGTATTATTATAAAAATAAAGAAAGGAATTAATGCTTAAATGGTGCGGGTACATAGAAAGAATAAGTGATGAAACATGGACGAAGGAAAACAGAGCGAAAATGAGTGGTAGTAGAAACCAAGGAAAATCAAGGCTGACTTATGGAGATCAAATAGGTAGAGTGTTAGTTGACGGAAATGTCAAAAGCACTCATAGCACTGTTAGGCAACAGCGTGTGAGAAAAATTATGAGATTGAATAGGCAAAAGAAGTATTTAAGGACAGCGATGCTTGACACTCCATCCTCCCCGTATACTCCGTTACGAATACAGCGTGAGGATATGTACGTATATATTATTAAAGTTTTAGTTTCTCACAGCTCAGTATAAAGATGACGGATTAAATCGACAGTAATATATGGACAAACAGACAGACAGTCTATTTAACGTATTTTATTACGAAATAATAAACACGTGAATAAAATTATATTCATTATTTGCCAAAAATAAGAAACTCCGGCTTTTTTTAGTATTCCAGATTAGTTTTTACAAATTTTGAAGAAGCGATTTGACATATTTGCTGTTAGATTTTTCAAATATTGTTAAACAAATGTGCACTCAAATACTCATTTGAGCGCACATTGGGATCGGCCATTTTTGGAACATTGATTGTGCATCTTGTTTTTTATTTGTGATCGAAGAAAATTATTATAATAAATAATAATGATGATAATATATTTTATCACAAATATTGACAATAGCTAACAATCAGGTTCCACACTAATATTATTAATGCGAAAGTTGCTACGTCTGTTTGTCTGTACTTATTCACGACTAAACGGCTGGACCGATTGATTAAATTAAATTGGAAATACTTAGATTAAGCCTTAACAAGGGCACAGGATACTTTTTTTTCTTTTTTGCATGCGAACGATATCGCGGGCAACAGCCGGTTGGATTATAGGCACAAGATACATTTTTTTTTGTTTTGCAGTTGACAGTATATTTAAATAAAGAAACAGCTCAACCATAAACTTCGTGTAGCGGTTAGTGCCAAAAAATTGACAGTATAAAAAACTAATTGACCGTTTTTTTATTTAAACTTATTTAAAAAACATAAGAAGTAAACTCTCATTGTTATTGCTTTTGCATAATAATGATGATTTCAAAATGCACATTGTAGCAAACATTTTCATAAAATAAAATCTGACTTTCATAATTTACACACAATATATAAAACAGTATGAGATCGCATCAACTTTTACAAATAAAGCACCAATAAATAAAAATACACAAAAAGGCTGTTACGCTGCTTTTCACAGTTTAATTTATTTGATTCGTTTCGCCACAAAACAAAGTGCAAAAATCAGAATTGGTCTCACAAACGGTGGAATCTACGAAGCAGACCATTCGCCGCATTTGTCTATTGGGTTTATAATACGCATTAATTAAATTTAATACATGTATGTATATGTATCC
Source organism: Zeuzera pyrina (assembly GCA_907165235.1). Classification (NCBI taxonomy): domain Eukaryota; kingdom Metazoa; phylum Arthropoda; class Insecta; order Lepidoptera; family Cossidae; genus Zeuzera; species Zeuzera pyrina. Next base: position 9,720,750 of record OU015640.1, read on the forward strand.
TCACTGCACTTGTTATATTCACTGGCCTTTGAAAAAACATAGTAATCAAACACAGCCGAATAAGCCCTAGGTGACGCTTTTGAGAGCTTCTGCGACTGCCCACGATTTAAGCGGTTATTATATTACCCTATCGATTGGGCCCTACCACCTAACTAAGGAGCTACAATAACAGATAAGAAATAGGCCCCAGATCTAGAGAGATCGGGTGCTCTGGAATAACACTTCTCCTATCTATAGTGTAGCTAAAAGTCAAAGACTAAAGCCCAGCCGCGTATACCTATTCAATAGATATCGTAATGTAATAAACGTCTCACTAACTACCCCACCCCCGTATTATTGATGAGCCCTACCGATAGGTCCCTACCGATAGGGCCCTATCGATAGGGTCCTGAAATAACGTCTTTAGTAATATAAAAATAAAACACAGCTCTCTGCCTCGCCACTGAAATATTCAACGTCTAATCTCGATGTGATCAATCAAATCACAGCACACCTTTCGCGCCCGCAGCCTTTTAACACGTTTGTTTCCATTATAAACATTTTTTGGAATTTTCATGTGTTCATTCCAGTTTCAATAAACGAATTACTTCAATGCCGATTGTAGTCTAAAAAACTAGAGCGCCAGTTTTTAATAATTTAATTGTAATATGTCATAGAGGCATTAAATTATATTTAGACTAACTACATTATACATTTTTACATATTATAACCAGATGGAGTTGCCACAAAATCCTAGTATGTCTATATTATGTAACTGAGCGAAATCTTGAGAATAATTCGGCGAAATCTACTTACAATATTTCAAGTATCAAATCAAGGGAGAGTTTGAAGTTTGTCAGAATCCAAAACATCGGCATTTTGTTAATGACTTTAATAACTCCATTTCTTGTTTTTCCGGTAGTATCAAAAATGATATTTATTAACATGCGTTGCAAATAATATGGTCATCTATCGCCTATACCAGTTCCTTATAAAAAACTCTTTAAGGCGCGTGTAGTTCTCAACGACCTTGAGCATCGAGCCTTGGAGGTGTGGACAAACGTTTTATGCAACGACATCCGCGAAGCAATACTCCGCAATAAAACAGCGCGTGTTCGATCACACATGAGGTACAAAGTCTCCTACTTTGATTTCTTAGTTATTACCATATACTACAGTATGTCCTTACAATCGATTGCAATTTACAACAACAATACACAACAACAAAACACGGGCGACTGCTGAGAGCCATAAATGGCACATGAAATAATTAAATTGGGCTATAATGTTGCCCGGACATCCTCGAAAAACGTGTGATTATTTACTTTCTTTTACATATTAAATAAAATACATCAATATTTTTAGTAATATAACAATGAATCAGTACCTATTACTAACGTCATTATGAATTCTCTATCATCTACCTTTGTTGTTAATGTAATAAAATATATTGTTGTTAATATTTGCATGAAGAAACCACTATTATAATTGTGTACCAAACTACAGAGTATGGCAACTTCATTAAGTTGCCATACTCTGTAGCTTGGTTTGGTACACACTGTAGTTTTCTTAACGCAAAACTAATGAAGTAACTTAACTTCATTGGTTTTGCGTTTTTACATTGCTTCATTGCATGTGATTAAAGTTAGAAATAATAAATTTATAGCTGAAACTATTAACTTTAAGTACCCTAAGTTGTTGTTTGTATAACTGACTCTGTTGCTAATTTAAATATTTCCCTTTCATATTGTTTCAATTTATCTTCATGGTTAATGATTATTTTAGAGCCTCACTATGTTTTTGTGTTAGCTGACTGAAATATCAAAATCACCCGCATTATTAGGCAAAAGTGTGTAAGGAAAATAATGAGATGAAAATAATTGAAATGAGGCGGAAGTAATAAGCAAGGACTGCGACGCTGGACATTCTACCCTCTGTGACCACCCCCTTACGGACACAGCGCGAGGATATACATTTATGTGTGTATGTATTATATTTTTCAAGTTAGTGTATTTATAATGCGTTGGAAATATCATATTGTAGTGGATTATATTAGGTATACGACTACAAATAGCCTTTTTATTGCTATTTCGACCAATTTGAAAGTGCTTTTAAATGTACCATTACTTTTGGTAATTACTCAAAATGACTACAATACCACTACAAATAGTCCTTGTAACAAGCGGGACTTCCGACAAAGAGCCAAGTTTGTTAGACATTATTTGAAAAATTCAATTATTATGAAACGATTTCAATATACCTAGTAGTATATTATTATACAGATATTTAGAACATTATCAACGACCGATAAAAAAATTGTCTTTAAATTGAAATAGAAAAAAAAAAATTGTGTAGCGACCGAGTCCAGATTTGAACTCACAATATAAGAATGATTTTCGAAGAGACACGAAACGCGTTGTCAATCGAGCCAAAAACATGTTGACGTCATACGCCAAAACCTTGTATTTAAGGCGCTGTGAGCTACAATACGCGATGTTAACGTAATAACACACAATTCGATTGCATTTTAATTTTATGAGTAAGGTTCCATCTCAATGGTGTATAAATGAGCTTAGCTTCAATACAAGAGACAATTATAACTTCGAAATTCAAGAGGAATAAATGACACACATCCATCAAATATGGGAATCACACACGTCTTGATGCGTACACGCAAGGGTAGATCGACATAGAGATTCCCATATCTGTATACATCAAAAAATTGATATACGTCGTATATATGTAATCGCTAAACTCCAACAACGTTTGACCGAGCACCATATAAGCTGGAATGGTTATGTATTTTTTATGGATAACTAGTTGTAGTGGTATGGATTTTTATGGATTTTTTATGGATATGGATTTTATACCCTTTGTTGTAAGTTGCTTGTTGCTTTGTTGCCAACACGCGGATGATGTCGCAGAGGAAAGCTCATAATAACTAAAAATCATTAATAGAACGGTAGATCTTAGCTTTAATAAATGAACAATACAGATTATTTTGAAGTTATTGGAACGATAGTTCCTTACGGCAGGCTTGGAGGAGATAGGGATTTTGCTGCGCGACCGAACTGAAAAAAATGTGAGACTAAAACTGTAAGAAAAATATGTAACGGAAGTTACGTAGTAATAATACATTCTCTGAACGGAAGTGCTACTAGGCATGCCTTTTAAGTTCTGTCGTTTCCATATTTCCCGGCAATTTTGAATTTGGAACTGTTCCATATTCGAATGTGTTTAAATTTTGAATCTCAAAACAGTTGAAAGTATTAGGATTAATGCTATTGTTTAGTCACGCCGTCGATTGGAATCTGTCAGGTTACGTACGAAAATGAATCTTTCTAAGGAAAATGTTCGTGCAATAATTTTCTACAACTTTAGAAGAGGCCTGACACAGCTTCAGTGTTTTGAAAAGCTAACATCTGTGTTCAGTGATGAAACCCCATGTCTGCGGACTGTCGAACGCTGGTATTTAGAATTCTAGCGTGGACATACTAGTGTTAGTGACAAATCTCGCGAAGGACGCCCAAAATCCGCCTTCACTGAAGACAACATCATTGCTGTGAGACAACTAATTCTCGAAGATCGTCATGTGACGTATCGAGAGATAGAGGCTCTCTTAGGCATCTCAGGGACAACCATGCAGAAGATCTTGCATGAAGCGCTTGGTGTGAGAAAGCTAGTTTGCCGTTGGATACCACATCTGCTTTCCGACGATCACAAGGCGGCCCGCGTCAGATGGTGTAAGAAAACTCTGCAAAGGTTCAACCGAAGAGAGTCAAATCACGTCTACGATATCATCAGTGATGACGAATCTTGGATCTATGCCTACGATCCTGATTCCAAACAACAATCTACAATCTGGGTCTTTCAAGACGAGCCAAAGCCGACTAAAGTTGTTCGTTCTCGAAGCACTTCAAAGAAGATGGTGGCCACGTTCGTTGGAAAAACCGGCCATGTTGCGACTATTGCACTTGAAGATCGTAGAACGGTTAACGCAGAGTGGTATACCAAAGTTTGTTTACCACCAGTCATCGCCGAACTTCGAAAATCTAATTCAAAGCGACGCATCATCCTGCACCACGACAACGCAAGCTCACACAGCGCTCGTCAAACGATTAAGTATTTGAAGCAGGAAAAAGTAGAAATTCTTGACCATCCTCCATACAGTCCTGACCTAAGCCCTAACGATTTCTTTACATTTCCTAAAATTAAGAAAAGTCTTCGTGGTCAAAGGTTCCAGTCCGGTGAAGAAGCAGTCGACGCTTTCAAGTCAGCCATTTTGAACACTCCCACTTTAGAGTGGAATAAATGTTATAATAACTGGTTTGAGCGAATGGAAAAGTGTATTAAGCTACGTGGTAAATACTTTAAAAAACAATAAAAAGTACTATAAGGTTCTAGTTGTGTTTTTTCTTCAAACGACAAAATTTAAAAGGCATGCCTCGTATAGTCGTATTTGGAACGTAATTCCTTATTCTTTGTACGATTTTCCACTGCAAGGGAAGGCAAAGAGATATAATATGCTTCATAACAGCCGATGTCTTCAGTAATGTGTAGATATATTCTTCATATTATTACGAAAATGATGTTCATTTTCAAATCCAAGATGACGAATTTACTATTTTTTTTTGGATAAATCGATATGGGTATCAAATTCTAGGTTTTTCGGGGTGCTGATTACGAAAATGACTTTCATTTTCAAATCCAAGATTGCGAATATTACTTTTTTGGATAAATTGATACGGGTATCAAATTCTAGGTTTTTCGGGGTGCTGATTACGAAAATGACTTTCATTTTCAAATCCAAGATGGCGAATATTACTTTTTTGGATAAATTGATACGGGTATCAAATTCTAGGTTTTTCGGGGTGCTGATTACGAAAATGACGTTCATTTTCAAATCCAAGATGGTGAAAATGACTTTTTTGGATAAATCGATATGGGTGTCACATTATAGGTTTCTCGGGGTGCTGATTACGAAAATTATGTTTATTTTCGAATCCAAGATGGCAATTGTTATTTTTTTTGATAAATCGACATAGGTATCATATTCTAGGTTTCTAGGGGTGCTAATTACGAAAATGATGTTCATTTTCAAATCCAAGATGGCGAATATTACCTTTTTTTGCAAATTGTGTTGCTTCTATATTATCCGAAGGAACTTCGTTCCTAACTGGTGTCTTATGAGACCACATCATTTTTTTGATTATTAAACTCTAGTGGTGGAATGGAGTGGGGATAGCATAAAGGAATGTAATGCGACGATACTGTGACGTCACAGATTTGTACATCACCATACCATAACTATATAACTACGTGACATCACAACTACGTGAGCTTAAATGCCATTAACTTAAATTTCAAATGCTTTTCTTAATATTTTTTAACAATAGCGTTAACTACTATTATAGTTATCTCACAATAGCCCTTTGGCACAGTGGCATATACATCTGCTTTCATCAGGTCAATTTAGGAAATGAACTTTTCTAAATTGGCTTGGAGTCTGGGAGTTACTGGGAGCTCCCCCAGAGTTCGTTGTGTGGAACCAATAGTACAAGCTTATTGCTTAGTTTGGGGTCACACAATCTGTGTAATTGTCTGGAGTATTAAAAAAAATTAAACAATCAATCATTTTAAGAATATACATTGAGATTGACAAGCAGCTTATTGTTGATATACGAGTAGTTATTTGAGTAGATAACACATTTAACTTTTGAATAGAGCATTACCACATTATTCACTAAAATAGTACACGCCTTAGTTATTTCACAAGCAATAATTCAAACACGAATTAATTATAACAGTAAATGGAGAACAAACATTCAGACTGAAGTACTTGATGGTACCTAGCGACGTACCATCAATCAAAATACGTGTAGGTGTGAACTATTTTAAACAGGGAAACTTCAAAGACGAAGCGTGATACACACAGACATTAATTTATAACAAGCAAGCTAAGTAAACGATGTCGTAAAGTTAACTCGTTAGTTTAAAGCGAACACTTCGCAATTTTCATAACTAATATTTTCATAGTACGAAAAGTTACAAAAAGTTAGGTGTAGACGTCAATGTATACTTTATTTATTCTACAAACTAAGATTTTATTATGTGGAAATTCAGTAAGTGTCGTTCATTAATCGCGTGATGTTTTTCAGCAAATTGTTAAACCCCTCTCCCCCTGGTATTACGTATAAAGTGTTTTAAAAATTTTCAAAATATTGTCTTTAAATACAGATATAATCTAATTTAAAACTAAAAATTCATTCGATCAAAGAATAAATAAACACCCGTAATATCTCACTTTGCAAGATTTTTCGTGATTTTTCCGAACCTTCCCCTTTCCAGCCTCACGTGATTATTGGACGATCCCTAATCAATCTGTGTAAATAAAAATGTTAATGTTTATTCGAAATTATTTAAATCTTCGAAAGTTCTTCACCGATTGCTTTAAAATTTTGATACAACGATCCATTCAAATATGCGCGTGTTTTCATATCTATGCATCAGTACATATAAATAAAATTGAAGTGTCTGTGATTTCGATGTCAAGGTTTTTTCTTAACCTTAGATGGTTAAGAAAAAACAACCTTTTTTAAAATGTGTGTCTGTCTATTTGTTTGTCTCCGAAACGGCTGAACCGATTTTGACAGAACTTTCCTAGGCAGGTAGAAGACTTTCCAGAAAGTAACCTAGGCTACTTTTTACACCGGAGAAATACCAAATTTAACGCGAGTGAAACCGCGAGGTGCTTCTAATACATAGTATATCTATGTATCTACTGAACTACATCAACGCATGTGCAGGTACAGCTATCAATTCATGCACAAAATCTCATTGATGGACACGTGTTCTTCTCAAACAGGTGTTCTCAATACACTCTCAACAAATCTCAAACTTGATCTGCACTCGGTGTTAGATAGCTGGCAGAGTCTGAGGTTTGGAATTATGTGAGGATGCTTCGTTAACAAGAACAAGCGAAATTTTCAACGGAAAATAGCCAATGATATATCTATATATCGCAAACAAAAATTAATTGCCGCATGTATGAAAGATCAACACTTGAACCGGTCCGACTTGCCTGTTTTTTTTCTGGTTGTAATATGTCAGGACGCATTTATCATTTTCTGCAGATGTTACTCTGTAGATCTACAAATATTGGAAAAACAATCCGTAATTTGCTAATAGACTATTAGGAATATTTTTATCTATTTTATTCTATCGCGCGGTATATGGTCAGTCAATCTATTTATCTTCTATCTTCTTCTTCTATACAAATAAAATAAATTGCCGCATATGTGAAAGATCATCACATGAGTACGACTCAACCGATTCGGCTGATATTTTTTTTTGTTGTGTTCGTAACTTGTATGAAAGAACATTTTGAAAAAATCCACGGGAAATGTCGTAAATATAGATGATATTTTCGTAGGAAAAATCAATAAAAAAAAATTTGATCATTGCAAACATTCAACATTCCAACGGCCGAAAGTGGGTTGTTAGCACATAAATAAGTTATTATTTGCTTGTTATACATTTCCCTAACAGGGTGAACAGAACATTACGACGCAACAAAGCACTGTTTTTAACTATAAATACTTCGGCTTACAGGTTCTTAAGCTTCTAGCCTGAGCCTTCAAGTTTCTTATGTTGAACTCCAACCATTGACCAACTATTACGACCTACGGGGGAAGACATATAGCTGACATATTGTGTTGAAAGTTTCCATGTTGGTACTATTCTTAAAACTCGTGTTTTTTTACTTTAAGTCAAAATAACAAGAAATCATGAACGCAACTGGTGTTTAATCGAAATTCATATAAAAAAAGTGTGTGTGTCAGCTCCGACGCACGACTGGAGTTTACTAATTTTTTTCATATTTTATATATTTTTATTCACTTCACTGTATACAATAATATTAAATATCAATATTAATAGATATAAAAAAAGTAGCATTTGCCATCTTCGATTTGAAAATGAACGTCATTTTCGTAATCAGTACCCCGAGAAATAGGTTTCTCGGGGTACTGATTACGAACATGACACCCACGTAGATCTATAAAAAAATAATATTCGCGGTCTTGGATTACAAAATAAACGACATTTTCGTAATCAGCACCCCGAGGTACTTAGAATTTGACAGCCATATCGATTTATCCAAAAAAGTAATATTCGCCATCTTGGATTTGAAAATGAAAGTCATTTTCGTAATCAGCACCCCGACAAATCTAGAATTTGATACTTACATCGATTTATCCAAAAAAAAGTCATGTTCGCCATCTTGGATATGAAAATGAACATCATTTTCGTAATTAGCACCCCTAGAAACCTAGAATATGATACCTATGTCAATTTATCAAAAAAAAACAACAATCGCCATCTTGGATTTAAAAATAAACATAATTTTCGTAATCAGCACCCCGAGAAACCTATAATGTGACACCCATATCGATTTATCCAAAAAAGTCATTTTCGCCATCTTGGATTTGAAAATGAACGTCATTTTCGTAATTAGCACCCCGAGAAACATAGGATATGACACCCATATTGATTTATCCAAACAAAGTAATATTTGCCATCTTGGATTTGAAAATGAACGTCATTTTTGTAATCAGCACCCCGAGAAACCTATAATGTGACACCCATATCGATTTATCCAAAAAAGTAATATTCACCATCTTGGATTTGAAAATGAAAGTCATTTTCGTAATCAGCACCCCGAGAAACCTATAATTTGATACCCGTATCGATTTATCCAAAAAAGTAATATTCGCCATCTTGGATTTGAAAATGAACATCATTTTCGTAATCAGCACCCCGAGAAACCTAGATATATATATATATCGGTGGAAATAATAAAAGGCACTCATTTGACTATACTATGGCAAAGCGGGACTTCCGATGACGCGCTAACGGAACGTCGGGGCCGGCGCTGAGAGTCAGTTAGACTACGGCGGCCGGTGCGATAGCCTTTCTCCGACGGATCGTTTGCCATTATTAAATTTCCAATTACCTACGTAATACTTGTTACAAAGAGTTTTCTATCGTTTGCACATTAACTTTGTCTTAAGTGTTGTATTTTATGGAGTAGTTCGCCTCTTGTAAGATTAGGTACCTATTTCTCATGGCTGAGTTGCAAAAGCACAAATTGCCCCGTGTCTTTTCCGACATATATATATCATTTGAAGACACTGTAGAGTATATATTATATACCTATATATTTTATATAGAAATAACATGTAGGTAAATTAAATACACATAATACTTACATGCGTAAGCTACCCCGCAGCATACCCTATGTACGTCTTAATACTCACGACTGAAAAGTGAAAGGTGGCGCACAATAGGTTGCGCACAAAAAACGTGACGCTGTCATTCGATGAATAGATTTTACTCCTCATATTTTTTTCATACCGGGGGCCTTATATGAAAATCGATTCTTAAGGAGTAAACTCCAAAAACATAAGCGTTACAGATTTTCAAACCGGATAAGCTAGAGAGAGACAAGTGTACAGTCCTGTGACGTCACAAACTCATAATATCGTTTCTCAGCTTAGGGAGTAAGTAGGAGAGCTTATCCCTACTACATGCTCAGAACGTAACTTATATTTTTCAGTGTATTTCAAGCATTTCTTCACAGTTGTATTCGTGATTATTAAACTGTTAAACCTTTTATACCAATACGTTATTTTAACGATACAGTTTAAGATACAAACTTCAAGCATACATAAATTTTCATTTACATTAGATTTTATTTAGATAAGGTTTTATTAGCTTAACAATAAAACCGATGAATCGTTTCAAATGTTTACGGGACCGTACGGAGGCAGTTCAGCGTTAGCTATTCTCCATGAGGAGTCGAATGTATGTAACCTTAGTACAGAGTACCAAAGAGCGAGACATTACTTAAATGTACTTGACATTTGATAATAAAATGCTCTATTTCACTCTTCTAATAAAGACAATAATATTTCTAACTTAATACTTAATTTAATACATTTCATTACTTGTCGTAACGTCTCAGCTTTATAAAGCGTTTACTTTCAATAAAGCCCCGCTTACTAAACATACATTTGTAGCAAATCGCGCGGTGATTAATGTTTTTGAAATTGATATTTAATTGCTTCAACACCATGTATCGCGATGGCGACAACGGTGGCGGCTATGTTACGGCACTTAATGACGTAATTTATGACACATCTTGAGGAAACAGCAAGCGTATAATGTGACTGAATAAATTTAAGCACAAAATAATAATAAATAAAATAAAATTAATATAGATTTTGCATGGCATATTTTAAAAGAGAAGCGGCTGAAATAGCTATTCCGCTTGAAAACGATGCTACAAGTATTGAAATAACTGTTTGATGCGTTGTTTTCTAACGAAATGGTGGCCAAATGACTTATTTTCATGTTTCACTTTCGTGGCATCGCTTTTAAATTACGTGATGCGAGATTTACCTTTTTTATTGTTCATATTTGCTTAATGCAGTATAATGCTAAAAATCTGGAAACAGGACTATCATCAGTTTGAAGTCAACCCATTAGAAACACTGTTAATTTTTTTTCATTTCAAAAGAAAAAAGCTGAATATATAGAATTCCTCTAAAAAAATTACAACTATCCATAGTTTTCATAATCGACATATTGCCTTCACCTCACTACAAAATAATAGACACTATGACTACAATCCTGACACGTTCATTTAGCTCAATTGTACGTCTATATTAAACATCAAGTAGTAATACATTATAATAATAACTATATGACAGCATCTAATGTCAAATTTACAACGAATGTTCACCAATCAATATCGTCGATTGAGTAGTCACATTATATGACACATTACACTTTTCGCAGCGTTCTTCTATATAAGATTGACGTTAATTGCACCTCTCACTTAAGGCTGTTAGGGTATATCTATTAATAGGTTTATTTTTGTTGACGTCAAACTTGGATGGAATAACATTTTTCTGTTCTAATATTGTTATAGTGGAAAGGATATTATTAACTTATAATCTGTATATTGTGTAGTCACATTATATTTTATTTCGAACTTAATTCATGTGACAAGCTCTTGATATATCTAAGACGATTTTTGGGACTTTCATATTTTATATTTTGGCATGAACGTGAGAAGTGAGGTTGTCATTTTAATTAGATTTCCTATTTTTTACATTTTTGAGAGTTACAAAGTATAAAAGTGATAGTATTTTGTGTTTTAAAGTTCTGTGTAAGTGAAAAGAATGGAGTAGGTCAAAATAAACATGTGTAGCTTGAATTCTCGCGCTCTTCCAAGAAGTCCTATAAAATTTCAGTAAAGTCTACTATTACTTTACTGGAGGAGTTTTACGACAACAATTCTGCATTAATAATAATACACGTGACATTGGCAAATGTGCTAATCTGTGCGCCATGCCATGAAGAAAAACAAGAAAAAAGACAATTTTCCGTTAGACGCATAATACAAGGCATAAAAGACTATTTTTGCAGTTCTGTAGAATAAGTAGAATAATAATAATAATAATAATGTACTCAGACATTTCACACAGCGCCATCTAGTCCCATACTAAGCAGCACAGCGCTTGTGTTATGGGTACTAGACTACTGATATACTACTTATATACTTTTCTTTTGTAAATACATACATATTATACATAAACACCCAGACTCGAGGCGGGAATCGAACCCGCTACCCCCGTTTACTTTCCGACGCGCTTAACCGTTGCGCCACGGAGGTCGTCATGCCTAATAATTTGTCGAATGCCTAATAATTTATGTCTGTCTGTCCGCTCGTTTGTCTGTATGTCACAAAGTCTCATGCTTTTATTACAAGGTTTTCAAATAATGTTTTAAATCGCTCTCCCATAACTATTATCGAAAATTCTATTTTATTTACATCATTGAGTGCAACAAAAAACATTTTTGTGTTTTTGAGCTTAATACTTCTGTCACGAGATATTTTCTTTCTAAGTTATTTTAAAAGTACTGGAGAAAAATTATATAGACTCAGGTGTTACTTTACGGAAACTTTTAGTTAACACTTCCATTGAAAATCATTGCTGACACTGTCACATAAATAGATTTGATAAATTTAGAAATAATTCTAAGGCAATAACTCTATATAGCCAGAGCGTTAGCGCCGGAAATTCGGTATACTGTCAGTTGACTTTGGTTTACCATAAATATATTTTAAAATAGTCAAATATCATAGTTTATTGCTTCAGTATTGTACTCGTTATAATACTACGTACTCCCATACTGTATCCCCAACGGGGTAGACAGACAGGACGAAACACTAAACATCACGGTTGTTCCCCTCCTCAAATCTTATTATTCTCCTCACACACTTTTGGCGAACTCTATATAAATCAACCTTAATCATCTAATTACCGTAATGTAACCTAGTCTACTTATTATATACTTTTTATGATAATTAATAGACAATTTTATTTATATTACAATATCTCAATATAATTGAAATTACTGGTTAATTAATCATTTTTTACATTTTTTCTTTTCAGTTTAATTTTTACAAATCTTATAAAGAAGTTTTATTTGTACCCATATTCTAAAAATTCCAAAACATTAAATAGTTTTCTTTTATATAGAACTATCGTTAACAGACTTTAGTAAAAGTGGCGTTCAGTTTTAAAATTAATTGTAAAGAAAATAGCCCGTCGAGTAATGACTTGAACAGCACTCAGTATTAATAAAAAGCACATAAATTAACAGTTTTTACCCGAACTAAAAAGACGTCGTCGTCAAAAGCTGATTGAATCCCAAATTGCATTCTAGAGGCGCCTTTACAGTTTAAGATTTCCTTTATAGGAATTTAAAGCGAATTATTTCTTAAATCTACCTTAAATAAGCCAAAACTACGTAAGGACTTCGTATCTTTCTTATTAACCACATTTACCCGCGAATTTGCTCGTGTGGAACTGGGAAATTGTGACTCTGTGTTTTAGTTAATGGTACAGAATACATTAGATATATACGTTTAGTCTAATTTTGTTTTGCATAACATAAAAGTCGGCCAATTGATATGACATTTATAAGGGACATGTAACATATATCCTATTTTTTTCGTTTTTGTCCATAATGTAAACAAACAAGAAACTAACCACAATTTCGCAAAATATTTACCGTTCGCTGGCCCGACGTATTACGTAACACTCTAATAACATTGCTTTTCTGTTATATACACGAAACTATGAAATATTCACAAAAAACACTTACGTTCGCCAAAACAGTCCAGCATTGATAAAATTAAGGTTATTTGCCAAGCATTTTGTTTTTAATTTGTAATGTTACTTAAGGATTGTTTATGTTCCTAGATCAAATTAGTATCATAATAGAATCAGTTCACTATAATATGCGAGTGACACAATCCATAGAAATGTAAGACAGAATAATAACAGAAGAATATTACTGCTTGCGATGTGCAAACAATAATAATCTCCTATTCTTCGTTTTTAAGTGCTTTTTAAGAATAAAAGTTTTTACGCTTAATATTCTTTTAATGCAGGGTGGTTTTTATTGGCAAATATTTTAAAATAACTGTTTACTAATAACTAGTTATGCTACAAATGTCATAGTCGCCACATTTGTTTACATTATGGATAAAAATGAAAAATAGTATATAGTTATTCACGATAGATTCATGTGGTAGAGCCATGCTGCATTGCAGCACGAACTAGGCCGGCTCGCTCGGTGAAATACCACCCTCTTACAGAATATCGGCGTGAAATAACAGCATGTATTGCTGTTGTGTTTCGTTCGGTGAGTGAGAATGCCGATGGCCTGTCTCCCCTCTCCCCTCCTTACCCTCCTTTCCCTAAAGGCCGGCGACGTACCCGTGGTTCCCCGGACGTTGCGGGTGTCCATGGGTGGCGGTGATCTCTTTCTATCAGGCAACTGTCGCTAGAACTTCTCTAACATTTTCCCAGAACTGCTCTAGTTCAGCCAAACCGACAGAGGACACTGGGGCATATACTGCCAAAACAAAAATTCTTGTCAACCCAATCTTGAGGCGTACCCAGAGCAGTCTGGGATTTATACATTCATACTCAGTCATACAATTAACCATACGAGAGGACAGTAAAACGCCTACCCCTTGGCATCCCTTATCTCCTTGTGGTACCCCTGACCACAAAGCGATGCCTCCTCCGGGCAAGTCGGCAAGTTCACTGCCGCCTCGCTTGGTTTCACTCAAACATAGCACATCCAATCTTTTCTCTTCCATAATATCAATCACTTCATTCATCTTCTCCTCAATCCCACCTCTCACATTCCACGCAGCTACTCTGCACTCCTCCCTCCACCTCCCGCCGCTAGATGCACAGCGTGTTGGGTGGCGGTCCCCAACGCCGAACTGCACTCTGCACACACCAGCGGGGACAGACCGGTGTACGTCGCTTCCGAGGGACGCCCTAACATTATAATTGCCGTTGTCCCGCATGGTATGCACAGAAGAGGAATTGCAGCCCTGAAAAGGGCTGGCAGGGGTCGCGACGAGCACGCTTCCTCAGTTGACCCCCCAACTTGCTTGCTCGTTTGCCCCCTCTTTCATAAAAAAAGCTTAGTAACCAGCAACTATATGACGGTGCTCCAACTGTAAGCCAAAAAACATACTGAAAAGAGATGTTTAAGCTGTGATTCATAGACGTATCTAATAAATAAAATTATGTACGTCTGTTATGTAATTTTATTGTGCTTTGAGGCTACAAGACTTACAATGTAGAACTAAAAATGTGTGCACTCAAGGAGTAGTCAATTGGTTACAACTCATTTAGTCGATTACATGCAACTTTTGGAACAAGTTGTCTGATTTGTAAGCTTTATTAAAAACGTGCTTATCATTAAATCGCTTATTAAAGTTATATCATGCAATATGTATGTGCTCTATTTCAAGTAATAAAATTGTGATGTCTTCTATGGTGATGTCTGAAGTTTTCGTTTGCAATTGCTTGTCTTTAGGTCAATGTACTAGGTCGTATAAACGCAAATAGGAAATGAGGCGAGGAAGTGTTCATGGCTATCGGATTTACTCTAAATAGGACCTTATATACTGTATGTTACGTAAATAACACGCACATTTTCATGTCGCAGTAATAAGTACACACGTAATCGTATGTTATAAATTGTTTTAGACAAGCAACAAGAGAAGTACGTTAGCGCCGCGTAATTTGCATTTCGCTAAGATCATTTTGAGTCGTGTGCGCGTCGAATCGAAATCTTCGCTGGAAACGTTCCAGTTATTGCCATTTGATGGTAATTTAAATGAAGTCTACTATCTTACGACGTTGGTTCTACAAAATAATTTATGAGTAAACATTTTTTACAGTAGACTTCAACAGAGTCTTTAACCCTTGATAGCTAAAAGAGATTACAATAAAGTTTGATTTTCATCCATTTTTTGTTTTTTTTATTAGATACTTTAAATAACTGAGGTTAAAAAGAGAACAGAGGAGTTGCAAAGCAACGGGTCATTACCTGCTCTGCAATTCTATTAAACTCCAATCACCAAGTGGGGCTCGCTCGACAATTCATTTCACTTCTCATTCAAACTCACTTGGCCCTCAAATGAGATTCTCTAAACCAAACATAGATACCAGGAGCAAAGTGATGTGGATTGCTTTAAGACTAAACATCTCAGCGATATTTCATCTTAGTGTATTTTAACTTCTTCTGAGACAATTACGACGACGTTAAATAAAATTTGTTTTATTTAGATTTGATGGTTGTATTTTGCAAAACGTCAAAAAATTAATTTACGATAATACGGCTCGCCGCCGCACTCATCGAGGCGGGCGCTAGTATCACTGACGACTTTAGATAATACCAGTTCACATTCTCACCGCGGATTCAGAAATGAATTCGCCTACGACTCCGATGCCTGGGTTCGATTCGCAACGAGATTCATTTACCATGAATTATTTATCCAGAAAAGGAGAATTATATATAAAAAAGACAAAAAAGATACTTCATAAATAATTCCAGAAGAAGAGCCCGAGCAGAAACGGTGAGGTAAATCAAATGAGCCGACTCGGTACATACGACACTCATTTATTGTCAGATAAGCTGATCGTCCGCCATTTCATAATAAAGCAGCACTCACTCATCTTCGTTTTATTTGATTTTATTCGCTTCTTCGGACGAAATATCACAATAGACGGACCGTTTGTTCTGAGGGCGTGTTTTTACGGTGTCCTTTTTTATTGATAGAGTTTCTAGATTTTCACTAAAGCGCATGACTAGGAAAGGTCATAGTACAAGAATACGCGACCGAACATGATATATATTTATTTTCGTGAATATTAGTTGCCAAAACACTTAAAATTTACGAGTATTTTGCAAATAATTATTTCATGGCCGACTCATTCGCTGACATGAATTACACTGACAGTGTGAGGTTGCCATACTTACTATAGCTAACTCTTTTTCTCGTGGTTACGCTCGATGAGTTAGAAAGAGACGCGAAAATTTATTTGACACACGATAGTAAGAGGGACAACTTATTATGGCTCTGTCCAATATGTTTCTTGGTCCGAGTTTGCTTCACTTCGTAGCACGAGATGGGCTGTCTTAAATTATAAAGTCTATGATTTCAAGTATGTACTTGCAAATGTATATCTGTTTCCTCACAAAGTCTACGTATGAGTCACATTGTATTCGTCTCGATTACGTGCCTGTCATAGGTTAGTGTTTGGTACGACAATAAAGCCGAAGTAAAAAAAATAACCTTAACGAAAATAATCATTTGCATATAAAAAATCTACTAAGATTTCGGAAAACTTAAATATTCATATCTACCCCTCCCCTATTTTCGGGCCTCATAGAATACAAAATTACGAGATAAGACAAAAAATCCCTGCAAAATTACATATAGTATATGTAATACGGTTCAGTTATACTAAGTTTAATAGTACAGATAAACATTAAAGGTTAAACTTTGTCAGAAATAAAAAAACAATAAAAACATTAATATGACAATATTGCAAGCAAACATTTATCTCGCGTCCGTTACGATAAGTAACAATATTTCCTCTATAGCTCTTGTGTGCATCCAGCCATGACGGTCTGTTGATAATTTATTTTAAACGTGCCTGTGTTTTTTTTAATTTGCAATACAAAAGGATATTAAAAGGAAAACCAATACCGTTTTAAATATTTTTAAATTGTACCATAATTGAATATATCATAATTCATAATATAAAATCGTATCGATCTGACTCAGTAATGTTGTTATGGGAAAAATAACAATAATAATATCACGTCTCTGTGTATTGGTGGTAGGACAAAAGTAATGCACACACGCTTACATTCTATACCACTTGTTTAGTTCACATTAGTCACAAATCGTCAACAGTAGCATTTTTCGTTATGATATGAAATAGAATTAACAATAATTTTAAAGTGATTTATCTATGTACTTACGTGTAGTTTTTTGTGAAGATGGAAGCCTTGACAATGTGGTCCTCTATTATCTACATTTGGATTAACATTATAATCGTTAAAGCGAATTTTACATTTTCCTACAATAGTAAGTATCTTTAATACAAATCACTATAAACAGTGTGAAAAATTTTACATATATTTGTATCTTATCTACCAAAAAATTTACGAAAAGAGACATAATTGTCGCAAATATCATGAAACGATGGAAAACATTCCATTAATATATTTTTCTAAAAATATGTAAAAACGCTTCCAAATTTCGTCCTAATGATTAAAGTTAGCTTTGTGAGAATAAGAAAAAAAGGTGAAAATTTTCAGCAATTAGAGAATAATTAATCCGAATCTCTTTCAAACGTTCAACTCGCGTCCAAACTTCAAAACCTGGTAACAACTTTTACTGGAGTTCTTCAGGGAAATGAGCACGATTTAATATTTAAAATTGTCGATCTCGCCGTCGCCATGGTTACCACAGTCTTTTCTATTTACGAGTAAGATCTGATATTAGGAGAATTTCTTATAAGTAATGTTTCAGTCTTATTTCTGTGCAGAGTTTAAAGCTATACAATCACGTGGAACTTTAAAACTCCATATAGAATACAATATAATGTTATAAATCTCTTATCTTATTTTATCCCTTATTTTATTATTCTCTTATTTCTCTTATTTTATATTTATCTTATCTTATACCTTAATTTGTTCCGAATCCAGGTTCCGAAATCGATTCTTAGTCAGGTCAATTTAGGACACGAACTTATCTAACTTGCCTTGGAGTAAGTGTATTTCATTGTTCTCTGCTGTGTATAACTACAATGAATACCACAGATTAGATAATAGTTTCCGACAGTTCATTTCGTCTTGCCCGTAATCAAGCTTTGGGGTTACAAAATTCTTATAATTGTTTATTTGTTTTTGAAGTGAATACTTCTATAGGCGCGTTGGGCGCTTTTCAGATTGGTTAAATGTATAAGCTCACGTCACCGACATGTTATATATTTATTTTTTATTTATTTTATTTCACCTCCGCTTACATCATGCAATAAATATTCCATGGTGCCTTAGAAGTTAACTTACTGGCGTGAATATTTTAAAATTTTATAATAACTTTAGATTCATTTCCGAATTTTGAAAACATGGTTACCGATACAAAATTATCACTTATTAGCTTGTATTTCGAAATTTTGGTTTGAACAATTTGCAAAAAAACCTTTAATTTTGCAATTCAAACCAAAACATGCGAATTTATTTTATTTCAAATTTTGTATTTATTAGCATATACTATCGAAATTTCAGGTTTTTATTAGTAAATATACCTCGGACCAAGAATCAAAATGGACGGAGCCAAAGTGACTAATAAGAATGAATGAGCCGCTCTTATTAACATGTGTCAAACAAATTTTCGTGTGTCTCTTTCTAGCTCATTGAGCGTGAGCGTGACAGCCTCGCACTGTCGATGTAATTCGTGTCAGCTCTTGACCGACTTGACAGATGGAACTGAAACAATTATTGACAAAATATTCGTAAATCTTAAGTGTTTTGGCTACGTAGTTAAGTACGGCCCTGTCGCACCATCCCGTACGATAAGCATAAACACTTAGATAAGCTTTGTTTGACTCTAAGAAATAAAGTCAGCATGACGGGCCCTGCTAAACGACATGGGGAGTTAGTTTTGAGTTCAGTTAGCTGTTAACATTAGAAATTGTAGCTTAAGAATAAATACTTACTATATCTTTTTAAAAAACTGTTTTCGTGCCGCCTAAACTTGACTACCTACTGGTATTCGCTAAAATAAACATACATCATGTTCAGCTATGTATTGTTGTGATATGACCCTTCCCTAGTCACGCACATTAGGAAAAATGTAGAAACCAGGTCGATAAAAAACGAATACGCTCTTAGAGCAGTCTTCGTCGATTCTGATTCTTGGTCCGAGGTATATTTTACCAAAATTTCTGTTTGAAAAATATATATATTGAGACGACCAAATAATATTTAACCTTATTTCACAGTTTTAAGCTTTCACTTCTGTTGGTAATCCAAAATGACCGCCTACTCGTATTTTGTTAATTATTATTTTGTTCGCACAGTGGCCATGCGATGCAAGGAACATCTATGCCAGCATGGTTACAGTTACGAGACATTCTACCGTGTGGACTCGCCTGAACGCAGACGATTGAATACAGACGTCGATATTGAGTTTGAAATGCATATTGCTATATTAGCTGCTAGCAATGGCCACATACTGTTGTCACCAGTGGAGAAACCGGAAAGCACAGATCCTGTTTACGAAATTGGTAAATTATATTTCTGTACATACATACATTCATACATATCTTCACGCTGTATCTGTAACGGGGTAGTCAAAGAGGACGGACTACCAAGCGTCGCAATCTCATCATTCTCCTCACACATTTGCGCCTAGGTATGCGAGTGCTTTTGACATTTCGTCGGCTAACACTCTAGCTATTTGATCTTCATAAAACATATTTGTATCTATTATATAAAACTCGTTTTGTAGTGGAGAAAAGTATCGTCTCTCATTATAAAAATCTTTTGGTTAATACATTTTTTTATTATTTACTAGTTATAATGTCGTACCTACATATATAAAATTACCGGAATTCATTATAATGAATTCCGATAATTTTATATATAGAATTATCGGAATTCATTATAATGAATTCCGATAATTTTATATATGTATTATAATATATTATGCATTCTCAATAAAAATTTTAGTCAAGGAAGCTATTGAAATTTACTAGGAAATCACAATAAAGTCCTAACTATCATTCTGGTATGATTTCACATACGAATAATTCCTCCTAATTGTAAAATACATTTTCTAAAGCGATTGTCTTCAATATTACCCTATTTACTCAGTTTAAACTGCAACTTAGTAACTAAATATTATTATACTATTTGTCAAATACCAAAACTGCTCTAACTACGTTGTTGGCAGTGGTCGGCGGTGGCGGGAACAAGTTCACAGAACTTCGACGTAACTTAAGGCGCAACGCAAGATCCTCGGCGAAGACTGTTGGAATATTATCATCTGTTGAGTTCAGAGCGTTTTATATTAAGATTTCTGAAGGTAATTCACTTTTGACGTATAATTTATTAATAGTCTGAATCTGTAATAGTGATATATGTCACTCAATAACAAAACTCAATGTCTCCATTGGACTACCGTCGTCAATGCATGACAATTAGAAAAATCAAAGGACAACTAAAATTAATCGATCATCATTTTTCTGGTTGTCTCCTGCAACTAAACATTTAAACCTAAAGTAGTTTGTAAAAGTATAGTGGTAAGATACTTTTTATTATAACATAGAACATTTACAAGATTTTAGCTTTTCTATTTTCTAGATCAAAGGAACGCTAACGGGGTGCATTCCTTATGTCTGAGTTATTTAATTTAATTTATATTTAGTGAAATTGGTATTTAAATTTTGAGATACATGATAGAAGATGTCATATTTTATAAATTTTGTCAATCATAATAATATTAGTGTCGTAATCCGAATTTATTACAAAACTAAAACTTACGTATCCTGTATTTTGTGTCATATCAGATGTATTAGCGAAAATTGTAACGTAGAAATCTTGTAGAATGTAACACTTATGATTTCGGTGTTATTAGGTTATAATTAGTTATAATAAGTAAAGAAGAGTAAGATAAAAATGAGAACAGATAATAATAAATGAGGTATCAATTTTAGCAATGGACTTTGAGTGATAATTATTTAAAAAGAAGCTTGATACTCAAACTAACTAAACTACAAAGTCTCAAGTGCAAACATTATGATATAGAACAATTAAAGAGGTACAAAGAAAGATATTTACTCGTAGTAGGTACCTATATTTCAAAATATAAAATTATGATAACTTTTTGAATCCGTTCGCAAACTTAAATGTAGGATATTGTAATAATGTGTACAAGATTCAATGCATTACAGAGTGCTTATAATAGTATATTGTGCAACAAGTGCGGTACGATGTCGATTACCCACGAGCGACGCGAGTGCGCGCATTCGCTCGAGTAGGCAATCGACAACACCGCACGAGTTGCAAATAGTATTTGTAACTTATTGCTATATAGCATTTTCTTCGAGATAACCTTTAGTATGTGAGACTTAGCTAAAGGTAGTGCTAAAACTAAGTAGGTAGCTAAAAGATATTACAATCAATACCCAATATTACAATTCTCCACTACATGAGTAATATAACGTACAAAATATTATTTTTAATTGAATTCTAAAAAAGAAGGAGGTTCTCAATTCGTCTTGTATGTTGTTGTTGTTTTTTTTTTTGTATGTTTGTTACCTCATAACTCCGTCATTTATGAACCGATTTCGATAATTCTTTTTTCGTTTGGTAGGTAATACTTCAGAGGTGGTGTCATTTAAATTTCACCTATATTGGAGCTTGGACTTCGAAGATACACTACATAACACGACCTGGTTATAACCTTTATTTATATTGACGATTCTCTTGTATATCGTTGCGCTCCGGAATTAGAATGAAGTTAATTGCAGACCTGCCCTAGATATTTATTTAGGTCAAGACCACTCAAAAGGGAGAAATAAAAAGTTTTTATTAAAATTAAACCGCCTTCAAACAAAACACTGAAAAGTATAAAATAACTATCCTTTACTAATCAAAACTCGAGTACCATTAAAATAACTTTATAAGTACGATACACATACCTATACAATTAAATTTGACAGTTATTGAAGTCGGTGCCAAATCAATGTGCAACAACATAAAGTCTATTAGTTTGGTGGGCTTGGCACCGACTTCAGTAACTGTCAAATTTAATTATATAGGTATGTGTATCGTATTTATAAAGTTATTTTAATTGTACTTGAGTTTTGATTAGTAAATAATAGTTATTTTATACTTTTCAGTGTTTTTTTGAAGGTGGTTTAATTTTTTTTTTATTACTAATGCCAAGATAATTTCCATACAAAGAAAAGTTATAGAAAGTAATAATTTTATTATTATTTATTATTATATTAATCTAAAACTTCGAAATCAAGATTTTCTTTATCTTTCACACTGATGTCAATGGGTACTAAAGTCGATTGTGTTTTTTTTTTAGATATTTCTTTTACATTCTTTTTTTAAATCGTGAATTTGTATGTGCCAAGCAAAATTTGCGTGCGACAAGTATACTTGTTGCACTCAAATTATAAAGTGAGAAAATTGTTTAGAGTTTATCCCGCATGAGTAATAAAAAAAGTGTTAATTGCAGTAACAAAGACATTCATATGCATATACTAATATGTCAATTCCTTAACTTGATGTTATTTAATAACGCTTTTGTCTACTTCCTTAACTAATTGTCTGAAATAATTGAACTCGACAGAAGGTCTAATAGAATTTGGCAAAGAAGGCGAACCTCTGCCACTCCTAAGTTACTACGACATTAATCCATTGCCAATACGGTACTTCAGTTTTGCTGCTTGGAACGGAGTAGAGGCAAAATTTCTATACGATTGTCCTGCACCTGGCAAAAATGATAGTGAAAGTAAGTTGTTATAAAATATTAACGAAATTGCTCGCCACTTCTTCCATAGAACGAATTACAAATTTGATCATAGACAAAATAGTCATGATATAGAAATCTAGTTTCTGATGGAGCGATACAGCCCACTAAAAAACTTAGGAATCTAAGGAGAACTGCGAAGGTATTTTCGATCCATACATGGGTCAGGCCGTAAATTTTGCTTTATGTAACATAAAAGCATGCAGAAACTTTTACGTGACGGTAACGGATAAGTAACGTCAAAGTGTCCTTAAGCTTAATACACATCATCACTGGATTTATAAGTACTAACTCAAAAATAATAAGTTATTTATCCTATAAATAAATTTGTAGTTTAAAAACTGAGTAAACTTTTGTTGCAATGTGAACTAAAAAGTAATTAATAAAATAATCTTTGATCATAAAGATTTTGTTGCCATCGTTTCCTAATACTTATGCAAAATAAATTATTCAGACGTCTGGAAGTGGGTGAAGAAAATTAGTTTGAATGATTCCAATACATAAATAGATACATACAAAGTCAAGCTAATAAAAGCGTAAAAAAAAGTTAAAAATAGATAACTAGGTAAGTAATAAAGAAATAAAAAAAACAAGGAATCAAACGTACGAAATTTGCTTTATTAGGTATCACAACATCCCATAACATAGTAAATTAACTGCAAAAAAATAAAGAAAGAGCACAGCCGTTGCCTTTATTTACTTAGATCCATTGTTTAAAACTTTTTAACTACCTTCTTTGTGGTTTTAAAAACAAAATCACGATTTATGTAATATACACTAACCTTTACAATTGACTTACGTTACCATTACGTATAAGTAACGTAAAAGTAATGTAAGCGCTCGGCATTTGTGTAAACAATTACGTTAGAATTCGAAACTATTGCGCAAACTAAAACAAAACCATCATCCATGCACACGTATATCGAAAACGCACAAACGTAATATAAATAAATAAATGAGTTCTTACCTTGAAAATGATAAAAAAGCACTATAATTTTATTTTAGCAAATCCGACCGTATTCACTTTATGTCCGTCTTTCAAAAAGAATACCAGTGTTACCAGTCTCGGAACTATTCATTTCTACAAATGGTACAAATGCTTGAACGTAAATTATGGTAACGTAAAGTTACGTGACGTAAAAGCGTAAATTCAAAGGACATTTTTTAAAATACAATATAATATAAAAAAGGATATTTTGTAATATTCATTTATGCAGCGCAGAAGAGTAACTATTTTTCATACCGTAGGGACTAAAACATAACTCATTGATCATTGAAAATTTTATACAATGATACTGAAAATGATTGTTTTCCCAAAAAGGGCACGGCAATTTGACGTAATTTTGTCTGTTTTTAGACAAACTAAATCAAAAAATAGCAAGTTTTAGTGAATATATATACAATCTATTAATTAAAATGGCAAGATATATCACTAAATTTATGAAATAATACCAATAAATCAACATTAATAACAAAAAAACCTATCGAATTTAGCAAAGACACTAGTATTTTGAAAAAAGTGGTAAAATTCGCGGCCTGACCCACATAAATTAAAACTAAGCACTAGATATATTGATACAGAGTACCTAAGCAAGAAACAAATCTAATCGTTCTTAAAAACTACTGTATCACTCCTGTATTTTATCGTCTTATATATGTGTATACAACTTAATGTTTCTTTGTATGTTTGTCCTACGCGTTCCTAGACCATTCATCCGATTTTGATGGAACTTTGATGAGTTATTGTGCACATACCGCGAAAGGTTTTTGTATTAGTATTACCACCACGTAAACGAAGCCGCGGGAAAAAACTAATTTTAAATATAAATTATGATACGTATTACGTAGTCCAATATATAATTTATGTCCTTTTGTTCATTTCAAGTTGACTGACTCGAAAGGTTGGCTATCTATTTGTTTCATAACTTGTAAGAATGGGGTGAGCGAGCGATCTAAAGTCCCCCAAATCGGATCAACATATAAATGATTTTATTTATTATCTTACTTCGCCCGGGTGGGGGATGTTGAATGTTTGCAACACACCAAAATGTTTTTCATTGAGTTTTTAAATAAAAATACCATTCAAAACTCCAATTTTCCGGTGGTTTTTTCCAACATTTTCTTTTATGCAAAGAAGTTATAATAATGAACAATATGTCCTGACAATAATGAACACAACAAAAAAAAATCAGCCAAATCGGTGGAGCTGTTCTTAAGTGATGATGATGATACATGCGTCATTTGATTTTTATTTATATAGATAGATAGATACATAGATATAGATAGATCGGCTGACCATGTATCGCGCGATAGAATAAAATGGATAAAAATACATCTAATAATCTATTAGCAAATTACGGATTACTTTTCCAACATTTGTAGGTCTACAGAAAATCTGATACAAATGTGTCTGTATAAAAATCAAGATAATAGAACCAATTCCATGACAAGCAGTAAATTATTTTAAATATTATTAATTCTAATTTAGACACATTAATTATTATAATTATTATTTTAGTAGTATAAATATTATTAAATTATATTTTTGATACATAATTAAAAAACAACAGTTTTCTCACGTTATCAGCTTCAATTCTCATAATTTAACCCCATTCCGCTAAAGTATTGTTTGCTCGGAACGCAGGCTTGTGAGATGATATAACTTCTTCCACTAATAACTTACAACTTCCACAAATGATATAACTTCTACATCTAGCCCTTCATAATGAAGCAGATGTGAATATTTCAAACCAATGCGCCATTCTACATAAACGCATACAGACAGAAATATTTCCAACGACCCTAATATAAATAGGTCTTATAAGATCCAAAAAACTCAAGTCGAATACCAGTGAAATTACAATTTTATACTTTCTTATATTTACCCTAGCTGGTTCCCGCGATTTCATTCACGTGGTTTTTAATTTACTAAATTAAATAACTCAATAAAATAAATAAATGAAATAAATAAATACATTAAATACATGTGTTTGGCGCTCCCTCTCACAGTAAATCGGGGTGAAATAACAGAATATACTGTTGTTTCGTTCGGTGAATGAGAGTGCCGGTGGTCCATCGCCAATGTCCCTCTCCTTCCCTTAAAGGCTGGCAACGCACCCGTGATTTCCCGGACGTTGCGGGTGTCCATGGGCGGTGGTGATCACTTTCCATCGGGTGACTCGCTTGCTAATTATCCCCCTCTTTTATAAAAAAAAGAAGAACAAAGTTTCATCACAATCGGATAAATGGTCTAGGCACGTATAGAGGACAAACACACAAAGAAACATTCATCTTTATGAACATTCATTTGCCCGCGACTTTGTCCGTGTGGTGGCGGCTTACTACAAAGGCGAAAGCATAAGTTTTTTTTTCTCCATAAAAAAATATACGTGCCAACTTTCACGTAGTTCGGTCAAATTCTGTTGGAGTTTAGCAGTTACATAATATTTACGAACATAACAACTCACATATTTGATACAGCCACATCAACAGCGGTGGAACCGAAATTGTCAAATTCAGAGTACCTAAAGCGAACATTATTGTCGGGCCGACAACCAGCCTTACCGCCAGGGATATCGGTCACCGTCAAGCTTGGTGTCAGAGTCACCACTGTCAGTTATGACGCTATGGATTCTAAATTATATACACAACTGGCTCTCGTTACGGTATGTACCTACATATTACTGGCTACTACAAAACCTATTTTTTTAAGTCTCCATATACAGGGTGTATATGAAAACGGAACAGTTACTTTAATGGATGAAAGGGCAAAACCCCCATTGGGGTATACGCATTATTTTCGAAAATGGTTTTCAGGCTGTATTTCAGTAACGGATGAAATTATTACAAAATAAAAAAAGTAAGATTTAAAAGCTGTAACTGTACACGATCAACCCAATTTTACGAGAAATGGTGGGGATAACACTTGAAAATTAAAACGGTCATAACTCTTAAACGGATAGGTTTTTTCGATAATTCTTTTTGTAACTACATACTAAAGTTATGCCCTTTCATCCATTAAAGTAACTGTCCCGTTTTCATATACACCCTGTATATGTCTGTAAAGGTTTGTGAAAAGATAATAATTATTATTATTTATTTATTTATCCGAACAGATTATTCATATAAGTTATATTACAGTGACCCCCACACTTCGTTTAGCCTATACCGTGGGGATCTTAATACGTTATTCAATTTTATTAGTGCTTAAAACAATCATTACATCCATTAAATTTAAAACATGATTAAATTCTTGAATCAAAAACAATTAAATAAAACAGCAATTAGTGCGTACTCAACATTTAAAGAAATAAAAAAAACGAACGGCGACAGATGTTTTATCTATCCCAAAAAGAATATTATGGTACTTCTATGATTATTATACAAATATACAGGGTTAATTTAAAAATACTAATAAAAGTCTTAGTATTTTGTACTATACGTTATCCCCAATAACTTTTGTTCTACGACTTTTAAAAATTCATAAGTTTTTTCTTTCTTACAAAAATAAAAATACATTAAATGTTTCTGAAAATGACACTTACTCTACCCGGTTGCTAAAGGGGCACACGCGCAGCGGGGCGCGGGGGAGCGGCGCGGCGCTGTATACGTACACAGAGTAATTACGTTTTAGACAGTACAACAAAACTTCACAAATCATTTTTGACGAACGTATTAAGTTTTGAAAAAAAAAATTAGTTGAATAAAATTGTTTATACATGATGACAGGAATTTTGCACTAAGAGGTTATTAGTATTTGTCAATTAACCCTGTATATATAATGTCATCGATGATAGGACAATACCGCGTAAATAGCAAATGGTAATTACTCAACGTATCGCGTAGGTATTACTTAAAATTAACCCAATTTTACCAGGAGATTGAAAAAATGTATATTTGTGTCTGTCATGGAATCAAAGTATAGGCTTACATAGGTACGTCTTTAGATAGTCTCTAGGTACTATAGGGGTTAATTTTATTAAAATATTAGTAGTAAAATATTAGTAGTAAACTAAACCTCCTGCAATATTTGAATTTTATTTTCTGTACTGCTGGAGGACAAACAAGTAAGCAATCCACTTGGTGCTAAGTGGACAAAGTGACCCATGGATGTTTTCGAAATCAAGCCTAAGAAAGCACTTTCTTTATTCATTCCTCTTTCTTTCATATAATCGTAAATGCGCTGTAAAAGTAGAAATGCGATTTCTTAGAAATATGTGCGGTGTCACCCTTGCGGTCAAAATAAGCAATGATGAGATACGCAGTATTACAGGGTTGCACAACAGCGTTATTATAAAAATGAAGAAAGGAATGCTGAGATGGTTCGAGGATATAGAGAGAACTAGTGATGAAAGACTAACAAAGAAAATCTACAGAGCGAAAGCGAGTGGTAAAAGACGCCATAGCCAGAGTGTTAGCTGAAATGTCAAAATCACTCACATACCTAGGCAAAAATGTGTGAGAAGAATGATGAGATTTGAGGAAGCAAAAGAAGTATGTAAAAACCGCGAAGCTTGGCGCTCCGTTCTCTCTAACTGCCCCGTTAGGGATACAGCGTGAAGATAAACATGTATGTATGTAAATGCGTTGTCAACTCTGAGAACTAAGATGTTGCGCTTCTTGTACCAGAAATTTTACCGGCTGCCTTATCCTCCACATAGGAACACAAAAGCGCAAGCACTGCCGGCTGTTTGGTGGCAAGATTAGTGAGCGAGATAATGGTAGCGATTTAGATGAATCTCGTTATAACGTTCTACCGCCCGCAAAATTACAGTATTACTATGTGGTATTTACGAGCTACGTACTATTTAACTGTCACTTTTGATATATCTATCTATATATATAAAAGGCGATGTATGTATGTATGTATGTTCCTTATGGACTCCGAAACGGCTGGACCGAATTCGATGAAATTTTCAGAGAATCTTCAGATTGGTCTAGCGGGTGTTCCTATAAAGTTTGGTAGCGATCGGATCAGTGAAATTTTTTTTTTGTTTTTTTACGCCCAGTGAAACTAACGCCCAGTGAAACGGAGCGGGTTTACTAGTTACTTCTATTTCGGGTTCATCAAAACGTAACAAAATTACTTCTAGACGCCACTTTTAGCAGTCAATATTTGGGCTTGCAAAATGCTATCGCTTAGTAGCACCTTATTAGCCTATCGTTTATATGAATTCCCTGTAACAAGCCCTTGGGTAACTTTTACAAGCTGCGGCTAGAAAACGGTTGGCAAAAATTTGATATTTTTTCTCTTCTAGATTGGAAAGGTTTTTTTTTACGTGGTCGGCAATGCGCAAGTGATGCTTTTGATGCCGATGCTTGTTTGCCACCTTCGCGGTATTCAAAAACTACCGTAGAAATATATGTAACTAATGTTGAATTAAAATTTAAATTAAGTACATTATTTTATTATAATTGCCTGGTTTTTAACAAAGTTATTTCAGATATTGTATAGAGTCAGGTGTTACTTTGCGGAAATCCATTTCATGTGATAAATTTTTAGCTATTTTCCGCTCAAACTCCAAAAACCACGAATCGACACGTGTTTCGCCCCTCAACGAAGCATCCTCAGGATATACCAGAGATAGTATTCGGTCAGCTAATCAGCACCGAATCCGAATGAATGAAAGTTATTTCGCAAATGTTAAATGTTCGTTAAATATTTATGTTCATATTTTATTTGTTTTCGTATAGATGTTTTAAATTCTAAGATGTCGGTGCCCAATAAAGAGTCGTGTTTCAGAGCTGGACGGATGACAGCATGGCATGGAACCCAAACAAATTCAATGGAACAACCAGCCTCAGATTTCGTCAGGGACAAATATGGAAGCCGACGTTTTTCGTTTTCAAGTAATTCTTACGTCTTTTTTCATTAGCATTTGTCGTCTTATCACAAAACAATGAAAGAACTGTGGCCATTTTTATACTACTTAATATAGTAAATGAACGTGTTCATTTATTCCAGAATTTATACCAAATCTTTTCAAATATTGTACAATATTTTTTATAAAATACAAGCAGCCTACCCGGCTTCGCAGTAGGAGGGATACATTATTGCTCTAACTATTAAGGTTTCGTTCCTTGCAAGTTTTTGACATCCCGTCTAATCCTCTTACGAGCTAAATTTCGAATTATCACTCCTCTGTTAGTACTTACTAATGAATAGGCGTTGCTATTCGAATTTCACGCCTTTAACTTCAGTAATTTAGGCTTGGTGTTGATGAAGGAATTTGAACATAGCATAGTATGTTTATGTACAGGTGACATCAAAAACGTTGGCCAAATTTTAGTCGAGAGCTGCATTATCGATATAGATTAAACCCATCTCAATTGTAGATTTCAAAAAATGAACTTTTTTTTCAACTAAGCAAATTAAATATTGTATTCCTTTCAATTTCCTTAGTTGAAAAAAATGCGATAGAGCAGTCCCATAAATTAATTGTATTTGATTGAATGTTTCTAAGTATTTAGACAGAAATACTAAATAAATACTTATTAAATTATTGCAAGTACTTGATGGTCTATTTTTGATATGTTGTCACATTAATGTTAAATGCAAGAGTCATTTAAATCGCGAGAAAATCTACTAATTTCAGTTCGTCGAAAGAATTCGAATTTATTCCACATATACATAATACAGAGATATATTAATAAATATTATAAATTAAAGAGTGTTAGCATAAAGATATGTTTATAAACAAAAGCCGATATTGGTGGTATGGAAACCCGAGGGCGTGATAAATTGGTTATTCCAAAATTTAAATTACATTAAGTCAAATGTTTTATTTTTGGGTGACTGCATTCGATTTTATAATGAAGTTTCTCAAGAAGTCACGCAATTAACAGAAAATATATTTAGATTAGTTATAGAACGTACATTGATTAGACAATCATACTATAAAATAAACGATTTCGTTGAAGATAAAACAATAGTCTGGAAATGATCTTCTCTGCACATGCATTTACTGGCTCTCTGAATATTGTATGAACTTTTTGTAAAATGATGTCGAAAAAATGATATCCGGCTTAGTTTATTGTCGGTTCTTCTCAGTGTCCAGGTTTTCTTTTCTCTTCTCTTTGAACCGAACTAAAGTAGATTTGACGTTCAAAAATACCTTGTAATTGGGTTTACTTGAATAAATTGATTTGACTTTGACTTTGAGCATAAGGAAATGTCAAAAGCACTCGAATGTGTGAGGAGAATGATAAGATTTGAGGAAGCGAAAGTAATATATAAGACCGCGACGCTTGTCTACCCCGTTAGGAATACAGCGTGAAGATATGTATGTATGTATAAATTAAATAACCATAAGACAATCACACTAATTACATTATCTCAAAGTACGCACACAGTAAGCACATTGCCCCAAACTCAATACTGCTTATGCTCACGCAACGAATCGGGGACCAATACCCATCCAAGTCAATCAGTACATAAAGCTCGGACCAAGTGATAAGCAAATGCCTCCTTCATTGTGATACTCGGTCACGCGGACACACTCAAGGACACGTTCTTAGAGCAAATGCTCTAAGAGCGTGTCCTCATCGTGTCAATTTTGTTGACCGAATTTCTAGATTTTATTGGGTCCTTACATATGAAATTAGCGTTTTGTCGTACTGACCACTTTGATCTGAAATATCTCCTCTTTGGTTAAGAATTCCAAATTCAAATTTATAAATTCATTTAGCTGGTACATTTGAGTTTTAAAAACAGTCATTCATTTGTTTTTTTCCTCATTATTTTTTTCTTTGGCGTCACTATTACCACACAATGGAAAACATGAAATATCGGTATATTTACGAGTACGAGTTCTACCGTGGCACCAGTGCTGCAGAAACAGCTCGAAGGATTAATGATGTGTACGGCGCTGGTGTCGCAAAAGAAAACACGGTACGTTTTTGGTTTTAACGTTTTCGTTCTGGAAATTTCGACCTTCAGAACCAACCCCGTAGACGGCCGGAGACCAAAGTGGAAAATGAGGAATTAAAGGCTATTGTAGAAGCGGATCCATCACAAAGCACTTCAGAGATAGCTGCAGGTTTCGGGGTAAGTGACAAAACTGTATTAATCCACTTGAAGCAAATCGAGAAAGTAAAAAAACTTGAACGATGGGTACCTCATGAATTGAGTGAATCAAACTTGCAAACACGCGTCGACTGCTGTGTTACTTTGCTCAACCGACACAATAATGAAGGGATTTTAAATCTAATCATTACTTGTGATGAAAAGTGGATACTGTACGATAATCGGAAGCGCTCGTCGCAATGGCTGAACCCTGGAGACCCAGCCAAATCCTGCCCTAAACGAAAATTGACTCAGAAAAAGTTACTTGAGAGTGTTTGGTGGACTAGCGCCGGTGTCGTTCACTACAGCTTTCTAAAATCTGGCCAAACAATTACGGCAGATATCTATTGTCAGCAACTGCAAACCATGAAGGAAGAACTAGCTGCTAAACAAACGAGATTGGTCAATCGCTCTAGGCGACACACACTGCACAACAAACAACCACTAAGTTAGATGAGCTACAATTGGAATGTCTGCGACATCCACCGTACTCCCCGGACCTTGCTCCAACAGATTACCATTTTTTCCGGAATTTGGACAACTTCTTACAAGGAAAAAAATTCAACTCCGATGCGGCAGTCCAAACCGCCTTCAAAGAGTTTATTGATTCTCGCCCCCATGGTTTTTTTAGTAAAGGGATCAATTAACTACCTATGAGATGGCAAAAGTGCATAGATAACAACGGTGCATACTTTGATTAATTAAATATATTTTACAAAAAAAAATTGACTTTATATTCCTCCCGTACAAAACGCCAATTTCATATGTAAGGACCCAATAGCTAATGTGCGTGACTAGGGAAGGTCACGCAACGATACACAGCTGAACATGACATATTTTTATTTTCGTGAGCCAAAACAAAACAGTTAAAATTTACTTGTATTTTACAAATAATTTTTTCTATGGCGACTCATGACATGAATTACACTGACAGTGCTAGGTTGCCATATTTACTATAGGTAACTGTTTTAGTCGTGGTTACACTCAAGGAGACAGAAAGAGACGAAAATTCGTTGGACACATGGTGGCAAGAACGGCAACTTATGGTGGCTCTATGCAATGTGTTTCATGGTCTGAGACCTAGACCTTGTCAATTTATAATATCATATTAAATCAGACGCACACACACACTCACAAACACACACACATACACACTCACCTTTTATTTTTATTTCATTTGTTACTGTAGCTTATAATAAGTATCTATAAGTAAATAGAATACCTATGTACTTTATTACTGTACTGTTCTGAACGTATCTATACAATTTTGTCCACGGTTTGCGCGGTGATACCTGCAACTTAGTCTTCGTGAATAAAGCAGGTATCAACGTAAAAGTGTTTTAGTGTGTATGTTTTATATCAAAATAAAGATTTATTTATTTATTTAGAAAAGTTAATATCCTAAATTATTAATCTTCCTCGTTTTCTCCATACGTGCTGGTCTAGGAAAAAATATACATTAAATTTGCTACCTTCTATGCAAAGCAGAATCTAAAATTTGTCTATAGGGGATCTTGTACAGGCGACAGACTAGCAACATCAAGTATTATTTTACCATTCTAAACCCAATTACTTATGGCTAACGTCAACAAGTAGTTTTGCTGAGCCTTCTTGCTCTATCCACACCGAAAGTAAAGCGGCGTGAATGTAGTAGTGGCGTGACTTACAAATTGAAATTAAACGTGGTTTATGTAAAATTGATCTAGCTGGCGTATGTAAAATAGGTCTAGTTGAGATTCAAACCAGGGTACCTCGGCCGTCTTCGTTTATCTATATGAAATCTATATGAAATCTATATGAAATAATCTATATGAAATAATTTGTATATTTTATACTTTATTGCACCAAAACTTTTGTACAAAGGCGAACTTATTGCTATATAAGGTGTTACAATATTAGTTAACGGGATTTAAAGTATACGTTGTATACGTCCTATAGATCACATTTACAGGTTAAATAAATAGATATAAATAATTATTAAATTTCACATGAAAATAAAATAATAAATATACACACAAAAGCTTCTCCACAATGTTCGAGGCGCTGTAGCACGTTAGCGTGCAAATGCGTGCGGGTGAGGCGCGCGTCACAAACAACCATGGAGTCCCTTTGCTTATTTCAATTATTCTTTTTTTCGTAAGAAAACAAATTTAGTTAAGAATTTAGTGTTTATTTTAGTTTTATTCTGTAGCTATATTAATAGTGATGCAAACTCTGAAAGGACGTTAACTAATATTTTAACACATTATATAGCATTTTCTTCGAGATAACCTTTAGTATGTGAGACTTAGCTAAGGGTAGTGCTAAAACTAAGTAGGTAGCTAAAAGATATTACAATCTATACCCAATATTAAAATTCTCCACTACATGAGTAATATAACGTACAAAATATCATTTTTAATCGAATTCTAAAAAAGGAAGAGGTTCTCAATTCGTCTGTATGTAGTTGTTTTTTTTTATTGTATGTTTGTTACCTCATAACTCCGTCATTTATGAACCGATTTCAAAAATTCTTTTTTCGTTTGGTAGGTATTACTTTAGAGGTAGTCCCATTTAAATTTCGCCGGTATTGGAGTTTGGACTTCGTAGATACACTAAATAACGCGACCTAATTATAACCTTTATTTATATTGATGATTCTCTTGTATATCGTTGCGCTCCGGAATTAGAAAGAAGTTAATTGCAGACCTGCCCTAGATATTTATTTAGGTCGAGATCACTCAAAAGGGAGAAATAAAATTTTTTTATTAAAAAAAATTAAACCATCTTCAAAAAAATACTGAAATGTATAAAATAACTATCCTTTACTAATTAAAACTCAAGTACAATTAAATAACTTTTTAAATACGATACACATACCTGTATAATTAAATTTGACAGTTATTGAAGTCGGTGCCAAATCAATGTGCATCAACAGAAAGTCTATTAGTTTGGTAGGCTTGGCATCGACTTCAGTAACTGTCAAATTTAATTATATAGGTATGTGTATTGTATTTATGAAGTTATTTTAATTGTACTTGAGTTTTGATTAGTAAAGGATAGTTATTTTATACTTTTCACTGTTTTTTTGAAGGCGGTTTAATTTTTTTATATACATACACATGCATACACACATTTATGTTAAAGAAAATTAATGTATGCATCATCGCATCAAAATGTTCTATAAACTTCCATCCTCGCGCTGTATCCCTAAGGCCTAGCTGGGGAGGTTAGAGCGCCACGCTCGGCGGTCCTCACATAGTTCTTTGGCCTTCTCGAATCTCACATTTGTACAAAAATAACAAAGTATCAAACAAACAAACTATTTTATATATTTTTCTCATTTCAGTTCAGAGAGTATTCGTGAAATGGACAATAAAAATCCTGACCTTATATCGATGGTATACAGCGGTGAGGCCACTTTCCATTTCCAGACAAGACTTTCTACATGGTGTACTGATTACTCAAATACTTTAAACAAGTGAGTATGTTTCGTATAG
This sequence comes from Zeuzera pyrina, assembly GCA_907165235.1. Taxonomy (NCBI): domain Eukaryota; kingdom Metazoa; phylum Arthropoda; class Insecta; order Lepidoptera; family Cossidae; genus Zeuzera; species Zeuzera pyrina. The sequence goes on from OU015640.1 coordinate 9,756,283, forward strand.
ACGCAATAAAATTCCGCGACGAGTACTTCAAAATGAAATGAAGTGAAGCAGCGAAATAAGTCGACCTATAAAAACAACATATATTTAGAAAATAGCGTACCAAGTATTGACATCAAGGAAAGATTTTTGAAGCAATGATTTCTATAAGTGCTTTCTCTAGGTAGCTACTTTAAGAATAATGTTACGTGTAACAGAGTTCACCAGAGATTTACCACTAATAGATATTGGCTTTCACACATCACGAATTGTTATACCGAAAGAAATATATAGCGTAAGCCTGTAATAGAAAGGAATGGGAATACACATATTTCGTCTCTATCGATATGCTCAATATTTTAGAACTGTTAAGCTGTTGCATTTGACAGACTTATAAACAAAACTAATCTTTGTTCGTTAGTACCTTTAAGAATTCAAATTATTTTGAACTTTGCAAGTGAAAAATAAATTTAAAATTTTTGTAAATTTATAAGAGATAGACTCTTTTGGGCATGATCGTTGAGTGCAGTATTTCAGGTTACAAAGTCTAGTTTGACAAACATTGGCTGTCAAAACGAGAAAAACTATAGTGGCCACATCAACGCAATATCTATTAGTATTCTGAGTAGTTACCAATACCCTTACCAATTAGTAATATTTTTGGGTATCGATTTTATAAAAGATGTTTTTTGTAAACGAATTCTTAGTTGTTTTGTAAATTATTTATCCACATACTTAAGATATTACTTGTGGATGTGGACATATTACATAGCGGCCCACACTGTATGTTTGTGTAGTCTATACGAACAAAAATATTATATTTTTCGCGCAACGCGTAATGTTTATTTTCATTTAATCGACTTGTGTGACTACGATTTAATTTTATTTCTATGAAATTATGAAGTTATTAAAAAATAGTGGGAATGATCTCGGTTAATGAATACGAGTTTGAACAATAATTTCTGTTCTTGTTTAATTTTGTAATGTATTGTTCATTCTGAAAAAATGATGATTAAAAATTCAATAGCCTGTCAAAACGATCAAATGTGTAAAGAATAAAGAAAATAATAATTTATTAATAATGTAGTATTTTTTGCACTTGGCTTCGCGCTCCGTCCTCTCTGACTACACCGTTGAGGATATAGCGTGAAGATATGCATGTATTATTTTTTCCAGATGGCCACATGATCAATACCGGTGTGTTATTATAATTGGCCCATGGGAAATACATGAGAAGATATCATTAGAACAAATCAGTTTTAATGATATCAAAATGAAAACTGTGAGTTGCTTTTAAAAACTATATTATTGTTACTAATTTTTCGAAACCTCAACCTGCTCTGCTATAGTATTTTAACACAACTTCACGCAAGCAACACGCGCACAGTTCAAGGCAAGGCATAATAAAATTGCAACTTTTGGGACTATTGAGGTCTGCTAAGGTTTTCTAAGGTCTTATTACCCGATGACAGTGCGAAAAGTAGCAATTGTATTATGTCCCGGACTGCTGCGTATGTTGCTTGCACATTTTTGCATTTTACCACAACTTCAAGCAAGCAACACACGCCACAGCCCAAGGCATAATAAAATTTTGGCACTATTATTGTGTGGCTAGAACCTTATGGTCCTAAAGCCCTGCAACCCGATAATAGTGCCTACTATCCGAAAACAGTCCTGTCTTCTACTCCCTCCCTGGTGGTCGAGTCTGTTCATCCCACCGTCCTTATTCAATAATCCTGTCGCTAAACAGTAGTGTTTCTATTGTTGTCTATATTCTCTCTCTACCTTGAATAGAATATACGTGACGTCTTTTACTTTTTTTCTGCTTCATCTAACTTATTGTCAGAGATCTTTTGCATCTACTATCATTACTTTGTACATAATCAAATATGTCTTACATTTATTCCTAAATCTATTCTACAGAAAAATCTTTATTTTCTAGTTACAATTTTGACTTATTTACTACTACATATCTTATACTTATTGGAACGTACTCCAATATCCTTACCGTCTATTCCTTAACTTTAATTGACAATATCTTTTTTGCTAATTCTATCCTTTTTTTACGTCCTTTTTCCGTACGTCAATAGCATGACGTACGGAAAGAGGCATATCTATTTATCTGCCTAAAAAGCTCTTACATTAAATTAAAATATTGAAATTTTCAGTTTTCCAATATAGATGAAGAAATAGAAAGCCAGTGGGAGTTAACGTACAAGCAAAACATTGTATCCTGGAACGACTTATTCTCAATTAAAGATAACGAAACATATCAAAGTGACAGATATGTAATCAACGTAACATTAAAACGGAAAGCCACTTCCCTTAACATCATCTTCTACACACCATTGCTTAGTAAGTAAACGAGTACAACCAACTTAGGGTTTTTCCCCTTAAATCGGGGGTAGAAAAGTGCAAGAAGTTATTGGGTGACCTATGTGTTACTAATACATGACTGAGACTGATATTTTTCTACCTTATTTTAATTAAGGTTCGGTTTCAATAATATTTGAAAAATAATGTCAAACATTTTGTGACTGAAAAATAGTCTAAAATCATATCCATAAACATTTGAATTTTATTACTCACTTTCCAAAGCATAGCATTCATAATCTAACAATAACTTCCTATTCTTGACCATTCCGCTAAAGAGCTTGCGATGCGGAATTCTTTATTCTCTAATATAACTTCGTAATGGTTATTTGACCTCGATTCGTGATCGCATCCATTTAAAAAACGAATTTGAAATTATGCAATTCTATAACAAAAAATCGCTAGTTTCTGAAATTTTGGTTTTCTCTATGAATTTCCAACCTTTACCAGATTCTCTTGAAAACTGGTAGTTTAGAGTTTTTATGCTGTATCAAAGAATGAAATAAAACCTATGGTAATAAAAAAAACAAAGTGTTATATAGTACTGGCATACTTAGAGACTCAAGCTTGTTCGGAAGAAAAAATAAAGAACAGCTATCGTAGAAATCCGCTGAAGAAAAAATTATTTACAGACAGGTTGGCAACCAGTTTCTGCTGATCCCGTTGTCATCTATAAGCCCAAATATTGATCGCTATAAATGGTAGTGCTTTTATTGTTCCTTGATGTTCTGTCCACACCGAATGAGAGAGGGCATAAAGTTACATACGTATGTAATATGTATGTAAAAACTGGTCAAATATCATATTTTTTTGTAATTTTCAATTCACAATTAAACAATGAAATTAAGATCAAGTTATTGCCGCGAACAATAGACCTCAGTGGACGGACTTTTTGGCGGGAAGCAGAGAAGAGAAGTTAGCATTTTATTTAAATTTTCTATTTTTTGCGTTCTTGTGAGTTTTAAGGTACAAAAGTATATTGTGCGTTAAAGTTCTGTGCGAGTGCTGAGAATTGGAAAGTTTGAATAAATATTATGAGCAACTGGAGTTTCTACAAGAAGTCCTTTTTAACTCCAGTAAAACCTACTATTACTTTACTGAAGAGTATTAGTAAACTTAGTAAAAAGAAGACAGACATTTCACTTAGAAATGCACCAATTTTTTTAAATGATAATGACAGAAATGGCTTTGGCCAATTTTGAACAGCTGACTCTTAAGTAAGTAAAAGTGCTGTAAATCTTATTATAAAAAACTTAAAATCTACACAAGCGATAGACCTGTGTCGATCGTTCGTTTTTAATTAGTCGATTGTTCAAATATTTATTTAAAAAAGACTGAATGAATGAATCATTTGACAGTTGACATAGCTCATTGTTACACAGATACAGTTTTTGATTGTCATGAAAGTTTAAACAATTGAGTTCACATTGAATCTGATCGTCTGACCGATCTCACATTGGATCCGACCAATTCTTTTTTTTTACTTTGATTTTATCGTTTTTATAATTTTATTGCTATTATACCTATATGATAATAAAAAAATAAAATAAAATGTGTGTAACATGAATTTACTTTGTAAACTTGTATGAATAAGACATTTTTTACATTATAGCGCATACACATTACACAACCAATTTAATATCGACTAGTACCCCGATCCAGACTTTTGAATTATTAAATCGATAAATGATTGTAATAACATGACCACACCAATCACGAATTACACAGATCTTTTTTTTCTTTTTTTTTTATAAAAGAGGGGGCAAACGAGCAAGCGGGTCACCTGATGGAGAGTGACTACCACCGCCCACGGACAGCGTCCGGGGAATCACGGGTGCGTTGCCGGTCTTTGGGGAAATAGGGAAAGGAGGAAAAGGAGAGGGAGATGGTGATGAAGCCACCGGCACTCACCGCCGAACGAAACACAACAGCAATAGATGCTGTTATTTCACGCCAATATTCTGTGAGAGGGTGGTATTTCACCGGGCGAGCCGACCCAATTCGTGGTGCAATGCAGCTTGGCTCTACCATTCTTAAAATGTTAAAAGTACTCTTAGATCGTCGCTCGTCGGCTGCTACCTAACATCTTCTATCCATCCAAGCAAAGCGAATATGCTACATGATTCAAAGTCAATTAATATTAATTTTCAGCGCTACTAGCATTCGTGTTGATGTCCTTCTGGAGTGAACCATTGCAGCCATCTCGAATGCGGTTCTATGCGGGCACCACTGTTGTAATATGCATGGGACTGTGTTATGTAGATTATTTAATCCCTTGCCACACCGTGCCGTCTATACGTATGTGTGATTATGATTATGCTTTTTTTTTCGTTATAATAATATTGTCTAGCATTTAGTGTTCATCGTAATTTGGAAGAACCATACATTTGTAGAATCATCTCTGTGTCTACAGAACGATATTTACTAGAATAAAAAGTTACCATTATAATTTGATATCATTAACTTTAATGAATTTTGATAATCGACAAAAAGCTTGTTAATAAAGTTAATAAAATGAAAAGATTAATAAATAGTACAAGGTATATAATGTGGTTAATATAAATGCTCTACATTAGAGAAAATCATAATTTGGGGCAATTAAAAATATATGGTCCGAAGATCCTACAGTCTAGTCCACACTAGCGAATAAAGAGAACGGTCAGAATTTCTAATTTAAAAAAAGCAGAAGAGCATATGCTTATAATATGACCTAATCGTAAACAAATCATTGTAGTGGTGAGATATGTTTGTCATAGTTTTAAATTTAAAAACCAACTCTTTATAAGAATAGCGTGTTGAGTCTAACCATAATATAATATTTAGCTTTGAAATGTCCGGTTTTCTTCCATATATCTGAAAAAAAATTATTGTTTGAATATGGTTTAACTAAAGTATTCAAATCGTGAGAAAATTTTTAATGTACAACCGATCTCCTTTAGAGCATGTGTCTGCAGCTTCATCACCATTAATATTTAAGTGGTTAGGAATTCTGCAGGCCATTGCTAATTTGATATTTTGAACGTGACAATAAAAAAGTAGTTCTTTTATTTTATTGTTAGTAAAAATGGGATTCGGAGCGAATAGAAGTTTTAATATACCTTGTAAGAAACTAAGAGAGTGAAAATATTATTGAATTGTTTAATTTATGACGCAGCACAAAGGATGCTGCCTCTTAATTAATTATACTTAATTAATTCAGTATTTATTTAATATTTCTATAACACAATTAATTTCATTACAGTGGTTCTCTATACGACAATACTGATGAGTGTGGTGCTTGCGTTAATCGTACAAGTTATCCTTATGACGTCATTCATGCGAAGGCTTTGTAAGGCTCCATTCGTGCAAACAATAATAACAGCGAAAATATTTAGAGCTGTATTCTGTTTGCCGCCATTGAAGGTAAATTTATCACTATATCGTAAATTAGACTTGAGAATGATCTGTGAACTAGAGTATACAATGATATTATTTCTTATTTATAATGGCAATTGTAACTTATTTAATATGTTTAAGACTAAGAATGAGAACTTTCAAAGGATTAAAGGATTACAGGGTTAGAAATGTCTTCAAGTGAACTTTTTGTTTTGAATTGTAATCGTCTTTAGATTTGTTACTAAACCGATAGATTATCTGAGAATATTGGCATTTTAATTTTAAAAGTGTATACTTATTATGCAGTAAGAAGTTTCATCCTCTGAACATGACTTCATAAGTATTATACAAACGCCCATAAAATTAAATTTAACAATCACTGAAGTTAGTGCCAAGCCTACCTAAGTTATTGTTTATTAGTTTTAGTAATTGTCAAATTTATTTATAGAGATGTTTGCATATCGCCATTCTTTTTAAACTGATCTATATTTTTTCTCGTATACATAATAATTTCAAAAATGTATAAGGAGGGCAAGGTGAGGACATTATTGTCTTTAAAACGATCTTTAAGCGATTCTCGTGCATTCATCCTGTAGATGGCACGTATTGCTCTTTTTTGTAAAATGAAAATGGAGTTAATATGCGCCGCTGATCCCCACAGCAGAAGGCCGTAGGACATTAAACTGTGAAAATATGCAAAGTACACCAACCTTGCCGTATCCACATCTGTCATTTGCCTAATGCGTCTAATTGCATATACCGCAGAACCGAGCTTACTAGCCAATGCCCCGATTTTGTATAAGTACACATATATTTGATATTGCAGACATGTAAAAACTACGTTTCGATCAACGAGGGATACTCCCAAGACGACGACGACTCTGGCGTCATAATAGCACCAAGGAACGGAAATATTGAAGAAATGGAAACAGACGGATATACATTAAACGAGATTATGGAGTTAGCTGTAGCTATTGACAAACTCATGTTCTTTATATACTCATTAGTGTTCGCTGTAATGTTTGCTTGCCATTTTTAATTAACATTTTTTGGTAAATATTACGATTAGAATTATTTCATGTTTGTGATTAGGACACCATTTTCTGTATTTGAAAGTCTTAAATAATAATTTACTGATAATCACATTTTAAGTATATATTTGTACGAGCCAACTATTGTATTCATTTTTTAGTCTCATCCCTAAGAAAAATAGAGGCCACGGGCAAACATACGTAACGGGAGTCCCAAAATTCATGCAAGATTTGAATTTTGCGCCATTTGTACGGTAAAGTGTTGTCAATAAAAAAAAAGACAGCATGACAACTGACTATTATGGGTTAATAAAAATGTAGCGCCACACGAAAGAACGGCGCGTTCATGGCTGTATTTTGTTTTCAAAATACAGCCATGCGAAGCCGGGGCGAATTGCTAGTTTACTGTAACAACGCTACAATTTAAAAGTAAACTCAAGGAAAGTCTAATGGCGTTTTTAAATTCATACTTCGAATGTGTCCTTTAGATGTTAAAAAAATGAGGACGAATTTTCGTTTGGATTAACAGGAATCTAATACAAGAACGTTTTACCACTCCAATGTATATAACTTGCATTGAAGATTTTCATTGAAAATTATTTTAAAACTTACTGGAAATGGTACATTCATATTTTGCTCTCTGTATGATGTATTTCTACGTACGTACTTATCGATCTCTATACTTCTTTATATGTATTTATAAACTGATTTCACGGAATAAAACTAATATGTTCGCTGGTTCATTATAGACGTAAAAAATACTTACAGACCTATTTTTTAATATACAACACTAGTCTTCTAAAAATAGATAAAATTGTTTAATATTAAAATTATACTAACTTGTTGAATCTTCTGAGTCAAGATTTTCTCCAAACTAATGGTAATTTGATGTTCAAAAGTTGACGTTTCTTGAATAAATTGATCACACTGAATGTAAAAGTTCAAATTAATTACATTACTAAATCCAAAGTCAATGACATCACTAAAGCACTGTAGCGTCTATCTTCAGATACAAACACATATCTATTTTGAAGGGTTTATCAAACAAAAGAGTGATGCTAAAATAATCATTTCTCGAGTCTCATTTGAAGTAAAGATTAAATAATATCTCGCATTACTTATTTTTAATTAACGAGTTACCAGTATTAATAAAACAATTAAAATCTACCAATTTTTTATTACCCATCTAGCATATTCAGTATCCTTGCTACTACAATTTCAAACGTTTAACGAGCCAATCACGGCTCTTTGATGCGGGTGCGTGCTCACACGAGCTCTCACATGAGTTTTTCACATGCAAATTCGATTTCTGATTCAGCCTATACGAAAAATTAATACAAATTTTTGTAAAGCAAAAGCAAAAACTTTTCTCGCAATTTAAATTGTTTTCAGTGATATCATCTATGCACTAGTTATTATATCAGATTTTTTGCAGTGCAGACTCATAAATGAAAATGAGAAAGAATGAATATCTCTAATAAATATTTAGCCCCAGTTTGGCATCATTATACTGAGTTGTGAGGTGTTCAAGTTTAACAACAGTTATAGCTATAGTTAAAATATAACAACTGACTGAAAATAATCTATATATATCTACATAGCTACCGATCATCCTTAAAAACGAAACTTCATTGCGCCTCACTATCGATTTTTCTCTTGAATGAAGCTTCCTACTTCAACAAGGAATTCAAAGAATTACGATTACATCATTTTGTGGCACAGCTCCAGGCACGACCACTGCGCGTGCTGGGCCCTTTATAATTTCGGCAGGGTAACAAACGTGCCGGGAACTGCGCCGACATCGACCGCGATACGCGGCGCTAATCAACAATATTATACAAATAAGAGAGAGTAAATACCTTTAATGTCAGATTGTCTTTAGGGTGGTGGAAGTCGGAGGTGGCTTCCATTCACCGTAAACCCACAAAACGGAAGTTATAATCAATTCTCACCTACCTAACCTTTTGGTCTACCACTTTTGAATTATAAAGTAACAATATAAAACAATACAATCAACTGCTAATTTCAGTTGGCGAACACACAACAACACGACAGAACTTCTTTTTGCTACAAATCAGTTTACAGGGATTTACAACCATTTCTCAAACATTTTTTCTCTCGTTTTTGTCAAAAAGCGGCCGACGCCTATTTTAGACTTCTACATTACAAAATTCAATTCACGCAGACTAAATTACCCACATGCCAAAAAAAAACAACCTAAACCAGCACTGAACGCGACAACCAGCGCCATCTCCCGGCATCGCGAGGCTACAGGAACAATAATACGCAATAATACCACAGATTAATTAATTAATTTTACTAACGTAAAACAATACGTTTTATTCCTAACAATCATTTCCCAGTTACAGTTTACAGTTAGAATTTTACAGACAGTTACAGTTAATAACTATATATAAATGAAAAAACAGAACTTTTGTCAGATCATTGGCGCCTTCATCCGTCTGTTCGCCTTTCACAATCGATTTTCTCATAGATCTCCATTAGGTCAGTTAAGGTCCAGTAATTTTTTTGTTAGGTCACTTATGATTTATTTATAAATAATACTTTAAATTTGCATTTTATCACGCCATTCAATAAAACTCAGTCGCTTTTTATCATATTCTCATTCTTTATCGTTAGGTCAGTAGTGGTCCATCATTTTCATTTTAATATTATTTATTCATTTTAAATATAAAAAATAATTAGAAATAAATTACATTCCGCGCATGCGCTCATCACGTCCATTCAGAGTATAGCGCGAAATTTGAAATCTTCTTCCCGTCCTGTGTTAATCAATTTATCAAAAAATCTACTAATCTGTTAAATAGTCTCCAAATGCTTTATCAAAACCCGTAATTGCTCCAGTCATTAAATAAATATTTAGTAACGTATTTTATTTAATCTATTCAATTTAATTTATGATGATCAAAGATAACATCGAAAATGTTTAAGAAAATTTGTATACACATACATATCATCACGCTGTATCCCTAACGGGGTAGTCAGAGAGGACGGAGCGCCAAGCTTTGCGGTCCTTACATACCTACTTCTTTCGCTTCCTCGAATCTTATAATTCTCCTCATACATTTTCGCATAGGTATGCGAATGCTTTTGACATTCCGACAATCTGGCTTGATCTTTATAATAATTTGTATATAATAAATGATAATCGAATATTAATGTAGCAATAAATAAATAAACAAACAAAAGCAAAATATTCAAATATTGGGTCCTTACATATGAAATTAGCGTTTTGTCGTACTGACCACTTTGATCTGAAATATCTCCTCTTTGGTTAAGAATTCCAAATTCAAATTTATAAATTGATTTAGCTGGTACATTTGAGTTTTGAAAACAGTCATTCATTTGTTTTTTTCCTCATTATATTTCTTTGGCGTCGCTTATTACCGCACAATGGAAAACATGAAATATCGGTATATTTACGAGTACGAGTTCTACCGTGGCACCAGTGCTGCAGAAACAGCTCGAACGATTAATGATGTGTACGGCGCTGGTGTCACAAAAGAAAGCACGGTACGTTTTTGGTTTCAACGTTTTCGTTCTGGAAATTTCGACCTTCAGAACCAACCCCGTGGACGGCCGGAGACCAAAGTGGAAAATGAAGAATTAAAGGCTATTGTGATAGCGGATCCATCACAAAGCACTTCAGAGATAACTGCAGGGTTCGGGGTAAGTGACAAAACTGTATTAATCCACTTCAAGCAAATCGGGAAAGTAAAAAAACTTGAACGATGGGTACCTCTTGAATTGAGTGAATCGAACTTGCAAACACGCGTCGACTGCTGTGTTACTTTGCTCAACCGACACAATAATGAAGGGATTTTAAATCGAATCATTACTTGTGATGAAAAGTGGATACTGTACGATAATCGGAAGCGCTCGTCGCAATGGCTGAACCCTGGAGACCCAGCCAAATCCTGCCCTAAACGAAAATTGACTCAGAAAAAGTTACTTGTGAGTGTTTGGTGGACTAGCGCCGGTGTCGTTCACTACAGCTTTCTAAAATCTGGCCAAATGATTACGGCAGATATCTATTGTCAGCAACTGCAAACCATGAAGGAAGAACTAGCTGCTAAACAACCGAAATTGGTCAATCGCTCTAGGCCACTGCTGCTTCACGACAACGCAAGACCACACTCTGCACAACAAACAACCACTAAGTTAGATGAGCTACAATTGGAATGTCTGCGACATCCACCGTACTCTCCGGACCTTGCTCCAACAGATTACCATTTTTTTCCGGAATTTGGACAACTTCTTACAAGGAAAAAAATTCAACTCCGATGCGGCAGTCCAAACCGCCTTCAAAGAGTTTATTGATTCTCACCCCCATGGTTTTTTCAATAAAGGGATCAATGAACTACCTATGAGATGGCAAAAGTGCATAAATAACAACGGTGCATACTTTGATTAATTAAATATATTTTACAAAAAAAAAATTGACTTTATATTCCTCCCGTACAAAACGCCAATTTCATATGTAAGGACCCAATAAAACTAATTATCGTGAATTACGTTTATGTTATCCAGGTCTTTTTTTTCTGTTAACATTTTAATTACTCTTTTACTTAAATGACAATGCCCAAATTCGCTACCACTGGTCCCAGAGTAACCATTCCATTTAAAAAAAAAATTTAATTTCTTACGATTTTCTGTGTGGGATTTACTTCCTTAAGCTAGCGGAAGTAATATTTTTAGTAACTAAGTTGGCATTCATTGTGGGTGAACAAGGCTGACATTGACATTTTTGTTCTTTGCATTACATTGTAAGCAGTTTTATGATAAAAAAATGATTATATAAAATGTAATAGCGCTAGATTTTCAATACTATAACCTATTGAAGGAAAATCTCTGAAAATGAAATTACTTCCTTCGTAAATGAAATGACTGACAGAAAGATAGTAAATCAACGACGTTTTCCAAGTTTGACTTATGAATTATGACACACCTAACGTCGTTGACATTTCTGATTTTTATGAAGTTACATACGTACCTGCATATATGCTGGAAAGAACGTGGGAACTTGTTTTTCTGGCGACTTCATGAGATTGTATGTAAATAACAGCTGCTGCTGCGTTTCCGGCTGCTTTGTTTGACTACATATAATTACTTTTGGCTGTATTCAACTTAACTTCTGTAATTGCAAAATGTCGCTTTAGGCGCTTTTAATTTTTTTTGTGATATCTTTAAATTCGCTTGCTATTTCGCTTTAGTTACTATATTATTTCGAAGTGCTCTTAATAGCCCTTACATTAGAATAAATATCAATATTGGCCATGCAAATTTGTGGATGGGACAAAGTTCTATAGTTTTTGGGCATTGTCATTTGCAAACTTATCATTCATTTTTTTATAAATTTGTTAAGAATTCCTTACACACTAGACGAAATCGCACTGGACTAACAATTTTGCATTTACATAATAAAGAAAATTACCGACTTTATTATACTCGCTACAGTATTTTTATAGGGAAATAGAGAACACGCCGCGTGTTCAGATACAAATCTGTTGTCGACAAAATTAACAAGAAGATTAAACAAAAAGAAACAAAAGGAATTGGAAGAGCTGTTTTAGATTATTAAATTCTGTTCATTTTTTCTTAGTGAGAGCTCTTTAAATAATAAAATAGACAACCGCAGGCTGAGTAAACAATACTAAACATTGTTTTGATTAATTATTAGATTTAACCAAAAAACCGCAAACATTGTATACTACTCAGACCAAAACAAATCCTCATTAAAAAGTATACTCTCAAAATAACATGAAATGCTCATATTCTTTTGTAATCCGTCGTTTTGTAAATAAAATGTTTTGCTCTAAGAGTTTAAAACCGAGATTATTTTCTTTTAAAAATTCATAGTATAAAAATAAATACTAGAGGTCGCCCTGTGGTCGAAATTCGACCGTATATATAAACTTATAATGTAAACTCTTTGGCGACAATCTACTCTGTGCGACTGTTTAATTCAAGGAGGTTACATTACATATGATCACAAACTATTATGAGTTTGACATTGACAGTCGTTTTGACATTGGCACTATGAACGTAAACAATGAACGTTTTGTTTAATTTAATTTAATGTACTTATTTGTAACACATATTACATAAAAAATTTAGCTTTCTTCAGTCCTTCTCCATATAAACTTTAAGGGTGGCTTGCTCCAACCATTTAAGCTCGATTTAAGAAACTTGCTTAAATCCTTAAATCGAGTTTAAACAGTTGGTGCAAACCACCCTAAGTGTACCAAATTTCACTTTCCTCCGCGCAATGTTCTTAAAAAGGGAACCAAAGTTTTCGCTTCACGTATTAATATATAAATATACTCATACCCAAGAGAGTTGACTCTCCCGTTGGCGTGTAGATTAATAATCTACCGTCTAAGCCGAGTGTCCCAGATTCGATTCCCTGGTAAAAGCTATTTTCACTAAAGCGATTGCAAGCGCGACTGGTCGCCCACGACTGGTTGCCCGCGACTGGTCGTCCTTGACTACAAATGAATAGCTTTTTTTCAAAATGGACGTCAAAGAAATAACATGTCTGAACTTGTTATCAAAAAGAAAACAAAAATATAGATTTTGGATTTGTTTAATAATTATGTGTAAATATACAGTCGTACGACTATTCGAGCTGTGTTCTTATGCAACCGCGACGACTTTCGAATCGCGGCTGCATGCATCAGCCGCAGCCGCGAATATGAATAGTTTGTACGTTCTATATTTATCTTTTTCTCCTACAATAGCATGAAAATATGGAGTGAAATGAAGTAAGATTTAAAATGGTACCGTGAACAGGCGTCTTTACAAAATCTCCTCATCATTTGTTCAGGAAACATTGTCACACGCTGTTTTCACAGTGTAATGAATTAATTATTGTTTTTGGAGTCAGGGTGGATGTCTCTTGTAACCCAAGTTTGAGTGTCACGTACCGCTCTATTGTGTACAGTGTTTACATAAATTTTGCTTTCATGTTATTAAAGACGCCATTATTGAAATTAATTGTACACGCTTACAAGTTAAGCTGACGGATATAACTTCATATTGTCGAAAATATTTTGATTGTAAGAAGGTTTGTAATTTTGACATATTGTTTAATTACATATAATTGTAGACAGATGTGGAAATTATTCCATCGAACAAAGAAAAGATTTTATGAAGAAAAAACATTATTTCATCTAACCCGATTGCAGTAGAAGATAAAATACAATAAAAGTATAGTGGGATCCAATTTGCGTATTGAAGATATAAAAAAAATTTAGAAGATTATCCGCAACACGCACTGAAAAAATACTAAAGTTACATTCCGAGGATTGATCTGTTGCGTAAAACCAACCAAAGTTCACTAAAGTGTTAATTATTTCTACACGATCAACTTATAAAATAAAAAAATAAAGTTACATGTCCTAACATAATAAAATTTACATATTTTTATGTCAAATTTACTAAAGAGTTTAGTTTAAAAGTATGTTGATGGTGTGCATCGGACATACTGTACTTAATATTACTTAACAAATTTGTTAATTATACAAACAAGTTCTGACAACAATTATAAGTTTAGTGAAATCAATAATTTCCATGTGTTAGTCAGAAATTAACCAGCGAGCTTAGTAGAACTTGTAAAACCGACTAAAGTATTTTTTCAGTGCGGCATTCGGGATGGATAGAGATCGAGATGTAAGAAAATTACATCTTTACTTCCCTTTGCGGTTTCGCTTTGCTATTTGTTAGCCACAAATGATGAAGCATAACCAGATAGCTACAAGTCAGTTGCCTATTCAAATTTCTTACGATAAACGGTTTCTTTATGTCTTATAGTATATAGTCTTAGCCATAGCTATACAAGTGGAACCTGAAGTGGGCAGCTGACTTATCTGACGTTGAAATCTCGTTATTACATTAAATTAAAACATGGTCCAACATAATAACAAGAAAAAACTTTATTGCAATAATGAGACAACTAAACTAACCTATGATTTAAAAAAAAAAGAAAAACCTAGCGCTGCGCGTCACGCGGGTCCCACCCCATGTAATGCTTTTTCCTTACGTGGCGATGTCTACCAACTCAAGCCGCATTAAAGAACTTCGTTCAAAAAATTCGATCTATTTTTAAGAACTGAGAAAACTGTAATCAAACACTTTTTGGAAGTAACATCAAAACTTAAAATTCCTAAGAGAATAAAAATTATTATTACAGTATTCTGCTGTGAACAGTGTAGTCCAGCGCATAGTACAAAAAAAAATCAAATCGTCCAAATTGATCTAGACAGAGGCACACACCTTAGACATTTCCTTTTGGTTACTATAGGGCTCCATACCTCATGACATTGTACGTTCGTCCGTCTATCATATTCAATTTTCTCAGAAACCATGCAACATAGAAACCTGTAACTTTTCGTAATAATACGAGTACATTTTATTAACCCACATATTTTGCACTTGTTAATACTTAAAATATTTATGTGAGAAGAAAAGAAGACAGAAGAGGTAGATTAATACTCGAAATCGACTCAACTAGCTCCTTCCATCTAAAACTGATACATTTATGCCTTTGTATTTATGCGTTATTTTGACACTTGTCACAATTGTAAACATCCATTGGACATAGATATAATGTTGGGAGTTAAAAAAAAACATTAAACCCGACAGAAAAGGGGTGTTATAATTTGGACGCCGTTGTCTATCTGCATGTTTGTTTGTGTCAAAGTAGCTTTTGAACGGATGAACTAACTTAAACCCCGAATTTCTAGAAATCCAAAGAATTATTATTTTATTTTTTACTTTTTACATTACTTGAGTTTTACAATAAAATTATAAAGAAAGTCCTGGTTGTTAAGAATTTTGACAAATTAATTTAACACAACTATTAGAATCTATTTTAAAAAACTTCGAAGTTGGTGTTTGAACCATTTCAATAATTTTTTTTCCGATAGTCTCTCAGCGGTGAAAATAAACAACAGAGGAGTCAGACAAAGCATAAAAACTTAATCAGACAGCATTCAAATACACCAATAGCCATTCGTCAGTGTTCGACAGGTCACAACGATTTCAATATTCACTTTCTTTACTATCGGATTTCGATACTTTCAAATATAAATTCACCTTTATAATTAATTTTCATAAAGGTTTTCTGTCGCATATTTGTACAATTAAAGTTTAGGTATTAATGCAGTATTCTATTGCCTTGCTAAATAAGGTAATTAAGATATTCTTGAATCGACATTGCTGTGACCTCGCACCCGCCTACGGGATACACCTCACAATGCCTTAATATATTAAAGGCGGGTCCGAGGTTTGGCACCTGCCAAAATCGTAAACATCTACTGAACATATGGTAAATATATAATGTTGGGAGTTAAAAAAGACATTAACTCCGACAGAAAAGGAGTAGTATTATAATTTGGACGCCAATGTCTATCTGTCTGTATGTTTGTGGCAACGTAGCTTTTGAACGGATGAACATGCAGCTCTTTATTTGATAGTTGTACCTACTTTTCAAAACTTGATTTAAATTAGTCCAAATTATTTTTTTATCAGTCATTTTTAATTTTAGTTATTTATTACAGGTAAATTATTTGCGTAAACTATAATTCATGTTCCCAATTTTTTCTCGATTCAGTTCAATTCATACAAATACTTATTCTCGTTAATCTAGACTGAGTCAGTAATGCAGCAACATTCAATATTATATTCTGTAGCCATTGTGTAGCAGTCAATTGTTTTTAAAACATATTTCCAATATTGAACACCGCGGTCGTGAGAACTAACTAGGAGAGGAGGACAACTAGTAGAGAACTTCGCCGTCACAGCGTGCATCGCTAAGAAACAATTAGCACGGCTCGCTATCAAAGTTTGATACTAAAAACACACGTTATTTCTCCCTAATTTGCGGACAAACAGGTCACAATTAGTATTGAAGTATATTTTAGTGTAACTGAATTAATAACGGATGGATAGTAGGAGTCAAAATTTAACTGTATTTTTAATTGTGACACTTAACAGCCGCCCATTTTATAGCAAAACCATTTTATAGAAATTGGCGACATAAAAAAATTATGTAATGTATTGCCAAGTCAACAAATTTGTAAGTAACATTGTTGCATTTACGCTGTGTAGTAATTCCCTAAACCACGTTTTTTTCTGCATAGTTCATACATGTCAGTATTGTATCAGCCGCTAGTATAAGTAGCTCCTCGACGCATGGCCCATTGTCTGTAGTCTCGAAAGCCTCTCGCCTGACTAGTCTCGATATCGATTATATTAGAGTCCACTCAAAGCCATACTGCTATATAACTCCGTCACTTTTTCTTTCTTTTTCCGTTACCTAGAATGCTTTCCTACATTACAAAAAGAACTTGCGATACGAATACACGAAGAGATGATAATCGATCGTATATAATAAAATATATATTAAAAAGAAATAAGGACCATTATGGGATCTCTTGTTGTCCGTCTGTCTGTCTGTCAAGGCCTTTTTTCTCAAAAACGCGTGTAGGTGTCAAGTTTAAATTAGTATCAAATACGATTTACGGTCCCTTGGAGCTATAAAGATAATCAAGCTTCTGAGTTAACGCAATAAAAAAATACGACCATTTATGCGTTATATCATTTAGTCTTTTCCAATCAAAACCTAGGGGTACTTCCCATTGGCCTAGAATCACGAAATTAGTAAGAAGCAAGCTCTCACAGCGTAAATTAAAAAAAAACCGAAAATCGTTAATTCGAACCTGTTATACAAACTGTAACTATTATAGCCCTTGCAGTTGGGGAGTATGGGAAAACGTGTCTGTTAGCTGCAAAATTAAGTTTATTTTTGTATCCTACTTATGTTTCATCGGTAAATATATAATGCAAAAACATTGTATGATTGTACGGAACCCTCGATCCGCGGTTACGACTGGCACTTCGCAGACTTTTTTAAACTTTATTAAACGCTTCGTAAGTGTGTCGAAATGTTATTTTGTAATTAACTATTATTTGTGTGATGTGTTAACTGTACATACACAATAAATAATTAACAATCCCGATAACTCGAACTCTGAAAATTCGAATACACATCGAGTGTCGGTCGAAAAATTGTAGTAACACCAGTTTGTTAGTTTCAATTGTGGCACACTGCAAGCATTGAGATATCATGGCTATTTTTGCAATTCTTTTTTCCAGTTTTTGCAGTTTGAATGTAATTTCACGGTTTTGTTTAACAATAGACACTTCTAAACTTTTTCTTACTATATACATATTATGTTCTGTGTTACGTCTACGACTCTAGGGAGCTCATCACACTTCTTAGGTTGGTAAGAACCCTGAAAAACCAGTTTTGTGATTCGAAGTAGACATAGGTAGCTCGAGAACTAATGATCCGAATGAGTTAGCTCACTTATCTTACTAAATTTTTAGGTTACGGTCGTTCATTTTCTATCAATATTAATTTTTATTCTGTTCACTGTTAAATATTATTTGAAAAGAATTGTTAATTTTTTTCATTTTAGGAGTAACAAATTTATCGTGATATCAATGTTTCATGTTGTTAACATCGCGTTGATTTTATGAAGAACGCGACAAAACGTAATTCAAAGTCAATATCCGTTCAAAGCACTGTGAATTTCACATAGAATCCATTTGGTACCCCATACGGTCGTGAAAAAAGGCATAGGTTTCTTTGTGGGCTGAAAAGCACATGTGGCCTGCAGCGACATTTTTTCGACTTTTATTTGAATTGCCGTCCGTCGGTTTAAATTATTTCCATTGCACACCAATGTTTGCACAAACTAGAACATACGCATATGTCAGAATATAAGCCCGGCTATAAAGCTTGTATGCGCCTCGATCACAAATAAAAACTAGATACACAATCAACACTCCAAAATCGTCCGATCCAAATGTGCACTCAAATGAATATTTGAGTGTGCGTTGTTTTAATGATATTTGAAAAAGCTAACAGCGAACATGTCAAATTGCTCCTTCAAAAATTGTAAAAATAACACATTCTAAATGTGTTATTCCTAAAAAAAGCTGAAGAATCATTTTTGACATAATTAATATCATTTTATTGAGGTGTTCACTATTTCGTAATAATAATACCTTTCATAGCTCGTTACATTTTTATTAAACTCGTAATTATATTTTCCAAATTCCAAAGTTTAAAATCATGAATAAGAAGTTTAAAACCATACTATCGCATTCACGTCTAATTTACTTGGGTTATAATTTAATTCTGTATTGTCTAATTTACTTAATTATGAATTTATGAGCACTGTAATTTGACCATAGTAACATTTTTCTCATAATAAGAAACAATATAGCTTTTCTCCACTGACCATATCTTGTACTTCATACACCCCCTAAAGCCTGGCTCGCCTTACTGAAATGCTCAGTGAAGAAAAAATGATGAATAGGTATCAACTTTAAAGTTTATCAAACGGTTTTAAAAATACCCGTGAATTACTTGTCCAACATAATCATAATCATACATAATCAGAGTAATCAGTTGTCTCTCTCTCACATGCTGGCTTGCAGCCAAACTTTGTAAACTTGTTAAAAAATCCGGCTTTCGTACTGCACTTCGTACAGGTTGCGCACAGTATGTAAGAATCAAATGTGAATAGCGACCAATACGATTCAAATTCATTCTTTATTATTGATTTGTTTGTGTTTCTTCATTATATTTATATATTTATTTGTTAAGTTCCCGAAACAGTAGTACCTCGTTTGTCTGTATTGTTAATTCGATATTAATTTTAATCACATAAAGTACCCGCATGTGATATTTTGTAACATTTTAGTAACAAGAACGAGGGTAGAATGGATTTCCTGCGTGTAGTGGGGCTGCATAAAAGCCTGATTTTGGTCTTGTAAGAGTTCAGTTGCTGAGAAGCCGTCAAATAGTCAAGTACATAATAGTTGTGATGAAGAATTGGTAGTGTTCATAGTGATGAGTGCTTCTGTTACATTTCATATTTAACAGTATCTTTCTATTACATTAGATAATAATTAATAAAAAAAAACCAAAATCTTTTTTAATAATGATTTTAAATTCTTTAATTGTTTTTCATAAAAGTTATGATTTCTAGTGACAACTCGCTTATAATTTTCCATTTGAAAATAAAAAAATATAAATAATTGCATAATAATGTTCCCAAGTTTTCTGTATTCCTAGATTGCAGCTGAATAAGTCACCTGACGTGTAACATTTTGTTCTTTGTCTAGCATTATAATTTATACATGTTTTATCCTTGTCATGTTCACGTTTCAAATCAAAATTACGTATAAAGCGATTTAAATGTATTACTTGAATTATACTTTAAACACGAAGCATAAGATTGAATTTTAAACATTTCATTTTTAACAAACTTCGTTTCTATATCAAACAAGAGTCTTTTACGAGCTTTTACAACCTTATGTTTTGACGGTATGGTCTACTTTAGGTTAACACAATATTACCAATAGTACTATACGATATTAAAAATGTATATGTCAATTCCGACAATAATTTGTTTAAATTTTACAGAAGAAGTGTATGGGTCTAAATATTAAATTTTCACTGCCCATTGAAAATCGCATTCGATACTACCTGATTTTTGTAATCAATTTCGAGTACCTGTTATTTGTAAAGGAACGCATTGCAAATAATCTGTCACACGGCTTAACAATGTTTTTATGTGCTTCATATGGGTGTCGCCAGGGGGACCTGACGAAGGCAGCTGCCTTTACCCCTAGTTTCATAAAATTCCGTATTGTACATAATACCTTCGTGCGTTTTCTTTACGCAATTGACAACAATCGCAATAGTTATATTCACAATTTTAATTAATATGATTTATTCTTAATTATTATTGTATTATACTCGATTCTGTCATATGTTTTTAATGTTCATTGTGCCGGGTGAAGAAGAGTGAGTACTCTTGTAAAGAAGATATCGTAAGAATGTAACAGAGGCGGATCAGTTTACAAATTTTGTTACTGTATAGATATAAATACACTATATTATGTATTGTGAGTACAAGAGTATTGCGAGTTCTGAGGAATTGTTCAAAGTACTGCCCGCTGCTGAATTCCGTTACCGTATGTCACGCAATGGACTGTCCTTCCATCTCCACCACCTTGATGGATGATGGTCTACAACTGTGCGTTTTTTCCTACATTTCCTACCACGTTGCGGCAATTTTGTGGAACCAGCATATATGCGGAGCGTTATGACTTAGGGACCTTCGACCAACGAGCCTACTCTTTCCTTAAAGGCCGTCAATGCACCGTGATTCCCCGGAGGTCGCGGGCGTGCATGGGCGGCGGTGATCACTTTCCATCAGGTGACTCGCCTTCTTGTTTGCCCCCTACATCATAAGAAGAAAAAACTTTCTAGCACCCATACCTACATACAAACATTAGCGAAATGGTATATATGTACATATACTTAGAAATGGTATATATGTATATACCATTTGGCTCCCATTAGTATCCCTAACGAAGTAGCGAGAATACTGTAGAGTATGGCGATCCAGACATTGGCACTTTAGTGTTTGTCCTGTTCCCATTCATACTCTGATTCAACTCGTACTCGGATACAACATTCGGACTTTTTGACCTTATGAGTTGGTCTTAGTCTTTGTTTATTCTTGTGTTACAACCACGAACTTGTTAAACCACAACTACTAGGAGGGACAATAAATAAAACACCGTACTTCCACACTTTATATTCTTTGATCTATTCTGACCCGATAATAATCATTAATACATTAACTAGTTATATATATTACTCTTAGATATAACAATACATGACAGATTATCAATCGGCATCCTTGATTTTCTACGTTATTTAAATTATTTTAATAGCCTTAATGCAAATCACAAATCATAAATCCAAATCTAAACCATCGAAATCCAAATCACACAATTTTATTAAATAACCAACATAATTTTACTACAATTACAATATAAAACATTAGTAGAGTTGCCTAATATAATTGAAATAATAATAATGTATAATAATTAGTTTGAAAATATTACTTAACTAGGTGCTCCGGGCTCCAATCCAAAAGGAGAATAATCACCCACGTTTTTCTCCAAAACAACCGATCTTCTGCTTCGCCAATCGTCGACTGACTGCCCGCGTAACTATTTTATAAAAATTGGCATCAAATTGTCATGCAACCGGTAATGACGTCACACTCTTTGCTTATTTCCGTTTGATTCATCACACTTGCATATTTTTAACCGACTTCAAAAAAAGAAGGAGGTTCTCAATTCGTCTGTATGTTGTTTTTTTTTGTATGTTTGTTACCTCATAACTTCGTCATTTATAAACCGATTTCGAAAATTCTTTCGTTTGGTAGGTAATACTTCATAAGTGGTCCCATTTAAATTTCACCGATATTGGAGCTTGGACTTCGAAGATACACTAGATAACACGACCTGGTTATAACCTTTATTTATATTGACGATTCTCTTGTATATCGTTGCGTTCCGGAATTAGAATGAAGTTAATTGCAGACCTGCCTTAGATATTTATTTAGATCAAGACCACCCAAAAGGGAGAAATAAAAAATTTGTATTAAAAAAATAAACCGCCTTCAAAAAAAACACTGAAAATTATAAAATAACTATCCTTTACTAATCAAAACTCAAGTACAATTAAAATAACTTTATAAATACGATACACATACCTATATAATTAAATTTGACAGTTATTGAAGTCGGTGCCAAATCAATGTGCAATAACATAAAGTCTATTAGTTTGGTGGGCTTGGCACCGACTTTAGTAACTGTCAAATTTAATTATATAGGTATGTGTATCGTATTTATAAAGTTGTACTTGAGTTTTGATTAGTAAAGGATAGTTATTTTATACTTTTCAGTTTTTTTTTTGAAGGCGGTTTAATTTTTTATAATAAAAATTTTTTTACCCTCGTCTGAGTTGGAAATGAAAGCTGCATTTCCACAATGTAAAGTGGAAGTCAAGAAAATACTTCAGTTTCTACACACGAAATGTTTCTTATAATATTATTAATGAATTCAAACTCCCCTTAATATCATTGGCAGATAATCCTATCCTATCATTTACAATAGCGTCTCGATGCTTCCTTAGGGATCATAAATCATTCTCAAAATACGATCAATACTTAATATTCTACTTCATCAAGCAGCTTCAGTGTAAGCACATTTTACAAAATTGTCACCCTTACATAGAAAAACGTCGTAAGTGACGACTTTTCGTAATCTCTTTTAAACACTATGTTCTTATAATAGATAACAAAATTATATTTAATAATTATACAGCTTCAGTATATCTTTGTGATATAAAACTCTAACAACTATCGACAGAGTTTTTAATAGCATATTGCTTAAGCAAAAAGAATAACTTCCAGAAAAACTGTCTCTGGGGTCGGCCTTCACAATTTTGCGGTTGGTTCCGTCATTTTGTGACTCCCACTTTTAATTATAAGTCATTTCATTACATTTTCATAAAAATACGCCGTAAACAAGGGCGTCGCCAAGGGGGGGCAGGGGGAGGCAGTTGCCCCCCCCTAGAGATCAAATGTAGCTAGCCGCAAAGCGACCAAAGTGCGAGCAATTGACTTCCTTACCTATTCATAAATTCCGCATCGCATGACAAAAAGTAAATAAATTCACAAGGTTTAATGTATATTGTAGAAAGTATTGAAATATTCAGAATAACATTAAGATTTTGACATCTGTTTTTAAAATCGCCGCCATTTTCATTACGACTATATCAGATTTGCCAAAACTCAAGGCCATTAAACAGTGTAAAAATATGTAGGCAGGTATGGTGTGTGTGTGTGCATTGCATTTCTTTCCACGACAGCCGTGCACCAGCATTCACGTTAGTTTTGTATCATTTGTATGCGGCATACCTAAATAAAGTAGAAGTTATTGTTACGAACATACAATTTCAATTGGTTTTGTGGACAATGCCATCTGTAAGTGTTCATAAGAAACACCTACAGTTGAATAAATCGACTACAATCCTTGTAGAACCTAGTATTGCTACTCGACGCTAGATGGCGCTTGTTCAATGAACTCTCTGGAATTTGGTAGCAGTTACTAGATCAGGCAGAATGTTACCGTACATTGTAGTATGATGATTGTAGTATGATGAGTCACTTTTTAATTGGAAGCGATCAACGAAACAAGCTAAACAAGCGAATTGGAAAGCGAATATAAGACTACCGGCTTGCCTGTGTTAGTCAATATTGATTTATGTTTATTAAATAATAAGATCTCAGTATTGAGTTGTGAAGTTTCTGAGTGTGTCTCCATTCATCATCTTATTAAAATGGACATCAGAAAGTTTTTTGGTAAGTTATGTACTGCTTTAATCTTGGACTTGGAGCTAGTATTTTTATTTTATTTCTCTTAGCTAATAGCTTTGGTAACGGATATACTACCTAGAGACGTATAATAATCGTTAAGAATATCATTTTTGATTTTATCTGGCATATTTTTGATGTGGAAAGAAAGGATCGATTATGTGGAAGGGAAATGTTAAGAAAAACTATTATTTTATTAAAAACGAGTTTATTGATTCAATCTCTATGAATTTAACGTTAACTGTGGTTTCGTTTTCAGTAATTAATTATGAAAACAAAACATAAATTATATTTGTGGTTTAATTAAATACAAATTAAAACAGATCCTTGATATAAATAAAGCTAAAAAATACAACTGAGTATTTATTTTAATATTTATAAG
The DNA here is from genome assembly GCA_907165235.1 of Zeuzera pyrina. NCBI lineage: Eukaryota > Metazoa > Arthropoda > Insecta > Lepidoptera > Cossidae > Zeuzera > Zeuzera pyrina. Next base: position 9,780,759 of record OU015640.1, read on the forward strand.
TAATTGAACAAAACTGCTCTCCCGTAAAAATGTAATTCATTACGTAAAGTTTTATCAAAGCGTTTTGTTTTGCAGGAAGTTTGAAACGAAAAAAAACTGATGGATCAAGTAGCGACAGCGATGAACAGGACAAACTAACGACAATATCGCATGTGTCTTCATCGGTCACCACAACCACAACAGGTTATATTCAGCCGCAGGAACTACCTAGACCAAGTTCCTCTAGATATCTGGCGCCAAATCCAGATTCATTGATGGATGACTGCAATGAAAATGATATCGGGCGATATGTTGGACGGCCACACATGTTATCAACCGAAAAGAAGAAGGAATTGATTGAAAACTATTGGTCCCCTTCCGCGACCTATAACTTTGCTGAAGATGCAGAACATTTAAAGAGAAAATTTAATTATTCTTGGTTGGAAACATACTCTCCATGATTGGTATATTCCAGGCGCCAAAAAGGAGCATTTTGTAAATATTGTACGTTGTTCCCACCAAATCCAAATTCATTTAGAGGCATATTGGGATCATTTACTATAAGGCCCTTTTGTAAGATCAAAGATATTCACGAGCAGTGCAAAAAGCACATTGAAAAAGCTGCTAAATCTTTTCTCGAAGGTGTGTCTGTCGATTTGCAACTGAACAAATATTCCCAGGGAATTATTGAAGAAAATCGCAAAATTATAAAATCTATTATTTCCTGCATTACGTTTTGCGGGTCACACGACCTAGCACTGAGAGGTAAACATTATGGTGAAGGTATTCTCGAGGATTTATACAGGCTGCGAATTGACGCGGGAGATTTGATTTTAAAGAAACACATTTAGCAAGGGAAAAAGAAAGCAAGCTACCGTTCAGTGGATATTCAAAATGAAATTATTGGTATTTGTGGAAGCATTATTAAGGCTGATATTATGAAAAAAGTGAAGGAAGCAGCAGCATATAGTGTGCTAGCAGAGGAAACAGCTGATATTTCTGGCACTGAACAACTATCGATTGGGATGCGATATTTTGATGAAGAAACACAGGAAGTCCAAGAAATGTTTGTCGGATACATTGAGCTGCAATATTTGAATGCGAAATCGATTGCACATAGCATAGATGAGTTTTTGACAAAAGAAGATCTGAATATAAATAAATGCGTTGGTTTTGGTTTTGATGGTTGTTCAACGATGTCAGTAAAAGACGGAGGGGTACAAGCGATCTAACGCAAAAAGTACACCAAAGCCCTCTACTTTCATTGCTCGTCCCACAAACTGAATCTAGTTATCAATGATCTAAATTCACTTGAAATTAGAAATGCCATGGGGAACCACCAAAGATACGTCGATAAACATTTTTCGGGAATCAGTTTTGAGGAGGAAGTTGATACCTAATATTTCCAGACTTTGCGAGACAAGATGGAGTGAGAAACACAAAACCATCAGAGTTTTTAAAGAAAATCTTCCAGTAATTCTGGAAGCCTTACAAACATTATCTCAGGAAGGAAATAGTGCAACTCGGAAAAGTGCCTTCCAACTGCATGCGGCTACTTCCAGAATTTCTTTCATTCTCGGGATTATGTTGGTAGCCAAATACTCAGCTTTGATGGAACCCGTTGTCAACGTACTCCAATCTGTAGCTTTGGACGTGGTCTCGGAATACGTTAAAAGAATTTTACTTTTAATTAAAAACCACCGTGAAAATCCGGAAAAAGTGACAGACGAAATTATAAAGGAAGCTACTGCTGTTGCGGAGAAAGTCGGACTGGAGGAGGACATTACATCAATGCCGCGTATTACGGGGAAACAACGTCATAGAAGCAATTATCCAGCAGAAAGCCCTTCAGACTACTGGAAGAGGTCTTTAGTAATACCATACTTGGATTTAATTATCACCTCCCTTGAAGTACGTTTTGCTGAAGAAAACACGCCATCATTCGCATTATCTAAGTTACACCCGGCGCAGATGCAAAAGATGACAACTGGAAATCTGAAACAAACTTGTGAATCTATTGCCCAGTTTTATGATTTACCGAACATAAAGAATGAAATCGAACTTTGACAGCAATTGTGGCACGATAGGCTTAATCTAACAAATCTAACAGTTGTTGATGTCTTAAACCTAAAAGAAACAAATTCCTTCTTTCCCGAAACGGAAAAAGCATTGAAAATTTTGATCGCTTTACCATGCACGACCTGTACAGTAGAGCGATCCTTTAGCAGCCTCAGAAGACTAAAAACATGGCTAAGAAGCACCATGGCAGAAGATCGCCTTAATGGTCTGGCCATGATGAGTGTACACAGAGCTATAATAAATAAAAACCTAAATAATTTTAATGATAAAGTGGTTGAAAGTTTTGCAAAAAATCCCCGCAGGTTATGTTTTAATTAAATATTATCTTTGTTAAAATAAATAATTATTACTGTGTTTAAAAGTTTGATTTAGTTATTGTGCTGTCGTAGGCTTGTGAAGTTTTATACATTGATATTAGAACCGTTCTTATTACAATCGTCATCGAGGCAAAGACTTCCAAAGTGTAACGCTTCATGCTCTCGGCGTTCATATTTTTTATCCTCCATAATATTGCCCCTTCCTTAGTCATAAGCTGGCGACGCTCTTGGCCGTAAAGATATTGATTTCAATTGCGAAGCTTCAATGAGAAGTGTAACTGACAGATGAAGTAAAGTATTCCATACGGGAGTGACCGGTAGCTACCATTGGACAATAAAAACACTCTTCTGTATTACTCGACCTCTCGCATCGTTTAGATTTAGAGCATCAGTGAAATCAAGTATTTAAAAAAGTTGGTATCGTATTAATTGTAATGTCTTAAATAAAACAACGGCAGTAGCTTCAAGACAGATGTATTATATGATTGTGCGGTTGACAACATAAAAATATTTTCAACCTACCCACACATTACATAGATTACATTTCAAAAAACAAAAAAAAAAAAACAACATAGACGAATTGAGAACTTCCTTCTTTTTTTGAAGTCGGTTAAAAAGTGGTTTATATGCTGTGGAAGCAATCAAGAGCCAGATTGCAACACTTTTAAAGTAAATTCAAAGTTAAAGGACTTCTATTCTGACCCTGATATGAAATATACTGACCCTGATATAGAGATTAAAACTATAGGTGTAGAATGCGGAGATTAGAGGGGTTTACAAGGCTATAATAAGTTTACAGAACTGGTTCGGTAGATTCCTTTAGGCCTTAATATAAACGAGTAGACGCAGCTAATATGTCACAGCGTAAATGCAGTATGGATAAACAGCTAGAGACTGAAAATGTCATTGACCTTCCTTCTTGAGAGCTACTACTTGTTTTGTTTACAACTGCGGGAGCAATCGTCCCAGGATGGCCGAATGTAACGAAGCAATATAACGTCACTGTCACCAGGTTTGCCTAGCTGACATCACATCCTGCCTGTCACATCTGTTGTCGCCAAGGCGTGGAAGAACTGACGTCAGCAAGTCTATATAAGCTGATGCGTGCCAAGATCTGGATGATCCTACATCATTCTGCGGGTTTAACTATTGGTTGCTCGTAATTCAAATATTGCAGGAGGTTTAGTTTACTACTAATATTTTACTACTAATATTTTAATAAAATTAACCCCTATAGTACCTAGAGACTATCTAAAGACGTACCTATGTAAGCCTATACTTTGATTCCATGACAGACACAAAGATACATTTTTTCAATCTCCTGGTAAAATTGGGTTAATTTTAAGTAATACCTACGCGATACGTTGAGTAATTACCATTTGCTATTTACGCGCTATTGTCCTATCATCGATGACATTATATATACAGGGTTAATTGACAAATACTAATAACCTCTTAGTGCAAAATCCTGTCATCATGTATAAACAATTTTATTCAACTAATTTTTTTTTTCAAAACTTAATACGTTCGTCAAAAATGATTTGTGAAGTTTTGTTGTACTGTCTAAAACGTAATTACTCTGTGTACGTATTCAGCGCCGCGCCGCTCCCCCGCGCCCCGCTGCGCGTGTGCCCCTTTAGCAACCGGGTAGAGTAAGTGTCATTTTCAGAAACATTTAACGTATTTTTATTTTTGTAAGAAAGAAAAAACTTATGAATTTTTAAAAGTCGTAGAACAAATGTTATTGGGGATAACGTATAGTACAAAATACTAAGACTTTTATTAGTATTTTTAAATTAACCCTGTATATTTGTATAATAATCATAGAAGTACCATAATATTCTTTTTGGGATAGATAAAACATCTGTCGCCGTTCGTTTTTTTTATTTCTTTAAATGTTGAGTACGCACTAATAGCTGTTTTATTTAATTGTTTTTGATTAAAAGAATTTAATCATGTTTTAAATTTAATGGATGTAATGATTGCTTTAAGCACTAATAAAATTGAATAACGTATTAAGATCCCCACGGTATAGGCTAAACGAAGTGTGGGGGTCACTGTAATATAACTTATATGAATAATCTGTTCGGATAAATAAATAAATAATAATTATTATTATATTTTCACAAACCTTTACAGACATATACAGGGTGTATATGAAAACGGGACAGTTACTTTAATGGATGAAAGGGCATAACTTTAGTATGTAGTTACAAAAAGAATTATCGAAAAAAACGTATCCGTTTAAGAGTTATGACCGTTTTAATTTTCAAGTGTTATCCCCACCATTTCTCGTAAAATTGGGTTGATCGTGTACAGTTACAGATTTTAAATCTTACGTTTTTTTTTATTTTGTAATAATTTCATCCGTTACTGAAATACAGCCTGAAAACCATTTTCGAAAATAATGCGTATACCCCAATGGGGGTAACTGTCCCTTTTTCATATACACCCTGTATATATATAAAAGTTTGACTTCGCTTTCTCGAAAACGGCTCGAGCGATTTCGATAAAATTTACAATATAGGGTTTGAGGGGGGCGAAAAATCGATCTAGCTAGGTCTTAATTCTGTGAAAAATAGTTTTCTCCGTCTTTCACACACTTAAAACTTCTGAAATCTAAACTTTTTTAATTTCGCAGAAGAGTGTACCTTCTTAACAGCACAGTGGCGAATGTAGGTCTACCACGCCGAAGTGCGCGGTTTCGAATCTTGCAATATGGTGAAATCTTTTTTGTTTTTTTTTAATAGTTTGAAATAATATGTCTAAGTTCAGTTTGCAATAAGTACTTATTAAAAACACATATCACTTTAATATTGTACATATAATAAGGAAATAAAATGGAAAATAATGATAAAAGCATAGACTTCATAACTTCAGATAGCCTGTCCTAGGAAGTGAGGCAAATAAAATCAAATAAAATCTACATTTTATCTTTATATATATTATATTTTTACACATCTATATGCATGTGTGGGTGCTGATTTGCAATTTGCAACAGAATTAATCTTCTCAATAGCACAATGATTAGAGCGTAGGTCTATCATGCTGAAGTGCGCGGGTTCGAATTCTGCAATGTGGTCAGAAGTTTTTTTTATTTTTATTAAACACCGAGTAAAGCTCGGTCGCCCAGGTACTATTAATTCATTAATACAATACTAATAAACAATTAGACACGGGCCGCACGATAGTATACGATGCACGTGCGTATGTATCTATTATGTATACATGATAGTAGTAGTAGCACATACATAATACATGCATGCGTGCAAGTACTTTATACTTGGATGGGTCATTTGTACGAGGACATAAACTGTATTTAATTGTAGCTTACTTTTGTTGATCATTTTGTGAAGAAATTATGACTGATATATATCCGTTTATTGCACCATTTGACGGCGATACACATTTGACTGTGTGAGTTGCTTGTGGTGAACCTTGTAAAGTTGCTATTAAGTTCCCTGTCCTCTTCGTCCTTAACATTTGCACATTTTTATTTAGCGTTATTTCTTGTGGTTCTAACATAAGTGAATGACGAAAGGGTTTTCTTTTTGGAAATAATTGGTCAATATGCCCACTACTGCTCTCACCGCTGTCGGTGTTGACTTTATAAGTGACGGAACCCGTACATTCTGTAACTACGCCTTCTTTCCACATCGTACCGTTTTTAGAGTAGTTTCTCAAGATAACTTGCTCTTCCGGTGCTAAAACACGCATGGATCCACTTTTGTTCCTTACTTGACACTCCTGAGCCGCTTTAACTATTTCTTCCGTACTAACGGGGCTCAATAAGTCCAAACGAGTCCGGAGTCTCCTCCCCAGCATTGTACTGCAGTACTGCAGTGCATACTATTACGATAATGTAGTAAAAACTTATTTAATGCTTTTTCAATATTCTCTCCTTTTAATGTTGCCTATTTAATTACCTTTTTATAGTTTTTACGGCGTTTTCAGCTGCGCCATTGCTCGAGGGGCGATAGGGAGCTGCTACGATACGTTTGAAACCATTTCGTTTGAAAAATTTCAAACTCAATAGATGTAAATAGCGGCCAACCATCCGTTACTAACTGCTTAGGAATGCCGAATCTTGAGAGTAATTCCCTTAACTTTGCTGCTACTAATTGTGCCGACGTACCGCTAGTCATCGAAGAGACCTCGATCCACTTCGAATGGTCATTGATTGTGAGAAAGAAATATCATAACATAACATAACATAACTTCACGCTGTATCCCCAACGGGGTAGTCAGAGAGGACGGAGCGCCAGGAGTCGCGGTCCTTACACACCTCTTTCGCTTCCTCAATTCTCATCATTCTCCTCACACATTTTCGCCTAGGTATGCGAGTGCTTTTGACATTTCCGTCTGCTAACACTCTGGCTATTTGATCTTCATAAGTCAGCCTTGGTCTTCCTTGGCTTCTTTTACCACTCACTTTCGCTCTGTATATTTTCTTCGTCAGTCTTTCATCACTCATTCTTTCCATGTGCCCGAACCATCTAAGCATTCCTTTCTTCATTTTTACAATAACACTGTTGTGCAACCCTGTCATACTGCGTATCTCATCATTGCTTATCCTGTCCGCAAGCGTGACACCGCACATATTTCTGAGAGACCGCATCTCCACAGCATTTATCATACTTTCACTCGATTTCGGGCATATCCATGCCTCGCTGCCGTACAACAAAGTCGGCACCAACACCGCATTGTGGATGGCCATTTTAGCAGTGTTAGATATATTCACACTACCCACTAATGCGGACAGAGCACCGTTCACTTTATTGCCAGCTGCTACCCGTCTCTCCACATCCAACTCACATCTTCCATCCCTCGAAAACGCACTCCCCAGGTACACAATTTCATTCACCTGTTCTAGACATTTTCCATTTACACTAATCACACATTTCGTTTGTTCCGCTTCTCTTTCAAATACAGAACCTTAGTTTTGTTCACATTCATTTTCAATCCTTTTACTTCACAATCTTCTTTCATGCACGTGACTAGTGTCTGCAACTCTGCTTCTGATGGTGCTATTAGCACAGCATCGTCAGCGTACAATAGGCAGTTTACCACTGTGTCACCACATCCCATACCACTCATATTACCTTTCAATCTCTGGAGGCAACTGTCCAAATACAGCACGAATAGCCAGGCAGACATCACGCAGCCCTGTCTGACACCAGAACAGACTTCAAACCAGGGCGACATGTCACCGTCTATCCTTACACAGGCTCTGTGGTCTCGATATAATGACCTCACAGCCTGCAGTAAGGAGCCCTCCACGCCATATTCAGGCAGAAGACTCCACAATTTCTTCCGCACTACTCTATCGAATGCTTTCTCTAGATCCACGAAAGCGCAGAAAACTTTCTGACCTAAAGCCAGAAACCTTCCCACGATAACGCGAAGCGAGAAAATCTGATCCATACAACCCCTACCGTTCCTGAATCCACCTTGCGCCTCCCACAAATATCTTTCTGAAACACCTTTCATACGTTCAGTCAATACTTTAGTATAGACTTTACTCGCTAAGCTGACCAAGCTGATGGCCCTATAGCACGCACAGTCTAGGTAGGAACCTTTCCCTTTATATAGAGGTACTATGACTGCCGTGCGCCAGTCCTCTGGAACCTCCCCCTTCTGCCAACAAAGGTTGCAGAGTGCACAGAAGGCATCCCAGACCCTAGGACCACCATACTTGATCATCTCAGCAGTCACCTCATCAATTCCCGCAGCCTTTCCACATTTCAAACTTCTTATCACTTTCTCAATCTCTTTCATACTAATGGCATCCTCCAGTCCCTGGCCCGAGTGTGGCAATTCATTAGAATCGCTCTCAGTATCAGAGACGGAGTCGCCACTCTCATACAGTTCTCCATAGTATTCACTCCATCGCTGCAGATCGCCCTTTATAATACAGAAAATCAGCGTGTAACCTAGTCCAGGGTTCCGTAGGCCACACATAGAGAACAGGCGCTGCGTGTTGAGGTGCATACATATACATATATACACATAGCCACATAGCATATACATAGCCGCGCGCGTTGTTCCAGCTTAATATCTAGTCCTGGCCACCACACATAATTTCGTGCTACGAGTATTTGTTTAATTCGAACTATCCCCACGTGGCCGGTATGTACCTCTTCTACAACTCGTTTACCCACACATTACATACATTACATTAATAAAGGTATTTCTTCCAGAATTTGTAATGTGTTACTATGGGTCTCGGGCTATATATACGACCGCCAGGCTGGTTCGCTGTGGAGAATCGAGTGAACTGATTCTTCTTCCTTATGAACCATGAAGTAAAAACGTATGAACCACCCATAAATATCCCTTTCAACTGTTTTCAATGTGATATGTTTTTTCACAATTGAAATCAAATATTTGTAGCCATTCAAGTTGAACTACCTACTACAGAAGCATAGGTACGGTAGCGTAGCGTAGCATAGACATCACGTAACGTAGTGTGGCCTAAGGCCATATTGCTGTGTTAGCGCACTATGTCTGGATGTCTAAAAATACATAATAGAATTAATAATTTTACGAAATAATGTACACTTGAGTTTATAAAAAACTACCTTTTATTAAATTCATTAATTAATTATTTAGTCAGGGTTCGTGAAATTTCTAGTTAATTAACCCCTGACCCATAAAGAAGGGTGTTATAAGCTTAACGTGTGTCTGTCTCTGGCATTGTATTTCCTAAACGGAGGAACGGATTTTGATTTAATTTGTTTTTTACTTTTCAGAGGTTTTTTAGTAGCATAGTATCTAATGCTTGACTTTTAAATATAATCTACATAGTAGTAGGTCGAGTTTCATTTGGTGAAACTACAATTAACTACTGTATGCGTAGAAGTCTTGCAAAGCCAATTCGACATAATGTAGAATAAAAAAGACAGACAATCATTCTTAATCTTTTAAGAATTATTGGAGTCGATTTCAAGAAAGCCTAAGACATGTTCTCCTACGACATACTCTCTAACTGCAAATGTAAATTTGCAATGGCAAAAAGTGTGATTTAATTGCAAATTATGGATGGAATTTTTTATCTTCTGATTGCGTTGACTTAGATATTTGAATTTTTTACACTTTCAAGAAAAAATAGACTAGTTTTCTATATGAATTTTAACATTATAACTTTACCCGTTATTGAGATAAAGGGTCTTGACTGCTCGGACTGAAGAACACACAGACCGAAAACGAAGTGAAATTATAAGGGTTCTGTTTTTTCCTTTTGAGGTACGGAACCTTAAAAATTTATTTTTCGGTATACAATCTATACAATCTCAGTATATATGCTTATACATATTGCACACACGACCTAGATATAATGTAGGTACCTTCAACAGTTTAGATAAATTGATACACAACGGACTCCGGATTCGATTTCTGGTCGGTTTAACTTAGAAAAACTAATTTGTCTTAACTGTCCCGGGTCCGGAAGTGTCCAACTTTACTGTACTTTTGGATGTTTCCGTTCGCCCCTTTATAGCGTCTATTATTGAAAGCTCACAAAATCGCCAACGTTGCCAGTTTAGTGAACGATAATGAAAATACAAAAACCAATTATTTAATGCCTATTGCTAATTTTAAGTTCTTTAAACATAAAAGAATATGCCGTTTACCATTTACAGTGGATAGAGTACCACAGAGTAACAGAATGGAACCATGATACCGCTTATGATGATACGCCTGATGATAATTCATAAGACAAGGTGCGCATGGAAGCTTAAGGCAAGTATTTCCGACAGTAGCTCTGGAAGAGGAGGGGTTTAAGAGTAATATATTCGTAAATCATAAGCTTGGCGCTCCATCTTCATTGAATATACCACTAGGGATATAGCGGGACGATATGTGTGTGTGTGTAAATCATAAGATATTTCAAATCTTAAAAAATATATGTAATTTAACAACATTTTTTGTAATTATGCCGGCCATAAGATATGTGATCTGTTTAAATTCACTGTAAAAAATTTTCAAACTATTGTCTAATTACTAATCCAAATATCAAACCATTCAAGTTATACTTGTTTACAGGTATTAAAAAATGTGTACCGATATAATTATATATATATATATATACGGTGGAAATAATAAAAGACACTCATTTGACTATACTATGGCAAAGCGCGACTTCCGATGACGCGCTAACGGCACGTCGGGGCCGGTGCTGAGTCTGTTAGACTACGGCGTCCGACGTGATAGCATTTCTCCGACGGATCGTTTGCCATTATTAAATTTCCAATTACCTACGTAATAATTGTTACAAAGAGTTTTCTGTCGTTTGTACATTAACTTTGTCCGAACGTTGTGTTTTGTGGAGTAGTTCGCCTCTTGTAAGATTAGGTACCTATTTCTCATGACTGAGTTGCAAAAGCTCGAATTGCCCCGTGTCTTTTCCGACATCAGAAGTGGGATTACGGGACCAGTGAGTCTAATTGAGGTGTAATTGGGAGTGAACAAAATGCTAAAGCCTATCCACATGTTAACGCCCTTACTCCTCGCAGTCACGGCTGAGTACATGTATATACAAGGTGTATATGAAAACGGGACAGTTACTTTAATGGATGAAAGGGCATAACTTTAGTATGTAGTTACAAAAAGAATTATCGAAAAAAACATATCCGTTTAAGAGTTATGACCGTTTTAATTTTCAAGTGTTATCCCCACCATTTCTCGTAAAATTGGGTTGATCGTGTACAGTTACAGATTTTAAATCTTACGTTTTTTTTTATTTTGTAATAATTTCATCCGTTACTGAAATACAGCCTGAAAACCCCCATTGGGGTATACGCATTATTTTCGAAAATGGTTTTCAGGCTGTATTTCAGTAACGGATGAAATTATTACAAAATAAAAAAAAACGTAAGATTTAAAATCTGTAACTGTAAACGATCAACCCAATTTTACGAGAAATGGTGGGGATAACACTTGAAAATTAAAACGGTCATAACTCTTAAACGGATACGTTTTTTTCGATAATTCTTTTTGTAACTACATACTAAAGTTATGCCCTTTCATCCATTAAAGTAACTGTCCCGTTTTCATATACACCCTGTATATATATACTCAGCCATTTCACACAGCAACATCTAGTACCAAAGTAAGCAGCATAGCGCTTGTGTTATGGGTACAAGTACTAGACAACTGATATACAACATTCATACATCATTCATTGGCCGATTACTATTACTAGTGGATTATTACCACACGATACAGTGGAATTGGATGCGCATGAAATATTTATTTTGTCGGTCGATAGATTGATTTGTCGAAGAAAGCGAAAAGCCTGCAATAGGAAATATACTTTATTATGTATCGTAGCTGACTAGGCGCACGCGCAACCGCTTATACCAAAGCATAGGTTACACGTCATAAGCCGACGTTCGGAATTTTGTTTCTCGCCATAGAACTTACAATTGGGCAATTTTGTTAGCCATCATGCGGCTTATACATGTAAATTTCATTGGCCAGTGAAGTATTGCGCGTCTTTTTTTGTTGCGTAGAAGAAATCCGCACACAGATACCAAACCCATTGGAGCATTGGATATTATAAAACTTGAACATAATATTTTTTATACGTAAGTAAACAAAAACACGAATAAAATTTAGTCTTAGAATAAATCATTGACCATTCTATGCATGACAAATAAAATATATACAGCAGTTTTATTCTATTTATACTAATGCTTATAAGTATGACGTAGCCAAGTATCAAAAGAGGTCTTAATTTGGATATACAATATAATGTTACAAACTTTCCTACGCTCAACTCCTACTTCTGTTAGTCCAGTACTTAAAAGGTTAACTCAAATACAAGTCAGCAGTCAACCGTTCAACTTTCCGACGAAGACTTCCTCTCTTTGTCCATTTATCATTAAGACAGTAGTTACATTGCACAGTTAGTGAACTTCATTGTAACTATATCGGCAAACTGAACCTAGTTTTATTCCGATATTTTATTCCGCTTTATTTCAATCGCTTCGAATTCGCACAGGAGCTCAATTATGAAACACAAATATTTCTCTTTTAAGCACACTCACTGTGTTCTCTAGAACTATTAATTTTGACTACAGTTCGCGGATACGGCTAAGGATATACTAATTCTGATTGCACTAGACTATTACTTGTATAATACCCTACACACCTTTCTTAGGGAACGACGACTACGACTACTAACGACTTTCTTAGGGATGGCGATACGAGATCGAGTAATGGAAAAATTGATCGATCGACCTCGAGTAGAGAATCGATTTAGTGAATTGATTGCGGACACCCAAAAATGTAGTTTTCATTATATGTATTTGTATTGGTAAGACCGCAACTATAAAATAATGAGCTAGCGTGGATTTTTTTAATAAATTATATATTTATACACAGGGCTTTTTTTGTGGAGGCACGTGGGGGCACGCAGTGCCCCCAAAGGAAATTTCGAAAATATCGAAAAATTGCCATAAAAGTGAAAAAATTAAAGAATTTGAAAAAAAAATGAAAAAAAAAAACAATTTTGGTAAACTACAAAAATTTTTGGATTTTTTTCAATACGTTTAATAATCACGTTTTACTTCCAAAGATATTGTTTTAAAACAATAAAAAATAATTTATTTCGATTTTTTCCTCAAAACAGTGGTAAGGGGAGGGGAGGGGTACAAAAAATTATGGACAACTTTCGAGAATTAGCGTGCCCCCAAAAAAGAAGGGACAAAAAAATGCCTGCTTATACACATATCGAACACTGCCGTCACCTTAGCGCTCTAAGAGCCAGATTTAGCGCTTTTTTTAGTCGTCTAACTTTTATCTATTCCATGCAAAATTTAAAAAAACCCGTAGAACAAATTTAGAGTGTCTGTCGTCTATTCACTGGATCGATTCACTGCTCAAGATCTAATGATTGATTCTTTCATTAATCGATATCAGATCGCCATCCCTACGAAAGTTGTTTCAACAAATTGGAAGGTATTTAGGGCATTTATCTGACAAGCGGCGGTTAGAAATAAACTATCTCTATCTCTATTCGACTACACTGTGCACAACCACTTGGTAGCCATTCATAATTATTGATAACTACTTCACGAAGACTGAATTCAGACACATTAATACGTAGGCAAACTATTTCGTCCCCACTCTTGTCATTGAAATATTACAAAATTGTCAAAGACGGCTAATTGATGTAACTAAAATTGTTGTGAACTAACACTCTGCTTCTCTAGACTAAAATCATGTAACAATAAACTGGCGTAAAGTTATTAACACCCCCAAGAAACGCCTCTGGTGTTGCATGATTTCACTCGTTAGATTTAGAAATAAAAAAATACATTTTGAACTAATTATTTATTAATTAACTAAACCTACATTGTTTTAGGTATATTGATTAGAGTTATAAAATATTTAATCCAGTGATAGTTCGACTCGCGCGTTAAGTTCTATACCGTGTTGATTAAACAGTAAATTATAAAACATTTATAAATCCTTTGTCTCTCATTATATTTTTCCTATAAATTTGAAACAAGGCTTTATGTTCCCTAAAGATTTGAAAATTTTAAGTTCAATACTTTCGGAGACGAAAGTAACGGAAGTAGTCGAGACGGAGTAGGATAATTATTTCGTATTTTTCAGTATTTTTTATTTTAAAGTGGGTTTAAGTTTTTTCTTATCCCTGTGAAACACAAAGGGCTTATTTAACCTATAATCAACTTTTTGGGTACGATGTACGTACGAGAAGGATAATTATTTTGTATTTTTCAGTATTTTTTATTTTAAAGTGGGTTTAAGTTTTTTCTTATCCCTGTGAAATACAAAGGGCTTATTTAACCTATAATCAACTTTTTGGGTACGATGTGCGTGTTGGTGTTGTACATTATATTTAATTTAACACACTATAAGCTAATTTGCTAATTTTCTGTAATATTTAAAAATATAGGAAAGTCACTGAAAATTTATGCTACTTTTAAACCACGTTTACACATCCATCAGTTCACCGAACTAGAACTGTTCGACGAAACGTTTGCTACGCGTGCTTCAAATGAACTACCGTTTACTCATTCGCCTCGACCGTCATGTCGAGGTTCCTGTGTAAAGCTGCATCGTCAAATTCAGTTAGTGAAAATGTGCTACTAAACGTTCCCAACGCGTGATTCAAAAGAATTTGCTGTTTAAGGACAAGCATCAGCGACAGCTGGAGCTAGCCTGCCGCTTTTTTAGATGCAGAAACTTCGGGCGGTTAGGTTAGAATTTCGTGGTTATATCTTTTTAACTATCCGAAAATCTTTTCTAATTTCAATCACAATAAAATTATATAATTGACACCTCCGTAAGCCTCGATTGATATGTATTATATATTGTATACCTACCTAGTTTCCTAGTGCTAGTTTCCTAGTCCCTATCTACAATTACGGCAGCCAAGTTCTAATTGTCGCGAGACACTCGTGTTTACGGGACGTCATATTCAGATGATTTCGAACGAATCGTGAGTGGGTGGGACGTGATTTTAGAGAGATGCGAAACGAAGCAGTGCAACGTGGTTACGTTCGTGGCGTGCCGTGTTTTTCTACCTCTGACATTATACACAAACGTTATCGCGGCAAAATTTAAAACCACTAGTTGCGCTTACTTCGCTACGCGGCGCGCAATATCGCTCGCGCCGCGTAATATCGCGGCCGCGCATGGCTACATTTCAAGTGACAGCAACTGTTTGTTGTTTTCGCACCATACTGCTCCACACTGCTCCACACTGCGTTCACAATATACCTGCGCTGTAATCCGCAATTCGTACGCATATGTAAACGCAGGGTTACAAAAGGCAAGCACTTCACTTATTTCACAAAACAATTTCTCTTGCGGTACATCATTATAATTACATATGTTTCCCTTTTTTAGTTTTGCTGTACAAGACTCATTAGCGAAGATACTCTAGTAGGTACAGACAAGAAACTGGAAATCATATGACGATGTAGAATCCATCATAAGAATAGGCCTATAATCTGAGAAAAGACATCGGAGGTATTATAATGGAGTACTGAAATCGGTGGAATTCATGGAAACTGCTTGAACCTCATGTGTTAGAGAAGATTAATATTAGTTTTGAAAAAAAAAACAAAAAGAGGAAGTAAATCCACATACGTCAGCTTCATTGGATGAGTGATATCAATGATTTGCAAAAGATTTACATCAATTTTATCAGCGATTGATAACAAATGGTGAGCCAAAGTAAACCGTTACAAATATAAGTACTAGTAATAGAATGTTCTTTTTAGTTTTCTCTGCTATTATTTTGACCATTTCTTGCAAACATATAATTAAAGGAAAACTGGTATTTAGTATCAGGCAAATAAATTCATTCCTTATTTTATCCACTTGACAGTTTCAGTAATACATAGCCATCTAATTTAGAATAGAGTAACTGACAGATAATATTCGGTTCAGAACTTTGGTGCTCTCATGAAATTGTCATTTTCGCGTTATTGCTCCAGGGGGTCTCAGAAAAAGGTGGAAGCTTTACAAAGCGGCCCAAATCTATTGTCATGGTAAATACTCGGAAACTTGTGAACGGATGTACGAAATAAAGTTTGATAAGAACGTACTATAAAGATGCAAAAATAGTTGATTCATTTGTCCCTAAAACGCAACATTACGGAAAAGTACCCATAGTACAAATGTACCATTTGCATTTTTTGTGTATGAACACAAAAGATACGCTATTGACATAAACATTAGTACCTACAGAAAAAACATTAGCGTTTAACGTAACTATATTTTTTTATCATACATAAATAAAAATGAAATTTTGTTCGTTGCTAAGTGCAAAACTGGAAAATGGCTGGACCGATTTGGAACATTTTTTAGACATGTTCGTAATAGGCCGAGGAAGGTTTTTATGGAACTGTCATACGTGTTATCCCGTATTGGTTTTTTAAAAGTAAAAATGACCGATATGGAAGAAATCACTTATATTTCAATTAATATAACAAAAAATTAGAAGAACTGGGAATAATTATTCTCGTGAACAATCGCGACGGGAAGCAGAGAAGGTCTGAGGAGTCGAGGAGCGAATAAATATAATAGGAATGCTGATCTGGGAGTTTTGAGATGATGGGTGTTCTTATATATATAGAATGTGCTTATAACAGAACGATATTTCTTCGCCCGAAAAATTAGGAAATTCTGGAAAAACTGAATGAGTTTTTTTCTGTGTGATTTTTGTTGCATGACCATAACTCACGAATAATTATATGATACCTACCGAGCCACAGCGATACGTGGCCGGGCACAGCTAGTCCATGATAAAATAACACTGCCTACCTCGGATCAAGTATTACAATGAACAGCGCATTATTTTGCTCTAGGAGCGTGTCTTTAAAGTGTCCCTTTTTGTTGACCAAGTTTCTAGATTTTTACTAATGTGCGTGACTAGGGAAGGTCACAGCCATGAACACGACATATTTTTATTTTTATGAATGCTAGTAGCCAAAGCATTTAAAATTTACTACTATTTTGCACAAAATTATTCATGACCGACTCATAAGCTGACACGAATTACAATGACATATTTGCGGGGTTGCCATACTTACTATAGCTAACTCTTTTACTCGTGTGACCCTCAATGAGATATAAAGAGACACGATAATTCGTTTGACACATAGCGATGAGAGCGGCAACTTATTATGGCTCTGTCCATAAAGTTTCTTGGTCCAAGTTGACTACTCATATAGGTATATTTTTTTTAATTTCTCTTATATATTTTTAAAAAGTCTCTAGTTTTCTTTTACCTCCTTGTAATGGATCCAACTTGCGTCAAATGTTGACAGGATAACACTAAACCCTTGCCAAGGCAAGCGTTCAGCCTTTCGAATATCGCTTTTGATGTATATTCAGGCTTGTTGCTACTTCACAGAAACAAGAGCAAATATAAGTCTTCTTAGATACCGAAAACACTCTACGGCTAAATAAAAAAGTTGTTTGGTAAATAATGTCGTATTTTTACTGCCATCATTTTATTTCGTATTTTTTAATCGGCACAATGTCCTGATTTATATGGAAAGACATCTGCGCCGAGAGCTGTATTTAAACGTTCCAATTTGTCTTTATAATCGATAAAATAAGTTATACATCAGATTTGTCGGAGGCAATTTGTTGAAACGCCTTCGTTTTTTCACGACACATTCTGAGGGTGGCATGGCCTCGAATATCCCTTATTACTGGCGACGTAGAATATAACTTAACACGATAGATTGTATAAAATTATAAGAGCTCATTCATACATACATATTTCAAAGAATTTATTAATAATACAAATTGACTGGATTCTCATTATCTTTTCCAAAAACTAGTAAATCTATTTAGATTTAAGTTTATAGAGAGGCCAATTCTTTTTCACTTGAAAGTAAAGATCAGACTCCCTACCACGATACCATTATCTTCTCCGAAGAACTGAAAAACGTTGTATTATTGTTTACATCCTAAAAGCTTAAATAAATATTATGTTATATAAATTTAAGTGTTAATTTTCGGAAATCTATCTATGGAATCCATACTTCCATACTAGTATTATAAATGCGAAAGTTTGTCTATTTGTCTGTTACGTATTCACGGCTAAACTGCCTGATCGATTTTGATGAAATATGCATACATACACGCATTTAGTTTGACACCAGAGAACGGACATAGGTTACCTTTTTATCAAAAATCTACCCTTAAATATTAGTATTTAAAAAAAATGTACCTGCAATAATAATTATGTGATAATAACATTGGAAAGCAAACGTATTTATATAGTGATCATTTTATTAATTGATATTTTTGTGTTTTAATTAGTAATTTCTCCAATACATTTTAAACATTTCCTTACTTTACATTATTTATTATTACACTTCCACCATCCTTAGTCTCTGAAAAACATCTTCGTACATTCAACTCTAACACGACCGTGAAACGTAAAAGTTTACGTACTAGTACCATCGTTCCCATTGTTTTTAAGATAACGAACACATTGCTACGTTCGATAGATTGCCCTCGTTTCACTCAGATTGGGCTGGAGATTTCTTTTCGTACGTGACATATAAAAGTGCCATGTCAAATCTTGGATGTATAAAAATAGCCAATGATAGTGGTGTTTAAACGTCAGAGAATCAGCAGACAATTTTATCAGACGTAATTAGTAAATGAGTCAAAATCTTCACTGTTTTTAATAAAGTATCGATGAAAATATTATTCAGTGTCCATTTCAAAATGTTTATTAGTATGTTTACAATCTCAGAACAAGAAATTTAGATTGACCCTACATTTTCGGAAAAAAACAATCGTGCTTACACATGATGTAGCGGAATCAAACTATCATCTAAAGATAATTTCGCTTTACCGCCTATAAGAACTTGTTAGATTAATATTTGCTGTCCTGTTGCCTGTAGAAAAATTTTATATGTCAGTTAATTTTTGGGTATTTTCGGGACGACAAGCGAAAAGGTAAAATTTGAGTCTTGTAACGCCGCTCTCGTTTAAAAACGTCGTATGTGAAAACAACTTTATTCAGGAGATACGAAAACTTATTTTTCTAAAACCATGTAAGTACATAAATATTTTAATAGGAGAAGTACAGTTTCTCCCGTCAAAATATTTTCAAATACATACAACCTGACAAAAATTAAAAATTTTGTTTTTGCATACGACTCTTTGATATGAAAGCGACGATATATTCTGTCCGCCTTGTAAAGAAAATGAGACGAAGATATTATAAAGAATGTTGTACATACGCTGAGTACCTTCATGCGTTACAATTCTATGATGAAATTCCAGATAGGATCCTCGTATTGTAGCAGTCATATTGAGTCTCCATCGACATGGAGAACAATAACTTATAATATTTATAGATGCACGTAATTACTTAAAGGATAAATTAACTTTTAACTTCTGTTATCTAGAAAAATAAAGCATTCCTTGTTTAACCTAAATGTTTACAAACAACATTCACTGTGACAGACGGACATGGACAACTTAGACCAGTTGAGCTTTCTTAAATCACGTTTGAAGTATTGACCGTCAGCCTTTCAGCAGGAATAAATTTGTCATAAATATAGTATCTTTGAGTATTGAGTAATATTAATATAAAAATAACAAACTACGAATTAACTAGACCTCCTTTAGTAATACTATTGTCAATAATTCGTTTGTAAATAGAACTTTCTACAACATTCTAGAACACGCACACGGCTTCGATGACAAATGTACCGTTGGTCTAGATTATATCTATACTTAGGAGCGTGGATGTAAAGATATATTCGATAAACATATCGATAGACTCTAGATATGTAGCCTTTGTTTTCAGATAGGATAAGCTCTAAATTAATGAAATATTACGTCTCAAGTTCATAAACTTATTAGTACGAACGAATAATAATAAAACTATAGTTGACATAAACGTCATACACTTAGAAAGAATTGATGAATTTTATCGACTCGCTAGGTAGGTGTAATTTTAGATAGGGTTTGCCGACCACTGCCTCTGCACTAGTTGTTCCAGGAGTAGGAGCATAGGTGACCTTCGTCGTGGGGTATAAAAAGCGTCTCGTATCCGACAGCTTCCTTTTTCTTTTCTCTCTGCTGCGGGACAAGCTGCCTCATCAAAGTCTCATAATGTGAACTAAAGTTAGGCCACATGTCGCCTAGGATAGTCTTGGCTGTGTTTGTTTGGGAGTAGCAACCCCAATTAGAATAAATGAGTTAGTTAAGTTAATAATATGTTAAAGTAGTTGAGGTAATCTCATGGTGGATCCTATGGTGAGTACTATAGCTGTAGATAAGGGTAAGCAATGATGATAGGACTAGGGAATAGGATCCTAATATCTACATGTGCTTGTTACAGAGTTCAAGGGACACCTAAAGAAACCAGGTGGGCCTCCTGTCCCTATATGTAATGAATACTTTGGAATAGTAGTAAAATCTATTCAACATTCATCTAAACTTCAGTATGAACTAATCAAAGTAGTACTTAGAATGGGTTGGTGCACTACTCTGACTATCAAGAAGTCTAAGTCTTCTTCACTTGGGTGCTATATCGCGTGGCCAGGTCGCAGTTCCTGTTAAGGGGGAATCTTTGAGGACCGGGGCATGTGGGTGCTGTGATGCTAGTAGATGTTCGACAAAGGGGAAGACTGAGGAGTAGGTGCAGTTGGTGGATGACCACCTCCTTCTTTAGATTGATCAGTGATAAAATTGATAACACTCTGCTTGTAACTAATAAATGATTCTCTGTTAGATATTAGCTCCACATAAAGGTATTGTGTATCTAATATATATTTTTCTCTGTGAAATGAAATACTGATTAATAAGGTATAAAATGTACTTGGGTTTATGTATCTGTAACACTAAAAATTTAAATACAGTACATAAACAAGATAATGGTGTCTAAGTCTTCATAACAAGGTACATTTCTCTTTAATTAAAGATAACATAAATAAATTATGTTGTTGTAACTATAACAAGTAATATCTGAGCTCAATACTTGTAAAACTTTAATACTAATCAATTATTCTGTAAACTAATTAATATTTAAGTGCTGTTAGATAATAGATGTTCTTATTTAATATATATAATAATAAGCAGGATAATGTTGTTTAGCCATAGCATTTATTCTTTTTAAATTGTTACTAACTTTTATAATAAATACATAGTGATTTGATTGAAACCACCATAGAGATTAAGTTATAAGAAATAAACGTTGTTTCTTCGTGTGATGTTTTTCTGGTGTCTAATTAATTAACTTTCTATAAATATCCCATTAGATGTCGATTGCAGAGGTGTACTAGGCGCCCTTATACAAATTAGGTACACCACTCTCCAGGTGACAGTAATAATAACATCATCAATTACTCAACTCACACCTCACTCTGCTGGCCTGAGCAAGCCACGTTGCAGTATCAAAATTTACATATACGGCGTACATATAGCGCCAATGAAAATCAACTAACAGGTGCTTCTCTGAACTCTTTTTTCCGACTCATTACCATTTCACAAAAAAATTTGTACGGAAACCATAAAGACATAATAAAATGGTAGACTCCGCGTCATCTACATTAATATCAATCATCATCTAAGCCGACCCGTCTATGAAATAGTGCATAATGACAATACAAAATAATGCAATGATTAATAGCCTTTTCCCTAGAAGTGAACGCTATGTATTGAAATAATTGCTTGGTTTAATAACATCAAATACACCTATTAGCCAAAAGCCTACCTAGAAAAGAGCGCCACGAGTATGGAAATAATTGCTTGGTTTCTAGTGAAATAGTGGCCAATCGGCTTATTTGATGAACTTTTTTACTATCCTACCTAAACTAATTTTTACCACCGAACACGATAGTTCCTTTCTTTCTCAATTTTATTTTCATTTTGGCTAATTGCCAATAAATACGTGTTTTATTTCAATAAAATAGTGTTGTTGTTCTAAAAAAATTGTTGTAACTTCCCTCTTTGCCCGTTGCCACAGTTTCTCCAATTTTACACTGAATTTTTGTAGCATATTTATGTGACGTAGTAAAAATCCCAAACTAACCCCCGCCTATGTGCCCACTACTCACTACTTTACTCTATTTGTTACTTTAGAACTTTAGATCTTTAAATAGTGTTTAATTTTTATTATATTACGCGCTTTCTTGTTTCATTATCGTTTTTTCTGTCTTTCTGTCATATAGTCTGTATTCTGCGTAAGTATTAACGAGAAGTTATATTATATATAGGTACATATATAGTGGTTAATGCGTGATGTAAATACTGTTATATAATTTTAAATAATTGATACAGATTGGATTTTGAAATACTCACGAAACTGCGGGTAGCTCGAAATCCTTAAAATTGTAACTGAAAAATATTTATTGGCACATAATAAAAAATAAATAAACCTATCACATCAGTTTAGCAAAAGGTTTCTGAATCCGCTGTATATAATGTAGTATCTACCTACCTACTTTATTCGTTATTTTTTCCGAGGTTTTAAAATAATTTAAGATTTTAGATTTATTATGCTATTTTACTTACAATTAACTTTCATTTATCACCATAACATTTGTTTGTGTGAAACACCATCACAAATTTCGTCATAACTAGAACCTACATAAAGCGGTACAAAATTAATTTCCAAACCGTCATCCGAGTTTGTACAATAATTTCAGCTATTTAGTCCACAGCACTTAATCACTGGAACGCCAGCAGCAACAAGACAGCTGCCTAACGCCGTCACGACAAACTCTTCAAAAGTCACTCAACGGAGCACAAGTTGACACAACTCCTAAAAGATGCCCTACTATGGTACACTCGCTAAGAAGTTACGAATAACGTGACTGAAGTCAGATCTTGCAACTCTACTGTCATTCAAATAGTTTAAGTTGCGGACCATAAGTGCCGAGCTCCATTGACTGCTGAATACGAACAACAATTTGGCATTTTAACAGTCAGATACGTTTTCATACGGCATCATATTTGTTTAATTAATTTTTACATATGGTAAGCTTTTTTTAATACAATTAGCTGTGTCCGGCCAAGCCTTGCTATGGCTTAGTAGGTAATATGTTATTTATTCGTGAGTTATGTCTTGAATGACTATATATAAACTACCTTCGGATGCCGAGAACACTGGCAGTGAGACAAACCATAATGTGGTTTAGCGTTCCCATATGCTTTTTTATTTCGCTTTTGTAATTAATAAATAAATTAAAAAAAAATTCATACAAAAAGTACATAAAGAAAAAAGAAGAACAGACATAAACTTTTCCTGAGTTTTCCAATAGGGTAGAGAACAATTTCTTAACGACTTAGTTAAAAGATAGATTTGGTAATCATAAAGAAAAAATATTCAAAATATATTAAAAGACATGAGAGTTATTCGCTTTTATATTTAAGTAGTGGGAACAGAATGGGGATAAGTTCCGTCTCTGTCACTCCTAGCGCTGTGCAATGTCATTGTGAGTTTGTGACGCCACATCTTTGTAACGCTGTCTCCCTCTAAGTCATCGCCACGTTGTTCCCACTATTGAAATTTAAAACCCAATAACTTCGTTTCCGTCAATGAATATCAATTACTTTTTTCTCAATCGTATTCAAAATGTTTAATTATTTTAATACAATGTACAAAATACACACATTTAAGAGCAGTCATTTAACCTATTATCCAGCCAACTTATTAAATTTTTCTTTCCATAAAATCCTTCCGAACTATTACCAACATATAAAATAAAAATTGACAAGTTGATGCAGCCGTTCTCTAATTTTGCTCTTAGCGCACGAATAATATATTTATTTAAGTTAATCATTAAATATGCAATAACCTTTATTTAAATAGTTTATTAAAGCATTTGTAAATTTGTAATGTATGTATACTTATCTTACATAATTCGGTATTACTTATAGCTCTACCTACAATTAAGCGTTCTACTTATAATATGTATGTACTAACAACAAGACAAGCACTAAATATTCGTTCTAAAAATGCAGTCTAAAGAGGATTGTTTCTTGAAGTGGTTACTTAACCTACGCCAAACCATACAATAGGTGCCAAATTTAACCTCCGGCTGGATTTAGGTATTTCTTTAGAAATGACGTGAACTGAACTTGTCTTAGGAAACTAACTAAACTAAGATATTACGCATCACTGGTGAGTAGTTTTTCTTACCTGTGATCCACAGTCACTAGTACTTAGTTCAAAAAAACAAAAAGTTGATTGATATTTAACTTTGTTTTAAAGTTATTTACATTGGGTAACATTATGTATGTAAGTATACATATATAATTCGCCAGACAATACACATCAATCATCTAGTCTCAAACTAGAGCATTCCTGTGCTATGAGAACCAGACGACGACTACTAGGGACGTCTCTCGCTATACCCAAGCACGAGACAATCTAGAAAAGTTCTTTCAAAAATTTACCCGACCGGGAATCGAACCTGGAACCTTTCGCGTTCTGGATGCAACACCTAAACCACTTTGTTATCAAGCTTGATAAATGTACATATATGTGAAGATTCTTATTTCCAATTTTTCCATTTCATCTTTATTTCCAATTTTTCTTTATATCCGTGGTCGGAATTTGATAATTGTTTCCTGTAATATATCACTTCAGTTTCGTTACCGGGTGAGTTACGACGAAGGTTAGAGCTAACCGATGGTAGACACTCCGTTATAACATGGATCACGAAATTCACAAACTCCACTCTCACAAGTCGCGAACTCTTACAAATGAGTGTTTTATTGCCAACACTTTTTTATACGGGAAACGCCTAAAAACTTGCCTGGAGACAAATTTGTTTTACGTGATGCGTTTGCTTTATTGTCAAGAGAGCCAGTATCTAGAAGGGGAATAAGGGGAACGATTCATAACGAATCGGGAACGAAATTGAGTTCTAGAAAGCTCTCTAGTATTGTATTCGGAATTTAAATGTACGTAAAAAAATCTTATTAAACGATGCCATGAAAGTAAAAACAGTAGAGTCTAACCCCATTTTTATAACAAAAAAATCGGTCATTTGAAAGTATCGTCATACAAAAACTGAAGCATTTTTTAATATCGATTTGTCCAATTACTATCTAAGTTTAAAATTCAAACGAAGCTATGTTTGAATACATAAATATATACATACGTGTCTCCACGCTGTATCCCGAACGGGGTAGTCAGGGAGGACAGATTGCAAAGCTTCGCGGTACTTAAATATAAGTAAATGTACCTAACATCTAAATCATCAGAAATTACAATTATGTGATCCCGAACTGAGTTCGAATTATCAATAGCACACACCGAACTGAAAAATTCTGTAACATTTAAACACCAAAACAGCTTACTTGTTTTGTAAATTCAACAGAAATCTAAATTTGTAAATTCCATTGCCTGGAAATGGATATACCTACGAGTATACTTATTTCATTCACTTTAACGTCCACATTATTTTTATTATTATATTTAACGTCCATATTATTAAAGTATTTGATTGACGACAGTGACTTGATCTAAAATGATGATTTAGTTTTATAATATTGTTAGTCGTCTTCTATCCTTTTCAAACTTGTCAACCGATACGTATTTCGCCTCTCAACGAAGTATCCTCATTCGTTCTTCATTCATCCTTCGTTGAGAAGCGAAATACAGGTCGAGCAATAACTTTGAAACTTTTGACGATAGTTATAAAATATATACGAATTTGTCGCCTGAGATAGATTTCCCAAAGTAAAACCCGATACTATATAATGAATCTAATATATCAGAAATATATTAATTTTCAGGCAATATTATATACACAGTTATCTCAAGTATTAACCAGGAATCAAACTTGAAACTCTTGATTAGATCTTTAATGTGAAAAGACATACGCGTAGTTTCTTTGTACTTACATACCCATTTTATATTTCTATAAATAACATAACAAAAAACCTTTTTTTGAAAGTTACATTTTAACTAGAGGTCTCATTCGACTCCATCTGCACAGAATACGAACTAAATATATTAAATAAACTACAAAAAACAACAAACATCTTTAAAAAAAACCTTAGTCTTTCGGAGTGCGACCTACTTTAAAATCCATTCAGTAATTTTAGGGTAAAGCTCAAACTTACAAATAGATAAATAGGTATCGATAAAATGTTTATCACCAATCAAGAAATGTTTAATATATAGCTTATTTACATTTTTTTAATTCCGCCAAATTTTCGAACAAATTATAATGTATAATACAAACTGTCTATTTTTATACAGCTCTGCGCCCCCTACTTTCAGGAAAATGGCGCCATTAGACTACGAGCCTATTTGGATAGTATCATTTGTAATTAATTGAAATTGGAATTGTGAATCATAATTTGGTGATTTATGATTTAGTTTACGCTCTCCGTATTATATTTAAATTAAACTTTAATTTAATTTTAACTTTAAAGTTATAAAACTATAAACAATATTACGTATGAAATGAATAAATATTACTTATGAGATGAATTTTAAAATTAACGCCTGAGTCAACAAACATTAAAAAGCCTACAAAAGATTACTATATTTGACATAATTTAAAAAAATATCTTCGATTCATAAACGTTTCTTTGTTACTGTTTTCTAATAATATAATTTATAGATTTATGAGAGAAGCATTGAAGTTTTGAAGATATAAATATAATAATCGTCTGAATACGGCTCTGTATCCACTGATGTTCAGACAAGAGGAAATGATGAGGGCCTTTGTGATACAAATTCATAGTTTTTTTTTCGTAAGATTTTTGATTTCGATAGACAAGTTATTATTTAGGTTGTTTATTGCTTGGTAACAATGGGACACATTTTTACGTAACAACTGAAAGAATATTAAATAATAAATGTGAAATAATATTTACGGCTTCAGTATTTGTATCAAGTATCAAGTGTGAGTTTGTTTCTCACGTAGCGGGTTCAATACTATTCTTATAAAATCATACACACACGCATACGTACATAATATCACTCCATTTTGAAGGGGTGAACAAGGCATCAAAGTACAAGAAAATTGATATAATTTTTCTAATAAATATACAGAAGGTCAAAAGTAATCACGTAGTGACAGATTATTTATTTCTAGCTCGTTGCGTACACAAATTTATTATTTATATATTGGCCGGCTTTAACGTTTCCGATCTACGCGAGACAAGCAGCTGGCACTATCAACCAGGATTGTAGTGAAACATGATTTCACTGTTACTTTTTGGAACGAAGTTATTTAACGTGCCTTGCGGGAGGTTTGAGTTTTTAGAAATCGTCACGTAAGGAAAAAGCGTTACGTGGAGCGGGAACCGGCGGGCGGCGCAAGGTTCGTTAGCTCTATACATAGATTCACAGTGATACTCTGTGATAGTATATAAATTTCTACTTTTGTTTTAAATCATACGTGAGTTTTATTAGTCTCATTATTACAATTAAATTATGGGAAATGGAAACTGCAGCTAAGGAACTTCCTTTTTGATGGAGGTCCCCCGACCGCACACGTTTTTTGGGATGCATTTAATAGCACTTCAAAATTGATGAAAATATAGACAAAATTGCTATGAATTCCTAATAAAAAATATAATGTCATACAATAAAATCTTACCCCTTCATTAAAAAGATATTAGCTTTAAAAAAATTTAATACGCTATAAAATAATTATTGATAATAAAAATAATAAGCAATCATTTAAAGTAATAGATTGTGCTATGAAAAATACCGTTTTCTATAAAGTAAATAAATAAACTTGACAAGCTGCGCTGTGAATGGAATTGGTGCAAATGCGCAACGTCTCTTCTTAACTCCTGGAAATAACTCGGAAATACACTTATTGGTATATATATTGGTATTCTATAGCTCCATTAATTACATAATATTAATAACACTAATATCCTGTTTTTTTTTATGTATATATATATCTGATTAAAGCAAGCTGTTTGCCTTTATTAACATGGATGAGATGGATAAATAGAAAAAAGGTATCGAGTCCTATGACTTCATGAATGCTTGTTTGTTTGATTTGATTATTTTTTTATATTCCATGTGTACCTCTCTCATGTAGGTGCCATGCCATTAAATATCTTGTCTTTCAAGGTAATTTTTAATCCATACAACTAAAAGGGGGTGTTCGAGGTAGCGCCGATCACATTAGACAACTGCGGAATGTGGTGATGTGTGTTTTTCACTGTTGTAGCACTGCGACGGTATGCTTGAAAGGCCGCTTAGCCTCCCCGAGACGTGTTTCAGCACAGCATTAGAGAAACTTCGATGAAGGCATCAGAGCCCTTTAGTACTCACATTAACCATCGCCTTTTTTAAATGGTGTACGCATTATACGACTCGGGGAAGACGAAGCGATAATGTCGGACTCCTAAATGTAACTTGACACACGTAAAGCAATAGGCTAGGAACTTATCTATTTCACTTCAAGTGTGGTCTTGTTACGCCTTAACTCTGTCTACCCGAAATAGCCATAGACCTTAAAATAACTCCAGACTCCGTGTCCGAGCAATAACAGTTAAATCAGATAAGCTGCCTCGCCTATACGTTTACGACTCGCTGATCGACTGCCATTTCGTTAGAAAACAGCACCCATACATCTACATTTTATTTTATTTTATATTTGTATCTACAGGACAGGCTTTCCGAAATATAGTCTATGTTAGTAGCGTAAGATTATAAAATAA
This sequence comes from Zeuzera pyrina, assembly GCA_907165235.1. Taxonomy (NCBI): domain Eukaryota; kingdom Metazoa; phylum Arthropoda; class Insecta; order Lepidoptera; family Cossidae; genus Zeuzera; species Zeuzera pyrina. Next base: position 9,809,303 of record OU015640.1, read on the forward strand.
TATGAATATACATACGTACATGTAAATTCTCCATACATACTACATAAATATACGAAACTTGGCGAGTTAATTTAGTTACTATAAAGCTTCGATCACAAATAAAGAACTAGATTCACAATCTCATGTAAAATCTAAACAAATTGTTGTCCGAATTGACGTATACATTTTTAATATCAAAGTCAAAGTCAAATCAATTTATTCAAGTAAACCCAATTACAAGGTATTTTTGAACGTCAAATCTACTTTAGTTCGTATCGTATAGTATTATCGGTAATATTGTGTTAATCTAAAGTAGACCTGACCTGAGACTTTCAAACCATACGGTTATAAAAGCTCGTAAACGATTCTTGCATAACATTGAAACGAAGTTTTTTACATAATCTCTTTGCATTGCTATTTACGTCATTTTGATTCGTTACGTAAAAGTGACAAGGATAAGACATACATCGTCAGGCAATATTTAAAAATCTGATTACGAATTTGACAAAAAAGAGTTATGTAACGTTATTACTATAACGAAATAATGAACACGTAAATAATATTATTTAAATTATTAACCGAAAATAACAATCTCCGTCTTTTTTTAGCGATCTAGATATGTTGTTTTTACAACTTTTTAAAGCAGCACTGTGACATGTCTGCTGTTAGCGTTTTCGAATACTACTAAAACAGAAGTGCACTCAAATACCCATTTGAGTGCACATTCCGATGCATGGTTCCGACATTTTTGGAGCGTTGATTGTGTATCTATTTGTGATTGAATTTGCTATTTGCTTTAAAGTATTAAAATGTTTGCTATTTACATGATAAAGACAGTATAAATTGATATATAAAAACGTAGGTACTTAAAAAGAAATTTATTATGTAAGTACTGTCAATTAGTAAACACTTCATAACGTTCAAAGTAAGTATTAAGGGTACTAAAATAATTTATTATCTATAGCAATATATAAATGTGAATTTTTCATTTCACAGAAAATATTGCACTTCAAAAAGAGCACTTTTAATAAAAATTTAGATCTATTTAAACAACGCGATTCATATTCATGAATAGCAATTCTTCACTGTGGGAAAGAATAAATTACGCGTTGTTCTGTAAAAGATATTTTTCATAGGAACTTCTGAGACTAGCAAAATCGTGTTTTTTTTTAATTTCACAAGCTTCTCGGCGATTCTACAAAATAAATGTAAAGAAACAGAGATAGAAAAATAAACAAAATTATTATTTACAAGCTTTACTAATAAATAATAACACTGTTTCAATAGAAATTAACATAAATCAAAGTTAATATAAACAATGAATTTTTGTATTCACAATGGAAGAATTGTACACAACTGAAAATAAATATAAATAAATCTATCTTTGTATTATAGAAAATTTACACGACTGGGCAACAAAATCTACTACGCAGTCATGTTTGCAGTCATGTACAATGTTTTAAATAAGGCGCCTGAAGGCCCAAAACATTTTTCCTTGAAAATACGGACATTTTTGATTGACATTTAATAGACATCATTCGTGACGACAGAATGGTACTTTATAAATTGATCGGATAATATTGACAAGAAGGTATTTTATGATTACATAATCATAAAATACAACTAATTTGTTTTAAATTCAAATTTTTGGAAACAATTTTGTTTTACTGCATTTAATCGATGAATAATATTACGGTAATTATCGTCTAATGCCTAGAACAAAAAATTTAAGAATTATTTTGTATTATCTAAAAGTAGAAACCGTAACTTTACTAAATATGACATCTAAAAGCACCTTTAATATTTTTATAATTTCATTCGTTCACGAAAATTGTTTGTGAATCCGAAGTTCGTATACGAATCCGCAAATGAATTAGAGTAGAGCCTCCAACGAAATTTTGTTTCAATATCGTTCGAACGCGAAATTTCGTTTTCAACTATTAGAGTAGGTCTCCTGAAACGTCACATAGATAAAATAATATTTGACGCTTAAAATTTAAACATTGAAAAATTCCCATACATTTGAACATTTTAACAGATTTTCACCGAACATTACATACACGCTTATTATCATTTTCTAAAATTGGACCTTTCAAACAAAAAACACATACAAATCGGTTCATTCGCTAAAGAGCTACAACACTATATAACGTACAGACAAATAGACAACGGCATTAAACTTACAGCGTTTCTCTTTTCCATCTGCAGGATCTTAAATATTTTTTTGAGAACAAAATATTTTTTAACAAAAAAGTGTGGATTCAGCTTGAAGTATGATAAATATAAATTTAATTTAGACCGTATTAAAAACCGCGTAACCTCGTCTTAAAAAATATATATGTAAATCTGCAGCATATTATTCGAAACAACAGAAATATTTACCGATCAAAATAGTCGGTAAAAAATTCAATCAGAATAAGTCGCATAACTGGAAATGGATTATGTACGTAGAATTTTAAAAAGTCATTCATGATATTATGTACCCATGCATAAGTCATAAATGTTGGTCGTTTCCATCAGTTGATCGTCGTCATCGTCTTTCCACATTATTGTATTTAATCAGATAACAAATAACCGAAATCTGGGAAAATTGAGCATCAAAAGCACAGACTTTATGCGACACACTCCATAAGTTCCGGACAAGAGTGTGCAGTTATCTGAACTTTCCGACTCGTTGCGTCCAAAACGCATCGTCCGAGTCAAGAGTCTAGCGAACAAATTGTTTCTAATAATGTCATTGAATATATTTCAATGACATTTATCGTTATTTCTATCAATATATTTACTGTGTTATCAACTAGGCTATCTACTACAAAAGCGGGTTCCTTTATGAATAAAAATAAACATTATTGTACTAAATAATATTTCCTATGTATGTTTCATTAATTGGCAACCCTGCTACATTATTTTATAATATTAAAGGTAAACCGATTAGGTATACATACTTCAAACACGAAAGTTATTTACTGTGTATTTTCTATAAAGCACACAATAATGAACAAAATGAGGGCGTCAATCTGACAATATATCCTCATTCGACGTCTGCGCCAAAAAACCAATTTGCGCGGTTTTTTGTGCAAAATATAAAGGCCAATTTGATGAAAAGGGTCCCGCGGTCATTAAACGTTGAAAGGTACTTTTTAAGCGGGCTCTTTCGTAGATTCTTCATGATTAAGGATGTTTACAGAATATGTCGAGGTTTTTAATTAAATTGTATTTTTGTTCAATAGAAGAGTCATCTCCTCTCTGCTAAGAATTTACTTTATTTTGTCAATGTTATTATTTTACCGTTGTTTAAAACAAAATATTACACTTAGATATGTAAATGTATATTCCTGAGGTACCTATTTACATGATATTGATAAAGATTTTGTAATTAAATTAATACATGCCTGATTCGTCGAATTTCTTTAAAAAATAAGTCATTCGTAGCGTAGTGATACTTTGATGTCTGATACTATTAAAATTGAGCATCACAATATTCTGGATGGATCGCCGTCGAGCGCCTTCGTGCTTTGAAGCTATTGGTACGGCTATTGCTATATTATAGCGGTAGCGAATGATCACCGCGGCGAGTTATTGTTAGTAAAGTATCACAATATAACCCAGTCATCCCTGGCAAGCTGCGTACCTTTGTCTCTTACCGTATTGCCAAATAAAAGTCGGCGGTTTTATAAGCGGCTTGAAAATTCTGACTGTAGGCTGGCCACTGCTACCTCTGCCTCAATACAGATCAATAATTGGTTTTTGAAATTTAACATTATAATAAATAATTTCGTGATAAAGTATTGTATGTATTCTCATAATTTCTATAGTGGTTAGGTTGTCCTTGAAGAACATGATTGTGACTTGAATAATGTCCAAATGAGAAGAGGCTACTGAATAAAAGCAGGGTATCATAATATTTTCCAGTAAGCTAGCAAGTAGCTTCGTGTGATAAGTTCGTTAAAGTCAGTAAAAACTAGCATATTAAGTCAGAATAATCATATAGTATGCCTCGATCACACGAGGCTGTCATAAATGAAGTCAATTGTATAGATACCTCTTAGGCTAGTGTACCAGGAACCTAGAACTGGCATCCTAACTTTATTTACTAACGACATGTCTTTTAAGCATAAATGATACGGAATTTGAATTATAACAAGCCCATTGTAAATGGCTGTTACTATGTACTTTTTAGAGCTACGAACAACAATTATATACCTATTGAAATGAAAACTTCTTTAGGCGCATTTTGCGCTCTTTCTGAACTGAACGATTACGCTCAGGTCGGTGACGCTCAATTGGGTATACTCGGCTCCAGTCGATATAAAAGCGTATATATATTTTAAAATTAGAAAATCATATAACCTTCTATCGTGTGGTCATAAGACCTATCTTTTTTTTCTCTATGGATTTTATTTATTCATTTGTTTATTTTTTTAATAAAATTTGATATACGTATATAGTAACATCGCAATTCCAAATGTAGATTTTTCCAAATTGTGTATCCAATAAAACGTAATTATGCAAAAATCAATCATGCAATGGCGGTCGTAATAGCAGACGAGCCCAATAGGGGATTTTGGGATTTACTCAGGTGCGGCAGATTAACATATGGGGATACCTTGCATCCTATAGGGCCAGGACAGTCAATTAAAAAAAGTCGATAGGTAGTAAATACTAGTAGTAGTGGAAATACTTGAGTGCGTCAGATTAAGGTATGATGGATTAATTACATGCTGAAAAGTGTGCATTTCAATAATCTGACGGCTTGAGCGTGACGTAAGGAAGTATGAGGGTCACAAACTTGCAAAAAAAACTTCACCTCAACATTCTTGAGCCCGGTCGATTTTTTTTTTTTTGAAGGATTTATCGATAACGGGAAAAATATAATCTGACTATTTCCACATGCCGAAGTATCAAAAATCGTCAATAAAGTTTAGAGCATGCAGCTACAGTGAAGCATGTATTTCCCACTCCGCGCCTCTCTCTCCCTTTCACTCTTCCTCTATCTCTCACTCTCTCGCCACACTATACTCCAATTCCTAATTCAATATAATTACTTTACTTTCCATCAGCCATCACGCTATCACAAGTGATTACAGCACTCGTAGTCAAAGACATTGTAAAATTGCAACGTAATAAGAGTCAGGAGATTCGGGACCTCCGTAGAGCGAAATAGACTTCCAAATATCAAAAAAAATATATACAAAATAGCCAATTTGACTACTTTAAACCAATCAGCTTTACCAACATGAAGAACGAAATAGAGACCTGACGCCTAATATTCAAATCTATCGATAATTATTATAATTAGCGCGACGTGCAGTACCAAAAATTGGTAAAAACGATTTAAACAATTTAATTTTTTCCAAACCGTCAGAATAAGAAAATCCTTCCAAAATATCGTTAGATTATGGATTAGAACAACCAGGACATCACACTGAACAATATGTATGAAAATCTGAGGCGCTCAACTATTTCAAAATGGCGATTTTTTTTCGCATTTTCAAAAAGCCGCTACGAGCTTGCGTCACATCTGAATCGTCAGTCTTTTGAACGAGAGCTTCATTCGGGTTCACTTAACATCTCCTCTGAGTATCTGACGCGCTCGAATAAATTTTTTTTTTTCATTTTTAACCCCTATGCCCCACCAGTGAAATCATATAACCTTTTTTGCTTTCTACCATCTAATATTCAAAATCCAATAGGTCTCCACGACGCTCTAGTAAATCCCCATTTAGCACCGCGGCCTGCCTTACTATAAAATATAATGCAGTAGTTAAATAGTTAGGTTGCTGATATACAAATAATAAGCTCATATGAATGTTAAACATAGATAAATGTAACAAAATAAGGAGATTTTTTCCGCAAAACATGTATACATACATATCTTCACGCTGTATCCCTAGCGAAGTAGACAAAAAGAACAGAGTGTCAAGCTTTGCGGTACTTGCACACTTCATGCACACTTCACCTCCTCAAACCTCATCATTCTCCTCACAAATTTTTGCCTGGGTACGCGAGTGCTGTTGACATTTCGGTCAGTTAATACTTTGGCTGTTTAATCTTCGTAAGTCAGCCTTGGTCTTCCTTGACTTCTGCTATCACTCACTTTCACTTTGTAGATTTTTTTCGTCAGTCTTTTATCACACATTCTTTCTATTTTGTATACATATTTCTATTCCACAAAATATATGCAACATTTGAATTCTTTGTACTATTTACGATAAAATGATAAATGAAATTACTTCTGACCTTTTAAACCCTATCAATCATCAATCTCACGAGCTCACGCAACATGGAATTGCAATGACCCAAATAAAAATAATCTTATAGTTTCGCTTTTTATGTGTTCCGTAGCAAACCTGGAAATATGACACTTTCGAATCACTTCGATGGCAAGTAAGTAATAAGCAGTGTGCCACTAACACAAGATTTTTAAACGAAATTGGAAACCAAACCGAATCTTCTGTCGGTTGCACTACTTGTACTTAGCGAACCCCTGAACTCGGTGTAATCGGGCATAAGGATAATAATTATTTTTTAACATGTACTTGTAATACTTTGATACAGTGTTTTTTTTCTATCATTTTGTTTGTACCTACTGTTATACGCGTGGTGAATACAAATAAATAGCGTAATTAATTTATGTAGTACAAGAACATAAAAAAATGTGGGTATTTGTCGATGGAACCCTAAAATTGGATTTACATAACATAAGTTTAAGTAAGTAGGTATTTCTTTATCGACAACCTTTCTCCTCTGTGTAATAGCGCTTTGGTATTGGCAGAAAAGAATGACGGAGTCCCGTGATTGATTTACATTATGTTTCCCATCGAATTTTGTGGTTTATTTTAAAAGGCTTCATGTTGTATGCCATGCAGTTTTCTAATACAAATTTGATTTTTAAATCCAAGTTTGAACATGGCGACATTCAAGGATTACAACAACTAACAATGACTGACTTTTACAATACAAATAGGTACCTACATAATATACAAAATTATCCCAATAAAATTAGACACAAAAAGGGTGAATCTTCGAAAGCATTGCTACCAATTTGGATTTTTGTATAGACCTTTATATTGATATTCCAAACGTATCCTAAAAAGTGCTCTTGTTTTGGATTGTGGCCTTTGCAGCTTCTAAAAATGATTGGAGACTACTTTCGTGGAATCAATAGATAGAATGTCTAATTGTAGTGAATCGTCTTTAATAATGTTAATATATCTATGTCTATTCATATAATGATATTTAATACCGTAGTTTTTACAATTTAGTCTTTGATTGGCTTTCCCCCTAATACTTAGCGAACCAGTAAAAAGGGACAGGGGGCTACTAACGACATTTTGCGTTTCACGAAACGTTAGAAGCCCCTATATAGTTAAAAGAGGAAAGATTAAATGGCAACAAATCCCAAAAATAAGTACTCGCCAGTACGGCTTCATGCCCCAGCGAAATATGAAGGATTCCTTGTATGATCTGATGAGACACATTTGCTTAAAGCTGGAACAAAGGAAATTAATAATCATGGTCTCATTAGACATACAAGGGACCTTCAACAGCGCATGGTGGCCTACTATCAGAGTCCGACAGGCTGAGGAAAAATAACCAGTAAACTTAAGAATAATCATAGATAGCTACCTAGAAAATGGAATGGTAACTCTGACATATGCTGGCCAGGAATACACTGAGAGGACCAGGAGGAGAGAAAGGATGCAGTAAAGGCGCCATAGGGACATTACTGAGGGACCTGGGGCAAAGGGGTGATTACCATCAAGCTTTCCTCGTCGACATTCGTGCTGGTCTTCGATGGTAACACGGTTTATAGATATCCAAAGACAGCCAAATGCCGTTCTGATCCGTGTTGAGGAGTAGGGTAAGAGAATAATCTTAAATCTGTGCCTCAAAAGACGCAAGCCATACTCATAACGAGGAGGCTAAAATACGATACACCACTGCTGAACATGGGCGGTGTGGACATAGGTATGATCAAACATATGAAAATCTTAGGGTTAACAATTGACAGCAAACTATTTTTTAATGAACATATCGCAAATGTGTGCAAAAAAGCGATACACATTTATAAAATGTGTCAAGAGCGGCCAAAGCTAGCTGGAGTCTCCAACCAGAGGTAGTGCGCACTATATATAGAGACGCTGTCGAGCCCATCATAACTCAGCCTGCGCATGGACTTCAGCAGTCGAAAAATTGGGTATGTAAAAACACCTTAATACGGTCCAACGAGCCTTCGCTCAAAAAATCTGTAGAGCGTATCGTACTGCATCCCTAAATTCGGCTTTAATTCTGACAGGAGTTCTCCCACTTGATCTGCGAATCGAGGAGGTTGCTGCATTATATGAGGCGAAGAGAACCTCGAAGCTCGCTCTATGATGTAGAAGTCGAACAAATAATTGAATTTAAAAAATAGATCACCCGACCATGTAACAGGTCTGGAGCTAATGAGCATTGCAGATCGGGAGTGATTGGAAACAGTCACCAAACAATACAGGTATATACGGACGGTAGCAAAATCGTGGACGAGGTCGGAGCTGCTATTTCCATTTGAAAAGAAGGAGCCGAGATCAATAAGACTAAATTAAAATTGTCCTCTTACTGTTCGGTAGGTATATCAGGGCGAGCTCCTGACCGTGTGCCACTAGGGAGATCTTCAAACGTCAGAAAAAAAGCTTAGGAATCTTTAGCGATTCTAGATCAGCTTTGGAGACCATAGCGAACCAGTGCTCAACACACCTTCTGGCTGTGGAGATAAGGTGTAACTTTCGAACCGATGGGTAACAAAGTGAGGGAATTATCTTACTTTGGATAAAAGCTCATCTCGGATTCGAGGGCAATGAAGGAGCAGACAGCTGGCGGAGACTGTTGCCCAAAAAATAAAAGCAAAGCTGACATACGATTTGTGCCCGGTCTCGTTCATCAGGTGATAGATCCGATTGTAGTCGCTTGAGGAGTGGAACCGGAGATACAAGACCAGTGATGCGGCTTCTACCACCAAGATATTCTTTTCCGATGCCATTGATGCACACAAAATAACTAGGAAGATATAACCTACATACATATTAACCCAAATTTTCACAGGACGCGGCGGGTTCTCCTAATACCTACATCGTTTTTGGGCGCTCAGGGGACCCGTCGTGTATTTGCGAACCTGGGAGTCCTGAAAACGTGACACATATTTTATTAGAATGTCCGGTCTATGGCTCGCTGAGGTACGATCTAGAACAAACGTCGGGAATTAAACTGAATATCACGAACATAAGCAATAATAATGCTAATGAGTGATAATTAAAATCGTTCGATTTTCATGAAATGTTATACAAAAATCGCAAATAGTGTAATCGCAAGGAATATGGATAGAAGAAAATAATGATTTATAAATATAATATATTATATGCAGGGTTAATTTAAAAATACTAATAACCTCTTAGTATTTTGTACTAAACATTATCCCCAATAACTTTTGTTTTACGTCTTTAAAAAATTCATAAGTTTTTACTTTCATACAAAAATAAAAATACATTAAATGTTTCTGAAAATGGCACTACTCTACCCAGTCGCTAAAGCAGCACACGCGCAGTGTGCCTTCCTTCATGCGCTGAAGAAAATAGAAAACTAATAAGATAAGGAAGAAGACTTCGAGGAAGTAGTAGAATAAGATGAGATAAATAGGAATGTTATGATATGGAAGGAAAGAGCGGTTGGAATAACTAAAAGAATAAGGCAATAAAATGAAAAAGGTAAGAAGGAAAATTAATGTAAGATGAACGGTGTAAATGAAGGAAGGAGAGGAAGAATAGAATAGAGCAATAAGAACTCTGGCAGTATACGTCAGGGAAAGCAGATACTAATAAAAAAAATGTAGTTAAAAATCCCCTAAATTTAGAAACTCGACTTTCGAACCCATAACGCTATGTAACAGTTTTGTATATTAGTTTTAAACAAAATGGAGACTAATTTATTTAATACAATAATATCTGATTTATCGATAAACTTTTGGAAATGAATAGTCACTATTGAAATCGATGATTGAAATAATAAAACGTCACATATCTATGTCTGACATTACTAGGGGACCGTTATATTGGTGAAAACGAATATTGCCCACGAAGTAAAAACGAAGAGGAGGCGCCGTAACGAATTTTCCTCATACAAACCAGTGTAACAACATGCGGGTTGAGGGGGACGCAGAAAAAAAAAATGGAGGGGGATGTTGCGAATCGTATGCGAATACGTGGCAGTCTTTTTGTGTTATTTTTCAAGTAGTTTTATTATTGACCACCAGATGAGTAAAATACATTCTTGATACAGAGATGTACTTAGTGATTAATCGGTAACTTGAATTTCAAAATTCAAAATTCAAAAATTTTCACATTAAGTTATGAAATACCACTTATATTTGTATTTAAGAGTAAATTGATATAAATCCATAATGTATATTATGATGGAGCAGTAACACCGATGAGATGTAGTTTTTCATTTGTAAATTTTTTTATCTTAATACAACGTATCTATCGTTTGACCACGTGAAGATATGTATGCATGTATCGTGCGTGTTGGGGACCGAATAACGGTCTAGAATAGCAATTTTTAAACTAACGTTTGTCCATTTGTTTGTACGCGCATCATGCAACTGTTACTGTCTCTTTATTTCAATAGAATGATAATACAGATCGCGCCACGAAAGATGAGTCATGACAAGCGATTGTAGTGGGGAATCCGTCTAGATACGCTCTTACGAAATTGTAATGTGTTTTTAGGGATTTTCTTAGTGTCCATTCTCTTCATTTATTATAAATCCAAATAAATTAATTACATATTGGTGTCGAACTTTTATTTTCTTCTTACACAATTTAACTAGCACGAAGTGGCATGGCAGGGCGATGGTATGAAAGCGACTGGCGGAGCTACGCGTACGAATTGGTTTATACATACATACATATCTTCACGCTGTATCCCTAAAGGGGTGGTCAGAGAGGGCGGAGCGCCAAGCGTCGCGGTCCTTATATACTTCTTTCATTTCGTCAAATTGCTTTATATTCTACTAAAATGCAATTCAGCACTTTTAGCATCGCCAGGTCGCTACATATTTATTAATATATCGCATCTTTAGAATGAAAGCGACTTAATTTAAAATTTCAGAATTTCCGATTAAAATAATAAACTTAAAAATACCTACTACTTAATTTCATAGATAACAGTACAAACTTGTCTGTCCCATTAGCAACATATCGCGAGAATATTTGAACATGTATTTGTGAAAAATCCATTTTATCATTATATTAATAATAACCCAATACAGATTTCAATTTCGGAACTTGCCGAACCAAATTCTCAAAATTTCGAATTAGATCAATTTCATTATATGGTCTATGTAAGCATTGCATTGGTCTATGCAAGCCATTACTATAAAACTGCTACACCAGTATATGCGTAATTTAGTTTCGATTAGTTATTTATTACGTTATAACTTTGTTATAAAATTCAAAATATGAGTGCATTATCAAATATTTGTTATTATTAAATGAATTAGTTTATGAAAAGCATAGGTAAAAATTATCCTTTATACAACAACAACATATTATCCTCGCGCTGTATCCCTAACAGGGTAGTCAGAGTTACATACTTTTGTCGCTTCCTCAAATCTCATCACTCAGTACAGCTAACAGCTCTGGCTATTAAATATTCGTAAGTCAGCCTTGATCTTCCTTGGCTTTAATTATCTTTTATAAAAGAGTATATTAGTATTAATACGTCTAGAGTGCGGTCCTTATAATATTTTGTAAAGTAACTTCTATTCTATTCCCCAACAGAAATTATCCGTAACAAAAAAAAATACGTTAGTATTATTGTAATACGTCTACCTCCTGCGTGCGGTCCTGCTGATAATGTCAGTTTTAGAAAGAATTTTTATTCCCCAACAGAGGTCACTTCACTCGGTGTAAATGAATCGATGTAGCTTTCTTACAAACAATTTCATGAATTAAATTAACAATTGAGCAATATTAGGAGTAAACAGGTAGGTTTTTAATATGCTTAGCGATATCTGAGTGCAAAATGTGATTTTAAAGGGCGATTAAGTTGACATCTGTCGACGAATAGTAAAACCTACACGAACAAGAAAACTTTCTAGAACTGTCGATGTAATATTGTATAAATTAATACTTATACATGAAATGTGATATTTTTTAGAGTATCACAGCATCCATCTAAATGCGACTTGCAACCAACCACATGGCACTTCATTTTTCTATTGTACAATCACTGAAAATCTTTTTTTTTTTGGTAAAATAATACGCGTGACTGTCTAAAGCTGAGACTATATTTTTTTACACACAGGCTCAGCCCATTACAACGTCTCCTCCTTCCTTCATGGTTCATAGTGATCAGTGCTTCTGTTACATTTCGTATTTAACATATCAGCCCCCTTATTCACAAACGTCGGAAACTCAAGTTTCCGTATCCGACAGAAAACTTTTCGAAGATTTTGTCTGTACGCGATTCACAAATCCGAAATATTATTATATTTATACTATGTATATATCACATTATAAATAGTCGTATTCATAAATCCAAGCCGTCGGATTGAATTTATGCTTTTCGACGATCGGCCTTTCCGCCACGGAAAGTTTCCGACGTTTGTGAATAACCCCCCAGAAGTGGGATTTTACCACGTGACTAATGAGCGGTTATTCTGCTTTTCATCACATTGTTTAAAGTGATGGTGACGAAGGTTTATCAGTGTAAAAAAAAAACAGGTGGTATATAACACTATTGTAATTTTATTAATATTGTTCAATATTCAAATTCATTTATTTACCATTACATGTTATTACATTTCATAGAAGTTACTTCGACAGTACAGAGTAGTACATCGCAGTTCTGGCTATGATACTATAATACAACAATTGTAATCAAAATTCTCCTGTTCTGTTTCCATTAAATGAAATATAGTTCTGTCTATAATTTTCTTGTTTTCATAATATTCATATTTTACTTGTTTAATTAAAAAAATTTCAATTAATCAAATGTCTGCTAAATTCACACTCATTTAATACGCCTTTTTGTTTTTGTTTTTATAAGATTTTAAGTAAAGCCAAAATACGAGATTTTTAGCTGTTCGTGTACGAAAAAAAAGTTCTACCGTTGCCAATTCACGTCCCACAATTGAAATTGTCAACTTCAGGCCTGTGACAGTTTTAGTTCCGAACGAGTTGTATTGGCGCTGTAATCACTTCTGCCATCGACTATCCGCCTTAAAAGTCAATTACTTGTCAGTGTGCTGTCAGTCTGATTCCTACTCAGACTCTGCCTACTTTTCTATTTCGATTTGAGTTTTGTTTTACCTTGTGTTTTCTTTGATTTCATGCTTGACTCGAGAATCTTGAAATGCCTATTCTCCTCTGTTGTTTGATGTAAATAATCCTCTAAACCGCTGCATTGGTGGTTTTTCGGAATCACTAGGATATACCTACATAAAGTTATATTACTCTGTCAAAAAGTACCGGGAAAAGATCAATAATACACGAAATGTTAGTAGTTATTTATCCAAATTTATTTTATCACCTTCAAAATATGCTCCTTCAGAAAAGATACACTTACGCCAACGAATAATCCAATCATCAAAACTTTTTTTAAACGCTTTTTCCGGAATTGAGTTCAGTGCTCGCCGCGAATTCTCCTTTAGGTCTTCTACCGAATGAAAACTGGTGCCACGAAGCGGTAATTTGAGTTTAGAAAAAAGAAAGATGTCGGCTGGAGCCATATCTGCTGAATAAGGTGGTTGCTCGATGGTATTTGTTGAGTTTTTGGTCTAAAATTCGTTCACAATGATGGCCTTGTGCAAAATCCAAGAATTTTCTTTCCACAAATCTGGTCTTTTTCGTCGAATTTGCTGTTTTAAATCCCGCATAACGCCTTATTGGGCGTATTCTTTATTTACCGTTTCACCTTCCGGCAAGAATTCTGAGTGCACAACATCGCGATAGTTAAAGAAAACAGTCAACATGACTTTGACTTTTGATCGACTTTGGCGTGGTTTTTTCGGTTTCGGTTCAGTTGGAAGGCGCCACTCCGAAACTTATTGACTAGTTGGCATGTCAAACTCGTAAACCCATGTCTCGTCACCAGTAACAATGCCTTTCATGAATGTTGGGTTGGAATCGACTCGTTCTAGCATGTCCTCAGCGACTCTTATGCGATTGTGTTTTTGAAGAAAATTCAGGTCTTTTGGGACTAGCCGAGCGGCAACATGTTTCATACCAAAGTGATTATTTAAAATGGTACGGATCGACTCGTGAGACACAGAAAGTTCGGCGGCTATCTCTCTCAAACTTAAATAAGCATTTTCAGTCACTATTTCCTTCACTTTCGCGATGTTAACTTCAGTTGCAGACGTTGATGGCCTACCAGAGCGAGGCAAATCTTCCATCACATCTCGACCACCTTTGAATGCTTTGTACCACTGATAAGCACGTGTTTTTGATAAAGTCGATTCACTGTAAGCCTTCTGTAACATTTTCAGTGACTCCGAACACGAAATTCCATTGCCGATGCAAAATTTAAAACAAACGCTTTGTTCGATGTTTTTGTCCATTATGAAATTCACAATATTCACTAGAATGATATAACTAAAACCAGAACTGTATTTAATCTAAATAACAGATGCAAGTCAAACTCCGCGCCAAAATGGAAAACAGTTCTGCCAATCTAACAACAACAAAAAAAAAACAAAAAATTGAATTTGGAACCATAAACAAATCATCCATTCCCGATACTTTCTTGACTGAATGTATTGGTACCTACATACGTTTAGTACGGTTTTCAAAAAAGTGATATGATAGTAGCGCCAAAACGAAATACATAACAATTATGGCAAAGTAACTGTCGCATCTGTAGCTTGCTACAAATACCTAATCTGTGGTCAAGTTTTTGGAGGGTACGGGAGAAGTGAGTTTGTCATTTTATTTAATTTTTCAATTTTTTACATTTTTAGTAGTTTTAAAGTACAACAGTAACTTTTTGGCAGGAATGGGAGAAGTGAGGTTGTCATTTTATTTAGATTTTCTATTTTTTACGTTTTTGAAAGTTTTAAAGTACAAAAGTGATAGTATACTGTGTTTTAAAGTTCTGTATGCGTGAAAAGAATGGAGTAGGTCTAAATAAATATGTGTAGCTGAAGTTCTCGCGCTCTTTTAAGAAGTCATATAAAACTTCAATAAAGCCTGCTATCACTTTACTGGAGGAGTTTTACTTTACGATAACAAAAAACTAATTTACTTGTGATTCTACTTAGTACGTGACATTGGCAAATTTGCTAAACTGTGCGCCATGCCGTAAAGAAAGAAAAAAAAGTACAACGGGGACTTTTTGGCGGGAATGGGAAAAGTGTGGTTGTCACTTCATTTAGATTTTCTATTTTTGGTATTTTTTTGGGAGTTTTAAGGTACAAAAGTGATACATTATATTTTAAAGTTTTGTGTACGTGAAAAAAATGGAGTAGGTCGAAATAAAGATGTATAGCTGAAGTTTTCGCGTTCTTCCAATAAGTTCTTTTAAATTTCAGTAAAGCCTATTATCACTTTACTGCACAAATTAGTAAGAAAAATCGAATTTACATTAAAATATGTGCTCCATGTGTTCATCATTAATTTTAACAAACAAAATACTGTGACGTGATTATAATTTGTAACAAGTGATTCTCCAAAAGTTACGTGATTAGACTGATAGCTTTGTTGGCAATGTCTCAAGAAATATTTAAAAAAAAAATACCTATTGTCAAGTCCATAGCGCACTTTTATATATAAAAAAAACATATTAATGCTAATGCCTTAAATAATTAGATTTTAATATCCTCTAATAACAAAAACAAACTTATTATGGCTTCTACGTCCAAAGATATCGCGTCAACTAGCTACGACGAACAAGTAAATGTTACTAACGACCTGGAACCAGGAGCTTGTCCAGAAAGCATAATTAACCCCACGGATTCTTTCGAAGAGTTTGCATCAGAAATGAGTTCCACTCTTGAAGATAGAAACTCTTTGCTTACGACAAAAAGCAGTACGATAATTGAAATCCAAAGTGAAATTGGCGAGAATTCTAAAGACATGAAAACTACAAAATCTAGCGACGATTTAAGAAGCAAAGATGTAAGTTTTTGTTTGTTTTATTATCGAACAATGTGTACGCATTTTGTAATCTAAGAGTAAACATTGACTTATTTACTGGAGTAAAATCAAAAACTAACCTTATAATGTCCAATGATGAAATGATATTATATGAGCTTATTTAATTAATTTAATGTTAATATCTATGTACATATTTGGTCTAGATAGAAATATATAATTTAATTATGCTAAATAATCTGTTTCATAGAAAAATACAAAAAGTATATTTAAGTGATTGTTAAATGAAAACTTCTAAAAACAATAATAAATGATAACTGTTAAAATTGTGTGTGCCAGGTTTTATTATTAAATTTGTACATCTACACAGAGAAAAGTTTGCTTTCCTGAATTGTTTTAATACAAATATTTTCTTATTATATTTCTGATGAGTTTTTTAAAATTTTTAACTTTATTTCGAATAAGATTTCTATTGTTTTTTTAAATTGAAATATATCCTTATTCAAGGTATTAAACCATATTATTCTTAATTTTTTTTTCTAGGAAGCTATGTCAGGATCAGCAAGCAATTCAAACTTGAGTGAACAAAATGGTGATGATACTGATGATAGAGATGATTATTTACAATCACCGGAATTGGTGAATAAAGAAAAACATGTGTTCATATTGAGCTCAGCTGGAAAACCAATATATTCACGGTTTGATTTTAAAAAATTTTAAAAATATAGTACTAAAACTTTAAGGCAATTTAGAACAGATTAAACTCTGATCTCTTCCAAGAGACCGTACTTCAAATGACTACTAACTTACTTAATTACAAAAGAGAAAAAGACTACTATAGTTGCATAATATAATAAAATCACTTAATCTTTGTATATTACTAGAATTATGATAACATTTTATGACCTTTATTAAGTGCTTTCAATAAAAATGTAGTTTTATAAAATTTGTAAACAATTTAATATTATACCTACTTTGTAGCACAATGTTCAATATTATTTTTTAAGGTATGGTAATGAAGACAAGTTAGCTGGATTATGTGGTGTAATCCAAGCTTTAGTGAGTGTAGTCGAAGACCATAACCGTGACATATTAAGATCAATCAACACAAAAGACTGCAAAACAGTGTTTCTGGTCAAAGGTCCACTTATACTGGTGGCTGTTTCTAAATCAAATGAAAGTGAAACACAGCTGGTACTGCAATTAACGTAAGTGTCAAAAATCTTTGTCATTGAATATTAATTTTTAACAAATGCTTCATTTGTTATGAATTCCATATTAAAGAGTGTTAATTCAACCACTCACTTGCATATCCATTTGCCTGTCTGTCTCATTAGATTTCCACAAGTACTGTATTATGTACTTAAAAAATGAGCATAGTAATTTATTTTTTTAACCCTTTAAAATGTATAGCATATAATGCTGTATCAAGCACAATATTGGAGACCAAGCACTTTATGAAGGGAAATTGAACAAGTATCTATATAGGGGCAATAGAGCAATTTTTTAAAGTATTAGTACATACAGTGTTAATAATAAAAGTCATTGCATGCCATTGCGAAACTATTTATGCATAAGTTTTTATACCCTTACTTCCAGTGCGCTTTACTATATTTTTATTATACTTTTAAAGTAACAGCTTAAAATTACTGCCAAAAATTGACATTCGTAAAGTTATACAAAAAAACATTCCTCATTCAATCTTGCCGCAATGTCGTGGCACACCAATATTTTAAATTCTTTTTTAACATGTTAATGTACCTATCGAGTAACAGCTCTAAGTTTTGACTAAATCACAGGTTAATTAGTTACTACTAAATGAAAATATATACTTTTTCTATATGGAAATATGGCACATCCATACCTTTCGATAGTACCTGGCATGTTACTTTGTTTTTTGGAAAGTAATGTTCAATATCTAATATCATACAGTTACAGTTGGACCTTAAGTCAAGTAAATAAGTTTGATAATAGAACAGCATTTGATTGGTATCAATAGAATTAAAATCTAAAAAAATTCTAGTGACATTACAGAATCAATCAAGGAATTCATTAGCTAATGGAGTAAATTAAAAAACTATGTCTACACTTCTGTGCTGCCACACAATTATTTTTAATAATAACACTGTATGTACTAACAGTTTAAATGCATTTTAAGCTGTAACTCTATAGACTGGCATTATTATTATGACCAATTGGACCACAATTTATAAAGATTTATTAAGTATATTTAAATAGTTCTACAATTCTAATATCAAAAATAATATTTTTAAAAGATGTATAAAAATAATATTTTAACAAGGTTGCATCTGCAGCACCCCTCTTATTTGAAAAACCCTAGAGCTATAATTTTTAAAATGGCGGCTACTATAAGGTCTTATAGCCCAATCAATCTATGGAAATGCTCCAGATAATTGAGGGCAGGAAAAAAAATATGATCGTGTAGAACAATAAATTTTAAGAAAGATAGCGGTTTTTTTCAGTTTCAATGGCGAATCTGACCTAAAAAATTTGCCGAAAATTCAAAAGAGTTTTTCACTAATGAGACAAAAAGTTAAGCTTGTATCCAAAAAAGTTAAATTAGAAAGTTGTAGGTGATAAAATTATCTTTCGATTGATGTCCTGTGCAATATCGATTTTAGCTTTATACATGGAGAAAAATGCAAACAACCATTAAAAGTCGAGTTTTTTCATTTAATAATAGCTTTCCATCAAAGTAACTTAGAAACTTGTTATTTGGTAAAAATGTTAGTTTAGGCCTTAAGGCTATTGGAAATTATTTTTTTCTTGGTGCGAAATTTTCAAAATTGTTCAAGAAAATTTCATTTTTGCGAAAAAAAGGGTTTCGTAAAACTGTTTGTGTACAGCTCTCCGGCATCGTACAGCATTTTTTCGGAACTGTATTTCTTTGTTAAGAGTTGTACTATCATGTGCAATTGTTAGAATTTGATTTTTTTAATGTTAAGTACAAAAAATTGCACCATTAAAACGTCAAAATATGAAGGTTAAGTTTTTTGCTGTATTTTTTTTCAATTCAACATTTGTCTAAACCACACTACTATTTAATGAAAGTTTATATTTTTTAACGCATTTCAAAAAAAAATTATTGCTATACAATCATTTGGAGCTGAGAATTTTTTGTTGTAAAAATTCCTGAGCCTTTTCCCTGTGTTGAAAGCCTCCGAAAATGAGACAGATTGTTGTTAAATACTTAGTGTCTGATAAAAAAAATGTCTATGACGTTTACACAAGCAGAACTTTCAATAAGACTGCATCAACTCATTCGTTTCTGCTTTCTGCAACTTATATCTATCTTTAATCAAATTCTTCATACCACAGTCATTTTTAGTAGCAAGCTAGTCTCGTCATGCTTTCTTCTTCACACAGACTCTAACGTCATCATCCCATCACACATCACGCTTTTTATTGTTCCCAATCTTATTTATTCCACACACTTCTTTTGCAGCCTCGATCATACTGTCCCTAAGGCTCTGCAAACATTCTTCAACATCCTCGCTCGTCACTTTTAAGATTACTGGATATTACCCTTTCATATTAATTCCTGGTGGTCGCATCTTACAGTTTCCAGCTTTTAATGTGACAGTCCGCTGCCGGTTTGGACACTACGCGACGTCGCCATGCTGCAAACAGACCCCTTATTCTGGTTATCACTAGAAAGTGGTCCGTTCCCAGATCGGCTTTTCTAGGCGCTCTAGTGCCCATAACCTGCTTCTTGAGCCTGCTATCCACCAGGAATAAATCAATCATACTTCTCTCACCCTTTCTTTCCCACGTGTACTGATTGATCTTTTTGTGGTTAAATATGGTATTAGCTACAAAAAGATTGTTTTCCTTACACACTCCTAACACAATCCTACCAGCAGCATTCACTCTCTTAACTCAATACTTGCCTAGGACAGTCTCAAATCCTGTTTGAGCTGTCCCGCCCCATCCATCTATGTCTCCACATACAACAATGCTCTCATTCTCTTCATAGATTTCTTAGAATTTATTGTTCCACACAATCTTTTTTTTTCTTGCCCTCAATTGTCTGGAAATTAACATGGTTAGATTGATTGGACTATTACAATAACTCCTGCTTTTAGTATTGTAAATCAATACTCAAATCAGTTTTTGATTACTGATTTATATATATACATATCTTCACACTGTATCCCTAACGGGGTAGTCAGAGAGGATGGAGCGCCAAGCCAAAGAGTACTGATTTAATCCTAATAATTACATTTTTTTACAAATGCAGTTAGCATTTGTAAAAACATTTAAATTTTACTTTCATTATTAATATAACAACTTATAATTTTTATTTCAGTTATGCATTCAATCAAATTGTATCAGTGTTAACACTTACACAACTCAACAGAATATTTGAGCAGAGAAGAAACTATGATCTTCGAAGACTGTTATCAGGAGCAGAGAGACTTATAGATCATTTATTTATATTTATGGAGAAAGACCCTGCATTTTTACTTGGTAATTAAAATGCATTATGATATTTTTAATCTATACATTTATACAATGGAGTCATTATATATCTATAACTTATATATCTTTAGTTACAGAGAATATTCATTGAATATCTAATTTAACCTACTAAATAGATAAGAGTTATAGCTGAAATAGCAATAACAAGAACTATGAAGGACAGTAGGATTTTTCTGTGACATATGTTTAAGCACTCACTAAGAAGGATTTTTGAAAAATCACCTAGAATAAAAACTGTTGTACGGTAATTCGGAATATCTATGATTATTACAGATGTAAAAAAAACATTTAGACTCTTAATTGGAAATAATTGAACAGGTGATTTATCATTTTGAAAATCAACTCTTAAGTGAGTGAAATAGAACATGAAACTTTGCTTGCAATCTGGTCTGGGAGAGAAAAGAAAATGGAATTGTGGCAGCCGGCCAAGAGATAAGGTTAATTATAAGAAACTTGTATAGGCAATGGGTTGCAACCTATTCCTGCATAATTCCGCTTAATCGTTTTTTAATTCCAAATACTCCTACTTATTGCTAGAAATGGCGTCAAGATTTTGATGTGCTTTGATTCTCACTCACCCTAAATGGGAAACGTTTAAAATTGGATTCTTCACCAAAAAAATAAAAAACGTTTTTTTGTTTTTTGTAGGTGCAGTTAGATGTCTGCCTCTACCAGAAAAAGCTAGAGAAAATGTAACAAGCGCTATAACATCTGCTTGTAATAAAATAAGAGATTTAGTATTTGCAATACTAATAGCTGGTAATCAATTAATAACTTTAGTTAGAATGAAAAAATATACTCTTCATCCATCTGATATACATCTGCTGTTTAACTTGGTAAGGAGTTCAGAGTCATTCAAAACAGCGGAGAGTTGGACGCCTATATGTTTACCGAAGTTTGATCCTACGTAAGTTTCTGCCCTACAATTTTGATTTTGATTAAATACTATGTTTCCTTTCTCTCAACATCGCAAGGTATTTTGTCTTCTCTTAACTATTAACACTCGTATTTATAAACAAGTAATTACTTGTTGCTAAGTAATTTCTTAATGAAATCATTACTTGTGGCCAGAATTCTTCAGTACAAAATCTTATTCCATAATTGAGTAATGCACGTTACTTACTTAAGCAATTGCTTACGTTAGAGTTGATGCTTGATAATTGTTTCTCACTGGCAACACTTCGTTGCTGCGTTTTGTTTCATGAGAGGGCAAACGTGAGGTCTAGATTATTTTTACAAAGTCTTGCATTATATTGCCTAATATAAATTTGTAATATATAATTTGATAAAGTTATCGGTATAAAAAGAAAAATAAGTCGTAGAAGATATTTTTTAATAATTCAATTTTATCTTTGAACAAACAAAATGTTTGGAGAATCGAAACGTTTGACACACGATATAACCCTACCAAATTTAAATGTATGCTTTTTATACTTGGGATATTAGCTGACACGTGATTTATAACTTGGAAAGATTATTATGTAGTTATTATTAATGGCAAAATAGTATATTGTGTTTTAAAATTCTGTGTAAGTGACAAGAATGGAGGAGATCTAAATAAACATGTGTAGCTGAAGTTTTCGCGCTCTTCCAAGAAGTCCTTTATAACTTCAGTAAAGCCTACTATCACTTTACTGGAGGAGTTTTACGATAAGAAAGAACTAATTTACTTGTGATTCTACTTATTCTGTGTGTATACTAGTTTGTGTTAATGCGTGACATTGGCAAATGCGATAATCATCTATTGAATTGTTTTCTCGCTTTACTTGACGTTGGCAATGTACTCACGTACGGTGCCATTTAAAAAAAAAAAAAAACATTAAGTACAACACTTTTACTGAATCGATATCTCATCCTGAAATCATTTTCAGTATTTTCGCGAAGAGGGTCATTACGGAAATATACTTTTGTTTTTCTAGGTTTATTAATGTTAACACTGTTTTCAACTTCTTCTAATGGATCACTTAAAATATTGTCCAAATTAAAAAATAAATGCTCGATATATTTTCTGTAGTAAACACTGTCAAAAAGCTACGAACCGAGTAATAAGCGTTGCTTAAGCAACGAAAGTGGTTACTATTACTTGATTAAATCTTGATCTAACTTTTGACAGTTCTTACTTCGACCGATTTCTTAACTATGCAATAAAAATAGTTGCTCAAGTAATTACTTTTGCTTAAGTAATTACTTTGACTTGTCTATAAATACGAGTGTAAGTGTTTTCGTTGGTACAAAGTACACACTACCGTTTCGCTGTAAAAACATAATTATAAAACTTTTTAAAATAAGAATGGAAAAATTAAATAAATAAAAATAAATATTTTTTATTTTTTATTTTAATCTCACTTTGCATGACGAATTCTTGAGATATATGCCTCACACGTGGCAGTATGGTCGCATGGTGGGAGGCTTTCGATCGGACCGCTGCCTGAGATGTCATAATCTCTAAACCGTTTCAGGAATAGTACTTAATTATTCTAAATGAAGACAAAATTGTTTTTTTTTCAGAGGTTTCCTCCACGGTCACGTGTCGTACATTTCAGAAGACTGCCAAGCCTGTTTGCTCCTTCTAACCGTGCAAAGAGACGCATTTTTCCCGCTGTCGCAAGCTAAACATACAATAGCTGAGAAATTGAGACGATCAAACTGCTTAGTGGCTATTAACGACGCGTTAAACAGAAATGAAGAACTACCGACAACAAATCCGTTAAAACACATAGGAATACCAGAAATAAGACACTTTATGTATAAGTGTAAATCAACTGCTCAATTGTTTACATCAGATCCCATCTCTTTAGACAGACTACAAGATTATCGGTAAGTCATTGAATGAATATTATATCAATAGGAAGTTAACTGTTGTATAGTTGGTATAATATTCACATTTTTTTATTTTATTTTATCATTAAAAATAAAACAAGCAAACATATAGATTGTATTGGATTCTGTACATAATATGTCATTTTGTAAAAGTGGAAGTGGAAAAAAACGAATGCGGTAGATCTCATTCCCTTTTTTGCTTCTATATTTCGATTGGTTAGGTACAATTAATATGGTTAAATCTTCGATCATATATACAAATAAGATACATAATCAACACTCCAAAAACGTCCCAACCCAATGTGCACTCAAACGAGTATTTGAGTGCACTTTTGTTTAGTAGTATTCGAAATCTCTAACAGCAAACATGACAAAGTGCTCCTTTAAAAATAGTAAAAACTACACGTCTAGAACGCTAAAAGAGAAGAGAGATTTTCGGTAAATAAATTAAATAATTTTATTTACGGGTCCATTATTTCGTTATAATAATGTTGTTACATTGCTCTTTTTTATTAAATTCGTATTCGTATTTTTCAAAAATGGCCTGACAATATATGTCTTATTCTTGTCACCTTCACGTAACAAATGAAAATGACGTAAATTGCGAAATGTATTAGGTGAATTATACTTTAAGCACGAAACGTAAGATTGCATTTTAATTATTTTTTTAACAAACTTCGTTTCATTGTCACGCAAGAATCTTTTACCAGCTTTTACAACCTTATGCTTTGACGGTAAGGTCTGCTATAAATTAGCACAATATTACGGATAATACTATACGATATTAGAAACATGTGTGTCAATTCGGACATATTGTTTAGATTTTACATAAGATTGTGCATCTAGTTTTTTTATTTGTGATCGAAGGGTTAAATGAATAAAGTAAAAATCATAATCTGAAATCTCCCTACATCCAAATACTAGGATTTTATTGAAACTTTTTCCTTCTCAGAATAAGGCATAAAGAAGGCGGTGATATAAAAGAAAAGAAGATAGAAAAATTATCAGACATAGATTACATCAAGAAGTACAGAAAGTTTTGCAATCAAATACATTGTATGTCCTCGCCTGCGAAACTAATATACAAATCAAATTCAGATGAGACTATTTTAGCTTGGGTAAGTACTTGTTATAAGCAGGACGGCTAGACAAGTGGCAAACGTTTTGTAAAATACAAACGCTCCCTGGAGTTATTGCGCGTCAAAAGTGCTCGGCTACGTTTTATACCACGATTTTCACACGAATTAACATTTTGTTTGATTTAATAGAAAGTTAATAGCATTTCATTACCATTTAAGATTTCTTACGCTAGATCATGTGGTATTTGTTACTCTATTCTACCAGCGTTTACGACAATTGAGCCACTTGTCTATAGCCCCCAGATCTATAACCAGGATTCTGTTTTCGGGTGATCATTCTATATTCATGTACCAAATATACAAAGAAACATACAACATTATAGAGTCGGTTGTTTCTAATCTAATGGTTTCGACTTTCAAACACTAAACAAGATTTTATTTAATATCTTTTAAACAATTGTTTATGAACCTGTTTTGCCCCCTAAAACAAAATCAGAAATGAAACATTTTTGACTTCATATCTATTGTAATAAATGGTATTGTAAATATTGTAATAAACTAAATGGGTCGTATTATATCTAGAAATGGGCCATTCATTAGTAAAACTATACTAAACAGATTTCTATGTCTAACAGTTTCTGATGAAATTTCACTGTGGCAAACAGATGGATAGACATCTTAAGTGTAATCTATGAAATTTTAAATCCTTACTGTATTTCTCTGTTGAATTAATCCATATATAGAACAGTTCGTGTTTTTAAATTATATTTAGCGATGTTCTTAAATTCGCTGAATGTATTCAAAAATATTTTAAAACATTCGCGCGCCCACTCTGCGCGTTTGGTATCGCAAACTATGGGAGTTCGCGACATACAGCACCTCCCCGCGATTTTCCTGTTGTTGCTTTGCGCAGCTGCAGGGTAATTTTTTTAGTAACTAAACCATTTATAAAATAACTGCCTCTATGAACACAAACACAAAAAATATATGAAGAATCGCTTTAAAAAACCTCGATGACCTCAATGGCGCAGTAGTCTAGGTCTTTCATGTAAGCGCAGAAAGTTCTGGGGTTGATTACCGTTCGAATAAATTTAGGAAACGGGGTTTTTAAAATTGTCTCTGGTCTGAGTGTACTGGGTGATGATACCCCCAGTAATTGTTGTCTGGTTCCCATAGCACAGAGAATGCCCTAGTTTGAGACCAGATGATAGGTGTATATTGTCTAAGGCATTTATTTATTTACTAGTTGATTTCTAGAATTCGCGCGACTTCATCTGCGCGGAAAGTTTTTTCGTGGCTTTTCCGGATTAGGTTAGATTACATGTAAATGTTGTGTACACAGATTGTTTTTGGAAAAGAGACTACCTCTGCCTCCGAGCACATACTGTCTCTGTACCTTCATCATAATTGGTTCAGCGGTTTAACATTTCCTATTCAAACTTTCATGCCCCTTTTCACCTCCTTAGGGATAGGTTTTTGATAAAAAAGTAGCCTATGTCCTTTCTCAGTCAAACTATCTCCATGCCACATCATAATCAGTTCAGCGGTTTAGCATTTCCCATACAAAGTTTCATCCCCCCTTTTACTCCGTTAGGAGTAGAGTAGTAAAAAAAGTAACCTGTATCTTTTTAATAAAAAAATCTATCACTGCACCCAGTTTTATCATTACCGAGGTTTAGAATTTCCCATACAAAGTTTCATACACCATTTGACCGCTTTAAGGGTAGACTTTCGAAAAAAGTAGCCTATCTTTTGCGCAATCACATGCTCTTACTACATACCACGTTCTTCAGTTATAAAAGGACATACAGACAGACAGACACAAAAATTTTAAAAATTGTAGAATCGAAATCAGTGAATCTATCACAAAATTTGACAGTAAAATTGTAATTACAAACAGACGCTAGAGATATTTATTAGTAAAGAATGGTGAAATGTGAGATGAGAAAAGAATATTTTAATTTCAACTGGAATTGAGAAGAAAATTTTGGTTTCGGTTGCATAACTATTTTAGTTAGGACATATGCCAACCCCTTGAGCAAGCAGAAGTTACGTTAATATTACTGAAAGTAACATTTGGGAGCCTGTAAGTTACAATCTCAAGATTGCAACGTGTGAGCAAAGTCACAGAAAGCTTGATGCGAACGCCTAACGGCCGCCCAATAAGTATACCCCGAAATTTACCCAGACTTGTTTATTAAAACTTTTGATAACTTTAAAATCCAAAGTTATAACAACATGATAGCGGTAACTTCTTGGCAAGTTTTTAAGTAAAGTTTTTGAAAGTTGTGATCGATACATTTCAACAAAGTTACATTTGAAAGCTAAAAGCAATGTATGTGATCTACATTGCATCAAGCTCGCAAATGAAACTTACACGTAACTTGTATGATTACCATTGTATTAATATTGCAAATGTAACTTACACGTAACTTGTATGATTATCATTGTGTTAATATTGCAAATGTAACTTACACGTAACTTGTATGGTTATCATTGCATTAATATTGCAAATGTAACTTACACGTAACTTGTATGGTTATCATTGCATTAATATTGCAAATGTAACTTACACGTAACTTGTATGATTATCATTGTGTTAATATTGCAAATGTAACTTACACGTAACTTGTATGGTTATCATTGCATTAATATTGCAAATGTAACTTACTCGTAACTTGTATGATTATCATTGTATTAATATTGCATATGTAACTTACACGTAACTTGTATAATGAATGTTGCACTAATGTTGCAAATATAACTTGCATGTAACTTTCTTTCAGTTAATTGTCTTAAAGTTTCATGAGTAATTTTCTAGTAACTTGATTTTATGTAGTTGCCATCAATGTTGTAAATAAAAGTTCTATATAAGTTATTTTAGCAAGAGCTTTAAGATTTAATTTTACGATTACAACACGCAACAACATTGTAGTTTATGAAGCAGAGGATACAAGCTAGGACTGAGGTTTTAGTCACAAAACTCCAGTACCTACCAAATACGAGAATTACATTCGCAGTTATTTTACCAACTGCCTCTTAAATTTTTTTTATTCGACGAAGTAACGCAAACGAGCCACGGTCGAAAAAAGAATAAATCGCTAAAATAGTCCTCGTATTTCAGGTAGTTAAGTAGGTACTGAAATTTTGCGATTAAAGCCTGTCCTAGCTTATATCCTCTCTGCTTCATAAACTGCAATGTTGTTGCGTGTTGTAATCGTAATATTAAACCTTAAAGCTACTGCTAAAGTAACTTACATTGAACTTTTATTTACAACATTGATGGCAACTACAAAAAATCAAGTTACTAGAACATTACTCACATGAAACTTTTGAGACTATTAACTGAAAGAAAGTTAAATGATAAGTTTTATTTACAATAGTAATGGCATATTCTTCATCAACATGAGAGACAAAATTGAATTTTACATTTGAACAATATTTTAAATAGAATTAATCAAATTACTTATAAGTAGGGTGGGATAAAAATCAACTTATATGAATAATACGAAACAAATAAAGTATAATAATTATTATTACCAACACTTTTACATAGGCTTCAGTTATACAAAAAATTTGTTTGTTGGGTACATTAAACATTTTTAGCTGAATAATATAATTATGAATATCAACACTTTTACATGTAGGCTTAGGTTATACAAGAAAAATCTGTTTGTTAGGTACATTAAATGTTTTCTGCTCTTCACATTATATCAACAGTATATCAGATCTGGGGGCTGATTTCTACAGGTAACAGTTATTTTAATGAAACTTAATTTAAATTAAATGATTGATAACAATGTTATACATTTCTGCTGTGTAGTCTCATTTAGAATGAGAGTGATTAATTCAAACAATGTCAACCACTATCTGCGGCCACTTTTTTTTTAAAGGAAACCAAATACTATCATGTTCAGAAAAAAATTAATATCAATTTAGAATGTGTCTTGAAAAACTTGGTGAGTCCAAATAATAAATATTTTTATTTACATTCTTTGCATTTTACATTTTTTACACTCTTTCAAATAATGTTTAATTCAAAAAACATGTAGTAGCAATTTACTAAGATAAATTAATTACAATGTAATTAACGATAATTGCGGCTAAATTTTGATAGACTCAGAAGCAATGGGTTACATTGTTATCAATCATTCATTTGAATTAGGTTTAATTAAAAAACAGACAACTGCAGAAATCAGCCCCCGGATTTTAAGCTACAATATTAATAGGCGGATGGCCAGAAAATCATTAAGCGCTGCTTTTAATCGAAAATCAAATACAATGGAAAAACGATGACACATTGGAACCATTCAATATTAGTTATCACATTTATGTTATTTATGCTAATTATTATTTTCACGTCTTAGTCTAGTGTTTGCATGCTGGAACCAACTCATGACATGTCGCTCGAAGCTCTCATCTGTCGCGTTTGGAAATGTCTGCCTTAATGCATCTGTAATGAATAAAGAAAAACACAACAAATATAAAAGTAGATAGATACATACAGTAAGAAGAATAAAAGGTACCGCTTATTTCTATAAGAAATTTCTCCCAGCGGACCCGCGAGAGGACACTTTAAAGAGAGACAGACACTGTGTATTATATTAACACAATACTGAAAAAAAAGATTAATAAATACAAGTAACTACTATATACAACATATAACAATATATCCATTTATTACACATATATATACACACACATATACATTAGGATGTCATAAGCTATAAGTGAAAAAATCTTATTTGCAAAATTTTATACGCATACCCTCTTAATTTTTTCTATTTGATATTAATAACATAAATAAAAAATATTATTGCAATAGGATAACTATAACCCGTGCCGACTTTGCTTAAAGGCGATGTAAACACACTTTCACCGTGCCATCGACAACCCATTGATGATAATTGATAAGTCTATTGTAGTGGTATGTCAATGTATTTAAAACGAAAATTCCTATTAAAAATTAAAATACTTACTCTTTATTGTAATCATTAATGTTAAATTGGATAACTTGAAGTTATTTTTTTTTCCGGTCCAAGAGCAGTATTGGGCTAAGTAATTGGAGAATATTTTTTCTAATCAACGGTTAACACAATCGCGCTCTTTAATTCCTCCTGTATGTCTCAGCATGTCAAACTGAAAATTTATAAATAATATTAGTAAATAAGATTCACGTTATAATTGTATTAATAGAATATGTAATTTTTTAATTAAAAAACCATTTGATTATCTTTAAATGTCAATTAGGTTTTTCAACATACCAATTCTTTTTTAACGTTTTCATTCGAAAGTTTGTCTTCTAGTGTCTTCAGTTGTGTTAACTCGGTAAGAGGTAAACTTGGTAGAAGTGACTGTACTGATTCCTGTGGTAAACTTATTTTCATGAGCGTCCGTTCAATAGCATCCACCTTCCGCATTGTGTAAGTCACAAACGACTTTATCTGTTTAAGTTCCAATATAAATTCGTCTACAATAAAAAACAAAGAAAATCAAATATCCTATGAAAATTATTTCTCTACTGCAATAGAAATAAATATTATGGTCACAATACAATACCTAAAGTGCTGCTGGTGGAAACAGTTGAACTGCCTGCTTCAGTATAGCTGTTTACACTTGTGCTGTCACTTGGAGTTTTACGTGAGAGGATATCAATTTGTGATTTAGTTAGTGGTTCCACTGCAGGTTCCACTGATTTGTGTAATGGGTCCACTTCATTCTGGATTATTATAACGTTGCTTTCTGTGGGACATGTATTATTGTTATCCAATATCATATTAGCTTGAATAATGTCGCTTTCTGTGGGAAATGCGTCATTCTTGGTAGATAAGGAGCCATGTTCTGTAAAAAAAAAACAAACGTGATAAAGAATTGGCAAGGTTTACTAAAATACTGACAAAATTATTTACTTATTACTGCTGTAACCTTCAATCTCGGGCGGTGGAGAAATTGAGTCATCACAATACTTCTTGTTGAATGTTATTTTCCTCTTTCCCTTCCCTCTTAATTCCGTCTCGCTGCTACTACTATATTCTTTTTTCTTTTCAGCAGCAAGGGCTTCTTTTAGTGTTGCTGTAAATTTTAGAACAATACATATACGCATATTTGAATACTAATAAAATAAATTACAGAAAAGAAGGTGGAACCTCTATATACCATAATATCCGATTACTTTGACAATGGTATACTTTAGCCAATCCTCTTCAGGTTTCATATTCAATTTAATGGCCTTTCTTTCTATCGTTCTGTTTCTAGGCCACGTAATCATTGTCGTATTTTCTGTTTTACAAAGCCATTGTGTTGGTGCAGCAGACACATATTCCTCTTCTTCATGCAAAAAAATTACCACCATATAATCAAGCTGAAAAAAAAAATAGGATACATAAATGATGTAAATTATGCAATACTTCTCTATATTAAAGTAAGTGATACAATTTTATTTCACTTACCCTGTAGTGTCACAGTACAAGTAAGCATACAGTATGCTATCTTCATACAAACGCTCCCAAACAACGCGCTCGAAATCTCGACATATCTCGACATACGACAGTCGCGAACGCGCCGCGCTTGTCGTCGGACGGTATGAGAAGCTCCTGCGCATTTATTGACTAAATATTATGTCAATCAAGTTTACGAGCACAATGTTCAGTGTATGGATGTTTGAATACATCTATATCGAAACCAGAAATATTTCTCTGTTGCTAATTTGTAGGAAATATATTATCATAATGATCTAGCTAATTTATTGCTGATTTTTAATTATACTGCACATAAAAAAGCATTTTTTTTGTCCATTTCCACCATACTAACTCACAAACTTTTGAAACTAGATATAAAATACTAGTAAAATTATATAAATAAAAACGTATTAAATTTGCAATAATATAAAATGAAAAGATAATATGACAATTTAATATAGTACCTATTATCAAATAAATAACCCAAGAAAAACATTCAGTCCAAGTCGGTAGCCCTATTGCGCGTTTACGTACCAAACGACCGTAGGTAATTATCTCTAGGATACTGCCGAGATAGCATACTGTATGCTTACTTGTACTGTGGTAGTGTTGTGTTGCTAGAATGCATCAGCACTAGATATATTACAGCAGATAATATTACAGAAAAAAATGCATACTAAGCAATAGATTATCAATAGATTACAGAAGAGATAACAGCCTAACTATAATTTTCTAAGACATTCTACAAAGAAAAATAATGTAATGTCTACGATTTGATATAACAGGCAACGAAAATAAAATAAGTAGTTATTTTTAATTGTTATCATAAACAACCTAAAGGCACACTACATGCAAACTATAAAAGACTAATGATATAGTTATCATAGTGGATACATTTCGTGACAACTTCATCAACAGGAAAAATCTCATAAAGATCAGACAAATTTTTCACAATGCCCCCATAAAATAATTTTGAATGACAAAGTTGAACAAAAGAGTTTTCATATAGAAAGTACCTTTTGCAAAATAAAAAGACAGTATGAGATTGTTGACATTGAATGATTTTAACACTTTTTAAGATAATATCGCTTTGTTCATGGCCTTTAATTATGCAATGATTATTTTTGACATCAGTTCCTAATTTAAAATGTGAGAATGTGACCCATTTGTAAGCTTTTACTAAAACACCATTCAAAAGTGATTCTATGTAAGTAGTAATGTAATTAGTCACTATATTAATATTTTTGTTTGAAGCATCGTTACTTTTTACTCGATAAGATCTCTTTTCATTTTCTCTATTTATGAACTGTTGCAATGGCATATTACAGGTTTTAATTCTTTTTTTTATTTCATACATGAAATTTTCATACTTGAATGCAGAAAATGTATCCAATAATCCAAAATTTAATACATCATCTGCCAAATGAATCAAATTATGGACATTATGAGTAACATATTCTTCACCATAAACTCGAAGAATAATTTCTTACAAAATACACTAGTAATTCTTTAGCATAAGTGTTATATTTTAAACAAAAAGTAGCACTGCAAAGTATCCTGATTGCACAACATAAACTCAAAAAATGCATGTACTGTGAAGATTTTAGCCCTATCTCTTAACAAAAAGTGACCGGTATATAGTAAAAATTGTCTGGTTGCTTTCCATTTGTCTAAATCATGAAGAGGCCTTGGTAACCTTGAAAAATCACGATAACTTATATGATTTCTTGCATCCAAGATCATTTGATTAAGGTTAAACAAGTCATCAGGTTTCATCCTAATCGCCATGTTACCCCGAACCCAAAATTGAATCAATCTTTTCATGATACCTAAGCACACCAAATGCATATAATCGAGAGGGACGTTCTTAACTAGATTTATGTGTAATTTTATTAATGGTGTGCTATTTATATGGTAGTCGTCACCATACCGTCCTGCTCGAAAATCACTGTCATTTCTTAATGGTGAGTTCAATTCATTATAACAAATTCTGTTATTTACATATGTTCCTTCAGTAACGCATTTTGGGCATCCAAAATATGCATTGTGATCTTTTATACATAACATAAATGATTTAGCTGGGGCATCACAAATTATCTTTGATAAAGAAACTTCTTTCCTTTGATTTTTGTAAAAGAAGCCATGTTCTTTTAGGTCTAAATATTCTTTAATAAATGGTTCTAGTATCTCATTACAATGATTTGGTTTCTTATAACCGTGCCAAACACCAATAACGAATGGATCTCCCCCTAAACAGAGGCTCCCTAAAATTGACCAGAATTGACTACCTGAACTTTTTGTTAATGGTAAACCATCAATTTTAATATCAAAATAAATTGCTAGCTCAGTGGGATTTGTAAAATTGTCTGAAGCATATGTTAAACTAAGTGATAATCCAAAGTGATGATAATGACCTGAGCCTGTATTAATAATATTATTAAATCTATTGCTTTTTAAAAGAGTTCTGCAATCAGATGGCTGCTTAGTTAATTCCGCCATCTGTTTAACCTTTTTTAAAACATCCAAAAGATTGTCAAAGACATTGTGTGTTACATGACATTCTATGGCCCAATGTTTTAAATTGTGCCAAATCAGGTGATATTGGTCTCTGTCAAAGATCCAATAACAAACGGAATTTGATTATGATCATCAACTGGCATAGAGAGCTCAGCAGATGTGAAATTTTCAACTGCCACAGAAGTTGTGACTATTGAAGGTTGATTATGATTAGGTGATATAATAGAGGATTCAATAGAAGAAGTTTCGTCAGACAATGGCATAGATTCTGCTGAAGATGATGCACAAACTGCATTATTAAATCGTTGTTGAACCTTAATTTCTTTATGCATAATACTTCTGTAGTATTTCGGTGTGAGCTTTTGCTTCTCTTTCCGACTATTCATATCGGACCTAGCCTGAAACAATTTACAGTGCCAGTGATATAGTGTGCTTAAAAGTATAATCTACCTAACAAAACAGCCTCATTCATAATAATACTTTACAAAATAATAGTTTAAAGTTATACAAGTTATAGAGTAAATTTAAATATATGTTACAGTTTAAATAAGTTATAGTTTAAATTTAAATATAAGTATTAGTCTAAAGGAGATTGCCCCTTATTGGGTTAACAGAATAGCCTCCTAAAATCAGCTCTTATATTTTTATTTTCTGACAGTTAATAATAACATTTTTTGTGCCAGGTGTTGACATCTGGCAACATCCTATGAAACATCAAATTCAAGGTAAATTATAAATACACTAAGTTTCACATTAGAAGCCATCACTGAAAAAATTGAATTGAATACACTTAAGTAATTCCACAAACTACCACAAAAATGCGCTAATAACAGAAAAGTGACAACCGCCCATCCCTCGCAGCTGGATACTGCTCTTACTCTGTCCACATAAGTATTAATTATAAATAAAAATACTAGTATATTCTGGAAATAGTTCTTTGTCTATAGGTAACAATTTCAAAGCTGTTACGACATTAAAAAAAATGTCAAAGATAGAATCTAAACAATTGAACATCTTCTGTTGCCGCTCTGGAACTATTAAATAAATACTCTGATTTTATTATTTTAACATCTTCCCCAATCTATAAATGGTTCAAAATTATAATAATTATATTGCAAAGTTATAGTTCTCTAACTTTCATGTAAGAAAGCAACTTTTAATTTAAAACATTATAACCTCAAATATTGCTGCAGTAAAATTAAAATTTCTCTTAAACCTGAGTAGGAAAACGAAAATTGTTTATTGAATATGAAAATAAAATAGATTGACTACAAAACAGAAAAAGAAACACGAGGGCTCACGCATTTTTTTAAGGGGCTTAATTCTCATAACATAATGGACAATCTCCTTTAAAGTCTAAGTTGTTGAATGTTTATTTTTTTAATTCAGTAGTATTTCGGCATGAGCTTTGCTTCTTCTTGGGGCTATTCATATGGGATCTATCCTGAAAGATTTTACAGTGACAGTGGTATAGTGTGTGCTTAAAGGTTTAATGTACCCAACAAAATGGGCTCATAACATTAAAAAAAAATAGTTTAAAGTTTTATAAGATAGTTTTTTAAAGCCTAATAGTTTTCTACAACAGCACTCTCAGAAAGCAGGTTATAATTTTATGAACTATACCTACGTAGATTTATTTACAAACCTTAAAATAACATATCACCCAACCAAGCCTATAGCACTGCCTACATCAATAATAATTTACTCACTCAAAAGTTTACATTAAATAATACATAGTTGGAGCCCTATAATATCAAAAAACAAAATATCCTACATATATGTATACTATTATTTACACTTACCATTATTTCATTAGACATTTTTTCCTCTTGAACCTATAAAAAAAAAAAAAAATTATTTTGAATTTGTAGACAAGCAGCGCATGCAATGCTTATGTGTACATATATAAATGGTAAAAGAAAACCAGAGTTACATGGTCAAGTGTCTCACTCGTTCGAGTGTAAAAAACCAAACTGCCTAAAAGTAAGCACTTAACCACTGCAAAGTTGTAGATAAGCAAAGAATGAAGATATGCAGTCACAGGCTTGAGTTTATACCTAAGTATGATATATGTCACCAATTGCATATCAAAATTTTTTGACAGTTTAGGTCAACGGAATGACATATGAGGATTCTATCAATCCCTACTTACATGCACTTTTTTTTATACAAGGTATGGGAAACGAGCAAACGGTCCACCTGATGGTAAGTAGCTACCATCACCAATGGACAAGAAGTGTCTAGATTATTGAAATGAACAGTCCAATGACCCTAGGCTTAAGGTGGAATGCCTTGTTTTAGTAATTTCCCTGGCTGTTCCTACCGTTCACCTGGAACACAACTAAGCTCACACATAAGTTATTATGGCGGGGGACTCTACTACATGTAAATGCATACCGAAAATAACCAGACCGCAGCACTCACTTGTTAACAAAAGTAACGTATTTCACCTGCATGTAAACAGGTACCTAACCTCAAAGCATTAAATACCGACTTTTTAATCAATCAATCTGTTATTGGCTTTCCAATGTACAGTACTGAGTACCTAAGATGGCACTGATCAGTAACACCGGGATCACCAGATTCACGGGATCATTCAAGATCTTCTAAGATCGATACAACAGGTAGATATCTACTTCAATCTACGGATATCAATAACCTAATACCTAAAACATGGATGACTATCAGTAAACTTGCATGTTTTTACAACACATTAATACAATATCAAGACATGAATGACATTCTATTCGTGTACCCCACATATCGTTCGAACTAAGAACCTATCTCGGAGTCATCACAGCATTTTGTCATGTCGCGCGGTGAACCGTGACCTACGTGCAAAACGCTTAGCCACGCCATCGCTAGCGCATCAAAATGAGGATGGCGCCTTGGATTCCGGCCTTGATACACCTACTAAAACTAATTAGTAATAAAATAATCACTTACCTGACCAAAAATATTAATGCTCATCTTGATCAATGGTGGCAAGCGTAGATAGGGTCTCACCGGTCTCAGTAATAAAAAGTGGCGCTTTGTGAGACCGGGAAGATACCACACACAAATTAGTAAGATTATGTCTCAGTATTCTCTGATTATGTCCAAGACACAAATTAGTAAGATTATGTCGTCCAAGATACCACACCACCGCACAAGCATAATTAAATCACTATAAAACATGGCAGAAAATAAAGAGAAAATCAGCCGCTTTTAGTAACGCTTGCGGTAGGGATGAGCGACATATATCAATGTTCAAAATATCGATATCAACGACTCATAAATATCGAAATCTCGATATTTTAAATAAGATATCGTAATATCGATATTATTAACAAGATATCGAAATATCGATATTTTTAACCAAATATCGCAATATCGATGTTCGTTTTTACCAAGATATTTGAATGTTGTTATTGTACCAAGATATTGTTGTCAATATTATTTCATTTACAATGTTTTGCGAATAATGGAGTTAACGAAATATTCAATACAATATCTTATTAAAAAATAATGTGTAAAAAAAACAGATCGTGCCAATATTACATACATACATATCTTCACGTTGTATTCCTAACGGGGTAGTCAGAGGACGGAGCGCCAAGCGTCGCAGTCCTTGCATACATCTTTCGCTTCCTCAAATCTCATCATTCTCCTCACACATATTCGCCTAGGTACGCGAGTGCCTTTGACATTTACGTCGGCTAACACTCTGGCTATTTGATCTTCATAAGTCAGCCTTGGTCTTCAATGACTTTTTTACCACTCACTTTCCCTCTGTAGATTTTCTTCGTCAGTCTTCAGTCTTCAGACCCAAGCCCATTTTATAATTTCCTTTAGGAAATTATAAAATGGGCTTTAGCCCATCTAGTACCTACTACAGTTTGATAGGACATAGATAACAGACGTCTCATTGTTTGTTGTCAATACTTCTAAGAACATCAATTAAATTTCTTTTTTTAATTTGCTTGATCTTCCTTGGCTTCTTTTACCACTCACTTTCGCTCTGTAGATTTTCTTCGTCAGTCTCATAATTTCCTAAAGCCTATCTAGTACCTACTACAGTTTGATAGGACATCGATAACAGGCGTCTCATTGTTTGTTGTCAATACTTCTGAGAACATCAATTAAATTTGTTTTTCTTGATTTGCTTTTTGTATACTTTTTAAGATATTATTTTACGTTAGTAACTAATTAATCTGTGATATTATTAGAAAAAAATATAATGTATATTATCTTTTTATATTATTAACACTTACCTAAATTCCAGATGGTCATGGTCTCCTATAAGTAAGCATGTAAACTCGTGGTCGATAATATCGGAATATCGAGCTATCGATATTTTAGCAATATCGCTCATCCCTAGATTGCAGCACGTGGATACCTTAGTTTATTATTTTTACCTTTTTGCCAGTTCGTTTTTCTCATATCCACATTTAATCTTTTTTAGTAAATTATTACAGAAATTTTTGTAACGAGTACCTATATGAATGTAATGTTCACAGTTACGTTATTAGGATATTCACCGTAGAACGCTGAGTGTGTGTAAGGCTCAAGTATTCTTTTTGTAGAAGAAATTACATTTTGTTTTATAAAACACGTTAATTTTTAAAAATACTACTAATAATAATATTGAACGCAGCTAAGACTGGAATAATCTATTTAATTAAATACAAAATCATTCTCCATCTACGATACAAAATATGAAGCCCACATACGATTTCGATGTAGTGAACTAGGTATGAAAAGTAAAAAAATATTTCGTAGTTTACGAGTATAGGTATCTATATGTTTACGAGTACAATATGAGTAGACATATTTTATTTTATAGGGAAACCGTAAATGGGTATTCTTAATATTAATTTAAATACTTTGTCTTAGTTTTATTCGAAAAGACGTAATATTGTATAACCTATTGTAACATTGTTAAAAAATTAAAAAATACATCACGAAATAAAAAATCTTATAACGAATGAATAATTTTTCCTCATAAAATTAATATTTTAACATTGACAGGAAATTTAAAAATTGGTACATCACAAAGGATAAATTCCTACAACAGTCTTACAACGTTAATAAAGAACTTTTCCTCATAATTACAAATATTTGATACTAGCAATATTACTGAGCCAAGCTTGCAGATCTATTACTTTGTAACGTTGTAAATAAGTATTAAAAATAATATTTTGAAAGATAACTTGTTGCAATTTTACTGTATAACATTCCAGTAATTTTAATTTTTAAGGTGCATGCAATGTACAGTAAATGACGTTTTAGTAGTAATATTGCTGCAATGTTTGTTTTTTAATATCATATTTAGTTCATTACAGCAACGTTAATTATTAACTTTTCGTAAGTTAACGAAACTATATTGATGCAAAGTTGAATTGTTAACTTTCAATTGTAATATTACAGTTACATAATTAAGATACTTTCCGTAAGTTTCATATCAACTATATGATATAATTTATAATCATGTTGCTGGTACATTTTGTTTTGAACTTGCAAATGCGTGATTACGAAACTTACTGGTAACTTATTGCAAGGTTCGTGCTTAGTGGGAAGTTTGAATAGAGAACCTTAAAAAATGAAATTGACGTATGCATTTTTATGTTATACATGCAATGAAAACTAACGAGAAAATGTATAATTTGTGATTTCAGGTAACCAATGGTTTCGAACTTTACGTAACATGTGACCCACTCATGGATAAGGATCAAACGATAAAAGCGGTAGATCGTCTACTAAGATGGATTAAAAAGGAGGAACAAAGAATATTTATAATGAACGCACCCACTTTCTAGCCAAAATTCGTTGCAGCCTTTAGCGGCATGCTTAAGAACTCTTTAAATCGGAATTCAAGTTGTGAAGAGTGATTTATTTTTCGAATGAAAATTGTTGTATATATAAAGAACAGATATTCTCATATATTTATAATAGTTAAATTGTTAATGAAAAAGTTTTTTATGAACGATGAGGAGTTTTAAAACAACGGTAGCTAGTCCTTGTGAAAATTGCTACTGTCGTTTTAGAAAATCAAAAATATATAATTGATGTCATTCTTTTTTATATAGCAATGTGCTTTCTATTTCTCTACTGATACTGGCTGGTTATGGAACAAATTTCAGCCGAAGATCATGTTCCATGGTGTACATTTTTGAAAAAAAAAAAAAGTAATTTTATGTAAAGCCCGATCCACTCTCCAGGAGGTAAGACCAAAGCGACGAGAATGTGAAAGCGTGAATGCCGTACTCTCCTCCTCTCATATATTCTCGCCTCGCCTCGTTATCGCTCCGTTCAGTGTCAGTTTATTGGCTCGACTCAGAGGACACGCGGCATGTGATCATGGAATTAACTGAAGGAATTAAGAGTGTGGACAGCTAACACCTTTGTAGCCTCCACTAGGAGTACGCGCCATTAAAACTTAATTTCTTTGTCACATTATTTTGATTAGATTTCTGTTGAGATAACAGCATTATAGATATTATGTATAATCAGAGTTAGTATATGACATCTCAACAGAAAGTACCACCTGGACACTTTTTCTGCTGTGTTTCCTCAAAGCATTAACATTGATTTTGAACATATGATTCTCTCAATAATAAGTATCAATCAGTGTTAAAAGCATGCTCAACATTTTTTTTCACCTATAAAATGAAATATTTTTAGGCTTTCTTAAAATCCAAGAAAATACTTATTTTTTTGTTTCTTGAAACCCTTCAAAAGCACTCCCTTTCTAATTTTTAAATAATAATTATACTAAAATTATTCAAAAAAAAAATCCCAATTCCAAATCTAAATATTTGTAAATCAAGTCGAAAGAAAATCCGTTACTTGGCTGCTTTATCAGCGTACGGGCTGACCAAATATTTGTATATAAATGCATGAAAATAATGAACTACGAAAATATTAGTTATCGGTAAATGTAAAAAAATCAGCGACATGATATACATACCTACTTTTTATATTTAAGCGCAATTTCATCTGTTAAAAATAAATTGAAAATTATTGGGTCCTTACATATGAAATTGGCGTTTTGTACGGGAGGAATATAAAGTCAATTTTTTTTTGTAAAATATATTTAATTAATCAAAGTTTGCACCGTTGTTATCTATGCACTTTTGCCATCTCATAGGTAGTTTATTGATCCCTTTACTAAAAAAACCATGGGGGCGAGAATCAATAAACTCTTTGAAGGCCTCTTTGAATTTTTTTCCTTGTAAGAAGTTGTCCAACTTCCGGAAAAAATGGTAATCTGTTGGAGCAAGGTCCGGGTAGTACGGTGGATGTCGCAGACATTCCAATTGTAGCTCATCTAACTTAGTGGTTGTTTGTTGTGCAGTGTGTGGTCTTGCGTTGTCGAGCGATTGACCAATCTCGGTTGTTTAGCAGCTAGTTCTTCCTTCATGGTTTGCAGTTGCTGACCATAGATATCTGCCGTAATCGTTTGGCCAGATTTTAGAAAGCTGTAGTGAACGACACCGACGCTAGTCCACCAAACACTCACAAGTAACTTTTTCTGAGTCAGTTTTCGTTTAGGGCAGGATTTGGCTGGGTCTCCAGGGTTCAGCCATTGCGACAAGCGCTTCCGATTATCGTACAGTATCCACTTTTCATCACAAGCAATGATTCGATTTAAAATCCCTTCATTATTGTGTCGGTTGAGCAAAGTAACACAGCAGTCGACGCGTGTTTGCAAGTTCGATTCACTCAATTCATGAGGTACCCATCGTTCAAGTTTTTTTACTTTCCCGATTTGCTTCAAGTGGATTAATACAGTTTTGTCGCTTACCCCGAAGCCTGCAGCTATCTCTGAAGTGCTTTGTGATGGATCCGCTTCCACATTGGCCTTTAATTCTTCATTTTCCACTTTGGTCTCCGGCCGTCCACGGGGTTGGTTCTGAAGGTCGAAATTTCCAGAACGAAAACGTTGAAACCAAAAACGTACCGTGCTTTCTTTTGTGACACCAGCGCCGTACACATCATTAATCCTTCGAGCTGTTTCTGCAGCACTGGTGCCACGGTAGAACTCGTACTCGTAAATATACCGATATTTCATGTTTTCCATTGTGCGGTAATAAGCGACGCCAAAGAAAAAATATTGAGGAAAAAAACAAATGAATGACTGTTTTCAAAACTCAAATGTACCAGCTAAATGAATTTATAAATTTGAATTTGGAATTCTTAACCAAAGAGGAGATATTTCAGATCAAAGTGGTTAGTACGACAAAACGCTAATTTCATATGTAAGGACCCAATATAAGTGATCATCTTTAAGTGTACTTATTAGGTTTATATGTAAAGGTAACACATTCTC
Source organism: Zeuzera pyrina (assembly GCA_907165235.1). Lineage (NCBI taxonomy): Eukaryota > Metazoa > Arthropoda > Insecta > Lepidoptera > Cossidae > Zeuzera > Zeuzera pyrina. The sequence goes on from OU015640.1 coordinate 9,851,100, forward strand.
ATAGGAATCTATGGAAATGGAGAAACAATTACGTCTATAGAAATGAAAAGATTTTCACGTGTCGTAATCAAGTCACCGTGCGAAGCCTAGCCAAGTCGCTAGTATAATATAAAGTACAAACCCATCACTGCAAATCATAAATCTATACAAAGAATTAAAATTGTACCAATTTGTGATTTTGAAAAAAAAGGCTTTTCTGACTGGTTATATGCACGTTACAAAAACCCAAAAACGCCTTATTGAAGTGTTTGTTTCGTGTGTTAGTTTGTCCATACTAATCTCTAAAACGACTGAACAGATTTTGACGGGACTTCAGACTTTTCAGAGTAATCTTCAAATCTAGACCATTTTGTCCCTAAAAAAACAGGTGTGAAGCACAGCTACAAAGTGCCTGGAATTGAACTGGAAATTGTAAAAGTATACCTAATGCCGATCTTAGTAAAGGTATACTATGAAAACCAAATCACTGACTAAATTGACATCATAATAAAATGTATCTGTATAAATATCTGGCGGAATATACAGAGATGTACACGTAGGTCCAGTAACGGTTATGTACTGCTTAATGCGAGCGAGAGTTGATAGTTGTTAGTATAATTAAACGGCTCTGGTGAATAAGATGGTCCGATATTTCGTCTCTATAGGTTGAGTGGTTCATGTACAATTCAGAATAACATAATACATACGTACCCTCACGCTGTATCCCTGACGGGGTAGGGAAAGCAGTAATCACGCCAACATGCCTTTAGTTTTTGACAAAGTATTACAGTATTTATCCATCAGAATTGGATATTATATTAATGATCTGTAATTTTTATGCTTAGAATAATAACACTTAGATACTGATCAAGCACATAAATTGAAGGAATTTGCTTGGAGCTATAAATGGCTGTTGGCTGAGCATGTATCAATCGCATCTCACTCAAAAGAATAGATTAGAAAAAATGACACAATCTGAAAAACAGTTTCTAATAAGTAGGTATTGTATTTCTATGTCACGCTGCTTACGCAGACATGCATGTCTTTTTACTTCATTGGTGTGCTATTGCTTGATAGTAAACACTTCTAAGTGTTATTATTTTAATTTTTTATGTAAGTAATTTTTCACATTAAAATGTAATAATAACATATAATTACTTTTTATACATAAAATATAAATCATAAATCATTTACCTATTTTTAAAGTTATATGTGTCAAAATTTTAAATTAACATAATAAAAATATTTAATTCATTTGGCTCAGTATTCATGTAAATAATAATTATATTATGTATAAAGAAGATTGTATACAATATCTATAAAAGATAAAAAGAGGTAAGTAGTATAAATTTATTGTTAACTCCAAACAGCAAGTTTTTAAATAAACCAGTTAACTGAAAAACTGTATTATCTTTTTCATCTAATAAGTAACATTGACATTTCTTTTACTGTCATGAAACATGAAATCAAATATGGCCTGAATCAGCAAAAATGTGCCATGCTTCGTTTTTACTTCGTGGTGCCATGTAAACCACATAATATTATGTACCATACATACATATCTTCACGCTGTATCCCTAATGAGGTAGTTGGGAGAGGACGGAGCGCCAAGCGTCGCGGTCCTTACATCATTAGCTTCCTCAAATCTCATCGTACTCCTCACACATTTTCGCCCAAGTATGCGAGTGCTTTTGACATTTCCGTCAGTTAACATCTGGCTATTCGATCTTCGTAAGTCAGCCTTGGTTTTCCTTGGCTTCTTTTGCCACTCACTTTCGCTGTGTAGATTTTATTCATCAGCCTTTCATCACTCATTTTTTCTATGTGCCCAAACTAAATCGGACCAAACCAAACCAAGAAATCGAACCATAAAAGCATTCTTTTCTTTATATTTAGAATAACACTTGTGCAACCCTGTCATGCTCCGTGTCTATTCATTTCATATTTTTTCCGCAAGGGTCACCTCATATATTTCTAAGAGATCGCATTTCTACTGCTTTTATCTTATACTTTCGCTCAATTTCGGGCAAATCCAAGCCTCACTACCGTACAATAAACTTGGCACCAACACCGCATTAAGGATGACCATATTGGCCGAGTTAGATATATTCGCGCTACCTACTAACGCGGACAGAGCACCGTTCGCTTTATTGTCAGTTGCTACCCATCTCTACACATCCAGCTCACATCTTCCTTCCCTCGAAAATTCGTTCCTTAGATACACATTTTCATCCATTGCTATCTCACATTTCGTCTGTACAACTTCCCTTTCAAATACTAGAACACGCCATGTAAACCAGGACATTTATTCCCTTCAAATGAAAGATATTTCTACTTTTAGCTAATTGTTGTGTATATTCGTTTGATGATTTATTTACAAAAATTTGTAGTTATAAATGCACTGAGCACAATGCTCATTAATCATTTCAGTATGTCTATTATCAGAGTCAAAGAATATGTAGAAAAGAAGTTCGACTACCGCCTCATGCGTAACGGCGGGGTTAATATCTAAACATTTGCAGAGAGCCACGCTATCACTACCTAATTAATTGTAATAAAAATTGATGTCACTTATGACGATTGCGTATCTATTATCCTATGATCGTAAAATTCACTTTTCGCGCTTGATTTAGCGCCATTACACAAATTCTCGTTTCGATAGCACATATCACGCGATATTGGGTGTCGCATGCTGTCTGCAAGTTACGTAATAAGCGTGCGGAATTGCGTACTCTCGGGCGGATACGTAGGGTTGTTTTGTTGGGTGTGAGATGGGGAGAGTATCTCGTTTATGCCCGCCACACATGATCGAGTATGCATGATCAATCCCGTACAGTTAGCATGAAGCGAAATTTCAAGCAACCTGACGAAATGGCATGATGCCGCCACACACGTTCAAGTATGCAGGACGGCTTGATCGTGTGTACTCTAGGGGCGTCATGCCAAACAGCGCTTCATGTAAACTGGACAGGCTTGATCAAGCATACTTGATCGTGTATTTATAACGGACATATGGTTATTCATTAATATATAATGTAAAACAATGAGTATGAATAAGTTTTTCGTCTTTGTTAAATTTTATTTTTAACAGACTTCAAAAAAGGAGGTTCTCAATTCGTGTTTTTCTTTTTTGTATGTTTGTTACCTCATAACTCTGTCATTTATGAACCGATTTCGAAAATTCTTTTTACGTTTGGTAGGTAGTACTTCAGAGGTGGTCCCATTTAAATTTCACTGATATTGGAGCTTGGACTTCGAAGGATACACTAAATAACGCAACCTGGTTATAACCTTTATTTATATTGATGATTCTCTTGTATATCGTTGCGCTCCGGAATTAGAATGTAGTTAATTGCAGACCTGCCTTAGATATTTATTTAGGTCAAGATCACTCAAAAGGAAGAAATAAAATTTTTTTATTAAAAAAGTTAAACCGCCTTCAAAACAAACAGTGTAAAGTATAAAATAACTATCCTATATTAATCAAAACCCAAGTACAATTAAAATAACTTTATAAATACGATACACATACCTATATATATAATTAAATTTGACAGTTATTGAAGTCGGTGCCAAATCAATGTGCAGTTTGGTGGGCTTGGCACCGACTTCAGTAGGTACCTGACCGGACCTAATACACTTCCTTGTGGGACTCCAGCTTTTATCTTTACTTTCAAGTGATTTAGACATTTTTGTATTAGTGACGATGGGAAGGAGAATAATGAATTAAAGACAAACGGAGGCAGTCGCATGTTTGCGTCGAGCGCGACCCTTACTGCCGCTATAATCATTATCCATAATCGCCCAAAATGTTGTCATGTGCGTGCGTATTAACTCGCACACATACAAACCGCGCACGCTAGCTTTCTATAAAGACAACCTACTGTTATGTTTATACTGTGTCATAGGCCACACCCCAATTATTGTTTTGGGGTGCTAGAGACATTGGGCGCCTAAGTAGTCACAAGGGCCCACTTCAGAAAATGACTTGCAAAAAAAACAATTTGGTCTGTTCAAGACCAGCCATGCAATTCTGTAAAAACTCGAATCACCTAAGCGAGACTCGCTCGACAATTCACCCCACTTCGCATTCGAACTCACTTGACCTTCAAATGGAATTCTCTAAACCGAATATTCTAGGAGCGAAGTGAAGTGATCTTAGATGAGAGTTTATCGGGGATTGCGGGGATTGTTAAGAGTAAACATTTCAGTCGATATTTCGTCATAGTGTATTTTAACTTCTCTGAGATAATTACGTTAAATAAAACTTGTTTTTTTAGATTAGATTGTCATATTTAGCAAAACGTCAAAAAATTCATTAACGATCGTATGACGGTATGACTCGCTGCCGCACTCATCAAGCCAGTGCTAGTATCTCTGTCGACTTTAGAGAATACCAGTCCACAGTTGACAATCTCACTGAGGATTCAGAAGTGAATTCGACTAATTCGCTTTAAAGAATCGCAAGGCAGGCTAGAATTGAACTGCATTTGTTACTCTTATCATTCACTATTGACCAAGTAGTGATAGATCAGGTGATGAATATGCATTATTTGTGATATCCAGTTGAAAACAACATATTTTGTTTGCAGATTGAAATTTCAACTTTCGTCACTTGAGGCTTACAAATCATACAACTTATAAGCACATATTAAACTTTTGCATTGCATTATAGAAAATCTAAAACGGGAAATTAGCACCATTACCTTTTATATTGGCTTGACGTTTGGACAGAGTTGATGCAACTACTTGCTTGAGCAAACTGTCACAGAAAATTTCACATTTAAGCATCCAGTACGAAGATATGTATAGTGTATATTTGCTATTAGAAATACATTAACTAAGACTATATTATGTAAGACCTATGTATTTTAAACATATATCATAATGAAATAAAATTCCATATTCTCGTAAAGACATTTATGTTACACGACTATCAATATCTCGCCCTATCTCTGTCTCTTCTTCTGTCAGCGTCATATCTGTCTCTTTCTCTTCTCTCCTTTTCTCTTTCACGTTCACGATCTCTAGCCCTCTCTTTTTCTCTCTCTCTTTCCTTCTCACGTTCTCTTTCTTTTTCCCGTTCTCTTTCTTTTTCCCGCTCCCTTTCCTTTTCCCTTTCTCTCTCCCTTTCTCTTCTTCTTTCTCTTTCTCTACTGCGTGAGCGATCTCTCTTTCGATCTTTTTCACGTCTGTCACGTTCTCTTGATCTGTAAATGAAAAGTTCAAAATAATTTTAAAGTAGTGAACTATATGATAATTATTGTGCTCAATTAAAAATTTACTGTAAGAAAGAACCACTAGATTACACTGACTGAGAAGCAGGCATAAAAATGACATTATTACTTTTTTACTTACTACATTTGTTTTACTAACCTGTCTCTCCTCCTATCCCTGTCCCGCCTTTCTTTATCTCGTTTATTTTCTTTAGTATCAATTTCAATGTTCTCCTCGTCCGATGGCATTTCTTCATCCAAATCATCATCGAGAGCAGAAATTTTTGGCTCCAACTCATTATTCTCTTCTAAAACCTGTCGCTTCTGTATTCTAGGCAGGATGACATCGCACAAGCGCTCTTCTCTCAGTAATTCATCTATGAACTCGTCCATATGTACTATTTCGAACTGTCCCTCGCGATTTTGTCGCCTCAGTTTCCTGTTATCGTTATATAGTGGCTCAAGATATTTATAACAATCGACGGAAGAGCCAGTAAGCCTCATATAAAACGCACCCAAACCACGTACATACTTGAATTCTTCGTTCTTTATAAATTCTACCACAATGTCTTTCTCTGGTTGTATTTGCAACATTTTCAAAACCAAGCACAAAAAGGGTGTAGGATATATGAAACCGCCGTGAACACCCCCAATATAACGTAATTCCATAGCTTTATCAACGAGTAACTCGGCGGTTAAAGCAAAACATTCTTCCTTCCAATACTTTGAGTCATATATTCGAGACCTTATGATCTTTTCAATTAAATATTGTGGATTTGTACCTCGAATTGATTTCGCATCTTTCACAGTTCGATTAGCCATTTTTTAATTTGGATTTCATGAACAATTGTATGAAAGCGAAAAGACGCTATAAACCACACTATAAACAAAACACATTGCAATTCTTCCCTTAGCTTAAGATTTGATTGACAGCTTGTTTTTTTTTTTATTTATATTTCTTAAGGCATTGGTAAAAGACCATCAGCCTAATGAAACTTCTGAAGAAACAATAACTGTCCCTAACATTCCTCCAGTAAAGTGATAGTAGGCTTTAATGTAGTTAAAAAAGGACTTCTTGGAAGAGCGCGAAAACTTCAGCAACACATGTTTATTTAGATGTCTTCCATTCTTTTCACTTACACAGAACTTCAAAACACAATATACTATCACTGCTGTACTTTAAAACTCCTAAAAATGTAAAAAATAGAAAATCTAAATAAAATGACAACGTCACTTTTCCCGTTCCCGCCAAAAAGTAGATTTTTTTTCTTAAGGGCTACCTCACAGACTGTGGGGCTACTGCAACACAACACTAGCCACTACAAGTCTGTGACCACTACGAGCACAGACTTTTACTACGAGCTAGTTTTTTTCTTTCTTTATGGTACGGCGCACAGATTAGCGCATTTGCCAATGTTAGGTATTAATAAGTAAAATCATGGATTCCATTTTTTATTTGCTGTGGTTTATACACGTGTTAGTGAGATTTTCTGTTATATTTCTGGTTTTTATTATTTTTGTTTAATTGCTGAGCTCTGTGTCCTAATCATACATATTTGTTAATTGTAGTTATTCATTTTTATTAGGTAAGTATATACAACATAATGAATTCTTATATTCCTCCGAAAGCTCCAGATCCTCCGAATTTTTTTCCAGAAATCATGGAAATAAATAAATCTCCAGATTCATTTTAAGAACCATTAGGGGATAAGGGACCATTTATTGTATATGTCACAAATTATACTTGATCCTTCCTCCGGCTCCTCTACTCGTCCTATTAAATTCGGTCAGTTTCTTTATAACAATAAAGTAAAAAATATTATTCCAGAAGAAGTAAAAGAAATGAGTCGAAACAAGATCTCGGTCGAATTTAAATCAGCTGAGGATGCTAATAATTTCATTTCCTTTCTTCCTCTTTTAAATAATAATATAAAGCGTTCATTCCCACATACAGTATTACAAGGATGGGAATTATAAAAGGTGTTCCTATAGAATGGAGTATGGAAGAATTCGTAAAATGTTTAGATCTCCCTATTAACTGTGGTCCTGTTATCAAAGCTAAACGATTTAATAGAAAAATTATAATTAATGGATCCACAAACTGGTTTCCTACTTAAGCAGTCTTATTGACTTTTCAAGGTTAAATTCTTCCTTCACACATTAAATTGCAAAAAATTGCAAAAGAAAGACATTGTGCATTGCAAAAAAGCAAAAATTTGCTTACCATACTTCTCTTCCAGTAAATACTTATATACTTCCCACTATACAATGCCATAACTGTTCTAAATTTGGCCATGTCCGATCTCAATGTCGCTCAAAACCAAGATTTTTTCGCTGTTCACAACTCCATTCTGGGGATAATTGTGATATTCCTGAAAACTTATCGACCTGTCTTTACTGTTCTGCCCATAACTTTGCCACTGATAAATCCTGCCCTGAACATTCTAGACAAAATTCTATCAACACAATTATGTCTCGGAACAATATATCTTATATTGAAGCTTCAAATCAATTTCCGAGTGTTCGCAGAAGGTTTGCGGAGACTATTAAATCTATCCCTTCAAATTCAAATCCCCCCTCTTCTCATAAACTTATCCGATCCTCTAATAACGGATTTTACACTAAAACTGTGTACCGTCCTCCCCATCTTCCTCCTCCTGTTCTAAATACAGGAGATTATGACAAATCTTCACATTAATCTATTATTAGTAATCCCTCATCTTGTTTACCTAAAGGTAGTGCTTCTCTCCAACCTTACCTAACTCAATAGTACCTAATGAAAACCTATTGGACTTACTGCTAGCCATTTTTGAAAATATTATTTACAAATATAACGACTCGATACCGCCCAACGTTGCCTGTCGACTTTTTAAAATTGTCTCTTCAATTGATCATAATGAATCTAGTAGCATTACAATGGAATGCACTAAGCATTCGTCGTAAAAAACCTGGGGGCCTAGTCAAGTGGCTCAATTGTCGTAAACGTTAGTAGAATAGAATGACAAATACCACGTAATATAGCGTAACGAATTTTAAATTCGTAGTCAAGAATTATTAACTTTCTATTGAATCAAACGAACAGTAAAGTCGTGTGAAAACTGCCGAATAAAACGTAGCTAAATGGCACTTTTGACGAGCAACAACGTTAAGCAAGCGTTTCTATTTTACGAAACTTTTGCCACTTGTCTAGTCGCTCTGAAATACTATACCTTATTAATCAGTTTAAACCATCTATCTATCCTTGCTATTTCGGAGACCTGGCTAGTTCGTGGTTCTCGTCTCAGAATTCCAGGCTTTTCATGTCTTCGAAATGACAGAAATTATGGATACGCCGGCTATGCTATTTTAATTAAAAATTTCCTTTCTTTCCACCAGATCCCGTTACCATCTCACAATCAAAATTTCAATGCTATAACCCTAAGAATATATCTTATTTATGTACCTCACCCTCATCTCCCTATTACCTGATATATCATCCATTTTTACATCTCTTCCTCCTACTATTATGATCATGGGAGATTTTAATTCACACTATGTGTCTTGGGGATTTCATTTTTGTGATCGTTTTTATTTCAGTTTTTTAAACTTATTAGATCATTGAAATTCATGTTTTCTTAACGACGGCTCACCAACTAGGCGAGTGCGTCCTTTTCAAAACCGTAACAGTGCAGTTGACCTAACTCTCTGTTCCTCTACAATTTCCTGGGGAATACTCTCTGAATCATTTGGGAGTGATCATTTTCCGATTCTTATTTCTCATTCTTTAGATTCCTCTCCCCTTTCCAATCCTCTCCCTCCCCTATTAACTTACAAACTTTCAGCAGCAGACTGGACTAAATTTTCGTCAAGCCTTGAAAATGAATTAAGTTCTCTCTTTTTCCATGACAACTCTTGGCAAGAATCCTAATCCTTTATTCTCAATTCGTATCATCTATTATATCTGCAGCAAATGAAAGTATCCTCGAAGAAAAATCTCTTTGGTAATCACAGAATTTTCCCCCCATGGTGGGACTCGGAATGCACTGACATAATACATGAACGCAAACTAGCTGAATACCGTTATAATGTTAACATGACTATGGAAAATTTTATTAATTATCAAAAAGTATCCTCCAAAGTAAGACGCCTTTTTTCTGCAAAGAAAAAATTAGGATGGATTTCTTTCTGTGAAAGCCTCTCCCCTAGATCTCATTCTTCTCTAACTTGGAAGAAATTTAGAAGATTTCGTAGTTCCCTTAATTCTGAAAATCTATGTTCTAATGAACCTTCTCTATGGCTAGATTCCTTCGCAGATAAATTAGCGCCCCCCCTTTGCTCCTTGCTCTGAATGTCTCCCTCTTCCTCCATCTATTCTTCCATCATCCTTCATCATTCAACATCCTTTTGACTCTCATTTTTCTTTTGATGAACTTCAATCTGCTTTACATGGATTATCAGATTCTTCCCCGGGAATTGACGATATCCCATATTCTTTTATTATTAACTCCAGTGATCAGTCTAAACATTTTTTTTTAAACCTTATTAATTATTTTTATGAAAATGGTGCTATTTCAGAGTCATGGAATAATCAAATAATTATTCCATTACTTAACCTTAAAAGACCCTCTTAACCCTAACTCAAGAAGACCAATTGCATTATCCTGTATTAGCTAAGATAACAGAACATATGATTAAAAATCGACTCGAATGGTTAGTTGAAAATAAAGCTATCTTAGCTTGTTCGCAATTTGGCTTTCGAAAAGAAATGAGCACTTTAATCTTCTTGTCTTGAGTCTTTCTATCCTAACCACAGACCTACGTTTGGCTTTCCATAAGAAGTCTTATTTAGCAGCTGTTTTCCTAGACATTTCCTCAGCATATGATAATGTACTTCTCCCCGTCCTCAAACACAAATTACTCCAGCTAAGTATCCCTATTAGAATGGTTTGCTTTATATTGAACCTCCTTTCTAACAGGTCAATTTTGATCAGATACAACAACTACATTCTTCCCCCTAGACATGTTTGGAAGGGTCTTCCTCAAGGTTTAGTACTCAGTCCCCTCCTTTATAATATCTACATAGAACATTCTGTCAATTATTTCTGCAATAACCTCCAATATGCAGATGACATTGTCCTACATTTTTCTTCCCCATCTATACCAACTTTATATTTTCGACTAAATTCTGCTCATTTCTACCTCGGAACCTGGTTATCTGATCACGGTCTTTCATTGGTCGTATCTAAATGTGAAACTGTCGTATTTACTAAAAAAAGGATTATCCCCCACCTTATTCTTCATATAGGACATGATTCTCATCCTCAAAGATACAAAGTTAAATTTCAATGCGTAACTTCAGACACAAGATTATCTGGTACTCCTCATTTAAATTACATCATTCAAAAATGCGAAAAAAATATTAATATTTTAAGATCTCTTTCGGGCACTTGGTGGGTCAGTCATCCTTTCACCCAAAAATTAATATATAATCATTATTCGCAGCCACATGGACTATGGCTTTTTCCTAATTTTCCCATGCAACGTCATTTTTTCAAAAATTAAATCAAATTCAATACAAATCCCTTCGTATAATTATAGGTGCCATGAAATCTTCTCTTGTTAATGCTCTCCAGATGGAATGTGTGGACCCTACTCTCTCGTTACGCAATCAATTCCTTTCTGATAGATTTTACTATAAAATTTTACAATACTCCTCTCACCCATAGCATGCAAAACTTATTCTCCTCAGAAATGCATGTAATAACAGTCAACAATCAAGCAATGATTTGCCGTGTTTAATAAAGAGCCTCACATACTTCAACAGTCTTTCTGTCCAAATCTTTCTATTCCAAAATAATCCATTTTTCTCAGTTTCTTAAAAAGCTCTTATTTTCAACCCACCTGTTCACATAAACTGGGATTAATAAAAAATCTCCCAATGTTTCCACTATTTTTCTCCAAATAATTTCTAATAATTGGCCTGGTTGGACAACAATATTCACAGATTCCTCTAAATCATCAAATGTCAGCTGTGTCGGTGCGGCTGTTTGGATTCCCAGATTTAGAATTGTCTTGAACTTTAAACTTCCTTGTCAGTCATCTGTTTTTACCGGAGAAGCTCTAACTATTTTAAAGGCTATTAAATACGCCAAAGCTCATAACTTCAATAATTCCATCATATTCTCAGATTCAATCAGCTGTCTACAATCTATTATTTCCAACCGTTTTCACTCCAAATCGAGATTTCCAATTATCTTAAATATCAGAGAAATACTTTTTCATTGCTTAATAAATAATTGCTTAATAAATAATAAATAAGTCCTCGCCTGGATTTCCAGCCACTGCGGAATTCCAGGTAATGAATTGGCAGACCATTATACTAAACAAGCAACTTCCCAGGGTTCTATCTATTATAAAATCTTTTATAAGATCTTTAGCTCAACCCAAATTAAGTCTTGGGATCGGACATGATTAATCTCAAAATCAGTTAAATGTAAGTTTTATGGTGATATATTCAAAAAAATATTCCTCTCAAACCTTGGTTTTTTATGTATAAAGACGCAAACAAAAAGTCACTTCCACCATTTGCCGCCTCAGACTAAATCATTCGTGCACACCTGTACATTTAGCCAAATTACACATTCGCGACCATTCCTTATGTGAGCGTGGTCTAGATGATGATACTCCAGATCATGTATTTTTTAACTGTCCTAATCTTCATTTCTCTCTCTTTGATGTTCTTCCTCCCGATATTCCACGTCCTACATATTTAAAACATTTATTAACTTTAGTTCTCTCCTTTTGTTAAAATTTTAAGTAATTTTATCTCATTTAATAACATAAAATTGTAGTGATTCTTATTATATTCATTTTAATTTTCTTATTGTAATACCTACATTCTCAATATTATCCTTATCCTATATTCATTGTATAAAATAAACTATTAAATCCATATTACATTCTCTTCAATATTTATGTTGTTTCTTTTTTATAGGTACCCATAGCTGCTCAACGCACCAAATTCAAAAAAGAAAGGGATAGTTATATTTATTCCCCTTCGTGTATTTTCACACAAATTCTTGTAATTATAATTAAAAATTATATAATCATCAAAATTTTTAAATCTTTTCTACTACTTGAAAATATTATTTAAATTTACTTTTAAATTCCTACATGTTTCTCTGGTCTGACATTGGTAAAATTCGTATATGTACAAAAAGCCAGTATTTTAAAAAAAAGTAGAATCACAAGTGAATTCGTTTTTTTTTATTATAAAACTCCTCCAGTAAAGTGTTAGCAGGCTTTACTGAAGTTATAAAGGACTTATTGGAAGAGCGCGAGAACTTCAGCTACACGCGATCATTTAGTTAGATCTACTACTCCAGTCTGCTAGGTACCTTGAGCAATGACAGCTTTCTAAGCGGCAACTTTGAGGAAGTTTATTATTTAAGATAATGTGTAGTTTTAAGTTTGTAAATATTAACATATGTATGTACTTTTTGTTAATAAATCGTTATACTACTCCATTATTTTCACTTACGCAGAATTCTGACCATCTTACAACTTTATAATTTGTAATTGGTTATAAGAGCTGGCAACACCACTCAAATCAAATGTCAATGTCAATACTGTCAAATTTGACCGCGCTTCTCGTTTGTAAACGGTCGTTGTTTAAAATTTTTATAATATTTTGTAATTATCAAATTTTTTAAACAATTAGCAAAGATTTCTTTGGTTGCGTAATATTCTCCAACATGCAGAAAACAAAAAAGAAAAAGAATGCACAAGAACCAATGGATATTGACGAAAATTCGTTGTCAGTACAAAACGGTGGAACTAGCGACGAACAACATTGCGATGTAAATGGAGATATTGACCACATATCGGATGATGAAGAAGGTGGTGTTCGTATAGGTGACATATACATACCACCAGCTCCAAAACCCGCTCTTACATTCGATGCTACGGGACCAAGGCTGATAATAACCCATATCGTCAATGAAAACTTTAAAAGTTATGCAGGTGTGCAAACTTTGGGACCGTTTCATAAGGTAATGAATTAAAACAATTTATTTGTGCCGAAATAAGCACCCATTCATTAATTTTTTGCTACAATTTTTTATTGCCAGGTTTTTTAAAATATTAACGTAAGTATACATTATAATTTTTTTACTTTATAATAGTATAGTAAGATAGTTATAATATAGTAACTATAATTCTTTTAAAAACCATGAATGTAATGTTAAAAGTAAATGTACAAAATAAGTAAGAAATAATGAGACAGAATTCACATGACTTACATACTTAATTTATATTACAATATCACAACAACTTATTTAATATATTTTTGTCCATTTTTAAAACCTATAGTCATACACATAAAACAGACACATACATACACACACATAACACATAAAAAAATAGTAAAACAAGTAATATAGGTGTGTTTAACTTCTTAATTCTAAAGTACACATAATTAGAATTTTTGTCTGTTTGTACGTTGGAGTTAAATTTACAGTGAAAAAGATAATTTAAAAAAGAGTACAGCAGGATAAGCATGAGACTGAAAAGTCGGGAAAGTTAAGTTGATATTTTTACCTTCTTTGACAAGATAGATATATCAAAGAGGTGTTAAATAAGACATTTTTAAGTTTTCACAATGATTAATATATCAACATTTTCATAAATAAAAATGTCACGTATTATTTATGTCATATATTGTGGACGATATCAAAAATATAGCTAGGAATAAATGGATGACAATTGCCACAAAACGTGAAGAATGGTTTCAGTTGGAGGAGGCTTTTACCCAACGGGACTACACACAAGCGATCAATAAATTGCACTTTGTAATTTTAAATTTTTTAAGTTACTGTCTGTAAAACGAAACAAATTTTGTCAAATGTTTATGTAATATATTTCAGAGCTTTACTGCAATAATTGGACCCAATGGCAGTGGCAAGAGTAATGTCATAGATTCAATGCTCTTTGTGTTTGGTTATCGTGCTACAAAAATCCGTTCCAAGAAAATATCAGTACTGTTACATTCATCAAGCAAATTTCCAAATATTTCCAGTGCCAGTGTAGCAGTCCATTTCTGCCAAATTATTGATGGGGTAAGAAACAATATATGATTTAAAAAATTACATACACGTTTTCATAAAGAGATTCCAAGATTAACAGCTATTCAAAACTTGTTATCTTAGGTATACTTGACCCATGATAATCCGACGAAAGTTTTGCAAGGTGGTGTCAGTGATCAAAGTCATACTATAGAGTACTGTCACCAACTCTTTGTTATCGGAACTTTTTTGAAAAGGCGTACCTTGTAATCAGACAAATTAATAGGTACTCTCTAAGATCAAATGTCTCTGACTACCCTGTTGGGGAAGGGGGTATCTTCTCTAGGATGGAGAGCCAGGAGTCGGAGTGCGGTCCTTACATACCTCTTTCGCTTCCTCAAATCTCATCATTATCCTTGCACATTGTAGTTTTTTATTATTCCTATCTGTTAAATATTCTTTATAAGTATGTAAGGGATAGTCGTAAGAAATGGTTTAGAGGGTGATAACATAAAAAGAGATTGCTCCCTCATGTTATTCATGCAAAAAAGTTAGAATATTTTATTATATATTTTTTAATGAATTTACATGTTTATTAATGTCTTAAATTAATCAGTAAACTTAATCATCATGACTAAGAGTACATATAACCAATAAGATTCAAACTGCTGACAATTTCTTTTTCCGGCGCTGCTATTGGCTAGGCATAGGTTCTCTTTTTTAACTTGTGTACATGTTTTTATTTATGTCTGCAATTACCACCAAATTTTAGGAAACACAGTATTAGAAAAGTTTTGAATGTGTGTAAATCGAGCCATCCTTCAATATGTCTCTCGGGCGAGCAATCACGTGACGCTTTCTTGTTGCGTTTGGATAAAGTAAAGGGGAGCATGGAACTTGTGAAAATATGATTTTGATTGCGATTTTTTTTTACTTTATTTAATTAACAAATCGTCAGGGTAAACAGTATCTATTTGTCTCTATGGAATGCGCGCCACTGCTATATCAGCTTATTGCTTAATTACAGTATAATATCTAAATCCTCAATATAAATTATTTATTTATATCTAAAGAATTATTTATTTATTGCTAAATTAGTGCAATATTGTTGGGCATTGAAACTTTATCTACTGTGAAAGATAAAACTCGATTTATGAAGATCAAATGTGTTATGCGAATGACAAAATTCTATTTATAAAACACAAAACCAGTGTTAACTGACGAAAAGGCGAAAAGTAATCGAATGTCTTGGCGAAAATTTATAAGGAGAACAATCGAGGAGGTGAAGTATGCAAAGATCGCAATATTTGGTGCTCCATCCACTGGCTATTTTGTTGGTGATACAGTGTGAGGGCGCGTTTATTTGACACAACTGTCTTCGCGCCGACACAACGCGGTCGCCGCGTAGTCACTAAGCTGAGACCGCATTTACGTCCACAGACGCTGTTAGAGCACAGCAAAATAAATTATTTACGTATTTACGCTCATGTCATGCGGAAGCAACTTCGCTCTGTCTGGAGGGGGCGAGTAATGGCAGTGAGGAATAGAATGCGAGGGCGGAATAGCACTAGAATAGGCGGAATAGACTTTAAATGTTATTACCTAGTAAATAGAGTTCGGACTCCCTATTAATGAATACAAGAGCACTACGACCGCGCGGCTACCGCACGCTCGTAAGAAAGCTTTCGCGTCGCTTAACCGCAGTCTTTAGATGTTTAGAACCAGTTTTGGGTTACAAACAAAATTTGATTGGAACTTTTAACTATCGATAACATATCACACACTGAGGAATATCTTTTCACAGTTTTAGATATTAAAATTTTATTATATTAATTTTTATTCGCACCATTGTATTAGAAATCCTAAGTTATAAATAAAGTAATTAATGTTAGTTACCATAAAATTAGATGGTAAGTTAGATATTTATAGTAAGGGAACACCCCAAAATTTACTTAAATTATCGATTAATAGCAATATTTAATGTCAATTAATAATTAATTAATTTTGTATTCAAACACTTTGTGCTGCAATTGTGAAGGTAAAAAGCAATAGAGTGCGTGTAGCGCTCGAGTTTTGACTTATATAATCTCGAGCGGCAGTGGGGAACAAGCCGTCAGTCGTTTTTTTCTGTGACGTCACGAACACCGTCGCGCTCTGCTAGAGGGCGCCAGTGTTCCCCTTTATGTTTAATCGTAGGTGTTGCTAACAATAACAATTATAAAATACAATTATTTTTTATAGTAATAGAAGACTTTATTAAATTATTGGCAATTACTTAAATTTTTACTTCCAATTATCTCGAAAAGAAAACAATGATGATGACATATTATCATAGAAACGCCCAATATTTTTTATTAAAACCCCTTTTATTTTCATAACATATTCCATAAATTCTTGGCTTTTAAAATTACCCACAGGCACGGTTGAGTAATAAAGAAACTGCTATTTTATTCTTTATTTTATTTTCCGAAACGTAGGTTTTGAAATATCAAGTCACCTAAAAGCATGTAACATGGCTGATTGCTTAAAACTTTTAACTTTCCTGGTGGGTAGGATAAGTCAGAGCCTATTTCACATTTGTTGTTGTATGTTTTCCAATTGCTGGCACACACTGATGATATTGGTGATGATTGTGGGCATAGACACAAACGTGGCAGTGCTATGGATGAATGAAGAATGGAGATAATCGACACTGTAGTTTTTTCAAATTAAAAGTTTTTTTTACAAACTTCAAAATTTTCAAAATTTATTTATCACATACTTTTTCACATTTCCACATTTGTTTTCACATGCTTTTATCAAGTTGTGACTATACTATGAAATCTATAATCGACATTAGCAAAGTTATCTACACAGGATAAAATCCACTAAAAAAAAATGTTAACACTAAGTTTTGAAATTTTATATTTGTTAGAATGTCACACTACAGTATACTTATTTTACAACAATAACATTATACAACACTAATTATACTTACAAAATACAATTGAAGTATTCATGTTATATCTCCTCTAGCTCTTCTATCCTGATAGGAATACAGTATGAGATATGCGTACATATACATATACCTTTTTAATATTTTGAGTGTTTTATAGACTCATTATATACTGATTATTTAAGTCGTTCCATACCATGTCTAATCCTAGACATTTTTTCATTTCATTTGAATCCGTTTTCATTATTAGTGATATAAATTGGAAATTGTTTTCAATTTGTATTGATGTGTAACTTCTCATTTAATTCTTTTCAATGACATACATAATACATGATGTTTTGAAAATTATTTGAAATTTATTTAAACAATTTTTAATTCAGGTAAACAAATACATTCTTAACAACACAGGCGCGGTCGCATTAATTTCAATAACTTGAAAATTCACTTATCCTTCGAATTTGTATCGCGGCGAGCGGTCACGTGACGCTTACTTGTTGCGTTTTTGAACTTTTGTTCTCGAACTTCTGAAAATAGGATTTTGATTAGGATTTATTTGTCTTTTTACTTCATTTAATTAGCAAATTGTCAGGGTAGACAGTGTCTATTTGTCTCTATGGAATGCACGCCGCTGTTGTTATGTTGTATTGCGATTGTATTGTTGTGTTATTTTAGTGTGTTTATATAATTATAATAATATTTATTCAAATAAACAAATGTACGTCCTAATTACAATTTCAGGTGAGCTTAATTTAGGGTGTGTACATTCCAGCCCGATGTCGAAATTAAGTCAGAGACTTATATCTTGAATATCAGGGGCCTCCCCAGCGGTACGAACCACTGGGACGCGTGAAAACAATTAATTCATAGAATAGTAAATTTAATTTCTTATTTTGCCATTTGTATTATATATAATATTCGTAGATGTATATTGTATTGTTGTGTTATTTTATAGTGTTTATATTGTGAATATTGTAATGTGTGTTCTATAGTAACGCGCAAAACGAAAGACTTATTGGCTTTTAAATTGTAGTAGTGGTCATTGAGAGCAATGCTACTGGACTATGACTTCCTAAACTCGTATGTAATTGTCCAGTGCTAATATTAGCATAGCTTATCTTTCTCCCACTATTTGAGTTATTAATAATTATATAAGTTATTAACTTTTAATTAATAATTGACTTTTAGTCAATAATAAAATTTATGACTTATAGTTAAAATTTTAATACAATAGTGATTTGACGTTTAATGTGGTAAAATTTTAAATAATATGATCAACTAAAATTGCGTTGTCAAGTGATAGAACTGAGTCTATATTGATTAAACTAAATCGATTGACTAGTTTGACTTTATTGTTACAAATATTCATCCATTTTCGACGCTATGATATCTCATGAAATGAAAAATCCAAAAAGGGGATTTCATGCAGATAATACCGCGTGGCAACCGCTACAGCCTTAAAAATAATGAAGTCGACATAGCGGAACGTCACTATTTAAAAAATTACAAAAATTTTTAACCTTGGAAATCACTATCGAATTAAAAGTTTGAATTTATAATAGAATATTTTTTCCTTGATGAAAGCAATAGGTGTTATTTGGCATTGTAGGCCTCGAAGGATGATTTCATTTACATCTGGCGCGTGCAAATGTGTGAAAACTATTTGAAATTCATTGATGAAAATTGAGTAGGCTTTAATTTTTTTCTTGTTTTTGAGAAGGGAAAAGGTCACCATGGACACTAAGGGAGCGTTGAGGTATTACGTAACGCAATTTTTGAAGATTTTAGATCCTCCCTCCCCCCCATGTAACGCACCATAACGTTTTTCTGTACCCCCATCAACTTCGTCTTCATCGAGCCAATCGGCATCTTCAGACAATGCTTTACTATGGCGCACAATGCAGAGCAGCTCATTTGCCCTTCTGGCAGCAAGTCGCTGTGGCCGTACTCTACTTTCACGAGGGTTCTGGGCAGTCTTGCCACGCACGTAACGACTGTGCGTTTGCACACTTTTGGGATGTGAAATAGATCCCACAGGTTGCACATATTTTGTTCTTGAGATCTGATTGTACTGATGGACAATAAAAATCGTAAGACATTTGCTTAAACCCTTCTAGAGGAGGCGACAGATCAACGGACAACCTCACAAGAAGTGGTGAAAACTTGCATGATCCTTTGTCTAGCTGACTAGGTACCACGAGCTTGCTTGGGGTTTGAAGGATTGGGCAGGGTAACGGCAAGAAAGTACTCGGAAAGACAGATTTTAAAGCACTCCTCGAGCGGGAACAGCAAGATTCGTCCGCGCATTTCATCACTTGCAATAAATATTGCGATTCACGGACGTGAGCGCTATACCACGCCAGATTAGGTTATGCTGGATCTTGCAAGCTATCTTCAGGCTTTCTATATTCCGCCGAAACATCATAGCTGTCAATTTTCATTTCATTCCAGACCTTGGCTAGTGACTCTCCAGCGTGCTGAAAATTGCGTTTTTCCAAATCTTCATCAACAGTCATTCCTTTGTCGTCGAGATGAGAACCAAAATGTTCATGCGGCAGGATAACGCCTGACAGGCGTTTGCTGAGCGGGGCCATGCGTCGCTTAACTCGATTGAATGCACTCCGCCCAAGACCATTAGTCGATATGAACAGGGCGTCCAGGTTGTATTTTTTGAAGTGTTGAATGCCAAAATTCTTGACTTTCCGATAGCGCGGATTTTCATCCGGTCCACCATCTACAAAAATGATTATCACTGGCTTCACGGTGTTCGATTCTGTCATCATTAAGGGTTTGAATGCAGACACTGATAAAAGTTATTCGAAACCATAAGCATGGGTGTTCGCTGTGGAGGATGCGTGTTTTCCACTCCTTATGGATATGTGTGTCGGACCGCTGTAACCAACAGCTTCTTCCTTACCGAAACCGTCAGGATCCACGTTGACGCCGGCGTATACAGACGGAATAAGTTTGTGCCGCTCTGCCACGACCCAGTCATGGTCAGGTAAAAGTACTCTGTATTCCATATGCATTAAAAGAGGGCTCTGACTTTTCACTGCTGGTAAACCTATTTGTACACGGGCCTTATCGTCTTGAGAAAGAATAAATACTTGCTGTGGTCCCAGAAGCGACGCGAGAGATTCCAAGGACCTGATTGTAGCAGTGCAGAATTCGCCGTCCTCGTGCTTTTCGTGCATCTCGGTCTGTGGCCTTGCTAACTTTACGGGTACGGTGCGTACATGCCTCCTCTCCTCTTGAGTGTTAGAAACGCGTGAGAGTAAATGAAGATACGTGCCGCTTCGAGAAATTTGGAATCCCATCAATAACAGCCTTTCTTGCAGGTCGTCCAGAGTGAGACAACTCCTAATCATCTCTGTTCGGCGGCGTTCATCAGCAGCGCTGCCATGAATGGCAATGTTAATAATGGTCTCCAGGAGAGCAGGTTGCGAGTCAACCAAAGGGGGCTGGCCAGGGCCAGGGTTTTTACTGCAGCAGGATTGTTTTTGCATGCATTTTGCATTTGCGTGGCATCATAGGAAACGTTAGGTTAACCATACTATACAACCAACAACAACATCAAAAAAAACCTGCATTATAACACCGCAGACAAGTTAACAGCTGTCAGAAAAATTGTGACGCAAAACTTAATGTAAAATAATAATGCATTTGCTGTTAGGACTGCGCATCTAGCAAAAAAATTCAACCAAAAATGCCAGCAATGCACAATAAATACATTGACATCCGACGCTGCATTCGCCGTCGCAACATCTAAATCAAGGTTAAGGAACAGGCCACTAAATACAAAAAAAATTGTTCAGAAAAGAAGAGAACAAGTGAATCACAAAACACAAACAAAGAAAACTAGAACGACGCAGAACACGCGGATCTTTGTGCCAATAACTCACTCAATCGCCTTATAATTATAACCAACAGAAAAAGTGGTATAAACAGGTTGATACTGAGGTCAATAAACACAAACAATGTGTAAAACTTGTGCAACATGTGCAAATAATAAGTTATTCGCTGCACACAATTGATCGTCGATACATATGCGAAAAAAGCATGATCGGCACGAACATGCAAACAAATATGGAATAATAACCAACATTAAATAAATTTGATTTTTTTAAACAAGCTAGATTTCTTCGGTTATCATGCAACGAGCCCAAAAATCAGCTGAACATAAGAAAAATCAACAATTATAAATCGAGTACATAAGCGAGACTCAAACGATAATTTATAACACAATATAATGTGTTGTTCCTGTAAATAGCTGACGCACCATCACACAAGTCGTCGCGAAAATATAACAATGCCTACACCGCTTGATTTTTGCAAACGACAAAACGATGAGCATCAGTAGTTAAGTGCATCCCAATCGTTTTATTTTATTAATATAATAAAAGCATCGATGTTATTCAAGTCAATTAAATATTTAAGGTAATCATATATTTAGATATAATTTTATATAGAATAAATAATAAATAAAAATTTAATAAGGGGGGAGTACTGTGCCAGATATTACTCTGACACAGCACTTCGTAAACTCGTGTATAATCGTAACCTACTAACAAAATATCTGCATCGCTGCAAAGGAAATTGTCATGTACGTATTCTTTATAAATAGCTGTAACAATTAGTATAAGGCATGAAATGTAAACGACAGCTCAATGGCGTAACCACGCTGCACGGTACCAATATATCTTCTACCACATAGTCCACAGTATTATTTATTACCAATATGAAGCACGAGAAGAAGCAATGTAACATGTCTAAGTGGGCTTTGAGACGAGCCAGAAGGACCCGTTCGTAAATTTTCCCTAGCACGCTAAGGAGACTGATTGGGCGATAGCTATTGGGGCTATTGCGGGGTTTACCCGGTTTCGGGATTCCGATGACGATCGCTTCCTTCCAGGCGGCTGGGAAGACGCGGTTCGCCATGGCGGCATTGATAATAGCTGCTAAGAGCGCGAGAAGGCGCATCGAAAAAAGTTTGACTACTCGGTTGGAGATGCCGTCTCTACCGGGGGCTTTTCTAGGTTTGAGAGCCTTGACAATGTCCTGAACTTCGTCAACCGTCACGGGTCTGAGTTGGCAGGGGGCGGTCGCGGGCGGTAGGGAGCCTACTTCGCGATAGACCATGTCTAAATGGTTCTGATCTACAGGCTGAGAGCTAGGGGAGCATTGGGCCTCCAGAGTGTCGGCCAAGAGTTCCGCTTTATCTACATCGTCGAAAGCTGTCTGTCCGTTCGGTTTCGTCAGAGGCGGCATTGTTTGGAACGTGTCCGATTTGAGAGATCGGGCCAACTTCCAGTACGCCTGGTGCGTCGGCTCGATCTCTCGCATGAGATCGCTCCACCTGTTATCCCTAAGTTCGGAAATTCGATATTTGACTTCGCGTTGGAGGGCGCGTAAGTTGCCTTTATTCGTTTCTGAGGGAAACGAGTCATAAGCGCGGGTCGCGGCGTTCTTGGCTCTGATCAGCCGACGGATGTCTCCAGGGAGCTCCCAACGGCGGTCGTTCGCCGCCGGGACCTCAAAGGAGCACGAGGAGACCGATTCGCGGATGTGGGCGGTGAGCGCGTTTATCACCGCGGTCGCGTCCTCGGCGGAACGGATAACGTCCGGTATCGCGTTAAGCCGCGGCGAATTCTCAGAGTTTAGCGTTTCGTCTAAACTCTGCCAATCCGTCACGGTTTTTGTGAGCGTCCTAGTGTCTATCATAGGTCCTAGTTTGAGTAGTACCGGCCTATGGTCAGAGTCTAACTCGTGTAACGCCTCTATTGAGTGCAGCGTTAGAGCTACGTTCTTTAGAAGCGCTATGTCGAGTACGTCCGGTCTGTGTGTTGTAACTCTGGGGTAGTGGGTGGGCGTCATGGGGGCGATAGCGTCAAAGTTAAGGACATCGGTTAGTTCGTCTAAAGCGCTGCCATTTCGCGAGGTGGTGTGCGAATTCCAGCGACGATATTTAGCGTTGAGGTCGCCGGCGAGTATGACAGAGTCGTCTAAGTTTAGGAGGGCCTCTAGATCGCTTCTAATTAGCGCTTTACCGGGAGAGAGATAAACAGACGCGAGTGTGACAGGCGCGTGCCCCGTGAGGGCCACCCGGCACACCGACGCCTCTATGTTGGTAAGGGCGGGCGTATCGATCGGAATGCAGTGCAGGGACCTTCTGTAGTAGATAATAGTGCCGCCTTTGGGGGCGGGCACCCTATCGTTTCGCACGATGTTAAGCCCGGTGAGGCCGGGGTCGCGATTTCTAGGTTTCAAAAAGGTTTCCTGCACTAGCATTATATCTATTTGGTGGTCTCGCATAAACTCGTGAAGAAGATCGAGTTGCCTGCGGAGTCCGTCCGCGTTAAAAAATGAGATTGAGAGCCCGCGCGGTTTGATGCGCGCGGAGGGAGTTGTCTCGTGGGTGCCCGGTTTTATAACCTACGAGGGGGCGCCGTGAAGCGGCTTAGGCTGTCCAGAAGGGACGCGTGTTCGGCGAGTATGATGAGCCGTCCCATCCCGTCGCTACAGTCGCGGATTTTACGCGCGACTAATTTAATTTCGTTAAGGTTAATATCCTTAACGAGGTCAGCGAGCATTCGGATGTCGCCGAGGAGATCGGACGCCGGCGCTGAAGGAGCCGGCGCCACTGAACGCGCTTGAGGCGCGGGCCCCTTACGCCGCGGTGGTTGTGCTGGCGTCGGCGCTATGGTTTCTCGGGCCGGTAGAGTGGCGGCGCAGAGGGCGCGAGTTGTGACGGCGCTGAGGGCGCGCGTTTGGCTGGCGCAGAGGGCGCGGGCCGTGTGGGTGCGGAGGTCGCGGTAGGGGCGGCCTTAGGTTGGGCTGGGTGCGCAGGGGGGCCGCGGCGTTGGCCCTGATGTGCTCCGCCGGCTCGGCGCGACTTACCCCCGCGGCGGCGACGGCGCGGAGCTCTCGGGCATCCGCGATAGTTCGCGGGATGCCCGAGCTCTCCGCACAGTACGCAACCGGGAGGGTCAGACGTCTCCGGCGTGCGGGAGCACTCGGGGGTGCCGTGGTCTCCGTGGCACTTGACGCACCTAGGCCGTGCGAAGCAGTTGCGGGCTGAGTGCCCGTACAGTTGGCAGCGGTGGCATTGACCCACCGTGCCGCGCTTGTGCGGGGCCTCTATGGAGAGGCCCGAAATCCTACACACTGATTTTATATTGAAAACGGCCTTTCCCTCGGGGGAGAGGTCGAGTACGACTAACACGAGGTCGAAGGCGTCTTTCGAGCGGGGCTTGTAAAGGCGGTGGACTTCACGCACCGGGAGGTTTTGCGACTTAAGGTCGCCAAGAATGAGCTCTTCCGGGAGCTCCTTGGGCAGGCCGCGGATGACCACGCTAAGCTGGCGCTCCTCCGGGAGCGCATAAGTGTGGAGCCCTATGCGCTCCGAGCGTAGGAGCGCTGTGAGCTCCCGATGGTCAGCTGGGGTGGGGATCTGCACTTTAATGCCCTGTGCAGTGTTGCGGGCGGAAACAAATTTGATGCGGCGCGCGTCTAAGGCCCGAGATACCCTATCCCACGACGCCTTCTCCTAAATAAACACCGGCGGCGGTGTTTTGATTTTGTCTGCCTAAGGGGCCTGGGTGGCCTGTGAGGCAGGCGCTTTTTGTTCGGCCAGAGGGGCCGCGGGAGTTCCGGAGGCCTGAGGGGCCGCCTTCGTCGTTTTGGGGGGCGGGCTGGGCGTGTCGCCTTCCCTCGGGGAATTCGCCCGCTTCCTCTTGACCACTAAGCGCCAATCGGCGCTCTCAGTGGCCTCGTCCTCCGAAGAGGAGGGAAGCGCTATGTCCATTTCCTCTTCGGAGTCCGAAGCCTCCGTCGGGTCAGGTGAAGCGGGCGAATCGCTAACGGGGGCCGGCTTGGTTGGTTCGCGCGGCGGGGGCTTCGCGACTGTAGCGGCGGCGGAAACGACGGCCGAGTAAGACGCGGTGGTGGGGGCGCGGGGCGCGGGTGAGACCCGGTGGTCCCACAGGTCTTGAATGTGGGAGTGTGATGACTCGAGTTGAGCCATCATGAACGCGCGGAATTCGGTGTCCGTCAGCGTGTCCATGGCGCTGGTAGAGCCGCCAAGTTGTGTGAGAGGACCTCCCTGCCGGGGATAGGCAGGGGGAGAGTGCCTACTTTGTAGCCCTGGTCGTACTGTGCCTGTCTTATTGTGCACAGATGTGTACCTAACACCTAGGTCTTATATAAACTTCACTAACTTAACACTAACACTTAGCGATACGAGTTGGCGCGGCCGCAACGCGACGCGGTAGGCCGGTCGGCGCTGCAGGGAGCGCGGGCGCGACGAGACGAGAACACACTATTAATCACTACGCACGATGCGCAGTGAGTACAGCGATGGCAGCGCACGCGGGCGCGCGGAGAAATCGCAACGATTCGAGTTGGCGCGGCCGCGACGCGATAACCCGTTCAGCGCTACGGGGAGCGCAGGCGCGACGCGATAAACCGGTCGGCGCTACGTGGAGCGCAGGCGCGACGCGACACGAACACACTAATTCGCTACGCACGATGCGCAGCGAGTAGAGCGATGGCAGCGCAACGCGGGCACGCGGAAACGGCACTAAGCACTGAGAGGCGAGGCGAGCGAGCGAGCGACGCGTGCGTCTCGTACGGCGGCCGAGAACAGACTCGAAGGGCCTTTCATTTCTCAGGGACGCTCACTGGTTCCTCGCCTACTAAAGTACCAAACGATGTTTCCGCAACTAGCGAGGGCTGTCGCTATATCGATTTGGGTGCCCGGCAGTAGTTCTATCTCTATCTATGGACTGTATCTATCTCTATCTGACCGGGCGTTCCGCTTTGCGGACACCTCTGATTGGTTACTCGTTTGGCAAGGGAAGCCAGTGGGCAGGTGAGTAAATGTGGTGAGTTTGTGTGATGTGTGTGTGTATGTGTGTATAAGCTCTCTTATTAATATTGCTCTTTATTAATATTTCCTTAATCCTATTACATATCTATTTCTGTATACTATCTATTTCTATATACTATCTATTTCTATATCTATATACTAGATCACCCATTCCCAAAGTGGGCGATAACGCCCCCCTGTGGGCGCTGCAGGCTTAAAGGGGGGCGGTAACAGACCCAGAAAAAAAATGGGGGCGTTGTGTAGAGGCCTGGGGGGTGATTTGTAATTTCATTTAGCTAGGAGGCATCTTAGACAACGACTGCATGAGCTCTCGACTCAGTAGACAAAATAAGTTTGGGAACCTAGATACTAGATGATTCTCTTTTCCTATATATATCTATATTATACAATTTTACAATATGTCTATATTAACATGTATCTCTTTGCCTATATCTATTTCTTTATTATTGACTTTTATATCTATTTTAATCTCTATCTATACTTATAATTAACTATCTAATTATTACTACATATTTCTTTATTTG
This sequence comes from Zeuzera pyrina, assembly GCA_907165235.1. Taxonomy (NCBI): domain Eukaryota; kingdom Metazoa; phylum Arthropoda; class Insecta; order Lepidoptera; family Cossidae; genus Zeuzera; species Zeuzera pyrina. The sequence continues at coordinate 9,877,679 of OU015640.1, forward strand.
TATATCTATTTATATCTATTATTTCTCACACTATTTCAGACACTATAGTCCGATCGATTTACGTCGCGGAGAAGAATAGTTATTTTGTACTTTTCAGTCTTTTATTTTAAGGTGGTTTAATTTTTTTTCTTATCTCATTGGTGTCCAAATTAATTGCAAACTGGTTATCATGATAGAAATTGAAATTAAAAGAAAAAAAACAGTGATATGCTGAAATATTTTTATTCTCATATTTATTTCATTGTCTTGAGGCCAGTGATGGTAAGTGCGCTGATAATGTTGGTGTCGGAACCGGTATTGGCACAATTGTCGGTGGTCGGATTGTTTTTGGTGTAATTAACGGTGCTTTTGGTGCTAACAGTTCAGCCAAATCTTCGCATGGGCCGTTGTGGATTACGTACAGGTTTTTATATGAGCGGTCACAGTACATTTCACATGTACTTCTGTAGGTTTTCCAGTTGCTAGCACACACAGATTCGGCGGGTGGGCATCCACATATCGGCTCTGGTTGTTGGTTATATACCATACAAGATACTATCGTCAATGATGCAATTGCCACTGTTAAAGAAAGGTTTATCAGTTTACATATATTTTTTTAATGGAATATTCCAGATAATTACATCAATTGTGCAACCCCAAATTAAACCATAGGCTTATACTATGGGTACGATAATGAGCTGGTGGAGTTCTCAGTAACGCACAGACTTATTGTTAGACAAGTTTGTGTCCTATGTGGTCTTAATCAGGAGGAAAATTCTTGGAGGAACATATAATTGTAATTTGGAAGAAAACTACATTATCAATTAAAAAGCCGGTTTTAGATATTTGAGATATTATAATAACGTTTTATTCTTATATCTATTGTAGTAAAAATCATTTTAAAATTCTGTAGAATTTTAGAGATGCAACTGGATCTTTGTGCAAAACAGAGTTTTTTCTGAAACTTTTTATCGCGTTTTATTCTCCAGTCATGTTTCCACGTTTAAGGATTTCAAGATAAAGAATTGATGTTGTATGTATCCAAATATTTAACTATCGGTCTTCTTAGATATCAAGATTCAGGTCACCAAACTTATCAAAGTCTGCATAGGCGGACTCTTAGGAAATAATCAACTAACCTATTGTTGCATAAATAAAATCGCAGGGTTATTAGGTTATTACCTAAAAAACACGCGACCAGTGCGCGACCGGAGACTAATTGTAATAAAAAAATTGATATCATGTATGACGACTGCGTGTCTGTTGCGCCATTACCGTAAAATGCACTTTTCGCGGTAGATATAGCGCCACTATACACATTACATACATACATATCTTCATGCCGTATCCTTAACTGGGTTTACGTTATACAAATTCTCGTTTTGACAGGAGATATTGCGCGATAAATGTTAGCTAAAATATAGTCTCGCTAGGTAGTACATTTACATCACGATTTGTACAATTCGGCAATTAAAAACTAAGGTAGGTATGAGTTTAAACAAAAAGTACGTACATACGTTAATATTTACAAACTTAAAACTATACATTATCTTAAATAATAATAATAGACTTCCTCAAAGTAGCTTAAAGCTTTAAGCTAATTTAAGGTTCATTATTGTACAGTAATATTATGACAAAAATTACAATAAGACTTTCTAGAACGATGAACAAGTTAATGCAACATATTCGAATGAATTTATTACGTTATGAGATCGGTAAATCGATTTAATGATACCATTCTGATAAAATAGTATATTGACATGGAAAACTTAATACCAAAAATTATATTTACTTAAGGAATGTAATTCTATCCTTAGCTAGATCGGCACGCTTATTACGTAACCTGCAGACCTTTGATCTGCTATCAAAACGAAAATTTGTGTAATGTAATTTGTATAGTGTCACTAAATCTACCGTGAAAAGTGCATTTTACAGTCACAGAATAATAGATACGCAATCGACATACAAGATACTAATTTTTTATTACAATCAGTCACCGGTCTCGCAGTAATCGCGTGGCTGTCGCTGTTTGCAAATTTTTGGGTAACAGCCCCGCGAATGTGGCGGATTTTTTGTTGCACTTCCTGACTTTATAAGACGACGCGTTTTGCGGAGCACTTGATGCAGTGATTTCGATTATAGAAATAGCAACAAATCGATTCAAAACTAGTTTTTATTGTGCAGTGGTTATTTTTTTATTTATACCTCGACAGAGGGGAATGCCCGTGGATCGTGCCTTCTGTTGTAGGTACTCAATGTACAACGGTTACTCTGGGACCAGCTAATTTAGACATTGTCATTTAAAAACAGAAAATGTCTAATAGATCTAAACTGCCCATTTTCTCTTGTTTTTTTGTTTTACAAATTTACATCTTTCTGCCAAATAGGTCAATAGGTGTAATTAACGGACTAAATTGGCTGTGATAATCAGACAAATGGGTGGGGAAACGTGACAGACAGAATTGCAAGGTTTCTTGATTTGTTATTTTTTCTACGGAGCTGTAAAAAGTTATTTTATAAACCTTTATTACTTTTTTATTTTATTTTATTCATATCGAAATATTACAGCTTAAAACTATGACATGACATAACATAGTTTTAGAACAAGGTCGATTACAAGATTTCACTGATAAATATTATTCAAAGCTAGTAGATTAGACATCAATATTAAGATTGTAATTAAAGTAAAAAAGAAAATAAAGAATAGATCATTAAAATGAAATCTACATATTACCAACACAAAAATGAGAATATTATATACAGAAGATTTAATTATAACAAAATGTAATATTAATATCAACTAATTAGCATCTAATATAATATTACTATCTGTAAAAATGACATTGTCAACTTGTGGAAGTTTGCTCTGCACGGCCTACGCCCATTGAGATACAAATTCTCCTACGAAAGAATCCTTAGCACTGACTACGTCAGAAAAACAAATGGAACTGCAAATCCTATTTTTCTTTCAGTTCTTGTTTTGAAGTTTCACTACAGATGTTGTATTGAATCTTTACAATTCAAATACATGTGTAAAAACATATGTACATATTTGTCTACATATGCTACTACAGTTATAATCCTCTTTTTGCTTCGTTGTACTCGGTTAAAAACAGTACTTAAGCAAGCGTTTATTTATAAAGAAAATAAGTGATCTTTTCCCAATTTTGAAACGTACACTAAAAAATACATAAATATATTACTTACATAGCGCTGTAAGGAACTTCATTTTGTAATACTTTCCTTATTAAAACCTGAATACATATGTCTAATGATGCATTTTATATCCTTTTATATTATTTAAAAAATAATTAATTGAAACCATGACTAATCTATGATATAATGTAGTATTACTTTATAAATTAAAAGTTTATGCAGTAAATACCGTGAGTTTTTATCAATATATTAACATTCACGGTTTTCAAATTATTAATATGAAGGCCTGATTTGACTTTTTAGTGTTCGCTACAAAATTAATAACACCACATAAAGCGACGTAGGTATATTAGGAACAGTTTTATTGTTTTTCTGTCACAGGATTTTTTTATAGCTGTTAGTCGGGAGTTTACGGGTCTAAATCTCGGTCGAGTTAACCGTGATAACAAGAATTTTTTCGAATGTATGTAAGTAGATACAAATATATGTAGGTATGTCCTAAGGCTGGCTAGCTATATACTAATTACATCTTAATTTGATAGACGAAAAAAACAGAAGAGAGTCCATATTAATGTACAGTAGGATTCTTCTGTGGTTAAGGTTTTCCGGTATTCCATTAGGACAAGGATGAATGCCCGTCTTTGGTGGAGCGATAGCCCATTTGCAGCCTCTCGGATGCCTCCATTTGAAGTGTACATAATATAGTTTTTGGCTACAGAACAGACGTACCTATCCAAGTTAGATGCCTTGAGATTATAACTGTGCGCGGTCACGCGTTACTATGACTCAGTATATTATTATTCGTGAGTTTTGGTCTTGAGTTCATACAAAATCCCATAGGAAAAAGTACTTTTGGTTTTTCCCCAATTTTCCGGGCAATTTTTCCAATTTTTCTTTTTATAAAAACGTTACTCGGACTATTAGGAACATGCACAAAAAAATTTGCCTAATCGGTCCAGCCATTGTCATGTTTTTCGCTTAGCAACGAACAACGTTTTATTTTTACCGACTTCAAAAAAAAGGAGGTTACTAATTAACAATAAAACAAGTAATATTGACAGAATTGCAGTTTTTGTATAAATTAGTCTACAAGCTTCTAAACATGTGTGCTAAATTTCATAAGTGTATGGAGTTATATTTGTATGTATGTTAGTGTTTTTATTTATATTTTTTTTTCTCTTTTAGGAAGGCGAAGATTTTACCGTTGTACCTAATAGCGAAATAGTTGTATCACGAACTGCTTTCAAGGACAGCTCTTCATTTTACACATTGAATGGAAGAAGGGTCCAGTTTAAAGAAGTGGCAAAGATGCTTCGGTCATATGGAATTGATTTGGACCATAATCGATTTTTGATTTTGCAGGTAAAATTACTTTTACTAATACGTATGTAATAACCGTCACTAGTAATTGCACCAAATTACTAAGATACAATGAGTAAGAGGTAGGTAGTTGGTCTCTGTTCCTCATTTTAGGTATTCAATTAAGTAAGAAAGAGAAAAATGCAGTAAGCATGATTTATATATTAGTACTTAAATATAATCCATGGTTTTATAGATGTTTTATAGGAAGACAGTCCAGTCGGTTTATTACTATAGGATGTTACATTTTAATTATTTTGCTATAGCATTTTATATTTCCTTTAGGGCGAAGTAGAACAAATAGCTATGATGAAGCCAAAAGCACAAAACGAGCATGAATCAGGAATGTTAGAATATCTAGAAGATATTATTGGCACATCCAGATATAAGGTATGAATAACTTTTTAATTGGTAATTTTGTTCTTTGTAATAAAAATGAAACAGAACCTGTTTTAACTCACTATATCCTGAGCCGGGAAATAAATATAACGTGAGCCAGCTGCTTATTTTCCCGCACAGCTCGTAATAGATAGATATAATAATAATACTCCAGACAATTACACAAATTGTGCGCGAAGAGTGGTAGAGCCATGCTGCATTACAGAACGAATTGGTCCGGCTCGCCCAGGGAAATACCACCCTCTCATAGAATATCGGCGTGAAATAACAGCATCTATTGCTGTTGTGTTTCGTTCGGTGAGTGAGAGTGCCGGTGGTTATAAAAAAAATCCAAACTAAGCAATAAGCTTGTACTGTGGGCATCACACAACGAACTCTGGGGGAGCTCCCAGTAACACCCAAACTCCGAACCAATTTAGAAAAGTTCGTTTCCTGAATCGACCTGACCCGGAATAGCCCGGGACTCTAGCTTGGAAGGCAGATGCTCTGCCATGCTGCGCCAACGGGCCAGTTAAATAAGGAACTTATACGTGAAGTGTAAAGGTAAGATCATACTGAGTGAAACTGCACTGCAGCGGAGAGGCGTGACACCATGCAAACAAATATTGTTGATATCATATGAGATAAGCAGTGAAAAGATACGCAATATGACAAGGTTTAACGACGTGTTATTTTCGAATTAATTCGAATTCGAATTAATGAAAAAACGAATGCTTAAATGGTTTGAGTACATAGAGCGAATGAGTGATGAAAGATTGACGAAGAAAATCTACAGAGCGAAAGTGAGTGGTAGCAGAAGCGAAGGAAGACCAAGATGGACTTATGAAGATCATTCAGATAGAGTGCTAGCTGACGGTAATGTCAAAAGCACTTAATATCTAGCGAAAGGAGGTGAGATTTGAGGAAGAAAGAAGAAGGCTAAAGAAGTATGTAATTATAATGATACAGCGTAAAGTTATGTATGTGTGATGATATAGAATGATGACGCGGCAGCGGAACTGCAAATGTCGGCATTGCGAGGCTAAGTTGATCAAGTAACCAAATATGACGTTCCACAATGCAGTTCCTTTCAGTGCGGTGTTAGTTTTAATGACCTGTCTCACTATATGCGTCCACCCCTTGGTTCCACCATACTATTTGTGATACTGCCAATAGTGACAAAGTAAATATGAAACGTCTTATAATGATTTACTTATTGAATGTATATTAAACATACAACAATAATTCAACCAATACAAACATGAAAAATTATTCAATAAATTAAAAAAATATTAAATGGATCACGATCTATCAGGAACCTATAGAAAAGTTAGCGATCAGAGTTGAAGAATACAGCGAATTACGGAAAGAGAAGTTAAACCGTGTGCGTTTGGTTGAACAAGAGAAACAAAAGTTAGAGCAACCGATGAGAGAGGCGGTTGCACAAATGAACTTGACCAATACAGCTCTCAGGACGAGGAATATGCTGTTACAGAAGTACATGTAAGTGCTCTTTGATAAACAAATGGATATATTACTGCATACTAAAGCAACACAAAAGCGTGGTACTCATAATAGTATGATGGTCATATTAATATAATATGACATATAAATTTTTAGAAGTGATTTCCTGTATAGTGGAATACCACGCTTTTGTGTTGCTTTAGTCTGCTGTAGGCAGCATCTTTTACTATTAGTAGTAAGAGATGCTGCTTATATAGAGCACAGTTTAGTTGTACCATGATGGTTTTTTGTTTGTCGAAGCATTTAATGCTGTTTTTTAGTCTACAATTGTGCTCACCGCTAGGCAAAGGCCTCCAACATTTCTCTCTATTCTTCTTTTTTTTATCGTAACCCTCTGGTATCGCCCCGGATACCCGTTGAGGTGAATCTCTTCATCCCCATAGACTGTTTCTGCATCAGTGTTCAGTTGATGGCGTCTTAATTTAAATACATCTCGAAGCAACCGCTATATTGGATTTTTAATGATAACACTAATGTATACAGTACGATTCTAGTGATACCTTTTTTCTCAAATTAACTGAGGGCCTAGACAAGTCGCTCAATTATCGTAAACGCTAGTGGAATAGAATGAAAAATATCACGTAATCGAGCGTAACGAATTTTAAATCGATAGTCAAACGTTATTAACTTTCTTATATATCAAACGAAACTTAAAGTAATGTGAAAACCGCCGTACAAAACGTAGCCACGTGGCACTTTTGAAGGGCAATAACGCCATCAAACGTTCCGATTGTCTATTGTCTTGTCTAGCCGCTCTGGTATTTTAGCCTGGACGCCATGACATATATTCAATAAGCAATTCGGCGTTGTCTAGTTCTTTATAAATACATTAAATGTATATAAAACATAGTAATTACATTAATATTTAATCGTGTAACATTTATAATTATTGCTTATTTTATTTTATTTAAAAAAAAAACACACAAATCTGTCGTTATTATGATGTATTACTGAAAATACTGTCGTTTGGATTGATTTAAAATTGTAATAAATTTTCAAGTTATCGTTGAAGATTTCTGTTGAGCTAATTTAATTAAATTATTACAACTTTTTCAATTTTAATTTCAGACATGAAATTAACAAATTAATAGAAAGTAAAGAGAAGGAAATGTTAAAATTGAAAGAGAATCTTGCTGAAATAGACGACAAGCTGAATAAAATAAAAGAAGAATTAAAGGAAAAAACTACGGAATTAAAAAACGGAACTCAGTGAGTACTGAACTGAACTCTGAACGAATATAATCGTTCTGAAGTCCCCTAATCGCAAAACAATCAAACATATGCTTCAATTGTTTAACTTGTGTTTGATGTTGATGTTCATCTTTAATTTTTTCCTATAGACTAGTTAAATTTAGAAATATACAGTTTAAATACATTACTTTTGAATTTCTCGTAGTTTTTCTTGATGATAATTCTTATACTTCCTTTATTTCACGTCTTTATAATTATTTTTAATTATAAGATGATATAATTATGAAAGGTTCATGGTTATTATAAACAATTTATATGCTATTGGTTATTGGCGTTTGGAGAACTCAAATGAATGATTATTTATTTTTGTAGAGCAGGAGAAGTTGTAATATTTAAGAGTAGCGTTTAATTACAGAAAATACGATAAACTTCAAAAACAAAAGGATGAAGTGGCAGAGAAATTACAAAGTAATAAAAAGAAGCTTATATCAGTACAAGCAGACATCACACAGTCTAATAAGAAGACGAAAAATCTCGAACAGCTTCTAGCACAGGAGAGGGGAAAACTTATGGACTTAGAGCTAGTAAGTTTAATCATTATATATATATATATAATAATAAACTCAGACATTTCACACAGCGCCATCTAACCCCAAAGTAAGCAGCACAGCGCTTGTGTTATGGGTACTAGACAACTGATATACTACTTATATACTTTTGTTTTGTAAATAAATACATATTATACATAAACACCCAGACTCGGGACGGCTATATATATAGCTGTAACAATATTTTCATCAAACGGATTGAGAACCCATCCTTTCGAGAAATCACTGTTCTCATCTCGAAAATATTCTAGTAACTGAACCATTAACTGAATTTTCTAAATACGCATTTTTGTTAATATAATCGGAAGTTGCAGTAATAGTTTTTCAAGGCGTATAACCCAAATACTAAGCTTCTCGATAAAGGCATTGACTTTATCCGTCATAAGTAAAATGTTTTTGTTACGGCCTTGTGAACTCGTATTCAAGTCATTTAAATGTGAAAATGTGTCACTCAAGTAAGCCAACAGTAATAAAGATTCTTTATCTTGTAAAAATTCTAAAAATGAACTGTTTTATCTGTAAAAAACATTTTTAATTCATCTCGCAATTCAAAAAGCCTTGTTAAAACTTTTTCTCGCGACAGCCATCTCACTTCAGTATGGAAAAGCAGTGAATTGCTCTCGACACCCATTTCTTCTCAGTGTGGAAAGCAGTCTAGTTCGCAACGGTCGGCTTTTAATAAAATTAACAGTTTTAACAGCTTGTGATAAAACATTTTTAAATTTATTGTTCGTCATCCTTTTTGCGGCAAGCGCATGTTTGTGAAGAAAACAGTGCGTCCATTCCACATGCGGCATAATGTCTTTTAATTTTACTATCACGCCACTGTTCTTCCCCGTAACCGCTTTCGCGCCATCAGTACACACCGCAATGCATTTATTCCAGTCCAAGTTCTCGTTTTGTGTTTCTTCAATGAATACGTTAAAAAGTCCTTCGCCAGATGTTCGACCAGTAATTGATTTGCAAAAAAGCATATTTTCTTTAATAGACTCCTCGCATTGGCGCAAATTGCGCCAAATTTGACGCGTTTATTGACTCGTCAAACTGAATGGAGGTTAAGTTACAATCAAATGACCTATTCCACGTGAGCGAGTTTGTTAGTTCATTTGACAAAAAAGAGGTGGAAAATAAAACGATTTTTTGGTCTATTTTCAAAAATTTTGCCACTGGCTGTAATCACTTTTTTCATTATTCATAAAAAATATTTTTAGGTCCCAGAAAAGAACAGGAGGGAAATAGAAGAATGTGAGAAGTTGTTAACAAAACATACAGAAAATAAAAATAAAGTAGAAGTGGAATATCAAAGTGTTATGAACAGCGTCAGGTATGTCATGAAATAACTTTTAAGAATTGGAAAATAGTACAATTTTCACGTAATTGGAATATTTTTTAATTTTTAATTTTATCATGAATTAATTATATTTTACTTTATTCAATATTTTACTTATCAAGTTAATTTACTAAGTTTATTGCATAATTATATTGACTTATTGTTTAAGTACTAATGGATGAACGGTCAACAGATTAGTATGTCGGCTTTTTAAGCTGAAGATTCTGGGTTCAAAATCTCCGTATATCAATCAAATATCGTAAACGAAATTTTCTGAATTGGTTTCTAGTCTAGTTTCTGGGTACTCCATATTGCATATTTAAAGCAAGGTTTGATTGTAATTTTGGGTCATTCCATTGGTGTCTTTGTTTAGTGGTTTTTGTTTAATTTCATTTAAAGCAAGTTATATTACTGCTGTTATTATTATACTATTAGGGACCCGCCCCAGATTTGGCCGGGTGGGTTGTTGAATGTTCGCAACACAGCAAATCTTTCTTTAATGAGATTTTCATACAAAAATACCATCTAAATTTCTGACTTTTCCGGTTTATTTTCCCAAAATTTTCTTTTATACAAATCTCGTACTAAAAGTTACAAATGCAACAATAAAAATCAGCCAGATCGATCTAGTCGTTCTCAAGCGATGATCATACATGCGGCAATTTATTTTTATTGATATAGCTATTACTAATGGTTCACCCTGACTACACTCAATTGGTATCGATACAGTAAAGCTTTCTGAGATAAAAATGCTGAAAAGCGGAGATTTAGGTTGGGATTTTAGCGAATAGAGAAGCAGACGCGAACTGCGAATTTTATTTTGTGATCAAAAGCAAATAACTTTTCGACAGGTCGAAAACTCAAGGCTTACAAGAAGCAAAGGACAAATTAAAAGTTAAATTGATAGAACTGAAGAAGATTGTGGACAGTGCGAATAATAATTACAAACTCTCCGATTCGGAATTGAAAATATATTTAAGTGCAGAAGAAAAAGAGAATAAGATATTGGAGGAATTGAGAGAAACTTACGGAAAGGCTGAGAAGGATTTACAAGAGAAAAAATCGTGAGTATTCTAATTTGAGTGTATTAGGTCTTACTACAACCAACTGACTTGTAATGTATTGGAATTTTGAATGAATGTAAGAGTAACATTTTAGATAATCTGTCACCATAAATCTGCGATGGCGAACCAATGGCACACGACAAAATAACTGAGGCACGGCTGTAATTAAAGGATTTAGATATCTAATCGAAACGATTTATTTTTTCATATACATTTGTTGTTTTTTCCATTAATCGCTAATTCAAGATTCTTTGATGGGATGTCATGGCCTTGTTAAATATTTCCTAAAAAAGGCACGTAAATAAAGGTTCGCCATCTCTGTCATAAATCATCATAAAAACCCCATAACAAAGATCAAACTAACCAAAAAAGTGGTCTGTACGTATTGAAAATGTGTGATAGAAAATTCAGAATCTGTTGTGTTGAACAGTATAACTAATTATAAAAAAATGTCTCATACATTAATTTATACTTCAGCTATCAATATGATATACATATATATAATAACATGACTCAGTTGAATCTACTTATATATTGAGTGTTTACAAAATATATTAATGGAGTGTTTTACTAATGCATTATTGGAAATTATTTTATTGTGACAGGTTACAAAAAGAATTATCGTCTACAGTACCTGCAAATGAAAGAAAGTTAACTGAACTGCAAACAAGACTTCAAACTCTTAAGAAAGAAGAGGCTACTGTTTCCAATAAAGTTACAACTATGAGGTAATTTATACTTTTTTTTTTCGTTTATTTTGTACGACTCTGACAACGTTATAATCACAGACAACCTAGTCTATGAGACTTGAAATGTTTATGAATTTCTATACAAACTATTTTGTCAAGGTCAAAGGACTGGGAATAAACGGGCGGCACAGGTAGCGTCGTGTACTAGAGGAAATAGAGATTATGCAAGTCGATATTCTATATATCGATAAATCATGCGTATGACATTTATTTTCATGTTTCTAAAAAAAGAAACATTATAATAATCAAAACAAAATTATTAATTTTGAAATAGAAATATTTACGAATTTACTAGTCTAAATCATTAAATTTTGATTTAAAAACAATTATGCAAATCAAAAATGTGTGTAATAAGTATCAAGTAATTAAAAGCTTGTAATCGTAGGAAGGAAACAAGATAATTTGGAACTTGGTATATAATTTTAAAGAATAATAGAATTATAAATTTCCGAATTTAATTGAAACAATATTGACAAATTAATACGTTTTTTCGCATCTCTACTTACACGTGCCATCTCACAAGAGCGAGACGCAATATGTAATTATGGCGTGCTAGACAAGGACAAACGCTGACTCGAAACTTAGCAGCAACTGGTATCGCTAGAACTTCTGTTATTAATTTTGTACTTACCGATGAAACGTGATATTTTCCTTTTTGAAACTATTTTACAACTGTCACGACCACACCACTTTACAGCGCAATTTGGCATTGTTTACGTTTTTTATTCTATATTTTTTGATACCGCTTAGACACAAGTCTGTTTCCTGGTTACTGCTAAACGAGCGCGCGTTTGTGTTGGAACTTATATGAGTATTTGTGCGGATGGATGGCAGGATACGGTGCCTTTCTATTTCAAGTCTCGTAGGCTAGGTTATCTGTGGTTATAGTGAATTTCAGCTTAATAACTATGATTATTTGAGAGATCATCCATCGAAAAGGTAGCCGCCCGGAACGTAGTTTAACCTCGGTAATCGTATGAAATATTAAAGAACACCATAGATTTATTTTTTTACTCTTTATATTTCAGTGCTCAACTACAAGAATCCAAAGAGGCAATGAGTGGTAACAGATCACGTGGAAGAGTATTGGATGCGTTGATGAGTGAGAAAAAGAAGGGGAAGTTACCAGGGATATTTGGGAGATTGGTAAGTAGATGTTTATTTATTAAAAAAGTGTAAATTAACATTTTCGCCCTCGTAAACCCTCATATTGTAATCTCATCTAAATCGTTAAAGCCGTTTTCGAGAAAACGATTACTAATATATTATATACAAATATTGCTCATATAATAGGATTTAGTTTTCATCCACAGCTCGCGTGACTAAAAGTTGCTCAAGAATTCTGTTGTGTAGAATTAAATATTCAAAGTATATTATGTAGCAGATTGCCTATATTTAATAATTAGTAGTAGTCAAATCATAAGTAAAAGTTAATAGCAAATGTAATTAAATAATGATTAATCATTTACGTAATTAAAAAAGTAAAAATAAAAACACAAAAAAAATCTGACTACATTTCAGGATTCGAACCCGCGTACTTCGGTGTGGTAGACCTTCACTCTAGACAATGTGCTATTGAGAAGGTAATTGCAAAATTACCAATTAATACCAATTACCGTTTTTAAGTGTGTGACAACATAGATAAAACGAATTTTCCCAGAATTAAGACCTAGCTAGATCGAATTTTCGCCCCCGTAAATCCCTATATTGTAAATTTTATCGAAATCGTTAGAGCCGTTTTCGAGAACGCGATTACAAATATACAATTATTGCTCATATTTAGAATTTAAGAGTATATTAAAGTAGTTAGAAATAATTAATCTGTTCAAAATAATAGTAATACTCCAGACAATTACACAGATTGTGTGACCCCAAACTAAGCAGTAAGCTTGTACTATGGGTACCACACAACGAACTCTGGGGGAGTTCCCAGTAACACCCAGACCCCAAGCCAATTTAGAAAAGTTCGTTTCCTAAATTGACCTGACCGGGGATCGAACCTGGGACCCTAGCTTGGAAAGATGCATATGCCACTGCGCCAACGGGTCAGTCAAATGTAATACAATTTTTCACATGAGTTTTCTTATGTATAAATTTGAAGAGTCGTCGATGCAAAAGCATTGTAATCGAATTTTTTGTTGCCTTCTAAAACTTCAGAACTGTTTTGGACGAAGTCTTCATTGCACACAAGACAGCATAGGGATGAATAGTAGTCAGTAAACATAATGTATTTCTTTATAAAAATAAAACTAAATGTGATGCCTACCTTTTTTATTCTATTAGGTATCATACTTAATTGACTACGGCGAATTAAAACAAAAGCAGAATTATGAATTCATCTTTTCCATCACAGAATCAAAACTAGTTAGCCGATTTCAATGTATATATGAAGTATCATTGTATTAGTCTTAAATACACGCGTGACATGAAACATACAATATGGCGTTTATACTACAGATTAATAAATGATAAGTGTAATGTCTATACTATGATAATGTTAAGGACTAAAAAAAATTCATCCAATCCCATCATGATGGGTATCAAATTCAAAAGTATGAGAAGGCCATTTCAGAAATATACAATGCATGTCACATAAATGTTATATAGAGCAACATATTTCATATTAAAAAAAAAAAATGTAATGTCAATAGCACTCGCATACCTAGGCGAAAATGTGTGAGGAGAATGATGAGATTTGAGGAAGTGAAAAAAGTATGTAAGGACCGCGACGCTTGGCGCTCCGTCCTCTCTGACTACCTCGTTAGGGATACGGCGTGAAGATATGTATGTATAAATAAAAAGATTTTAGAATTGTATTTAAACAAAAACTAAAAAAATAAAATGAAATTATTGCCATTTCTTGACTTCATTGCCATAATACGAATTCTATTATATTTTTACCTTACCTATTTAAGGTTGCCAACCACTGCTGTATATATAAGATATCTTACGTGTATATAAGTATACATACATATCTTCACGCTGTATCCCTAACGGGGTAGTTAGAGAGGACGGAGCGCTAAGCTTCGCGGTCTTTACATACCTCTTTCGCTTCCTCAAATCTATAAGTATTATATAAGTAGTATATAAGTATTTTCAGTATAAAACCATACATTCAATAAAACAGTGCGCTCATTATTAACAAAGCAATTAATACTTTCATAGGGGATGAATTTAATTATTTCAGGGTGATTTAGGTGGTATTGACGCAAAGTATGATGTAGCGATATCCACGTGTTGCGGCGCGCTAGACAATATCGTTGTCGATACAGTTGAGACAGCACAGACGTGTGTCGAGTATCTTAAGAAGAATGATATAGGTCGAGCCACGTTCATTGCTTTGGACAAGCAAATGCACTTAATATCGTTGTACCAAAAACGAGTTACATAGTAAGTATATTGTTATAGTCCATGAGATTTAATAGGTTGGATTTGACATCTGTCACATGGCTGTGACTAGTTATGGGACCAAACAAATATGTCTCGATTATTTTTCGATTCTAACGAAAATCGATATCATTATTTGATGTTCATAACATCATAATATTTCACTTATGATTATTAGTTTGTTAGCTACATTGTTTGTTGAGATATGGTATTTGTTACAGTAAAACATATTTCAATATGTGAATAAACTTAATTCGATATATTATTTTTTTGGGACTAATGTCTAAGAAACTTCATTATTTAAGACTATAATAAGCACACTACGTATTAGTAGTAAATAAAGGCAAACTATAATAAAAAATATTGGTGAAAAATAAATATTTAATCATTTTCTGAGCTTGGATCCATGTCCGTAGAGCTATCTTCGTCGCCCACTATTATGATTAATTCATTTTCAATTAAATTATCTATTTTGACGTCTCTTTCAAAGTCTTCCTTTATTCTTTTTTTTGTTTTCTCCACCACCTTAGCCCAGTCATTCTTTGATATTTGATTACATGCTTCTGTCAGTAAACTCATCAAACAAAGAATACAGAACTAAAATTATTTAAAAAATATAATGATATCTTAATTTTTAAGTTATTCGATTAGTACGACATTTCAATCGATTATCGATTTCGTCTGGTAACGAAACGATTGCAAATGGTAGCAGTACTAGACCAATACGCCTCGTGATATAACATTGTAACAGCGTCCATTTAGAAAATTCTTTTGCAGATATACAAGGAAATATCTGTGTTTTTAACTAAAAGAAGTCAAAGTTAGTAGTTTTGTGTAATGATCAGTTGTGGGTAAAATAAATAACGTTTTTTTATTCAGCATTTACGTAATTGAATTTGTATTAGGTATCAGGAACGTTGATACAAAGTTACAGCGGCATGAAAATTAAGAAACGTCAAATCCGACCTATTAAATCTCACGGACTATAGTGTTGCCTATCTTAAGAGTAAGTATTTGCGGACTTTGCTGAGTTTGATGAACTGTATCTCGATATCTAAGGAGACTGGGAGTTAGAATTTGAATATATACGACTTTTATCTCTTTATTTTAAAATTCTCAAATGTGGAAACATTTGGATAAATAAATCTCGTCGGATAAATCCTGTTTTACGCAAAAATTCAGTTAGATCTTCGAAATTCTGTAGAATTTCAAAATGTTTTTCCTGCATATATTGGATAGGTAACTATAATATCCCATTTCTTAAAACCTGTTTTGTAGTTTTCTTGCAAATTACAATTATGTGGAAAAACAAATGAAACTTCTCCGAGCTAAAATATATAAAAAATATTATCAAATCTCAACAGTGAATTGAATGAACCTTATTGCTATTGCATAAGGTGAAGAACGAATTTGCTTGGGCTGGGCTGTATAGGCGAGCTCTTAAGGTCTCTGCCTACTTGAACGTGTCATACAAAGATTGTAATATATGCGCACGAGAATACGTACCGATCATCTGGTCTCAAACTAGGGCATTCCCTGTGCTATGAGAACCAGACGACGACAACAATTGGGGGCGTCTGCCAGTACACCTAGACCCGAGACAATCTAGAAAAGTCCGTTTTCTAAATTAACCTGGCCGGGAATCGAAACCAGAAACTTCCGCGCTTAGAACCAACGCATAAACCTCTGCGCCATCGAGGTCGTCAAAATAATAATAATAATGATACTCTAGACAATTACACAGATTGTGTGACCCCAAACTAAGCAGTAAGCTTGTACTATGGGTACCACACAACGAACTCTGGGGGAGTTCCCAGTAACACCCAGACTCCAAGCCAATTTAGAAAAGTTTGTTTCATAAATTGACCTGTCCGGGGATCGAACTCGGGACCCTATAGCTTGGAAAGCAGATGCATATGCCACTGCGCCAACGGGCCAGTCAGTCAGTTGGGCCTAAATGCTGGTAGGAATATGTAAAGCACCGTACCATGAGTAGCGTTCGGAACACTACTATGCCTACTGCAACGGATCAACAACATTCTATTCTCGTATGTGTCGTATGTGTATGTGTGCACGGAGCGTATCGGTACCTGCAAAATATTCCTGTTATGGAATCGCTACCGTCCGTTCGGTTATTACTTAAAAATTTGCAGACAGCGACAGCCACACGATCTCTGCGCGACCGGTGATTACTTGTAATAAAAAATTGGTATCATGTATGACGATTGCGTGTCTATTGCGCCATGACCGTATAATACACTTTTTGCGATAAAAGCGCCACTTTACAAATTACATTATACTAATTTTCGTTTTGACAGCGGATATCGCGCGATATTTGGCTGTCGCATTGTGGGTGCAAGTTAGGAAATAAGCGTGCCAGTCATGGCATGCTACGGTGTTGGCAGGTGACGGAACGGTCTAGGGCGTTACTGATAGTAATACTACAGATTAATTAGTTACTAACGTAAATTACTACTTAGTTACTAATTAATCTGTGGTAATACATAAGAATAATATTTTCTTGCTTGTGTCGGTACGGTTACGGTCATGGTACGGTACGATGTAGTGGGCAGTCCTTTCATGAGAAAAATCGAGAAAAACCAGGAGAAATTTTTTCGGTTTTTTAAGATTTTCTGCTTTCAAAACAAACATTTTTACCAGTATTATTTGTCTGTTTGTTCAAGCTTCACCGACCCTACTGAATGGATTAGCTGGTTGCCTTTGTTTGCAGAGTTCAACATTTTATAGTTAAAAATTAAATCAATTATCATTTTAATTAATTAATTTAGTTTAGTAAGTATAAATGCTCAAACGATCTTTTTTACAATTGAGTATGTATTATGTTCCAGTCCTGAAAATGTGCCACGTTTGTTCGATCTCATCAAAGTAAAAGACGAGAGAGTATTACCAGCTTTCTATTTCGCACTACGCGATACTCTAGTCTCTAATGACTTAGATCAGGCGTCGCGTATTGCGTACGGCAAGACTAGGTACAGAGTAGTTACTTTGAAAGGAGACCTCATTGAGATTGCTGGTGAGTAATTTGTATAAACTTCAATGAATAATTGCATGTTTCGTATGTGCTTTGAAAGGTCATTCTCATTTGTCGTACTTAAAGATTTTTATATCTCACAAGAAATTCCACAGCTATTCACCTTGGAAACAACAGTAGCAAGTAATATAGCAAAAGGAAAACGTGAACATGATTGTATGTACTTGTTTTTTAGTTATATAGCTTATTGTTCAAGAAATGTGATATACAGGTATCACGCTGGGAAACATCATGTCATGTTAAAGATCAATTAAATTGTTTATTAAAAACGCATAATCAAGAAGGAGCATTAAAATTGAATATAATATTATAAGATTTATCAGAAAAATTACTTTGCAAGTAATGTATATGCGATTTCCTAATACCGCAAAAATAAGATGCAATATTGAAATATTGTAACTATGTCTAAGTACTACGCACTTTCGGCTTTCAGTTTTCCCCTTTCGAGTTTCCCCTTACTTTCTCCTTACTTTTCCTTTGTGACTTCTCTTGCGATTGTCCTCTTAACACACATTGATTATCAAATAAGTTGATCAGCCTTCATTTCGTTAGAAAACAGCACCTATACCATCTATGTTTTATTTGATTTTATTTACCTCACCATTTATACAGGGGTTACAGGGTTATTGTTTTAAATGGGACAGTATGGGCAAATTTTGGACATAAGACTTATGAGCACTGCTACTTTTGAAGGCATTCCTTATTTTTCAATTGTAAGTGAAATGGTGAAAAAAATTTTTTGTGCAGTATGAGCTTTTCCCAGAAATAACAAATGTTTAAAATTTTTTTATTTCATAAATCGATCTAGTTTCATCTCTAGATCAAATTGTTGTATGATATTTTTTTTAAATTCACCAACTTCAAATGTTAAGATTTTTTGATGTCATACAATGATTTGATTTAGACATGAAACGTTTTTTTCAGTTTCACTTACAATAAGGAATGCCTTGAAAAGCGCCAGTGCTCTAACTTTTATAGTTCAAAATTTGCCCATACTGTCCCATTTAAAAGTGACTCTGTATAGAATAGGACAAGCTGTCTGGAGATGCAAAGTCTATGTCCTTTACTTACAATATGATGTAATGCGTGTAAGCGATAACCGTGTGCGGTCCGATGCAGGCACGATGTCCGGCGGCGGCAAGGCTCTGCGCGGGCGCATGTCGAGCTCCGTGCAACAGGACACCAGCGAACTGGACCCGGCTGCTATGCGCCGAGCAGAGGACGCACTCGCCGAACTACAAGCCAGGCAACTCTCAACCTCACTACTACTGTGTTACGACTTAAGAGCCGTTTTCCTGATCCTTCTAATCCCTTATCCCTTCTTTTTGTACGAGTGGCAACACCATAGAAAATAAAAATAAAATAAAAGATCGAACTACCTACGTTCTATCGCGTATGCGCTGTAAGCAGTGTAGCTAAAATTCGGAAATATTCAAAATTGGTGCTTATGTTATTAACAAGGCAAATGCAGCTGTGTTGTGTGACATAAACAAAAGACAATAACTAATCGGAACATGACATCGGCCACCGTCAACTTCATGAGCCGTGAGTCCTACCTACCTATTACCTAATCCAGCTTTTACAGTTCATTTCTCTTTAAATACTGAACATACTGAGATAGTATATATAGTAAATGAACAATAAGAATGATAAATAACTGTCATATTAGTATAAGTTGAGGTAACCTACAATATGTATAGCGTAATAATAACGATAATGGAAATTGTAAGAGAGTTAAATGTAATAATCTAGAGATTGAATTGAAAGAAAGAAGCAAATAATTAAATACAGACTGACAAGGACCCTAACTTTAAACATGTCAGGACAAGCACGAAAATAAATAAAATTAAAAAATATATACATTCAGTCAAGAAACTATCGGGAATGGATGATTTGTTTATGGTTCCAAATTAAATTTTTTGTTTTTTTTGTTGTTGTTAGATTGACACAACTGTTTAAGTTGCATCGGCGCGGAGTTTAAGTTGCATCTGTTATTTAGATTAAATACAGTGCTGTTTTTAGTTATATCATTCTAGTGTATATTGCGAATTTCATAAAACATCGATCAAAGAGTTTGTCTTAAATTTTGCATCGCCAATGGAATTTCGTGTTCGGAGTCACTGAAAATGTTACAGAAGGCTTACGGTGAACCGACTTTATCAAAAACACGTGCTTGTGAGTGGTACAAAGCGTTCAAAAGCGGTCGAGATGTGATGGAAGATTTGCCTCGCTCTGGTAGGCCATCAACGTCTACAACTGAAGTTAACATCGCAAAAGTGAAGGAAATAGTGACTGAAATTGCTCATTCAAGTTTGAGAGAGATAGCCGCCGAACTTTCTGTGTCTCACGAGCCGATGCGTACCATTTTAAATAATCACTTGGGTATGAAACATGTTGCCGCTCGGCTAGTCCCAAAAGACCTGAATTTTCTTCAAAAACACAATCGCATAAGAGTCGCTGAGGACATGCTAGAACGAGTCAATTCCGACCCAACATTCATGAAACGCATTGTTACTGGTGATGACACGTGGGTTTACGAGTTTGACATGCAAACTAGTCAACAAGCTGCGGAGTGGCGCCTTCCAACTGAACCGAAACCGAAAAAACCACGCCAAAGTCGATCAAAAGTCAAAGTCATGTTGACTGTTTTCTTTAACTATTGCGGTGTTGTGCACTCGAAATTCTTGCCGGAAGGTCATACGGTAAATAAATAATATTATTTGGGCGTTATGCGGCATTTAAGAGAGCAAATTCGACGAAAAAGACCAGATTTGTGGAAAGAAAATTCTTGGATTTTGCACCACGATAATGCCCCTTCGCACAAGGCCATCATTGTGAACGAATTTTTGACTAAAAACTCAACAAATACTATCGAGCAACCACCTTATTCACCAGATGTGGCTCCAGCCGGCTTTTTTCTTTTTCCTAATCTCAAATTACCACTTCGTGGCACCCGTTTTCATTCGGTAAAAGACATAAAGGAGAATTCGCGGCGAGCACTGAACTCAATTCTGGAAAAAGCGTTTAAAAAATGTTTTCATGATTGGATTATTGATTGGCGTAAGTGTATCGCTTCTGATACCGGAGCATACTCTGAAGGTGATAAAATAAATTTGGATGAATAACTAACATTTCGTGTATTATTGATCTTTTCCCGGTACTTTCTTGACAGAGTAGTATGTCAGAGAAAGGAAACCTTGCTTGCAAAAATTTCTTTATAAAGTGAGGTAGAAGCGTCGTACGCACTAAATTCTGTACCTATTTTCTAAATTCTATTCAGTAGTTTGAACATCCACATCTAACCTGTAGAGTGGAAATACCATTTATTTTGTTTAAAAACAATTTGCGTCTCAACACTGCTGCATTTGCTGCATGCTGGTTAGTCAGCCCTAAATCAATCAAAACTTTTGTATACGTTCATATGAATAGACTGAGATAACGTAGAAAAGTTGCACAAGGGTC
This sequence comes from Zeuzera pyrina, assembly GCA_907165235.1. Lineage (NCBI taxonomy): Eukaryota > Metazoa > Arthropoda > Insecta > Lepidoptera > Cossidae > Zeuzera > Zeuzera pyrina. The sequence goes on from OU015640.1 coordinate 9,898,918, forward strand.
TTTTCACTCCATACAAATATTTTTTCATATGAATTTTTGACTTTCGTAGTAGTGTAATCTAGCGTAGTCAGATGTCACTACTAGTTTTAATGTCAAGTATTGAACTTTTTCGTCCATTAGTTATAAGTAGTGATAGCTCAATTGCATTCAACGTTGCATTGTATATTGAGCTTCGTAGCATTGAAGTTCAAACCTTCATATTAACCATTAAATTTTTATTTATTGTTAATTTTATTTCATTATTATTTAATTTCATATGATTAATCATTGTTATTAATCAAGTAAAAATATTTTTACGTAGTTTTGTTGTATATATGAAGATTAATAGACAATTTTAGTTTAGTTTTACTAGACGGCGCTAAATGGAGAATTTCAACTGATACCTCTATTTCCCTATATATAATATACGTTGCACTAAGGTGAAAACCGAATGCGTAGATATATGTCATCGAGCATGTCAGTTGTGTAATCCAGTTTAACTTGGACCATGATAACATGCATATTTTGATAATTGCATGTTTACTGTTACTTACCGATGAAATCAGATTGTGTCTATTTTATTATTATTAAACATTTCTCTTTAATGTCCTATGAATGTCGTAAGTAAAAATCGAGTTTGTAGCAAAGAATTGACTATAAACTTCAAAGTCAAGGTTTAATCAATTTATTCAAGTAAATCCAATTGCAAGGTGTTTTTGAACATCAAATATTCCTATGTTCGGTTCGAAAAGAAACCTGTCGGTTCTTCTCAATAGAAGAACCGACAAGAACCTCACGCCCGATATCACCTAAGCTATCTAACTCCTCACGTAACTTTGTATCACTTACATTAAAAGGGCCTCTAAATTGGTTCTTAGGTAATATTCGTTTTCACCGATCGAACGGTTCCTCAGTTACAGTGAAATAGTTATGTGACGTTCTAAATTATATTGCTTCGATAGTGATTGTTCGCTTCTGTACGATCAAACTTAAAGTTTCTTGAAACACAAAATCAGCGTCAGCGATCCCTTATACTTTTTTAGGGGTTCACTAAGTATTAGGGAACTTTGGTGAAATCGGACATTAGTCAGGTATAATTTCTTCAATATTATTTTACAAAAGATTTGATAAAATACAATATTCAGAAACCCAGTAAATGCATGTGCAGATAAGATTATTTTCAGACTATTGGACAGCTACGGACTTACACATTCATATCGTTTTGCTATTGTGTGCAACATCTTTTGGTTTCGTTTCTCAATGAAATTATTATAAAAACGTATTGTAGGCTAAGTCAGCTACGAGAAGAACAAGTAAATGTAGAAGACTTGTTGGTGAATGTACAAAAGGAGGTTCGAGATGGGAAAATAACACTCAACAGACTTAATACTGAACTAAAGAGTCTGACAAATACAGTGCCTATATTGAAGGTAAGAATTTATTTGCTATACATACGTATTATATAAATATGTAGTGTTATAATTTAATAGATTGGTGTGAGAGAGAAATATATATATAGAATGTGCCAGCTTCTTATATTCTCATTCATCTTATAAATACTAAGGAAGAAACATTAAAATAGGTAATATTTAATAAAAAATATTGTCGGTCTGGGTTTGCACGCAATTGTACGTATGGTTTCGGGATAGTTCTCTTCTAGCGCCTCCGGCGGAATGCAGTATACAACACAAGTACAACACGATTCCACAATACTAGTATATCAGTTATTAGGTTCACGAAAGGGTTCAAAATTTGGTTTAATATGGTCGCACGCGCAGGAACACCACTCGTCTGTCTAATGTCACAGAAACATCGCGACTAAAGGGAGGGGCCAATCATGTGTAATCTGATTACAGGTGTCATATATATTTATGCGTAGATATATACATTACACATACGTATTTAACTGCATATCTTATATTTCAAAAAGACGGCCAAGCGATAGAGTTTATTATGAGAAACTGGTAATAAACAATGGCTGGTAACCTCTTACATGGCTTCGCTTTGCATCTTTAAGCTAGCAAATAAGTGGCATGAAGGTGCGGTTATGTTGCGCCTTGCTCTTCAAATACATTGAATTAATGTTTCAAATATGTCTTTCTGCGTAATCTGCAAGACAATTGAATATAGTCATGAGTTATCTCATAAGAGTTCCTTTTTATTTTGATGTATTGATCCCTCAAAAGTTTTAAAACCTTTTTGTTTTTCTGAACAGAACAAAATAGAACAACAAGAGAAAAAAGTGTCATTGTGTAAAGTGGATGCGAAACAAAAAGCAAAGTTAGAAACTGCCTTGAAGGGTGCTGAGGAGAAATTAGAAAAGGCCAAATATGATGCTGGGGAGGTAAGAGTAACAGTTGCTTATTACTTTGGCTTACTAGAGGTAGAGTAGAGTCAAAGAAAGTTGGAATTTTAGCAGAAAGTGCCTTAACTGTAATCGTATGTATCGTATCGTATGTAATATAATCTACTGCTTCACTGTAACAAAAATGTTAATGATGTAAAATACCGACAGGTATGTCTTAATCTTATTTTTGTAAAAGCATGAATCATTTAACCTATAGAGCCGAAATATCTATTCTACTCACCACTGCTGTGTTTTGACACTAATAAATATCAACTGTCACTTTCATTAAAACAGTACATAACCAATACTAGACCTGTGTGGTACATCTATGTATATTCCGACAGATATTGAAATAAGTATATAATGGCTTACTGTTCTATTCGGCGGTGTGACAAAAACAACAAAAAAATCAGACAATTTCATTTCGTTGGAAAGTAACAGTAAATATACAATATTCAAATTTAAAGTGCAGCTGTTTTTAGACGTAAAATGTTTTCTAACAAAATAAATGGTTTTTGCTCTCTATATGTTAAGTGCTCCATGTGTAAAAGAATACTTTTTTCTTTTGAACTTTTTGGCGGGAACGGGAGAAGTGAGGTTGTCATTTTATTTTGATTTTCTATTGAAATTTTTGGAAGTTTTAAAGTACAAAAGTGATTATATATTGTGTTTTAAAGTTTTGTGTAAGTGAAAAAAATGGAGTAGGTCTAAATAAACATGTGTAGCTGAAGTTTTTGCGCTCTTCCAAGAAATCCTTTATAACTTCAGTGAAACCTACTATCACTTTACTGGAGAAATTTTACGATAAGAAGAAAAAACGAAAAATTCAAACCTGCTTCATGTCGATTCTACATTCTATTTATTAATACGTGACATTGGCATATGCTGCTAATCTGTGCGCCATACCATGAAGAAAGAAAAAAAAAATACTTTTTTTACGTACCTGGTTTTTTTTATTAACTCATGCTAGATATTATACCATTCCCACCCGGGTGCCACGAAAAGGGAAGGGATAAAATAAATTTTGATATATGTAATTTGTAAATTTTTTAAATAAAATTCTTTTTGAAAAGGAATATATATGTATAATGAAATTTACCAAGAAAAACAATATTAATTTTACAAATGAAAAATAAAAAAGTATAGAAAGTGGGTGTGATGGTGTGGTGTGGTGTTTATCAAATCAAGTATTAATACCTTTTAAATTAACCTTTGAAATTATAATTTACATATGGTTAGAAAAAACACTTTAACCACTGGCTTATGCTAAATACTGTTGTTCCATATTTATGAATTCCACTCTCGAACGATATGTTCAAATTTTAGGCAAACTTTTCGTAGTTCTTTACTTTTTCACATAAACCTCTAAACACTATTATCAGACATGTCACGGCGAGGTGGCAAAATAAATATATATAGTATTAATAATAAATATTATACCATTCTTGGTTATGAAGTTTTCTGATGATTATTATTTTCACATCATGCTAATTTTTCACACTTTTACAGCATGTTATAAGTTCATTACATCATTTTGTTTGGACTTGATAGGTATCTCTTTTCAAATCCTTTTTAAATTTTCCTTTTACCTCTCCATAAAAAACTTGTCTTCACCCTATCACATCTTTTTTTTCTCCTAGCTTTTGTTTTTTCCTCTCTCCAAAAATTCTCTTCCACTTTTCCAAAAAATATATTCAAATTTTTAACTTGCCAGTTCTATAATTAATTTTTCTGACAACCTCTAAACTCGTAAAAAAGGTAGAATAGGAAAAAAAAAGTTACAATATATAAGAACATATTATGAAGTAACGTAAGAAAGATCCGTTAAAAGAAATTATTATTATTTTATAAGTTTTCTTTTAAATTTTTTTATTAATTGTTAGTAATCTGTACACTTGTACACAGAAGCTAAAACAGTAGTTTTTGGAATTTTTGTCTTTATATTTAATTCGATTTTTTCAGTTGCATTTCTTAGATTTTGACTTATAAAATAGGGTATATTTTATCATGATTTATCATCCTCAAAAGTCCTCAGCTTAGATCTATATCTAAGCTGAGGATTTTTAGTCAATCTGTACGCACAGATTAATTAGTTACTAATGTATACTGTACGTGTAAAACGAGTTCGATTTATAATGTTTTCCTTTGACCATATAGATTTAGATAACAATGGTTGGCGCTGGAAGCAAATGGAGATGACAGTCTGTAGATTTTTTGGACTAGATTTCATACAAATACACTAAGCGAATGATTAACTCAGCACAGCTAGTATGTAGTCTTAATGATAAATAAATAAATAAATGATCTTATTATCTTTATCGTAGATAGAGAAAGAACTCCAAGATATAGATGCTCAAATAACTGCAGTGACTGGTGGAAAAGTAGAGGAACTGAGGAAAAAGGTGGAAGATGTATCAACGAAGATGAAAAAAGTTTCCTCCGAGATCACTAAGCTAGAGTTTGCTATTAATACTAGCATAAGGTGCAATTTTATTTACCTATTTGAAATTTTAATTACGTTGCAATGACTATCTTATTTATCTTTTATTTAAAAAAATTGAGAAGGAAATCAAAATAATAATCTCATTTAAACAAAATGATTTTAAAATAAATTAGAATCAATTGAAACCATTATTCTGCTCAGGTGCAAGAATATTCTGTCTTATTATGTATATTGGTAATAAAAAAAATATTTCTATTTCAAATTTTAGGTTTTTTAAGCCTGTGCAGAGTAAAATTTTAATTTAAAATTGTACTAGTGATTTGAAAGTCATTTAGTATACTCATATACATTTGTTTATAGACACCAAATTCTAATTTGTAATAATAATATACCATTTTAATCTGTCATTTAAATATATTGTTCCCATAGGAAAGCTGCGAAATCAAAAGAGAAAATAAACGAAATGGAGACAGATTTAAAAGAAACAGAGAAAAACTTAGAGAATTTGAATAGCCAGAAGAAACAATTGACATTGGATATTGGTCAGCTACAGAAGCAGTGTGAAGAAGTAAGTGTAACGATTGTATATCTTAACAGGTTTACATTCTGCTCCAGTCCACAGCAGTGACGAGGCCTAATACTGATCATTGTCTAAAAGATATTTCTAAAAAATATAGGTATTTATTAAAAGAACCCATATTGTAAGAATGAGGAAGCAGTGACGATAGATAGGTATCCTAGATTTTAGCAGTTTGGAGTATAGGTAAAAGTATCCAAATGACAATATCAGTAACGTAAGAATGGAGACCACGAAGTAAAAACGAAGAGGAGATGCCGTAACGAATTTTCCCAATACATAAATACATACCGCATGCTTATTACGTAACTTGCAATCAGCATGCGACAGCCTATATCGCGCGATATCTGCTGTCAAAACGAGAATTGGTGTGATGTAATTTATATAGTGGCGCTAAATCTACCGCGAAAAGTACATTTTACGGTCTTAGAATAATAGATACGCAATCGTCATACATGATATCAATTTTTATTACAATTAGTCACCGGTCGTGCAGTGATCGCGTGGCTGTCGCTGTCTGCAAATTTTTAGGTAATAACCCCGCCGGTGTAACAATATGCAGGACGAGGAGCACGCGGCAGAAATGGAGAGGATGTTGCGTTTCTCCCTCCATCTAGCGAGTTGTAGCAGTCTCTTTGTGTTATGATTTTTAAGTAGTTTTATTATTGACCACCAGATGGGTAAAATACATTCTCGATACAGGGACGTACTTAGTGATTAATCGGTAACTCGAAATTGTACAATTCAAACATTTTCATATTAAGTTATGAAATGCTTAAGGTATATTTGTATTTGAGAGTAAGTGATATAAATCCATAACGTGTATAATGATGGAGCAGTAAAGCGGATGAGATGTACATTTGTATTGTGCGTGTTGGGGACCGAATAACGGTCTAGAATAGCAATTTTTAAATTAACGTTTGACGATTTGTTTGCATGCGCATCATGCAACTGTCACTGTCCCTTTATTTAGGACGATGGTGCAGATCGCACCACGAAAAGTGAGACTTGACACGCGATAGTAGTGGGGAGTTCGCCTAGATGTACTCTCTTACGAAATTGGTATATGTACTCATATTTATTATTATTAAGAGCATATATCGCACAGCTTCATTCTATGTTCTATGTAAGCTGTTACCATTCCTATTTTTGGTCAATTATTTATTATGTTATCAAATAAAAAATATTAGTGTAACCCCCTTAATCATATTAAAGGTCGGTTTTGTCCCTTTGTTCGATATATGTAGGCCCATCTCGTCTAGTAAACCCACTACCTTTTTTCCTCTAATGTCTGTTTTCTTACTCCCCCACCAGACACTCCAGGCGTTGAAGTCTCCTCCAATTATAATATTTCTAGTCCATAACTCATTCCTTATCTTCGCGATTTGGTCAAGATAGGGTTCAACTGGCAGATCTCCCTCGAAATATGGCGAAAACACTACGACGTCCAATGTCCCGATGCGCAGTACAGCTACCGCTATATTAGGCGTCGTTAGCTTGGGTCAGAATGTGATACCGTTTGCATCATCAAAGATCGCAATGACTGATTTGACCACCTTGTCTGAGTAGTGATGCATTTGAACAATCGTCACACCCGCATAGTTCCTCATCCTACCGATATTCCCATTGTAAGGCTCCTATAATGCAGCAAAGGGAATTTTTCTCTTTGTTGCCTCATTCAGCAGCTCAGCTGTCGCCAGGTTGCTTCACTGAAGGTTTGCTAGATAACACTTTTCCGCTATACATTTCCTGTTAGGTTCCTGAATTTTCTTTGGGACCACCGCCACCAACTCTTGCTAAGGCGTTCCACTTCTTTCTTATAGGGCAATCCTTATCAAATGCATTATGCGCATAATTTGCAAGTTTTGCACGCGTGCAGTTTCTGCATACAGGTACCTCTGCTGCCTAACAGTACACCTAGCCAACAGGTGTGTATTCGGTGTAAGAGGAGTACCTATGTGATAAATATTTAATATTTGTTTGTATACTTTTGGTATTTTTTTTTGTTTTTGCATGCTATTAGTGGTTAATATGTGAGAAACCAATATGCCTACACATATGTACCATGTAACAGGTGTCAAACTATACATACGTTATGCAAATAAATAAATATTTGAAATTTTTCACTTTGCACTAGCATTCTTGTTTCAGGTTTCGTAAGATCTTTTGACTATTTTATAATTCGATTATAGATTGTAAAGGTTCATGATGTAATGAACTAGAATCAACACACATTAATATTTATATTTATGTGTAACTTCATTTTTTTGCTCCGTTAGCTTGAAGAGGAAATTAATGAAGGCACAAGTGAATTTTCGGGTCTCAAAGAAGAAATTAGTAAGTTGCAGTCAAAGGAGAATAAAATAAAAAGCGAGAGATTAGAAGCTAACAATGAAGTCAATAAACAGGAGAAATCTATACAGGATTGTAGAAGTAAAATGCCTATGTGGGAGAAAGAGGTACGTTGGAATCAGTACAATGTAAATTTTTGTTTCGCAATAAATTCATATACTTCATTTAGTATATTATATAATATTTAAAAAAGTCTATAGACTTAATGATTTTTTATTTTCATAAATAAGATTTTAGACACACCATTACTACTTTAGTGACGATGCCTATTATGTGATTCAAACTGATATTTTTCCAAACTGAAACGTTATTTCGCAAAAAATGTATATAGTGGGCATGTTTTTAAAATCGATTTTATTGATAAACCGAACTGAGTGGATTTATCGTTTTATTGGTAAAGAAACGATTAACGATGTACATTCAGTTTTTAGACACGCTTGTTTTCGCAAATGAGGGAGAAGAAATAAAGGGGAGTCAGGTTCATTTTTACTAAACCGATTATAAAACTAATAATTGTTGTTGTAGATGCATTTTTTTAAATTATATTTGTAGCAAAAAAGAATTTTCAACTATAAAAATAAAATATGTTTTATAAATTCGCTTTGAACGACCTTCCATATACCTAAGAATACATTACTCACTCTTCAGCAATTGTCTTTTCCATGCTGATCTGGGAGAGAAAGAAAAGCATGGACCGGATTACTTCTCTTTACACGCCGGTCTTAAAGATCGCCCAAGAGATAATACTTGTTAAAAGATGTGATTTACGCGACGGGTTAACAATCTGTCACCATCTATATCTGCTTTGCTATCTATAAGCCTAAATATTTAACCCTAAATAGTCGTTAGGGTGCGACTTTATTGCGTCTTAATAGTCTCCACCCCGAGTGGTAAATGTCTTAAAAGTTAATATATACATGTAATTAAAATTAAAGTTTGTGATATTGAAATAAAGGCTTTTGCTTAAGCTTATGTGGTTATTGGTATGTAACCAAAATCTAAACACACTAAAAGATTTGTCGGTCTGTATGTTTGTCATTTGTTCGAGCTAATCTTAAATGACTGAACCGATTTTGACATGACTTTCATCAGCAGGTAAAGAACTTTTGAGAGAGTAATCTAAGCTACTTTTTATAGCTGAAAAATATTAAATTTAACGCGGGCAAAACGGCGAAGCACATCTCGTTTTTCATCATTTATTCGTTAAACTTTTTCTAATGAAAGAAACCAGAGTATACTTTTCCGAAGATTTTTGGGGCGCTGAATCCGAATCTGAAGTCCAAATCACCGAATTGGCTCTGGTTTCTGAGATATCGTAACCTAAAAGTGCAAAAAGAGCCAATTCGGTAATTTGGACTTCAGATTCGGATTCAGCGCCCCAAAAATCTTCGGAAAAATATACTCTGGCTTCTGGGTCTGAAATTCCACAAAATTTTGTCGGCCTGTGTTATTTAGAGTACTATACAAGCATTGCCAATAATAATGCATGCATGACACGACGAAGTTGTGTGTATAACTGTTAAATAATGAATTTTTGGGACAGCTAAAAACGCTTAAGCTAGAAGACCCAGGGCTCGACGGGATACCGGACGTAGAGAGACCGGAGCCTCTTGCGAAGCACACGCCCGAGGAACTGGAGGAAGCATCAGTGGAAGAGCTAAGGAATAGGCTAAATGCTCAAAAGAGTAGGCTGGGGGATGCTAAACCAAACATACAGGCTATACAGGTGAGTTTACAATTTAAAAGAAATTTTCTGTTTATAAATGGAATGTATTTAAAAACACTATAAATTTGGTAAAAATAACTGTAATAATGCAATTTATCGCTTATAAAAATATACCTATAGCTTACAATCACATCATTAAAAACAGACAACAATAAGTTGAAAAAATGTTAAGAAGCTGTGAAATAATTACACGCTGTAAAAAAAATTAAATAATAAAAAATGTGTTATTAAAATACAATTCCGTTTACGTTTTTTATTTCAATATATGTAATTATTGCTGGCATTTTGACAATGGCTTTTGGCCTTGGTTTATATCTGTGATTTATTTAAAAAAAAGTTAGGGTGAGAAATTTGAAATTGATACATACATGTTTGATATAAAATTATTTTTGTAGAAGCTATTAATTTAAAATATGTTTAAATTTTTATAATTTGCTAATTCTTTTGTTTATTTATATTATTATCATTTCTGAAATTCAACTAGTAAAGGTATATATCAGAAAATCGTAAAATGTTAAATGTTATATGGTAGGAGGGTTTCCGTGACTAGGACAAATACAATGCTACGAAAATGTGTAATTACGACTGTAATACGACCACTATGCGATGGGAATGTTATTTTATTTGGGCCCTTTTCTCTTTTATTTCGGGTTAAATATACTGTTAAATATGAAATGTAACAGAAGCACTGATCGTTATGAACACACTATCAATTCTTCATCATAACTATTATGTACTTGACTATTCGACGGCTTCTCAATAACTGAAGTCTTACAAGACCATGCTTTTATGCAGCCCCACTACACGCAGGAAATCCATTCTAGCCTCGTTCTTGTTAATAAAATATTACATTATATCACACGTGGGTAATGTATGTGATTAAAATTAATGTGGAACTAACAATACTTAATATAACTGCTATATAACAATACAGGCAACCCTACTCGCTAACCTAATCATTATTTTTCAAGTTGGTGTAATCTAGTCTTTCTGTTTGCGAAATCGCTATTCTGTATAAATAACCTTTATATGTGTAATCCATAAAGAATTCGTACAATTTTAATTTTCGATTGTATAATGTATATTCATGTGTCATATAAATTAATTCTATTATGTACACCAGGACTACAAAACCAAAGAGGATTTATTTCTGAAACGAGCCGCCGAATTAGATGAAATAACAACAAAACGCAATGAAATGAGATCCCTTTATGATCAGCTTAGAAAGAAGAGGACCACAGATTTCTTATGTGGTAAGAAAACGTGTTTCCTATGTTGGGACTACGAAGATCTTTAAATGTATATATAAAGTTAACGGCGCGGCGTTTAACGTACACGTGTATAGCATATAGACCTCATTCACAGATTAAATGAATAAATATTTTCTGAAAATTATGAAGTTTCATGCAAAAATAAAATTAAAAAAAAAACATACAAATGCTTCTCCACAGTATTCTTTGTTAATGCACGTGACCACAAAACTTTGTCAAGCAAATATAATGTCACAAGGGTCAATGCGTAAGCTTTGGTTGCATACGATTAAACGTCAGTTACAAGCAAATAAATTGCTATGAGCGCGCATCGCAAACTTTACCATAGAATCTCATCGCTCATTTTATTTTTATTTTTCTCGTAAAAAAAATCTAGTTATTTAGTGTTTATTTTTATTTTATAACGTAACAGTAATAAGTGACGCAAAGTCTGAAAAGATGTTAACTAATATTTTTAAATATTGTATATGGTTTCTTTTATTGGAATTCAACAGTTTGTAGAGTTTTTGTTAGCTTTCCCTACACAAATTGGTTTTTACAATAAAAATAATATTGGAATTGTTGGAATATTTGAACATTGAAGCTACATTGTCGGCAGTAATATTTTATTATTGTTTAGATCACATTTATTGCATTTTTTTGAGCTTGTTTATATGAATGTTCTATTCTACTGAAAATATTCCATTGTAATGTATTTTTTGTATGTTTCAGGCTTTAACACAATTACAGCTAAATTAAAAGAGATGTATCAAATGATAACGCTAGGAGGAGACGCCGAATTGGAATTAGTTGATTCATTAGATCCTTTTACAGAAGGAATTATTTTCAGGTATTTACTTATAGGTTTCATAAATGTCTATAAAATATTCTTCACTCAAGGTATTTGTAATTTTAATTTATCACGCTTCCAGGGTTGCCACTTTCTGTATAATAAAATCCTATCTTTTCAATACCCGAATCTGAATTGTCTTTTTGTTCTATATAATATTGATATCGCGATTTCATTTGTAATACCTACTTAATTTTTCTTTCAGTGTTAGACCACCAAACAAGTCATGGAAGAATATATCTAATTTGTCGGGAGGTGAAAAGACGTTATCGTCTTTAGCTCTGGTATTCGCGTTACATTACTACAAACCAACACCGTTGTACGTTATGGACGAAATAGACGCAGCTTTAGACTTCAAAAATGTGTCTATAGTTGCTAATTATATTAAGGTTAGTATAATCCCTGGTAAGAAACTTAATTGTCGACTGCGCAGGTATATTTGCGACACAGATGAGTAAGCCCATAGATAAAGCCTTGAGTAATTATTCAATCGTATTAGGTGTTAATGAAAACAACGAGTCAATATATTGCAAGGCGTGAGATCATGTGCTGTTTTCTGGTCACATAGAAACTGGTCACATAGCATTCGGATGTTCAATATTCGAGAGAGAAGAGCCGGAGAGCTTTAAGCGTGATTGCCGATTAAACAATAGTACCTGCCCGACCGAACTTTACTCGGTTTCTTACAAAAAAAATAACAAAAAAGCCTGACCACATTGCAGGATTCGAACCCGCGTATTTCAGCTTGGTAGATCTACGCTCTAGCCACTCCTACTGAGACAGTAAACTTTGTTGTGAAGTTCACGCTTGACCAAAAAACCGATAATGCCAAAATTGTTTTCACAAAAAAGGACTTAATGGTTTCTAAGACTCCTTGTATCTCTTATAGAATCGGATTTCTCCATACTGTTCCAGTTAAAAGAAGCACTGTATACCTATATATATGTATATATAAATATACAAATATTACTCGTTTAATATAATAGCGGATATTACTAAACTATAGGCAGTCGAAAGTGCGGTTATAAGCGTAGTCTAGAACTGTCACTCACAATCAAAATACGACAGATATGTTAAAATAAATTAAATACTCCTTAATCCTTTTTGATGTGAAACATTGAGATGTTTCACATACAGCGGAGTCAGACCGGCTATTGGCGTGGCGTCGCCACGTGCTTGTACTGAGCCGAGCTCGTATACCTATAGCGTATGCAGTATTGTTATTCACTTCGGAACACGTAGCTTGTTTTTAAATAAAGAATAATTTTTTCTTTAAAAAAAATCTAAATATTTTGTTTTTGATATCCTTTCATGCACATTTTCTATACAAAATAGTTTCAATGTTTTACATCTGCCAGGTGTCCCGCGACGGCTCATTTTTTTAACACTGGCAAGTTATAACCATCGTAAAGGCTGGTTATTTGCATTGTATTGCGATCATTTGCGATTATAGATTTGAGAATAGAACATTTAATAAATCGATTTTTTTTTGTAGATATAATTCCGAGATAATCTGCCAGAAATTTGCTCGCAATAATTTCATTTGCATTTTCAAAAGTGATATGTGTTGTTGTTTCTTCGAATAAAGTAATTACAGAAATCAATAAAATACGAAATATTTATTGCAGGAAAGAACGAGAAATGCCCAATTCATCATTATTTCTCTTCGTTACAACATGTTTGAGGTGTCAAACCGCTTAGTCGGCATATACAAGACAGAAGACTGCACTAAATCAGTGACCATAGAGAACAAACTACCCGAACAGCCTGTGAAAGATATTGAAACTTAATTTTTGTTGTATTATGCCCCAGTTACATGAAGTTAATGTACAAAGTCGCGAGAGTGTATAAATATTAGCCATGGAGCACTTAACCTATAGAGTGGAAAAGTCATTTATTTTGATTGAAAACAATTTACGTCTAAAGACAGCTACAGTTGATGCGCGCCGATTGGTCAGCCCACAATCAAACAAAACCCGTGTACACGTGCGTATGAATAGACTGAGGTAAGGTAATAAAGGTTGCGCCAAGGTTAAAGTGAGACAAAAATACACGTCCTCGAGTACGTCAATTGAAATTCCAGTTTAACTTGACCCGTGATAATGTGAATGTAAATTTGAAAATGGTATATTTACTGTTACTTTCCGACGAAATAAAATTGTCTGATTGTTTGCTGTTTTGCCACACCACCGCATAGAATAGTAAGCCATTATATAAGTATTTAAATATCCGTCAGAATGTACAGAGATGTACACAGGTTGGTTAAGAGTTGACGTTTATCAGTGTCAAAAACTGAGCAGCGATGAGCAGGATGGTTCGATATTTCGGCTGTATAGGATAAGTGCTCCATGGTATCAGCATAATGGCTGATTTAGCATAATGCTAGTGAGTTTTTACACGATACTAGGGTATTTATTGTCGCGCCACTGGGCTATAGACCATATACATATGTAAATAGAATAGAGAAATACAATGTGCATGTATTTTTTATTACGAAAGAAATTCATAATAGGTCTAAGAAAACTTGTTTTAATGGCCACCATATTAGCGTGCATTGTCATGAGGTGTGAAGCCAGGAGTTGAGCGAATGTGATACTTGTTGTATTTCAATTGTCACGAATATATAATGATATTCTCAGACATTTCACACAGCGCCATCTAATCCCAAAGTAAGCAGCACAGTGCTTGTGTTATGGGTACTAGACAACTGATATACTACTTATATACTTTTCTTTTGTAAATAAATACATATTATACATAAACACTCAGACTCGGGTCGGAAATCGAACCCGCAACCCCCGTTTACTTTCTTACGCGCTTAGCCGTTGCGCCACGGAGATCGTCATTAAAAATAAAACAAACAATAAAATATCTTGTGAATTTTTACTCACTGAAAACGGTTGTTCATGTGCCTTGAAGTTATGTAACAATTAACTATTACCCATAGCAGTACGTTTCTTATGCGTTTTTCAACAAAAAATTTTTTTTTTTTAAATTGAATTCGTATTTTTTATATTTTTACGTGCGACACACATTTGTGTGTGTTTCATCAATCGTCAGTTTTATTACTAAATAAGCGCAAAGGGTATGGTGTTATAAAGTTTGAATGAATTTGCTTTTAGTGTATCTAAGATTGACTATCCTCTATTTGAATATTAGGGTAAAAAATGATTAACAGTCTGGATATTTTAACACTGCTAATTGGGTACTATATTATTTTTTGTATGATGTTTGCATTTTAAAAAATTAACAGTAGTTCAATGCTGAGATTTGCACCAAGATTAATGAATCGTGTATCTCTATCGCCCAATTTAATTTTTTTGTAAATAAGTCGCAATCCGGAAGGTTTATCTATTGTTGATATCACAGAGTAAAAACAAAGAGATGGCGTAACGACTTCCCGTACAACTTGTCGCTACTCGCAGACATTGCGTTTGTGTTTATATGTAAAAATTTTCAGTTTTTTTCAGAATTTGAGAAAAATTGCTATAATTGCAAGTCAGAAAAGGAAGTGATTTTCAGAAAAATGTCAACTCCTGAAAATTGTGTTTATTTTCGAATCCAAGATGGCGATTATTATTTTTTTGGATAAATCGACATAGGTATCACATTCTAGGTTTCTCGGGGTGCTAATTACGAAAATGATGTTCATTTTCAAATCCAAGATGGCGAATATTACTTTTTGGATAAATGGATATGGGTGTCAAATTCTAAGTACCTCGGGGTGCTGATTACCAAAATGACGTTCATTTTGTAATCCAAGATGGCGAATATTATTTTTTTTGATAGATCTACATGGGTGTCATGTTCTAGGTTTCTCGGGGTAGTTATTACGAAAATGACGTTCATTTTCAAATCGAAGATGGCATATGCTATTTTTTTATATCTATTAATATTTAATATTATTATATACAGTGAAGTGAATAAAAATATATAAAATATGGAAAAAACCAGTGAACTCCAGTCGTGCGTCGGAGCTGACACACACTTAATAGTTATAGACAATAATCGTTCATTATTCACTACAGTTCCCTTTTTAGGGTTTCCTTCGATTCTTTCCTTCTTTCCCTAAACCTTTTGCATGGCATGTTTCAAAAACGCTGTAATTGAAATACAATGAACATATTTCAAAATATTTTGTTCGTGTCCTTTTATTTCCGTGTATTGATTGTATCCAAAACAGATTTATTATTTTATTCTTTACAATTTTAATAATTTCATGAATGAAATTAAAATTATACATTAGATGAAAGTAGGTTTTTAAGAAATATTTAGTGTTTAGTGATATCTATGTATAAAATAGTTTTAAATTGACATAAGGACGGACGGTAAAAACTACATTAACAAGGAAACTTTCTGGGACGTTTCCGTCGCCACATTTTTACCGTCCACGGTACAATGGGGAAGCAAAATGTATGCAGTTGTATGGAGACGCTTTTATATTTCCGTGTACGATACCGTCATGCTGTGGACGTCGAAAAAGCGTCTTTATCGCTGACATAATAGAGAAGCATTTTGCTTACTTATTGTATTTCGGACGGTAAAAACTGGACAATTAAAACGCAATGATAAATTATAAAAACGCACAATAATACACGTAAAACGTGATATGCGTTCGTGTGAATGTTTTGCCATTACCACACAGCACTTCAGTCGATTAAAATATTTTATTAATTGCCAAGAATTACGCGCGGCTGACGAGATTAAACTGACACAAGTCCAGCGGATATAAATTCTACATATTGTGCACAATAGCGTAGATACGTCGCAAAACTCCGCCAATTCTACATACCAATATCCACTAAAAACAATTTGCAGAATATTAAAATAAACGTCCAACTGCTCTTCATAAAATTCCGCCAAAAATGGAATAGTTTTCCAATGTCAATTCAATTGCGTGTCTATAAGTACATAGAAGTAGTTTGGTTATGAAAACTAAAGTTGTATATAATTAAAGCCAGCATATTCCTTGATAATGGTTTGATATGTGTGATGTATTGTAAATAAATTCCAATTAATATTTATCGTCTTGTTGCATGTGTTTTATGTCTTGTTTTTCGAAAGAAAGCTAAGCGTGTAATCCATCTTGATAATATTCTTTTCTATGTCGATAACAATTTTTTTTAGTCATTACGGTTGCACACAAGCTAATAATCATTATAAAAATTAATCTGTCTTTGTTTCACTTGTAGAGTGGAATACCACTGGATTGAGCTCAAACCCTACTAAAAAATTGGGTCGCGTCATTATAAGTAATACCACAGATAATACTGTCATTGAAATACGTAATTAAATAGAAAGAAAATTAGTTATGTTAATTACATTAATTCTGGTTTTTATGAACACAAGTAAAACAATGGATAACTGTCATTTGAAATTGGTTTTAGTTCCAGTAATTATTTAAAATGAATTTCATTGAAAATAAGCGCAATTCTTTCTTCATATTTTCTTTCGGTGCTTGGAAAATGTTATGCCATTGTTTATAATAACTATCTGTGGTGTATTTTAATAATATTTTGTAAGTTTAAATTTATTTTAATACCAGATAAAATAACTTTTTTAAACGATCTTAGTTCTATGTACAATTGTTAAGTCTTTGTAAAATAATAATTATTTTTTTAAGAAATAAAAAATACATAAGTTTAACATTGTTTAAACATTTATTTGACCAACTTATGCGAATATCTCGATATACAAAATGCCTTAAATTACAATAAATAATTTAAACAATTTAGTTAAACAGTGCTCTTTTAATATTGATATAGTTTATTGCTAGAAATAATAATACAATTATCAGGGAAGCGTTAACCACGTAACATGTTTATTTCATTTTATCGTGAATTTCAATAAAAGTGAATATAAATAATAAAATAATTACATATACTTTGAGAAAAAAATTTTTTGATGTTTCATTATCATAACAATATAACTAATGGTGTAACCGCGGCATTATTCTAGATTGATTATTACATACAATACTTTGCAACACTTAAAAAACTACATTATAATGAATTTACAATATTTTTAAACCGGTTTATTTAAAAACTGATGTTTTTTTACTATATGTAGTGCAATTTAATTTTATGGTTAACAGTTGATTAACGCTTCAATGATGTATAAACCAAACCTAGCTCTCCCAACGTCATAATAAAATAAAATAAGAATAAAATATTGTTTTAAGTGTAGCGAAATAAATTGGTTTTTCTTGTTACTTTATAACCTATAAATAACATAGTCGCCATAATAGAGTTTGTGGAATAAGTATACAGGTGATTTAATTATGTAGACTTTCTAATGAATTATTTCTTTCCAAAAATAGAAAGTTAAAAAATTGGAACGCAATAGAATAAATGATAAAAAAAAATTGTCCATAATAATTTTTTTAATTAAACTTCCAAGTTTTTGTAAACAAAACATTATCATTTGAATATCTACACTTATGCATATTTAACATTGTACCATTTATTTTGTTAATAGAAAGATTTGAATCTGTTCTCTGAATGAAGCAGAGATCGAGCCCTTTAAAGATATTTTTAATATTTTTATTAATATTCTTTAATTAAACAGAGCCGTTAATATTGCATGAACACTGCAACGGCGGTACAACTAAACTATGAATATAGTTAAAGTAAGCCCTACTATAGTTCGGGCGCTGAGAGAGAATGCGTTGCTAAAGACCTGTCAGTTGGTCATGACTAGTGTTGGGCAAAAAGTAACAGTTATTATAATTTCTTCAACCGACCGAAGAAATGAGTAACATGAGTTTCAATACTTGATTATCTGGCTTCTAATTTCTGAATGTAACTGGCGTAAAGAAAATAAAAATGCGAGAGCAACATTTAGAAATAGTTCGGTTTGGGCGCAATTTTATAAAATTATGAAATTTGTTAGTACATTCCATTATTAAATTATTAGAAATAAAAACGTATTATTTTATTGTTTAACGACAGATAACCTTACAATTGCCTGTTATTTTTGGCACATCACTACAAAAATAAATAGTTAACCACATAACCTTGAACAGTGCAGTATGGATTTTAAAAAAAAAATTTTTCTTATTTATTTAACATTACCTATTAACAATTTAGCGTAAAATTACAATATTTATTGTCAGTTGACATAATAATATACTTTTAATGGTAATTATTCGTTGGTTGGGCAAATAAAAAATAAAATAAAATAGTAAAAATATTTTTATCTTAAATTCGACGCCATTTTAAAGTTGCGTCGTCCCTTCGAACACGACTTGTCAGGAACGCATTCTCTCAGCGGCCGCACTTTACGTAGATACTGTACATCAAAATAAAGCGACGTAATATATGTCACATCTGTATCAAAGAGTATCCAAGATGATTTTATTTATTAGGCAGCTTTACGAGTTACAATTAAAAAATAGTCGTGACTTTCGCCTCGCTATTACTGTACCAACATTAACGGAAATAACTTTTCTTAATTGAAAATGCTTTAAACATGTATAAGTGATTTAAAGAATTTGAAGTTTTAACTGTATAATATAAATTTTAAATTGTTTTTGTTATGATACAATGAGACAATTCTCTAACGAGGGTGAAGGTTTTCGATGTATTGGGATATGACGACAAAACTGTCAAAACATATAACTGCGAGACATATTTTTATATCTTGTTTTGGTAATCACATTACAATATTATTATGCAGAGAAGGAAAATATTATTAAAAGGTAAGTAAAATATAGTGTATTTACAACTCTGAGGCATGCTGATAGTAATAAAATAGTCCAAATGCCGCGTATGTAACACTGAATTCACACTAATACGCAGCTATGACAGTGATATATTTCTAGTGCTGCCGCCTAGTGAATATGAACAGGAAAAGTTCATTGGTGTAGATTACAATTTATTACTCGAAGAATGATTATATATAATTTATTGTTCGATGAATGATTTTCATGTGAAAACTTAGTTATTTCTTTCAAATAGTGGGTATACAAGTTATTTATAACAAATGGGTATCACATTGATCAAAACTGATTTATTGCATCCGCCATAGTTGATAAAATGTTCAAGATTTCAATAGATTTGTTTTCAATTAATTTTTCAATTCATACATTGTGGTAATTTCAAGCATTCTTAATTTTATTGAAATAATTATAGTCAATAAATAAGATGTAAAATTATGAATATTTATTAATCATTTATACATATCATGACAACCTTTGTCAGAAATAATATTTACCAAGATTTTGTAAACAAATATGACTGCAGCTATATTTAAAAGTAAATCCCGTCGACAATATTTGGCCACCTGGCAAGTAGTATGATTTCTTTTTAGTCTATAGCAGCCATGTTCTATCTTTTTCCCTGTGACCACTTACGTCGGTTACTTTGCATGAGCAGCTACATTATTTATACTTTCGTTACAGATTTACTTAAAAAAAAAACGTGAATCCTTCTGTCAGGAATGAATCATACTCCTGTATAATACTGTATGCATTTAAATGAAAACAATTTGAAGATTGCATGATAATTTGCAAGTTCATGCGTCACATGTGATAATACAAAGTGATCAGCGGTGGGGGTCATGTGTTGATTGAACCATAAATTGAAGTAGCTTGTTATCTGAATGCACATAAGTACGTTCAGACGTTTGCAAATATCATTTGTTGCAAACTTCATGCAACTAAAGTGTACTCGTATGCTTTGAAACGTCAAACTTGTATGCATCTAAATTTATTATTGAAACCATTCTAGTTTCATTTTCATGACCAAAACACTTATTTGAATAAGTCAAGATGAATCATAATTTGCAGTACCTTAATTTGTTTACATAATCTTTCATTTAAAACATGCTCTAGCTCAGCCATACTCAACCTCTTTTTTTCTCGGGCCACATATTTATAATAATTATTTCAAGTGGGCCATAACATTACGATTAAAATAGGTGTAAAAAAATTTCAATAAATTTTAGCAATAGTTATTAAGCAAAGATCATTACAATTGTGAGCACTTTTTAACATATTTTTCAATTATTGTATACCTACTTCATTTCTGAGTACGACCATTCACAAAGATATGTTAGTGCTAATAATGTAAATAAAATTTGTATGCTGTTTTCACTTTACCAGGCCATTTGATAAAGGTCGACGGACCACATGCGGCCCGTGGGCCTTAGGTTAAGTATCGCTGCTCTAGCTATTTCATCATAACACGCGAGGGAGACAAGAAATCACAAATATATAATTACATACATACAAATCCCTCTTCGGCTAACATCCCATAAACTAAAGCTCTTGTACTAAAACCATAACCTCTGGCTTCAAATACACGTCCTTGTTGGGACTGTTATTAATCTCTTCTATCACAGAACTGTGCCAAGCAAATGTAAGAACAGTTGCCGGTACTAATCTTAAATCAATAAGTGTTTTGTTTGCATCCTCTTCTATTTGAAGTTTGTGTCCTGTTGGCGTGTTCAGTATGAACGGCAAACCGCTGTGTTCGAGGTTCTCTTGTACAAACTCATGTATTTCATTGTAACGTTCATAAACTGAGAATGTTCCCTGAAATAAAATGCAATGTAAACTGTATTAAACTAGAATTGTATAGTTTGTGAGTGACAAAAATATATACCAATTGCTTCAATTTGGGGTGATATCGAAACAAAACCACAGCTTAAGGCGACGCACTGACAAACAATAAATAATTTAATCTAAAATAGACTGTTCTATGCAAGCGTGCGCGCGCTGGCTTACGAAAAATTTAAAAAACAGTTATTTTCGTTTATTTTAAAAACTATAATTAATTTTTAAAAATCCAACTGTCATTTTGAGGAATATGTTAAAAATAAACCATACAGAAAATTTAGAAATATAAATCAGTCTTGTAGCTCCGAAAAATGTAAATCTCTGTTTTAAAAGAGGTTTCTTTGATATTTTTTTTTTGTGTTACAAAAGTTAACCAACCTTGTATCGCAACTGTCAAAATGAAGTCAATGCAATGAAGAATCAGGATACCAAATATCACAATCATACGTTTTGTAGTCACTTAGAAAAATTGAGATCCCTGGCGTAAAAATTTCCAATGCGTCGCCTTAAATATCATTTCTGATAAATAATAGGTATTTGAGGTTACGAATTCCAAAGCGGAACATTATTCGCTCATTTGTGACATAGACAAAGTAACTATAGAAGAATTATATAGGCATTCTGTTTTACTCTTGTCGGCTTCATATTATTTTTTCTTTTTACTTTTACTGTAAAAAGTGTGTGTAATATTGTCGATGTTTTGGTTTGAAGATTGCATAAAAATGATTGTTTTTCGGGTCTACACCAGTTTATATAGAAGCTTTGTATTTCACTACAAACATTTCCCTTTACCAGTGTCCTGATAGGTTTCGAGAAAATATGGCAATACTAGTCATCTATAAAAGTTATTAGTTACCTACCTATAGTGGTAATATCATTTATTTTATATGAAAACAATTGATGTCTAAACACTTGTGGTTACTACTATGTGTTCTATAGTTTGATTTTTTGCTGCTTTTGCCACGCCACCGTATAGAACAATAAGTAATTACTTAAATATTTAAATATCTCTCGGAATATACAGAGATGTACATTGTACACGTACACACAGGTCCAGTATATGTTATGTACTGCTTAATGCGAGCGAGAATTGACGTTTGTTGGTGTAACTAAACTGAGCAGTGGTGAATAAGATGGTCCGATATTTCGTCTCTATAGGTTGAGGGCTCCATGAGTTAACCCCGAATGACGAGAAGTGTTATAAGCTTGGTGCCATTGCCTGTTTGTCTGTGACATAAAATCAATATTTAGTGCCACAGGAAATGAAGGAACCAATTTGTCTGCATTTTTTCTGTTGAAAGTTGCAGTTTCGGATAATGTTTTAAGGTAATTTGGCTGTAAATTTTATAATAAGCGCCATCTTTTGACCGGCTTTTATAACCTGTGGAAGGAAGTTAAGCAATTTTTTTCTCCACTAGCCCAGTATGCACATTCTAATAGTCTTAAATAAAAGTACCTGGCCGCCCTTTCCTTGGTGTCTTACAAAAAAAAATAACAAAAAAGGTTTGATAACATTGCAGGATTCGAACCCGCGCACTTGATGAGGTAGACTTACGCTCTAGCCATTGTGCTATTGAGAAGGTAAACTCTGCTGCAAAATTAAAAAGTTTAGAAGTTTAGGGTTTAGAAGTTTAAGTGTGTGAAAGACGGAGAAAACGATTTTTTCCAGAATTGAGACCTAGCTAGATCGATTTTTTGTCCCGCTCAATCCCAGTATTGTAAACTTCGAAATCGCTAGAGCCATTATCGACGACAAAGCGATATCAAATATATATATACTAAATTATATAATATATTTAAGTTTCACGATATAGTACAACTCGTGCATGCAAGCTGAGGGTGATGACAACAGATCAATGTGTTGCCATAATGAAAATTCATAGAACGCTTATCGGATAAATCTAGTTTTTATGTGAATGTGACATACTTGTAGTAATATACCGTCAGGGAAACGTATCCTGATTATGCCAAACTTATATTTGCGCATTTCCCTCAATTCATCCTTTTCTCGCATTGCTTTGGTTCTCAGCATTTGACTTTTTTCTATAGCTTCTGTCCTGAAAATATAATAGAAAATCATGCGTTATTTCGTTTTCGTCTGTGAGTAGCTACTTTTTTGTTTAACAATAACTAATGTAGCCACACGGGTCAGTGTGGGTGACTCTTCAAACTGCCTCCAAAGGCTTCTGGCCTGTTTTAACAACTTTCGCTAACACTTAAATGTGCCTTTTAAAGCATGGAAACACTTGGTATAGATGCCAATAGGACCCATGCAGTATCTGACCGCGCGCAAAGTTAACTTCAACGTCAGCCCAACCTCACCAATCGTATTATAACAATGAATCACCTTGAGCACAAATGAAAATTTTGGTGTAAATTATCAAAGTAAAACTCATTTCAAAAACGTTACTATTGATCTTACAGTTTAAAATAATTAACATTACGTTAATATTACGCTTAGAGTAACCTGCACCAACGATTTAAACTCGATTTAAGGAATTAACTAATCTCACTTGCATCAAACACTAGGGCAGGGGTTCCCAAACTTATTTTGTCTACTGCCCACTTTGAGAATAAATTATTTTTTAGCGCCCCCATTTTTTCACCTACTGAAAAACCACTATAACTTCAAATTAAATTAATTAATTATTGTGAGCTATATTAGCGGAGATTAAACATTAATTCCAAACCAGACTTTTACTATAACCCTCAAGAGTTAACTTGGAAACCTGAGCGCAGTAGGTAATACACAACGGCGCTCAGGTCTCAAGTTAACTCTTACGGGCTACACCTGCCAATGAGAATGATTATTGAAACGCAACTTTATAGTATTCAAACAGAGTATCTTTTATTCAAAATAAAACAAATATAATCGATCCTTATATAAAAACTAATGTGAAGGATGAATCTGATGCTGTTTAATAAGTTTGTTGATATCAGGTTCCAATTTACTCAAGAACAGTCGCAAGTCGCCACGTTTGGTAACATGCAAACGATTTCTCTTTTTAGTAAGCAGTGTTGCCACAGCACTAAATCCACGTTCACACAAATATGACGATGGGAATGCTATCAAGAATCGCTGAACGATTGACCACAATCCAGGGTACAATTGCAGGATCGGTTTTTGTAGCCAAAATTCTTGGTAACCATTTTTGAACTTGATTTTTATTTCCTCGTTTGTTGTCAATTCTATAAGTTCTTCTTCCAGCTGAGGTGACATTGCTGTGTTGACATTTGAAAACGGATCCAACACCCAGTCTGGTATTTCCAAGTTCAAAATGTCCTGGTATCGTTCGGTGAAGTCAATGTGGAGGTTTTCCAAATGTTGGCAGTAGGCAAACAATTCGTTACTGCATGATACTGATAAATACGTAAAATTGTGAAACTCACGTCTGCCCATATTCTTTTTATGTAGAAGCAGTTTGGCTGCGAAAGCAGCAACGACGTTTTTTGTTTTAATTAAATTTAATTCATCGCCTTGCAGTTGGAGATTCATGTCGTTGAACAATTTATACAGGTCTGTCATGTAAGCTATATCATTCTTTGATGTAATGAGCTTGTTGTGCAATTCTTTATCTTTAGTTTCCAAGAACTCTATAACAGAGTCAAACAGGTTGTAAAATCGAGTCAGACAATTGTCTCTTGATAGCCAACGAATTCGTCGAAAACGTCATTAGTAACACAAAGCTGATGAAATAATCTATCATTCAAAGAGCTGTTACGGATTTTATTTACTGCTTTGATGACATATTGCAGTGATTGAAATAGTCGTTCACTTAAGTTTCTAGCAACCAAATGTTGTCTATAAATAACGCAATGTACAGCAAGGACATCTGGAATTTTATTTTTTAAGTACGCTATGAAGCCTTTATGGCACCCTGTCATAGCTGGAGCGCCATTCGTAGCAACTTATATAATATTTTTCAAGGGAATCTCTTTCTCATCACAAAACTTTTCCAATGTATTGAATATGGTTTCGCCTTTTGTATCGGTCTCTAAATTTCTAGCAAAGAATAGTTCTTCACATATTTTCTCATCTTTAATAAACCTCACGTAAGACAGCAACAATGCTTCATTAGTTGGTAAAGTGGACTCATCGAGCTGAATTGAGAATTGACTAGTCCTCAGGTGATCACACAATGATCCTTCAATGTTTTCAGCCATTTCATCAATTCGTCTTTGCACAGAATTATTACTCAAAGGAATTTTTCGGATAATATCTGCGGCTGGTTTATGAAGCACAGTAGTTATTACTTCCTTTATTGCTGGCAAAATTAACTCTTCTCCGATGTTATGTGGTTTGCTTTTTGAGCAATTAACAAAGAGATATTGTACTCGAATTGAAGCTAGAAGTCCGTCGTCATCTTGCTTAGCAGCCGCCGAAAATAGTTTTGCTACACTTGGCTGAGTATTATGCTTCTTCTCTAGGTCTTGAAAATATGCTACATTCTTATCTTTCTTATCTGGATGCATTTTATTCAAATGATCTTGCAGTCTTGAAGGCTTCATTGCTTCATTCGAAAATGTTTTTAGACATAGAAGACACAAAGGCGACGATGGGTTTGTCGGATTTTCAATGAATCCGAATTTAATATATTCCACACAGTATTGCCGTCTCTTCTTTTTTACTTCCGACATTGTTTTGTTTTGAGAAATACGTAAGTAAGTGTTGAACTTAAGTACTGCTCATCTATTGCGCGCGAAACCGCAAATGAAAATAAAATAAATATTACGTTGTTTATATAGGATTGCATAAGCAGCACGCACCGACAGGAATAAAACAAACATGCATAAACTCGTTTATCTCATTCGACGCTCAATCGTACTCAACAAGTCAGAACAAGTATTCTATGAACCAGCCGATTGATACAGGAATGCACAATTCGGGTTATTTAACAAAGACTTGTTAAAACATGATTGCCCGCGGTCTATTCTACGAATCATCAAAAAAATACTAATCTACGAAAATTACCTATCTGGGAGTAATAATAACTATTAAAATGCGAAAGTGTGTCTGTTGCCTTTTTATTTGTTTGTTTGTGTCTACTTTCATTTCAAAACGGAATGACCGATTGACATGATTTTTACTATGTATATTCAATAAAACAGGACAGATATATGAACTACGCGGACAGAAATAACGACCGAGTTTGAGCAATCTTTTAATTAATATTAGTTGATGTTCACAAGTTGTAGTTGAGCGTCGAGAGCTCATGCAGTCGTTGTAGAAGATGCCTCCTAGCTAAATGAAATTACAAAACACCCCCCAGGTCTCTACACAACGCCCCCATTTTTTTTCTGGGTCTCTTACCGCCCCCCTTTAGGCCTGCAGCGCCCACAAGGGGGCGTTATCGCCCAGTTTGGGAAAGGCTGCACTAGGGCATGCAAAAACCGGATGATTTTGGAAAACCGAGTTTTTCGGTTTTTATTTTTTAAAACCAACTAAACCGGTTTTATCGGGGTTTTCAGGTCTACTGTTATGTTCGCGTCAAATATGATTTTTTTTTTCATATTCTAGTTTAACTTTAGATTGACAAATCATTACAAAAAATTACCAGAAGAAATTAAGTTTAGTTAAACTTTAGACCTTTTAAATTAAAAACAGATCAAAATTAAACTTATAGAAATCAACAACAGGAGATTTCGCTTACGGGTAAAGAAAAATTTTGACCATAGTTGTGCTTAATTAAATATTTCAAATATATATTTTGAAAAGTCTTCGAATTGATTCTACTTTACACCCGTGTATTTGAGCCTGGGGGTCGCGACCATCAGAGTGGTCACAAAGTTTTACCCGGAGGGTCGCATCGCAAGCTAAGTAAAAGTAAAAAGCATAGGTTGAAGGTCATATACTATCAAAAAATTGCAACAGTTTGAATTAGAAGGTGTACTATTTATTTTGTGTGTCTATTTATTTCCTAATAATTTGTCGCTTCCCGCAACATAGAATACCATTATATTATGTATCACTGCCTACAAAGCGCCCGCGTCTAATTTGCACAGTGCACTAGATTTCTTGATCAGTGTAGTTTCAATCGAATAAAAATTTAATACGTCATCTTTGTAATCATCAGTTTTATAACAATCCTGGGGTGTCGCAAGAACTTTTTTACTAGTAAAGAGGTCGTGTTATTCGAGAAAGTTGAAAGATACTGCTCTACATTATGATAAAGGCATAATGTGGTCTGTGCAGTACAAGAACATGTTAGGCAAGGAATCATCAGTCATCACTAAGTGAACTGCAGATTTTATTAGACATTAGTCCCGCTGAACAGAATGCTCTTACGCATTCAACAATTGTTGGGGGTATAGATTTTAAAGCTTCACCTTCGACAAGTGATTTCCTATATTTGCCTCACTATCATGAAGTGCCAAGTTTTTAAATCATTCTTTCTTCTGATTTCAGTCGGAGATTTGAGCCGATTGTTTGTATTGTATGTTGTTTAAGACGCTTGCTCTACTGTTTTTTTTGCAAGTTTTAGAGGATATCTTTTCGTTATTTGAGAAAGTATAGAAAATAATAAATATATAGTAATAATCTCTAACATTTTAACAACACTTTTGCCATTTCGTAATTTTCATTTATATATAAAATACATTTGAAATCTGTATTCAAATGAGAGCCTAAAAATTTGAAATACGTACGTACGAAATACTTCATAAGTAAAAGTTATATTTACTTGCGATATACACCAATGTATAGATAATTTTATGATATAAAACTTGACCACTTAATTTTTTTTCAAAATACGCTTTTTTCGTAAGTAAAACTACTAATTACTAGATTACTAAAGAATTTTAGTAATCTAGTTTAATCTAGATTACTAATAATTACTAGATTACTAAAGAATTTTACGAATTCTAGAATGAGGGGCTCTATAAGTTAGCCTGTTTGCCTGTGGGAGCGCCTTAAGAGTTCTTTATTTCTTGACCAAGTTGCTCTTTGATGTTAAATGAAATGAGACAAATTCCTAAAGTCTTTAGCTATTTTCCGCCCAAACTCTGCCCAGCACCGAAACCGAGTGCTGGTTAGCTGACCGAATCGTATCTCTGGTATATCCTGAGGATGCTTCGTTGAGAAGCGAAACACGTGTCGATTGGTGGTTTTTGGAGTTTGGGCGGAAAATAGACTAGGAATTTGTCACATGAAATGGATTTCCGCAAAGTAACACCTGAGTCTATAGAATGTTAAATGAAATATTTTTTTAAATTAAATAATTACATAGACATACGTGATATGACATTTTATTTTATTGCATTTTTTTGTGTTTATGACTGAAGAGGCATATGTCTGTGCGAGTTAAATAAAATAGTAGAAAAACCAGAAAATATTGAAAAATCCGGTTTTGTAACTAGGAAAAACCGAGTTTTGAATTGTGTCGGTTATCCGGTTAACCGGGTTGCATGCCCTATCAAACACCAAATAGTTGGTGCAAGCGAGATGTCAGTTCCTTAAATCAAGTTTAAATAGTTGGTGCAAGCCACCCTTAATATTACGTTAACGTTACGCTTGGTTTCACTTTGATTCGGCATATTTCGGTGTAAAATTGGAGGTTATGTTTATTTCGGTTTTGGCACTAAACCTGCTGAAACTATGCATGAGTTTTACTGCCTTCAGTGGCACTGTGGGGAGTCACACATGTACAGTGGAAAATACAAAACTAGTAATTTATCCAATAACTGAAAACTGCTGTAAATTATCGACTTAAAATCTACTTCAAAAATGTTATACACTAGCAAATACCTTAATTGATGTTCTCTCTTTAGCTCTTCAGGCGTGAGAGCATAGAAAGAAGGCGGCAGTTGCATTTTAGCTGCGGCTTGGGAAGGCAGTAATACTTGAAGATTTCGGTCCAATTCTAGTTGAATTGGTTCCGCTGTGCGAAGAGCATCAATTAACGTCTGAAGACATACAATAAAAGGAGTTGTTAGTCATAACTACCTATTGTTAGTAAAAAGAATAGTAACCAAATTTTTTGAAATTTGACACCAGGGGATGGACATAGACCACTTTTTTTTTAAATCTACAGTGAAAAGGGAGACGAAACTTTGTATGGGAAATCCTAAACTGCTGAACCGATTAAAATTAAACTTGATGTAGAGATAAACCTCTTCTACTAAAAAACAAAAACTTCTTTTTTTATCAACTACCCTAAAAGAGATGAAACTTTATAGGGGAAATGCTATACCGCTGGACCGATTATGATGAAATTTGGTACAGAGATAGTAAGTGCGCGAAAACAAATTTAGGTTACTTTGTTTTTCACAAAATGAGATGTATAAATTCAATATGGCGGATGTTCCATAACAGGAAATAAATTTTTTGTTCAATATGAGTATCAAATGAAATGGAATAGGCAGGTGAAGGTTTCTGTATACGTCACTTATATGGCAGATGTTCCATAATAGAAAATAACTTTTGATCAACACCAACAATATGGGTATCAAATGAAACGGAATAATACGCAGGGGAAGATTTCTGTATTTGGGATGTCATCGTCAATCCAACGTACATTTGATGTCATCATAAATTAAATATGTATAAGTTTCTGTACATTTGACGTCATCATAAATTAAAGATGGCGGATGCTCCGCGATAGAAAGTAACTTTTTTTAAGACTTCCTCCAACAATATAAGTATCTCGGGTAACCGGTAAGGTGGCGAAGTCGCGGAAAAAAATTCCACGCGAACGTAGTCGCGGTTACAGCTAGTATAATTATATTATAATTAGTAACTAAAATTGTATCATTTCGAGTCATTGATAGTATTTAGTTCTTAATTTTCGCAGTGGTAGAGCCATACTGAATCGCAGCACGAATTGGGCCGGCTCGCCCGGTGAAATACCACCCTCTCACAGAATATCGACGTAAAATAACAGTATCTATTGATGTTGTGTTTCGTTCGGTGATTAAGAGTTCCGGTAGCCCATTTCCTCCTTTCCCTTCTTTTGGCATGGCGGCGGTTTCAAATTTGAAATTACCCCAGGGGGGTAGCGCAAAATCCGCTCGAGAAACATTGGGCCAGAGGCAGAATAAAGGCAAAACTTTCGGCACCCCCTCCTACGCTTCGCGTAGATTTTTGCAACGTCAGGGGCATCCATTCCAACCTAAATGTCGTTCACCATCATCTTGAGACAGAAAATCCCGGCCTTACTTTCCCTTACCGAGACGCAGATTCATTTGTTCCACGCGCCGGTGTTTGTACTTATGTCATGGAGGACATACGAGGGCTGCTATTTATGTATCCGGAACTGGCCAGTTACAGAACAATATTAAAAAAGTAATTATAACATTTAAAAATTGAACTCTTTGGCTGAAGAATACAATTTGTTTCATGTAGCTGTCATTTGTTTATGCTTTGTGGTGTCATTTTGAAAATTGCGACTCTTTATCACCATGGATTTAAGTCGTGAAAATTTTCGTGCTATGATTTATTATGATTTTCGGCGAGGGCTAACTCAAAAACAGTGCATCGATCAACTCACTTCGATTTTTGGGGACGAAGCACCATCGAAAACTACTGTGTATCACTGGTTTAGTGCGTTTAATCGTGGGCGGTCTGTGCTCACGGACGAAGTTAAAGAAGGTCGCCCTAAATCGGTAATGAGGTACAACCCTCAAAATATTGATGCTGTGCGGGAACTAATAATGCAAGATCGTCATGTTACATATCGCGAGATAGAGACGTCTCTGGGCATAAGTATGATGAGTATATATAAAATATTACACGAACATTTAGCTGTAAAAAAAATTTGTTTACATTGGATTCCGCACAACTTGAGAATTGACCAAAAACGGGCTCGGGTTGATTGGTGTGAAAAAATGAAGTACAATCAGGGTGCGTCAAAAGCTGTCTATAATATCTACACAGGTGATGAATCTTGGATATACGCGTATGATCCTGAAACTAAACAACAATCAACGGTTTGGGTGTTTCAAGATGAGTTGAACCCAACAAAAGTCATTCGTTCAAAAAGCACTTTGAAGCAAATGGTCGCTTGTTTTTTTGATATAAATGGACATGTAGCTAAAGTGCCACTAGAGGATCGTAAAACGGTTAATTCTGAATGGTACACGACCATTTGTTTGCCAGAAGTCTTTGAAGAAAGAACAACCGACAACGCAGAATCCTTCTTCATTATGATGATGCTAGCTGCCACACATCCGCCGAAACAACTCGGTATTTGGAAGATCAAAAGATCGAATTAACGGGTCATCCGCCGTACAGCCCCGACATGGCCCCCAACGACTTCTATTTATTCCCAACCGTGAAGAATAAATTACGTGGTCAACGTTTTTCGAGCCGTGAAGACGCTGTTGATGCATTCAAAATGCACGTTTTGGAGATACCTCAATCGAATGGAAAAAGTGCTAGGAAAATTGGTTCCAACACATGCAAAAGTGCACCAATCATCATGGTGAATATTTTGAAAAGCAATAAAACTATAATAAATGCTATATGCTTGTTTCACTTTGTTATTCCGGATACATAAATAACAGCCCTCGTATGTGTCCGTCACCTCGGCAATCTTGAGACAGGGACCTTTTCATTCTGTCTACGCGTCGATTGCGGTGACCACCCTCGTGTCTATGCGTGCCTGTATAGATCCCACAGCGGTAATACCGGTACTGACCAACTTTCCGAGTGCGTCCAAACGGCGACAGATTCTCCGTTCCGATGGATCCCCTTTGTCGAAATTGTGATTTTGGGTGACTAATGCCCTCCACATCGAATGGCTTGGTTCGCGTACAGCTGACCGGGAAGGTCCGTCCATGAGTTCGCTTTCCCCAACGGTTTGTCCCAATTGGTCACCGCGCCCACGCGGATTCCAGATAGGTATGGAGGACCATTCACTCTCCTTACTGGATCTCCTGTTGATCTCGCACCTCGAGGGCTATCAAGTCTATGAGTATGCACCGCTAGCTCTTCTGATTAGGAGCGCACCGCGCCTCTCAATAGAATTGTGAGATCGCAACCTGCAGCTAGTCGTCGGGTCTGACATTATACGTCAGCGGACTGGGACAGAATGCGGAGTTTCTTTGCATCTTACCCATGGTGGCGAGTTTGATTTTAGCTGGATGTGATCCTGATGTCTCCACCGACTCTGTCGCTGATGTCATACTGCAGGAAATAGAACTTCCAAGCTATGTGGTTCCCATTGGTGGCGGACCTCGGCTCTGGTCTGGTCGCTCTTGCAAATTAGCATCCCGCCAGAAGCGTGGACGCTAGGACGCTAGGACCCCTGGGCTAAGGCGATGGCATGTGCTTTCGCGATTGCGATATGTGCTTTCTCCTACTCTTTTCTTGCTGCTGCATAATAATAGCGGCATTTATTGCTATGCGGATGACAATACTGGGGATGCACTTTATACCGGACGTGCTGATATTTTTTTAGAACGTTATTGAGAACCGGAACAAACTGATATTGAGAACATCTCAGCCATGTCTCAAGTTGAGGCCGACTAAACTTAGTCCAATTCAACCCCTCTAAGACACAAGTTTGCACGTTAATCGCAAAAAGACGTCCCTTCATCGTATCCCTCGGTTTTGAAGGTACTCCCCTTGATGCCAAGCCGACTCTTGGAGTCCTTGGCGTCGATTCGAGTGACGTTCAGTTTCGCGATCATCTGGAAGGTTAAGCTAAATTAGCTTCGAAAAAGTTGGGTGTGCTCAGTAGAGTGGGACAGTGTTTCACCTCGACCCATCGCCTACAACTTTACAAGGCACAGGTTAGGCCTCACATGGAATACTGATCTCATCTCTGGGCTGGAGCAACCCAGTGTTGAGCAAAATGCAATTACAAAAACAATTACAATTAAAATGGTAATTGTAATTGCAATTGTTTGCCTACGAAATGTTCACACCAATTACATTTTACAATTACAATTTTTAATTGTGATTGTTTTCACATTTACATTTTGCCCAACGCCCAATTTTCAACCACGCACGGCAATTTTGTGGAACCAGCTTATAGTGGCGGTATTCCCGGATTGTTGCGACTAGGGATTTTCAAGAAATGAGCCTACTCTTTCCTGAAAGGCCGGCAACACACTCGTGATTCGCCGGACGTTGCGGGTGTCCATGGGCGGCGGTGATCACTTTACATCAGGTGACTCACATGCTCGTTTGACCCCTCCGCCATAAAAAAAAATAAAATAAAACTATAGTTCCTGTAAGATTTAAAAATTATAATTTTCATGCTATGAAACACAATTATGTCCACTTTCGAAGAATTCGAAGAAGAAGTAACATGGACTCCTAATCAGTCAGTCTTCCAATGCGACAGTTTAAGTCTTTTCCACACATCAAACGTCCAGACTACACATAAAGCTTTTAAAACAATTGCGATAACTGACAACTTACCGTCAAACTCTCAACAGAAGGCACATTATCTTTGTTAAAGACCAAGTAGTCCTCATCCACACCTTCAGGGTTTGGTAATTTCTGCTGCGTGAATCCGGCTGCTAAGAGCAGTTCCATAGAACCCTCTATTGGTTGGACTCGTTCACAAAATGCCCTAGAATATATGAATACATAAGACCCCAGAAGAGGTAATCTTTATGGTAATATAAGAATTAAATGGGCATTGGCAATGGGACAATGCGGTGTTGGTTCAAACTTTATTGTATGATAGTGTGACCTGGATATGCCCGAAATCGAATGAAAGTAAGATAAATTCTGTTGAAATGCGATCTCTTAGAAATATGTGTCACTCTTGCGGATAAAATAATGCAATTTATGCAGTATGACAGGGTTTCACGACAGTGTTATTGTATATAAAAAACTTGTAAAAATGAAGAATGCTTAGATGGTTCGGGCACATAGAATGAGTGATGAAAGAGTGACGAAGAAAATCTACAGAGCGAAAGCAAGTGGTAAAAGAAGCCGAAAAAGACCAAGGCTGACTTACGAAGATCAAATAGCCAAAGTGTTAGCCGACGGAAAGGTCAAAAGCACTCGCATACTCAGGCGCAAATATGTGACGAGAATGATAAGATTTGTGGAAGCGAAAGATGTAAGGACCGCGACGCTTGGCGCTCTGTCCTCTTCGACTACCCCGTTAGGGATACAACGTGAAGATAATGTATGTGTGTCTGTATGTACATATCAAATACTCCACAATGATCATATTTTATGATCTGGATACTGGATGATATTAAACTGTACTAAAAAAACCATAATAGGGATTGGCCTATTATGATTTTTTTAGTACAGTTTTACATAACAAAGGTTCTTTTCAATGTTTTAATATGTACCTGCTTGGTACCAAACAATAGCAGCTTCTTTGTTTGTTACAAGCTCAAATATAGATGAAGTTTTGTGTAATTTTAAATTGAAAACAAAGGTGTCGAAATGACGCAGTGTGGTCTTAGTCACATTGAAATCGGAACTTAAATATTCATGAGTGGAGCGGCGGAGAGATGTGGGCGTTATCGTCGCTTGAAAAATAATATTCCACTGGTCCAAGATTTAAACAATATAATGTATACTTTCGTCTTCTCAATCTTAGACAAAAATTTTTTTTCAAATCTTGGACCAGAGGAATGTTACTATAAGTACTATATTATGGTCAATTGTAGGTGCCCTCATAAGCATCATTTAGTACTTATTATACATACAATAAAAAAAACCTGGCCCGCACTGTGCCATACTGCACGGATTGCGTGTCCGTATAACCAGTTGAAGCTAAATAGACTCATACAGATAGAGTAGTAATGTTATTAAGATAATAAGTGTACCAGAAACTATAACCATGCTTGTGATTAAAATAAAACCTTTTATGAAAAATGTACCTGTTAGACATCCTTATTTTCTGATATTTCTCCTCATCAGGTTGGGTTACGATATTCTCTAGGTATTTGCATAAAGTTTCCACGCATGTGTCTATCTGAAATATAGAATTCATTTAGAACTGCTAATTACCTGAAACACCGATTTAAAGTTACCTATGTAAAAAATTCAGTTACTTGGCAATCCTACATAGGAATAAAATTCCTATTAAACTAAATTTTGCATTAAAACTTTATTTAAAAAAACTATATTAGATTTTTTAAAAAGAAGAATATAAAATTTATGAAAAAAAGATTACCTTTTCTCTATTATTATTACATGATTGTATGATAAGACAGGCTGTCAGCCCTCTCTCTTCCTCCAATTGTTCGTATAAGAATATTTTTATATTTTTTTTCCATTCATCTCGAGGTAAAATATCATTGCTTATTAATGGACACCTGGGTAATAAGATAATTTCAATAATTAAAATTCCATTCTCTATTTTAAAAGTGATAAATAATTATGACAATTTGATATGTAAGTATATTTTTAAAATATCGAATTCCTAATATATTTTATACATTTTTAGTGATATGCTAAAATTTAGTATTCGACAAGTGTTTCACCTCTCGATGAAGCTTCCTCAGGAATGTTCAGACTCACACTCAGTGTACTTCTAACTGAGCAACATTTTGGAGGAATGTATCTAAAGATATATAAAACAAGAAATGGACTTCCGCAATGAAAATATACACCTGCATCCAATATCTTTTCACAAATCTCACCTTGGGAAGAAGGATTATAAAAGACAAATCTTATTGAAAAGTATTGAATATAACATTAAAACTAAATTATTTATTTTTCATATATGCAGCCACAAAAACATACTACAAGAGATTTAATTTAAACACAATACATACTGCACATAACATATTGGGAAGTAAATTAAACCTACAATAATTATAGGTAACTAGCGACCCGCCCCGGCTTTGCATGGGTACAATGTAGATACTAATTCCTTGTATCTGTCTAAATAGCTTTCCAAACTTCACACAATTTTTATTAATTTTTTTAAATATTAAAATGGTTATAGAAAGCTATGGGTATAAAATAGATATATGCAATCGCTGACTTTTTTGTAGTCCTAATAAAGAGGAACAAATCCATCGTACATTGTTTTGGAATAAGATAGCATTTTCGATGAAAGCTCTTAGTCGGCTTGATTTTTTCCTATATCTTGAAAAAATAACACAAAGCAATATTAAACTATACATATAAACCTTCCTCTTGAATCACTCTATCTATTGATGAAAACATGCATTAAAATCCGTTGCGTAGTTTAAGAGATCTAAGCGTACATACAGAGGGACAGACGGCGGGAAGCGACTTTGTTTTATACTATGTATAGAATAGATAGTACAAAAAACCTTAAATTAAGGAACAAATTGAACTTAGAATAGGTGAGTATATAGCATGATTGTTTTTACTTGACTATCATTTACTTACCTACCTAACATCTTTGAGCATTTTTATTTAAATTCTAGGATAATATTCGTACTGCAGAGGTTATGATAAACGTCAGTTGTCATTTGTCAACTGCCAAGGTGATAATGATGGCAGGGAACTCGTTATTGGAATGAGTATTTGAAATATAATATTACTTTATAAATAAACATAAAAATATTACAATTTTAATACATTTTATTTTAAATTCAGATTTAATACAGTAATCCTTTAGCAATATAATTCGATTTTGATATATTAATCTTATATGGTTTAACATTATTTAATTTACATTTAGCAATGTTTTCTTTAGAAACGTGATTCTTTTAATATAACCAATAAAATAATGATTCTTAAAATAAATTGATAATTGATTATTGAGGAACAAAATATTTGTTTACCTTAAATAAAATCTACCCTATTTTATTTTAAATAATATACTAAAATTACATTTTTATAATTACATACAATATTCAGGTTTACCTTCCCACTTTCATGGCTGGATTGAGTGAATTTAATTTTAAAATAAGTGATACGAGTAATTCACACAATTATCATTGTTTGTTTTTGACAAAATCGATTGTTACTGTATACGCCTCCTTCACTGATAGAGTAGAATGGTATGTTCTAGCTCATTTGCACATCTCTTCCAATTGTTTTTCAGTAGTTGTCTTTGTCGAGATCATTCTAAATCTATTGTGTACTTGTCAATGTGACATTGTGTTTCATTAGCTATTCAATTTTCAGAAACTTCTTATTAGTTAATGTCTTTTCAGGAGCTATTTGTCTCTTTCTTTTACCGGATATCTCAGACTGAAATCTCAGTAGAATCTGCTGGATTTTGATGTTATTGTTTTTCGTGTTCTTTTTTGTAATGACATAGCCATGGAAGGTTGCTATGCTTTTGGTGGTGGCTCTGCGATCGTCATAAATTAACAAAAGTTTTTAATGTTTCATAAAGTTCTTTATTTAAAAGTATATTTTGAGTATCCCAGTGCCCTGAGTATTTAATTTTATATGGAAAAATATTTGTTAAGTTTCGTATTTTTTTAAACCACGATTTAAGTGGCTATTTATTTTTGTTCATAGATCCAAATTCCATATGAGGAGGTATCTGTGGTTATTTATTTTACTTTTAATTATATTACAAAAAAATGACACCCATGATTGACCTCATGATAAGTGGCTTGTGTAATTTTGCTATTGTCGTTCAAAGAATTTTCCTTGGTGTTTTCTCTAGAGGATTAACCTTAGGAATTGTATTGTAGGGTTTCAATTCCAATCTTAGTGGTGGGCTACCCCTTTATAGTTTCAAGTTACCTGTATATTTTTTTGTAGGAATACCCATTTCTCTGTGTATATCAATTTTCGGGCTTTCTCTAAATAGTTATTTCACAGGTCTAGTTTATACTTTAAGGCTAAATAGGCTCTTAATCCCGACGTTTCGACCCAATTGCACCAATTTTCTTTGTGTAATATTTCTTTCATTTTGGAGGATATTATGAAGTCATTTTATGTATTAATATGTTACCATTTCTGGTAACATTCCAGGTTTTATATATATTAATATGTTACCATCTCGGTTGACATACCTGGTTTTTATATATTAATTAGTTACCGACTCAGGTAACATCCTTGGACTTATATGTTCAATCGGTTAGTTTCTAGTAATGTGGACGGACTCCTTAGATATTTGTCAAGACCATTGGAGGGACTGCTCGGCTGCTCGAGGGATATCATCATTTAGGCAGTCATTTTGCGCATCCTGCACACCTTGGATATTCATAAGGACCATTGGTGGGACCGCTGGGCTCACGATCTTATAGACTTCAAAGGTGTAATGTACTATCCTAAATAATCTTTCATTACTAACTCATTATAATAAAGTCAATGTATTAACATTGTTTAAGTGTACTTATTTTACATATTCATGTTAAGAAACAATTTTATGTAATTTTATCTCAATTTTCTATGGGAATCGAACATAACTATTTTTAACTATGAAATTTGAAACATAATAATAATATTTGTATTTCAAACTTATAAACCTCAAGGTATCTTTTTTTTTGTACAATTATTTGTTGTCTTATTTTGCTCTCCAATTAGGATATTGATAATCTTGAACCCCATGAGACTAAGCAGGGGAC
This sequence comes from Zeuzera pyrina, assembly GCA_907165235.1. NCBI lineage: Eukaryota > Metazoa > Arthropoda > Insecta > Lepidoptera > Cossidae > Zeuzera > Zeuzera pyrina. The sequence goes on from OU015640.1 coordinate 9,937,425, forward strand.
TATGAATGTTATCCTCCTTTCATAAATTTTGTAAAGGGAATAAAAAAATTTTTTTTTTATTTCAACGGAATCTTTGTATTAATGCGCAGTTAAGGCGCCCTCTTTATAAATTTATACTGCATTTCTCTCTACATCTTGGACTATAAGAAACGAAAGACCCTATATCAATTATCTATAAGACTCATGCCTACCGCATAATAATGACACTTTATCCAAATATAATTATACACCTAGCTAACATTACAAATATACATTTGTTGTTAAAAATTACTCACTTGAAGTAAACACCAGCGGCAGCATAATTTTTCGGTAAATCTAAATCCTCAATCTTTTCCTTTAACTCTGAACCAAATGAAGATTTTGATGCCGAAGCTTCTGCTTTTTCACTTTCTAACTCCTTTTTCACTTGGGCCTGAATTTAAGATGCTGTTATAGTTGATTGTTCAAATTCATAATTATTATGAAAATAAACATGATTATTTGGCCTCAAACTGCTATTGTTAGGTTAACTTAGCTAAGGGAGTAGTGTACATCTCACACAAACTGTGATTATCAGTAAGATATATTTTATACAAATATATGTATGTTCAAGCCAATTGAGAAAAGTGATTTGAAGAATACTTCAATGTTGGTTTGGGAGAAATATCATGTACATAGATGACTCAGGGATCAAAAGTTTGGGTTCGATTCCATTTTGTTCGTGTTTATTAAGAAACAATAGAAATGGGATATCATTAATATCAATACCTGTATAGCAGCTAAAGAAGTATTGAATGAAGGGTTCTCTCGTTTTTGCTGTAATCTTGCTAAAGCTGCTTCAGCTGCTACCTTACTCTCTTGAGATAACCCTGACCTTTTTACAACCTGCACTTGCTTTGAGTTTGAACTCTGAGTACTTATAGAGCTTGTAGATTCAGTCAGCTTATGCCCTGGCCCAGCTAACTTGAACTTGGCATCGAACTTCTTCTTCTGAAAAAACTTTTTGATTTTCTCAGCCATTGTCTCCTTTAAATACGTGGAGTGTGTTCTTTGGGCAATTTAAGTTTGGAAACACTTTCTCTCAGTTGTTCTATTGTAGCTGATGTAGCTGTAAAAAATAAATATTATTAATAATATAAAAATAATTTAATTTTAAATTTAATTATTAACATTACAAAACTACTGATTCAAGGATATGCTTTATACAAGACTGACCCATTTAAAATTAAACATTAATCCATATCATACAGGGAAGTCACAGATTTCATTATCATTGAATTACTAATAAGGTAAAAAATTTATGTATGTATACAAAAAATAAAAACTCACTTCATAAAATTCGGTAAAATTAACCTTGAATAATCAAAATAAAAGCACAAAAATAACTTTATAAATATGATATATGTATAGATATGTATACATATCTTCATGCTGTATCCATAAGGGGTAGTCAGAGAGGACAGCGCCAAGCAACACAATCCTTACGTACTTCTTTCGCTTCCTCAAATCTTATTATTCTCCTCACACATATGTGTAAGGCATATATATGCCTTAATTAAAGATAATCAGTTACTTAAGTCAGTGCCAAACCAATAAGGAGAAACAGAAAGTCTACTAGTTCAGTAGGCCAGTATATTTTGAAGTCAATTTATTTTTCCTTAAAAAGTTATGCCGTTTTTGGGTGGAAAAAATTAAAAAATTGTATGATATTATCATTTGTCACAATATTTTAATAATAATAATAATTTATCTTTCGAGAGCTTAGGAAAACTAACCTGCTCACAGAAAATGTATCTGACTATTGTAGGTCATAGAATTGTAATTATGTTAACTTGAGAATTCCCATAAGAATTAAAGACACTAAATTAGAATGTAGATGAGTTTCCATAAAACTGAAGCCACAAGTAGGTAGTACTTATTAATAATAGGTATCTTAACACTAACATTTTTGATTTTGAAACATTTTAACTCAAGTCAGTGATTTTTTATTTGGTACATTAAAATAATAGTAGTATGTATACTATATTGTGTTGCACATTATGAGAATCGGACCGTGACTTGGGACTGCTTTAGATGATACATAAAAGTTGTAATACTCCTTTCAGTATACCTACCTACAAATGTTAAAATAATAATTAAATGGGTGTTAAGCAATTTGTCACGTAGGTACATAAAATGTTTATTTTTATTTTCTTTGAAGTAGGTATGTAGGTAAACAAAATCCTTTATTTGTATTCAAAAACTTTCGTACTAAACGCGATTGCATCATATATAATTTGCTCACTTCGTGTAGCTATATTACGATTGAGTTGACTACAAATGTAAAATAATATAAAGAAAATCGGCTCACCTGGCTTCGTAAACCGCTCAGAAATACGTTTTCCATACACGCGCCAAGACACGAAAATCAATAATAAAGTGAACAATAAAATGAGTGAAAATGTTTTCAGAAGCAAAAACTGGAATTCGTTGAAATAAAAAACTTCAGCTAATTCGTCATAGAAAGATAAATCCGAGAAATTAACTACTGATTTTGGAAAATTTTCAATTGGCAAAGATGAGACGCACGAATGGAAAAAATCCTTAGCAAAGGCCAAAGTATCTTCTACTTGAAGATACAAAGCCTCATAAAGCGTAGAATTAAAAATAGCAGTTTCAAATAAAGACATTAGATAAGGAACTGATGGAGTTATAATGGAAATTGTGAGGAAACTAATTCATTTCCAAACATCGAAAACTTTAAGATGACATGTCACTGCACCGGTCAGCAGTGTTGCCAACAGGTGAACGAGCTGTCCACCAGATTCGACTTCTAAAACCACCAGAAAACCACTAACCAAAAACAACCAAAGTTAAAAAGCCACTAAATTTGTCACTAAATCTTTTTTATTGTTAATATGAAAGAAAAATAAGCAGGGATATATGAAAAACGTTTATTACGAAAATGAAACATATTAAAATTATTACAAATCGTCATCAGATGTGTCTATTTCACCGCCACCATCATCATCAATTTCCAAGGAACGATATGATTCATTGGTGCCAATTTTTTTTATAACCTGTATTGGAATTTCATAGTCATTGCAGCATTTACCTATCACCCTCATACCGCAGCGTACTCTTAATATGGCACATAAAAGATTCAACTTCATACGATTCCTCTGTTTATTTTTTATAATGTTCATGCTGCTAAACAATCTTTCGACGTCGGCATTGGAGTGTGGTAATATTAAAAGAGAAATTGCAAAATTCGCTAAATCTTGAAATCTAGCTTCTCCTTGAGCGTCTTTAAAATGCAACACTTCGATCCAAAACTTTTTTGTGTCTTTGGTTTCACTCCATTTCATTAAATGTATTTGTCGCCACTGATCATCAACTTTTGCAATGAAGTCTGTTTTTTTATGTAATTGAGACATTATGTCGATTAGATCTTCTTTGTTGTGATTTAGTGCTTGTTGAACACTTACTCGAGAAATCTTTTTCATCAAAGTCACATTTTCCGGCAGCCTGTTTTTAATTTCTTCAATCAGACTAACTATAAACTGTATACACCGATTCCGTATTGATACTTCCTCTGCTGCTGGTAATCCTTTTTCTCTCATCTCTTGTATTTGTTTTTCAAATCGGAATCCCAAATAACATCTTTGATCCAAAAAATCACGAATATTTTGAGTGAAAATATTAACTTTATTTATAGGTAACGTGACTTTGCTGACAAGCATATCTATCAGGTTGATCAACTCATCGCACAATTTGGTATGGTCTGTATCTTTTGACTCAAACATTTTGTTGACTCTGTTTATCTCAATTAATATTGGATATAAAAATGAAATATATGCGTAATTCATCTCGTTCGCATACATAGAGTGCAATAATTCTGCTGTGTGACACCTTTCGTGGATCTTGGCTATAGAAAAATGAGTTTTTAGCTCTACCCATTGCGTATATATTCTCGAGACTGCTGATTCTATTGACAACCATCGTGTCTGACATGCTTGAACGATTTTAAGTGGTTTATGGCCATCATTCATTGCTTTGTATAGCTCCTTATAAACACTTTGTCTAGAAGAAGAGCGAGCAAACCAATCATAGGTCTCCCTAATTAAAAATTCTAAATTCTAAATTAAAATTAAATAAAATTGCTTTGCAGCAGCAGAAACAGCCAGTTGCAAGGAATGACATAAACAACGCACTAGAATCAAATGTGGTACCTCTGCTTTCAACTGCGCAAAAACTCCATTATTTACTCCAACCATTACGGAAGCGTTGTCTGTACCAATGCCCATAAAGTTCTCTAGTTTCAAATCGAATCGTTTAAGTGTCTTTTTTATAGCGGAGACAATACCCTCAGCGTTGCATTCATGCAGCTCTGCAAGGTCTAAATATGTAGATACTATTTTTTGGTGTGCTTTACTATAATAAATTATAACCAAACCCAAATATTTCTGAACAGCAATATCTGTTGATTCATCAATCAATAAACTGTATGATTGATCCTTAATATCTTGTTTTAAAACCTCAATGAAATGTGATGCTAATACATTTTTTATGACCGCGGTGCACTTCGTTCGGTGTAGTTGTACTTTATCTATTTCCCTTTGATGGCTATGATTGATTACCTCACCTAAATGGTCAACTACTCGTATACTCGTATGCATGGCTGTAAACAAAGCAAGCCTGGCCTCTTCCTTTTTTTGACTTCCAATGGGTTCTGGTTTAAATGGTAATTTGGGTTGCTCAGTGATAATCTGCAACAATTTACAATAATGTAATAAGTTTAAAAAATAAATTTAAAAAAAAAACACGACAGCTATCTCCAAAAAAAATATAGCCTATGTCACTCGGTATAAGAATGTAAGGATTCCAACGATACCCTAATTTTTTTTAAACTCTAAACAAATTACACTCCTTTTTTTGGGCAGTCGTGTAAAAAATAAATGCACTCTGTCTACTATGCTAACACTCATCAAACTTGGTAGGCGAGGCGGATTTATGAACACTACAATGCAAAATGTTGCATTCACGGGAAGCACTGCTGCCATTTTCACATCCCTCAGACACGTATTACGACACCCTCAGGAAGATAATATGAGGTAATGCTAAATGCGGTACCACATGGACACATTATTGACCATGCTTTACCGTAATAAAATAGTCGTGTTAGCTTACCTTTGCATTTTGTTGATGTTTCTTCGACATTCCATGTGATTTTAAGTCTCCATAATGGCTCCTTAAAGTGGTACCACAAAATTTGCACTTCGCTACTTGGCCAGTAGTACTTTCAATCATCTGAAGCCAATCTTTTAAAGCAGGGTCTTGCAGCCAAGAATCCCGAAACTTTTGAGAATACTGAGGTTTCGGCATATTTTTCATTAAGTGACCTATCCCTCGCGAACAAACTTCAGACAGTGAATAAGACCAATTTGAGAAAGAAGAAAGTTTAGAATATAAAAAATATTTTGCTGGAAATCCCCGCTTCACCTGACAGAAAACTGCTATAAACAACATACTTTAAGGGAATTCCCCGTGTTACTTGACAACAGAGATTTAGTGTTGCTCACATAGTAAAGTGAATACCCCTAAAATAAATTAGAAATATTATGAACTGCAACGTCCAAACTTTATACTGGCGTGATTATGTACTAAATAAAAAAAAAATAGGAAAAATTCTATTCCACTAAACCACTAAAAGGGGGTTCAAACCACCAGATTTACCTCATATTTTTGTCTATTAATTATATATTTTAAAAACCTTTTTTGTATTGATTCTATTCGATCTTCATGAATCCGATAAATTGGAGACCATATTGTTGAACAATATTCAAGTATGCTTCGAACCAGCGATAAGAATAAAATAATCATTGCAGACGAACTCCTGAATGACTTGGTAGTTCTAATTATAAATCCTAAAAGTCGATTAGCTTTATTAATTAAAAATTCATAATGATCCCTAAAAGATAATTTTCTATCAAACAAAATACCTAAATACGTCATTGTATTCACTTTTTTTAATTGTGAATCATTTATCTTGTAATCAAATATTGTGAGTGTATTATTTTTAGTGAAAGACATTAAACATTTTTTAACATTTAGTGACATATCATTCGCTGTACACCACGAATGCATTCTATCCAAGTCTCTTTGTAAAGTTAAACAATCCGCAATCGATGATATCCTTCTATATAATTTAACATCATCAGCATACGCCAAGCATTCACATTCAAATTGATCTAGTAGGTCGTTCATAAATATAATAAATAATAAGGGTCCCAGTTTAGAACCTTGAGGCACTCCTGTTTTAGAAGTGAATAAGTCTGAATTGTAGCCATGAACAGAAACAAGTTGTGTACGATTCTCCAAATAGGATTTTATCCATCTATATAGATCGCCTTGTATTCCCACGTAATATATTTTTCGTAAAAGTATGTAATGATTCACTCGATCAAAGGCCTTTGCAAAATCCATATAGATGGAATCCACCTGAGATCCACAATCGAACGACGAGCAAATGTAATTAGTGTAGATAAGAAGGTTTGTTATGGTTGAACGATGTTTTACAAAACCATGTTGTTGATTACTTAATACTGTGGAGATGTGACTATAAATACATTTGTAAACCAAACCTTCGAATAATTTCGAAAAACAACACAAAATACTAATAGGACGGTAATTTGAAACGTCAGATTTATCGCCCGATTTGAAAATAGCACGACACGAGCTGTTTTCCATGAATCTGGGAAGACACCCTCAGCTAAAGACTTGTTAAAGAGCATCGCCAATCGCTCAGCCAATACGGAAGAACAAAGCCTAATGAATATGGGTGGGAGATCATCAGGTCCAGCACCCTTTGACATATCTAAAACATTAAGGGCTCCCAAGACTTCATCCCTAGTGAATGAAAGAGACGCAAGGACGTTGTTGGTAATGCCGTTATGTTGCGGGATATAGTTTACAGGTGTTCCAGTTCCATAAACAGAAGCAAAGTAATCCGCAAATAAGTCAGCGACAGAAGGCCCGCTATCTGCAATTCTTTCACCATAATGCATCCTGGATGGAAGTGTGTTAGTGACACGCCTAGACTTCGTGAACCTCCAACCTCTATATTTATATTGGCTTCTATTTTTGTTATATACGCATGAAAACATTTATTTATTTTATCCTTCACCCGTTTACGAAGCATCCCAAAAGTATCCCTGTCCCTCGGATTTCCTCCCTTTCTATACCTTTTATGATATTTATTCTTTTCTTTAATAATTTTTATAAGTGATGTTGTAAACCATACAGGATAGTTGTTAGTTCTACGTATATTGTAACTAGGTGTGTGTTTCTTTATAGTATCCCAAATTATATCAGACATTACATGCAAAAAATCACTACAATTCAGACTCGCGTACACGCTCCACTCGATCTCCGAAAGCTCCCGAACACATTTTTCATTATCTGTTTTTTGAAAACTATATCGTGACTTAACTTTTTCCTCCCTTAGGTAATGGTCTTTAAGAATAATTAAACAAATATCAAGAGACGGATGGTGTGGGTCAACATTACTTATAGGTTCTGCAGTTGATAATTCACAATTTATGCGCCTGTCAACAAGGGCCAAATCCAGAATAGTATCATTAAAATTTCTGATATTATTTAGCTGTTGCAAATCTGTAGTGTTTATGAAATCCAAAATGCAAGTGCATTTCATTCTCATCGAAGTATTAGTTTGCTTAATAAGACTAAAGTCATTTTTATTAAAAGATCATGTGATATCTGGAAGATTAAAATCACCCACCATCAAAAAGTGTTCCTCTTCCGTCGCACCCAAAATGAAGGACTCACAGACATGAAAAAAGTCACTAAACATGTCATTGGGTACATATGATGGTAAATACACTGTACAAATATTTAATTTCATATTCTTAAATATAATTTTAACCCAAATGTCTTCTACGTAAGAGTGCAATGACGATACCATTTCAACTTTTAGACACTTAGATACAGCTATAAGTACTCCCCTACCGCGTGACTTACTAAATTTTTCTCTAAAAGATAAAGAACGATCTCTTCTGTAAATAACATATCTCTTATCCAACAGTTCTGAAGAATATTATATATTTTCGTCTAACCATGTCTCAGTTAGACAGATCACATCATATTGATTACTCAAAACCGCATTATTTATTTCCACCAATTTTGACTTCATAGCACGTATGTTTTGATAGTAAATGTTTAAGCCCATATTGAATGTACATATTCAGTTCATCATACCAACTATATAATAATAATAATAATTAAAAAAAAAAAAAAAAAATAATGAATAAATGAAAACAAACAACGCAATCGAGTACATGCTATAAACAGAGAATTTCTATTTGGTTAACGTATGTAGTATCGAATCGGTCTTGACATAGATTGCTGCTGATTCCTCTGATTTACGCATGTAGATGCGGCCATTGCGCACCCAAACAAATTTATAATTCAGTTCCTTTGCCTTTAATCTAGCCGCATGATGGATAGCTTTATTTGTAGGTGATAAATGTTCTGATACATATACAGGTGTTCTTTTGTCATCAATCCCGAGAAGCGATATATTCAGTTTTGAACCAGGATGTGTCTTGTTATACTTGTATGTAGCTGACAAAAATTGCAACGCACGTTTCGAAACTTAACAACCACTGTTCTTGGCTTTTTGCTCTCTCTATTGCTCTTTGCAACCCGTACACATTGAATTATGTCGGTATCTGTCAGTTTATATTGCGATACTTTGGCACACTGACTTACTACACTAGATAAATTTTCAGAACGATGTTCTGGTAGTCCATGGATCTCAACGTTGCATTCACGAAGATGTTGTTCCAAGTAATTAACACGACTATGCACATCAGTAACAGTGCTCTCAAGTGTTTCGTGATTCTTTTGATTTATCTTAGATTGTTCAGATAACTTTGTAATTGTTTTTTGCAATTCATCGTGTTTATCGGAAACAAAATTAACAGATTGTTGCAATGTTTCTATTTCCCTTCGTATAGGGGTTAACTCCGATATGAGAAGTGACTTCAACACATCATGGATCTCAGACTTCAATATCGGAATCAACTGCTCCTTCAACAATTCAATTACATTTTTATCTAGCGATTGTTCTTCTGTGTTCTTAATGGGCGTATTTATATTTCCGATTTTAGGTACATTAGCTTTACACCTCGGATAAATCCAGTTCGACTTTGTATCCTTAGAAAGTTTTTTAAAATTCATTGTAGAAATATTTACGCACTGATAATGATAAGCGCCTTCACATTTTGAACAGGCAATTAGTTCAGAGTTTTTAACAACTGATTCACAGGCGTCGCAAGTGGCCATTTCAGAATATAAATTTTAGATTTATTAATGAAATAGTTACGATAATAGTTATAATAAAAATCTCCAATAATATATTCCAATCAATCAAACATGCCACAAAGCTTTTCATTCTTCTTCAAGCATTCTCGTAGTAGTAGAAATAATCGTTCTTTTAAATTGTTGACTCTCCGAGGATAGAACCGACGATATTACGGATCACAGTAAGCTTAAAGCAATGCCCTGTCCAGTTACGCCACGGAGTAACTTCCAACACTAACGTAATTTTAGATCACTTGAATCAGCAAGCGATGCAATTAAAATGTACCCACACAAATATGTGACTACCAGAATAATCTGTTAGCAAATGATCCAATTAGAATGTACCCATAGATGCAGCTGCCAGAATAATTTGTCAAATAAAATATTTTCACACGAATTTTGAATCCGTTTCAGTTGATGTTTTCACGAAACAATACGCCTGTATCAAGTAAAATACTTCGCTTAATACGTTCACATCACACTTTGCAAGACCAAACCACTTTCACCAAAAATATTGAAATTAAATTATAGAACAAATTTTAACACGTCTATCACTAGCGAGACTTTATTATCTATATTATATGTTTTTAAAAGTCGGAAAAGTTGATAATCAGGCAAGTGAAAGTTTTGAATTTAGACTTTTTGGCGAGAACAAAAGAAGCATGGTTGGCATTTTATTCAAAATTCAGATTTGCTATTTTTTGTGCTTTTGAGAGTTTTAAATTATAATATATTGTACGTTAAAGTTGTGTGCAAGTGAGAGGAATTGGAGGAATTTCGTTTAACAGACCTTTATAACTGCCTACTTACCATTGCTTTACTGTAAGTGTTAGAGACTTGATTATGAGAAAATAGAACAAGTTTTATATCAGACGAGTGTTATCGTTAACTATTTTTCTATCAGGAAATAGTCGACGGGTGATCAGTCACATTGAGAATAAAAACTAAAATAGCTTACACAATAAAACAAAGAATGTTTTCAGTCTTTTATTTATTAATCAGATTGTTTTCTTATTACATTATCTAAGAACTAATTATAGATGTACATCAAACACATCATTTCACTTTTTTCAATGTGTACCAGAAGTAACTAGTGCAGAATGTCAGATATGCTAAGGATTACCATTGCAAGTAATTGTAGGTATTATTGGTCATTATTCGCCTCGAGATATCCATATTTGTTTTCACCATTTTTACATGTGAACACACAATTTATGCATAATAAACTCCATCTTCGATTACCTGAAGCAAGAAAGTTGTATTATTTTATCATTAAATTAAAAATAATTTTGTAATTATAAAGTATGGTTTCCAGCACTGGCTTTTTTCTAAACAACAGTGGTCCAGGTTCAGCCCAGCATAGTGACTAGAGATTTATTTGGCAATAGCATGTTCATTTTTAATAGATATGTTAAATTTCATGGTCAAACAACAACAGGGTTTTACGGGTATCTCTTTTACATAATAAATGGGGTTCAAAATGTTTTGAGCACAAAACACTGCCAGAATTAGGCTGCCAGTTTGTTCTATGTAGCCTTTCTTATGTATTTCTTTTAGGTAGTTCTTTAACCAAAAAATTTGAAGATTTTCATCCTTTAGAAACCCGAAATTAACAAGATATACATCAAAATCAAAAGATAGTTGCAAAAAATAAATAGTTGCTTAACCTTAGGTACTTGTCCGTTAATATTTAATTTTATTACGAAACTCAGTTTTCTCTGCATTCGGCTCTGTTTAAGGTACAAGTACTAATAATGTCCAAATTGGTTAGGTACTTGGTACAAAAATATAAAAAACCTTTAAAAAAACCTTATACAATATAAGGAAACTTTAATTTTAATAGTTTGCAACATATTTAAGTGTCGGAGCCACGAAATACAAAAATATCAGCTAACTGAATGCAGTAATCAAACAATTTTCAACATCAGATTTACTTACCGATGGAACGTGATTTTCGGGGCTTTTCTGTATGAGGCGTTGCAACTATTGGGGGTACAACACTTTTGTATCATATTTTGCACTTTAAATAACCAAAATAATGTTTATACACCAAGAAATATTTAAACATCGAACATATGACGTACTACACAAGTAAACAGACGCCATACTCCGCTTATTTTGAGTTAAGCGGAAGATGGCGGCTGCCACGGTTTCGGAATTGTCTATGTGTGCCATTGTGTTGCAACAAATGAAAGAAAAGGATAAATATATACAATTCTAAACTACAATGAAAGTGACAGTGTTATTACTTACACGGTATCTATGTGTGAGTGAATTATGTTTGATCTGCTTCCATTTATAAATCTGTGATGTAGATCCGTGGAGATTTCTATAGTATTTATACAAAGTATCCTTAAGCACCAATTATTTAAATGTCGATTTAAGGAAGTGACATCTCGATTTTAATAACGTAAAATCGTCAACTATTTATAGGTGGTGCAGCGAGATGTCAGTTCCTTAAGTCGAGTTTAAATAGTTGGTGCAAGCCACCCTTAGAATAGTTTATTACCTACAAGTTATTATTTTTTGTTCGTATATGTAGTAAAATGGGTAATTTTTGAAAAAAAAATATAAAAACCGCTATGACTTTTAGCGGTTCCGGTATATCTCTGGGGTGTTTCTTGGGTAAAAAGGTAGGAAAATGTTTTTGGGTAAAAAGCGTGTAAAAAGGTAAAAAATGAATTTAATTATCAGCTTGTTTTGTCTTATTCATACTAAATTCATACTTCCAGGGATACCGTACAAATTTTCAACTTTATCGCTCACTCAATATGCGTAGTATCCGTTATTTGTCGGTGTCGAAGAAATATCCTTGGAATTGGATATAACAGCTAAGATAGCAACAATACGTGACACATGTAGCCGTAGGAGAATTTATTTATATCTCAATGATAAGTAGAATTAATGTGTTTTTCACATTAGAAGTCATCACTTAAAAGTCGAAGTTAAAGATTAACAATATAAGTGGGTAGATACATAAATATAACATTAATTTATTACCTTAAGTATAATTTATGCTGATTGCATTTGTTAATCATTATTATCTGAATACTTCAGTGAACTTCTACGTATATAACACATATTGTGCACTTTATTTATGCTATAAAACACATAATAAAAGCAAAGGAGAGAAAGAAAAGATGATACTAACCATGTTACATGATAGTGTTAAGCAGGTACTGAAGATAAAAAATTATTCTGAACTTCAAAAATAATATAATAACCATTGATCTATATGTGCTACGCACTAGATTACGCGGTCCGAACACTCGCTTTGTTCAACTCAACTGTACTGCAGTCCGTACATCTTACTTAGTGTGGCTTCAACTGTCATAGCTTGTGTGTGTGTGTACCGAGCGGTGTTAATAAATACGAGAAAACAAATCGAAGTGTAAACTTACAATTATTCAGCAAAATATTTCTATTTAATTTGTTTTTAAATTAACCTAAACATATTTCATCATGAATAAACGCGTATTCCAAAATTTACGAATTTTTAATTTAATGAACACTTATTATGTCCGTTCTGTAATGTAAAATCTATAACTGACCCATATTGTCACGCTAAGTTAGACGAAACGCGTAAGCGCCATGAAATATACGGCGCTTACGATCTTGTCGTCGCGAGAAAACTGTACACTATTTGCGATTCAGCGCTACATGCTTAAATGTTTGGCTAGATGACACAATCATTCTCTTAACGCTAGAGCGAACTTTAGCTTAAACCCTTTCAAAAGTCGGGCAACAGTTTTGTTGAGAACAGCTTCTCTAGTACGTAGTACATATACCTCAATGATAATAATCAAGATAACATATCGTAACGATAGCAATGCTTTATTTTAGTTGAATCTGTATAAATAGGTATACCTACAATCAGGGCATGTGGCGTTAGCATCACAAAAGTACTAGTTTTGGCATGATATTGGTCTAGGGCGAATCCATTTGGGGTCGTGGGGGTTATAACCCCTCGACCCCAAATGGATAGGACCCTCGTCTAGGTCGACCTCTGATAATATTTTTGATTACGTTGATTTTAATTAAATAAAAAATGATGGGTGGATAGGACTTATAAAACACACGAACGAAACGAAGAATTGCTCAGACTTAGGTAGATACTAGATAGGTCGGTCACTAGGTAGGCCTGTAACACATTTTTTTCGTAGGTATATACTTACGGTTTAATTACATACAAATTAGACTCGATCACAAATTTATTTGTATTCCACATTTAGTTGGATATTTTCTTTAAAGATACATGATCAGATGGATTACCGTCTCGGATCGTTTGTTTGTGCATTGCAGTATGAGATTGGATTACCTTTATACATATTTAGTCTCTTTTCTTTGAGATTTATTAGTGAGTTACGAGTATAGTGGACTTCCTGGGAATTCTTTGAGACCATTGGAGGGACAACTCGGCTTGCGGAAGACCTAACTTAAATGTGCAGTCACAAAGGGTTTAGTGAACACCGTGGATATTCTTATGGATCATTGGTGGGATAGCTCGACTGGCTATATATATACATGGTTATCTCCTTAGATGGTAATGTACAAGCATATATAAAAATTATTAACATTCAGGAATAAATATACATAACTAACCTTATATTTTGTTATTGTAGTTCATCTTAATGTTTTAATTATAACTTATATTAAGAAGCTGAAGTTACATCTATTAATGGTTGTAACATTCATTTTGTGATTTCCGATATAAATGTATTTTTTTTGTTGTGTAAAATCTCATTTATAATTTTTATAAATAACAGTTAAGATTTCATTCAGTGCGTAGACTTCATGTCTACACCCTTCTCAAGGCGGCCCTGTTTCCACTGACCACTGAGGATCTAGACTGGAGAGTCGATAAACACTCCTGAGAGTGGTGTTTTTCACTTGCTCCTCACTATTGAGAGAAGTATTGTTTGTTCGGCGTCGTGTTCCGTCGTTCGTCGTGGAGGACGCGGATCAAGAAGTGGTGGCGCACCCGGCGGTACTAATCATGTTACCGGGTGGTGCCTGGGCAGTGGACCAGCAGGCTGGTGCACCAGCCGCCCTCCCCAGTAGCTGCTCAGAGAACAACCAGTAAATGTAGGAAGGTCGTAGAGGAGAGTGTGGCCGCCAATATAAAGGTGGCCACAAAGTCCAAGAATCTGAGGGCCCTGAAGATGATGGTAAGATGCCGTAGCCATTGAGGAGGTAACGAAAGCCTTGTTAAATCGGTCAACGTCTGAGAAGGTTCGTGTGTTGCAGGCGGAGAATGACCGTCTGCAGATTGAAATGGTGGGGCTCCCACCATTTCAAGCAAGTAAGTTGCGGAGCTCCAAGAGAGTGGAGAGTGGTAGGTCACTGGCATTCTTGGATGTAAAGCTAACCACGAGACAAGATGGAAAGTTATCACACTGTGTATATCGGAAGCCTACACAGACGGACCACCGCCATCCCAGTCACCTGCAATCCGTTATGGCATCATTGAGAACAGAGCGAATGATATATGTGACCAGGAACATCTGGAGCAGGAGCTCGAAACTGTTCAGGAAGTACTGGCTAAGAACCGATATCAGGTGAACCGACGACTGCGTAGGGCTAAAGAGAGGTGCGGATATCCAGAGGTGAGCAGACAACCAGACTACATACCGTACGTGAAAGGTGTTACTGATAAAATTAAATCAGTTCTAAAAAAGTACTCTATCCGCACCATATACCGCTGGAACAAAGGTGAACAACATAGTGGGCACAAAGATGTCTTGCCGTTGCAGACGCCAGGAGTCTATAAAATAGGTTGTAGCTGCGGTAGTTCATACATTGGCCGAACGAAACGCACTATTGCTGAAAGGGTTAAAGAACATATTACAGCGGTGAAAAACCGGCAAGCAACCAAATCAGCGATAGTGGAACATCTGCTCCAATTAGATACCAATCACTGGATTGAGTTTCATCGCCCAGAACTCCTTGAACTGATCGCCACTTTTATCCAAGAGTAGTGCGTGAAGCGATTGAAATCAAGAGACATAAAAATTTTAATCGGGAAAATGGGTACAAGTCATCGACGATGTGGAATCCTGTGATTCAAGGAACAAAACCTCGTGTTTTGCATTCGGTTAAACGCGTGGACACTGTGAGTTATGCGTGTAGGTATCCCGAAAACTATTTACAAATATCGGGGGTAGATATCAAGACATCTACCTCAGACTCGGAGTGAAACTTGCTGCGACAGTTTGTTTGAAACCACGGCCGATACAATTCGGTCGAAAAGTCCTGTCAAAATAAAAAGGTAATCGCGTTAAATTTCCCGTTTTAGATATATTTTACAGTAGAAGTGTTGACATTTTATCGACAAAAAATTGTATTTCACAATACCACCATTCGGATAACTTAATTGCTTACCCGAGTTAAAACCTGCTCCCACCTTTCTAAGTATATAATATTGGATATTAATATGTTCTACATTAGTACAATAAAGATATATAAATTTAAAAAAACTAGCCAATAGCGTGCAGGGCACGCAGAACATTTTAGCTATTATCTTATTTGGTTATGGAATTCTGAAAAGATAGCAAATCCATAGTTTAGCATGACTGAGATCAAAGACCGCGAACAAAGTTTCTTATTGTTGTACTATATTACTTACAATATTATAGACTTTACAGTTCAATTTTTTTCTTACATAACGTCTACAATAATTAATGGTAATGTTGCGTGTCGATGTTCATTAGTTGCACTCATCAACCGCGACTTATTTCAATAAAGATGATTAATATTTTAATCTATGTGCAGAATACTTGTGATAGTGCAATTTTCTAATTAGTTTTTTTCCATTGTTTTTATTACAAGATCATATTTGTAAAACGATTCTTTGTATGTGCTATCAATTACGATGCATTATGCAACTTAACTTTTAAATCTTATCTACCACAAGTTCTGACTTAAGGGTTTTATAATTATTATAGAACCCTTATTGTAGTTTTAGTCTCTTTATTCCTGTCATTTCGTTCTTTCAGTTATATGTACCCGAACCATCTTAGCATTCCTTTCTTCATTTTTACAATAACACTGTTGTGCAATCCTGCCATACTGCATATCTCTTCATTGCTCATTTTGTCCGCGAGGGTGACACTGCACGTATTTCTAAGAGATCACATTTTTACTGCATTTATCTTACTTTCACACGATTTCAGGCATATCCAGGCCTCACTACCGCACAATAAAGTTGGAACCTACACCACATTATGTATGGCCATTTTGGCTGAGTTAGATATATTCACAGTGCCTACTAATGCGGACATAGCACTGTTCACTTTATTGCCAGCTGCTACCCGTCTCTCCACATCCAACTCACATCTTCCATCCCTCGAAAACACACTTCCCGGATATACAATTTCGTTTACTTGTTCTGGATATTTCCCATTTACCCATATTTAACACTTCGTTTGTACATCTTCCCTTTCAAACACCAAAACCTTAGTTTTGTTTACATTCATATTCAATACTTTCACTTCACAGTCTTTTTTCATGCACGTAAGTAGTGTTTAGAACTCCGCTTCTCTCCATTTGGAGAGGCGATGCCGAAACCGGAAACCGAAAGCTCAAACTGGGCGACTGCTGCACCGTTTTTCAGACTGAACTTTGGGAGCCTCGCTGCAGCATATACATTGATTCACGTTCAGACTTAGAAGCAATTGTGGGAGGTACTTACCTCCACCCCATAGTAGTCAAGACCCGGAACAACATTATTGCGATATCCTTACTCTGGAAGGGCTATTAGACTGTTCTGGATTAAGACTCACGTGACGGTGAGAGGGAATGAGCGTGCAGATGAACTAGTGAATGTGCTTTCGTTTCTGCTTTCAGCAGTTTATATCTCTCTCTCATCAAATCCTTCATACTGTAGCTATTGTTGGCACCAAGGTGGTCTCGCTATGATTTCTTTTTCTTGTACAGACTCTTTCACCTCACCATCCCACCACTCATCACGCTTTTTACCATTTCCAAACATATTCGTTCCACACACTTCTTTCGCAGCCTCAATCATATATATCTCTAAGGTTCTGCCAACATTCTTCAACATCTTCGTTCGTCATTTTCAACCTATCGCCAAGCTTACCAGACACTACCCTTTCATATTCATTCCTGGTGGTCGCATTTTGCAATTTTAAGTTCTTGATGCGACAGACCGCTGCATGTTTGGACGCTACGCGACATCGCCATGCATCAAACAGACCCCTTATTATAGTTACCACTAGAAAGTGGTCGTTCCAAGATCGGCTCCTCTTTATGCTCTCGTGTCCATAATCTGCTTTTTAAGCCGGCTATCTACCAGGAATAAATCAATCATACGTCTTTCATCCTTCCATTCTCACCACGCGTGCTGATGAATTCTTTTATGCTTAAATAGAGTATTAGCAACAAAAAGATCATTATCCATACACACTTCTAACACAATCGTACCAGCATCATTCACCTTCTTATCTCCATAACTCCCTAGGACGGACTCAAATCCCGTTCGAGTTGCCCCGACCCATCCGTTCATGTTTCCACACAATATAATTCTCTCATTCTCTTCAACCGACTCCCTAACATTCTCCCACAACAGCTCTAGCTCCCCAAACACTGAGGCATACACCACCAAAACAAAATTCCTCGTCAACACTGTCTTGAGACGCGCCTAGAACAGTCTCGAGTTAACACACTTATACTCGGTTACACAATCAACCAAACGAGAGGACAGTGAGACGCCTTCCCCCTGGCGTCCCCTTTCTTGTTGTGTTACCTCTGACCACAAAGCGGTGCCACCTCCAGGCAAGTCGGTAAATTCACTACCCTTTCACTTCGTTTCGCTCAAACATAAGAAGCAAGAAAGAAAGAAAGAAGAAAGAAAGAAAGAACAGTTTATTTCACTGTCCACTATAAAGTAAATAGTCTAAACAGTCACAAATAAACACAAACAAACAGTGTGTGGCAGTGAAAAAGGCAAGCGCCTCAGCATTGTGCTTCAGCTCAAGAGAGCGAGGCGCTGATTTTCAGGCGATGCCTTAAAACATAACATATCCAATCTTCCAAGACAAACCGATGTACGTCGCTTTCGGGTGACGCTCTATTATTAACATTGTCCCGCATGGTGTGCACAGGAGAGGAATTGCAACCCTAAAAATGGCTGGCAGGGGTCGTGACGAGCACGCTTTCTCAATTGACCCCCTCAGTTTAGTTACAAATTCACAATTTCAGACTTTTAATCATATATAATACAATTATAAAACCGATTGAGCGTGTAGTCTTTGTGACGTAGACCTATAGTGTGCGCGCTTGTGCTAGTCACCGCCTCAGGTATGTGAGCGGTGAGACAGGGGAGGGCGCGATTGACAAGATGCACTTGAGATATTTGAGGGCAGATAAATCTAAGGATGACATGTTTGAAACTGTACTAATTAATATAAGGGGTAGTTATAGTATTACCTTTTTTTTCTATTTCGGGGCTTTAACATAAATAAACGCATATTTAAGAGTGTTTATTAAATTTCATTGTTTACGATACAAAAATGTGTTTTATATGCAAATTAACATTTCTCAATAAACAAAACGAAATATTATTTTCAGTATCACCGTTAAAGTACAGTATTAATCCATATCTTCTTCTTCTTTATCATCACTAGACATGTCTTCAATTTTCATATCCTTAGAATCTAACTCGTTTTTCATGTTTATGATCAACTTGTTTCTCACAGTATCAAACCTCATGTCATGGTTCCAATATTGGTTTTCAATTTTTTGTACGTGGTCGTCATACTTTTATCATTTTTCCGGAGTAAATTCTGAAAACAATCTTGCGATGATTGGAATTCTGTCGTCTCATGAAGAATTAGTATAATTTGTTGCTAAATTGTTCTTTTTATTGGCCCACACAAGTTCAATGGGCTTGAGATCGGGATGATACGGCGGATTTCATCATTTGTCTAATTTTTTTGGACTGAGTTCTATTTATCAAATGAAGGAATTCGGCTTTAGTAATATCTGGTGTAAATTCAACATTACGTTTGCTTAACCAATCTTGCATGACCCTCTTTAAACTTGATATTGTAGGTTTTTCCTCTTCCTGTACACAATGCTAAGAGGAATTGTCCATTAAGACCACTTAATTTGGATCTAGTTTATTTTTCAATTTATGATTTACCCAGTAATGAAAATTTGAATTTGTGGCATTCATGTCGCCATGGTAATCCCCGCATTTCGAATCTGATTTGAAAATTGCTGAGGCACCGTCAAATAATCCGTCTCGGCTACCACTATGAACAATTACTAAACGACGCCCTATGCCAATATCAGCATAAATTCTAGGCTCAGATTCGGATTGCCAACACATATTGGAGTTGTGGCTACTGTTTACGTCGGTTTCGTCCAGAAAATAAATGTTTCGGTTTTCATTTCTATATTTCCGTATAGTTCTTAAATACCTTACTCGCCATTAGGCAATACTGAGTCTCTCAATTAAAATGTGGCTCTTACATTTACATTTCTTAAAGAAATTGTGTAAAAGCTTTCGTAAATAGGTGCAACCGCAGTTCACGATGCGATCTTCTTTTAAAACTGCAAGCTGCTTACGAATAATTGGGGGTTTTATCAACAATATAAAATTGATAAATTTTTCTTCATATTACTGCCATATTGAAATCATCGATGTGGATTCCCTTTTTTATTTCTTTAGGTTTCAGTGGAATGGAATTTTGCTTCTTCCGAAGTTTGCAGACTCCAATTTTCTTTAATTTAATTTAATGTTAATGTCATATTTGTGTTCTATACTTTCCTTGTCACCCTTTCGTCTGAGAAAAAAACTGCTGTGCACATTGTAAATAACATTTTTCACTTGTCATTTTGTTAGCGGACTCATCTTGGGATATTTTATCTCATGTGCGTTTGGAACAAACTGGTGCAAATAACTGAATGGGATTAACGTTTATCGTCGACTTCGGCGGTGACTAGCATTTGCGCGCACATTAGTAATTTTACTTTTATTTGAATGGAGTCCTTAGAATTTTAGACATTTTTATGCTCTGCTTTTTTAAATTGGTAGGTAAATAGAATAAAAGTAGGTAGGCGAAATTGGAACGCCTTCAAGTGTAGTATTTGAACGATCGAGCAGAATGTTGGAGATTTGCAATATGTACAGTACGAGTCTTTTTATTCGTATAAACACGTTCGATAATGTTGAAAGTTGAAAGATTTTTTCTGACTACCCCAATACAAATACAGTGTGAATAAATGTATGCATATATATACTGAGAAAATAAAACTAAGATAATGTGGATAAGTGTTTATACATACATACATTATTATATCCTCTCGTAGCGAAATACAGGCGCTCGTATCGCATAGCGATGCTTTGAGCTAGAGCAACATAGCGCATGACCGTATTCTGGAACGATGATAACCATGGTTATCCGAGGTAATGGGAACTCAAGGGTTTCCGTGTTTTGGAAGGTATTATGTTAAGTTATGTATTACTATGCTAAAATATTGAAATATTATTAAAAGTTAATTTAATATATTAACGGCCAGATATTAGCTTTATAATAAATACAATTATATACGTATATGTATACAATGAATAAATAGTAGGTAGCAATAATTTACCAATAATTGTTATCAATAATTTAGGTACAGTAATAA
This sequence comes from Zeuzera pyrina, assembly GCA_907165235.1. Lineage (NCBI taxonomy): Eukaryota > Metazoa > Arthropoda > Insecta > Lepidoptera > Cossidae > Zeuzera > Zeuzera pyrina. Next base: position 9,958,422 of record OU015640.1, read on the forward strand.
AATAAAAAGTAGTTGCTCGACTCATAGGCAAAATGCATAAAATAATAACACACCAAAATACTTTTATACCTACATTCGACTGGAATAAACACGGGAAATATATAGATGAAAAACAGAAACAATAATCCAAACCACAACTTATTATATTTAAATTTGTTTTCTCTGAAATTTATTAATTCTGATTTATTTTAAACCTAAAATAAATATTTTATACTAATTTCTTTCATTTTAATTTTTGATAGCTTGTAATTATTCAATAGCGTTATATTTTTTCAAGTCATAAAGTTATTAAGAGGTAACATTTTGTTTCATGGTATTATTTTTTACAGCGATAATATTCGTATTCGTATAACAGATGTTTTTACCAATTTTATAGTGCTTTTAAATGCACCCCGATAACGAGTTACGCATAATTTTAGTATTTCTATAATCTGTATGAAAACTGGAAAAACTGAATATTTACAGAGGAATCAGTGCGGTGTTTGTCACATATGTTTAACTCAGAGATTATATGACGGGAACAGCTGTTTGGAACAAGTGTCGCATGTAGACGTGAATTTCATTAGTTTAATTTTTACATTGGGATTAAATTTTAAGGATTAAATACAAAGTTCAAAAAAGTTTTTTTTGAGAATGATGGATTAGAAGATGAATAATGTTTTATTTTTGTTACATTTTGATCCGTCTTATCTCTAAAAGTATCGATTAGAACAATCGAAAAGATTATGAAAATTTAACATTATGAGGGTGGTGGTATCGATTAGAACAATCGAAAAGATTATTTATTTATTTATTTATTTGATCAATAGATACTCCAACAGCATTATCACAAAATTACACCAACTAAAGTATCGAAAACATCTTAAACAGTGTGAAACACTTTTACAGGAGTATACAGCACTTACAATTATTATACAGTGAGAGTGATACCAACTATACTACACTAACAAAGCATTACAATTTTTGAATTTTGTAGATACAATAAAATAAAACAAAACAATAAAAAAAAAGATTATGAAAATTTAACATTATGAGGGTGGTGAACATTAATGAATAGTTTAAACCTTTTTTACATTTTAAGTTGAGGAGTTCCAGTTTACGTTGACTTATATACGTTCCTATTATAATATTAATTAATATTAGTTTCTAATAACTTTAATATTAGTTTCTAAAGTATTGTAATTTTACGAATAACGAAAGCATAAATAGTAAGTATTCATAAGTTGGCGATAATTTGTTATTTCATACATCGACTCGTCTAACATGTTAGTTAAATTGTTATTAAGGAAATGTATAACTAATATTAGAAATGCTGTACTATCTCTCGTCACGTTGCCACACAATGCGAATTTGAAAAACGAAACAAACAAGATAATTTCAAAGGATTTCTTATCTGATGATATGTTGATAAGAAGAGTGAAGGTGACGATCTAGTGACAATACTATGCTATGCGATTTTGTACATAGTATTAAAATATGCACTCTCTTGATATGGCTCCAAACGAGTGGTTAGCATATTTATCTAAGCATTTTTGAGAGATCGTTAACGTTAGATAATCCGAAAAATTGATAATTCAGTATAACTGGGATTTCGAACACGCCAAATAAAAGAACATTTACTGACTAGAGACTGTGATTTACATAAAAAGCTGGTTTTACTAATAATCTACTACCAAAAAAAGCGAATGTGTACTAATTAAACAATATTTACTATCTAAGAATCTTCTTCTTTGTCAATATTATTTACAGCATAGCACAACTAATGCTTTTAACGTTTATCTTAACTCCCGGCTGTTCAAAGTTTTCTTTCAATTATCTACATAAATAATACAGTAATTTCGCTGTAATGAATCTCAAATAAGATTTTAATTTCAAAGAGAATAAATTATCCACACTGTTTTCCCCAAATTTAGCGTCAAAGTAGACGTTAGAAATATGAGATTACGTAGGTACAGTATTGAGGTAAAATATTACAATATGTTGTATGAATTATTTGAGTAAAATGTTTGTTAATTATTTATTTATAACGTATCTATTAATCATAATTTTATATTTAGTGAAATTAACGCATTATAATCTCACTGTTAATTGGGAAAAGTGAGGCAAAATGTAATTACGGGCATGATAGGGTATCTAACCCTATAAAGGTCTTTAAAAATGGATCAATCATGATTGTTCTAGCCCGTGACGATATTTTACGTTAGTAACTAATTAATCTGTGACGATGTATCGTCACGATGCCTATCAGAGCCAGCAAGCAATTAGCTGAATCGCTCATTTTCTTTTGTAAACATATCTAGGTTTTATTTTTTAATATTCTTAAGTTTGTCAACTTATTTTGAAAGTAATACTCCCGCAAATAATAACTCATATTGATTAAAAGTATATCACACGTGACTATACGTACCACCAATATGCAAGAACATATATTACGTGGTAACCAAAATTCCGATTTTCGAATCGTCCGTTTAGCGGACGACTAAACACTTCAAATAATTAAACTGTAAGTCGATCTGTATCTGTTAACCTTTTAATTAAAGATAAAAAAAAATAACCCAAGAGATGCGCATAACACTAATGGGAAACAAAACAGCTTTAAAAAAGTAAAAAATTCCGATTTTTTCAGGCGGTTCATTCTCAAAAATTCCTAGAATTCACTGAAACAAAAGAGCCGAGCTTGTGAGTACGTGGACTGTGCCCGTACACAGATTCTGCAGTACATAGTATACACAAGCGTCATACCTATCGCAATAAGCGATCGGGCGCCGTTTAGCTAAAACAATCGGTGATCCTCTCCAGCAAAATGACAGAAAACAAAGTAAAAAGTCATGTATGCACACAGTGACGTTCGATATTTCAGTAATGGAATAGGTAACGCGGAAATTTTTGGAGTTCCGTTCTTGGAAAAAAGGAACATGTAGACTTGTCACGATGTCGTCGGTCTATTTGTCTGTCACAGCTATTTTAGTTTTATTTCTTTAGTGTACTTCTATTCGTGTAGGGAATTTTGAAAAAAAAAATTAAATATGAAGTGGGGCTCCATACATGCAACTGAGAAATGAAAAAAAAACAGTGCACATAAGCATGTAGGGTATCTTTAGACAGATCTTTAAAAATGACGTTGAGGTTTCGCGGTAACTTTTTAATAATTACCCTCCCCCTTCTACTTTTCTAGTATATAGTTTCTAGTATGAAGGTAGTAGAACTTATAAAACACATTAATACCATATTATGTGTGTAATTTTTGAATAAGTTTATTAGGGTGTTGTTCATGACAAAACGTGTTTTCATACAATTTTTTTTTAAATATTGCTTTTAGCGCCATTTCAAAGAATTTGAGGATACCTCAAATTACTGATAAGTAAGCTAATATTGAGGTACCGATAGGCTGAAATATACGTGAATTGATATAAGTGATACAAGAATAACAGATGACACTATAAAGTAACTTGAAAGATGGTCGAAAATATCGATCGTAACTCTGTGATTTATTTTTCCTTTTTTTAACTAAAATGGGCGTACGTTTGATCATTGTCTTGCCTGATGAAAAGCAATGATATAACCGTGAACTTGATATACAACGGAATAAAGGTGTGTGGATTTCAAAGATTTTCAAAGATTCGATCGCCTGAACATCAAAGTGAAAAAAGATTCAGCGGAATGATCCAATTAATCATTGATTGTCCACAGATACAATCATGTATTTTTGATTGAAATGAAAGATCGAAGGACTGTATGAGTCATTCGATCTATTACGATTTCGATATTTTTTGGAAGTTTTATTATCAAGTGATTTTAGTTAATTTTATTGTTTGTTTTGAAACGTAGTGTGTGAGTTTATCCTGTAAGTTTTTCAGAATTCCACCAATTATCGCATTAAATGGCATAGACAATCAAACAAAATATCGACTCGATGAAAGATACTTTCGTTCAAATGTGATTGCAAATTGCAATCATCAATACTTTCAAATGATTGCAATCAAACGAGCGAATCAATCACCATTCACCAAAGACTATTATGAAACCCTTAACTTTGAGTGGTTTGAAACGCACTTGATCGGTTTTTTAAAATCCATGCTTCCAAATGGAATATTTAGCAACGCTTCTTAATGAATATTACCTCGTAAAAGCGCTCTCAAATCCAGTTTATTTGAAATCAATTCAACCATTAACTATAGTTTACAAACTGAAAGTTAACGACATTTATTTTTGGATTGTTGATTGGGTTATTTCATTCTCTTTCTTACACATGTAAAGTCTTTATATTACAATTTATTTTGAAATTATTATACATATTCGTCAATATAATAGGGTATAATTTATAAAATAGAAGGCTCAAGGGTTATTACAAGGCTGGAAACATACATTCAGTCAAGAAAGTATCGGGAATAGGTAATTTGTTTATGGTTCCAAATTCAATTTTTGTTTTTTTGTTGTTGTTAGATTGGCACAACTGTTTTCCATTTTGGCGCGGAGTTTGAATTGCATCTGTTATTTAGATTAAATACAGTGCTGTTTTTAGTTATATCATTCTAGTGTATATTGCGAATTTCATAATGGATAACAAAGAGTTTATCTTAAATTTTGCATCGCCAATGAAATTTCGTGTTCGGAGTCACTGAAAATGTTACAGAAGGCTTACAGTGAATCGACTTTATCAAAAACACGTGCTTATGAGTGGTACAAAGCGTTGAAAAGCGGTCGAGATGTGATGGAAGATTTGCCTCGCTCTGGTAGGCCATCAACGTCTGCAACTGAAGTTAACATCGCAAAAGTAAAGCAAATAGTGACTGAAAATCCTCATTCAAGTTTGAGAGAGATAGCCGCCGAACTTTCAGTGTTTGACGAGTCGATCCGTACCGTTTTAAATAATCACTTGAGTATGAAACATGTTGCCGCTCAGCTAGTCCCGAAAGACCTGAATTTTCTCCAAAAACTCAATCGCATAATAGTCGCTGAGGACATGCTAGAACGAGTGAATTCCGATCCAACATTCATGAAACGCATTGTTACTGGTGATGAGACGTGGGTTTACGAGTTCGACATGCAAACTAGTCAACAAGCTTTGGAGTGGCGCCTTCCGACTGAACCGAAACCGAAAAAACCACGCCAAAGTCGATCAAAAGTCAAAGTCATGTCGACTGTTTTCTTTAACTATCGCGGTGTTGTGCACTCGGAATTCTTGCCGGTAGGTCAAACGGTAAATAAAGAATATTATTTGGGCGTGATACGGCGTTTAAGAGAGCAAATTCGACGAAAAAGGCCAGATTTGTGGAAAGAAAATTCTTGGATTTTGCACCACTATAATGCGCCTTCGCACAAGGCCATCATTGTGAACGAATTTTTGACCAAAAACTCAACAAATACCATCGAGCAACCACCTTAGTCACCAGATATGGCTTCAGCCGACTTCTTTCTTTTTCCTAAACTCAAATTACCACATCGTGGCACCGGTAGAAGATCAATCGGTAGAAGACATAAAGGAGAATTCGCGGCGAGCACTGAACTCAATTCCGGAAAAAGCGTTTAAAAAAATGTTTTGATGATTTGATTATTCGTTGGCGTAAGTGTATCGTTTCTGAAGGAGCATACTTTGAAGGTGATAAAATAAATTTGGATGAATAACTAACATTTCGTATATTATAGATCTTTTCCCGGTAGGTACTTTCTTGACAGAGTAGTATTAGCTATTAATTACTTACCTACATAGTCTGTAAAGCTATTGAAATTTAGGTAGGTTATATTGTAAATGATAGTACACTTAACACTATACTCGTACTTATACCTATGTACGTATAATTCATATTTATTATAATTTACTTTTAAAGTTCTGACTAAGAAGTTCATCTTGTTTTAAAAGCTATTGCGGTACTTGTGCTTTGCTTGTGCTAAAACCACAGATTAATTAGGTACGTACTAGGTACTAGCCTAAACTAATACTAAGGAGTCGGTATTACAATTACAAATGTTTTAAACTAATGCTTAGGAAGTAAAACTATTGCTATATCGCAGATGATTATGATGTATTATTCAGATTTCAAAAGCAACGTTTTACTGTGACATCTTTTTTACCCAAAAACGACTTTTGGCAGTCCTCCACTACACTGCGCTTCGCAATTGCCTTAGGCTTTGGTGTTAGGTTTTTTGTAACTATTGGATAGTATTTTATCAAAAAACAAATTCAGTTATTACATACATACTTATATATCTTCATGTCAGAGAGGACGGAACACCAAGCGTCGCGGTCCTTACATATTTTTTACGTTTCTGTGAACCCAAATGTCACATTTTGCCTGTACCGCTTCCCTTACAACAAAACTTCAACCTTTTTTTGTTCACATTCATATTCAATCCTTTCACTTCACATTTTTCTTAACTTAACTTGTGTCTGCAACTCTGCTTCTGATGGTGCTATAAACACATCATCGTCAGCGTACAATATATATATATATATATATATATCATACCACTCATACTACCTTTCAATGTCTGAAGACAACTGTCCAAATACAGCGCGAACGGCCAGGCAGAATCGCACGCAGCCCTGTCTGACACCTGAACAGACTTCAAACCAGGGCGATATGTCACCTTTTATCCTTACACAGGCTCTGTGGCCTAGATATATTGGCAGAAGACTCCACAATTTCTTTCGCACTACTCGATCAAATGCTTTTTGAAGATCCATGAAAGCGCAGAAAATTTTCCGGCCTATGGCCAGAAACTTCCCCACGACAACGCGAAGCGAGAAAATCTGATCCATACCCCTACTACCCCCTACCGTTCCTAAAACCACCTTGCGCCACCCACAGTTTCAGTCACAAATTCAGTGACACCTCACTAAGTTCGCAATAACTCTAAATCACTTTCTATTCAATGTCACACCTTTTTCCTTTCTGGGTGCGCAGAGCATCACGCAGTAAAATCTTTAAAAGTGTGAACTACATAATTCTTGGAAAACTTCTACTACTTCAGCGGAAAAATAAGCAACTTCTTTGTTTCCTTTTTCATCCATACCAGCGCGGAAATGAGCTGAATAATTATATAATAATGTTCTATAATATAATATAATAATGTTCTAAGTAAAGATATTGTTGTATGTTGCTTCCGTGATGGTTTAGTAGAGAAAGAACAATGTAGATTATGCCAATTGTTTATCTTCTCCTGCAGTTTGTAAAATTCGACCAAGACAAAATTCAAGTGGCGAGTGGGTTTATTAAAAGCAACTCATTTAATAAAAAAAAATTCGAGTGTGAGTCGGACTCGAGCACCGAGGGTTCTGCACCAAAATGTAATGTATTTGTGTTATAATGTCATTTTATTTACAAAAAAAATATAAGTTGAATTTAAAACAAACTTAAGTTTGCAGTTCAAAGACACGTTCTCCCATACTCTTCAACTGCAACTGTAAGTTTCTAATCGCAAAAAACATATTTTCATGTGATTAACTACAAATTAACGATTTTCGGATTTCTTCTTTTTCTTGTGCCGTGAGACCCTGCTTCGTGCCAAATTTTATGATTTACCTATACAGAAGTACCTATGGAGGGTCATAATTTATTTGCGAGTGTCTAAACATAAGGCATAAAGAAATAGCATTATTTTTTGATTGCGTTGACTTAGAAGCTAAATTTTTTTACAGCTCCAAGGGACCGCAGACATAAGTGTTTGATATTAATTTCATCTCGATAATTCCATGCGTTCTTGAGAATACAGCTCTTGACAGACAGACAGATGGACAACAAAGTGATTTTCTAAGGATTCCCTTTTGATTAAGTACGGAACCCTAAAAATGTAACATAATAGGATATAATACATAGAAAAGTCAATAAATTGTATTTGGTTTCAGTTCGCTTTTCTAAGCCCCAATACTTGTTGCTCCCAATTCCTAACTTTTTCTGGAACATCGCCCTCTTTAGAAAAGATCAAAAATTTCAACGACCCCCAATCCCTAGTCTATTATAGTTAATTTTACATGAAATATTAAGATATTGTTGCATACTATCTGTACCGTATTTATTTGTTTATTATCTATTAAAAATCATAAAGCAGAAATTAATGAAATGACAACCAAATGTACAATAAAATTGTTTATAAAAAAAAACACTGAATCAATTAGAAATAAAAAACATTTAATTAATTTATTTATTTGATCACCACTCTTGACTGCCTCAATTTTTCTCTGAACCCGCTACCGCTCCCATGGAAGGTTCCACTGTCTACAGGAGGGCGCTATCGCCCCTTTGGAAAGATGTTCTCTAGCGCTTTTAAATGAGAGCGGACGCTGCTGTCTAGATGAGAATTATTGACATCTTGACGTCACAGTTTGACGTGAACTCACTGAATGAGAAACTGTGTGAGCTTTATGTATATACTTACATTATACATACGCATGTATGTACTGTACTCGGTTGAAGTACTATAACTTAAGCTAGCATTTTCTATCGGCGCGAAAACTGAAACCTTACCTTAATAATAATAATAACAAATTTATTTGCTAGAACAATACACAGATGAGACAGATGGGCACAAATAAATTTTCCTATACATAAGCTGATTGTGTAGCATGCAGATATTTCGTATCTCAATACATCGAAGGTTATAATATTATTGTAAATTACAAAAAAAATATTTCGTATTAAAATTACTTAATATTAATACAATATATATATCTACTCATAATAGTTAAAAGTCAATTAACTAATAATATTATGTCATGGACGATAAAATAACAATTTGATTATTGTCATTAAAGCCTTCAATGCAATTAACAATAATTCAATGTCAATTTAAATAAAGCTTTGGAATGATACAAATAATATTAAAAATTATACCTTGTCAGTACGTTAATTAACTTTAAAAGCATTATTGCTTAAATTCATTTTTAATACACTTGATAACATTTTACTTCAATAAATTCAATTTTCTTTTTTTTTATTGGCAGCACATTCATTTTATAACAGTCCAGTAATTTATTGGAGAGTACATAATTACCATACTACAGTAACAATTAAGAGTACATAATTACCATACAGTAACAATTACTCTCGAACATTTCAAATGTTTTTGCAGGTGTGTATCGTTTATCCCTATCTCAACTTTCCACTCTTTACTATTATAATTAATAGAAAAATGATTTTGACTGTCGACTAGCCCGTTGGTGCGGTGGAAGAGCATCTGTCCGGTTAAGATGGCAGATGCGCTCTGGCCCAATCCTTAGAGATGCTCTCCACAATCCTTCCTAACTTTTTATTTTTTGTTTGTTTTATTTAGTTATTTCGGTAACCATTTTGTCGTTAATTTTTACAAGTGTAACATGGACTTTATAGAGAAAGATTTTGTGTTTAATCATTCTAGTTCGGAACACTAGTAACGTATTCAAATCTGTTACTAAGGTGCCGAATCCCGGGACACCCCGGGAATTTCGGGTCTGATTTGATAGTAATCACTCCCATGAATCCGATCACAGCTTAAGAGTGAATCGTCACTTCCGAGACCTTCTGAGAACAAGATCTTCAGGACTTAAAGGCGCTTATCGACCGCGATCGATCACTAACTATTATATATATTTAACACTGAGCTACGCCGCGCTATTGCGCCAACTTCGTTCACTGTGCTGGATGCGTCGGCTCACTTATTTTAAATGTATTGGCGCATAACACATCTGAGCGCGTAATACATTGCTTGCACTAAATGCCTGCAGCGGTCGTGAGTTGTAGATGGCGCTCGCTTTGCGACTCAATCGTCACGTAACATTTTGCTGCACCACGGCGTATAATTGAGGAAACTCAAAGTGCCGGCGCAGTGAGTTACTAAGTTGGCGCAAGAAATTGTTTTAAGTTACCTATGCCTACTAACTACAACCAAGTGAGCTCGGTCACTTTATTGTCTTCAAGAAACTGTTAAACTGTAAACTCGCTTTTGTTATTAAAGGGGGTCGCAGTCTGTTAAAAAAAATAAGACCTATATATAAAAGATTCGTATATTAAAGGAATGAATTTTAGTGTAGTGTTACAAAGTTAAATATTACCATGTAATAATAACATGAAAAAATAAACTCATGAGAACATATCGCCTCTTTGCGAGAACAACGTGACATTTCGGAAAAAGTGATTTTTTTTTATTCGACAATCAGAACCGCCGTATCCATCTTCATTTTCTACAAAAACGTGATATTGTTTAATAGCAAAATTTCAAATTTATGAACGAAATGGATAACACAACTATGGTATACTTATTGTGTTGTCGCGTTGTCTCTTTCAGACAGGACTTTGTTTCTACAACGCGACAACTTAGTTGTCACTTGACGCGTAATGAATAACGTGCTCTCGTTTTTCTGAAACAACGTGGCATCACGAATTTACAACGATTAGGTTGCAAAGGTATGTTTCAATTCAACGTTATTTTTTTAATGTTAATTGTGGTATGTGTATTTGACTCGGTTTTCTCGAAAAATCGTATCTTAAAATGAAGTATTATAAATACTAATATCACATTGTTGTTGAAAAATAACATTTTTTTTCAAAATAATATCTCAAGCGGAAACATTGTTGATGATGAATACTGTTCAAATACAAAAAATGAGTTCCGGTTATTTGTTGTTGTTTCAGTTTTCCAGATAATCTTTTTATTTTTATGTCAAACATATCGTTTAATTACGTTATAAATGCCAAAACGAAATAACTATTTAGACTTAATTTTTCAGATGATATCGCGGTCTAATGAGCTAATTCAATTAGCAACGAAAACGTTTAAATACAGTGATAAAATTCCAGTAGTACTTAAATAGAAATAACTGCTAACTCCAGCATCCAAACTGACGAAGTTGATGGTTCTAACATTTCTTCGATTGCAGTAGGTAATATTTTTGTTTTTTAATATATGTCTGAAGCCTACCTGTATCTGTAACACAGACTCTGTATGTTTGGGGAAACTAATTGTTCCCAATAGGTAATAGATGGCTTAAGGATAACAGTAAGGTCTGATGATGGAGCAGGAGGGTAGTGACAATATATCGTTGTATATGAGCCTAAACACTTTTAAGTTGCGATCCGTTGGGATTGTCGCGATGAACAGTCATCAAGCAGATAATGGTCGGGAGTTTCATTGTATTGATATGTTCACTTTAGAGAAAGAAGACTCAATACCCTACAAATGTCGCCATAGTGATTTGAGTAGCAGTAGTTCTTCGAGTGCCCCTTCAAGCAGCGACGATTCCGTGATAGACCGAAACTATCGAGCAATAAAATCAAAAATTAAATGTATCGAAACTTCTTCAGAAGCTGATGCTCAAGATGTCTGTATCGACAACTTCCCAAAGAACAAATTTTTTTTACTCCTGGTGTAGTTACTGTTAACACAACCAAAACAAGATTAAATGTTACTGACAAATTTTAATGTAATATCTGCGGAAGAACACGAAATTGTATTTAACACCATATTTGAACCTAATCTGCTCACAACATGAAACGAACCATCTGCTGTTCAAAGTGTTAGCACCATGTAAGTAGACTCAACAAAACTAAATTCTACTCCAACTTCATTTAAAGTAATAATAAAGACCAAGAGAAGTAATAAACTGAAAGAAAAATTTTGCAAATCGACTAAGGAATAGTGGTCAATCACATGAATCAACAAATACTAAAAAGACTATTCTAGATTGTCAACTGAAACCACCTCGCAGAGAAGATTGTGCGTTTAAAGGTTGATCAAATATAACAGATTAACCAAGAAATAAAATCAGATCTCATGTATTTAATTAATAAAAATCTCGTCGCAAGGTATCACATGCCATTTTTTTAAGCCTTATCTTATAGCCTGTAAGAATACCGTTTTTATAAATTACTACTACGACTAATTTTTACTAAGTAAGTGCAATTGTAATTTTTTAGAATGTTATCTTTTAGTTAGCTAGTAGCCACAAAGAGATTTTATTGATGTTTAAAGTATTTACTGTGATGAATAATTTATTAAGTACTGATTATTATAAATGAAAGTGGTTTTTTTTGGAATTCGTAAATCTTAAGCTGCCTACCTTAAGTTATGTTAAATGTATGCCATAGAGAGGTAACTTTTCTACCTGATTTTAATACTACTTAGCTGTTTTATCAACATTATATGGATTAAGTTGTCATCAACTTATTATTCTATTGTGTGGTAGAGCCATGCTGCATCGCAGCATGAATTGGGCCGGCACCGGTGAAATACCACCCTCTCACAGAATATCGCCGTGAAATACCAGCATTTATTACTATTGTGTTTCGTTCGGTGAGTGAGAGTGCCGGTAGCTCATCTCCTTCCTCCCGCTCCTGTCTTTCCTTTTCCTCTTTCCCGAAATGGTGGCAACGCACCCGTGTTGCGGATGTTACGGGTGTCCATGGGTGACGGTGATCACTTTCCACCAGGTGACTTGCTTCCTCGTTTATCGCCTCTTTTATGAATAAAAAAAATAAAAATAAAAATTCTAGTCTAGCGAATATTATCACTTTATCACTGCCTAATTATACGAAAAAACTAATTATTTTGATCATACAATAGTAATAACCTACCTTAACCAGTAGTTTAGGTACCTACCTTTAATGGTAGGTGAATTATTAAAAATAGTGATTCGAAATAAGAAAGTTGTCCGATTTTATTAATTGTCGATTCACGTTATATGAAGAAAACTGTTGGGTTTCATAATTTTTTTTTGTATTCTGTCCATAATAACCACTATTATGCTACAAATGTCTCTATTGTTTAATAAATATTATTAATTTCAATAATGTGTTTTCATTATATAATTCAGTACGTAAAGAGTACGAAACAAAAATTACATCATCAACAACGTGACAAGTACATTTCTTTTACATCGATACATAATGTCATTTTCGTTAAAAACGTTACATATTTTCCCTTTTTTTAAATGTGCTAATACATAGCAAAAAGTTTTAAACTTAATTATGTTTTTTTTTAATTTTAGAAAGCTTATTAGTTGAATTATATGATTAATGACAGATTTAATGATAACATTATTTCATTTAGATTTTATACTTATTTGAAAGTTTAAAAGTAGCTTCCTGTAAAATTGCTTTTTTCGAGATAACACGATGTTCTCGCAAAGAGGCGAAAATCATGAACATTCATTACTTAATGCGATGGTTGGGTTTGTTTCTCACTTAAAAGCATTTCTATACGTGGATCATCTTTGCAAACACTCATAAGTAAATTATTTTCGAGTGATAACAGACGATTTCTGTATTTAGTTTTCAAAGGGTATCAATGTTTTCAAAGCTTCCGTTACTAGCCTTCCGTACTCCACTACATTCCGCGGATAGGACTTGAAAACAAACAACACACTGTGGCTTGTCATCCAATGCAATAAATCCATATTTTAAATATGTGTCGTTGTATAACCTGGTCTTTTTGTTCACCGTTTCACCAGACGTAGAAGGCACATTTCGTTTTGTCACAAATTTGTCCATTTTAATTTAACTTTTTTACAGTTGTTTATAAAAATTAAACACTGGGTGAGCGATATAAGATCGTTGTTGTATGTACTTGCTTCCCTGTGCTGCTTCCCTAAATATGTAAATGACAATGAGTCTGCCTCGCGTCCTTTTGTTTTTATAATTAAGACATTTAACATGTACGAACCTGTCTAGCGCACGTGTCACAGGATGCACGGGCGGCTTATATGACAAGTTCGTGCAAGTACAACGCAGGCTTAAACCTCGCCTAGACAGTAATTTTACCCTTAAACAGGCAGGCACGATTTACACACGCGATAATTTATATTTGTAATTCGCGGTTTTGGGTTTTTATCGCCTGAAGGAGCCTTGAAATTTTAAATTAAACGTATATAAACTATAACTAAAATATTATTGTAATTATAATTGTATAGTGAATGGGCGCGAGACTTTATACTTAGGTAACTTTTTGGCTTTTTCATGAGTCGCGACATAAAAATGGTTGAGAAACAATGGTCTATCTAAAGTATTGTTATACGAGGGCTGCTATTTATGTATCCGGAACTGGCCAGTTACAGAACAATATTAAAGAAGTAATTATAACATTTAAAAATGGAACTCTTTGGCTGAAGAATACAATTTGTTTCATGCAGCTGTCATTTGTTTATCCTTTGTGGCGTCATTTTGAAAATTGCGAGTCTTTATCACCATGGATTTAAGTCGTGAAAATTTTCGTGATATGATTTATTACGATTTTCGGCGAGGGCTAACTCAAAAACAGTGCATCGATCAACTCACTTCGACGTTTCGACACGGGGACGAAGCACCATCGAAAACTACTGTGTATCACTGGTTTAGTGAGTTTAATAGTGGGTGGTCTGTGCTCACGGACGAAGTTAAAGAAGGTCGCCCTAAATCGGTTGTTGTACCTCAAAATATTGATGCTGTGCGGGAACTAATAATGCAAGGTCGTCATGTTACATATCGCGACATAGAGGCGTCTCTGGACATAGTATGACGAGTATATATAAAATATTACACGAACATTTACCTGTAAAAAAATTTTGTTCACGTTGGATTGCGCACAACTTGAGAATTGACCAAAAACGGACTCGTATCGATTGGTGTGAAAAAATGAAGTACAATCAGGGTGCGTCAAAAGCTGTCTATAATATCTACACAGGTGAAGAATCTTGGATATACGCGTATGATCCTGAAACTAAACAACAATCAACGGTTTGGGTGTTCCAAGATGAGTCGAACCCAACAAAAGTCATTCGTTCAAAAAGCACTTTGAAGCAAATGGTCGCTTGTTTTTTTGGTATAAATGGACATGTAGCTAAAGTGCCACTAGAGGATCGTAAAATGATTAATTCTGAATGGTACACGACCATTTGTTTGCCAGAAGTCTTTGAAGAAATAAGAAAGAACAACCGACAACGCAGAATCCTTCTTCATCATGACAATGCTAGCTGCCACACATCGGCCGAAACAACTCGGTATTTGGAAGATCAAAAGATCGAATTAACGGGTCATCCGCCGTACAGCCCCGACTTGGCCCCCAACGACTTCTATTTATTCCCAACCGTGAAGACTAAATTACGTGGTCAACGTTATTCGAGCCGTGAAGACGCTGTTGATGCGTTCAAAATGCACTTTTTGGATATACCTCAATTCGAATGGAAAAAGTGCTACGAAAATTGGTTCCAACGCATGCAAAAGTGCATCGATCATCATGGTGAATATTTTGAAAAGCAATAAAACTATAATAAATGCTATATGTTTGTTTCACTTTGTTATTCCGGATACATAAATAGCAGCCCTCGTATAATACGTATACTGTGATATTTTCATAGTTTTCGAGCAAAAAGAGGATGATTCTATCCATGAAACAAAACGACTTCACTACGTACAAAAATTAATTAAATGCCTGTTTTTCCTGTTTAAACTTTCTTATAAAACCTTCATAAAACGTAGTTTTCTAGTTTGCTTTGTAAGAAAAGTCTAAAACAAATTATTGTGCATTTATTTTTTTTCATGTAAAGCTGTTTGTGTTAATCACTTCTTTCAGATCGGAAAACATGAAAATTTCACAAAGTACTGATATGTTTCATAATGATGTAATTTGACCAAATTAAAAAAAGATAATAATAGTTTGACTTAAACAAAGAACGAAGGCAAATAAGTAGGCAGCGCACTGTCTAAGACGTCTAAGTGAACAATAAAATTATTGAAACACCAAACTATAAATCGTATATCGGGATAATACACGGAGATGTTAAAACCATTATTAATTGTTTTATTTTTTGTTTCTATGGAATATAAATATTGCTTATTTTGTGTAATCACAACTGGTATCTTCCGTGTAATGAAGGGATTATTTGAAAAGGTAAACTAAATGGACACGTTGCGATTTTGTTTTGGTACAGCGTAGGTCGACATAAACTATATACATAGTTAAACAGTTTTACTATTTGTATTTTTCGTAGGTAATTGAGAAGCCTTGTAAGACCACTTTTGACTAACTCTTGACAAAATGACGAAACATATCCGCACAACCAATACTCCTGACAATGTATGTTATATTAAATTAAAATATAGTAAATACAATTTTTAATTTTCCCCATAAGTAAGTAGTGTAGCGGATAGTATACTGATATTATGGCATTGAGACACTTACAAATAATATGATCAATACTTACTACATTATGACTCGGCTGCCAAAATTTTGAGCGTTTGCTGAGGCGGGCATACTTTTAATGAATGTGATATTTAAATATATATTTTTCATACATTTTTTTAGCGACTGCCTAAAACCATCACGCAATTTATGTATTACGTCCGATATTTTTTTCTGCATTGTGATGCTTTTTTGAGAGTTTTTTAAGTATTTCTCCTAAACTACTTTAGTAAGTTACATAAAATTGCGGCTAATAGGAAGACAATCGCCTTTTTACTGATTCCTTCTTTAGTTCCTAGTCTACAGGCTTTGACTAAGCCATTGTACTATGTTGAGAGTGTTGCATGTGTGTAGTTCATTGGTATCTTCATGTTTATTTTTACCTAACTTCACATCAAATCTCTTTGTATTATTTTAGTGAATACCTATAATAGGCATTGCATCTTATACTGTTTATAATTACTGTATCTGTTATATTTTTGTATGCTGTTGGTGTTCCAAATAAATTAAAAAAAAAACAATATAGTTTATTAAATACTAGCTAGCTCAAGGATATTTTATTATATGAATTAATAATCCAGTTATAACGATAAATGTCGCGTTCGGGTGTCGGAGTGTGAGGGCGGAGCTTAGGCAAGACATTTTTTTTGGGAGTTTGCTCTCAACTGATGTAATATGTATTACACATTATGTGCCACATTTAAGTATTACTAAGAGTTGTTAATCGAAAATATATCAAAATTACCGTCTCTGTATTGACCTTTGTAATGAAATTACAAAATATTTTTTACTCATTATTTTTTGAAATACGAGTATTGTATCTAAAGCAGTTGCGTACGTTATAGTTTGAATTTCTAATTTTAATTATTTTATTTTAATTTAAATTAGATTGATTACATATCTATGAACAATATTAGTATACTAAAAGCAAATATCTATACAATATGTAAGTACAATTTTAGTTAATCTGTGACAAGAACGGCAACGATTTGGTTTATTTGGACAAGCGGAGGTATTATCCCCTCAGTATGTTTCCTATTCCTACACTAATATACACAGTAAAATGACACCAGTGAAGTGCCATATACAGAGCCCTGAATCGTATACAATCATCTCCAATTATTAAGGCTGAATATTTGACGATGAAAAGGATTGTGCGAGTCAGTCGCGTACCGAGATCGCGTGGGCATAGATGCTCAAGAGATCGTTACGTACCGATCCGGTCATTACAGGCTAATTTTTCAATAAAAATAAATATTACAGAGCGAGGAGCGGTCAAAATAGCAGTCCTACTTAACAGCTTCCTTATGGATGGCGCGCAACGCCATTTTTGCTAAGTGACGTACGGTGGTTCTATTTTTGAATATTTGCCGCGAAAGTTTTCTAATCGGCCACAACCTGGCCACAACGTTAATGTGTTTTTTGATGGCCACCGCGTACTTCATATTTTCTCGCCATTGATTTTTGAGTAGTACAAAGGTCGTATACGTATAAAAGCGATAAGCAACTAATTAAATTTTACTAAAGATAACCACGGTGGATCCTTTCGTGAAGAGGAAGATGAAAATTTTCAAAAAGAAACTTCGTTTCTCTATAGCGCTTGCTCATGTATAAACTTTATATCTTATAAGTTTTAATTGGATTAATAGATATTTCAAGTTTTTAACTAATTTCACATATCAGCAGCGACAATTCTAAGTGTTTAATATTCTGGTGGACGAAATAACGTGAGTATTGTTTTATTGATATTTTTTATATATACCTACATATTACATACACAGATAACAGGATAGAGTAGTAGTAGTGGTAGTAATAATAGTAGTAGTAAAGTTCTCCCTTAGGAGGGAAAGAGATCTGAGCCCATACAATCGTCTTCATCTTCAGTGACAATTAAATAAATACTTCATACTATTTCATTAAAATTGCGACGTAATACATTTTAATTATTTCTTAGAGTTTCTGGCGGCAAATATATTGAGGCGGTCTTTCTAGTAAGATCCGTTGAGGCGGACCAAGCCACTAAAAAAATCTCAACATAACACTATTAAAAAGCACTTATTTCAACAATTCTACATGATGCACAATAGCGTAGACACTTGGAATGCAAAACTACGCCAATTTTACATCACTAAATCTACTAGAAACAATTTGGGAATAATTGAAATAAACGCCCAAGCGCTCACCGAATAGAATTCTAATCATTTCTTGAACACATTTATAGTATAGGGTATTTGGGATTACAGTTAACAAAGAGGAACCCTAAAGTTTTCCTAGACCAGTATGGATACGCACATAGACTACATTTTTACGCGTGGAATTTACTTGAGATAAAGTCACCTGTCATAAGCATTATTGAGTTTTGTTATCATCATTGACGCCGTGACGTGCTGTTATATCTTTAGTCATGTGGTTCAACACTATTTATTTTACGTTGAAATAAGATTATTGCATATTAGCATAACGTTAACGTAATTTTCAACTATATGGTGCAATTATTATGAAAAATTAACCAATAGCTCTGTAAATAAATATCTAGGGTAGGTCTACAATACAACTTCTTTTCTTATTCTGGAGCCGAATAATGTACAAAAGAATCATCAATATAAATAAAGCTTACAAATGGTTAGCATTATTTGGTGTATCTTCGAAGTCCAAGTTAGAATATCAGTGAATTTTAAATGGGACTACCTTGGAGCCATACTGAACCCAACGAATAAAAAATAATTGAAATCGATCCACAATTGACAATTATTGGTAAACATACATAAAAAAATACCTACAGACGAACGTAGAACCTCGTCATTATTTAAGTCGGTTAAAATTAACATTTTATGTACTCACCTACTATCTAACTACACAACTCAGTGTTTCAGCCAATTCAAAAATTTCTTGGAATTCTCATCAGGAATCGAACCTGCACCTTTAGAGAAAGACAGTTTCTACTGTCATTTTCGTTAGTGACATACAAAAATATATGAATTTGATGTTAGCCGTCGATATCGTATGACGGGATTCATTGTCATTACGTCAATGTCAACCATTTCAGTGTTTGTTACTAACGTTATCGATGACACCTACTCGTAGATAATGATTTTAAGGTGTCTATCTCAATGGCCTCTGTTACACCATTTTGTAGTTACCATTATGTACACATTGAATCGACATACTTTTATCCTCTCACTGTTATCATTGTAACGGTATCAACGCATGTTACATATTAAGGTCGGTTCACGCTTCATATCTATAAGCACATAGCGTGTCCAGCACGTAACATAACAGACGAGGCTTTGGCTTTGATTACGTTTCTCTAGCCGTTCCGTCTGTGCCTGTACGTTGACGCTTTCATATTAATCGCGTAAACGTCCACAGACATCGGTGTTACACTGTGCGTCGGTCTAATATATTTTCCAGCAATGCTGGTTCGTGCCAGCTCGTGTCTGTATGGACACGCCATGTTTATGTGCACGAAATGATTCAATGGAGTTATGTAATAAAATTACGTTTTTGTGTCTCAGTAGGTTCGGTGTCTGTAGAATTGTGCTTTAAAAATAATTTTGAGGTGTCATCTAGAGCCTCATTGATTGTATCGTCTTGTTCACGTTTACATGTTGTCTTCTACAAAATTATTCCCAGTTCTTCAAATGAAAATTGATTTAATATGACTGTCAAATTGAAAACCTGAGACCAAAGCAATATTTTTTGAACTGCAAGCAGGAACGACAGAAATTAAAATACTATGTTTGGATTTCATATATGTAGGTATTATGTATATATATTGTACAATTCTGAGGTACAGTCATTACCAAAAGCAGTTGAATAGTAACTTTTAAAAAGTTGATACATTTTTTGTCACCATTTTTAAACTATAAATAATCATATCCAATTTTGTTTTCGCAAATTACAGATTAATTACTTACTGGCGGTAAAATAATAATAGAAGGCATAACTGTATGTATGTATGTACGTTCCTCATATAAAAATAAAAGTGTAGAATTGAAGTTTTTGCATTTCTAAGAAGTTGTATAGTTTCAAAAAAATCTGCAAAATTACAGTGGAATCAATTTAATTACGAAATAGAGAGGAACAGATTTCGTAAACAATATTTTATCTCAAATTTTTAATGAATCTCTTTAAATAACATCGCTTATGAAATTTTATCTTTGTATTGTCGTTGGTAAAGGACCTTTGTGCCACGCCATATTCAAAATAGGTTCAAATTCAATGTGTTCAAGTTTGCGGGATCGTTTGTTGCTCTCTACCATTTTGTATAATAATGGCAATGATGTTATAATAACATCATTGAATAATGGGATGAAATTGAAATAAGTTTGACGTTAGCAGTAATGAAAATTCATGTTCCGAGATAATCGTCACTGTGAGCTATTCGTACAGATGGAAAATATTCGTGGTTCTTATATTTCGACTGATTACTTGCATCAAATTCATGTCACTGTGAAAACACTGCAAAAACTGGTTGATGTATACAAAGAAAAATAAGTTATAGGTAAATAGGAAATATGTATTTCACGTAATTTTTGAACACCTATCTAAAGATACCGCACGCACTTACGTACATTGGATTTCATGTTTCGTCCCTCAGTTACATGTACGGACTCCCTAATTTTGTTTTTTTCGTAATTTTGCTACACTATTGCCAATAGTGTAGCAAAATTTAAATTAAAATTTAAAAAAAACATTGTATAACTGTTAACAACATAATTTGTACCTAACTACTTAACTTTCAAATTTCATCTATGTAATAAGTAGTCTCCGAGTAAAATGACTGTGACATATGGAGAGATAGATAGACAGCGCGAAATAATTAGGGTTCCGTGTTTTGCCAATTAGATAGGGAACCATGAAAAGTAATGTCTTCAAAAACAATTCAATATAGGTGGTGACTCTTATCATAAATTTTTTCTTTAAGTTCTAAGACCTATGTATTACTGCGGCCTTTACTATTGTACAGATTTTGAAAGTAATTTAGAATTTTGATGAGGAGTGAATGAGTGAGTAACAGACGAATTTGCATATATTTGCGTGGATATAGCTTAGGATGTCTATGGAATTAGAACGTATAAATCAGGCGTTCAGCTTGCTTTATGAAGATTTCTATACAAGTATAAAGAATTTTAGTTTAGAACAGTCTAGAACAGGACCAGAGAATATGTAGAAAAGAAGTCCAACTCCCGCCTCATACGTAACGGAATTGCCTACACTCGGCCGGATACGTAGGGTTGTTGCGTTGGGTGTGAGATGTAGAGAGCATCTCGTTTAGTTAAACATTTAGTACATAATAATAAAAAACAATGTATACGAATTAGTTTTTGTTTATTAAATTTAATTTCTTGTAGTTGTGTTGAGGAATGATGACTCTGGATTTGAATAACTAAAATTATTTAGGCGTCTAATATGTATAATATGTATATAATATGTATTTAATGAGGTCTAAATACAATACGTTCATATATTTTTGTATTTGTAACAATATGAAGAACAAATTAAAGACAAACGAAAGTTGTTGCATGTTTACATGCTTGCATCGTGTGCGACCCCGACTGGCGCAACAATAATTACCCAAACTCGTCCAAAATATTGCCATTGTGTGCATACCTCGACGCGAGCGTATTAGCACGCATTCATACAAACCGCTTATGCTGACTTTCTTTAAAAATATCCTACTGTTATGTTTATACTGTGACAGGACTTTCTAACCAGTGGGGCGTGACTCTTTGGGGGGTGTAGAGAAACTATAGGGGGACTCAATGTGTTTGCATTATTATCAGAATAAAAATATACTCCCATTCACTAATTCAGGTCATTATGTAATTCACTCATTCACTCAATCATTCAATTGCTCTTTCAGTTCGACAAGTCCAGACGAATTTTAACTTGTTTCAACAAAAAAAGTTGTTATTATTACGAGTATGTACGTTTATTTTTTTTAGAATGAAAATGATGAATGAAATTATGTTTGTAATTTGGAGAGGCTCGACGCAAAAAAGGTTGGGAAACCTTGGTCTCGGAAATATCATAACGGGACCATATACAAACCGGTTGCTGACCCATCACTTATAAGTACAAACTCCTTTGAATAAGTTCTTGGCTGACTTTTACAAACCATGTGGATAAAATATTATGAACGTGTTTACAAATACGGTTTAAATTGCTTCTTGTAAAAGTTGACGGTGTTCGTAGGTATTAACTTGGCGGATATTTTCATGTTGAAGAAGCAAAATTCTTCAGAAATATTGCTAGCAATTTCAGGCAGAAAATCTAGAGCAGGGGTTCCCAAACTTATTTTGTCTACTGCCCACTTTGAGAATAAATTATTTTTTAGCGCCCCCATTTTTTCACCTACTGAAAAACCACTATAACTTCAAATTAAATTAATTAATTATTGTGAGCTATATTAGCGGAGATTAAACATTAATTCCAAACGAGACTTTTACTATAACCCGCAAGAGTTAACTTGAAACCTGAGCGCAGTAGGTAATACACAACGGCGCTCAGGTCTCAAGTTAACTCTTACGGGCTACACCTGCCAATGAGAATGATTATTGAAACGCAACTTTATAGTATTCAAACAGAGTATCTTTTATTCAAAATAAAACAAATATAATCGATCCTTATATAAAAACTAATGTGAAGGATGAATCTGATGCTGTTTAATAAGTTTGTTGATATCAGGTTCCAATTTACTCAAGAACAGTCGCAAGTCGCCACGTTTGGTAACATGCAAACGATTTCTCTTTTTAGTAAGCAGTGTTGCCACAGCACTAAATCCACGTTCACACAAATATGACGATGGGAATACTATCAAGAATCGCTGAACGATTGACCACAATCCAGGGTACAATTGCAGGATCGGTTTTTGTAGCCAAAATTCTTGGTAACCATTTTTGAACTTGATTTTTATTTCCTCGTTTGTTGTCAATTCTATAAGTTCTTCTTCCAGCTGAGGTGACATTGCTGTGTTGACATTTGAAAACGGATCCAACACCCAGTCTGGTATTTCCAAGTTCAAAATGTCCTGGTATCGTTCGGTGAAGTCAATGTGGAGGTTTTCCAAATGTTGGCAGTAGGCAAACAATTCGTCGTTACTGCATGATACTGATAAATTCGGAAAATTGTGAAACTCACGTCTGCCTATATTCTTTTTGTGTAGAAGCAGTTTGGCTGCGAAATCAGCAACGACGTTTTTTGTTTTAATTAAATTTAGTTCATCGCCTTGCAGTTGGAGATTCATGTCGTTGAACAATTTATACAGGTCTGTCATGTAAGCTATATCATTCTTTGATGTAATGAGCTTGTTGTGCAATTCTTTATCTTTAGTTTCCAAGAACTCTATAACAGAGTCAGACAGGTTGTAAAATCGAGTCAGACAATTGTCTCTTGATAGCCAACGAACTTCAGTATGAAACAATAAACGGTTGAAATCCTCGTCATTAGTAACACAAAGCTGATGAAATAATCTATCATTCAAAGAGCTGTTGCGGATTTTATTGACTGCTTTGATGACATATTGCAGTGATCGAAATAGTCGTTCACTTAAGTTTCTAGCAACCAAATGTTGTCTATGAATAACGCAATGTATAGCAAGGACATCTGGAATTTTATTTTTTAAGTACGTTATGAAGCCTTTATGGCACCCTGTCATAGCCGGAGTGCCATCCGTAGCAACTGATATAATATTTTTCAAGGGAATCTCTTTCTCATCACAAAACTTTTCCAATGTATTGAATATGGTTTCGCCTTCTGTATCGGTCTCTAAATTTCTAGCAAAGAATAGTTCTTCACGTATTTTCTCATCTTTAATAAACCTCACGTAAGACAGCAACAATGCTTCATTAGTTGGTAAAGTGGACTCATCGAGCTGAATTGAGAATTGACTTGTCCTCGGGTGATCACACAATGATCCTTCAATGTTTTCAGCCATTCCATCAATTCGTCTTTGCACAGAATTATTACTCAAAGGAATTTTTCGGATAATATCTGCGGCTGGTTTATGAAGCACAGTAGTTATTACTTCCTTTATTGCTGGCAAAATTAACTCTTCTCCGATGTTATGTGGTTTGCTTTTTGAGCAATTAACAAAGAGATATTGTACTCGAATTGAAGCTAGAAGTCCGTCGTCATCTTGCTTAGCAGCCGCCGAAAATAGTTTTGCTACACTTGGCTGAGTATTATGCTTCTTCTCTAGGTCTTGAAAATATGCTACATTCTTATCTTTCTTATCTGGATGCATTTTATTCAAATGATCTTGCAGTCTTGAAGGCTTCATTGCTTCATTCGAAAATGTTTTTAGACATAGAAGAGACAAAGGCGACGATGGGTTTGTCAGATTTTCAATGAATCCGAATTTAATATATTCCGCACAGTATTGCCGTCTCTTCTTTTTTACTTCTGACATTGTTTTGTTTTAAGAAATACGTAAGTAAGTGTTGAACTTAAGTACTGCTCATCTATTGCGCGTGAAACCGCAAATGAAAAACGCTGTTTATATAGGATTGCATAAGCAGCACGCACCGACAGGAATAAAACAAACATGCATAAACTCGTTTATCTCATTCGACGCTCAATCGTACTCAACAAGTCAGAACAAGTATTCTATGAACCAGCCGATTGATACAGGAATGCACAATTCGGGTTATTTAACAAAGACTTGTTAAAACATGATTGCCCGCGGTCTATTATCTACGAAAATTACCTATCTGGGAGTAATAATAACTATTAAAATGCGAGTGTGTCTGTTGCCTTTTTATTTGTTTGTTTGTGTCTACTTTCATTTCGAAACGGAACGACCGATTGACATGATTTTTATTATGTATATTCAATAAAACAGGACAGATATATGAACTACGCGGAGAGAAATAACGACCGAGTTTGAGCAATCTTTTAATTAATATTAGTTGATGTTCACAAGTTGTAGTTGAGAGTCGAGAGCTCATGCAGTCGTTGTCTAAGATGCCTCCTAGCTAAATGAAATTACAAATCACCCCCCAGGCCTCTACACAACGCCCCCCTTTAGGCCTGCAGCGCCCACAAGGGGGCGTTATCGCCCACTTTGGGAAAGGCTGATCTAGAGCAACTACAATTTTTCGATAAAAATAAATTGAGAAGGCCTATTTCGAAATATCAAAGTGAAACTGCCATAATTGCTTTGCCTATAACATTTAAATAATAAGTCTTTATCTATGAAGTTGCCGTTCTACAGTACAGTCCATTTGAAAAGTAATTTGTGTATGGCTGGCAATAAATTGTGATGAATGAATGAATTTTATTTTAAAAACAAGGAATTTTAATTTTCGAATTCATTTATTTGTTTATTGATAAGAGTTTTGTTTTCACTACATTTGTATCTTTTTCATCAGTATGGACACGGGAAAAATACAAGTAATTACGGAATACGAGTTCCGTTGCGGTAGCAATGCGGCACAAACGGCTCACATCATTAACGACGTGTATGGAGTGAACGACCCGTTATTGGTTTGAATGCTTCCGACATGGAAATTTTGATCTGAAGAAATCCCGTTGAATCCCGTGGACGCCCGAAAAATAAAGTAAACAACGACAAATTACAGGCGATAGTGGAAGCTGACGATACTTAACCTACTGCTCAGTTAGCAGCAGCTTTCGATGTTAGCATCAAAACTATATTGGTCAATTTGCGTCAAATTGGCAAGGCAAAAAAGCTTGATAAATGGCTGGACCCTGGACTGGATAATGGACTTAGACCCTGGTTCAGCACTTATGCAATATCACAAATGAAAACTTACCCCTAGAAAAGTGATGGTTACTGTTTGGTGGTCTAGAGTCGGTGTAATTCATCACAGCTTCTTACCAAATGGCATGAGCATTACTGCAAATGTGTACTGTGAGAAACTGGACACAATGATGAGAAGCACGCAAATCTCCGGCCAGCCTAGGTTAATCGCTCGTCCCCGCTGCTCCTGACCGACAACGCTCGACCTCACACGGCACAACAGACGGTCTCTAAGCTACAAGAGCTAGGGTTGGAAGTTTTGCGTCATCCACCGTACTCACCAGACCTTGTGCCGACAAACTTCTATTTTTTCCAAAATTTGGACAACTTCTTCTCCAGGAAAAAAGTTTTATACCTGAGAGGCAGTACAAAATGCCTTTGAAGAGTTTGTTGCCTCCCGTACACCTGACTTTTTCAAGAAGGACACTGAAAAAATATCACTGTGCTAGCAGAGATGCATCAATAGCATGGGTGCATACTTTGATTAATAGAAATAAAAAAAATATATAAAAAAAATACTTTAACTTTTTGTATACTAAACGGCAATTTCATAGGTAAAGACCTAATATAACATATGTAACACTGAAATATAAAGAAAGGTGTAAGAATAACCACTAACAGTTTCACTTGATTAAACCATGACATTCATATCCCAGTTGCTAGAGATAAGGGCATTTACACACACACGATAATTTTTTAATTTTTTGATAACACGTGTCAAAATAATAATAACACTCCAGACAATTACACATATTGTGTGACCACAAAGTAAGCAGTAAGCTTGTACTATCGGTACCACACAATGAACTCTGGGGGAGTTCCCAGTAACACCCAGACTCCAAGCCAATTTAGAAAAGTTCGTTTCCTAAATTGACCTGACCGGGGATCGAACCTGGAACCCTAGCTTGGAAAGTAGATGCATAAGCCATTGCGCCAACGGGCCAGTCAAGTAAAAGCAATTAACGTTTTGCAAATGTAAAGTCATCGCGGCCTGTCTTTGCATAAGCTGAAGAATTAAGCTTCTTATTCTAAAACATAATTCATACATTCCGCAAAAATGAGTTTTTGGTCAAAGACTTGTCAACAGGAGTGCGATCTATCTTTTTCTTATATATAAAAATGAATATTTGTATGTTTGTCCTCTACACATTCCTAAACCATTCATCCTATTACGACGAAACTTTGATGGGTTTATCTGCAACAATGCATTAAAACTGTTGTGGTCGTAGACAGAGAAACCTATACGCTACGTCATATATTCCATCTCATTCACACAAAAAACCCGCAAAGGTTTCTGAATTATTTAATTTAGTAAAAAAAAATACGCGAACGAAGTCGCAGGAAACAACTAGTACTAAAACGATTTGCATGTTATCGATAAAAACAAATAATTTGGTATATTAAGTACTTATAACACACGCCCTAAATTATTATATGCGTATAATGCGAAAAAAAATCTTTACGATTTAAAAACATTGTAACGTCTATTTTACGTATTGTAAACGCGCGCGTAGTGCATACGCCCTAATATCTCAGCGATTAGAATTTATGGATATAGGTTTTAACAAGAGAACGTAAGAAGACTCCAGTAGATAATATTTAATACAGGCATCTCATTTAATAAAAGGAAAAAGTCCAATGTTTTCTTTTTGACTGCAGAATTTCTTCGATTCTGATTGTGAGCTAAATAATACAGCGTAAAAAAAGGTACTTTCATTATCAAATCTGTCGCATTTTTCTCCAAAAAATATTCTAGTTAATTTGTATTTTTCTTGTGTAAGTAATTAAATCAAGTCTGAGTGTCTCGCGGAATTATTTCATTACAACTTTGTTTCAAAATCAATGATTTTTCTGTCGAAGTTAATCTTAAAGTTACTGATTTGATGCCTTTTAGAATAATCATATTATTTTGAAAGTCCTTCCGATTTCCATTCAGTGACATAAATGTCTTTGTCAATGAAAATATTCCTTTTCGCTCACATTACGTACATATTTAACCTTTAAATATACACATTATTATTTAAGGGAAACATTTCTTTTCGCTCACGTTAACGATTACTATTTAACCTTCAAATATTTCGATGTACATATTTATTTGAAGTAAGAAAACTTAAAAGATCAATATGTGGTTTTATTTCGAACAGCTGTTATAAAAAAGAATTCTGTCTACCAAGTTATATTAAAGCTACCAATTTTATTTTCGTTTTTCTAGTGAATTTATTATTTTATTTCCGTTTACCAGTAAATTTATTACGTTATTTTCGTTTACTTATTTAGCTTCAGTATTCGTAAAAGCTGAAACGAATTATTGGCATAGGATATTGTTGCTAGAGTTGCTAAACAAGTATCATTATTTTCTGTTATTTTTAGTGTAAAAACAAATCATCGAGTCTAAGGTCTTTTGTTCACAGAGGAAGTGGTTCAAAACGCTTTAAAATACATCGCGCAGCTAGTGTAGCCTCCTGATTCTCCTGATTTACTAAAGTTTGTTCATGAAGTGTATTGCTAGCGTACCTTTTCTTTTAGATCCACGGAGGCGTAATTTCATAGATAAATATTTGTCTTTATGTTCATATGGTAAGCCTGCTTGCTGCTTAGTGCTTACAGTACGTAACCCGGCGTACAATACGGCAAAAGGCAAGCGTCCTGAAGGGGCTACGTGAGTGAAAAGTTGCTGTGATGACAGTTTCGTAGTTTTGTAAGTAAACAGCAAAAAGATGTATACCAAGGGTATAAAGACGAATATGCGTCTATGAAGTTATGCCTCCGTCGATAGCAGCCCTAACAGAAAATGTACGCGTGCAATATGGCACGCCGTACACACGACAAACCGTAGTATGCCAGGCTGTACAAGCTGCGTATTTTGAAGCGTCTACGAAGCCACGCCTCAGTGGACAGTGGACCTTAGTTATACGTTTTAAATCGAATGTATATTTGATATAATTTATTGTTATTCTAAATGCGTAAGGCATGTGTATTGCTTTCATGTTAAAGAGTAGAAGACATGTGCTAGCTGCTTTTATTCCCCTACAGATCAGGCCAAGATTTAAGGTTTAATATAAATAATTTGTGTAGGCTACAGGCTAACAACTCGTGGTTTATTTTTCTATACGGTTTATTTTGTCTATATGGTTTAATTTTCCGCTTCGCTTTGCTATTTATAAACCCAAAAACTACCAAAGTGATGTCATGTATGTTTATACACATGTTCCCTTGTAAACAATTGTTACTCATGTACTTACATAGTACGCAGTAAAAGATATTATTGTATAAGCACTTGGTGTCTAAAGTTTACGGATTTTAAATAACGATTGCATGCAGACATGAATTAATCACGAATTGATCACGTGTTCAATGAATCATCGTCATGCTTTTCATTAAATCTTGATGACTTTGATCTTTGTTGAATCTAGATTTAGATCTTTTGATTAACTAACCTCAAAATCTAGGGCAACTAGATTAAGCCTGTCCTAATTTTTATGAAACGATGTGTATGTCACGATATATTTTTTAATTTTTTATTTCAATTAAAAAGAGCACGCAAATAATTCGAGCAATCATCGAATGGTTAAAATGACTCGGAGAATTTACTTCGACGCTTGTAAACGTCTCTGTTTTTAGAAAATAATTGTTTACAATTTGTTCACTTTACAGTTAAATGCCTTTTCGTTTATTTTATCTACATTTTTCATGTTGTATGAGTACTATGACGCAAGAGAATAATTAAACAACACCGTAATTTGTTCGACACATTGAGAGCTAATACAATAATTACCATTTCAACACATAACGTGACATAACTGAAATAATGTTTCACATTGTTCACACCTATTTTCATCATCTCTATTTTGACATACAAAATATTGTATCTACATTATTAAAGCTTTCAGTAGTCAAATTTAAAATCTAATTGTAGTGAGTTTTCATTTTTGTAATATAAATTGACCGTTGTTGTAATAGGATTATGTGCGTGCCTATATTTCTATTTAACGGCCTATAAGATGATGCTGCTGAAGAAAGCTGGCCAAGTGCGTGTTGGACTACTTACAGTAAAGGGTTCTGTAATCGATCAGCAAAATAATTTTGTATTTGATTACCGTTTCTCAGTGACACTGAAAACCAAAGTTATTTCTGCGATGTAACCGAAAATACCCCATACCTCAAAAATTACATAACATATTATCTTATTTAGAATAATTAGCAAGAGCTTTTTAAATTCTATTACGTTAAATTTTTTCACAATTTTTCACCCCGTAGTTGTAAAGTTTTTAAAGGGGGGACACACTTTTCACGACTGTAATTCATGACATTGAATTAAATAAAATAGTCACTTAGAGCCACTTCTATATAATTTTTTAAGACCCATCTAAAGATATCTCACACGCTTATGCGCACGTGATTTTTTTTCATCTTTCAGTTAAATGTATAGTCACTCCTAATTTATTTTTTTATAAAACTTTCTCTACGCCGCGTAAAATATACATCTAACTTGCCGTTAGCCAATAGTACTCGAGTATAATGGCTGCGACATATCAGCAGATAAACAAATAGATTGAATGAATAAAATTATAAGGTTTCCATTTTTGGAAATTTAGGTATGGAACCCTAAGCAAATGGAAACTCAAATACCCATTTTTATATTTTTGTTTAATTTTTTGAGCAGAAAGCTTTAACAACATTAGGTTCAGATTCTATTACTGAGTAAATTTTTCCACCGAGCATAATGCGGTGGAAAAATATTCCATGGTATTAAGGAAGCATATTATCAAATACTTATGAGACATTTTCAGTTCTAACGACTTTCCTAGTTCGTGCGTTATCTTACTATAACAACAGTCTGCAATCACTTCTAATAATGATGTGTCAGTTCACGTGACGAAAATTATCTATACTTACAATAACATGTTCTAACTGATTTATCATCACCAAGAAAAAATTGTAAAACTAGAATTATGAAATTTGAAAAGTAGGTTACGACTTAGGGACCTTCAAAAAACGAGCCTACTCTTTTCTTAAAGGCCGGCAACGCACCCGTATTCTCTGGACGTCGCGGTTGTGCATGGGTGGCGGTGATTATTTTCCATCAGGTGACACGCTTGCTCGTCTCTCTGATATATAATAAAAAAAAATTTTCATAATGAATGAATGAATAGGAGAAGGTATAATTCGAAGCGTATATTTTTGTCTATTGATTATCACACACGCGTTGTTTTTATACAAGTAGGTATACCTCGAGTTGATTTTCAATCTCAATTAGTAGAAAAAAATCCACCCAAGTAAGGGTTAAAATTAAGGGATGAGGTTATAACTTACAAGGTAGGTAATTATTAGATTTAAATTTGAAGAAAAAATATTACTCAACTTAACTTCAACACAGATTAATTAGTTTACTAACGTAAAACTTCAAAAAAAAACCAAAAAAAGATTTTAAATAATAAAAAATGAAAAATGACAATATATATAAATAAAATCAATTGCCACATGTATAACGGGCCATCTCTTGAGAATGGCTCGACCGATTTGACTGATTTCTTTTTGTTGTGTTCGTAACTATTAGGACATGGTTTGTATGAAAGAAAAATTTTAGAAAATCTAAGATAAAAGTTGGAAGTTTGAATGGCATTTTTGTTTCAAAAACACAAAAAAAAAAGTTTGGTGTGTTGCTAACATTCAAATCCCACCCGGGCGAAGCCGGGGTATGTCATTAGTTTAAAAAAATACTGTACTATATAATAATAATAATGCGCCAAATAATACAACCGATCATCTGCTCTCAGACTAGGGTATTCCCTGTACTATGAAAACCAGACGACGACTACTGGGGGCGTCTCCCAGTAGACCCAGACCCGAGACAATCTAGAAAAGTTCGTTTCCTAAATTGACCCGACCGGGAACCGAACCTGGAACCTTCCGCGCTTGGGTGCAACATCTAAGCCACTGCGCCATCGAGGTCGTCAAAATACTATATATTACTACAATACAAAATAATCGAGGTTACAGACAAAAAATCTTATTGGGCATCGGTCTTGAATTTTTACTACGCTCGGTTTAAATAACCTGAGAGGCTAGACAAGTGGGAAACGCTTTGTAAAATCAAAACACTTGCTGCCGTTATTTCTCATCGAAAGTGCCATTTGACTACGTATTAAACGGCGGTTTTCACGCGACTTTACTTGTCGTTTGGTTTAATAGAAAGTTAATAGCGTTTGACTACCAATTTAAAAGTCGTTATGCTAAATCACGTGGTATTTGTCATTCTATTCTACTAGCGTTTACGACAATTGAGCCACTTGTCTAGGCCCCCAGATTATTCTTTGTGTAGCTATTATATGGTAGTTCTTATTTAACTATATTTTTGGTCGAATTTACTTGAAAAAATCTATAAACATTATATACACACAGGAATAATAATATTGCGCCAGACAGTACACACCAATCATCTGGTTTAAAATTAGGGCATTTCCTGTGCTATGAGAATCAGATGACCACTACTAGGGGGCATCTCGCAGTACCCAGAACCGAGACAATCCAGAAAATTTGTTTCCTAAATTGATCCGACCGGAAATCAAACCCGGGACCTTCCGCGCTTGGATACTACATATAAACTACTGCGCCATCGATGTCGATTACATGAATACTTATACAAATATATATATCCTCACGCTTTATTCTTAACGGGGCAGTCGGAGAGGGTGGACTGTAAAGCATAGCGGTCCTTTTGATGAACACTATGAAGGAGTTATATTCGAAAGCCATTGAACATACCCGTGTTTTCAGTTTTGACTGATGGATAGCGTGGTTCTTTGGCCAGGAATTAAGTTGCTAAATACAAATATCCACTCGTTCAAAGTCGGGGCCTGTTCTTAGTCTTACTTGAAATGAAATATTTCTTAGTAAACAGTCTAAATAGTCAATTAGTTGCATCGTTAAATTGCAATTTTTAACTCATTTTACTCATAAAATGGACTAAAACATATAAATATATCGTGATTAACTTTAAACGCCATTTGTGTAATGCAGTGTTTAACCGAAATAGGATTACAATTACTTATGTAAATTCGTAATTAACTTATATAAGGCACAGATTTACATTGTTATAGACACAAGTAATCATTATACTAACAGAATAGTGCGAATAATAGGATAAAATACGACATACCTAAACATCAGGATAACATTGCATAGAAAGGATGTAAATACAGCCAATTAGGGAGGAATTTAAAATCACTAAAATTGCTAAAAATAACGATAAAATTGCCATTTAACATTGTAAAAATATCACGTCTGTTACCAGTTATCACTTCGACAAAAACATATGGTATTTATCTTCAAAAAATGTGACGACACTATGAATTAAGTATATACTGTAAAAAATGTATGGTAGTCTTTACTATTGAAATAGGCAAAATTCCGTACATAATTTTTTTCCAATACAATTTCTGCAGCTATGAGAAGTGCCCGTGATTTATGTAACTTAGTAGAAAAAATAAAATTATTGTGACAGCCATTAATTTTTAAACTTGATTTTAAAACAGTCGACGTTAATATCTTTAAAATAATTAAAAGTTATTTAATTTTAAGTGAACACTAAAATACAACATGCACTCTATCACACGTATTTCATACATTTTGTTAAAACAAAAAAACGATTAAATAAAAGTAATAATAATAAAAAAAAAAGACTGCAATATACCAAAAACTTGCTTGCCAAAAACTTGATTCTTTGAATCCATTGCCGGAATAAGTATTAAAGGCATCCGACCCTATTACAATTATTCAATCTTCTTTTGCTTCTTAGACTTTAGCATTGAATTCAAGGAATTACGGATATTTTACCTTATTTGGGATTTTTTGTTAAAGTAGTAGGGTTTTTTGTTTTTGTAATTGATTGTAATTATTTTTTATAACTTTCCGTCACGTTGATCGTTAAACTTGAAGTAGGTACTGATATTGGCCAATAATGTAATAATAATAGAAGTACATATATTTCCTAGTGAAGTTCCGTTAGAATATGCAATAAAAATAATACATTATGTATTGTTTAAAATTATACCGGTAAATACACGTTCCTACAACTCGATTGACGCGTTTCCTTGACTCATCTCCATTCAAGCAGAATCTACATAACTTTGCTTCCGTTTGCGGTGTTGAAGCCATTTAACTAATGAAATGATCTTTATCACCAGGTGTTACGGGACATATTTTAAAGTTTAACGGTTAATTTAACGTTGCAACGGTGATCTGTAGGTAGACTACAATAGGCCAATTGGTCTGAACAGTGATTGGACTACAATGTCATCACGTCCTACACCTAATAATTTGTTCGTGAATATTGATTTACATTGAACATATTAGAATTATGAACTACCTCTGCTACACAAATGCCAGGTGTATGAGATCACTCATTCTTCCTCTGTGTTGTAGGATAGTAATCCTGAACCCTGTTAATAAAAATTCAAATTAAAGTTTGATACGATACAAAATACGCAAAATCTCGAGTGTGTCACTGCCAGCTTTTCTTTCGTCAGCCTATAGCACGGAAAACCTTTTTCTATCTGTTATTCGCCCTTCCTTAGGATCGGTTGAGGTGCCGTGCTTGACTGATGCTCGAAATGCTTGGTTAAGTGTTTGTCCGAGTACTAACCTGCCCACCTCGACCTTTTCTCAAAAACACTGGGATGAGCCTCTATGCAAAAATGTTCATTTACAACTTTTAGATTCTTGTAGTACCGAAAAAGATCGGTCTCGCCTCCTAGCTGTTTCTGAGAAGGAGTCAGGACACTGGTTGAAGGTAATACCTTCAAAAAACTTAGGAACCTTAATCGACAATACCACGCTTTCTCTCATAGTATCCCTTCGTCTGGGGGCCAGGACTAACCTTCTTCGCCGTTGCCGCTGTGGTGATCTCGTCGATGTACTAGGTCACCACGGTTTATCCTGTTTACGTAGTGCGGGCCGCATGTCACGACATGCTGCCTTGAATGACGTCATTCGGCGGGCTCTTGTCGCCGCTGGCGTTCCTGCAGTCTTAGAGCCTGTAGGTATTGTGCGCAGCGACGGCAGGAGACCGGATGGTTTGACGCTCATTCCTTGGAAACTTGGAAGATCGCTGGTGTGGGATGCCACTTGTGTCGATACACTTGCTGTTTCCCATGTGCCGGCGACTTCCAAGTCAGCAGGTGCCGCGGCCAGCACTGCCGAGAACTTGAAGCGGCGTAAGTATGCGACTCTCTCTGAGAGTTTCATATTTACGCCCTTTGCAGTCGAAACTTTGGGTCCCTGGGGCCCCGAAGCCCATCGACTGGTTTCTGATATTTGTAAAAGACTGGTCGAGGCTTCGGGAGACCGCCGGGCTGGCAGCTTCTTCCGCCAACGAATCAGTTTGGCTATTCAAAGAGGCAATGCTGCCAGTCTGCTAGGTACCTTGAGCAATGACAGCTTTCTAAGCGGCAACTTTGAGGAAGTTTATTATTTAAGATAATGTATAGTTTTAAGTTTGTAAATATTAACATATGTATGTACTTTTTGTTAATAAATCAATAAAAAAAAAAATTAAAGTTTCATGAAATTGCTGCATATTGTTTTAATTATTTAAGAAACTAATGAAATGATCAGTATGCATAAATATAATGAAAAGATGCTATATACTACGTAATAAGTACCAACTTCAAAAGTGATGTAATCAAAATAAGTTGTCACACCTGAATCCTGAATACGAATATAGATACTTACATCACTTGGCTTAGGCCCGTGAATTGCACCTAAGTAGTAAGCTTGTACTATGGGTATCATACACAACAAACTCTGGGGGAGCTCCCAGTAACACTGAGACTTCATGCCAATTTAGAAAAGTTCGTTTCGTAAATTGACCTGATGGGCTATCGAACCCGGGACCCCGGCTTGGAACGCAAATGCTCTGCTACCGCGCCAACAAGCTAGTCAAAATAAACCAATCGGTTGCCATTTAACTAGAAAGAGTGCACCAGGCAATCATTTTAATATTCGCGCACACAGAACTAAAATTTCCGTATAAAATGGTATTATCGAATCAATAACAATACTGCGCGTTTTCAGTTATAGTTATTATACTGCGCGTTTTCAGTTATAGTTGGTTTTTTCAAAAACAACACGAGGAAATAACTTGTTCACCTATATAATACAATAGTTATCACTTGCCACCTGTAAATCCAATAAAACTTGTTATTAGAAGCGATGTTTTGATTTTGTTGTGTCTTTATTTCATTTTTTACCACAAATAGGAATTGGTCACGCTTCATGTTAGTTATTTAAACATATTACAATCGATTTGATAGGTAACTTATTATAATTTAAAGTCCGTGTGGAATACTACCATTATCGTTGGTTTCATTAACATAACAATAACGCCGTCGTTAATTACAATTAGTTAATTCTGCGGCTAACAAACGAGTGTATTTTAATAGCTGTAACGGATTGCGGAGCGTTTTAAAGGGTTGAGTTTAATTTTACACGTGTTAAGAGTACGGTCTCTGCTGACAATAATTTTATTTATTATTAGATTGCTATCTATTGTTAATTTATCTATATAATTTAAGGGAGAAACGGACCGACTGATATTTCAATGCACGACACAAGCCGTTGGGTTCAGAAACTTGAACATTCGTACAGAGGTTATTTTTATAGAGTAAGTACTCAATTTAGATATTCCACCTATAGTAAGAGAGTAAAGATAGATGATGAGAGATAGAAGATTGTATAAAATCGAAGAAAAATCATAACCCAGGAACATTTTCCTTATTTTTTTTAATTTTAATAACCCTCGGACATGATCCAGATCTTTTTTGTTTTATTTTATCTTTTCCTCTTTATTATTATCTTTTATTTAATTCTCCCATTTATATTAGACTATTAACAATACTAGGCCTTTACAATGATCTCTTTCCTGCACTTGTTTTTGAACTATTTACATTTTATTTCTCCAATCACCCCGAATCCTACTATACTTCCTCGTAACTGTTTTTCATGAGCATTGATATTTAGCTATTAAATTAGGAATTAAGAAAAAAGCGTTTCTGAATTTTGAAAGTTTATCGTTAGTGGGGTTAAAACAGGTGATGATAGTTTGTATGGAATTTCCTTGGTTTTGTAATTAATAACATGAAAACTATTATTTTATCTTTCACTTAACATTATACATTTGGAATGTCGAAGGGAGTAAAATAAAGGATATACAAATACAAACACCTAACTTTATTATTTAATACATGTTTTTCATTAACTATAAAAAAAGAAATCTTTTGTAATGCAATCTTACCCTTAAAAAGCATTAGTGGGTTTTGTTTTAAAAGTCAAATTATTTGCTTTGAGTTTACATAACATCGACATCTGTGACACCTTGCCATTGTATTTGAACCACACCGAGATATTAAGAAAGTAAGGATTGAGAAATTACGAGAAATTGAAAGAATAACCGGGTAAGTGTATTTATATATTACAAACAAACACACATACATCTCGGCTTCGCACGAGTGAATACATAAAAATATGTTTGCTGAAGAACCAACTTTTTCAACAATGAAACCTCATTTAAATCCGTTATCACTGGTATCGGCGATGAGTTGGTCTATTATAGTTTACAGCCCCTTCGAAGTTGAATTTTGAATACTGGTGAATCACAATTTCATTCCTAATGTAATAAGTAAAATATATTTTATTCCAACCAAGTTTCAAAGAAATCTCGCCAAAAATTTTTTGATGTGAAACGCGACGTGGCGACGCGTCGTTACACGTATGTACTGAGCTCCTATACCAATAGCGTATATATACCGTGTTGTTATTCACTTCGGAATATGTTGCCTGTATTTTTTAAATTAAGAATTATTATTTTATTTTTTTATTATACTGTATTTATTTCCTTTAATAAATCATCCTTTCATGTACCATTGTACATATATATTCTACACAAAATAGTTTCGATATTTCACGCCTGTCAGGCGTCCCGCAAGGGTTCATTTTTTTTCACGTTTTTTCCCCTTTTTCTGTTGTGTTATGAGCTAAATGCAAGTATTGCGCATTTAGTATTCCGTACTACCAATATTATCAAACTCCAACATTAAGTTTGTCGTGAAGTTTCCTTCTTAAGTAAGAAAAACGTGTTAACACAGAAACGTGTGTTAACAATGACGATTCTTATTATTATTCTTCCATTATTTACTTTATTTTCTATTCTCATAGTTTGTTTTATTTTTCGTACTTAGCGGTATACTTTCCGAGATAAGGTGGAGAACGATAATTTTTCCATTTTTTTTTAAATTGAAGTGTTTATGAAAGTAATAAATACAAAGTAGCGTGTTATTAATTTTTGAATTCGTGACTTTTTTTACATTAAATATGAACATTTATTTTGCCCATTTATTTAAGTAAATAATAATCAAATAGAACTCTTATTACATAGATATTATTATTTATATTGCCAATGAATTAGAATTGCTGAAATTCCGTAAGAAAATCTGTTGATAGTTCTCGGTTCATTATGTATTCTGATTTATATTTTCGAGTAAAACGCAAGGGAGGAATATGAAAAATATTGCTGTTATATCTAGATGAAATTGGTATTTTATCCATTAACTACTATTGAAGTTACTGGAATATTTGAACATGTCATCAGAAATATTTACAATTTCTGCAAAATATGCCGAGCCAATATAGGAAATGTTCCAAGAAATGTACATTACAATACATATAACCTACTTCTTCTCGACTTAGACGTTCTTGTGTCACTAAAACTTTGAAGTATCCTCTATCCAGCTCTAATTTCTTCTACAATTCCTTCACTGCAAGAGCAACTAAATTATGGAATAATTTACCTTTCAAAATTCGTAGCAGTCGGTAACTTCTTTCAATAAACATTTAAAAGACCACTGCTTATCAATTCATTAAATATTTGCGTCATTTATGTATTTATATTTCTGTATATATTTATATTTTTTTTTATGTATGTATTTAATATTATTATTTCGTAATTATTAAGTAAATATATCAAGTATTACGTATGTATTATGTATAAATGCTTACATAACTGTCATTCATTTATTTATGTATTTTTTTGTATATAAAGTGGTTTTTTTTTAAAGTTAAAATTCAGTTTTTTACCCTCCACAGTATTTACACCGCTTTGTGGGGTTAGCTGGAAGAAATCTCTTATAGAGATAAGCTCGCTTTGTACGAAATCTCAAAATGTTATTAATGTAACCTTTGTATTGAATAAAGTGTATGTATGTATAAAAAAATTATATACTTGTTTTGCATGATGTCAAATTGATTAATTTCAGTAAATCGACACTTCTTATGTATTGGGTCCTTACATATGAAATTAGCGTTTTATCGTACTGCCCACTTTGATCTGTAATATCTCCTCTTTGGTTAAGAATTCCAAATTCAAATTTAAAAATTCATTTAGCTGGTACGTTTGAGTTTTGAAAACAGTCATTCATTTGTTTTTTCCTCATTATTTTTTTCTTTGGCGTCGTTTATTACCGCACAATGGAAAACATGAAATATCGGTATATTTACGAGTACGAGTTCTACCGTGGCACCAGTGCTGCAGAAACAGCTCGAAGGATTAATGGCGTGTACGGCGCTGGTGTCACAAAAGAAAGCATGGTACGTTTTTGGTTTCAACGTTTTCGTTCTGGAAATTTCGACCTTCAGAACCAACCCCGTGGACGGCCGGAGACCAAAGTGGAAAATGAAGAATTAAAGGCTATTATGGAAGCGTATCCATCACAAAGCACTTCAGAGATAGCTGCAGGCTTCGGAGTAAGTGACAAAACTGTATTAATCCACTTGAAGCAAATCGGGAAAGTAAAAAAACTTGAACGATGGGTACCTCATTAATTGAGTGAATCGAACTTGCAAACACGCGTCGACTGCTGTGTTACTTTGCTCAACCGACACAATAGTGAAGGGATTTTAAATCGAATCATTACTTGTGATGAAAAGTAGATACTGTACGATAATCGGAAGCGCTAGTCGCAATGGCTGAACCCTGGAGACCCAGCAAAATCCTGCCCTAAACGAAAATTGACTCAGAAAAAGTTACTTGTGAGTGTTTGGTGGACTAGCGCCGCTGTCGTTCACTATGTAACGCTTTTTTTTTCGAAGATATATACTTACGGTTAATTACATACAAATTGGAATCGATCACAAATTTCATTTGCATTCCACAGTAATATTTGTTGAGATTAGTGTGTGACAGATGACAATTGTCTACGATGCAATGATTAATAGGTAACGCGTTCGGAAAGTTGTTCGCAATCGAGTACGTAGTACTACTTCATTTCTTCTCAGGTAAAATCAATAAATATTGCACTTTAAGTGTATATTATTTAAACCAGAACCTAATATAGTAAATTTTTAATTATTTAGTTGTTTTAATTATAAAGTTCATTGGTACTTTCGTTAAAATCTACATTTACTTACGTTACGTTCAGTAATAACATTGAATGTTTGGAAACATCGATAGTAATAAGTATCGTGGTAATAAAGCGATAATCGATTTTCTTTTGTATAAAAATATAGTTTTGTTATAAACAAAACAAAGCAATTGTGGGTGATAGTACTTTTATTAGATATTAACATAATTTGTCCAGGTTTGCTTTCCCATTTTGACGATGAGATAAATAAATTGTTGTAAAAATTTAAATACGAGTAATTCCTAATAATCGATTGTATTCGATAAGAGAGAGACGAGTGTTGATATATATCTGTTTCACAAATCAAGTAAAATGGAATGTTCGAGCAAATGGGCATTGCTTCCGTCTCGTTTTTCAGTGGCTACTTTTATCTAGATCTTTCTAATTCTATTGTGGATCTGTCAATCTGACATTTTGAGGTTGTCACTTACAAATTTTCAGACACTTCCTATTGGTCGATGTCTTTTCAGAGACTTGCTGTCTCTTTCTTATGTCGGAAACCTCAGACTGAAATCTGAGTAGTTTTCAGTTACATTAATAATGACGTTAGAGGGTACAAATTTTGTCGAGGTGTAGTATCAGTCATGGAAGGAGCCATTCACTTTTGGTGGTGGTTAAGTGGCAGACAAAAATGCCCATATAGAAGTAAAATATACATGCCTATATATTTAGGATGTTTCTAGTGTTATTAAGAAGTTGTTTTTCATTTTTTATATATATTATAAAGTCCCATGATAGACCTCATGGTAGTAGGATGTAGAAGTTGTAGTTTTCTTTTAAAAGTGTTTTCCTTGGTGCTTAGTACAGTGTATTAACCCCAGGAATTTTGTTACAGGGTTCCAGGCTAAGTGCCATGTTTAAATTCCAAGCTAAGTTCCAGGCTAAGTTCCATGTTTAAATTCCAGGCTAAGTTGCATGTGTAATTCCATGTGTGGTTACATGTTTGCTTCCAAGTTTCTTTATACGTTTAATCTCTAAGCTTAATTCTACGTTTGATTTCCAAGTTTAATTCTAAATATTAGTTCCATAAACACAGTGGACTAATGTTATCTTCTTAATCTCATAAGCACCGTGGAATGACGGTGTATTCCACATTTAGTTGGATATTTTTCTTTAAAGATACCTGATCAGATGGATTACTTTCTCGGATCATTTGTTTGTGCATTGCAGTATGTGGTTGGATTACCTTAATACATATTTAATCTCTTTTCTGTGAGATTTATTTGTGAGTTACG